>CM046879.1:170379827-172779827 GCA_025667525.1 Glebionis coronaria | reverse complement strand
ACATGCATTAACAACCAATATTCAAGATTTAACAAACCAAACCAAATCCAAATCCAAGGATCCCAGCCTTACCAAACACCATGGTCCCATAGGCGCCCATACACCTACGTACCAATCCCAAGGCCCTGCCTTGTCATTATACATTGGTCCCATAGATGCTCACACATCTATGTACCTCCCCAAGGCCCCGCCTTGTCAACATCCCCTTGGTACCAAGTCAAATCACAAAACAATCATGAATCAGTTAGCAGTTAATCACATAAGTATGCACAAGTCCATCACCAAACACAAAACATTCATAGCATAAATTATAAAAACAAGACAGTGTCTCTTCCATCCCATCTAGAAATCAAATCATAAAAAGACATAGGACTATGAAACTCACCTGATTGAGCTTCTCCAAAAACCCACGCACTAGCAAAAAGCTAACAAACAAAAGAACACAATTAAAACATGAACCAAACACTAAAACGGCTCATCAACCTATGATGGACATCTAGCCTTCTCACATATATATACCTCATTTATATACTCTAAGCATCTGTTGGGTCCACTAGATGTGGATCTTGCAGCCTGTCAGGAACGGTGAACGACTTTTGTAATCACAAGTCTATTCACAGAGAGACTCTATACACAGTATAAGTGCGGAATACAAATACTATGAAGAAAAACAGAATAACTATAACGCCTTGATCCTTTTCTAAGGATTTCTAATATTAATAAGAACTAGAATTTTATTTGATGAAGGTCTGTGTAACCCTTCTGCCTAAGGTTCCTTTTATACTACAAGGAAACCCTAATACATCATTAATCAAAACTTGTAAAACTGAATATGCATATCCTTTCCTAACATATCTCATGCATATCCTAACAGAATAATAACTAAATAATAAAGTTTGACTTTATATAAGACCAGGAGCACGACATCCTACTACTACTATGACCAGGAGGAACTACATACCTCCTAGTCTACCTATTACAAACAACTATTCCAATGGTCCTAACAATCCTCCCCTAAACTTGAATTTAACTTGTTGAGTTCAAGTTTCCTGGTAAATCGTGCAATAAAGCTTGAGGATTGGAACAGAAAAAGACACAGCAGCATCAGCAATATAAGGAACATAAGAACCGCTGCAACAAGGAACACTAGAAGCTTCTCCAAAGCTTGAAACAAATCAGCATCGTGTTGAATCTTCACAGCAACATGAGCAGATTTAATGAGCCTTTACCAAGTAGCTGCTCGCTCTTGGGGTAGCCAGTCTTTTTGGTGGAATAGGCATCACCCTTGGAGACCAGAACCCAGCCCAACTCTTAGAACGTGAATCAATGGCGAGTGGGGGTACCCTGATGATTTTAGGCAAACCATCACAGCCGTCAACAGATTTGATATGTCTTTACCAGAAGCCGTACCCTTCTGGACTCGCCAACTCTTAGCAATGAAGCATCGGTGAGTTGAAAACCCTATAGCTTTGAGCAAGCTATTATAGCTATCAACGGATTTGATAAAATCTTTACCAAGAGCCGTACCCCCTTGGATTAGCCACTTTTCAGTCTAGGACCATGGCAAGTGAAAACCATCCAGTTTTGGGTAACCTGGCAACCATCAACGGATTTGAGAATCACACCAGGAGCCGTACCCTCAAGGTGAATCAACTCTTTCTTGTCTGTGAGACATGGTGAGTTGAGAACCATTTGTTGTGTGGACCAAGTCTAACACCAGATGAAACACCAAACCAGCACAAGTGTGAATCAGTAAATAGGAACCCAATGTTTCGAAAAAGTATAAGCAGATATTATATTATTCACAAGTGTAAAATCCATGATTTGTTTAAAGTATAATCAGATATTATATAAAAAGTATATATTTTTTTTTAACTATAACAAATGTACGTCACCAATCACTGTACATATTGGTGAAAAGAATTGCAGTATAAACAGATGAACAAAAAACACAAAACATAAAAACTTACAAACAAACCCATCACATACCAGACGCAGCCACCTTCTCAGCTTGCGACCGAGCTTGTATCCCCTCCACCAGAGTAGTAGCCATAGAAGGCTCATTCCCGGAAGGGGCATTGGAAATCTGCAAGTGACAAGCAAGCATGGCCTCCATACTAGCAACAGTTAACGGATAATCAAGATCTGTAAGCATGAATACCATGGCACCAGACTCCAATTCCAAGACATGTATTCCACAGCCATCATACAACTTCCATCGCTTGATTACCCAGCGTGGCTGATCCTTCCAAACACCAGAATGTGGAGCATGTGGAGGGGAATCAAGCATCATCTTCAAATCAGCCCACATTTTCAAACCAGGCCAGGAGGGCACTTCACTAGGATGAGTAGGCATACCAGCATCCACAAATCCATACAACGACATAAGATCCCTACGATCTACCCAAGTCAACACACCTTGCAAACCCGAAGCATAACGAACATAAACATCACTGATGGAAATCCTATGGGTGAAAGTACCAGGAATAGTCGTGGATGGCTTAACCGTCCAAGAAGTAATAAACCCCGTACCCATTGGCAATTCTGAGTCACTATCGAAAGCGGCATCAATAAGGTTCTCGGGAGCACGCTTCTCATAAGGAACAGACTTGCCACGTCTAGCCATCTTCTTGCGGATGGAACGACGAGGAGTTGGAACACCAGACGAGGTTTCAACCTTCACCTTCACAGCAGGAATATGATCAGCAGAAGTAGAATCAATACCTTGTCCAACCAAAGGATCAACGGTAGCTGCACCAGGAGAAGGAGTAGGTTGAGAGCCAGTCACGGGTGGTGAGGGTCGTGCCATAGTAGGAGTAGCATTGGTGGTGGTAGTGGTAGCATAGGTGGTGGTGGTGGTAGGACCCGAAGATGAAACAGGATGAGCAACCGAAGGTGTAGGGGTGGTACCAGCAGTAGAGACATCAACAACAGATGGGATACCAGTAGAACCAAGAGGAACATCAGATGAAGAACCAGGAGCAAAAGCAGGCTGAGAAGTAGGAACCACTCGTGGAGGAGGACGATAGATGAAACGCTCCGGAACCAGTGTGTTCTGACGCTTGATCATTCGTTCATAAAGATCCTTAAGCTCGTCAAAAGACAATGCCGAACTCTTTCCCATGTCTAACCAACAGTAAAGTGAGCACCCGACTGATACTTGACATACCTCTGCATTAACTTTTTCTCCTCGGTTCTTGTCAAAGGCCTGTTCTTACGCTTTTCACGCAATTGAGCAGCAAGCGATAATTGTTGCTTACGCATTAACGCCATAGCTCGAGGAATACAATTCTGCTCATTCACATCAGAACCCAAGAGATCAGTAAACTGTGAATAATCCGAGGTAAGAATAGTGAGAACCCGCATCCAATCGTTATCATCCCAATGCATAGCATCATGCTGCAACTGTTCACGTCTTTGTTTCTGAAGAGCTTCTTCCTCAACCCTATCAGCTTGGTCAATCTCCGCTTGCATTCTTTGTGCAGCCTCCTCACCCAACCTATCCTCCTCAAGTTTTCTGCGAGTACGCTTGCGAGGGGGTGAGTGAGCATCATTCATAGGGGCTTTCCCCTTAGGATCATGAGATGGTCCAGCAGTCGGACTAGCAGTAGTACTAGCAACATCTTCCTTTGGTGTAGGGGTAGCAGCAGTAGGAGGGATGCTTGATGAAGTAGGAGGAATCGGTAGATCATCATATGACTTATCAGCAAACGCAGCCTTCGCCAAAAAATTCAAGCCATCCTCCACAAGATCTTCAACCTCCTCATCAGAATCAGACTGAACCACATGCTTCTTCCTCCTCCTCTGCTGCGTCTCCAAAGCTTTAATCCGGTCAGACATGGGAAGAACAAATTCCCTGGTAAGCTTACGATGTTGATTCAAATTCGCCTCCAAAGAAAGAATCCTTTCATGGTACCTGTGCATGAGATCAAGCAAAGAAGTCAGTGTAGTAGGCTCCTCCGCTTTCCCACCAAGAGGACTTGGATCTGGGAAGGCTTCATTGGAACCAGAAGCAATAAAGGGGTCATCATTATGAGCACGAGAACCAGAGGGCTTATCAGAAGAGTGAGGGAATGGACTAGGAGGGGGAGTATCCACAAATGGAGACGAATGTGGCATAGAAGAGGGGCAGCCTTGGAAGTGGATGGCATCTCAACCACCACTTCCTCAACTGGCTCTTCCACCACCACATTAGGTGCACCACCAGCAGGATGCTCCTCCTCCATAGGATCATCTCCTAATGGAAGTTCCTCCTCGACTTCGATAGCCGGAGGAACAATAACAGGAGGACCTTGGGCAAGGCCCAGCATTGCATCAGTAAGGGGCCTTCAATCCCCTCTAAACCCATGATCCATATTGTAGTAAACTTTAGCAGTAAGCTTGGGGGTCTCATACTCCTACCTATTACGAGGTAAACACACAAGTATCTGCTGCAAAAATCTAGGATACATTAAAAATTTCTTCCTAGATCTAGTACTAGTCAAATTACTAACCATCCCATCAAACAAATAGCAAGAAAAATTAAACACCCTACCCTGTGTTATGCAGATCAGACCAGTAGCCAAAGGAGTGGGAAAGGCATCCCAACTCTCAGACTTGGGGCTTAAGCAGTGAATCAAAAAGTGCACTAGAAGCTTCCACTGGGGGAAAACTGATTCTTTTGGAAGTTAAACTTCCCCCCATGGTTATAACCAATAGCAGCCATCCCCTCCAATACCTCAGCATTGGGGATGGAAACAACACCACCTTCATCTTGAAGATGAAGGGAAATCCTAATAGAAGCTTCAGTAACCACATAAGAACGTCCATCAATGGTAGCATGGAGTTCACGTGGGCAACCAAACACAGCCACAAGTGTAGCAGTATCCCAAAATTGGCGAATCACACTATCATAAACAATTGGGCAAACAGTAAAAGGATACCTGAGGTTAGAAGCCTCAATAAACTCTAGTATGTCTGTGAATTCATTACGTTTAGGACCATCTCCCAGATATGCTACCTTATTGTGAGCAGGTTGGTAGACCAAAGCAGCCATTGATGTTGATTGGAAGTGATGGAAGATGATTGGTTAGGGTTTGAGAGAGTAGGAGCGTGTGTGTGTGTGTTATGATTGTGATGAATGAGTCAAGGGGGTAATTGACCATAAATAATGGTCTAGTAACTGTTCATTGACCCCTAATAATGTGGGTTGCCCTTTCAAATTAGGCAGTTAATGCAAAGTAACAACTTGCCCCTTATAACATTATTTGCAAATCCCAATTCACCAAAGTTAAATAAGATGATATATACCATAATTAGCTTGCGTTGACTAAAAGTCAAAACGCATAAGGGTCAACACTAGAAGCACAATGTGGTCAATAGAAGTCAACGAAGTGAACAGTGACCCAACCCAAGACTAGAAGCCAACCAGTACTTGTCAAAGAAGGATTTTTATCCACTAGAAGCCAACCATAAATGACTAGAAGCCAACCATTAATGAAGACAACCACCAGAAGTGAGCAATATCCTCCACTATAAGTAACACACACCGCAAGAACCCATTCAATCTGTTGTTAAAAACTACCAATATGTTAATCTGTGCAAGTAAATATGTACACTAAGCCTCCCCTTAGGCTCAGCCTCCCCTCAATCCTAGGTCTCAAGGATTGACCATCCCAATGTGAACCACCAAATGGTTGAACCGAGGACCATCAAAGGCTTTAGTCAACAGATCAGCAACATTATCATCCGTATGAACCTTAAGAACCTGTATCAACTTCTTCTCATTGGCATCCCAGATAAAGTGGTGCCGAATTTCAATATGTTTTGTACGCTAATGAAAAACAAGATTCTTCACAATGCAGATAGTGCTTTGGTTGTCAATGAAAATTTTGGTGTTCATAAAGTTGAACCCATAATCCAGCATCTGATTTTGAATCCACAAAACTTGTCCACAACAACTAGCAGTAGCTACGTATTCAGCTTCTGTTGAAGAAGTAGCTACTATCGTCTGTTTCTTGCATTGCCATGAGATAAGTCTTCGACCCAAAAATTGACAACCACCAGTAGTAGATTTTCTGTCATTATTAGCACCTGCATAGTCACTATTACTATATGCTTCAAGAACAAAAGGTGGTTCTCTAGGGTACCACAAGCCTAGCTTGGGTTGAGCCTTGATGTACTTGAAAATTTTCTTGACTGCATTCAATTTAGAAACCATTGGAGCCACCTGATGTCTAGAACAACCACTTACTGCAAACATGATATTCGGACGTGATGTAGTCAAATACATGAGTGAGCCAATCATGGACCGGTACATATGAACATTTAACGGAGGATATGGCTCATTCTTGAGTTTGACTTTAGCTACCTCATAAGGTTTTGCTACTAGTCTAAGAGGATCCATATCAAACTTCTGAAGGATCTCATGAACATACTTATCTTGACTTATGAAGATTCCATCCGACTGTTGCTTGACTTGAAGACAAAGGAAAAATGTAAGCTCTCCCATAGCACTCATCTGAAATTCGCCCTTCATCAGTTGTTCAAACTCATCACACCATTCCGTTTTAGTAGAACCAATGATAATATCGTCCACATACACCTGAACAAGGATAATGTCCTTGGTATTCCTCTTAAGAAATAGTGTATTGTCAATTGTGCCTCTTCTATAGCCATGTTTCAACAAGAAAGTTGAGAGACACTCATACCAAGCTCTAGGAGCCTGATGAAGTCCATAAAGAGATTTGACAACCTTGTAAACTTTCTTGGGATGAAGTGGATCTACAAAGCCCTTAGGTTGAGTGACATAAACTTCCTCATAAATCTTGCCATAGAGAAATGCACTCTTGACATCCATCTGAAAAACTGTAAAGCCCACATAAGAAGCAAAAGCCAAAAACAGGCGAATGGCTTCAATCCTAGCAACAGGAGCAAAAACTTCAGTGTAGTCAATGCCTTCAAGTTGTGTATGACCCTGTGCAACCAACCTCGCCTTATTTCTCACCACAATACCCCTTGCATCTTTCTTGTTTTTGAGAATCCATTTGGTACCAATTGTTGTCTTTCCATCCGGTAAGTCAACTAGGATCCAAACATTCTGAAACAAGAATTGCTGCATCTCCTCCTGCATAGCCTCCACCCAACTTTTATCCTCAAGAGCATGAGAGACTGATCTAGGTTCCACCTGTGAAAGAAAACAAGCAAACAACCAATGTTGAAAGTCCGTATGATTATTACGCTTCTGGTCCTCAATATAGCTCACAAGAGCATGATGATCAGACGTGGCTTTCTTGTGCATTCTACGAGTCTTGACAGTAGAACCAGGATCTCCAATGATTTGAGTAGTAGGATGGTCTTTGTGTGATTGCAACACTAGATTGGAAGCTACTTCCACTTCTGGTGCCAAGTTATTAAGATCCCCAACAAAGTCATCATCATAGGAAGCAGAGTCGAAAATGCCATCTATTGGTTGCTTATGAATATCATCCAGCTTGGTAGAAGACTTCTTTTGATAGTTTCCCAGGTCAGAAGGACTTGAAAATCTAGTAGAAGAAGTGGAAGCACCATCCGGACTACCAATAGGTGTTAAACTAGCACTAGGAGTAACAATTGGAGTACTAGGAGCAGCTTTGTCAGCAGTCGTATTCAAAGGAAACTCAAAGCCACCTTGAGCAGCTGTTGTAGTAGCTTATTGTTGTTGTTTGAGTAATGTCTCAAGAGCTCCTTGTGAATCCAATATATCTGATGGAGTTGCATCACTAGAAGGAGTAGGAGAGACTGTGGTGGAATAGGATGGAACAACAAAAATATCATCCTCGTCATCTGAGTCTGAAAGACTAGAATGAGCACCTGCAATAGAAGTTGCAAACACTTGTGGACCTGCATCATGGTTAGCTTTGAAACGAAAATATCCTAATGAATCACTAAGATAATCAAGATCAAAATACCATTCAGTACCCTTGCCTTGGATGTTTGACTTCTCCTCAAAATACCTGAGATTTATAGTTTCAGTTACTCGCTTGGCTTGGAGATTGTAGACACCATAAGCTCGAGAGTGAGCTGAATATCCCACAATGTATCCTTCATCTGCCTTGTCATCAAATTTCCCCAAATAGTCACTAGTATTCAGAATGGTGACAGGACACCCAAATGGCTTCAAATAAGCAATATTTGGTACTTTGGCTGTTAGTAACTCATAGGGAGTCTTCTTGTGTGGATTTGTAATAGAAACTCTATTCAAAACATAACTTGCAGTATTAACAGCTTCTGTCCAGAACATGGTTGGAAGCTTGGAATCGGCAAGCATTGTTCTTGCAGCTTCTATTAGAGTCCTGTTCTTTCTTTCTGCCACGCCATTCTGTTGAGGAGTTCTTGTTGCACTATAATCTCTTTTGATGTCTTTAGAATTACAAAGTGCTATGAGGTCTGCACTTTTGAATTCAGTTCCATTATCACATCGAATACCTTTAACCTTCTTGGACAACTTCTCTATAAGTGTAATTAAATCCTTGAGAATTGAGTAAGTCTCACTCTTGGTAGCCATGAAGAAAACCCACGTAAACCTGCTATACCTATCAGTTACCACCAGACAGAATTGTTTGTGGTCAATGCTCCTAGTAGAGGTAGGACCAAATAAATCCATGTGTAGTAGTTGCAATGGTTCAGTTATAAGGCTGAGAGCAGTAATGGCCTTAAAGGATGCTTTATGTTGTTTGCCTTTGCTGCATGCAAGACAATTGATATCATTTCTGAATGACTTGGGAGGTAAACCAGAGACCAGATTCAGATTTGCTAGTTTGTGAATGGTCTTGAATTTCACATGTCCCATCCTCCGGTGCCATTGAGTGGCTTCATCTTCTGAGGCTTTAGCAACCAAACATGCTAGGTGACCAGTAGGATTGACTTCATTCAGCTTGATACTATAGAGGTTGTGTCTTCTAGGGATTCTAAGTAGAACCTGTGAGTCATCCGGGAGTCTAAAGTCTTTGGATAACACTAGTGCATCAGTATCCGTAAATAGGACAAACTGCTTCTTGTCACAAATCTGAGAGACAGATATCAAGTTGAAGTGTTGAAGTGCTTCCACATAATAGACCTGCTCAAAATTAAGATTAGGCGTCTGAATCATTCCTTTGCCAGTGATCCTGCCTTCACCTCCTCTAAAATAGACCTTTCCGCCTTGAAATGGTACAAAGTTAGATAGAAGACTTTTATTTCCGGTCATTCTCCTAGAGCATCCACTATCAACAATTCCTAGAGTAGGATCTTGGTATGGAGTAACCTACAACAACAAGAAAAGAGATATACAAAAGTTAGTGTTTTAAGGGGACCCAAACCTTTTCAGTTTTGAGCCTGCCTTATGGATCTTTAGTAGATAGCCAAGAAGATTGATGAGATCCATCGTCGTTCTTTGGTTGCCTATGCATCATATGGGTGTTATTGTTTGACCAAGAACAACCTGCTGAGGACTTAACAGCAGTTCCCTGATTTCCCAAACCAAAAGACATGTGGTCAAGATTATATGCATAATTTGGATTAAAATTCTGAAAATAGTTACTGGTTGGTCTATTTGATATTAACCCAGTGTTTCTCCAATGATCAGAAGCTAATGGAGAGATCCTTCTAGAAGAGGAAAAAGATTGTGCACTTGGGTTTAGTCTTCTAGAAGAATATGGAACAGCTCCTGGTGGACCAGGAGCAGGAAATGCTTTATGAACAGAAGAATGTTTGTCATAAAAATCACAATCTTTAGTCAAATGAAATTCACTCCCACAAACAAAACATGTTTTAAACGACCTTTTATTAGAATGGCATTGTTTCATACTGCTAACTTTATTACACACAATTCTAGGAGAAACATTCTTCCTAGGACTCAATAAACCAGAACCAGACACTGTTGAAGTAAAAACAACTCTCTCTTCACACTTCCTAGCACTAGTAGCAGCATGGTCATTTGACTTGGAACTTGTAGGTCTCGACTCTTCACTTGAACCACATGATGCAGAGTCACTGGCTTTGTCACTGAAAGTACACGAGACAAAGTCATTAGAATTAGTAGAACTTTTTGGGGACTCATGCATCTGTGATCCATCTAAGTCATTATGCCTAAGAGTGGGCATGAAAGTTTCTGTAAGAGGTGGAGGGACAGCGTGCATTTCTGCTGCTGGTTTAAACCTATTGTAGCTAGGTGCTCCCTCTCCCTCTTTGTCAGGATCAAAGACACTTGAAAAAGATAAATCAAACACATCTTCTGAATCAATATATTTATCAAATCCTAACCCTCTTTTAGTCCTACCAGACATGCTACTATCAATTAATTTTGAAAGATTCTTAGATGCCTTTTGCTATTTTTCAAATCTCAGAAGTGTAGCATCTAATTTTTCCTTCATTTCTTGTTTTTCTTTGATACTGTCATCTTTTACCTTTTTTGTGTATTTAAGCATA
Organism: Glebionis coronaria; assembly: GCA_025667525.1. Taxonomy (NCBI): domain Eukaryota; kingdom Viridiplantae; phylum Streptophyta; class Magnoliopsida; order Asterales; family Asteraceae; genus Glebionis; species Glebionis coronaria. The sequence goes on along the minus strand of CM046879.1, from coordinate 172,769,402 downwards.
TTTGTTGTGTTTTCTAAATCAATGTTCAAAATCCTAATTTTATCCTCATACTCACGTTGAGTATCTTGAAGCCACCTCTTTTGTTGTTCCAATGTTTTTAAAGAAGCCTTATAGGCTTGAACCTCTAAAAAATACTTATCATTCTGATCATTTAAGTCATTATATTGGGACAACAATTCTGAATATTTATCATGACAACCAAGAGGACAATGTTGTACCTGAGGTGAGATGCCCATAAGAGCAAACTCTTCTGCTTCCTCGGCATCAGATAGATTCCCAGCAATCATTGCAAACACATCAGTAGAAGGCTCAGCTGTTTCAAGGGTAGCATTCTGATGATCATTCCAGTTGACATAGAGTCAACATACACCAACGCCTTCTTGTCATCCTTCACCTCCTGAATCTTAAAAGCTGAATATCTGCTCTTCTCCTGGTCATGCTTGCTAGGGCATTCCCTTGTAAAGTGACCTTGCTGCTGGCAGTTATTGTTGGGAATAAATTAAGGCCAGATCACTTGAACGCTGACAAGAACAACTCAAGCGTTGACAAGAGCAAAGTGAGCGCTGATAGCATAAGCGTTGACAAGTTAAAGTCAAGCGTTGACAGATTGAAGACAAGCACTGATGGAAGGTGTGAGCTACACGTTTATTATATTCTAGAATACTTCTAGTAAGGATAGAGACGACAATGTATTTTCTATGTTTATCTTTACCTAGAATAGTTGATTCGTAGCTTATTGTACAAGACTTCTTGTTCTATAAAAGAAGATCTTTTAGGTTAAAGTTAATATAAGTTTTCATAAGTATTCGCAAGTTAAACTCTTTCATTGTAATCAAGTTCGTTTATTCTAATACAAGTGAAAGTTTGTTTAACATCTTTGTGTTTTAGATCAAGTGTTAATTCCGCATAACACTTTGTTACTTTATTCATAAGCAAAGGTTTCTCTACGTGTAGTACTTGATTTAATCTCGTATACACAAAGCTTAATCGATCTAAGTTTGGGATCAACAAGTGGTATCAGAGCTTGTTGAGAAACTTTTGATCTTTAAGTAACGCAAGAACCCTAAAACACCAAAAACCCTAAAAACCCTAAAATTCTCAAAACCCTAAAAACACCATGTCTGGCACAGATCAACCTGCTTCTTTGCTACAAAACAACTCCTCAAATCCTAGTATCAAAATTCCCATGTTTGATGCCAGGAACTTTGAGCTTTGGAAGTCAAATTTTGAGCAATATATAGCTATTCATGACTACACTCTTTGGGAGATTGTCGAATATGGGAACACATTCGACAAAGTAGCAAAGATTGCTGCTGCAATTGCCACAAGGACAGCTGTTCCTAATTGTCCTGAAGCTGATAAGGTGGAAAAGCCTAGAGATGGGAGAGCTGTAGCTGTTGAAGATATAGCCAAAAAGAGGGTGGACATGAAAATCTTGAACATCTTGAAACATGCCCTAGGTCATGAGAATCAGCACAAGTACAAACGCTTTGAGTCTGCAAAAGAGCTTTGGGAAGCTCTTGAAGTAGCACATGGTGGCAATGCTGACACAAAAGAAGAAAAGAAGAAGCAACTCTTGCATGAGTATGCTGTCTTTAAAGCTCAACCCAATGAAAATCTCAGCAGTGTGAGAAGTAGACTTCTTGACATCACAAGTCAACTTTCCTTCATGGGAACACAGATTGATGACCCTGAATTGAATGCTACTTTTCTCAAAATCCTTGGTGATGTATAGAAGATTGAGACAAGATCCATTCTTGTCAATAATACCCACAAGACCTCCAGGTTTGATGACATCTTCAACAAACTAAGACTGTTGGAGAACGAATGGCAATTGGATAGTGATAACAAATCTTCCAGCAGTAACATGGCCTTCTTTTCACAAAGTGAAGGCCAATTTGATTCCATGAACTTCTATGGACATCCAGCCACTGGATCTCAATGTGTCAACGCTGGATCTCAGCCTGTCAGCGCTGGATCATATCCTGTCAACGCTTTATACTCAAGCGCTGACACACACAACTTTGGCGCTGATAGACTTAAACCTGCTGGTTTAGATCTAGATACTGTATGTGCATTCATTGCTTCTTTGCCCAGTGATTCAAGGATTACATATGAAGATCTTGAGCAGATAAGTGATGAACAATTGGAAGAGATGGACATCAAGTGGACTATGGCTCTTGTAAGTTTAAGAGCAAACAGGTTCAATAAAAGGTTCAAGAAGAAGATGACCTTTAATGCTAAGGATGTTGCTGGTTTTGACAAGTCCAAGGTTGAGTGCTACAACTGTCATAGGATGGGGCACTTCATGAGGGAATGTAGATCTCCAAGAAGATCTGATGCTGGGAAGCCTTCAAGCCAAATGATTAAGAGCCCAGATCCCAAGGCCATGGTTGCTGTTCAACAAATTGATGGAGTTGGAGAATGGGACTGGAGCTGGATGGCTAAGAATGAGGAAGAGGACAGAGCTTTGGTTGCTGAAGTTAAAGAAGAGCATGTTGAATATGCTCTCATGGCACACTCCTCCTCTTCATCAAATAATGAGGTATATGATGATGCTTTCTGTTCTAAGGGTTGTCGTTTAAATACTGAAAAATTAAATCAAGAGATAGTTAAATTATTAGATGAGGCAAGTACTGAAAGATGTAAAGTATCTAATTATCAAATTGCTCTTACCCAAACAGAAAAGACAGTAGCTGAGTATAAGAAAATGGAGTTTGATTTAAAGGATCAAATAAATATCTTAAAACATGAGTTACATCAGAGTAAAGATGTTCAAGATATAGTAAATAGGGTTAATCTTGATTTGATAGCTCAGTTAGAAGAGGCTAACAAAAATAAAGATAATGTGAGTCTTAAAATCCAGAGATTTGATAAGGCCACACAATCCCTAGGAGAGTGTGTTAGTAAACAAAGAGACTCTAAGGATATGAGTGGGATTGGGATGAATAATTATACTGGTGTTCCACCACCAGCTGGGGATTTCTATGGTGTCCAATCAAAGGATTTATCTTGGACTGGCTTGCTAGAATGCCAAGAGGAGGAATTCATTCCTCCACCTAGAGTGATTTCCCCAGTTGAGGAATACAAGCAAAAACTGACTGACCTAGATGAGTGGAAGAAAGCTAACCACACCTTGTTTGTTAAGGGAGGGTTGTTGTGTGAAAGTCCAAATGAGCCCACACCAATCAAGAGCCTTGATCCTAAACCTATTAAGATCACACACCCTACCACTGGCAAAGCTGCTGACCTTGGCCCACAAACTGTTAGAAAACCTAGTGTTAAGTATGCAGAGATGTATAGGAATACTAGGTCTCCAAAAAGCCAAGTTAGTAACCATGGAACAGGCTTCTTTGCTTCTAGACCTAAGACTATGTCTAGAAAAGCTTGTTACACATGTGGTAGCTTCTCACATTTGGCATACAAATGTGTCAACGCTTCCAATGTCAACGCTGATAGGACCCATTTCAGCGCTAACAAAAGTCAACATAGGTCAAACACTGTCAGACCCAATACCTTTGTGAACAAAAGTTCACAAGTTGTTAGACCAGCACCATTCTTTTCTAGAGGGTCTAACACACAAGGCCTAAGACCTTTTCAAAAGTCAAACACCTGGTCCAATAGGCAATGGGTTCCTGTAGCAAACCCTAGGTTCAACGCTGATAAGAGCAATCGGGGCGCTGACAAGAGAAATTTCAGCGCTGACAGACACACTGCCAAACCTAGGTATTTGCAACCACAGGGAAATAGGTCTAAAGCTTCTACTAGCTTAACATGGAGACCAAAACAAGACCAAAACCCTAATTCTACTGGTATTTCTATGACATGCAACAGGTTTCATTATATTTCAAAGGCATTGTCAACACCAATTGGGGTTAACTGGGAATTTCATTCAAACAGGGATGAAAATGGGGTTGTTATGAGAACCAAGTCTGTTCTTGTTGAACAACCAAATGAATCCAAGTCTTCCAAGGCTTGGGTTCCCAAAGAAAACTAATGTGTTTTCTTTATGTGCAGGGCATTCAGAAGAAGATCAATGATTATGGATACTGGGATAGTGGATGCTCAAGGCACATGACAGGAAAGGAAGACTATCTGACCAATTTCTCTCCTATTCAAGATGGTGATAAGGTATACTTTGGAGGGGGCTACGGCACCATCACAGGAAAAGGAACCCTTGTCACCAACAATCTACGGTTTGAGAATGTCTTCTTGGTAAAAGAACTGGATTATAATTTGTTTAGTGTATCACAAGTGTGTGATAACAAAAATAAGGTTCTTTTCACAGATACTGAGTGCTTGGTGTTAAGCAAGGATTATAAGCTCCCTGAGGAAAAATACATAGATTTTAGAACACCAAGGCATAAAGACATATATAATGTGAATCTTAATGGAATTAAGATAAATAATAAAATGTCATGTCTGTATGCTAAAGCCTCAGTTGATGAAAGTAATCTTTGGCACAGGAGATTAGGGCACATAAACTTTAAGAATATCAATAGACTTGTGAGGCTTGGTTTAGTTGATGGTTTGCCTGAAAAGGCTTTCCACAATGACCACACTTGTGTTGCATGTCTTAAGGGCAAGCAGCACAAGGTCTCATTCAGGTCTAAACAGGTGCACTCTAGTTCTAAACCACTTCACTTATTGCATATGGACCTCTTTGGTCCAACTAATATAGAAAGTTTGAAGGGTAAATCATATTGTTTTGTTATCACTGATGATTACTCCAGGTTTACATGGACTTTCTTTTTAGCCAAGAAAAGTGAAACTGCCCAAAGTCTGATTAATTTCATTACCCAGATTGAAAAGAAGAATGGTAATGAGGTCAAAATTATTAGAAGTGACAATGGGGGTGAGTTTAGAAATCAGTTGTTAGATGATTTTTGTGCCAAGAAAGGGATTACTAGGCAGTTTAGCATAGCTAGAACCCCACAGCAAAATGGGGTTGCTGAAAGGAAGAATAGGACCCTTATTGAAGCAGCCAGAACAATGTTGGCTGATGCCCACTTTCCTATAGCCTTTTGGGCTGAAGCTGTTAACACAGCTTGTTATGTTCAAAATAGGGCATTGGTCAACAAGATACATAATAAGACACCTTATGAATTACTTTGGGGAAGGAAGCCCAATATTGGCTTTCTCAAGCCTTTTGGTTGTCATGTAGTTGTTTTAGAAACTAGTGATGCCCTAGGTAAGTTTGATTCAAAAGGTGATGAAGGCTACTTCATGGGTTATTCAGTGCAGAGTAAAGGATATAGGGTTTACATTAAAAAGGAAAAACGTATACTTGAAAAGGTACATGTTAGGTTTTTAGAAAGTAAACCTAGTGATCCTGAAAGTGGTCCAAATTGGTTGTTTGACTTAGAACCTTTATCTAGAGCTTTAAATTATATGCCTGTTACTGATCCAGACATTGTGAAGGAAACTTCAAGTGTTTTGGAAAAGAGAATTGGTAATGTTTCAGGTATACAGGTTGCTAAGAAGGATGGACCACCAGCAGCTGAGTCATCTCCCACAAAAGAATATGTTACACTTCCTATATGGACAGATGAGTATTATGCTGCTGCTACTGCTGCTAGGAAAGATAATGGTGGTGTTCAAATACCACCAAATACAAACATGCATGATTCTTCGGGCGCTGACAAAGGGAAATCAAGCGCTGACAAGACCAATTCAGACGCTGATGGCTCAAACGCTGACAACAACAGTTCAAGCGTTGTTAGCCCAAGTGCTGACAAACAAGGTTCAGACTTTGGTGACACCTTTACACAGCTTTTCTCTTCCCATTTTGAACAAGGTGGACCTTCAAATGTTCATGAAGAGATTTCTGTTGATCAAGAAGGGTCTGAGGAAGAAGATATTGGCAACATGGAGCGTGAAGTTGAGGACACTAGACTTTTTGAAGGGGGAGTTCTCACTTCCACAGCAAAGGATCACCCCACATCTCAGATCATTGGTGATGTTATGGCTCCAGTACAGACAAGAAGATCCCATCAAAGTCTTGGTGGATTTATTGCCAATATACACAAGAAGGTTGATACCCCTCTTGTACAAGCATGTTTGTTTGCCTGTTTTCTGTCACAGGAAGAACCCAAGAAAATTTTTGATGCTCTCAAAGAACCAAGTTGGGTGGAAGCAATGCAGGATGAGCTTCACCAATTTGCTATACAGGATGTTTGGGAGCTGGTTGATTGTCCTAGATATGTGAGACCAATTGGGACAAGATGGGTTCTAAGGAACAAGAAAGATGAAAGAGGCATTGTGGTCAGAAACAAGGCACGTTTGGTAGCTCAGGGATATACACAAGAGGAAGGCATAGATTATGAAGAAGTCTTTGCTCCAGTTGCAAGAATTGAAGCTATCAGAATTTTCTTAGCTTATGCATCTTGTATGAATTTCACTGTTTATCAAATGGATGTGAAGAGTGCTTTCCTCTATGGAACAATTGTTGAGGAGGTATATGTCATGCAACCTCCTGGTTTTGAAGATCCTGAAAATCCAGACAAGGTTTATAGAGTGAAGAAAGCTATGTATGGACTTCATCAAGCCCCAAGAGCATGGTATGGTACATTGTCCACCTACTTGGTGGAAAATGGTTTCAAAAGGGGCACCATAGATCAGACACTATTCACAAAGAAGAAAGGAAAACATGTATTGCTTGTGCAGGTCTATGTTGATGACATCATTTTTGGGTCTACTAATCCAAAAATGAGTGAGGATTTTTCCAAGCTCATGACAGATAAATTCAAGATGAGTGCAATGGGTGAGATGAACTTCTTTCTAGGGTTACAAGTTCAGCAGAAAGAAGATGGTATCTTCATCTCCCAAGACAAGTATGTAGCTGAAATCTTGAAGAAATATGGTTTTTCTCCACATGAAAAGGAGGCTTCCACTCCTATGGATAGGCAACACCCTTGGGGAAAAATTGGAGCTGGAAAGGATGTGGATGTTAGGCACTATAGATCAATGATTGGATCATTGATGTATCTTACAGCCTCAAGACCTGACATCATGTTTGCTGTGTGTGCATGTGCACGCCATCAAGTGACTCCCAAAGAATGTCACCTTTTTGCTGTGAAGAGAATTTTTAGGTACCTAAGATGTTATCCAGATCTTGGCTTGTGGTACCCAAAAGATTCTCCATTGGACCTTATTGCATATTCAGACAGTGACTATGGTGGTGACAAGTTTGATAGGAAATCCACAACTGGTGGATGCCAATTTCTTGGGAGCAGATTAATATCTTGGCAATGCAAGAAACAAACAGTGGTGGCTAATTCTACAACTGAAGCAGAATATGTGGCTGCAGCAGCTTGTTGTGGACAAGTCTTATGGATTCAGAACCAGCTGTTGGATTATGGGTATAATTTTATGCATACCAAGATTTTTGTAGACAATAACAGTACTTTATGCATTATTAAAAATCCTGTACATCATTCTAAAACCAAACACATAGAAATTAGACATCATTTTATAAGAGATTGCTTTGAGAAAGGTTTAATACAACCAGATAGGGTAGCCACAGAAGATAATGTGGCTGATTTATTAACTAAACCTTTTGATGCTGGAAGATTTCAATATTTGGTAACAAATATTGGAATGGTTACTCTCACTTAATATGTGTTTTGGAACCTTTTTGTCAAAGTATGTACAGGATAATGCATTGTTATTGGTCTTTGTGATGATTTAGATTTTCCACTTTATTTTACTAACACTGACAAAGGTAAATGTAACGCTGATAAGTGTTATTTTGCCGTTGTTCGAAATATTATTGTCTAACGCTGACAAGAGTTCCTTCAACGCTGTTAGGTGTTGTCGGGACACTGTCAGCAACAAATGTTAGTTTTGTGGTTTTCATCTAAATATGTAGGTAGGTGGTAGCTTTATACCATTGGATACAGAGTTGCTTATGGATCTTTGAAGAGCTATTTGGACATGTTTTGTTTATGGATGATGGTTGGAATATTTATATTCCTATCTTGACATAAATTTTTAATGTTCATATATATATTTTGAGAACTCATGTATCATAGTTTGAGGGGAGGTTAAGGAACCTTTAGGATTTTTGGGTATCCATATGATACTCTCATCACAATTCTAGATTGTGTCCACAGGTGAGTATGGGTTAGTTTTACTAAACCATGAGGCACTGTAGCATGCATAGTATATCAACTTTGCATGCTGCCAAGACATTTTTGGCCTAGAATTGGTTGTGGTCTGTTGGGAGACTTGGGAATCATTTTGATATGGGTTTTACCTGGGAGTAACAAGGATTTTATAAGGTAACTTGGTTGTTAATAATTTTGGTTAGCAAGGGACACTAGAGGACTGTTATGTCTATCTTGCTTATGCAAGTGTGCATAACTGGACAGTGCTTGCCGCCCTATGATAATTATCAGCTTTTGGTTATCTTCTCTAGGATAAATTACTTGTTAAGGTCATTTTTCACTTTTTAAAATAATTTTATTTTTGGACGCTGACAAGATTTTTCCAAGCGTTGTTGTGACCAAAATGGACGCTGACATGGCTTTAGGCGAACGTTGACAAGATTATAGCCGTTGGGCGTTGATGGGTTATATTTGACCGTTGACAATCAATGGGACCTACCCAGTTGTTACTTTTTGACATATTTTCAAGCCGTAATTTTAGGAGTTGTTACTTTCATTAAATGCATGAGATAACTTATAACTTTTTCAATATTTTCATGATTAGTTTTTGAAAATCTTTGCCTATTTTTGGGCCAATCACATGCATTCATCCACTCCTATAAATTTGGCTCCTATTTTTAAACAGGGTATCTATAATTCTTGTCTAACACTTTTCTCTTATCAACCTTCATCTTTTATACTTCAAATTAACAACTTTCATCAATGGCACCAAGATTTAACTCAGCAGAATTGGATTTGGGGTTCAAGTCTCAACACAACATGATTGCTTATCTTGTTGCTGATAATACTTTGTTTCCTCAATACACACAGATGGTGGAGTATTTGAATGCATCCCCATTAAGGTATGCTCTTTCTCATGCACCACTCATTCCAGTCACACACATTAAACAGTTTTGGAACACTGTAAGTTCCTCAACAGTTAATGGAGTGACAACATTGACTTCTATTGTACATGGGAGACCTTGGGTGGTTACTGAGGCCTTGGTACGCCAGGCCTTGCATCTTGATGATGCTGATGGTATAACCATTCTTCCCATATCTGAAATAGAACAAGGGCTTAGGGCTTTGGGATACCCTATTCCTGATGAAGGTACTCTTAATAAGTACCATAAGCAGGAATTTCCCCCAGCCTGGAAGTACCTCATTCACATTCTCCTTCAATGTTTGAGTCCCAAATGTACTGCACACAATGAGATCAATAGATCCATTGCAACTGCTATTGTGTGCATTGCAACAGGGCAAAAATATAACTGGTCTAAAATGATTTTTGAAGGAATGTGTAAAAACAAGGGGACAAAAATGACTTTAGCTTATCCCCGTTTTCTGCAAATGGTTTTTGATGCTCAAAGGTATTGTTCAAGGGATCACAATGATTTTTATAAGATCCCTGAACAAAAGAAGGCTATTTTTACCAAGATGAATTCACCACCACATAGAGACCTACCTTTAACCCCAGCCATGCTTGCTGTTATTGCAGCAGCACAACCTCAACCAGACCCCCAACCTCATATTGACCCTCACCCACAACTTGAACCTATCCCTGAACCTTTACCCTCACCTGACCAAATGCAAATAGACCAAAATCCCTTTGACGCTGACACATCTAATGTGGGCGTTGATGTGCCTATTTCAACCACTGACACCCAACCATCACAATCCCAAACACCCCTTAACCAACCCACATCTACACCTTCTTCTACACCATCTTCCACACCACCTGAATATAGGTTGATTAAACACCAAAGGACTGCTGGAGTGTTCTCCTCTGGTGGTCCTCGCCATGAAGCAGAGAGAACCACCACCACAAGTGTGGCTGGTGACCTAGATGAGGCTGGGACTATTGGTTCTGGCTTAGAAGCTGGCCAAGGCAGTCCCACCATAATTAAGTCCTCATCCATGCCCAATGAACCTGACTTGGGAGGTCAAATCCCCATTTTGGAAGAGGGCAGACTGGAACCAATGACGCTTTTGGAATTGACGGCTGTCTGCATTAGCTTGCAAAAGCAGAATGCAGACTTGGTACAAATTGTCAGTAACCAAGGCCTTGAACTCAAAGAATTGAGGGAGAGGATTGTTGTTTTAGAGAGTGCTCATTCAAGGGGAGGTATGGAGGAGTCTTCCAAAGGGGAGGAAGATCAAAGAAATCTGAGTGATAAGAGCAGTCAAGATGGACAATCATTGGATGTTGCTGAAGCTCTTACTACTTTGAAGGAACAAACAGGTTTTGATACGTCCTTGATCTCTCCAACCAATTTAAATTTATCATTTACAGATATGTTGAGAGAGGTTACACAAGGCGCTGAGGGAAAATATTTGAGCGTTGACAAGACAAGTTTGGACGCTGATAGAAGTATTTTGGGCGCTGATAGAGGAAATTTGGACGTTGACAGATCTGCATATGGAGGTGATGTATTCCAGTCATCATCTATCATCAAAGATGTTCCTACTCAGGTATTATCATCTACCCTACCAACAATTGCACCAACAGATAAGGGTAAGGGTAAGTTGGTAGAAGAAATTGTTCCAAAGAATGCAGCTCAGGTTGAATTTGATAGAAGATTGGCTGAGCAAATGATGGAACAAGGTGAAAAGGAAAAGTCACCATTTGTTGTGACTTCTGAAGAAGAAAGTGATGGAGCTAGCTCAGATTCAAGTTTGATGATTGTTGAACCAGAAAGACTTGAGTATGGTGATGAGCTTGCTAGGGAAAAGCTGAGAGATTTAAAGTTGCAGATTGATTTTGATATGCCAGAGGTGGTTCAGATGTACAATTCTTGGGAAGAAAGCTGTATGGATAATCCAGACTTGACCATTTCAGATCAGATATGGGGTTTGGAAATTCTTCTTAGAGTTCAGAAGGATTGTAAGGTGATTTTGAAGCACAAGGCAAGCAACATTTTCTCTGAGTTGAAAAGGGATAGAAGGAAGCTCTACTTTATGTTGCTCAAATGTCATGGAGTTGGATGGACACATCAGAAGCTGAAGGCTTTGACATTTGATGAGTTGGAGCATAGGGCTTATCCTATTTGGGTGAAAGTGCAGGAAGAAAACACTTTCAGACTTCTTTCAGATGAAAGAAAGGAGCAACTTGCAGAAGAGATGGCAATCAAGAAAGCTATGATAGTTCCTAGACCAGTAAAGAAGGGATTTATTCTTGAGTTTCCAAAAGATATGAATCAACTATATCCAAGTGAAGCAGTTATTAGAAAGAGCCTCAAGCTCTCCCCATTAGAAGCTTCAGATATGGTGCATGTGTTACCACTAGATTCCAGGAATCCAATTGTAAGTTATGATGAAGATGAATGTGGATTCTGGAAAATTGGAAGATTTGGCAAAGAGGTACACACTTTTACCACTCTCATATCTTTATTTGCAAGTTGTGATAGAGAAGACTTGGTGGACCTTTGGAGGTTGCTAGAGACCAAGTATGAGGCTGAAGCACCAACTTCAGCCAATGGAATAAAACTTTGGACCACATTCAAAAGAATGTGTGGGACAAAAGAAGAAGATCCTGAAATATGGAAGGATCTTGAAGATGACCTCAGTGGTCTTCAATGGAGGTTATATTCAGCTGCTGGTGTATACCATTTGAGTTCTACAAAGTTTGCTGAGTATTTACTTGTAGATGCTCAGTATTTCATATCCAAGGCTGTTTTGGAAAAGATGAAGGACACCCAGTTGGAGATAGACTATACAAGTGACGTGGCAAAGAATTTGATCAGATTTATTTATTACCAATATGATAAGGTTTGTCAGACTCCTCCAAGTTCTTAGTGTTTATTCAGAAACTTGATCATAAGAGTGGATATCAAGTTTAGGGGAGGATTGTTGGGAATAAATTAAGGCCAGATCACTTGAACGCTGACAAGAACAACTCAAGCGTTGACAAGAGCAAAGTGAGCGCTGATAGCATAAGCGTTGACAAGTTAAAGTCAATCGTTGACAGATTGAAGACAAGCACTGATGGAAGGTGTGAGCTACACGTTTATTATATTCTAGAATACTTCTAGTAAGGATAGAGACGACAATGTATTTTCTATGTTTATCTTTACCTAGAATAGTTGATTCGTAGCTTATTGTACAAGACTTCTTGTTCTATAAAAGAAGATCTTTTAGGTTAAAGTTAATATAAGTTTTCATAAGTATTCGCAAGTTAAACTCTTTCATTGTAATCAAGTTCGTTTATTCTAATACAAGTGAAAGTTTGTTTAACATCTTTGTGTTTTAGATCAAGTGTTAATTCCGCATAACACTTTGTTACTTTATTCATAAGCAAAGGTTTCTCTACGTGTAGTACTTGATTTAATCTCGTATACACAAAGCTTAATCGATCTAAGTTTGGGATCAACAGTTATAGCATCGAACCTTTCTTCTGTCAAACCTTGCTGGCTCTTTTGGGTTGTAATTAAATTTTCGATCGGCTTTCTTCTCAAACTAGTGAACCCTAAGAGTGAGCATGACCATCTGCCATTTGAGATCCATTGCATCCAAGTCAAGTTTATCAACCTGTTTGAAGTCATCAAAAGCAAGTTGTTGTTGAGCATCAATGTCAGCAACAAAAGAGTGAAGAACAGCTTCTACCATGCTACCAGACTTGGCTTTTGGTTCGGGAGTAGAAGTATGCTGAAAAGTATGTTGAGAAGACATAGTATTGCTTGGGCTACTAGCATAAGACATGGGACTGGATCCCATAGAACTCACAAAGGCAGAGTTAGTAGGAGTGGGAAAAGAATCACTTGAGTATCCCCTCACATGAGGCTCAAAGGTTTTGAGCTTATGAAATAAATCATCAAAATTAAGATAGTCAAGCCCACCTTTTGCTTTGAGAGAGATTACCACCTGATTTCATGAGTAGGGTAAGGCTCTAAGAAACCTTGCATTGATATCACCATCGTCAGGTTTTGACCGAAGTTGATTCAACTGGCTCAATATCTTTTGGAACCTGTCATACCCTTGATGGATACCTTCAGTTTCTGAGATCTTGAATTCTGTGAATTCATCTCTCAGCATAGATCTTCATATTTTCTTTGACTCCTCATTCCTACCAAACCTTGCTTTTATTTCATTCCAGATCTCTCTAGCATCATCCAAATGATAGAAGTCACCCATGTGATCATCAGGAAGAGACTGAAGCAAAATAGTTTTTGCTTTGATCTCCTTCTGAACAGCTGTGATTTCTTCATGAGTTTTAGGGTCAAGAAGAGTAATATTACCATTCTTGTCTCTTCCAGTCAACTTCTTGTTGTTTCCATTCAGAATGATCTTCCGAAGGTCTTGATCAGTGTTGGTGATCCAACATTCCATCTTCATTGCCCAGCTATCATACTCGTCCTTTTTCAGAAGAGGAAACTTACCATTTGTGTTGGAAACCGTAGCAATGATTTGCTGAGGTTGTTGAGTTCTAGGAGTACTATCTTCTCCTGTTTGAGTAGAACTTGAGGCAGACATGATTAAACAAAGATGTTAGTAATGAGAAAAATTAATTCTTCTTGTATAGAGACTCTCCCAGGCTCTGATACCACTTGTTGGGTCCACTTGATGTGGATCTTGCAGCCTGTCAGGAACGGTGAACGACTTCTGTAATCACAAGTCTATTCACAGAGAGACTCTATACACAGTATAAGTGCGGAATACAAATACTATGAAGAAGAACAGAATAACTATAATGACTTGATCCTTTTCTAAGGATTTCTAATATTAATAAGAACTAGAGTTATATTTGATGAAGGTCTGTGTAACCCTTCTGCCTAAGGTTCCTTTTATACTACAAGGAAACCCTAATACATCATTAATCAAAACGTGTAGAACTGATATGCATATCCTTTCCTAACATATCTCATGCATATCCTAACAGAATAATAATTAAATAATAAAGTTTGACTTTATATAAGACCAGGAGCACGACTTGCTCCTACTACTACTATGACCAGGAGGAACTACATACCTCCTAGTCTACCTATTACAAACAACTATTCCAATGGTCCTAACAGCATCGCATTACACCCCTCTATAAATCCTTTAACTTAGTTTACTTCATAACCCGTCCCGTTAATATTTTACCCAAAACAGTCCCGGTTTTTAGGTCTCCAAACTATAAGCCAAACGCCCACCTAACCATACCCATGACCTCTGTAAAAGAAACCCTATTCCCTTACATATGTTAGCTAACTCCTCCTTTTTGCCCCAACCTTAAAGCTACTGTTAAAGCCCCGATATATATATATATATATATATATATATATATATATATATATATATATATATATATATATATATATATATATATATATATATATATATATATATAAATATATATATATATATATATATATATATATATATATATATATATATATATATATATATATATATATATATATATATATATATATATATATATATATATATATATATATATATATATATATATATATATATATATATATATATATATATATATATATATATATATATATATATATATATATACTTTTGTCTATCTGGATTTTACTGATTTTGAACATACAAAAAGTTTGTTATGATTAAGGGGTCTTACCCTAACCCACAATTTTAGCCCCAATGCAGATACTTCCTATATTATATAAACCAACTCCCATGTTCGTTTGAAAGTCCCAATATAACCCTAAGTACCCCAAACAACCCAAAACATAAAAAGAAAACAGGCTGATTTCAAAACTATTTTGACCTCCGACTGTTGTAACCTGTTTTTGACCCACTTTCCGACCTCCAATTTAGTTCTCGTTTCTTGCATTTGAAAGTCACTTCAATTACCTTTCCAGGGATACTTGGATCGCAAAATAAGAGTTTGTAAAACTCCCTATGATCAAAACAATGACACAAAAATTCTGCCTAGTTTTTAATGACGAATTTAATTAAACTAACCTAATTAATTATACATAAACCCTAATTAAAACCTAAAAACAATTTCCAATGATAAAAACCTATTAATTATATCATTAATTACAGATTATTAACAAAATCTAATTAAAAATTATGAATGTCAAACCCTAATCCATCATATTAGGTTACATACGTAAATTAAACGTTAATTAAGCATAGTTTTAGCGCATACCTTAAACCATAATTGAATAATTGGGTCTTCTTCATCTACCATTGTTAATCACGACTCATATTAGGTTTGGGAGAGAGAAAAATCGTTTTGGGGGCTAAAGGAGTAATATGGGTAATTAAAACTAACCATGAAGGTACTCAAACTGGGCTTCCCTTCCTTTCCTTAAGCAAAATTTGCCCAAAACCAAACCCAACACCCTATGGCCGACTTTTTTAACTATATTACTGTAAATTAACTATTAATTATTATTACCTTAAATTACCTTAATTTATTTCAGCTCCTAAAGCCTCCCAAACCTCAAAACCGTAAAACTAGTAAAATTTACGCGTATACCGTAAAAGACGTAAAATATACAGTTTTATAAAAACTCTTGAAATATGAAATAAACTAATTGACTAAGTCCTAAATGACTTAAAACCATCCCAAAAAATACTCCCGTGACTAAATACCTCATCCGAGACCTCGAAATGCTAAACCATGAATCGTAAAAATACGATTTTCTATAATACATATACGTATACGTAAACCACTAAATAACACCATCTCATTTCATAGTCACTAACATGTGAGCTCATGAACATGAAATCATCACACATCGTTTCACTCACAAGGTACCCCGTACCGGAAACGATATCCAAACCACAATCTATACACACCAATTAGCACATAAACACGTAAAGACACGTAACTAGCACAAAATAAAACTAAGTGACGAACCTCAAAACTGCGGTTGTCACACTGCACGACCTCAAACATCGGTGTGACATGAAAATAAATAGACGAGATTAAACATATTACAACAAAAAAAAATGTCTTAAGGTCGTTATGTGTTACTAAACACACAATGTCTAAAAAATACTTAATATTTCAGTTAAACAAAGCCAACTCCTTTATGCAACAAATATTTATAAAAAATATCAATTTTTATTATCACATAATTAAAAATCATGTAAAACCCGTGGATCCATGAGCATCCCCTAACTATTAAAAAAATTATATTTTGTTTAGAATAATATGAAATATCACAAAATTATGAATTTATAAATCATGTACATATAAGGTTGATGTAAATGATTTATTGATCACTAATTAAGATATATAACTATTTAGAATAAAATATTGAAAGTAAAAAGATATCTAAAATTTAAAAAATAAAATTGAGATGAGTTTATATTAATTTTCACGGTACATATAAAAAAAAATAATCAAAAAAATATAAACATTAGATATTCTTAAAAAACATGTATAATATACATGAATTTGCAATAAAAAAATTGTTACTTAATTTATTATTTATATTTAAGTCCCGTGCGGACACGAGCATTAAAACTAGTTAATAAGTATGGTAATTAGTTGCATATGCATAACTTTATAAACATATAATCTTATGCCACGCATTCGAATAAAATACTACTATTAATTACCGTTTCTAAATTTACAATTATGATAATATGTTGCTTTTTTATATAGAATTATTGGTCATTAATCATATCATACTTTGTTGATGCCTTATGAATCTCATGTTTAATTTTTCTAGACACCTTTTAATAATTATAAACGTATTTTTTTTACATTTTGTTTTTTTTTCTTTATGTTATTTTGAACTTTTGGGATTATTTGTATGATCTTTATTGTAGAAGACATTTTTGTGTGTGCTTATATTGGTATACGATGTGCTCCATGAAAGCTTAAAAAATAAACAATGAACTTTTTAAACATAATGGTTCTCGTCAGGAATTCCCGAAAATTCCCATCCCGGAACTGAAACCGAACCGAAGAAATAGAGACGGTTCTCGGTTCCACATTTTCCTTATTTTATGGTTTTCGATTCTTGCGGTTCGGTCCAGTTCTAGAACCATGGACAGCCCTACATTGTTGCCTAAAAAACAATTTTATTGTATAGAGACGCTTCGCTGTATTGTGCGATCTAAAATCCTTGTCAAGTGATAAATATTAAACTGTGTAATGTGCATGTAATATACTCAAAGACGAATGGATTAGCCTTATATATGTTTCTTATACCCATGTATGAATGTATCACTATTTTATGCTATTCCGACAAATGATTAGGTCGAGGCAGGCCAAACCAACTATATTGCTTCGGCTTGGCCTAATGCATTTTAAATATGCTTCAGCAATTTCAGCTTTGTAAATTCGTATCAACCTGAAATTGAATTTATAAAACAAAATAGTATCTCTAAACTATAAATCCGTTACCAACTTTGTATGACTATAAGATGAAGAACAAGAAATGTGAATGTCACCTATATCTTTGTCAACACCATTTTCTATGGCATCCATTACTATTACTATGTTCTTTTTTCTTATGGCATCAACATTTGCCAATTCAGAATCCAACTTGTCTCAATCAGATGTAAATTTAATAGAATTCCCTTTAAATATCGAATACTTAGAAGCCGAGTATTTCTTGTTTGGAGCGACGGGCAAGGGATTGGATAGCATCGATAGTAGTCTCAGCGTTGGAGGTCCGCCTCCAGCGGGTGCAAGGAAGGCCAATCTTACCTTCAGTATCAGAAGTGTAATAGCTCACTTAGCAAATCAAGAGATTGGTCACCTAAGGTAAACTGACATGTTCACATTAAAATTATTGTGTTAATGTGTTACTATGTTAATCTCGCTTTTTCATGAAGCTCATTGTATACATGACCAGGGCAATTAAGAAGACGGTACAAGGATTTCCGAGACCTTTGTTGAATCTAAGTAGCGGATCATTTGCAACCATGATAAATAATGCATTCGAGAAACCCTTATCTCCACCATTTGATCCTTATGCTAATGACATCAACTATCTTATTTCTTGCTATATAATCCCTTATGTTGGTCTCACAGGTTATGTTGGAACTAACCCGAAACTCCAAAGCCCAAGTTCCCTTAAGGTACAGACTCAGAAAGAAATTTATTTCCGTAATAATTATCTTAAACTTATTCATCGTGTTGAGGCTATCAGTAAATTTACCAAGAAACTTGAACATAAAAAGCTTTTTTATGTATAGCATATAATCACATACTAAGGTTGAAGACTTCTCTTTTCGAAGCTTACTTATATATGATTAGACTATTTTCTGAGCTATGTTTTAAATATCTTGCATTTTCAATTTTGTGCAATCATGTTAATAAAACAATGATGAAAAGCTTGTCGCTGGTCTACTGGGAAGTGAATCCGGCCAAGATGCAATCATAAGAAGTCTCCTCTACGAAAGAGCAAATGAAAAAATCACCCCATACAATATCACAGTAGCCGAGTTTACCAAAAAGATTTCTAAACTACGAAACCAGCTAGGCCATGAAGGTATTAAGGATAAAGGGATCTTTGCCCCATCAGACTCTGGGACAGAAGATGACGCGATGCCAGCATATATTCTAGCAGGAGATAATGACTCATTATCATATGGTAGAACACCCGAAGAAATACTAAGAATAGTTTATGGAAGTGGAAACGAACAAGTTCCAGGAGGATTTTACCCTAATGGTGCTAATGGGATGATCGCTAAACAATATCTTTAAATTTGATTCTATTGCTGTAATCAAACTTCATTAGAACCTCCAAGCAGTAATTGATGTTTAATGGAAATATATACAATTAACAACTGAATGAACTCGTATCGTTCACCCTTTTGGCGGGTTAAATATGATCTTTAACATTTTTAACCTAAAGGAGGATAACATAATTATGTACAATTTGTTTTTTGTTTTTAATGTTAATTCTACAATATTGGGTATCCTTTGCAAGTTCGTTATCAGCAAAATACAAAACACCTAAAGCCTTATTTTGGTCAGTTTCCAGTAACATACGTAACATAACATCCCATTTGTATGTATATATGTTCTTCAATGCTTCTGCTCCTAGCTACTTATTTGCATTGATTTGATTGTCAGGTGCATTTACCTTACAAACTGCCAAACTGGTCGGTTTGCAGGTTTGAGTACCTTGTGTCTCATTTGTGTAACTAAAGACAGAAAAAATGTTTAGCCCAAATTTGTGAAACATGAATTTTATTAGGTACGATTGCTATAAAACGCTCGAGTTCATTACATCTAGATGTCCTAACTCCTAAACCAGATCAAGAGTGTTTTTTTGGTTGTGGTTAACTTGATTTTGGGTCTAACACGAAAACATATCTGAGTTGACAAGACATACCCATGTCTGATAATGAATCAACTCAATTGAAAATGTTGCATTTCAATGCACCAAAGCTAACCTATAAACACAGCATGTGTTGAGCTTACTTTTACACTACAAGAAAAACAACAACGGGCGACAAGGTTTTCCATGGCGACATTGTAGCCAGAGAAACCTCGCTAAACGAAAAAAATGCCGTCCGATGTGGCACTTGTTTCGGTAGACTTTTTGGTCAAACTTGACCAAACATTTCCCCTGGAACATGGCTTATAGAGTTGCATTACTAAAGTTGAGAGAATGCTATCTATATTATACCTAGTATAATTCTATAAATATGACATTTGCTATCTAAATATCCATATGACAACAGATGAACAGAACCTAAGAGTCGATTCTTACATACAAATTAACATCCATCTACAAGACTGAAAAATATTTGCCTGAAAAATATTGCCATAGAGGCAGCCAAAAAAGTTTTCAATGATTACAAAATTTAAGTAATAAAAGGTTTTTATGAAAAGAAAACACTAAGAAATGCCTCCTCCTATTAAAGATTTTGAAGTGAGGGGGTCTCTAGCTTAAATGAGCTCGATCGTACTTCTTTTCACACTCGTGACAAATATGATATCGGCATCTGCTTGATCATTTCATTCGAGACGAAAATCATTAAGTAATATATTGAGTATCTTCTATCAAATAAATCAAGATTCTAATCAATGTTATGTATGTGACTGTTATAATCAAAATCACGTCCACACCTGCATAAGAAAAGGAAAAAAAAACATAAACCATTAACTCGCATCAATTAACCTCCAAAATAATTTTATCAAGAAAAGAAACACAGCGAACAATGAAGTTTACTGTCTAACCTGCATTCAATGTTGTCACGACCACTGATTTTCTCAACATAAGATTTGCAACTTGGGCATCTCTTCCAGTTCTTATTCTTGGCAAGATCCCTCAACATAAGGTCACTGGGGTCTCTTTCGTCCTTTCTCTTACTCTGATACTCACGGCAACTTATCCCTGAATGCCATGTCTCCTTACACCGGGCACAAAACAGTCTGTTACAATGTGGGCATTCTGATGATGTCACAGCGCCTTCAGGCCCTCCATCATCGTTAACTAACAGTGCAGAACAATCTTTAATTGGACAGTAAAACTTCTCAGGCCATAAGATAAGAGATTCACACAACACGTCTTCCCATCGTTCCAATACTTCTCTTGGAACAAATAAATGACACGCTTCAGGTCCTATTATCCCTCTGCAATTTGGCTTTGGACACCCAACTTTAATTATGTTTTCTCGGATCTTGGCTGCTACGTGTCCTCTGATGCAATCAAAACAGAACATATGCCCACAAACTTTGGTGTTACGAAACATCTCAGATTCAGGCTTTGCGTCCATGCAAATGTCACATAATTGGTCAGCTATTTTGCTAGACTCAAATGCATGTGAATCTTGGTCATCTAATATCACGATTGCCGTCTTGGGGCTGGATGAAGTCGATGCACGTGAAGCTTTGCTCTCTAGTGTCATGATTGGAGTACTGGGGCTGGATGAAGTTGATGCATGTGAATCTTGGTCATCTAATATCACGAATGGCGTCTTGGGGCTGGACGAATTCGATGCACGTGAAGCTTTGCTCTCTAGTATCACGATTGGCGTCTTGGGGCTAGATGAAGTTGATGGTAGTGAAGCTTGATCATCTAACACCACGACTGGCGTCTTGGGGCTGGATGAAGTTGATGGATGTGAACCTTGGTCATCTAACATCACCATCGGCGTCTTGATGCTGGATGAAGTCGATGCACGTGAAGCTGAGGAGAACACAAGTGCCTCGTGAAGTTGGAGTTGTTCAGCATATTTTTCGTCGGATATGGAATCTTGACTAACGAAAGGTGAGAAGTAGGGATCATCATCGGCATCGAGAATGATGTAAGGATTAGAGATTGAGCTGCCATCCATGGATGATGTGCTTCCTTCTTTGATTTAACATATTTATCAAACGTTAATAAAACTTATGTCAGAAAAATATTTACAAGTTACAAGTTAGGTCATTCGAAGGTATTGTTAATCAAAATTCCAAAAAACAGAAATTAACTACACATTACGAAATCAAACTAAATTGTATCATATATATATGCAAATAAAACTAGTAGTAAAACAATGAACTAAAAGGCTTAATGATTAGAGAATGTGGGAGGCTTGTACTCTGCACAATTGAATGTCACCGTAAGCTCGAATCACTAACTACTAACTCGCTGTTAAAAAAAAGTGACAATTGAAAAGAAGATAATTAATTATACCTTGATGATTTGCAATGTCGACATGATCAGAATGAGTAACATTAATTCCTTGTCGTTTTCTTTTCATTTTCTGATGTTTCGAAACGTTTGCATACGAAGTTAAAAGGATATGAATCTATGATGATCTTTAACTTGAACTTCGGTAAAAAAAAAAAAAAAAAAAAAAAGAAAAAAAAAAAACAGGTGTCAAAACCTATTTTACCATATCTTGTTCTCTCTTAATTTGAAATTTAAGGATATGATGATCATTACCAGTTACAACTTAAAGTTGACCAACTGTTTTCTTACTTTTTACTTTGGAATTACTGTATAAAAAATCAAAACATAATTATATTTATTTTGGTGTATAGATTTGTTACAGTGGTTTACATTCTATTAATGCATATGATTTACATTAGGGGTGGCAATTTGTTTCGAGTTCGGGTTAGTGGGTTCGGGTTGTCAGGTTGTCAGGTTGGAGGGTAAAAAATTCTCGAACCAAACCTAACTCATTTAAATAATTGGGTCAGCTATGTCAACCCTAACCTGTTTACACATAACCCGAACCTAACCCATTTAACCCATTTATATAATTGGGTTGGCGTTAAATAGGTTACATGGATTGAATAAGTTAAACGGGTTTCGGGTTGACCCATTTAACAAGTTTAATATACAAAAATAGGCATATTACACGTGTTAACATGTTAAATGGGTTTAGGTTCGACCCGTTTAACCTAGTTAACACGTATGATAAAATATTAATCATTTTTAAGATAAGAAAAAAAATCTTAAATGGGTTGTCGGGTCGACCCGCTTAATTTGATTCTAACCCAAACCTAACCTGTTTAATAAACGGGTTAGATAGGTCGACCCAAATCTGACCCAAAATTTAGTATACTCAACCCGGACCTGTTAATTTTCGTATCGGTTTCAGGTCGGATTTCGTGTCGGGTCAGAAATTGCCACCCCTAATTTACATGCCTAATTATAGAAAGAATTGAAAAAATGGTCCGTGTTGTTTGGCCAAATTGCACGTTTGGTCCGTTAAATTTTAAAATTGCAAAAACAATCTGTCTGAAAACTTTGTAGTTTAATTTTGGTCCTTTTGTAAATTGAAATGATTAAAATATCCTCTTTCGTACAAAAAAAATAAAGCATAAAGACGAGGATATTTTAGTTATTTTAATTTAAAAAGAAACAAAATAAACTCTAATATTTCTCACACGAACTGTTTTTGTAATTTATAAACTCGACAGACCAAACGTCCAATTTGACTAAATCACACGGACATTTTTGCAATTCTCTCCTAATTATATGTCTAATACTCGTAAGCTTGAGTTTTGTGATATTTTTTTATCTTATTTTGTGGCGTAACAAGGGTTATCTTTTTTTATTTTTTTAATCTCGTTATGATACGTTAAGTGGCACTTATAGGTGGCCATACAAAAACAAGTTGAAATCAGTCCATGGAAAATGTATGAAGACTTTCATAAAGCTACCTAGAGTCCTAGAGCCGGGAAAAAAACCGGTTCATTAACCGATCTGGAAAAAAAAAACAAAGCCGATTTAAAAAAACGATTTCAAAAAGTCTAATCGGTTTGTTGACGGGTTGACTCAAACCCATCTGGTTTTAAAAAAAACCGATTTGCCCACTTCTGAAGCTCTAGGATACCAAACATACAGTATTTTCTTCGTCAAGCTATACGACTGAACTCATGGTCATTAGTTTGAATATGGTTATCAAGTCCGTATACGCATGAACGCTTTTACCAAGATGTGAAACTAAACAGGCTGAAACATTAGTTCATCATATTCTTCTCGATCTTCAGATTTCTTCCTCCTCCTCAGGGGGATTAGTCGAGTTAGGAATCTTGAAAATCGGCTAAATGGGTCTTGTAGACCTTCCATCTCGTAGTGTCCAAAACGCCAATCCCGTTCAACATATGGTCGCATTATTGGTTCGTCTAGCCCTCCTGTAGGCACAATCGATTTAAGAACCAGTATGATTATATGAACATGTAATGCAAGCTAAATAATGGATTTTGCGTCATATAAGTTTCACAAAAATGGGTTCACCTCTTTAATTTTACTACTGGATGTAACATAATCGCATTATTATGTGGTAAAAAAGACTAGCAATTATTACATATAAAGTTGCACAAAAACGTAAGCATGTTACATACAAGTATGAATGGTAGTTGTATACAACAGAAAAAAAAAGGTAAAATGTTAAAAAGTTGATGAGATTAGACCTTATTTTTTTCCCATCAAAGCAGTATTATAGATTAACATTAAAGTTATGAAAACTCGATTTAGCTCCATAATAAATAATTGACTAATTTAAAACACATACAAAAAGAATTCCTAGAGATAAGAATGTACGATAACAACTACAAGTAGCAAAATGGGTGGATCAGTTTATTAAGACCGATAAAAAATGGCTCAGGTTGGCTAAATTATTGACTCATTTAAAATTTGATTAGATTAATTGACAACCCTCATAGACTCTCTAAGGAACTCCTGCAAATGAAATAGGAGGCACCACTTACCTGAATACATAAGCCCATATTTGTTGACAGCACGGTAAAATGGTCTAGTTTTCTTCTCTCGAGCAGCTTTCTGAAGTTCGTACCAAGCTTTGACTCGGTCTTGCCGTGTAATTTTACCCGAAGTCACCACCTGAAATCCAAGACAAACACTGAGCCATCCACATGATCAAAGAAATAAGAAATTAAAACAAACTATAAAGAAACAAATTAACATTCAGGCCTTGCCTTGGAGAACAGATGGTATGAGGGTCGTGGGACCCGTGCAAGATCATTGAAACGGTCAACTGCCACAAGCCCAAATTTCGGACCATAACCATCAGCCCACTCCCAATTATCAGAGGTGGTCCAGAACAAGTACCCAAGCACTCGAACACCCTGTATATGGTTATTATTCAACATGCACAAGAAAGTCAAATTTGAACTTTTTTCGAGCTACTAAATGAAGTAATGAACTAAAGTTTAACAGATAAATACCATCATCATGGCCCCATAAATTGCGAGTAAATGCTCTATAATGTATGGTCTTCGTATCAAATCTGTCTCATCAGAGATGCCATTTTCAGTGATTATAAAGGGAATTTTGAGATGTTTGTATCTTTCATGGTAATGCAACAGAAGTCGAAATAATCCATCTGGATATACTCCACGTCCCGATTCGCTGTATTCATCGCTCTGGACTAATTTTAGTGCAGTACCACAGATCACTTCCTGATAAACTAGGACGAAAAACATCAGAAGGATAAAAAAAAAATTGAAGACAGATCAGGAGAATAAATAGCAGCATTATCTTATGTCAACTGCACAATTTCTTATGTCAACTGCACAATTTCAAATTTCATTTCAGTTTTTTGGTAAATTTCATTTCAGTTGCAGTTCTTTACTTTTTATAACAGGCAAATTGCCTAAATAGCAGCATTATCTTATGTCATATTAAAATTTCTCGCAGGAATTGAACTGTAGATATTAAAACCACTATAATGATTAAAATAAAGTGTTTTTGATGAATTAGACTGCAAAAACTTTAAAATGCTGATGTTCCTGTATTTTTATGAGTGTTAATTTAGATGAAGTGACAGCATGGCTGTAGCTAGTTCTTGCAACTTGATCTTTAACCTTTTAAGTTTTAAATGTGATTAAGACTTGATATAAAAGTAAAGAAAGTAGAAATGAAATATGAAATGAAATAACGGATAAGTGGCTATATTATTACTCCGTAACACAATAACACCACGTATGACAACTTTAAAGCGAGTTTACCTGACCATAGTAGTTTAATCCTATATAATCCATCTTCTCAGCTATATCGTCCAGAAATGGAAAGAGACTCATAGAGTTAGCTAGTGAAACACCAGCAACATCGAAGAGTCCATATGGGCGCATGAAAGAGACATGGTGTGCAACTCCCACTACTGGGTTTAACAAGACACTGCAACAAGCAATACGGAGTGTTGAGGAAGTTAACACAGATAAAAGTGGTTTGCTTAAACATAAAGCAGCTATGTCACACTGTCGCGGACTCAATAAACCCCACATCAACTGAAAGATAAGTAATTGTAAGGCTTATTCGGGACACACAACTGACAACCATTGTTTATAGTTTTGGATGTAATTTATGTGGTATTTTATATATAAATTTAGTTTTTGGGTAAAAGGGTATATCTTACCCCGGTAACAATTCTTATATACAAATTTATTGTAGAACTAATTTAGAATTATTATTTTGGCCAAAACTATGTAGAAGAGAAGCAGCCTTTGTATAGGGCTCACTCGCATTCTACATAAATCATAAAGGGTCACTGTATGCTTAGAAGAGCATTCAGAGATATATGTGCTTCATGTCTGCTGTCGCCTGTATGGTACATTTCCCACGAAGACTTGAATACCCCAAGTAAAAGTATTAGACCAACCACAAGCCACAATCACAGTTTGAGCTAGGTAAACAAATTTGAATTATAAATATGTTCAAATGAATACACATGCCTTTCTTTATGGACTAACGCTTCCTATAGGTGTATATTTATGAGCTTTTATCATACAGAACAAAACTCGAAATTATCATATAGAAGTATAGAACAAATTAGGTAAATTTGATAAGGATGCATTTGGAGGAAAAACCTTTGTTCATGGATGTAGTCATAAGCCTGGTTGTGAGCAACAGCAATCCAATGCATACACTGATAAAAAACACCAGTTGGTAGAGCAGAAGTAGCAGCCTCCAACATATCAGGATGGCCACCAGGCCAAGCACCAGCACAGTAAGTCAGCATACAGAAGACATGAGGCTCGTTAAATGTTACCCAATAGTCCACGAGTTCAAATAAATTGTCAACAACCAACCTGCAACAGGTTTTTAAACAGATGTCACCCAAAATTCTGACGGCGCATTTTCAGCATGTTATTCAACAGTTAGGATAATGATGTATCATGGATGGTAAATAGTGATGATCTATTAAATAATAGAAGTGGGAAACATAGGTAAGTGTAACTGTGTAAGTAAATAACTTCCAAAGCATGCCGTCTTGCGATTTTTAAGGGATCAAACCTTGTTTAAATAATTAGAATATATATGCTTCTAAAAATATTTTCAAGTTTATTAGAATATGATCTGGAGCATGACATATTATTTCTACTAGCACATCATTCTCCATACTTGACGCTTTAATTTCAGAAATGACTATTAAAAGATAGAAATATAAAAGCAACTACTTCATTGTAACCTTCTCAAGTGAGCCACAATGCAACTAAAGTTGAGTGCATATATATGTTCATACAAAGGATTCATATCTGCTTCAGTATTGCAATAGAGTTTATAAATTAGCTCTGGACAGAATAACTAACCTAGTAAAATCCATAAAATAGTTTACTGTTTTCTCCAACTTCCATCCTCCATACTCGCCAGCCCATGGCGGCAGTGAGTGGTGGAACAATGTCAGCATAACCTTCATACCATAAGATTGCACTCGGTTGATGATCCATCTATATCGCTCCAGTGCTGCATAATTAATCTAAAAGAAAGCAATCCAGTTTCAGAAAATCTATATTTTTTTGAAAAGTTTAGACGGCTTCAAGTGATCACCATACGTCTTATTCATGTCTCGTGGCAACGTTTATCAATAAAACAAGAAAAGTTGTGTAGTGTACACATATTATACTTCTTACTGATTCTTTAAGGCCATTGACTGGCTCCTTCGGCATGATCCTCGTCCAATCTATTCCCATCCGGAAGACCGTGATACCAGTATCTCTAGCCAGTTTTATTTCCGTATCAGGATCAGACCAAAACCTTAATCTTTCCTCCCTGAAAAGAGCGAACAATATCCTTTAATCATAGGTAACAAAACCGGTATGTATGGTAAACGGGCAGATGGGTTTGGGTCAAAACAGATAATATTTGTACATGCAGTTTTGGTTGACCTGGAACACTATTTTTTACAAATAATTATGTATTTATGTGTTACCATGATCACAATATATGATATTTTTCAATGATCTAACTTTAAATTAAATAGATTTAGGAGGTTTTGTACATTGGAAACACACAACTGTCAAATTTTGACATGTTAGACACGTTTCCACTTTGGCTGATTTTACCTGTTTGACCCGTTATGCAGTTAGTGGTAAAAACAATATCCGAATCGATCTGTTCACAATTTAAAAGGGGTAGGAATCGCCACCTATAATGAATTGCAAACTTGTAAAAGGGATGCTTAATGGCACAAGTTATATTCAGGCTTACGGGTTTGGAACATTGTGCCATGCCGCAACATTATGCTGTTCTTCGCTAGACGAGGACGAGGAGTCATCGTCTTCGATATATTTCACAATCCCTCTAATTTTTGCTTCCATGGCTATCCTGAGAGACGTCTTCTTCTTTAATAGTGCGGGAGCTAGTTGAGATCCACCATCAGCAGTTGCAGAACCCAATATAGCACTGGTTGTCTCCGTCTCCATTGTCGAATCTTGTTTATTGTCAGCCTCATTTTGTGCAAACTGAAGCCAAGCATCATCTAACCTGTCCTCAACATGTGCCGGTGCTGTTGCCAACCCGAAAAAGAAACTCTCCTCTTCTACAGAAAATTATATAGACTTCTTATTATACATGCATGAGACGAAAAAATTAATCGTACTTGACTAAGTATTCTTCAGTAGCTTATTTTGCTGAACAATAAAACAGAATATTCAATTACCATAGCTACAAATCACTAGCCCTCTATAAATATAAGTAACATGTGTGGATTTGCATAGAAAGCTGATACTTCTGTTCATAGCCATTATCGGTGTCATCAAAATGAAAGTAAGCCACGCTCTTAAAAGTTGGAATAGGAAGTAAATTCGTAAACTAACCAACACAAAAACCTTAAACCTAGATATGAAGTTCAACCACATAACTCAAAGCATAACTGAAACAAGTAACTAGGCATGTTACGCTCCTGATTATAGTATGATACGATATAAGCTTTATTAATTTATATTCAATCATTCATTTCACCAGAGACTCAGTGGAATGAAAATGCTAAATAAGAAAATGAACAGGAAGTAACAATCTGACTTCATACTAAGGCATAAGGGAGTGTTTGGATGCACGTTTTCAGTGATTATTTGCATGTCAAAATAACTACTAGTTTTTATCACTTCAATGACCTGCTTCAAGGGTCATATAATTAAAAGTGTCTGCAACAAAATGGTCAAGTACCTCCTAAAAAAATCAAAATTACTTGCCAAACACTCGAAAGAAACTGTGCATATTTATAGCTAATTTAACCATTTAGAACTAAAACCGACTAGGACTCCCAGCACGAAAATGTTGTATGAATAAATTAATAGGGATCATCATTCTAACTTATAAATTAGTAGTGTTTGGAGGGGCAGTTTCAAAGTAACTATGCACAAGTCTGATTAACGATTGACTGACCAATTTTTTAAGGGTCATATAATCAAGTTTGTATAATTGGTATAATATTATTTGCAGCAAAAACAGCATATGTACATTTATCTTATGTACTAGTATATGTCTATATCCCTAAATAATCAATATAATTTCCACACAATCAAGTGGTCAAATAGGTTGTTATGCGACTGACTATCTAATTCAAATCATTCAGAACAAAAATAGTCACTCCCAAAATGCACAACACCGAACTTCACCCTAAACATATACCATTTTGACAATGCTTGGGACAGCTTATTTTTTCTCCTTTTCTGCTTATATTTAACAAGATAACAGATTGAAGTGTTTGGATAAAACAAATTGCTTCGTCTTAAAAAAAAAAAGAGCAGGGACCTACTTATTTCAAAGTGCTTAATTGGGTGTTTGGCACTGCTTAATTTTCTACTTATCTGCTTATTTTAAGCAGATGCAGCGTTGCTTCATCCAAAGTTACAAACTGCTCCTGCTTATGTACTTATATTTCGGTAAAAGTGTAAAACACAACGTTTCTAGTGGAAAGCAGGCAAATATAGCCGCTTCTTTTGTTAGTGTTTCAAAGAGCTTAAATGAGATAAAAGCATAATTATTTTTTTAATTTCAACCAAAGACTATTTACGGCAAATCTACGAGTAGCCGTACGTATACGCTTAAAAGCTAAATGTTTCTTTTCAGGCAAATATAGCCGTAGCAGTATTTATTACGGGAATGTTTGGCAAAAAGCTTTTAATAGCGTTTAGCTTTTGAATTTTGTTCAAGTGCTCGTATTCAAAACACTAATAAAAGAAGCGGTTAGCTTAAGTTACATTACACATACAGGCATAGGCAAAGTTAGCTTGCAGCAGTTAGCTAGGGGAAAGCAGGTATGGTAACGTAGTTGTATAAATTTTAAAAATTTTAAAAGTGTAAAATGTCGTATAACCTAAAACGCTTCTTCAATTAGCATTTGAAAAGTAGCGTTTTAGAAATAAAAGGTAAAATTTTAAGGGTGTGTTTAGCTGGTGAGGAATACCTCATTTTTCCACGAAAATGTCATGGAAAAATGAAAGAACAGAAACCCATTTAACATTTAGTTACAAAGTTTTGAAAAATTCTTCTAAAATAACGAAAGTCTCATTTCTTATATTATAACTAAAAATTTGAGAAGTCCAGTTTACCCTTCTCTACTTTTCTCTTGACTAGAAAATGAAAATATAACACTGTCTAAACGGGTTTTCCATGTTCTTAACTCTTTCATAGAGAAGAAAAACACTTCCATTCTCAAGAAAACCAAAACCTTAAAGTGAAAATATTTTTCTGCAACTAAACGCACCCTAATTGCTCCTTGTAGCTTTCACAACCTAAGGCTCAATTGGAAAAAGGCAAACTCACCGTCCACGTCAGCTTTCTCTCTCCTCAAACTAAACTCACTCAAACTCACCAAAAACTCACGCTCAAGGTTAGCGTGACGGCATGGACAAGCCTCACGCCTTTGCGAGTCATTGTGTTCTTAAGGTGTGAATTAAAGCATCACAAAATATAAATATTATAAATATAAGAAGGTCACAAAAGTATAATACATAAAGAATAAAGTTATAATATTTTCCATTTTTACATAAAAAATACGATTTTTATCGAAATTGAATTTAAGAAAAAGCCTCCACACATCTCGTTTTATGGCGACTTATCACGTTTTTTCACTTATCGTCTCACTTCAGCCTTAAGCTCAAACCTTAGTCTATTGAGTAGCGTGGAGGTCAAGCCTCACGCCTCCTTTGCAAGCCTTTTTAGAACCTTGTTCACGGTTCATGAAAATACTATATATAAATATACCACTAAGTACACAAACTCACAAGTCACAACCCAATTAAAAAATACTAGCATGGACCCGCGCAATGCGGCGGCGAGTACTCATAATCATTTTTTGAGACTAACAAATATTAATCTTTTATCCATTAAGTTTGTATTGTTAAAGTTGTAAAAAATCGAAAAAAACCTCTAAGTTTCAAAAAAAATTAATAGTTAATAAAAATATAGCAAAATGGATATTATTGAATAAAAGAGCATAAAATTTTAGAAAATATGGTGAAATTAGATTATAAAAATAATAAATAAATAAAAAGATTTTTCAATTTTAAAAGAAAAAATGTTATTTAAGTAGGTTGTTATAAAAGTTTGTTACAAAAGGTTGTTAGAAAGGGTTATTGTATATAATGTTGATGAATATATCAACAACTTGCTTTATTTAGTAAGAAAAATAGTCTGAATCTTCAGCATTGCTATTTTAAGAAGGTGCTTTATAAAGTAGTATAGATATAGATATAGATTATCGTATTTTTTACAAAATGTATTTAACTAGCGTGATGATTTAAAAGCAGTAAAAAGAACAAAAACAGTAGAAATACCATCATCATCATCATCATCATCAGAGTTAAGGTTGACATTAAAAACAGCAAGAGTGTCATTAGTTTCATCGATAGGAGACTCAAATGGAGCAAGGTTTCTTTTCCGATACTTCGAAAATGAAACCGCGTTTGCGGCGAATGATAGTGTCACTAATACTCCCGCCAGTTTCGTCGCCGTTACAAACAGTGGTATTGGTGCCATTAGACTGGACGATTGTCCACACTGACACCTGGACTTATGTTATCTATCTCTAGTTGTTAAACAAACGCCTCTCACTGAATGTAACATTTTGTCCCTAAACGGTGTCGTATCAACTTCACTTGCCACTTGTTTGTCTTCTTTTGGATAAGTAATTAATGATTATAGAATAAAATAAATTTATTAAAAATTATAAAAATATTATAAAATTACATATTTTCCCTTAATCGATTTGGGTTGTTGTTAGTTCGGTTTCAGGTCGATGCTCACCTCTACTTTAGTTGATTCTTCGCTTGGTGTTAATGCTCCAAGCATATCTTCTAACTCTTTGTTAATAAGCCTAGAGAGATATTCTTCACCTAGAAACATGTCTTCCTCACCTAGAAAGTGTGTTGGGACGTGTGTAAATCATAGTTAGTATTTTATATCGCCAAGAGTTCGTGGGTCTAAGGCATCACACACTTAGACATTGAGATCATCCTATATTAAGATATATAATATAATATGACTATATTTACTGTATATACTTAATTTGATAAATGTGAATATTTAACGGTAGTTAACGAATAAGTTAAAAGGTTTAACGAGGATTAATTAAAAAACTTAAGACTTTAAGGTAAATAATATAATTCCTTAATGATATATTCTAGGAAGTCAAAAGTCAAATCCAAGGGGTGTATGGTGTTGGTCGGCCGAGTACAAAAGAAAAGAAAAAGATAAAATATTTATCTTGGTTAAGAAGAATAATATCTATTCGGTAAATAGCCTAAGGCCCTAAGTTTTGCATTATATAAACAAAGGGATTAGATCACTTTGTTCATAAGCTGAAAACAAAAATCTCTCTCCATCTCGATCTTTGGCCGTCTCATACCACAAAGAACCAAGGGGGTTCTTTTTGCCTATTGGTTTATTAAGTATTCTCTCAATCAAAATCTAGCAATCGAATGCGAATATATTACATTAGTAAGAGGGGTTTTTCTTGATTGGT
The DNA here is from genome assembly GCA_025667525.1 of Glebionis coronaria. Lineage (NCBI taxonomy): Eukaryota > Viridiplantae > Streptophyta > Magnoliopsida > Asterales > Asteraceae > Glebionis > Glebionis coronaria. The sequence goes on along the minus strand of CM046879.1, from coordinate 172,736,667 downwards.
GATTTATGGTTTTTCACCATTGTTGCAAGAAAATGTATGCAATTCTAAACCTTTATGGTAATTACTTGTATGCATATGTGATCCATTATATCCGCCGCGTTTACTCTTAGTCGTTAATTCCAACAATGGCATCATGAGTCAAATCTGTAACACCTCATTTTTCACATATAGCAGTGGAAAACTAATTTAGTATATTACTTGAACACAAGTCATAATAATAAAAAATAACTCAAAAGAGTGTTTTAATAAATTTTATTCAATTATCATTCAATAATCAGAGTTTTACAACATGGAGTCCCAAAAATCTATGAAGTAGGTTTGAATGATAACAATTTAAGTCAGTGTCTCTCCTTGCCATCCTTATGCTGCTCCATGCAATCCGTCTTTAATACATGAGATATATTCTTAAAAGTCAACACAAAGGCTAAGTGAATTCATATGTTTAAAAAGCATTTTGAATACAAGATTCATCATTGAGCTACGTTGTTATTCGCTCATATAAAAATATATTTCATTGCACTAAGCTCATGACCTTGTGGCTTGCATTATCAGAAACCAACAATTTGCTCGTAAGCAGGTAGTCTGCTAACTAACCAGAGTTTGCAAAATAAAGTGTGTCTGTTTAGCCAAAACATTTGGCTGCTAGCAAGCGCGACTTGCCCAGACAGGGGATGTCAGTCCCCAAATAGTACTATTCACAATAGCGCTTATTTTTATTGAAATGATTAGCGGTTGTTAAATCTAAGATTCACATAAATACGGTTTTGATTCGGAGGTCGGGGAGGATTGAAGAGGTGTTTAGCCATAGTTAGAGAGAGAAACAATAAAGACTATAAACTACATGTGTTTATTAGAGAGAGAAAGGGAAAACAAGAAAATGAAAATTTTTACCCCTCCATGGAAGTATTGTTGGTCCCTTGTAATTAGTACTATACTTAAGTAAACTAAGTATAGTACTAACCCATGGTTAAGTAATGTAATAAACTTAATACAAGTAAGTAAATTAACACAATGTTTCAACGTTTAACTCTTAGCTTTATTAAAGAATTATACCTTATTCTATTTGAAGCTACAATAGGGATTGAATAGACAATGTGTGGTTTTGTGATCTCCTCACTAACAAGCTAGTCCAATCCTAACGACTGCTAAGCTTGACGATTCTATCAACAGGAGTTTATAACTCAAGTGTATGATCGTGTTTGGAGGAGAGAAAAACTTGTTTGTGAATGTCTAAAGCATTTACTGCACAAACTTATTTTTCTCTCCTTTACAAGCATCCTATTTATAGAAGGAAAGTGGGTAGAAGACAATAATTGCCCATGTGCAATTTTTGTCTTATTGGTACAGTGTAGTATCTTGTCTTAACCTATTCTAAGTAGTAAGACGTAAGTCCTTTACACATGTCAGTACCCCATCTATCCCAAAAGGGTAAGTCACGCTAATTGTGTGATGTACTTCATCTTGTCACAATTCAACTTATCCCGCCTTTTCTTCAGTCTTGGAGAATGCTTGTTTTCTTCAGGGAGATCGTATGGGGTTCAGTGAGTCTATTGCCACAACTCACTGAACCCATCACCTTCTTCTTTGTCATAGAAGACATTCGTTGAGCTTCGCCTCTCTGAATGCTTGAGTCTTCCTTTTAGACTCAGTCTAGGAACTCGAAGGCAACTCACTGAGTGACTGTTCACTCAGTGACCTTGTTATGTTCAAGGTTAATTATTCACTTAGGCTGATTGTTATTCAAATTCTTCAGGGAGGTCATTAGGTACTGAATCGACCTAACAATCTCCCCCTATTTAGATATAAAATTTGCCTAAGTGAAATTGTTATAAGTGAGCAAAGAGGCTTCTTCTTATTACAAACTATTATACCTGATGAAAAGACTTAATATAACAAAGTACTTCATTTTCATTCATCATTACATAAGACTAAATAGTCTGATACAAGAAACATAAAAAACAAAAGATTACATTTATTCAGGAATCCATTGCTTCCCTCTTCACCCTTGATGACTTTAACACCTTTTCTTTGTCAGGCCTCCTAGCAATTATCTCCCTGAGCTTCTCACCAAATCTTTTATTCTCATCAGTCTGAATTTGTCCAGCCATCACAAGAAAGATGAGAACACTTTCAGTGGTGCATTTCTCTATGTCACTCATTCTTTGAAATGCTTGATCCCCAAATACATCAATGAAGAAGATACCCCACTCAGGTTCCTCTATAACCATGTTGTTCACAAAGGGGACATTTTCAGGGAGAGTACGATTGCATTCTAACCCAGAGATCTTAGTCTCAGCTTGAAGCTCAACTCTTTTTCTCTTTCTTCCCTGGGCTTTGGTAGGATCCTGTTCAGATAGAGGAAGATCTTCAGTGATTCCCAATTGTTCCTTCATTTGATTCAACCTCTCATATCTCTTACTGGGAGAGTTGAGTATCTCAGGGACACACTTGTTTGTTTTAGTCCTAAAAATCCTCCCCATTTCGTCCCACCCACTAAGACCGAAATCACCGAATGAAAATTTCTTCATGACTTCAAAGTTCCTCTCATCATTATTTCTGTAAACAGATACTGAGACTGGTGTGGTATGAGGAATGATCTGAAGATTAGTGATTGGTTCAGGCTTTCTTCTTTGGGTGACTACTTTGGTGTATTGGTCATACAACTTCTTGAGTTGTGTGGTTCTTTGTTTTTGCTTCAAGACCATTTCATCCTGAATGGCCTTGAGTTCCTCCTCTTGCTTCTGAATGAACTCCTCTCCCCCTTTCTTGCTCAGCAAGACCTCAGGGTTACCACCTACTTCTTTTACAAACTCAGTGGACACCTTCAAGATCTCAGCCTTTGTTGCTTCATTAGCCTTAGCCGACTCCATTCTATCTAGATACACTTGGATTTGATCAGGAGTCATTTGGTACATTATTCCATTTATCTCATATGGTACCAAGACCAAAGCATCAAGATCGGGCCTTACTTCCCTTGAAGCCTTTACAAGTTTCTTTAGAGGTGTAAGGGTTTCATCAGCTATACCTTTGCCCCTATCTGACTTAGATACTGAGGGCTCAGGGTTGGGAGGAATTAAGTTTAAGGGTTGGGGTTGTGCTAGTCTTTCCTGCTCCCCCTCAGTGTGAGAAGGAGGTTCATTCCATGTTAACATCATAGGTGGCACATTCTCCCCCTCAAAAGTTGAAGGATCAGCCTGACTAATCCCAACTTTTTCCCGTTGTGAGGATCCTAAGGTGGGGGATGATCCCTTAAAAGCCTGAAACATCTCAGTTGCCATCTCCTTCATGTACTGAGTGTCTGCTTTGATAGTGCGAACATCTAACTGAATAAGGGATTGAGTGTTTTCAATGGTGGTGATCCTTGTCCTGAGCCTAGGAATATCATCTTCTTTTAGGGATTTGGAGATGTCAGAGAGATTGGTGGCATTAGCCATGTATCCTTGTGTAGCCTTTGACAATCTGAACTCTGCGTCTGCATCCATATGAACATCCTCATAGATGGCATCGCATTTCCCTTTCACCACATCCAAGTCAGACTTGAGAGATTCTAACCTAGTGAAAACCTCAGTGAGCCTGTCCACCTTCAGGAACTCAAGTAATTGACCAACTCTAGAATTGGACTCAGTGGTGCTAGTTATCAGTCCATCCAGAGTTGTCTTTAAGGACACATTTGCCTCAACCGTTGGAAGAGCATGGTTAAGGAAGTTGATGAGCTTCTTTTCCTGATTCTCATGACTGTTGTTAACAGAGCTGATTAATTCCATTTGATTATCTACCTGAATTCTCATCTTCTCCTCAGCCACATCAAACCTATCACCATATGTCCTGAACTCATCAAGGAGTTCATCAGCCTTTGAAGCCAAATCTTCATGAGCCTGAGTTACCTCAGTCTGTAAGGCTTTCAAAGCTACCTCATCCAGAACCACAGTATGAGTCCCTAATGTAGAGGTGTCAAGTTTTGCCTCATAGGAGGGCTTGTTCGGTGCCTCAGGGGAGGGCTCCTTTTGTTCAGATGCCTCATGGGAGGGCTTTTGTTGAGCCTCAGGGGAGGGCTGTATGTCTGCGAACAAGGGAGGGGACTGTGGCTTCTGGTCTGATTGAGGAGGGGCCTGAGTGTCAGGTTCTTCCCCAGCCTCAATCATTTCTTCGTCGTCACTGAACCCTTGGAGTAACTCATCAGGCTTCTCAAGTAAACTTATAAAATCTCCAAAGTTCAGTGACCCCTTAGGTTTATCCAGCTCCCCTTCAGAAGAAGGTTTTCCTTTGTTGTCGTCACTCCCTGCCCCAAATCCTGAGGCTTGGGATTTAGCCAACTGATACTCAGGGGCAGTTTGTGATTGATCAGGTGTGGAGGTAGGATCCCTATCAGCGGGGTGTTTTACCCGTGGGCGTCCCTCTGAGTCTTTGGGATCAAGAGTGGTTCCCTCAGGCAAAGACTTTTGTTTTAGTGTGCCTTCATCGGGAGTTGTGGAAGTGAGATTCCTATCAACGGGGTGTTTTACCCGTGGGCGTCCCTCTGAGTCTAAGGAATCAAGTTTTGGGTCCTCAGGCAAAGACTTTTGAGCTAGTGTGCCTTCATTGGACTTGGTAGAAGTTATAGGCCTATCAGCGAGGTGTGTTACCCATAGGCGTCTCCCTGAGTCTTTGGCCTTAGTTTTGACCTCAGGCAAAGGTTTTGATTTACGAATGCCCTCATCGGTCTGAGTGGAAGGCAGTCCCGTAGAAGAAGGTTGTATGTTTCCTTCTCCATCAAGAGGACCAGTAGGTTGGCCCGTCGACCCTGATTGTGATGTATCAGGGCCTCCCGTAAGCTCTTTCCCTTGGGGTATTTGAAGCTTGGTCTGAACAAGGGTAGTCTTTTTAGCCTTGGCCTTTTTGGGTCATGCCTCGGAAGCCTCAGGGCCTTGTGCCTTTGTTGGTTTGGTCTTTGGCACAGTCTGAGTCTTCTTGTTCCCCTTCTTTGGTAAGAAGGGAATGGGAGACACGGATGATTCACGACTGATCACCTCAGTCATGTGAGCCGTCAATGCAATGAGGTTGACTTCAGATTAGTTCTTTGAAAAGTTTGTGGAACTCAGGATTGGAGTAGAAAAAACATTGAATTTTTCCTGAGTGTAAAGAGAACCCAGTAACCGTTCTAAGGCGCATGATATGAATCTTGGGTAAGAAACATATTTTTGCCTTGACTCTTTCAGGAGCCTGGTTACGAGATCATTATAAACAATCTCTCCTATGTCAATCTTCAGTCCATTAATAAGACTGTAGATTAGCATCTGCTGAGTAGAATTAACTTGCTCAGTAGATGAGTAGTTCCCACCGATCACCTGAATCACAAAAGTGACCAGGATCCTCCAAGCCATGGGGAAAGCAGTTTTTATCAATGGGGTTTTAGTCACAAGTAACTCAGGGACCCCGATTTCTTTTCGTCCTTTTTTAACTGACTCCATGTCAGGATGTGCAACATACTTTCCATTGTTATAATCAAGTCCACTGCTTTGACAAAATGTTTTGAAGTCTAAAATCAATGGTTTCTTCCCATTGTTTGCAGTGAACATGATGACACAGTTCTTATGTGACTTGATCTCAGACCCCCGAGATCCTTCAGGCCCTTGGGTAGGGGTTACAACCACAGCCGTATACCAAAACTCCCTGAGATATTCATGGTAGAAGACTGAGGGGGTTTTTGTAAAAGCATCAGCCCAATCACAGTTTTTCAAAAATTTGCAAATTGGTTTGTAGGCTGATACACTACTAGGGTAATTGAAATTTCCCTCATAGTTGTTTCCAGCAAAATGGACACCCTCATTGGTGAGATGTTCAGCCTGAGGGGCATATTTGATAGCCTTGGACATTGCCATTAAAGATATCTTTTTAAAGATTTGAAAAAGGACAATGGCAATTTGTGGAAATCAAATCAAGACTTGTTTCTTGTTATAATACACCAAGTGACCTAATGAGAACTTTTGCCTTGTAAAAGGATCAAGAGTTAGAAACAATAGGTAACTTTGATTGCTTGTGCTATATAACAATAAAACAAGTAATCAATGTGATCGCCTTGTGTACAAGAAATCTTTTCTGGAAATTAGTTTGAACACACACACTTTTTCTTTGAGAGAAAAATTTGGCAGAGTAAAATTGCAAGTTCTTTGTGTGTGTGTTTGTTTGTGGTTGTGGGGTATTTATAGGCTCGGATGTGAAGGAGATTTGTATTTGCTATAATTTCTTTTCACACCCGCATTTAATGAAAGCGTACAAGTGGTCCCCCTATTTTCTTGGCAACTGTTCCATTACTGCAAAGATAACGCTTTTTCCAGAGATGACGTGGGGTCACGTGCATTTGAAAGAACGTTTTTACAACGGATTGTGCTAGAAAAAGGGTAAGCATTTAATTCTTAGTGGGATACTTGTCATGAGTGACCCTTTGACTGGTTTATGACAATTTATTGAAGGAATATATGTTCCTTATTTAATATTGTGACTCACCAACCTAGGACATTAAGTAACTAAATCCTTAGAGCATTTAGTTACAGCATTTAATGTACCTCAGTGTCAAAGGGTGAACAATAAGATATATTTACTCAGAGTGAAGATAAAGAATATACATTATACTGATTTCAATGTCGTCAGGGAGACTGATTAATCAATATTCAGCATACCAAGTTCAGCTTTTAGTCTAGTGAACGTTGGTTCATCCAAAGGTTTGGTGAAAATATCAGCTAGCTGATATTCAGTGGGGATGAAGTGTAATTCAATATCTCCTTTTAAGATGTGATCCCTGAGGAAGTGATATCTTATGTCAATGTGTTTAGTCCTTGAATGTAGGACTGGATTGTTTGAAATGGCAATTGCACTAGTGTTGTCACAAAAAATAGGGACTACTTTGTATTCCACATTATAGTCCCTGAGTTGACTTTTCATCCAAAGGATGTTTGCACAACAACCAGCAGCTGCCACGTATTCAGCCTCAGCAGAGGACATTGCGACTGACTGCTGTTTCTTTGCACTCCAACATACTAGCTTTCCACCAAGGAATTGACATGCACCTGAGGTACTTTTTCTATCCATGTTGCAGCCAGCATAGTCTGAGTCTGAGTATCCTTTAAGATGGAAACCTGAACAACGAGGATACCATAGACCCAGTGAGGGAGTACCCTTCAGGTACCTGAAGATTCGTTTAACAGCGGTAAGATGTGATTCTTTGGGATCGGCCTGATATCTTGCACATAAGATTGTTGAGAACTGAATATCAGGCCTGGTTGCAGTTAGGTACATTAATGATCCAATCATCCCTCTGAATAAGGTTTGATTGACTGGTTTACCAGCAAGATCAGGACCTAAGTTGTTGGGGGGAACCATGGGAGTCTTTACTGAAGCACACTCAGAGATATCATATTTCTTAAGTATTTCTCTGGTGTATTTTTCTTAACAGACTGAGATCCCCTTGTCCCCTTGTTTGATTTGTAGTCCAAGAAAATATGTTAATTCACCCATCATACTCATTTCGAATTTCTTTGTCATAAGTTTTTCAAACTTTCTACAAAGATCATAGTTAGTAGATCCGAATATGATGTCATCAACATATATCTGAACTAGTAGAACATCCTCCTTAGTTTTGAAGATAAACAAGGTGTTGTCTATCTTTCCCCTGACAAATTTGTTCATTATCAGGAATGTAGAGAGAGTTTCATACCATGCCCTTGGTGCTTGTTTCAGTCCATAAAGGGCTTTGTCAAGTTTACAAACATGGTTTGGGAACTCAGAACTCTCAAAACCAGGGGACTGAGCAACATAAACTTCTTCAGAGATCTTTCCATTCAGGAAGGCACTTTTTACATCCATTTGGAAAACTTTGAAGTTCATGTAGGTAGCATAGGCCAGGAAGATCCTGATGGCTTCCATTCTTGCTACAGGGGCAAAGGTTTCCTCATAGTCGACCCCTTCAAGTTGACCACACCCCTGAACAACCAGCCTAGCTTTGTTTTTGATGACAATTCCATCTTCATCAGTCTTGTTTTTAAATACCCATTTTGTACCAAGAGCTGATTTCCCTTTAGGGAGAGGAACTAGTTTCCACACTTTGTTCCTGAGGAATTGATTGAGCTCTTCTTGAATGGCCTCAACCCATCCTGGATGTGTCAGGGCCTCTGAAACCTTCTTTGGTTCAATTTCAGAGAGAAAGTCTGCAAACAGACATTCATGGGCTGAGGCAGCAGAGAGTTTAGCAGCCTAACTGCGTGTGAACATCCCCTCAGATACATCACCAATTATGTTTACAAGCTCTATGTGTTGTTGTCTTGACCATCTGTCCTGAGGACTTGGATTAGAGCTTGTTGATGGTTGGTGATTATCAAGGACCAGAGATTCAGTACATTGTACTGAGACATCACCTCCTTCTGAAGGATTTTCAGTAATAGGATATTCATTATTTTCATCACTTGTCCCTTCAGTGTTCTCATAGATGGGTGAACCGTTTGATTCATTAGCTTGAGAAGTGATAACTTCAGGGACATGTTGGGACGTGATTAAATTATCAATTGACCTATTATGAGGTGATATATGGAAGAAAATATCAGCATCAGTTTGATACTGTTTTGAGGGACAGTGTTCATACTCATCAGGAGGATATCTTGATGAGTCATTAATCCCTATTTCTTCCATTGATTGATTTGTGAAGTTAATGGCATCCATACTTTCATCAAAGGTGACATGAAATGATTCCTCAATCTGTTGTCTCCTTGTGTTAAAGACCCTGAAGGCTTTGGAGACAAAGGAGTATCCAAGAAAGTATCCATCATCAGCTTTGGCATCAAATTTACCAAGATGGTCCTTTTGATTGTGAATGAACACAGGACAACCAAACACATGAAAGTAGCTTATCTCTGGAATCCTTTCCCTGAATATTTCATAAGGAGTCTTATCATGTCTTTTGACAATGATACATCTGTTCTAAGTATAGCAAGCTATTTTTACGGCCTCAGTCCAGAAGTGTTTTGAAAGATTGGATCCATTAAGCATGGTTCGAGCAGCTTCGATGAGAGTTCTATTCTTCCTTTCAGCCACACCATTTTGTTCAGGTGTGTAAGGAGAAGAGAAGTTCTGAGAAATTCCTTTCTCATCACAAAAACTCTCAAGCTCTTGGTTCCTGAATTCTGTTCCATTATCAGTTCGTATTTGTTTAACTTTAGTATCATTTTGATTTTCTACTTGCCTGATAAAAGACATTATGAATTAAGGAGCTTGACTTTTCGTTTTCAGGAAGTATACCCAAGTGTATCTAGAATATTCATCAACAATCACAAGAGTGTATTTCTCATGATTTATAGACATTGGACTGACTAGTCCAAACAAGTCCATATGAAGAAGATGAAGACACTTCCTGATAGAAAAATTCATTTTTGGCTTAAAAGAAGCTCTCTTGTGTTTACCTTTTTCACAGGCTGAACAAGGTTTATCTTTTGCATACACAAGAGAAGGTAGGCCAAGAACTTTGTTTTGTTTTGCAAGTTTGTTCATATCTTTGAAATTTAGATGTGACAGTCTCTTATGCCAAAGCCAATTGACAGAGTCTGAGGCTTTAGCAAAGAAACATGCTCCTGAGTTTGTTACAGATGACATGTCTAGGACATATACATCATTTCTTCTTGGAGCAGTCAACACAATTTCTTTGTTGGCATTGAAGATTGTACCTTGCTTATCATCAAACTGAACGATGTACTTAGCATCACACAGTTGACTGATACTGATGAGAATGTACTTCAGACCGTTTACAAACGCCACTTTTGAGAAAACTATTCCACCACATTTGATTGAACCATATCCCTCAGTAACACAGGATGAATTGTCACCAAATACTACCTTAGGACCTGGTTGCTCCACGTATTTGTGCAGATAACTTTTGACCCCTGTCATACTTCTTGAACACCCACTGTCTAAGTACCAGACAGGCTCCTTGAAGTGTTTCTGCATAGATAACGAGGTGAATTAGTTTCTCTTGTGAGCCCACTTCTTAGTAGGCCCTTTGGCTCGAAGAGCCTGACGTCTTTCACCTCGTTTGAAATACTCAAACTCAATGTGGTCTGAGGTAGAATGAACATTGCTTCCACATGTTTTGCAGCTTAGTCCGACTGAGGATTCAGTACTTTGAGATGACTCAGCTATCATTCCTCTTCTGACCATGATGATTCTATTATGTCCTGAGGTAGTGTGATCATTGCTTCCACAAATCTCACACTCAGGGTAGTACACACAATCATCAGGTCTGTGATCGGGAATCCCACAATGTGTACAAGGTGGGTAAGGCTTAGCCTTGGATTTTCTGGTTTATTCTGAGGTGGGCCCATAGTTGTAAGGCTGAGCATTGTATCTTTTAGAATTTTTAATAGAAGCAATGTGCATCTCATGATCTGCTGTCCTGTGATCTTCACTTTTACATTTCATGCAATAGAGAACTCTATAGCAGTCATCAGTGGTGTGATTTGTATAGTGGCATAGCTCACAGGTAGGTTTCTTTGTTTTAACTTTCTTGGAAGACTCAGGTTCAGTTTTGTTACTTTTTAATGATTCAGGCTGTGAGGACATAGATGTTTCACCCTGAGATTTAGAGGCTGAGTTCAGCTTCTCTTCCATGAGAAGTTGGAATAATCTACTTAACTCCTCTTGATTTACAATAGGAGTAGAGTTGACTGAATGTTTAGGAGTCCCTGAGGGAGATATGGGTTTGGTTATCTTTTTAGTGACAGTTCCTGACTCAGTGTGATCTAGTATCATTTTTGAGTCAGGCTTTGTTTGTTCAATACAACCTAACCCAGCTCTTCCTCTAGGTGAGTGTTCTTTATAAGACAATGGAGTTAATTCAGAACATGGACTTGCTCCTTGAAGGTTTTTCAAAAGAGGTAGAGGAGTCTGAATGTTTTCAGCGACACTAGATGTTTCAGTGTTACTGACTTTATCAGTCTCTTCATTCAGACCAAGTTTTTCATTAATAGTTTGAGATTCAGGAATTAATATTTTTCCAGTGTCAAAGTTAGGCCAAACACTCTCAGGATTTGATCTCTCAACCCAGTCTTTTGACTTAGGAATCATTTCATGATCAAACCCAACTGAAGCAGGGAGAAATGCCTTTTCACTCATTTCCTTAGTTGGTGCCTTTTCAGTGAGTTGTCGTGCCCCAAGAATTTTCTTCTTTTGGGCAGGTATTTGACTGTTTATACACTGAGAAGCTAAGGTAGAGCTATTTGTCCATTTCTCATTGATTCGTTTTTCTTCCTTAAGTTGTTCTTGAAGAGCATGATTGATTTTGGTGAGTTCAGTGTTCTGAAGTTGACAGCTTACTGCTTCAAGTTTAGCTTGTTTTAGAACTAATAAATCATCTCTACATTTGTTTAGTTCAAAAACAAGTTTATCATATTTTGACAAAAGATTCAATCTTTGCTCTTCAACAAACGATAGGTCAATGTTAATATACTTAAGGAATTTTTGCCAATCAGATTCTTCATCCATAGAGAGAAGCATGTTTACCTTTCTCATGGTGATGTCAACCCATTCTCCATTTCGAGCATGATTCTTTCCAACTGATAGTTCATCATCAGATAGAGCCATTAACACTTGATATCTGACTTCCTCCTCTTCTGAGGACAAATCTTCATCATCCCAATCAAAAGTTTCAGCTACTAGACCTTTGGCTTTGTTTTGAGCAGGCTTTTGAGTCTGAGCAATGGTAGGTTCAGCTTCCAAGAGTGCAAGTTTAGCTTTTACCTTTTTATACTCAGACCTATAGTTCTTCTCAGTTTTCTTACTATTCTGAAAACTTTGATTAATTGGAGAAGCATGAATTAGTTTTGGTGTAAACTTAGGTTGAAAATTGTCATTCCCTGATGAAAAACTGTGATTTTTATAAGAGGCCAAAGGGGTTTTTGAAAGACAATATTTAGAAAAATGCCCAGTTTTACCACATCGATAGCAATCCACTCCCTCAGTGGATTGGTTACCAGCAAATCTAGTTCTTTTGATATAAAGTTTGGTATTTGCCAACATGGCCCTTTCATGATATTCCCTGTTCAAATCTCTTATGTATTCAGTACTAGATCTTTCATCCACCTCATCATCTGAGGTTTCCTGAAAATTTTGAAAAATGGCATTTGAGTAAAAAGTAGTTGAAATGGGGCCATTATCAATTTGAGTGGGTTTGGCTGAGGTGTCTGTTATTAAGGCCTTCTTGGACTCAGGATATCTTCTATTTATCAGATTATCTTCATAGATGAATCTCCCATAAACATCTGCAAGATTCTAAGTCTGTATGTGATTAGCATTTCTTAGTCCTTGAGAAAAACCAAGCCATTTTTCAGGGAGACTGTTCACAAAACCAACATTGATTTCATGCTTAGACTGTTTCACCCCGTCATTCGTTAGCTCATTGAGCAAGGTTTTATACCTGGTGTAAGTCTGAGGAAGTGTTTCAGATGTTTTGGCCCTGAAAGTGTTATATTCTAACTTCAGGTCCATAATCCTATTTTCCTTTGTGTCAGATGGTCCTTCGAAACTATGAACAAGATCTGTCCAAGTCTCTTTGGCCGTCTCACACTCAATGATAGCCTCCATAATATTGTCAGGAAGACAAGATATTACGATGCTTTTGAGACGTTGGTCTTGATTGACCACTCTCCTTTCATCGTCAGACCATTGGTTTTCAGGTTTGTTATCACCAGTTGCTGTTTTTGGTTTGAATGGACCATCTTTAATACAAGTTATGTAATAAGGTTCCATTCCCATCAAATAACACAACATTCTTTTCTTCCATTTGTTAAATCTTTCAACTTCTAACTTAGGAGCGTTAACAGAGTAACTCGCTCCTTTTTTGTTAACAAGTTGAGGTACATTACTTTCAGCCATAATGGATCAAGGTTTTAAAAACTTTTAGACGGTGGTTAAAAGTTTTATAATCCTACCGCTCTGATACCACTTGTTGGTCCCTTGTAATTAGTACTATACTTAAGTAAACTAAGTATAGTACTAACCCATGGTTAAGTAATGCAATAAACTTGATACAAGTAAGTAAATTAACACAATGTTTTCAACGTTTAACTCTTAGCTTTATTAAAGAATTATACCCTATTGTATTCGAAGCTACAATAGGGATTGAATAGACAATGTGTGGTTTTGTGATCTCCTCACTAACAAGCTAGTCCAATCCTAACGATTGCTAAGCTTGACGATTCTATCAACAGGAGTTTATAACTCAAGTGTATGATCGTGTTTGGAGGAGAGAAAAACTTGTTTGTGAATGTCTAAAGCATTTACTGCACAAACTTATTTCTCTCTCCTTTACAAGCATCCTATTTATAGAAGGAAAGTGGGTAGAAGACAATAATTTCCCATGTACAATTCTTGTCTTATTGGTACAGTGTAGTATCTTGTCTTAACCTATTCTAAGTAGTAAGACGTAAGTCCTTTACACATGTCAGTACCCCATCTATCCCAAAAGGGTAAGTCACGCTAATTGTGTGATGTACTTCATCTTGTCACAATTCAACTTATCCCGCCTTTTCTTCAGTCTTGGAGAATGCTTGTTTTCTTCAGGGAGATCGTATGGGGTTCAGTGAGTCTATTGCCACAACTCACTGAACCCATCACCTTCTTCTTTGTCATAGAAGACATTCGTTGAGCTTCGCCTCTCTGAATGCTTGAGTCTTCCTTTTAGACTCAGTCTAGGAACTCGAAGGCAACTCACTGAGTGACTGTTCACTCAGTGACCTTGTTATGTTCAAGGTTAATTATTCACTTAGGCTGATTGTTATTCAAATCCTCCAGGGAGGTCATTAGGTACTGAATCGACCTAACAAGTATGGAGGGGTATATATAGCTCGGGACTTCAACTAACTTATAGCATGTGATGATATTAGTCCATGCAAGTACCGATTATGTAAATTATTGTAACTTCGTTAGTCGCTCACATTTTAGAGCTAACAATCTTCCCCCAATATGGAGACATGCAGAATTACTTACTATGTTCCTAACAAGTGCAAATACAACAATTATGACAGTTTCAAGGAGCTTCCAATGATGAGGATGACGTCATTGTCTTCTAGTCTTCGAAACTTATACCTCAGCTTGAATCCTCTTTGTCATTGCTTGTTGAGGAACCATTGTATTTTGTATGAACTAGATTAAATTCCCCCCAATTCATATTGTATGTCTTGAAAAACTTTCTTCATAAACTTCTTTTTTACGAAGCTTTTGAATCAGCTTCCCCCAAACCAATATCCGTATCTTGAGCAAGATATGTAGGTTGAAAAATCTTCTAACTTTGACATTTAAAGTGCACAGCGGAATTTTGTAGAAAAAAAAGCAAACCACACCGAGTAATACTGCTACATTGACATTTTTGGTCTTCATGATTACGCGTTTGGGGGAACATGCAAGAAATCAGCAACAAATCTTATCACACATGCAGAATACTTCCCCCTAAAAGTTGAACTGGGTACTCCAAAGTACACGTTTTTCCCCTATGATGGTTACGAACACTCGGAAGCATCATTTGACGTGTACGCTCATATACGCGAGGTGTTCTTGTCTAAAGCAAAAATCTTCATAGTAGAGAAAGATAGAGAAACTATGAGTTATTTACTTAGACTATGAAGTATCTTCGACAATGTTTAGCTCAAATTTATCCTGTGAGAATTTCTTGTTGATCACATCTCTACTCATAAATCTCTTTGGCTAACTTACCAACCTTGTATTCTGTCGGCTATATGTAGTGACCATTGGTGAAGTAAACTTGATATGCCAAACTTGAAACTAAAGTACAATCCCCCAAATTTGTTACTTAAGCTTGCACTTTTGTTGATTGACGAACGGTGCAGAAAAAAGTTTCTAAGCTTGCACTTTTGTTGTTACTTAAGCTTGCACTTTTGTTACTTAAGCTTGAACTTTTGTTGTTTTAGGGCTGCGATTTTGACACCCAAACAGAAAATAATTTTTATAAATAATTTGTACACTTTCAAGGTCCGATTCTTTATAGGACACTAAAAACTCAATTATGTACAACTTTTTAATTTTAGCCGAAAGCTGAGGAAGACTTCTTCCTACCAATTTTTTGCTTACAAAATAGAATCAACCTAAATTCTAAAATTAGATTTTTTATTTACTAAATTTAGTGCCCTAAATGTGTTACTTTTGGAAAATATCTTCCATTATTATAGTTGATATGTGATATATTATTTGTGTTTATTGTCTTGCTTAATTTGTTTGATTTATGGCTATAATTGTTATATTGTATTAATGCAAAAGATTTTCAAGAATTAAACCGGACTAACTAGGGTAAGTGAATGTTTGGTCTTTGACTAAATATTTTATTTACTCTAGAACTATATAAAAATTTATCTTTTATTTGATATCTATATGTTCTAGTTAGATATCACTAGACTAGAAAAGGCGGATTTCCATGATTTTCGAAAGAAGAATGGCTCTTAACAAGCTTTTACAGCTGGCCAGCTTCTACAGCTGGCCAGCTTCTACAGCTGGCCAGCTTCTCCGGTTCTTTTCTGTGTATCTTCCAAGACATCATAGAGTCGAATGTCACCATAACAAGGTTCGTTTGAGTTTTCTGTTGGTGCTTGTAAGGGATGTGAGGAAAACCCGATCGACCAAACCTATGGGACTTTAATAAAGATTAGTATAACGTTTTTAAAACAATGGGTAGCTTGGTTTTGAATTACTTATAGATTCATAAAACCGAGGCATATGTTTTATTTAAGGAAATTTTAAAATATGAAAATTTCAATGTTTTAAAAACTTGTTATAAAAGGAAGTATTACATGTTTCCTTTTATACGATTTTTTGTCATGATTTTCAAAAATTATTAATACCCGCTTAAATAAGTTTTGTACTAACCAAGTTATTAGTCACATATATTGGTTATGTCATCAAAGACAGTCTTAAGATTTAACCAATGTTAGGCGCCATAATAACCAAGGGTCAGACCTGAAGGCTATAAATCCGCAGATTAATATTAAGACTTACATCATGTATGTTTGGTCAGACCTTTTGCACGTAGTACGAGATGAGGAAAACATGATGTGACTACGTTTATATTAGATATTGTAGTCATGACCTCATCATGGCTAAGAGTTTCACCTGTGACAATTATCATTCGATTATTACCTTTTGAATTATTTCGTCTCTAGTAGATCAACTACATTGACATAATAAGTTCAAGTTGGGTCTAAGGCTCTTTATAAAATTAATTTTTCAATATGGGTATTTAATTTTATGAGAGACTTATTGTTGAAAATACTAATATTTTCTGAACTTTGTTTTGTATATGATTGTTGCCCAAAACAATGATTCTACACTAAGGTCAATTCTCACTGATGAGAAATTAACAAGGTCAAATTTCAGTAACTGGTATCGTAACTTGAGAATTTTTCTCAAGTATCATGACAAGATGAAATTCATTGAACAACCTCTTGGAGAGGTCCCTGATCCTGCAGTAGCTACGGAGGCTCAAGTTAACGAGTACTATGATGCAATTAGAAAAGAAAGAAATTTAACATGCCTTATGCTTGGTGCTATGACATCAGAATTACAGATTCCATTTGAAAAGTTCTCTGCATATGACATGATAAAGGAACTTAAAACTCTTTTTCAGGAACAAGGCAAGATTGATATGTTTGACATTGCGAAGGCATTTCACGCTTGTAAACACGAAGAGGGACACTACGTTAGCACTCATTTTCTGAAAATGAAAGGCTACTTGGATACTCCGGAAAGCCTAGGCTATCCCATGCCAAAAGAACTTGCTGTGAGTTATATATTAAACTCTCTTAACAAGAATTATGAATCACTTGTGCAAACTTACTATTAGCATAGCATGAGGAAGACATTAGTAGAGCTACATGCTATGCTAAAGTCACATGAGAAAAGGATTCCAAAGAAGGTTGAGACGCCTGTTGTAATGGCTATTAGAGCAGGACGGATCCAGAAAGACAAGGGTAAGAAACCGCAAGTGGGTAAAGGAAAGAATGTTGGAAAGGGTAAGGCAACTTACGCCCCAAAGTAGAAAATTCCTTCACCACCAAAGAAAGATAATCCGGCAAAGGACACCAAGTGTCACCACTAAAAAGAGGTAGGACACTAGAAAATGAAGTGCCCGAAATATCTCACTGAGTGAAGAAACGCAAGAGTGCTAGCAGAGCTGTTACTTCAGGTATCTTCATTATAGAACAACATGCTATATCTAATAGTAAGACGATGATATATGATACGGGTTGTGGAACTCATATTTGTAATACATCGCAGGGGCTTAGAAATGGCAGGCAATTGAAGCAAGGAACTTTGAGCTTGTGCGTGGGAAATGGCATGCGTGCAAACGTCGAAGCGATTGGTCAAATGATTTGCCACTTCCTAATGGACTAGTTATTACGTTGAATAATTGTCATTTTGTGCCTTATCTTACTAGATGTGTTGTCAGTTTCTAGATTGATGGAAGACGGTTTTATTAATGTTATTTTGAATAATGTAATTTCCATTTCCAAAGACAACATACTTTATTTTAATGCAATACCACGTGATGGCATTTTTGAAATTCATGTGTAACGTCTCAATCTTAATAGTTCTATATATAATGTTAGCAAAAGAGCCAAACATTCGATGTTGGACTCGACCTATCTATGGCACTGTCGCCTTGGTCCTGCAAACAAGAAACGTATCGAGAAGCTTTAACGTGATGGAATTTTGAATCCCACCGACGTTGAATCGTCCAATGACAAAATGCATGTCTTGTGTGTATGGGAAGATGGCGCGTAAGCCTTTCACACATGTGGTCGAAAGAGCTAAAGATCTTTTGGGACTCATTCATACATATGTGTGTGGACCCTTTAGAATCGTGTCTAGAGAAGGTGCTAGCTACTTCATTACATTCACGAATGATTTTAGCCGTTATAGTTATGTTTACCTTTTGAAACATAAACATGAGGTATTTGAAACATTCAAAGGAATTCAAAATGAAGTGGAAAACCAACTCGACAAGAAAATCAAGGCTATTCGATCTGATCATGATATATGAGTTTTGAGTTTGTGGAACATTTGAATAAATGTGGCATTGTGTCGCAACTCACACCTCCCTACACGCCCCAAAATAATGGAGTGCCGGAAAGGAGGAATAAAACTCTATTGGATATGGTTCGTTCCATGATGAACTCAACTACTCTACCAAAGTTCTTTTGGGGTTATGCTTTAGAGTCTGTTGCGCGCATTCTCAATATGATTCCAACCAAGAAGGTCAATAAGACACCATGTGAGGTATGACATGGGAAAGCTCCCAAGTTATCTTATTTGAGAGTTTGGGTTTGTGAGGCTCTCGTGAAGCAGGATGCTCTTGACAAATTAGACCCCATATCAATTAATTTTATTTTCGTAGGACACCCAAAGGAAACGATGGGCTTCTACTTCTACTATCCACTTGGGAACAAATTATTTGTTGCTCGAAACGCTGAGTTCTTTGAGACAGGTCTCATAGATCAAGAAGCAAGTGGGAGTACCCCACTGCTTGGAGCAAGTGGGAGTACCGACGACTTAGAAATCATCGAAGATATAGATACACTACCTTCTGGTAACACTAGTGAAGTACGTGATGAAGTTCCGCATGAGATTGTTGAACCTCAAAATGTAGACGTTCCCGTTCGAAGGTCCGGTAAGACGGCTGAAGCACCTAGTAGATATGGTTTCTATGTAGATGATGAAAAGCATGAATTAGGTGATCATGGTGAGCCTTCTAATTTGTTGATCCCAAACTTAGATCAATTTAGCTTTATGCATACGAGATTAGATCAAGTAATACACTTAGAGAAACCTTTGTATATGTTTATGACAATCTAAGTGTTATGCGGAATTAACACTTAAACAAGAACACAATGATATAAACAAACTTTCACTTTGTTTAGTGATATCAAACTTGCTTATAATGAAAGTAGTTTACGTATGAAAACTTATATTGAACATTAACCTAAAGGTCTTCTTTTATAGACATAAGAAGCCTTGTACAATAATCTACGTATCAGCTATTCTAGGTAAAGATAAATATAGAAAATACATTGTTGTTCCTATCTTTACTAGAAGTAATCTAGAATACAATAAACGCGTAGAGTATATCTTCCCATCAGTGCTTGTCTTCAATGTATCAACGCTTGACTTTATCTTATCAACGCTTGAGTTGTCAGCGTTTGTTTTGCTCCTGTCAACGCTTGTTTTACTCTTGTCAGCGCTCAAGTAAATTGGCTATAATTTATTCCCAACAATCCTCCCCTAAACTTGATATCCACTCTAATGATCAAGTTTCTGAATAAACATTAAGAACTAGGAGGAATCTTACAAACCTTCTCATATTGGTAATAAATAAATCTGATCAAGTCTTTTGCCACGTCACTTGAATAATCAATTTTCAACTGAGTGTTCTTCATCTTCTCCAAGATATCCTTGGACATGAAATACTGACCATCTACAAGTAGATACTCAGCAAACTTTGTAGAACTCAAATAATAAACACCAGCAGCTGAATACAATCTCCATTGAAGACCACTGAGATCATCTTCAAGATCCTTCCAAATAGCAGGATCCTCATCTTTTGGCCCACACATTCTCTTGAATGTTGACCATAGTTTTATTCCATTGACTGAAGTGGGCTCTTCAGTCACATACTTGGCTTCTAACAATCTCCATAGATCTACCAAGTCTTCTCTATCACAACTTGCAAACAAAGATATAAGGGTGGTAAAAGTGTGAACCTCTTTTCCATACCTGCCAATCTTCCAAAACCCACATTCATCTTCTTCATAGCTCACAATTGGGTTTCTGGAATCAAGTGGTAACACTTGTACCAAATCTAAAGCTTCTAATGGTGAGAGCTTGAGGCTCTTTCTTATGACAGCTTCACTTGGATGTAATGGATCCATATCTTTGGGAAACTCAAAAGGAACTCCCTTTTTCATTGGTCTGGGAACAAACATTGCCTTCTTGAGCTCCATTTCCTCTGCAAGTTCTTCTTTTCTTTCATCAGAAAGAAGTCTTAGAGTGTTTGCTTCCTGCACTCTAACCTAAATGGGATAAGCTCTACATTCCAGCTCATCAAATGTCAATGCCTTCAATTTCTGATAAGTCCACCCTGTTCCATGACACCTGAGCAACATGCAGTACAACTCCCTTCTATCCCTTTTCAACTCTGAGAGAACATTGCTTGCTTTGTGTTTCAAAATGACCTTGCAATCCTTTTGTACTCTGAGAAGAATCTCCAAACCCCATATCTGATCTGAAATGGTCAAGTGTGGATTCTCCATACATCTTTCTTCCCAAGCATGATACATTTGAACCACCTCTGGCATGTCAAAATCAACCTGCAATTTCAACTCTCTTAATTTCTCCTTGGCCAACTCATCTCCATACTCAAGTCTTTCTGGCTGTTCTATGATCATAACACTTGAGTCTGAGCTAGCTTCATCACTTCCTTCTTGCTCTTCTGAAGTGACAACAAAAGGTGATTCACCCACCTTTTTCTTTTCTTGTTCCACAATTTGTGTAGCCAACCTTCTATCAAATTCAATTTGTGCTGCATTCTTTGGAACAACCTCTTCTACCATAATACCCTTACCCTTATCTAATGGATCAATTGTTGGTAAGGTAGATGGTGATACCTGTGAAGAAACCTCTTTGATGATGGATGATAACTGGGATACATCACCCTCATTTGTAGGTCTGTCAACGCCCAATTCTGCCTTATCAGCGCCCAAGATACTCATGTCAGCGTTCAAATTCCCCTTGTCAATGCTCAAATTACCTGCCTCAGCGCCTTTTGCAATTTCCTCCAACATGGCTGTAAATGATAAATTTAAGTTTGTAGGAGAGACTAGAGACGTATCAAAACCTGTCTGTTTCTTCAAACTTGTTAGGGCCTCAGCAACATCCAAAGATTGACCATCATGGCTGCCCTTATCACTCACATTTATTTGTTCATCCTCCCCTTTGGAAGATTCCTCCATCCCTCTCCTTGCACTAGCAGTCTCCAAAATAACAATCCTCTCCCTCAATTGCTTGAGTTCAAGGCCTTGTGTGCTGACAACTTGTACCAAGTCTGCATTTTGCTTTTGCAAGCTTATGCAGACAGCCGTCAATTCCATTAGGGTCATTGGTTCCAATCTGCCCTCTTCTAAAATGGGTATTTGACCTCCCAAGTCAGATTCATTGGGCATGGATGAGGTCTTAATGATGTTAGGACTGTCTTGGCCAGCTTCTAAGCCAGAACCAATAGTCCCAGCCTCATCCATATCACCAACCACACTTGTGGTGGTGGTTCTCTCTACTACATGGCTAGGACCACTAGAGGAGAACACTCCAGTAGTCCTTTGGCGTTTTTGTAACATATATTGTGGTGGTGGAGATGATGAGGTAGATTGGGTGGATGTGGGTTGATTAAGGGGTGTTTGGGTCTGTGAAGGTTGTGTGTCAACGTTTGAAATAGGTACATTAACGCCAACAGTTAACATGTCAGCGTCAAAGGGTTCTGGGTCAATTTGCATATGTTGGGGTGAAGGTAAAGGTTCTGGTATTGGGTCAATTTGAGGTTGGGGGTCTGGTTGGGGTTGTGCTGCTGCAATGACAGCAAGCATAGCTTGGGTTAAGGGTAGGTCACGATGTGGGGGTGAGTTCATCTTCATAAAAATTGCTTTCTTTTGCATAGGGATCTCATAAAAATCATTATGATCCCTTGTACAGTATCCTTGGACATCAAAAACCATTTGTAAAAATCTGGGATAAGCTAAAGTCATTTTGTTCCCTTTAATTTTACACATGCCCTCAAAAATCATTTTGGAATAATTAAATTTTTGCCCAGTAGCAATACACACAATAGCACTTGCAATAGATCTATTGATCTCATTGTGTGCATTGCACTTGGGACTCAAACATTGTAGGAGGACATGTATTAGGTACTTCCAGGCTGGGGGAAACTCCTGTTTATGATATTTATTTAAAGTTCCTTCATTAGGAAAAGGATAACCCAAAGCCCTTAGTCCTTGTTCCATTTCACTAATGGGAAGGGTGGTTATACCATCAGCATCATCAAGATGCAAAGCTTGGCGTACCAAAGCTTCAGTAACCACCCAAGTTCTCCCATGAACAATAGAAGATAATGTAGTTACTCTATTAACTGTTGAGGAACTGACAGTGTTCCAAAACTGTTTAATATGTGTGAGATGAATGAGTGGTGCATGAGAAAGAGCATACCTAATAGGAGATGCGTTCAAATACGCCACCATTTGTGTGTATTGGGGAAACAGAGTATCATCAGCTTCAAGATACGCGATCATGTTGTGTTGGCTTCTAAACCCCAATTCCAAATCTGATGGTTTAAAATTTGGTGCCATTGTTGAAAGCTGTTAAAAATAATTGATGAAGATGAAGTTGATAAGAGAAAATTTTGTTAGACAAGAATAATAGGTACCCTGTTTAAAAATAGGAGCCAAATATATAGGAGAAGAAAATGCATGTGATTGGCCCAAAAATAGGCAAGTATTTTCAAAATGTAATCATGAAAATATTGAAAAATAATAAGTTTATCTCATGCATTAAATGAAAGTTATCAACTCCCAAAATTACGGCCTAAAAATATGTCAAAAAGTAACAACTGGGTAGGTCCCATTGAGTGTCAACGGTCAAAAATAACCTATCAACGCCCAACGGCTATATTCTTGTCAACGTTTGCCATAGCCATGTCAGTGTCTAAATTGGTCACAACAACGCTTGGAAAAATACTTGTCAGCGTCCAAAAATAAAAATGTTTAAAAATGAAAAATGACCTTAACAAAGTAATTTATCCTAGAGAAGATAACCAAAAAGTTGATAATTATTATAGGGCGGCAAGCACTGTCCAGTTATGCACACTTGCTTATGCAAGATAGACATAACAGTCCTCTAGTGTCCCTTGCTAACCAAAACTCTTAACAACTAAGTTACCTTATAAAATTCCTTGTTACTCCCAGGTAAATCCCATAACAAAATCATTCCCAAGTCTCCCAACAGACCACAACCAATTCTAGGCCAAAAATGTCTTGGCAGCATGCATAGCATATCAACTTTGCATGCTACAGTGCCTCATGATTTAGTAAAACTAACTCATACTCACCTGTGGACACAATCTAGAATTGTGATAAGAGTATCATATGGATACCCAAACATCCTAAAGGTTCCTAAAACCTCCCCTTAAACTATGATACATAAGTTGCTAAAAATATGCATGAACATAAAAAATTTATGTCAAGATAGGAATTAAAAATTCCAACCATCATCTATAAACAAAAACATGCTCAAATGCTTCTCCAATGATCCATAAGCAACTCTGTATCCAATGGTATACTACTAACACCACCTGCACATTTAGATTGAAAACCACAAAACTAACATTGTTGCTGACAACGCCCCGATAACACATGACAGCGTTGAGGGAAGCTTTGTCAGCGTTAGACAAATATATTGCTGACAATGTTACAAAAACACTTATCAGCGTTCAAGCAACCTTTGTCAGTGTTAGAAAAATATAGTGGAAAATCTAAATTATCAAAAAGACCAATAACAATGCATTATCCTGTACATACTTTTACAAAAAGACTCCAAAACACATATTATGTGAGATTGATCATTCCAATACTTGTTACCAAGTATTGAAACCTCCCAGCAACAAAAGGTTTAGTTAGTAAATCTGATACATTCTCCTCAGTGTCAACCCTATCTGGTTGTATTAAACCCTTTTCAAATCAATCTCTTATAAAATGGTGTCTAATTTCTATGTGTTTAGTTGTAGAATGATGTACAGGATTCTTAATAATGCATAAAGTGTTGTTATTGTCAACAAATATCTTGGTATGCATGAAATTATACCCATAGTCTAACAGCTGCATCTGAATCCACAAAACTTGTCCACAACAAGCAGCTGCAGCAACATACTCAGCTTCAGTTGTAGAATTAGCCACCACTGTTTGTTTCTTGCATTGCCAAGATATCAACCTGCTCCCAAGAAACTGACATCCACCAGTTGTGGATTTTCTATCAAACTTATCACCTCCATAGTCACTGTCTGAATATGCAATCAGCTCCAATGGTGAATCCTTTGGGTACCACAAACCAAGACTAGGATAGCATCTTAGGTACCTAAAGATCCTTTTCACAGCATAAAGGTGACATTCTTTGGGAGTCACTTGATGGCGTGCACAGGCACGCATAGCAAATATGATGTCAGGTCTGGAGGCTGTAAGGTACATCAATGATCCAATCATGGATCTATAGTGCCTGACATCAACATCTTTCCCATCTCCAATCTTTCCCCAAGGGTGCTCTCTATCCATAGGAGTAGTAGCCCTCTTTTCATGTGGAGAAAAGCCAAATTTCTTCAAGATCTCTGCCACATACTTATCCTGGGAAATGAAGATACCATCTTCTTTCTGCTGAACTTGTAAACCAAGAAAGAAGTTCATCTCCCCTATAGCACTCATCTTGAATTTGTCAGTCATCAGCTTGGAGAAATCCTCACTCATCTTTGGATCAGTAGACCCAAAAATGATATCATCAACATAGACCTGAACAAGCAACACATCCTTACTTTCTTCTTTGTAAATAGTGTCTGATCTATGGTGCCCCTCTTGAATCCATTGTCCACCAAATAAGTAGACAAAGTACCATACCATGCTCTAGGGGCTTGATGAAGTCTATACATAGCCTTCTTGACTGTATACACCTTGTCTGGATTCTCTGGATCCTCAAAACCAGGAGGTTGCATCACATATACCACCTCAACAATTGTTCCATAGAGGAAGGCACTCTTGACATCCATTTGATAGACAGTGAAGCCCATGCAGGATGCATAGGCTAAAAAGATCCTAATAGCTTCAATCCTTGCAACTGGTGCAAAGACCTCCTCATAGTCTATCCCCTCCTCTTGTGTATATCCCTAAGCCACTAGCCTTGCCTTGTTTCTGACCACAAGACCTCTTTCATCTCTCTTGTTTCTTAGAACCCAACTTGTCCCTATAGGTCTGACATATCTGGGACAATCAACCAGCTCCCAAACATCCTAAATTGCAAATTGGTGAAGCTCATCCTGCATTGCTTCCACCCAACTTGGTTCTTTGAGAGCATCAAATATCTTCTTGGGTTCCTATTGTGACAAAAAACGGGCAAACAAACATGCTTGCACAAGAGGGGTATCAACCTTCTTGTGTATATTGGCAATAAATCCACCAAGACCTTGATGAGATCTTCTAGTCTGAACTGGAGTATTAACATCACCAATGATTTGAGAAGCAGGGTGATTCTTCATGACTGAAGTAAGAACTCCTCCCTCAAAAAGTCTGGTGTCTTCAACCTCATTCTCCATGTTGCCAATATCTTCTTCATCAGACTCTCTTTCATCTAAATGGGGATGAACTTCTT
The DNA here is from genome assembly GCA_025667525.1 of Glebionis coronaria. Lineage (NCBI taxonomy): Eukaryota > Viridiplantae > Streptophyta > Magnoliopsida > Asterales > Asteraceae > Glebionis > Glebionis coronaria. The sequence goes on along the minus strand of CM046879.1, from coordinate 172,711,200 downwards.
CATATAAATTGGAAGGTTCACCTTGTTCAAAAGTGGAAGAGAAAAGATGTGTAAAAGTGTTGTCAACGTCTGAATCTTGGTTGTCAGCACTTGGGCTAACAACGCTTGAACTGTTGTTGTCAACGTCTGAGCCATCAACATCTGAATTGGTCTTGTCAGCGCTAGATTTGCCTTTGTCAGCGCCTGAAGGACCATGCATGTTTGTATCTGGTGGTACTTGGGGACCATCATTATGTTTTCCACCAGCAGCAGCAGCAAAAGCATCTGTCCATATAGGAATAGTAACATACTCTTGGATAGGAGATGACTTTTCTGCTTGTGATCCAACCTTTTCATGAACCTGTGTACCTGAAACATCAACAACTTGTTCTTCCACAACATTTGAAGTTACCTTCACAATGTCTGGATTAGTGACAGGCATATAATTTAAAGTTCTAGATAAAGGTTCCAAGTCAAACAACCAATTTGGACCACTTTCAGGATCACTAGGTTTATTCTCAAAAAACCTAACATGTACTCTTTCAAGTATACGTTTTTCCTCTTTAAGATAAACCCTATATCCCTTGTTCTGCACTGAATACCCCATGAAGTAGCCTTCATCACCTTTTGCACTAAATTTACCTAAGGCATCACTAGTATCTAAAACTACTACATGACAACCAAAATGTCTGAGAAAACCAATATTAGGTTTTCTTCCCCAAAGTAACTCATAAGGTGTTTTGTTCTGAATTTTATTGACCAATGCTCTATTTTGAACATAACAAGCTGTATTAACAGCTTCAACCCAAAAGGCTATAGGAAAATGAGCATCAGCCAACATGGTTCTGGCTGCTTCAATTAGGGTTCTATATTTCCTCTCAGCAACCCCATTTTGCTGTGGGGTTCTGGCAACACTAAATTGCCTAGTAATTCCTTTCCTGGCACAGAAATCATCTAACTTTTTATTCCTAAATTCGCCACCATTATCACTCCTAAGCAATTTAACTTCATTGCCAGACTTCTTCTCAATCTGAGTGATAAAATCAATTAAAATATCAGCTGTGTCATTCTTCATAGCTAGAAAGAAAGTCCAAGTAAACCTAGAAAAGTCATCTGTGATGACAAAGCAGTAGGACTTTCCATTCAAACTTTCTATATTGGTTGGACCAAAGAGGTCCATATGAAGCAAATGAAGAGGTCTAGTACTAGAATGCACCTGTTTGGACTTGAATGAGACCTTGTGCTGCTTGCCTTTAAGGCATGCAACACAAGAGTGGTCATTGTGGAAGGCCTTCTCAGGCAAACCATCAACCAAGCCAAGTCTCACAAGCCTGTTTATATTCTTAAAGTTTATGTGCCCTAGTCTCCTGTGCCATAAATTACTCTCATCTACTGAAGCTTTAGCATAAAAACAAGACATATTTTTATTCATTCTAAACCCATTCAGATTCACATTATATATGTCTTTATGCCTAGGTGTTCTATATTCAATATATTTCTCATCAGGGATCTTATAATCCTTGCTTAACACCAAACATTCAGTATCAGTAAATAGAACTTTATTTTTGTTATCACAAACTTGTGATACACTAAAAAGATTGTAGTCAAGTTCCTTTACCAAAAATACGTTCTCAAAACGCAAGTTCTTGGTGAGAAGGGTTCCTTTGCCTGTGATAGTACCATATCCGCCTCCAAAGTAAACCTTATCACCATCTTTAATGGGAGTGAAGTTCGTCAGATAATCTTCCTTCCCTGTCATGTGCCTTGAGCATCCACTATCCCAATACCCATAATCATTGACATGTTTTTGAATGCCCTGCACATAAAGAAAACAAGTTAGTTTTCTTTGGGAACCCAAGCCTTGGAAGACTTGGATTCATCTGGTTTTTCAACAAGAACAGACTTAGTTCTCATAACAACCCCATTTTCATCCTTCTTAGGATGAAATACCCAGTTAACCCCAATAGGTTTTGTAATGACCTTTGAAATGTAATTAAATCTGTTGCAGGTCATTGAAATCCCATTATCATTAGGGTTTTGATATTTCTTTGGTCTCCATGTTAAGCTTGAAGAAGCTTTAGACCCCTTACCCTGTGGTTGCAAATATTTAGGTCTGGTTACGATCTATCAGCGTTGGAATTGGTCTTGTCAACGCTGAAATTACCCTTGTCAGCGTTGAACCTAGGGTTTGCTACAGAAACTCATTGCCTATTTGACCAAGTGTTTGTCTTTTGAAATGGTCTTTGTCCATGAGTGTTAGACCATCTAGTGAAGAATGGGGCAGGTCTAACAACTTGTGGACTTTGCTGCACACAAGGTTTGGGTCTGACAACGTTTGACTTTCTAACAACGTTGACTTTGTTCCTGTCAGTGCTGAATTTGTTCCTGTCAGCGCTGACTTTGGGAGCGTTGACACACTTATATGCTAAATGTGAAAAGCTATCACAAGTGTAACAAGCTTTTCTAGACACAACCCTAGGTCTAGAAGAGAAGAAGCCTGTTCCATTATTGCTAACTTGGCTCTTAGGTGACCTAGTATTCCTATACATGTCTGCATACTTAATGCTAGGTTTTCTAACAGTGTTTGAGCCAAGATCAACAGCCTTACCAGTGATTGGGTTTGTAACCTTAATGGGAGTTGACTCATTAGGACTTTCACATAGCAAGCCACCCTTAACAAACAATGTAGGGTTAGCTTTCTTCCATTCATTCAGGTCAGTCAACTTTTGTTGATACTCTTCAACTGGGGTGACAACTCTTGGTGGAGGAATGAATTCCTCCTCTTGGAGTTCTGGCAAACCAGTCCAAGATAGGTCCTTTTGTTGGACACCATAGAAGTCACTAGCTGGTGGTGGAACCACAGAGTAATCTTTCATCCCAATCCCAGTCATGTCCTTGGGATCCCTTTGTTTATTCACACATTCTCCTAGGGTCTGTGTGGCCCTATCAAATCTCTGAATTTTAAGGCCAACATTATCTTTATTATTAATGGCCTCATCTAACTTATCATGTAACTCACCATTAACCCTTTCCATGATGTTTCTAATATCCATACTAGCATTTAACTCATGTTAAGATATTCATTTTATCTTTTAAGTCAAATTCCATTTTCTTGTATTCAGAAACTGTCTTCTCAGTTTGAGTGAGAGCAAGTTGGTAATTAGACAGTTTGCATCTTTCAGTACTCACATCATCTAATAATCTTAACACCTCTGTGTTAAGTCTCTCAGTGTTTAACCTACAACCTTTACTACAAAAAGCATCATCGTATACCTCATTATCAGATGAAGAGGAGGAGTGTGCCATGAGAGCATATTCAACATGCTCTTCTTCTTCAATTTCAGCAACCAAAGCTTTATCCTCTTCCACATCCTTAGCCAGATAGCTCCAATCCCATCCCATTCCATCAATTCCTTGAACTGCAACCATGGCTTTAGGATCCTGAGCCTTAACAATTTGGCTTGAAGGTTTGCCAGCATTAGATCTTCTAGGAGATCTGCATTCCCTCATGAAGTGCCCCATACGATGGCAGTTGTAGCACTCAACTTTGGATTTATCAAATCCAACTGTATCTTTTGCATTGAAGGTCATTTTCTTCTTAAACCTTCTGTTCCACCTGTTTGCTCTTATACTAGCAAGAGCCATGTTCCACTTAATGTCCATCTCTTCCAAGTGCTCATCACTTATCTGCTTAAGCTCCTCATATGTAATCACTGAACCATTGGGCGAAGAAGCAATATAAGCACACATAGTATCCAGATCCAAACCAGCAGGTTTAACTCTTGGTGAGTCACTTTTGTATGTGTCAGCGTCTGAATAGGAGACGTTGACAGGACATGTTCCAGCGTTGACACATGATGATCCAGTAACTGGGTGCATGTAAGAGTCCTTCTGATTGAATTGACCTTCACTATGATAGAAGAAGGCCATATTGCTATTGGTAGACTTGCTTCCATTCTCCAAAAGAGTTTCATTCTCCAAGAGCCTCAGTTTGTTGTAGATATCATCAAAAGTAGAACTTTTGTGAGTGTTGTTGGCAAGTATAGATCTTGCCTCAATTTTCCACGCATCACCAAGACTCTTAAGAAAAGTGGCATTGATGTCAACATCACCAAGTTTTGTCCCCATGAAGGACAACTTGCTTGTAATGTCAAGCAGTCTGCTTCTCACACTGCTAAGCTTCTCATTAGGTTGAGCTTTGAAAATAGCATACTCATGCATGAGTTGCTTCTTCTTTTCTTCCCTGGTATCATCATTGCCACCATAGGCAACTTCAAGAGCTGCCCAAAGGTCTTTTGCAGAATCATAACCTCGGTATTTATGCTGGTTCTCTTGTCCTAAAGATAGTTTCAGAATGTTTAGGGTTTTCATATCAACCCTTCTCTTTGCTATGTCTTCAGCAGACACAGCTCTACCATCCTCTGGCTTTTCTTTCTTATCAGCTTCTGAACATCCAGCAACAGCTGCTCTTCCAGCAATAGCATTAGCAATCTTTTGGGCTTTATTGAATGTGTTTCCATATTCAATTATCTCCAATAGAGTGTAGTCATAGATCCCCAGATATTGCTCAAAATTGAATTTCCACAATTCAAAGTTGGTTGCATCAAGCATGGGAATCTTGATGTTTGGTAAAGGTGAGGAGGAGGAGGTGGGTACTTCTGGAGTTGACATGATATTTTTTTAGGGTTTTTGAGAAAATTAGAGTTTTGGTGATTTTAGGGTTCTGGTGTTCTTTAAGATCAAAAGTTCCTCAACAAGCTCTGATACCACTTGTTGATCCCAAACTTAGATCGATTTAGCTTTATGTATACGAGATTAGATCAAGTAATACACTTAGAGAAACCTTTGTATATGTTTATGACAATCTAAGTGTTATGCGGAATTAACACTTAAACAAGAACACAATGATATAAACAAACTTTCACTTTGATTAATGATATCAAACTTGCTTATAATGAAAGTAGTTTACGTATGAAAACTTATATTGAACATTAACCTAAAGGTATTCTTTTATAGACATAAGAAGCCTTGTACAATAATCTACGTATCAGCTATTCTAGGTAAAGATAAATATAGAAAATACATTGTTGTTCCTATCTTTACTAGAAGTAATCTAGAATACAATAAACGCGTAGAGTATATCTTCCAATCAGTGCTTGTCTTCAATGTATCAACGCTTGACTTTATCTTATCAACGCTTGAGCTGTCAGCGTTTGTTTTGCTCCTGTCAACGCTTGTTTTACTCTTGTCAGCGCTCAAGTAGATTGGCTATAATTTATTCCCAACATAATTATCAAGCGGTTATATCGGATGTTAGATCTGACAAGTGGCTTGAAGCAATGAACGTGGAAATACAATCCATGAAAGATAATCAAGTATGGGTTTTGATTAATCTTCCTACGGGCACAAGAACCATAGGGTGTAGATGGCTTTATAAGATAAAGACCGACATGAATGGCAAGATACACACCTATAAAGCTCGTCTTGTGACAAAAGGGTATAATCAAACCTACGGGCTAGATTATGAGGAACCTTGGTGGCAAACATAAGAGCTATTAGGATTCTCTTAGACATAGCGGCGTTCTATGACTATGAGATTTGGAAAATGGATGTCAAGACTGCTTTCTTGAATGGTAATAAAGAGATTTTGATTGGTTGAAAGTTCGTTTCTCGGTATCTTCTCGAATTGATTTCCGGTTCAAAGTGCGACTCAGTTGTTCTTGGTGGAAAAGAAATAGAGTGGTTGTCGTTGTCTACACTAATTAAAAATAAAGACTTGAAACAAATAAAAATAAAGTAAAGATGGTAAAAAGAAATACTGAAAGATAAAAACTTGACGGGAAATTAATGACGAGAAATTAAAAACGTGACGAGAAATAAAAAGGCAATCTTAAAAGTAAATAAGGCAAACTTAAAATAAAGGCAAGTAAATTAAAAGTGCGACTAAGTAAAAGAGCGGGAATAATAAAGTTGCAAATTTATAAACATGAATTTAAAATAAACTAAAACTGAAATTACAAAAAAAATAAGAAAAACACTCATTCGGAATAAAAACGTTCATTCGGAACAAATTCCTTCATTCGGAACAAAGTCCTTCATTCGGAACAAAGTGGTTCATTCGGAACAAATTCCTTTATTTGGAACAAAGTCCTTCATTCGGAAAAAATTCCTTCATTCGGAACTTCCACTGATTCGGAACTTCCACTGATTCGGAACTTCGTAAACAAAACCTTGATTCGGAACTTCCTGAACAAAACATTGATTCGGAACTTCCTGAACAAAACCTTGATTCGGAACTTCCTGAACAAAACCTTGATTCGGAACTTCCTGAACAAAACCTTGATTCGGAACTTCCTGAACAAAACCTTGATTCGGAACTTCCTGAACAAAACCTTGATTCGGAACTTCCTGAACAAAACCTTGATTCGGAACTTCCTGGACAAAACCTTGATTCGGAACTTCCTGGAAGATCAGAAACAGCGAAGAACAAGGAGAAACAAAAAAACACACGAATCTAATCTAGATCAATCAAATCAAACCAAAAGATTAAACCAAAATAACCACAAAACATCAACTAACAATAATCAATCAAAACAAATCACCAAAACTAACAAATTTAACCAAATCAATCAAAACCCACTTAATTGAAAACCATAAAAATAGAACAACATAAACATTAAGATTAAGATCAAACAAAGAAAGGTAGATGAGAGATTAACAATAAAAGTAAAGATTCAATAACAATTAAAAGTGAACTTACTTGAATTAAAGGAATTAAAGGTGCATGACAAGTAATTAAAGTGCAAGAATTTAAGGTGCAAAATATGAAAATGGTGGAAGAGGTAGTTTGTCAAGCTACCCAACAACTACAAATGAAATGAAAATCCTAATGATCTATTTATAGTGGATTAGGGAGGTGCTTAGTGGAAGCTTCCTCCCTCTTTCTTCTTTCTCTAATTATCCTTTAGTCCTTAATCTTATTAATACTTCGACTTTTGACTTTGTCTCGGGATTAATAAACTCGTCTTGTAATTTCTTCAATAAATTAGACTTGAGTTCTTAGGCTTTTAGTAAACTTCCTTTTCTCTTGACTTTTTCTTCGATAAATCTTTAGAATTGGTCTTGGACTTCCGTTCTTTTTGCACTCTTGATTTCTTGACTTCGTCTTTCGTCTTTTTCTTCGATAAAAGCCCGTGAAATCCCGTGTTTTCTCCCCTTTTCACAATTTGATCCTAAATCACAACAAAAACACAAACCACGTATAATTTCGACATAAACGACATAAAATACACGTTTTGGCTTGGTTATTAATGTAATTAAGTGGTAAAAAGATGGGTGTTTACACACCTATCAAATCCCCTACACTTGACCATTGCAATGTCCTCATGCAATGCATTAGTTACAAAGCACGATTTCATTTTCCATCATAATCAATCCGTCTTGGCCTTTATTAAAGAGATAGAAAATTACGAAACAAGTAAAGAAATCAAAAACATACCTTGTGGTTTTGAAATGTCATGAATGATCATCATCCTCAAGTTTTCACTTTCTCCAAACCAAGCTTAAAAACGAGATCATTGTCATTATAAGTTAGCAAACTAACACGAACTCATGTGGGCCAATTATTCACTTAGACTCCCTTATTCCTAGGTGTATCTCTTATATTTTATTATTTTCTTGAATGATCACGAGGATGCATTGTTGACTTATTTCGATAGTTATTTAGGCTGAAAATAAAGTGGGACGATTTAATCAATAGTTAGCTAAAGGACAAAATCTTTTAAAACTGCTTCTCGGGACCTCATAAAGTTCATATCTTGGCATAACTCGCTTTGCGATTTGAGACCTTTCTCGGACCGATATTTGGCAGCGACTTCATACTTTAAATCTTGAGAGACGTTCATGAAATAATGGTCTTCTCTTCATAATAGGAATTTCTTCACTTGAAGTTTTGAGAGATTCTTCATCTTTGGACCACGACTTCTTCATTTTTCTCTAATCTTTATTTTGGACTTTGATATACAACGATCCGCCTCCTTTTAGGACTTGGATCTATTTATCCTCATACCTTGCTAGGGTCTTTTCGAATAGACTTCTCCATGATCTTTTGGGGAGTTCCTGCTTTTCGTCGTGTGTCTCGATCCTTCATATTGATTTTCGATAAATGATTCTTCACATCACTTTTGGATCTTTAGCAACAAAATGTAGCCCTCATGCCTTGTTAGGACCTTTTTGGACTCGCCAATCTTCGCATCCCGCTTCAATAAGTTATGCCTTGGCTATGAACTCTAATCCATACCGAGCAACTTTTAAACGATCTTGGGCTATAAGCTAAGTAACTTTTCAAATCGTACAACCTTATTTATTGCAGATAAATTTATTAGCAAGCGATGGGAGAATAGGCTTATAATTAACTCACATAAATTCACGAAAGAATACCAAACTTATAATTGACTCTATCATCTCTCGTTCTCCACAATTTAAAATCTCAAGGAATGAGACTCGTGGATGCTTAGCCTATTAAACCAAAGTTTTGGGTTTTTGAGTCGTCTATAGGATCTTGCAAACTCTTAGACTTTTTCAAGTTTTAGAATTCGCATTTTAAAGTTCCCTTGATAAACGACTCTCTAGGATCAATTATAGGAACTTGCGAAAAGTTCTTGTTCTTAACCCGTGAGAGTTAAGACTTTCGCGTTTTATAGCTCCCTATATAAAAGCCTAGCAAAACTTGACTTAAACACGTTAAGGATACTAGCTAGAGTAAACTTAGATAAGTAAACTCGGGTTGAGTCAAAAGATTCACAACGTTTGAAAATTAAAACCACTTCATTAAAATTTATTCTAACAAAGAAAGAAAATAACTATACAAGGGAAAAACTAATAGGCCAAAATAGATAAAAAATTTTGAAAAATGTCGAAAAATTGATTTTCCGGTTAAAATGAGGAAAAATACAAGGAAAATGCCACTTAACTTCGATAGAAGTCCCCCTACACTTGATATAAACATTGTCCTCAATGTTTAAGCATGTGGGAGTAAACTCCCCTACACTTAGGACATTGTGTACTTTGTTTAAATTTCGCTAAGGAAGAGATAACTAAAGAGATTCCTATTTTAATATTGGAAAATATAAAATAGTGAATCGAAAATAGTTTAGGATAGAACCGAGAAGACGGGAACTCGAAATCACGGGTCGTCAAAAGTCATCAAGAGTGTGTCTTTGAAGTTCTAATCCCTGCACATGATAAGAAAGAAAGCAAGAAACACCATCGGGGCTCCTCCTACACTTATGGTAAAAACAAGTAAAGATAGATAATCAGGTTGCCTCCCGAAGAGCGCTTGTTTTTATTAACCGAGTCACGAGCCTGACTCGTCCCCGAATTAAATGGTCCATGGGGAAGCCTCGAATGTAATACCGGGATCAAAGACCTTGTCTTCGTTCCTGGAGGACATCAACAAAGGAGAGTCGGGGGGATAAGTCTTAAATGGTAGAAAAGTCCTTTCAACATACGAGAAGTATGTGAAATCGAGATCCACGGGAGGTGGGGTGGGTAAAGTAAGCATATTTTCATCCCCCAAAGACAATGGATGCTGAGCACTCGGCAAAGCCGTAATATTATCAATCATGAAATATTGAATGTCACCTCCCGGGTCAAAGCACTCATCCTCCGTAATAGTGGCTAAAGGGGAGGATGAAAGGTGCTCGGGAGGGGGACTTGGGACAATACCTTCCTGCAGCAAATCATCAAAAATAATATCCCCCTCCGTGTCATCATCATCAATACCCGGAGGTATTGAGTGAATGTCGATTTCTTCCAGCAATGAGTCATTATCTTCAACGGGAGGAATAGATGGAGGTAAAGACTCGGAAAGAGGAGGAGAAGTCAACTCTTCGATTTGAGCAATAAGAAGATGCACTTTCCGTAATCTATCACGGAGAATCACGTCTTCCACCTCATCTTCAAGAGCAAGTTCATCGGTGAACTTCTCGTAAGCCGGAGAGAATAAATCGTCATCGCCCGCATCTCCCGGTGGAGATTGAGAAATTTCAAAAGTGAAATTCTCATAGCGAGGAGAAAAAATCGTCATCGTTAGGATCGACCTCTTCCATAAGAGCAACGTCGTCCTCAGACTCCATAGCAGTAGGCATGTCACAATCCACATCATCAAAGAATTTGTCGAGACCAAAATCACTACTCTGACTCAATGAATCATCAGCCTTAGACGCATTGGGAATATCGAGAGTAGGAGTAGCAACTTCAGAAGATGGGTCGAGAGCGTAGACATCATCGTCGTCATCATCATCATAATAGTATTGACGCACAAGAGGAGGGGTATAATCACTAAGATTAGATACTTGCTCTTGTTGCTGTCGCTTTTCCTCCTCCCATGCTTCGTTTAGCTGAACAACGGCTTCTTGAAGTTTCAAAATAATGGCGTGTGTTTCGTCATTCAAATTAGTGAGTTGTTGGGCAATACGAATTCCCTGAGAAGATTGATAATTGAGGGTGGGATGTGGGGGCTCACAGTTATGAAAACCAGAATTATAGAACGGATGTGGCTCAAAGTAAGTCATCGGTTGAGAAGAGTTATAACACGGATTCGGTTCATAATAATCCATCGGTGAAGAAAATTGAGGACACGGATCTGGCTCATAATAATTCATTGGCTGACAATAAGAAGTATTGTGAGGGCCCCCACAATTTTGGCAACATGGGTATGGAGAAAAATCCGGTGCTTCTTGTAGATAGCTATTACCATTGTCATAATTGTAACACCAGTTCTTGCAAGCCATGAGGCGGGTATCGAATTGGACACGAAACATGCCAATGAGAATCGCTTCCACAATAGATGCACGGGGGAACAGGAGGTGGATTAGAAAAGGACGAATTAGTCGAGTTGCACCATGGACAAAATCCGAATTGTGTGTTGTCGATATCGTTTCCGCATCTCTCACATGTACACCATTGACATGAGTCGTTCCCGTATAACCGTCTCCCACACCCGACGCAATGGACATAAGAATCCATAAAGAAAAATAGATAAGCAAGAAGAATATTTTTGGTGCAAAACTTTGAAAGAGAGATGCTTTTTATGATTTTTCAAATGTTTTTGGGATTTTTTGAAAATTTTTGACACGAAAAATAACATTCACGAGTGAACGGATCCCAAAAGCCAACGCGTCTCTCACAAAAAACCGTTAATCTTCACAAAAAGAGTCGGCAACGGCGCCATTTTAATAAATGATTTTGCTTGGGTTCAAAGTTCGTTTCTCGGTATCTTCTCGAATTGATTTCCGGTTCAAAGTGTGACTCAGTCGTTCTTGGTAATGAAAAGAGAATTGTTGGGTGTCGTAAACTAATTAAAAATAAAGACTTGAAACGATAAATATAAATATGGTAAAAAGAAATACTGAAAGATAAAAACTTGACGGGAAATTAGTGACGAGAAATTAAAAACAAGACTAGAAGTAAAAAGGCAATCTTAAAAGTAAATAAGGCAAACTTAAACTAAAGGCAAGTAAATTAAAAGTGCGACTAAGTAAAAGAGCGGGAAAAATAAAGTTGCAAATTTAAAAACATGAATTTAAAATAAACTAAAACTGAAATTACAAAAAAATAAGAAAAACACTCATTCGGAATAAAAACGTTCATTCGGAACAAATTCCTTCATTCGGAACAAAGTCCTTCATTCGGAACAAAATGGTTCATTCAGAACAAATTCCTTCATTCGGAACAAAGTCCTTCATTCGGAACAAATTCCTTCATTCGGAACTTCCACTGATTCGGAACTTCCACTGATTCGGAACTTCCTGAACAAAACCTTGATTCGGAACTTCCTGAACAAAACCTTGATTCGGAACTTCCTGAACAAAACCTTGATTCGGAACTTCCTGAACAAAACCTTGATTCGGAACTTCCTGAACAAAACCTTGATTCGGAACTTCCTGAACAAAACCTTGATTCGGAACTTCCTGAACAAAACCTTGATTCGGAACTTCCTGAACAAAACCTTGATTCGGAACTTCCTGGACAAAACCTTGATTCGGAACTTCCTGGACAAAACCTTGATTCGGAACTTCCTGGAAGATCAGAAACAGCAAAGAACAAGGAGAAAAAAAAAACACACGAATCTAATCTAGATCAATCAAATCAAACCAAAAGATTAAACCAAAATAACCACAAAACATCAACTAACAATAATCAATCAAAACAAATCACCAAAACTAACAAATTTAACCAAATCAATCAAAACCCACTTGATTGAAAACCATAAAAATAGAAGAACATAAACATTAAGATTAAGATCAAACAAAAAAAGGTAGATGAGAGATTAACAATAAAAGTAAAGATTCAATAACAATTAAAAGTGAACTTACTTGAATTAAAGTAATTAAAGGTGCATGACAAGTAATTAAAGTGCAAGAATTTAAGGTGCAAAATATGAAAATGGTGGAAGAGGTAGTTCTTCTTTCTCTAATTATCCTTTAGTCCTTAATCTTATTAATACTTCGACTTTTGACTTTGTCTCGGGATTAATAAACTCGTCTTGTAATTTCTTCAATAAATTAGACTTGAGTTCTTCGGCTTTTAGTAAACTTCCGTCTCTTGACTTTTTCTTCGATAAATCTTCAGAATTGGTCTTGGACTTCCGTTCTTTTTGCACTCTTGATTTCTTGACTTCGTCTTTCGTCTTTTTCTTCGATAAAAGCCCGTGAAATCCCGTGTTTTCTCCCCTTTTCACAATTTGATCCTAAATCACAACAAAAACACAAACCACACATAATTTCGACATAAACGACATAAAATACACGTTTTGGCTTGGTTATTATTGTAATTAAGTGGTAAAAAGATGGGTGTTTACACACCTATCAAATGGTCACCTTAGTGAAGATGTTTACATGGTGCAACCGGAAGGTTGTGTTGATCCAAAGTATCCAAGTAAAGTTTGTAAGTTGCAGAGATCCATTTATGGTTTGAAGCAAGCTTCAAGAACTTGGAATAAATGGTTTGATGAAGAAATTAAGAAGCTTTATTTCGTTCCAAATCCCGATGAGCCATGTGTGTATGTCAAAGCTAATGGGAGTAATGTATCATTCCTAGTATTATATGTGGATGACATATTACTCATAGGAAATAACACTTAATGATGCAGGAAGTGAAAGCTTGGTTGAGCAAGTGTTTTTCCATGAAAGATTTAGGAGAAGTTGCATATATTCTTGGAATTAAGATCACTAGAGATAGATCTAAACTGTTGTTGTCTTTAAGTCAAAGTGCTTATTTTGATACGATTCTAAATAAGTTTAGAATGGATAAATCCAAGAAATAATTTGTTCCAATGCAAGAAAAGCCGGACTTAAGTAAAAAGAAAGGTGCGATCACACCTAGTAAGGTGAAACGCATGGAGAAAGTTCCCTATGCTTTGGCAATTGGTTCTATCATGTATGCGATAAGATGCACTAGACCTGATGTTGCGTTTGCGTAAAATTTGTGTAGTAGATTCCAACAGAATCTGGGTGAGAAATACTGGACTGTTGTTAAGACCATTCTTAAGTATCTTAGGAATACTAAAGATATGGAACTTGTTTATGGGCTAAGACGGAAAACGAGCTTCACGTTAAATTTTATATCGATGCTAGTTTTCAAACCGAAAAGGACGACACTAAATCCCAACTCGGGTATGTTTTTATGCTTAATGGTGGAGTCGTTGACTGGAAGAGAAGAAAGCAAAGCATTACTGCAATGTCCTCTACTGAAGCTGAATATGTTGTTGCTGTTGATGCTGCAATGGAGGCTGTCTAGATAAGGAAGTTTATTAGTGGTCTTGCAGGAGTCATACTGACTAATAATGAACCTATGGAAATGTTGTGCGATAATTCTGCAGCAATTTCCATCGATGATGGTCCTGGATACATGCGAGGTGCTAGACATTATCAAAAGAGGTTTCACTATATTCGAGAAGTCATCAAAGATGTTGAAATAGTCATTAACAAAGTTCACACATATGACAACGTCGCAAATCCTTTTACAAAACCAATGCCTTTGAATAATGCATGTTGAGTCAATTGGTCTTGTTCGTTCTGCTAGTCTCATGTAAATCTGTGATAAAATTTATTTTATGTTTTAGTGTTTGGACAAGGGTTGTTTAAGCAATTGTTATCAATAAATGAATTATTTTTGCCGAAAATATTGTTTTCATTTCTTAATGATTGTGTCCTATATTTTCATGTTGAAATCCGTGAATATAGCGTCTACATATGGCGTATCACATATATTCTAAATCTTCGTTGTCGATCATTGGTATGGGAGTATTAATGAACTAATACAAATATAAGGGTTGGTTGTATTTTGGAAATACATAAAGATGATTCTTCCAAACACATATGTTATTCAATGTGGTTGAATAATTGGACTACCCCAATCCGTGTAGGATTCTTTATGGATCGACGACATCAAGGATCTACACATATGGTAAGTATTGCGATCCTTAGACTTGAGATACAAGTGGATATTTGCATAGATTGATAGCATTTCTTGATTTAAGAAAATGCTGCGTCATTTACGTAGGCAGTTATAAAACTTATTTCAGAAGTGTTTATTACATTTGTAGAGGATACTTGTAGTCAAAATGAGATTTTGTTCCTCCATAAATGGAGTATGATACATGATGGGCCCTCTCGTAGGATTAGTCGGATGTTTGCATGGCCGTGCCCAAATGGTAATTAAGAATTTCTTATTACATTTGGTAATCTTGATTGAATCGTTAAAACGAGAAGCAGAATTGTTAATCCTCTGGAAGACATATGATTCATATTCATGATTAACCATATTAGTAAAAAAAGTGATGCATTACTGTTATTAAAATTACCATAAAGGCTAAAGTAGTTTACCAGGAACCAAACTCGGGTGCTTTTGGGAGCATTGATAGTGTTGTTAGACTATTTGTCAATGTTAGTATTAAATTACACTATGGTTGCGACTTCCGCAAGTGGGAGTTGTTGTGATGTGCGTAAGTTATAGATCGTATTTAATATGACCGGTAGTACGTGGGCCTAAGGGGTCTACACTTAGACATCAAGATCATCTTTTATTACAAATATATAATAAATATGGCTATATTTATAATGTATATATAATTTGATAAAATTTAATACTTAATGGTAATTAATTAATAAGTTAAAAGGTTTAACAAGGATTAATTAAATAAGACTTTAAACTTTAAGGTGATTAATGTAATTACATAACTAAGTTTATAGAAAGTCAAAAAGTTAAACCAAACACACCCATAAGGGTGGTCGTCCGAATATAGAGAGAAAGAACTGAAAGAAAAGTTTTTTAGTCTAGAAGGTTTATTACTTGGAGGTTAAGTTATATTCTTTCCCATAAATAAACCTAAGGCTTAACTATATAAACAAAGGGATGTGATTCATTGTTTGATAGAATTAAAACCAAACTTTTCTCCCGCTCCTCTCTTTGTGTTCGACGACAAGAAGGAACCCACAAGGAGTTTTGGGTTTGATTTTTATTAAGTATTTACTTAATCAAGATCTAGCGATCAAAGGTGATTGATTGAGGTGTTGTGGGGACCAAGCTTGGAGAAGATCTAATTTGATCTTTGGGTTTGTGGTAATTGGTTGGTGTGTATTGAAATTAAGGTTTGGTTGGTTGATTGGTTTTTGGTTACTTGGTCTGTAAAACCCGCATGAAAAATACATGAAAATACCATGAATTTAAAACTTTAATATTTAAATATATTTACGACAAGTAATTACGTACATTTAATACGACACGACAAGATATGAATTAATTAAAACTTTACATTTAATCAATACACGACACTTATCAGGAATATTTAATATATATAAATAAAAGTATTACGTATATTATTATTTATTATTTACAAATAATTACGTATAATAAATAATACATGACAAGAATAAACACGAACGTAAAACACGAACACATGTCACGAACCTTAAAAACACAACACGTAAATAGAACACGAAAAGTATATATATAAAGGGTGTATGGTTGGCCGGTTTTAAAGACAAGAAACAAGGGGCCCATGGCCCCGCCCGTTTAACATTTTAATTAGTAACAAAACCTTCCAGAGATTTTCATAATTAAGTTTTAACAAGAAAAAATCAAAACCCTAGCCACCATCTTCATCTTGGCCGCCGGCATAAACAAAAGAAAAGGGGGAGGAGAGCTTGATTGATCTATGAATATTTTTACGAGTATTGCTTCGTGTTCTTAAACCCTTAATCATTACGCATACGGTATATGTTGGGCCAATGAAAGTTTTAACTATGGCCCTGTCTAGATTTGTTTAAATTAGACTAAGTGTTGAAAGGTCGTTGAGAAGACCAGCGACAGAGACTAGACCAGTGGAAGGCAAAGCCTCAGCTAGCACACCAGGATCATTCAAGTCAAAGACAACGTCAGAGAAGTCGAAGACAATCTGAAGTCAGACTCACCAGCGATTATGGATAGCTGGGATGTCAAAGGAATGCACTGGTGTTAAAGGATCTCTGAGTTGACAACACTCAGAGATCACTTAAGAACCCTAGAGACTTGAATTAAGCAAAGCTTATCCAACCCTTTATAGTTTAGGCGGGAGAATCTTACAAGTGTTTTGAGCGGGACAAAACAAGAGATTCAAGTTAATGCCTAGTACGACCTAGTGGGACAAAGGTGAACAGTTGGCAGAACTGTTCACCTAAAGTAGTTAAAGGCATGTCTCGATTTGGACATGCATTTAATACGTTGTACTCTTCCACTCAGAAGATGACACGTATCAACTACCCCCACTAAGGATACAACCTCGTACCACTATAAATAGGGATGAGAAAGAAGTTAAGATTCAACCCTTTTGCTTGGAATCTTAATCTAAGTTCTTTCTCCCACTGGAACCACTGAGGCCTCAGCTGTCCATCAGCGACTCGTTGGTTCTCTTGTAAACTTGAGTCTCGAATCAAGTTTACTTGTTCTAGGGTTCATTTCTTGTTGTTATTCAACAGGTGTATTCATAACACTTTGTAATACTTTGTTGATAATAGTTAATAAAGTATTACTCGTTTGAAAAGTATATCTATTGTGTGTTATTGTTTTTCGTGACTTAGTTTCAACAATAGTTGTATTTTGGGGCTTTCAATTGGTATCAGAGCGGTTTGATTTATAAAACTTTTCTAAAAACCGTTCTAGTTTTTAAAATCAAGATCCAAATATGACTGAAACTATGCCACCCATCCCACCACCGTTTGGTCAATCTAACCAAGAAAATACTTCAACAAACGCTCCAGCCACCACATCTACTACCATGCCTGCACCTGTTGTAAGCACTGGTGTAAATGAGGATGATCTTCCACAACTTCTTGATAATCGTGGAGGGTCACATGTGTCTAATGTTCCAGCGTTTGATGAAGAAGATTTCTCAAGTTGGAAAAGTGAATTTCTTATATACTTAGATGGTCTAGAACCCTTCTTGTTTGAAATCTTAGAAAATGGTCCTTGTGTACCACTGGCTATTTCTTCTACACCAGAGAGACCCATTAAGAAACCTGTTAAGCAATGGTCTCCCGCTGATAGACGTCTGGCTAACCAGGACAAGAGACTTAAAAGTATAATAGTCTCTTGCCTACCCAAGAACATTATGAAGTCCATCATCAAGTGCAATACCGCACAAGAAATGTGGACTGAGTTGGTTCTAGGGTATGAAGGACCAGAAGAGACTAAAGAGACCAAAATCCAAGCATTAAGACTTAAGTTTAACGCTTTCAAAGCTTTGGAAACTGAAACTGTTTCTCAAACGTACAGTAGACTCAAGATCTTGCTGAATGATTTAGGTAACAATGGTGTTGTACTACCCAAGGCTGAGGTTAATGCCACGTTTGTAAACAGCTTGCCTAGGAAATGGCTTAGTCTTAACCAAACCTTGAGAGCAAATAATGCCATAAAAAATGATACTCTTGCTCAACTGTTTGGTAGATACAATTATGAAGAAGGACTGATTGACTCTATTTACAAATAAGAGACTGATAGGTTTACTTCTCCTATATATGGGTCAAAAGCTCTTGTTGCTAACCACTCTTTTTAGGATAGTGACTCTGACGTGGAAGAAGACACAAGAAGTAGTCAAGAATTCCTTGATGAATTACATGCTGAATTCCATGACAGAGCCCTCTTAGCTGACCAGAAGAGATACTACAAAAGATCTGGTAGAGTTGGTGCTGCCAAGATTGACAAATCCAAAGTGTCATGTTACACTTGTGGAAAGACTGGTCATTTCCAAAAGGACTGCTGGTCAAACAAGACATCTTATCCTAGCTTTCCATCATCCAGCAAAACCCACAGCAAAAAGAAGTTTTCTTCCTCACCTTTCAAGCAATCCTCTCTCAGTGACTCTGAGGGTAAAAAGGACTACAAGGTAAAATACAAGGCCTTGAAAGCTGAGCTGATTAAACTCAATCAGAAAGCTGATGATGCAGCCAAGAAGAAGGATAACAAAAAGACTGAAAAAGGTCTAATAGCTGCTTCTTTTGACTGGGATGATGAACCCCTCACCTCTGAGGATGAAGGAACCACCACCGTTAGGGCCTTCATGGCTGTTGCTGATGAAGAACCATCGGTTGGTAAAAGTGAAGCTAGATCAGGTCAATGGGTTGACATCACTATGAAAAAGGTACAAAGATTACTTTCCATGCCTGAGGGTCCTGACAGAGACCATGTCAGCGATTACACTTTAGTTGACCTTCATTTTGTAGAAGAACAAAGAAAAAATCTGTTAAATAAGTTTCAAAATCTCAAAAATGAGTTGAGTCTTTGTCAATCTGAATTAGCTAATCTCAAACCTTTTGTGAACATCGCTAATCAACTTCAAAATGAGGTCAGTAAGTTGTCCATTGAAAATGAATCTTTAGATGATGAAAACTCTGAGTTGAGAAAAACCATTGAAAAATGGAACCTTGCCCAGTCCACTGTGGAAGAAATAGTTGTTGAAACCATTCCAGGAAATGTGGTTCAGGCAATAGGGGGTAAGGGTAGGTTCAAAAATCACATTCCTGTGCCCAATGTTAAATTTTTCCCATCAGAAGTCTCTTCTCCTCTCTCCACTTCTGTGGTTGAGAAGGACTCTGACAAAGAATCTGACGCATCAGCTACTCCCAAACTTGCTGGTGCTAACCCATCAGATTCCTTGCTTGGCCCAAAACCAGTTCTCAAAACCTCTGGGAACCTCACTTCTAAAGTTGCTGATAAAGCACACAAGAAGGTTTATGTGGCCAAGAACACTGACATACCCACTTCTTCCCCCGAAGAGTTATCACCCACCAAGAAACTTCTCCTCACCCTGATGGAAGAGGTAAAAGGGTTGAAAGAAAAAATCAACCCCAAGGATAACAGTCCTTCTGTTAACTCCCTTGGTGAAAGCTCCAGCAGCTCAAAGGGGAGAACGCTATTCAGGCCTTGCAAACACTGTAGGTTCAAAAATCATTCCTCAGATGATTGTTCCAAGAGACCCAAGTGTATCACATGTGAGTCCACTGAACACTCTTCTAGAGAGCATGAGGAGATCATCGTTGTTCAAAGAACTCGAACACAGCTTAGATCTAAAACCCCTCACGGGCCCTCTAGAAGACCTGAGCAACCAAAATCCAGAGAAAGTTCTCAGGGATACAGGCCTAATCCTCCATGCAAATATTGTGGCTTTTATGACCATCACTCTGATGAGTGTGAACATTACCCTGGTTGTGACATCTGTGGCAGCATGCGTCATGAAACCAGGGATTGCAACCAAAGAGGGGGAGAAAGGCCCAGAAGACCCAATGTCGCCAGTCAGCGACAGCATGGACCCACTGGAAAGTGGGTTCATCATAGAAACTAATCTGGTTTGTTATATCTATGCAGGCATACCTAAAGAAATCTGTTTGGTATTTGGATAGCGGGTGCTCCAGACACATGACAGGAATTAAACAATATTTGCATAGATATAAGAAGGAGCCTGGTCCAAAAGTAGTCTTTGGGGATGACTCCTCAGGGGCCACTGAAGGATATGGCTCAGTGGATTGCAATGGATTAACCTTCACAAGGGTCGCTTATGTAAATGGTTTGAAGCACAACCTAATCAGCATCAGTCAACTCTGCGATGCTGGGTTCAAGGTTCTGTTCTCTAAGACCCAAGGAACTATCTTCAATCAGAACGATGATGTCGTTCTAATTGCACCCAGAAGAAGGGATGTTTATGTCATTGACATGACATCATCCCCTGAAGGAGAGAACACCTGTCTCTTTGCCAAAGCATCTGATAGCGAAAACTGGCTCTGGCATAAGAGACTCTCCCATCTCAACTTCAAAAACATCAACAAACTGGCAAAGAATGACTTGGTAGCTGGACTTCCCTCTCTGACCTTCAGCAAGGACAGACCCTGCTCAGCCTGCGAGAAAGGGAAGCATCACAGGGCTTCATTCAAAACAAAACAATCATTCTCCATTAACAAGTGCCTTCATCTTCTTCACATGGACTTGTTTGGACCAGTTAAACCTCAATCCCTCAATCACAACAAATATACCTTGGTCATTGTAGACGAATTCTCCAGATACACATGGGTATTCTTTCTTAAGAGAAAGAGTGATGCTGCTGAAAGAATCATGTCCTTCATCAGAGAAATAGAAAACCTCAATGATTGCAGGGTAAAGGCTATCAGAAGCGACAATGGCACAGAATTCAAAAACCATGCCATGGAAGCCTTTTGTGATGAAAAGGGTATATCACAGAACTTCTCAAACCCAGGAACCCCTGAACAAAACGGTGTCGCTGAAAGAAGAAACAGAACACTCATTGAAGCTGCCAGAACGATGCTCAGCGAATCTAGACTTCCTAAACAATTCTGGGGTGAAGCTGTGTACACAGCATGCTACACACAAAACAGATCCATTATTGTGAAGAGACATGGTAAGACCGCTTATGAAGTGTATAAGAAGAGAGCCCCTGATGTAAGCTACTTCCATGTCTTTGGTTGCCCTGTTTTCATTCACAATTACAAAGATCACCTGGGTAAATTTGATGAAAAATCAGATGATGGATTCTTCCTTGGATACTCTCCTACCTCCAGATCTTTTAGAGTATTCAATATTCGCAGGCAAGAATTAGAAGATTCCATTCATGTCACCTTTAATGAAGCTGACGCTGTCATCACACACACCAACTCAGAGGATTGTGACATTGACTTCAATGAAGTTAAATCTTATCCCAAAGATGACTTCTCAAATCCCAAGGAATCATCTCAAAGTCGTCACAAGGATCTTCCATATGTTCAAGCTTTTGATCCTCACTCCATCTCTGACATCATTCTAGAGACTGTTGGTGTTGAATCTCTTACTCAAATCTCTGAAGAAAATGCTGATCCAGTCACTTTAAATATTCAATCAGATGAAGAGATCATGGACGAAGAGATTACATGTGATGAACCTCCATCACTCCCTGAACTTGAAGTGACTCCTGATCCCACAGAGACTCCTGCTCCACAATCCAAATGGAGTAGGAACCAAGATATTCTTCTAGTTAATATTCTTGGAGAACCCTCTGAGGGAGTCACCACCAAAGGAAAATTAAGAACTCTGGAAACCGCCTTTGCAAATGAATGCCTGTTTGCAAATTTTCTCTCTGAGGATGAACCTAAGAACGTGGCTGCTGCTCTGCTTGATGAAGGCTGGGTTGTTGCCATGCAAGATGAACTCAATCAGATCAAGAGAAACAAGGTGTGGACTCTGGTTAAAGCTCCAGCTGATAAGCAAGTGGTTGGAACAAAATGGGTCTACAAAAATAAAAGGGATGAAGCTGGTATGATAGTAAAAAACAAGGCTAGGCTCGTGGTGCTGGGATATAACCAATCTGAAGGAATTGATTATGATGAAACCTTTGCACCAGTGGCCAGATTGGAAGCCATCAGAATCTTCCTAGCCTTTGCAGCTTATATGGGTTTCATGGTTTATCAGATGGATGTGAAAAGTGCCTTTCTTAATGGGAAACTTATAGAGGAAGTATATGTCAGTCAACCCCCAGGGTTTGAAAACAATGACTACCCCAACCATGTCTGCAGACTTCACAAAGCTCTCTATGGGCTGAAACAAGCGCCCAGAGCCTGGTATGAAACTCTCTCAAAATTCCTTCTTGAAAATAAATTTGTCAAAGGTACCATTGACCAAACCTTGTTCACCTATAGGTCCAAGGGTGACGTCATTTTAGTACAGATTTATGTGGATGACATAATTTTTGGTTCAACCAATGTTATCTTGAGCAAACAATTTGCCAAACTAATGACCAAAAAGTATGAAATGAGCATGATGGGGGAACTAACCTTTTTCTTGGGTTTTCAAATCAAACAAAATTCCAAAGGAATTTCTATTTGTCAAGAAAAATATGTTAGAGATTTGCTCAAGAAGTATGATATGTCTGATTGTGCATCAGTGAAATGCCCCATGCTTCCTCCCAACAACTTGGGAGCTGATGACTCAGGGGTCTCTGTTAATGAGACCTTATATAGAGGCATGATTGGGTCACTGATGTATCTCACAGCAAGTAGACCAGACATACAATTCTCCACCTGTCTCTGTGCTAGGTACCAAGCTAACCCCAAGGAATCCCACCTTGTAGCTGTCAAAAGAATTTTCAGGTACTTAAAAGGATCTCCCTCATTGGGTCTCTGGTACCCAAATGGTTCAGGCTTCGACCTTAAAGCCTACTCCGACTCAGATTACGCAGGGTGCTGCCTTGACAGAAAGAGCACCTCTGGTAGCTGTCAAATCCTTGGAGGAAAGTTGGTATGCTGGAGTGCTAAGAAGCAAAACTCTGTGGCCATGTCATCAGCTGAGGCTGAATATGTTGCGGCCGCTGGTTGCTGTGCACAAGTTCTCTAGATGAAAAGTCAGCTGGCTGACTATGGAATTAATTATGAGCAGGTTCCCATATTCTGTGACAACACCAGTGCCATAGCCATCTCCAATAATCCAGTACTTCATTCCAGAACCAAGCATATTGACATCAGGTATCACTTTATCAGAGACCATATTCTAAAAGGTGATATTGAGCTACATTTCATACCCACTGAGTACCAGCTCGCTGACATTTTCACTAAGCCGCTGGCTGAGTCAAGTTTTACTAGGCTTGTCGCTGAGCTGGGAATGCTCAATATTGGAAAATAAATCTGATGATGACCGCTGTCTCCGGGCATTTAAGGGAATTGAATGTTACGAGGTAGTTACATTTCAATGGGAATGTGTATATTCTGATATTAAATTCAAATGATTGTCTCTTAATGCTACCAACTTTCCCGCTTTCCAAGGGGACAAGTATCCCATGAAAGGTCAAGGGGACCCACGTTTTTCTGAAAAGCTTAACTTTTGCATTTAATGCTCAAATTTTGGAAAACAGCTCAACCTTTCAAAACCCTTGACCCAAAATCAGTTTGTCATTTTAAAAATTTCCTAACACACACATTCCCTTTCATCTTCTTTAATCCTCTCACCACCTTCAATCTCTCAACAATGGCGTCTACTTCACCAAACCAAACCTTCGTCGTACAAGCCGCCACAAACGTTGATTTCGAGGTCTCTGATGGAAAGATTGCACTCAATAACTGTGTAGCCCTTCTTGAACACAACAATCCCCTCTACCATCCACTTTTCAACTTCCTCAAGAACTCCACCATCCACGAAGCTATCACCAAGGAACCCTCCACCTGCTACTCCCAATACCTTCGCGAGTTCTGGTATAGCGCTGAAGTTGACCAAACCTCTTCACACATTACCTTCAACCTTTCTACCCATCCTCAACCTCTCACCTTTGATTTCCCAACCTTTGCTAAAGCCATTGGACTCCCTTACAACAATAACATGTCAGCTTTGCCCACCAGTGCCACTGTGAGAAAAGCTCTGGCCACCCTTCAACCTCATGATGATCATGAACAACCTTTCACCGCTGCTGGCTTCCAAAGCAAATCTCTCATCAAGGTGCATTACTTCTACCCCACATGGAGAACGCTGATGCTGTACATCGTAAAGTGTCTGGGAGGAAACACTGGATCACATGACCAACTCAATGGCTCCCAGCTAGCCATTGCATACAGCTTAATCTGGGGTTTGGATATTGGAATCGCTCACATACTGTACACCGATCTCATCGCTAAGTTGGAAAACAAAGGAAAGAAGACTCGTGGGGCCACCATCTGCTACACCAGATATCTCTCTCTTGTCTTAGAAGATATTCTTGGTGAATCTTACACCAATGATGCTTTACACTCCTTCCCTCTCATCACATCACCGCAGCTTCTCTGAAGACTCCCATAGATAATGAAGTGCCCCTAACCAGGCATATGATGAGAGTTGCTGGGCTACTAGCTGAGGATGATGAGCCCTTGATCCCTCAACTTGAGGTGAATGCTGAAAGCACGATTGATAAGTCTCTGTCCAAGACCTCTGTGCAATCTACTTCTCAGCCCAAGGTGCTTAAGGAAAAGAAGAAGAAGAGGAAAGACATCCCCCTTTCCTCTGAAACCCCTTCTGTTAATCCTTCAAAGAAGACAAAGACAAAGAAGAACCCATCCCCTTCTCTGGTGGATGTGGTAGAAGAGCCCATTGCTGACAAACAACCAGTGTCTAGTGTCTCCATGTCGGCGAAGACGACTAAGATCCCTCTCCACGCTGATATCACTCAGGTATTAGTCTGACCTTTATTTTTCCTCTCAGAGGTCCACATACATTCACTCTCATTGTCTTTAGGAGAGAGTGATGTAATTTAGAGTTTGCCTCAACTCTTAGCATGTCTGTGTCAGCACCTAGATCTTTTAGGATTCTCTGTACACTCTGTCTTCACTAGGAAATGATTCACTTGTGCTCCTAACGCACCCCGATGATCCTTCAACCTCTGGACTGTGCTCTTGGCAAACAACAACCTGAGCACATATAAGTCCCGACCCAGAGTCTCTGCACTTCTCACTGACTCTGGGTCCCCCTCATTATTAAAAGAGTCCCAAAGAATTTATTCTTTTGGAAAGACTGAATCATCACCCTCAGTCTTTCTAGGGGCAGCGATAAAAGGCGACCATCATCCTCATATTAATTCACAATCAAAAGAGTCCCAGGGAGTAATCCCTCAGGGGGAGCTGGATAATCACACCCAGCTATCCCAGGGGCAGAGAAAGGCGACCATTCCCATATCATGTTTCACAATAAAAGAGTCCCAAGGAGAAATCCTTCAAGGGGAGCTGGATAATCACACCCAACTATCCTAGGGGCAGCGAACGGCGACCATTCACCTCATAACTTTCACATATAAAAAGAGTCCCAAGGAGTAATCCTTACGGGGGAGTTGGATAATCACACCCAGCTATCCTAGGGGCAGCGAATGGCGATCCTTCAACATATCTATTTCACAATTAAAAGAGTCCCAAGGAGAAATCCTTAGGGGGGCTGGATAATCACACCCAGCATTCCTAGGGGCAGCGAATGGCGATCCTTTAACATATCTATCTCACATTAAAAGAGTCCCAAGGAGAAATCCTTAGGGGGGGCTGGATAATCACACCCAGCTTTCCTAGGGGCAGCGACTGGCGATCTATAACTGCATTATTATTTCACAACTGGTCAACTAATAACTCTTATCACAGGCTCACAATCTTCATCAGGAGCAACTTAACAATGATGATTACTCGATTGCTGATGACGAAACCGCTGAAGTTGCCACCATTGATATTGATGCCCTCTCAGACATTGAATCATTGCCTGATGATGAAGTCTTTGTTGTAGAGGAAGGCACCTTCACCTCTGACTTTGAGGAAATGAGCACTGATGATTACAATCTATCTTCCATTGAGCTAAAGACTGCCTCTGTTCCATCACTACCAAATGTTCAGGAATTGGCTGCCAGAAGGCTATGGGAACAGAGATCTTGCTCACCTACACCCATTCCATTCCCCACCTTGCCAAACGTTTTGGAACTAGGGGCCAAGCAACACTTGGAGTATTTACAATCCCGCAAGCCAGCACAAGTTCCCAAAATGAAAAATGTACAGGAATTGGCTGCTAAGGCTTTATGGCAAAAGAGAGGAGATATCAGCACCACAAAGCCCAAAACCACCAATGATGATCTCCTCTCTGAAATCCAAACCCTCACTCATGCTGCTGAGGAGCTCACCACCAATCTAGAGACTTCACTAACTTCATCAGTGGAATCCTCTATGACAGCTATGCTTCCACAACTGCTGAACGATGCTCTAAAGGCACAACTCCCTACTCTACTCAACCAGAGTCTTCAGCAGTATATACCCTCTGTTCTCACCTCAGCGGTGCAGGCAAATGTTGCAGCTATAGCTCAGGCTGCTGAACCCTCAAGGCGTCTTCTTCAGGAACTTCTCCAAGGTGAACTTAAAGAAATTTGCATATTTGTTCACAACGAGTTCCTTCGTTTCAATAAGGCAGGTTCAGGC
This sequence comes from Glebionis coronaria, assembly GCA_025667525.1. NCBI lineage: Eukaryota > Viridiplantae > Streptophyta > Magnoliopsida > Asterales > Asteraceae > Glebionis > Glebionis coronaria. The sequence continues at coordinate 172,684,744 of CM046879.1, read as the reverse complement.
ACAGCACCTGCTGGGGCTATGCCTGAGGGGGAGAATTCTGCCTCCTCCTCTGAAGAAGATGAATCCACAGCTGAAATTCCAACACCCAAACCACTGAGATCTTTCAAATCCGCTGCTGAATCTGCGAAAGATAAGGGAAAAGGAATTGCTGCTGAGCAACCTGAGATAACCTTACACTCCCTTCAAGCTGAAGGTGGATCCACAGCAAGACCCTCCAAAAACTCTGAACACAACAAATTCAAGAGCGCTGATGAACCACCACTCACTCCAGAGCAAGCAAAAGCCCAAATCATTGAACATCAAAGATTGGAAAACATCAGGGCTGCTGAACTGAGAAGCAAAGAAGCCCTGGACAAGCTCTCCCCCACTGCTAAGAAAGCTCAGCTTGTCAAGCTCAAGGAACTGGAGGATAAGAGGAACAACCTCTTGAAGGAATATCAAAGACTTGTCAACCAGAGAGCTGAACTCGGTCGTATCACCAAGTATACATGTTTCACTGACAAAGACAAAAGGGTGGTAATGACTATTTATAGGGAAAATGACATACAGAACTACAAAGTCTCCAGTGACTTTAAACTCAGAGATCTGAGCCTCTCTGAGTGGTTGGAGTTGCTGGCTCTTGCCCAAAAGAAGACTGGGCCTGGTGCTGCCCAAATGATGAAAAACATACAAGCAAAACTTAATTGGGTAAGAGACACAGCAAAGAAGCTGAAGGCACCCCTGCCTCCTCAGCTTTCTTCTCAACCACCTCCTCAGGTGCAAAGGAAAAGGAAAACCCCAATGGGGCCTCTGATAGAAAGGCTGGTCACTGAAGACATAGTGGTTGATGGGATGCAAAGGAACTTGGTCCTTCCCAAAGAAATCACCAAACCCATAGAAGGCCAAGTATACACAGAACCTGAGGCAGGTATGGTCTTCATAAATGGCAACTGTGATTATGCTTTTCAGCGGTTGAATGAGCTACCTCTGGCTTCAACCATTCAGCTAATCAGACTCAAGCAGGGCATCCTAAGGAATTGCAAAGAAGCTGATGAGTTTGATTTTGAAATTGAACTTGTCATTAACTCTAGGAGTGACAAAGTCGAAGCCCAGAGACTCTGTGATCAAGGCCTTGATCGCTGAAGAACCTATTTATTTTTTGTTTATGTTTTCACCCCAGGGTGTTCTTGTAATAGACTAGGTTCATTCTGTTTAATAAAACTTTGAGGTATGTTTGTTAAATTATGTGTAAGAAGAAGCTGTGTACTCACTTACAATAATTTTAGACTTAGTATAATTTATAAACAAATAGGGGGAGATTGTTGGGCCAATGAAAGTTTTAACTATGGCCCTGTCTAGATTTGTTTAAATTAGACTAAGTGTTGAAAGGTCGCTGAGAAGACCAGCGACAGAGACTAGACCAGTGGAAGGCAAAGCCTCAGCTGGCACACCAGGATCATTCAAGTCAAAGACAACGTCAGAGAAGTCGAAGACAATCTGAAGTCAGACTCACCAGCGATTATGGATAGCTGGGATGTCAAAGGAATGCACTGGTGTTCAAGGATCTCTGAGTTGACAACACTCAGAGATCACTTAAGAACCCTAGATACTTGAATTAAGCAAAGCTTATCCAACCCTTTATAGTTTAGGCGGGAGAATCTTACAAGTGTTTTGAGCGGGACAAAACAAGAGATTCAAGTCAATGCCTAGTACGACCTAGTGGGACAAAGGTGAACAGTTGGCAGAACTGTTCACCTAAAGTAGTTAAAGGCATGTCTCGATTTGGACATGCATTTAATACGTTGTACTCTTCCACTCAGAAGATGACACGTATCAACTACCCCCACTAAGGATACAACCTCGTACCACTATAGGGATGAGAAAGAAGTTAAGATTCAACCCTTGTGCTTGGAATCTTAATCTAAGTTCTTTCTCCCACTGGAACCACTGAGGCCTCAGCTGTCCATCAGCGACTCGTTGGTTCTCTTGTAAACTTGAGTCTCGAATCAAGTTTACTTGTTCTAGGGTTCATTTCTTGTTGTTATTCAACAGGTGTATTCATAACACTTTGTAATACTTTGTTGATAATAGTTAATAAAGGATTACTCGTTTGAAAAGTATATCTATTGTGTATTATTGTTTTTCGTGACTTAGTTTCAACAATAGTTGTATTTTGGGACTTTCAGTATACCAAATTTTTAATCTTTCTTTTATTTATTCTTTATTCATGAATTAATAAGGATACATATGAACACACGAATTGTAATGATTAGTACATGTTATGACGAATTGAACAAGATTTAAAAGGGTTTTTGGTTTGGTTATTCACGAAAACTGAGACCACAAGGGTCTCGGTGGGGTGTTAGTTCGGCCAGCCGAGCCCCATAAGGGGTCAGTGGCTGTTTCTTTCGAACAACACCAACACTACCCGCAGTGGGGTGTTGGGTTCCCAGCAGTGTCAACAAAGGCTTGATGTGTCGTGGATTGTATATGTTAATTAAGATACGTTATAGGGTAAATTAGAAAATTACCTTTAGGAAAAAGTAATAGACTAAAATTACCAAAGACGGATTTAATTAAACACGATGATGAACCAAGTTCGTTGTACACGAAGATCGAGTGAAATTGAGACGTTTTGTTTTGATTTGGACAATTGATTCAAATGGTTTTTCGGTTTTTAATCTAAAATTAATCCTACAAATTAAACCTAAGTGCATGAATCGTTCCCCATATTAATTCTAAAAAAACAATTACTTAAAATTAACACTACTTAAAAATTTAAACTATTTAAAAATTATATTTAATAAAAACTTATTTAATTAAAATACTTTTACACTATTTTAAAAAAATCTATTTATGAAACCATATTATTTAAAATCTAAATTAATTAAAATCTAATTATTATTTAAAAACTAATTTTTACTAATTAATTAAATTTCTAAAAATTAATAGAACGACTTTTTTTTATATTTTGTTTTTATTTATTTATTATTTAAACTTTATAAAGTAAAATTTGTAAAACTTATTAAAACTATGTATTTAAATTTAACTAAAAGCTGGCAGTCATTTAAAGTAACTATATTAATTAGGAAAACTATAATTATACCAAAACAAATGGCTAGCACAACTGGTTCGAACGTTGGGTTGATGAACAGCAGGTCTCGAGTTCGAGCCCCATGTGTGACGTTTTTTGCAATAATTTTCGAAATGCCTTTTTAAGGCTACGTATCAAACCATAGTACCAAATATCCCTATAAAAACTGAAAATAAACTATGACAGATTACCAGGTCTTTAACATCAACAGATATTCAAAAACAAATCCCAATCCAATACATGACTTATAATCAGATACAACCAATATCAGATTCAGATAAACTAGATCTCATACACTCAATACTAACATCAGCTATTCTTAAACAAAATTCAGCATATGAAATCAAATCATAACAACAGAAATTCAAACCAAAACTATCACAGAAATCCTAAACTGATATATCAGATAGTGCAGACAAAAGGAAACTGATAATCAGACAAATCAAGATCCAAAACATTCCAAAATAAGATAAATAACTCATCAGCAAGCAAGTACCAAAACTCCAATCGCCACAGACCAGTAAAAATTCAGTTATATCAGCATACTCAGCTGAACCGCAATCTACAAAACTAATTCCATGTCACAACTCTAATACAACCTAGAAAATCAGTCCAAACTTACAAGTCTATCTATGACTAATCTCAGCTTAAACAAACTTACAAAACTCACAATATCAGATTAATCAATATCAGACATTATAACAGACTAACTCTAAGGTAAATTATCATACCAAAAACAACTTAGCCATATCACCAAAATTAACTGCTAAATCTTGAACTCTAAAAAAAACTCAAATCACATGAAGATTTATATCATCAAACAAATCCTATAGTGAAGAATAAAGCAGAACATATAAAACTCACACAATCAGATATCCAAACAAGCATAGATATAAATCAAACATAAAGCAACAAATCAGCTAAAAACAAGTCTAAACATCCATATTACACTATAACTCAGCAGACTAAAATCTTATAAAAGTAAACGATGATGATTACCTTTGATTTGAAGAGTCCTTTGATGCAGAAGAAATGCGCCGAGCATTCTTAATCTCTACTCGACACTAAAACATCACCATCTAAGTACCATCCCTGACTACAAATACCATCACCATCTTGAACCATGAACCAAATCTCGTCACCCCTTATATGACTTTCGAACCAAATATCCAAAATGGACCTCACGATTCACAAACAACTTTTATTTATGAATCAAACCATTGGGGTTTGATTTAATTCCAAATTTCACAGAATTATTCTATTAAACTATTGAACAAGCTTAACCAAATAACTTTTCATATAATATTAAATAGATTATTAAAGAAATATTTGCAAATAAATTTCAACAGTAAATAAATTCGACACAAATTTAACTCAAAGTTAACTTTTATTATTCACTGAATCAGTACAAAACTATTGAAAAGAAAATACAAAATAACCTAAATCTATTTTAACATTATAACTTTAAGTAAAAAATGGAATGCTGATTACATCTTTTTGGGGGGGGGGGGGGGTTTATAGGCAAACCCCTAGCCTACTGAGGAGAGTCTGTTGAAGAGCATCTTCAATGTTGGCCTTTGATTTCATCACTCTCTTTCCTCTCATTGATCTCACGGCTGATAATTGCTCACTAGCACACGGATCACCAACGTGGCTTGATTGTGTGCTAGTTGTGCTAGTTTATAGCTGACTTGGCACTCTCTTATTGGTGGATGATGATGGATGAGGTGTCTTAACCAATCAGGAGAGGCCTATGATGAGAGAGGTCATGCCACGTCACCTCAATAGGAGCATCTTCAAGCTCCAAAATTCTTGTGAATTAATTTAGAGCGCGTGAGGTTCACATGCTTTGTAGAGAAAAAACCCCAATTTTGGGTTAGGGTTCTTGGTGGCTACTGAATATCTTTCAGCATTTCTTTCTCTCTCTCTATTCTCGTATGTTATTATTCTGTGTATAATGCTTTGACCGAAGCCTTTGACCTCAAAAGTTTATATAAACTTTTTCACTGTTTACCTTTATTTGCACATGGGCTTTTTGGACTTTCCCAAATATGAAAATTCCATCTGTATATTATTGTGATAGTGGGCGTGGGCCTTTGTTTGGTTATGACCCAACAATTTACTTTGGTTAGATAGTTTCCAAATATTAATGGGATTTTAGGCCCATTAAGCTAATGTGGGACCCACCAAGGCCCATTTAACTTAATAAAACTAAAATCCTCGTCTTACAACGACTTGTCTTTTGGCTTCTTGAGATTATCCTCAAATTCGTGTCGATTTTGCCGGTTTTTGTGATCTTGGTACCTACACACACGAAACAAACAAAACATGTATATACAATACCATTTTCATGTTAAATATGCAATTTAAGTCCGTTTTATGATACAATTGATATGAGTAATTTCACTCATATCAAACTCCCTCTTGCTAAGCAATTGCCGTGTCCTCACGCAATGATAAAATTAAACTACTAACTACATTTTTGTTCAACTTTTGACAATTTATTTTGACAAAGACATAATGTATTGCTTTCATTATTGAAAAATAACTTTTAGGATCATAAAACTCGAATAGAGCCATCGTCCTCGACTTTTCACTTTTCCATGCCAAGTTTAAAAACAAGATCATTGTCAATCATAAGCCCCAATGTTAAGACAACTCATACAAGTAATTTGCGTTAAACTCAATCTCCTTTTATTCCTAATTGTATCTCTAGATTTTATTTGTCATTCACCCAAAGGCTCATTTGACTTTATTTAATATTTATTAGTCCAAAAATGAACGCAAGAACGGTGTAAACTCAACACTCAAAACCTAACCTCGACTTCAAAAACCGTTGTCACTAAAGAAAGCCCACATCAAGGATAACTTAACACGATTTGAGGGATAAATCCCCGGACCTGAAATTTGGCTAATAGGACTACTTAAAAGCAACAATAAAACCTCCAAAGTCAATTATCACCTTATTAATGGAGTTAGCAACAATTACATCATATCACCTTGTGGCTCTTTAAGATGCAATTGTGCTCCTTATTTAAAATCCAGACCCGAAGGCTCCTTGGACAAAAATAAGGGAATTGACATTCACTATCCCACCTTATGGCTCATGATGATGAAGCAATTTTTATTCAACACGTCCCCTTGCCATACACCCTAAGGCTCTAATAACAAGGTTAGTGCTACATGACTCCCACCCGAAGGCTCATAGAGAACGTGTTTTTATTTATTCTTCTTATTATTATGATATTTATAGTAAGCCAAATTTCCGCAATCCCATGATCAAAAGTCCATGACGCTGACACCCTTAATGTGTTCTCACTTTAATTACAAGGGAAGAAAAAGAAGGAGTTACGAGTTAAGATATTAAGCCTAAACCGCTAAAAACTTCATTTATTAAGCAATTATTATTCAAGCGTGAAAAATAAATACGAGGAGATTAAATCAAACACAAAAATACTTACACAAAGAAGAATTAACCTTAGAAACTTATGATTAAACTCTATCATCTCTTGTTCTCCATATTGTAAAATTTCAAAAATGTGAAATCAATGGATACTTAGCCTATTAAATCAAAGTTTTGGGTTTTTAAGTCATCTATAGGATCTTGCATCTTCTTATACTTTTTTAAGTTTTAGAATTTGCGTTTTAAAGTTCCCTTGATAAACGACTTTCTAGGATCAATTATAGGAACTTGCGAAAAGTTCTCGTTCTTAACCCGTATGAGTTAAGACTTTCGCGTTTTAAAGTTCCCTATATAAAAGCCTAGCAAAACTTAATTCAAACACGTTAAGGAAAAGCTAAGGTAACAACCGAGTCGAGTCAAAAACTATTTTTATTTTCACCAACGGAAAGCCTACATTAGTGCCAAAAGCACTTATTTTATTTATTCAAACTTAAAAATAACACTAAAAAATTTAAAATTTTTATGAAAAATGAGAAAAACAATTACGTTTAGACACGACAAAAGCAATTGCAAGCGATTATATCGATTGACTCCCCCATGCTAAAACCAAACATTGTCGTCAATGTTTCTTAGCTCAAGAGTAACACCCACTTGCTAAAACACGAAGAGTCTAATGCAAAATCCTAACATTGAAAGAGCACGCAAATCCCATAAGCCGTTTATTAATTATGCCTCAAGATAAAACGTTAGTCGATAAAAATCAAAGGATAGAGAGTGTGCCCCTTTTGGCAATCAAAGATTGGAAGATCAAGTGGACCGGCAAAAACCAAACACGAGAGTCTTCAATGATTAGGGTCATACCTAAGATTCACAACACAACAAAACACGAGCAAGAGCTTGAAAGATCAAGCCTTATTAGTTGTTATAAAATAGAAAGAAGATAGAGTGTATGGGATTCCCCCACAAGGCACCTCGTTTTTGTTAACCGAGTCATGAGCTCAACTCGATCCCCGCATTCATTGGTCCTTAGGGAAAATGGTGAAAACCGGCATATTGGAATAAAATCCAATATAAAGCACGATGCCGGGGTCAAAGATCTCATCCTCGTTGTCGGATGACAAACGAAAGGATAAAACTCCAACACAAATCTCTAAAAAGAGATGGTGGTCAATGTCACGAATCATGACATGAATATAGCATGCTCCCCGAGATAAACTCGCACCAAGATGATCGAAAAATCTTTCAATTATTGCATCGGTGAAAGGCCGAGATTTCCGTAAATCAACGATTCCGGGGTCGAATACCTCGTCCTCGGGAGAGAAAGGAATGGACAACACGGTGTCGTCCCCCTATGCTAATTCAAGATCATATAAAGCACATGGTAATGGTGGAATAAAAGTTTCATCCATAGTGGAATCAACATTCTTAGCTTTAACGACCATTTCACCCTTAGGAATGTGATCAATCGGGTCATGGTACTCAATACGAGACACATGAAAAACCCGCACATTAAGGTCAAAGTGGGTGGGAAGAGGACTTGGGACGAAATCATCATCAAGTAAATTCTCTAAAAAGAGAGTGTCCCCCTCCGGGTCGAATTCATCAACACCTGGTGGTATCGAATCATTAGAAACAAGAAACATGTCAGTCTCCTCCATAAGCGGATCACTATCCTCAAAGGGAATAGTAGATGGAGAGAAAGACTTGGCATTAGGCTTAGAATTCAAGGCCTCGATCCTAGAAATGAGAAGATAGACGTTGGATAATTTTTCACGAAGAATCACGTCTTCCACATCTAAATGAGTAAGTTCATCGGTGAACTTCTCAAGGATCGGAATAGTCAAATCAACCTCATTTCCCGGTGGAAATGGGTGAAGAAGAGTAGGTTCATCGGAGAACCGCTCAAAATCCGAGTCGTGAATATCATCTTTATAAGAAAGTTCATCGGAGAACTCCTCATTAGAAAATTCACTAGAAGTCGAATCATTCTCAAAATCTTCATTTCCATCACAATTTTCATCATTAGGATTGGAGAAAATCTCAAAGTGAATGGAAGAAGTAGAGTCATCACATTGTGGCAAATCACACGCTTTATTGGAAATCCCATCGAATTCTCTTGGGTTTTGGACAAGAATCTCAACACTAGACTTTATTACTTCGTCCGATTCCGTGTCCGGAATAGTGCTAATATGCTCGTCCCCCTTGCTTAGAGAATTTTCGGGTTCCACGGTGGAAGAATCATGAATAGGAGTAGTGATGTCATGAGATGTAGTGAGATCATAAACATCCTCATCATCTAGGATGGGTGAATTCTCATGCTCCATAGCCGACAAGATATGAAAAGGAAGTACGATTGCACTCGACGAAGGATGTAGAGCAATAAGATCTCTCAAAGAAATAGCACTATCCTCGTCATCGTCAATAAGAAGAGAACGCTCGAGTTCACGAGTGGCAAGATATTTTGCTTCCTCTTGAGCTTGTTCTTTCTTTCGAATTTCAATGCTTAATCCATTATAATCATGCAAAAGTTATCTAATCTTAATTTCACAATCTCTTTTAATCCCTCCTCAATTATTTCTCCATGAAATCTTCGACTTCCCAATTCATTAGTTATATCATTAATCTCTTGATTGATTTGTCTCTTTTCTAGCAACATATCTTCAATGCTCTTTTCAACAATTTCGACATTTCTTTGATTCATTATTTGTTGGAACATCGTTTCAAGTCGTTTAAAATTTTCACTCACGAGAGAAAAGGGCTCATAAATTTTTTTATCCTTCGGTTGACAATTAAAGCTCTCATGAGTACCTCCACAATACTCACAACAAAGATATTGTTGTGATAAACTCGGTAAATCTTGTGAATAACAATTATCATTAAAGTTTTGATTGTAGCTCGGTTCTTGCTCGTAATTAAGTGAGAATCGATGCGAACAATTAATTCCAAAATGAGAATTATTTCCACAAAACTCACACGTACACCACCGACATGGTAAAAGACCATATAACGGTTCTCCACACCCTACACAATTGACGAAGGAATTCATGAAAGAATTAAAAATTGGAGGGTGAGGAGAAAAAGAATTAAACATGATAGAGGATTAAGGAGACTATTTTTGGTATTTTTCATAAATCAATCAAAGATTGACAAAAACAAGGAATAAGGATAATTACTATGGAAGTAAATTACCCTCGGTCGATTTTGAAAAGATAGGTGAAAACCTAAACGTCTCGAGGTTCAATAAGTAAACTACAAAAATAAGATTTAATACTACTTGAGTTGGCAAACCAATAATTGGTCGTCCCTCTCAATATACGCACAAGCAAGCGGGGAAAAGAGGTGGCACAAAGCACTTTAAAACCTTTTTCCTTAGACGGCATTTTATAGCACGTCGCCTTATACCCACCTTATAGTTTGTATAAATCGAGTTTAAACTTTTTATTAGTATTTATCTATTTTGCCTTTTTTCCGTTTTGGATTCGAATACAATAGCTAGGTGATGAAATCCCAACTAAGGTCTTATTTGGAAGTAGGTAAATTTAATGTTCTACGTAATACAATATAATAATCACAAAAACACGAAAAATGATACATACTATAATAACAGAAAAATAACAAAACTTACCGAGGACGGAAAAGGTCTTCAAATCAATGATCAACAGATCTCACAAAGACGAATCGTACACAAGATCCCCGGCAGCGGCGCCAAAATTTTTGATGTGTCGTGGATTGTATATGTTAATTAAGATACATTATAGGGTAAATTAGAAAATTACCTTTAGGAAAAAGTAATAGACTAAAATTACCAAAGACGGATTTAATTAAACACGATGATAAACCAAGTTCGTTGTACACGAAGATCGAGTGAATTTGAGACGTTTTGTTTCGAGTTGGACAACTGATTCAAATGGTTTTTCGGTTTTTAATCTAAATATAGTCCTACAAATTAAACCTAAGTGCATGAATCGTTCCCCATATTAATTCTAAAAAAACAATTATTTAAAATTAACACTACATAAAAATTTAAACTATTTAAAAATTCTATTTAATAAAAACTTATTTAATTAAAATACTTTTACACTATTTTAAAATATCTATTTATGAAACCATATTATTTAAAATCTAAATTAATTAAAATTTAATTATTATTTAAAAACTAATTTGTACTAACTAATTAAATTTCTAAAAATTAATAAAACAACTTTTTTTTATATTTTGTTTTTATTTATTTATTATTTAAACTTTATAAAGTAAAATTTGTAAAACTTATTAAAACTATGTATTTAAATTTAACTAAAAGCTGGCAGTCATTTAAAATAACTATATTAATTAGGAAAACTGTAATATACCAAAACAAATGGCTAGCACAACTGGTTAGAACATTGGGTTGATGAATAGCAGGTCTCGAGTTAGAGCCCCATGGGTGACGATTTTTTGCAATAATTTTCGAAATGCCTTTTTAAGGCTACGTATCAAACCATAGTACCAAATATCCTTATAAAAACTGAAAATAAACTATGCCAGATTACCAGGTCATTAACATCAACAGATATTTAAAAACAAATCCCAGTCCAATACATGACTTATAATCAGATACAACCAATATTAGATTCAGATAAACTAGATCTCATACACTCAATACTAACATCAGCTATTCTTAAACAAAATTCAGCATATGAAATCTAATCATAACAACAAAAATTCAAACCAAAACTATCACAGAAATCCTAAACTGATATATCAGATAGTGCGGACAAAAGAAAACTGATAATTAGAAAAATCAAGATCCGAAACATTCCAAAATAAGATAAATAACTCATCAGCAAGCAAGTACCAAAACTCCAATCGCCACAGACCAGTAAAAATTCAGTTATATCAGCATACTCAGCTGAACCGCAATCTACAAAACTAATTCCAAGTCACAACTCTAATACAACCTAGAAAATCAGTCCAAACTTACAAGTCTATCTATGACTAATCTCATCTTAAACAAACTTACAAAACTCACACTATCAGATTAATCAATACCAAACATTATAACAGACTAACTCTAAGGTAAATTATCATACCAAAAACAACTTAGCCATATCACCAAAATAAACAGCAAAATCTTGAACTCTAAAAAAAACTAAAATCACATGAAGATTTATATCATCAAACAAATCCTATAGTGAAGAATAAAGCAGAACATATAAAACTTACACAATCAGATATCCAAACAAGCATAGATATAAATCAAACATAAAGCAACAAATCAACTAAAAACAAGTCTAAACATCCATATTACACTATAACTCAGCAGACTAAAATCTTATAAAAGTAAACGATGATGATTACCTTTGATTTGAAGAGTCCTTTGATGCAGAAGAAATGCGCCGAGCATTCTTAATCTCTACTCGACACTAAAACATCACCATCTAAGTACCATACCTGACTACAAATACCATCACCATCTTGAACCATGAACCAAATCTCGTCACCCCTTATATGACTTTCGAACCAAATATCCAAAATGGACCTCACGATTCACAAACAGCTTTTATTTATGAATCAAACCATTGGGGTTTGATTTAATTTCAAATTTCACAGAATTATTCTATTAAGCTATTGAACAAGCTTAACCAAATAACTTTTCATATAATATTAAATAGATTATGAAAGAAATATTTTGAAATAAATTTCAACAGTAAATAAATTCGACACAAATTTAACTCAAAGTTAACTTTTGTTATTCACTAAATCAGTACAAATCTATTGAAAAGAAAATACAAAATAACCTAAATCTATTTTAACATTATAACTTTAAGTAAAAAATAGAATGTTGATTACATCTTTTTGGGGGGGTTTATAGGCAAACCCCTAGCCTGCTGAGGAGAGTCTGTTGAAGAGCATCTTCAATCTTGGCCTTTGATTTCATCACTCTCTTTCTTCTCTTTGATCTCACGGCTGATAATTGCTCACTAGCACACGGATCGCCAACGTGGCTTGATTGTGTGCTAGTTGTGCTAGTTTATAGCTGACTTGGCACTCTCTTATTGGTGGATGATGATGGATGAGGTGTCTTAACCAATCATGAGAGGCCTATGATGAGAGAGGTCATGCCACGTCACCTCAATAAGAGCATCTTCAAGCTCCGAAATTCTTGTGAATTAATTTAGAGCGCGTGAGGTTCACATGCTTTGTAGAGAAAAACCCCCAATTTTGGGTTAGGGTTCTTGGTGGCTGCTGAATATCTTTCAGCATTTCTTTCTCTTTCTCTATTCTCGTTTGTTTTTATTCTGTGTATAATGCTTTGACCGAAGCCTTTGACCTCAAAAGTTTATATAAACTTTTCCACTGTTTACCTTTATTTGCACATAGGCTTTTTGGACTTTCCCAAATATGAAAATTCCATCCGTATATTATTGTGATAGTGGGCGTGGGCCTTTGTTTCGTTATGACCCAACAATTTACTTTGGTTAGATAGTTTCCAAATATTAATGGGCTTTTAGGCCCATTAAGCTAATGTGGGACCCACCAAGGCCCATTTAACTTAATAAAACTTGAATCCTCGTCTTAAAACGACTTGTCTTTTGGCTTCTTGAGATTATCTTCAAATTCGTATCGATTTTACCGGTTTTCGTGATCTTGGTACCTACACACACGAAACAAACAAAACATGTATATACAATACCATTTTCATGTTAGATATGCAATTTAAGTCTGTTTTATGATACAATTGATATGAGTAATTTCACTCATATCAAGGCTCGTGCCTCGGTGGGATTGGTGAGTCAAACAGGGGCACCGACTAACAGTTGGTGGGAAGCTGTGAACCACGATGGCAACCGGCTGAAGCCGGTGGCTGCCGTGTGCTACCAGTGGCAAGGACCACAGCCATGTAGTTGTGGTGGGTTTTTGGTTCGAGGACAAACCGAGACAAGGGTGTCTCGGTGTGGGCTCGGCTCGGGTTCTGGCATACACGAAAAATACTAAAAGGGTGTGTTTGGTTTAACCTTTGATAAAATAATTTTATTAATTTAATTAGGGATATTAAATAAATCATGTATAGTTAATTTAATTAATTATTATGTCATGGCCTTTAATTAAATTAACTTAGGATATATTAATTATGTTATATAATTTAACATGGTACACTTATAATAGTTATTTTAAATAATTATTCATGATACGTTATATGACACATGTTGGTTTAAATAATTAAGCTACACCTTATAATAATTATACATATAATTATTCATGATAAAATACATGTTATGTTTATTTGATAAATAACTTAGCACATATATTTAATTACATGTTAACCATGATTTAATTAAATTAATATCATACTTTAATTTAATTATACAATATCAAGCTATAGTAAAGTATTATTAATATAAGTCAAGTTATATTATTAATTAATAATTATTAGTGAATCATGTATTATAATATTAATTAATAATTATCATGTTAACCCTAAGTATTTATTAATTTATAAACTTTACTATATTGTAACATTTAATTAATCATGACTTATAATTAAGCTTTAGCTTATATCACCATCTTATTAAACAAGCTTATTACTATTTATGGAAATATACTAATTATTGAAACATGCTATTTATGGAAACACGCTATTTATAAAAACATGTTATTTATGGAAACATACTATTTATGGAAACATACTAATTATGGAAACCTTCTATTATTGGAAAGTTACTATATATGGAAACCTGCTATTTTTGGGAAGTTACTATATATAGAAACCTGCTATTTTTAGAAAGTTGCTCATTATGAAACATCAAGTATATTAACACATAAAACATGAAATACATTAATCAAGAACACATAAAACACTAAGAAATACATGATAACACATGAAACAGTAAAACAAGTCAAGAACATGTAAAACAAGTCAAGAACATGTAAAACAAGTCAAGAACAAGTAATACAAGACAAGAACCAGTAAAGTAACTAATACTCAACAAGTTATACATGAACATACGAATTATTCACGTCCTTTATTATGTAGCACTCGTGAGGTCGGAGTAGATTCCTTTTCGCCTTTCATCTTCTTCGTTACTAGACATAAGGTACGGATATTTCGTCCTTCAGTAAGGACATTCCTTACCTATGTATGAATAGGATTTCCTATCTGCTGCCATATGTTTTTCCTAGTAGTTTACATGTCATTAAACTTATCAGTAATTACCATGCTATGATTTAAATTGCCTAAGCTATATACACGCATGCCATGTTTCACCTAGTTATGGAGGTACCATAACCATAACACTTGAGGCACCGGTGTTATGACTCTTCCGCGACGAGAGTGATTGCTCGTGGCGTCCCTTTACGTTTTGGCCAATATTATTATTATTATCATGTGGAGCGAATGGGTTCATCCTAGTACATGTTTATCAGATTTACACGGTAACTGTGGTGTGTGCTCTACATCCGTTACATGGAGCAGATCCCTCCACTCAGACTAATATAATTAGTAGCCCCCCTCTAATTGCATGACGAGGTCACCCTCTATGTATTCATGCACCTTGATACCTTACATGACCTATATGGGCTTTTGGCATTTAAAACACGTTTTCATGATATGCTTTTATATATAAACCAGTTATAAAACATGATTCTAGGTTTCGAGGACTTACATTATTCTGCTACAACTCATGCTTTACTTATATTTCAGTTATTCATATCATGTTATTATATCCGTTCACTGAGCGTATTGCTCACCCGTATTTTCTTTCCATGTCCCATACGGCAGGTACCCAAGGTCAGACTTGAGCATTTAAAGGACGTGCATAGGATAAGATTTACCCTATACTTCTTTTCCTTTTGCACTTCATTTACTTTATGCATGTTTTGGGCTTATGTTTGGGAACCGATGTTTGATTCTTGTTTTCCTTTTGGTCATGTATGTTTTAGGACATATTATCTTGCATGCTTTGATGACACGCCATAATTATCATGTACCAGTTTACTTATCAAAGTGGGGTGTTATAATTATGGTATCAGAGCCCAAGGTTTTGACCTGTAGGCTCTAAAACTTGACCTGTGATTAATGGGTTGTCACCAGGCTCTTCCTAAAATGACGTTGTCACGTTCCATGTACTGCTACTTTCTGAGTATTGCTGATTCTTACTCACGATATTTCTTTTGTACTTTGACTAGTATGGATCAGACCACAACCATCCATACTTAGTCCCATGTTGTTAATTTCTATCCATGATGTTTTCTCTTGAAATTTTGACAAGTATGGATTGAACCATGATCATCTATACTTAGTCAGATGTCTTTTCTTCAAGTTTTATGGATTGAACCAAAGCCGTCCGCACCAGTCAATGTTAAATCTATGATTATACTTTTATGTTCTTTATGACAAATATGTTTTCATGCTCTCATCTGTACGTTTTCATGCTGATTATGTTTCATGCCTCCTTATGTTGATTATATTTTTCATCATTTTGATTATGCTTTCATGCTAGACATTGATGGATTTCATTTAATCCCGCTTTCATGATATTCATGGTTGGTTTTCATTAGTCATGCTTTCATGATGGTCATTGTTGAATTTCGTTTAATCATGCTTTTGTGTTTCTTACGCAACCGGAATTATGTCTACGCTGGAATAGCTAGGCTATCATGTTACTCTTTTCAGGTTGGTCTTCAGACCATTTAACCAGTTACCTTCATTTGATCATGTCAGATGGTTGACACCCGTATTGACCATCTCGTGTAAATTCCATGTGTACTCCATGTACTTAATTCCATGTGTATTCCATGTACCGAATTCCATATGTACTCCGTGTACTGAATTCCATGTGTACTCCATGTACCGAATTTCATGTGTACTCCACGTACTGTATTCCATGAGTATTCAATTTACCATACTCCATGTGTATTGTTAATCGATCCTCGATCATCTTAGGCGTATTCTACTTGCTGATATTTCACAAGATACTGATGCTGCTCATAATATGAAGATTCTAAGAACAAAGACTAAGACTATAGATTGGAACTACCAGACAAGGATATACTTCACCCACCAGACGCTACCATCCCATTCCATGTCTTTACCTTCTTAGTTAAATGTCACACATCACTCAGCTGTTCTTTCAGGCATAAGAGTGAGAACCTGTACCCAGCCGGCCACTCAACAGAATAGTTACATGAATCACGGTCATGATAATGACCGTCATGAAACTGACAAACAAGACGATAGTGTCCACTACCATGACAGAAACTATTCCGGCAATAACAACATAAAATCTAGTAACGGACGTGACTAGAATACAAATGGTAAGCATTCCAACCGATCCGCCAATTATGGCATTTGAACCTAAAAGTTTCAATTTTTTTCATTCTCACATCTTGAGACGCATGTCAAGACAACAGTCAAGAAGCATGTCTCACGTATATTTTCTGAAGACTTATGTCAAGACACATGTCATACGAATATTTTCTCAAGACACGAGTCAATACACATAACTCACGTATATCTTCTGTACCAGGCCCTTAGTAACTCAGGATACCCTCCAAGGGGTACATCCATTATGTGGTGGCACGGGTGAAGCGAACCACTAGAATTTTAGGTACCATCACTGGTGTTATTCACGTTGGACACGCAGTGTTCATCTTGCGTAAAATGGGCGAAACACATTCAGTAAGATCTGCCACATTTACTTCATGTATCGACATGGCACCTTCATTTCTCGGTCACGTATTACAGATATCCATGTGCATAAAAGACGTCGTTCGTATCACCCATGTGTACAAAGGATTTCTTTTCAGTCCAACGATAAGATCCATTATGCTAGCGCACTTTCCTCTGACAGACGAGAGTTCAACATGATTCTAATTATGGACTGGTTAGCAGCACATCGCGTTACGATTGACTGCCATTCTTATAGAGTCATATTCGGTGATTTTCGCGCTCTCGAATACATTCATCATGTTTTACTACCAGGAAAAAAATCTGTACAAACTGTTTCTGCGTTACAAGCACGTGCTTTATTATCCCATGACTATAAAGACTTTCTAGCTATCATTTTGACGCGATTCCGGAAATTTATAAAATCTATGATCAGCCTTTTGTTTTTGAGTTTCCAGATGTATTTCCAGAAGAACTTCTGGGTATACTTCTTATTGCATGGTGAAGCATGTTTCGGAAGCAGAACCAGTCTCCAAGGCTGTTTATCGCATGGCTTCCTTGAGCTAAAAGAGTTGAAGGATCATCTGCAAGAATTGCTGGATCAAGGTTTTATTCGCCGAGTGTAACATCATGGATTGCACCGATTCTGTTTAAAGAATAAGGACGGTAGCATGATATTACGTATCGACTACCGTAAATTGAAAAAGATCTCCATTCGTCATCATTATCCCCTTTTACGTCTTGATAACATGTTTAATCAACTATCGGGTGTTAAGCATTTTTCCAAGATCGATTTACAATCAGAATACCAACAGTTGAAAGGGAAAGAGTAGGACATTTCCATGACTGCTCTTCGCACACGTTATGGTAATTATGAATTTGTGTTCATGCCGTTTGATCTCACGATTGCCCAGCGGTGATTATGGCCCAGATAAATCAAATTTTCATGAATTCTGGACCAGTTGTCATTATGTTCATTGATAACATTCTGATCTTCTCCAAGTCTAGAGAAGAGAAAGAAGATCATCTTCGCACTATGTTGCAAATTCTACGACAAAAGAACTGTACACTGGATTCTTTTCAAGTACGAAATTTTGTTGATTTCAGAGACACGCTGAATCACATTGTTTCTCATGGTTAGTTTTACCATGACTAAGCTTACGTGTAAAAGAGAGAATCCTACACTAAGATATGTGTTCTAGAGGATCCTATGCTAAGAGAGGTATAAATTTCCGAGACTCACAGTCTTTCCAACGTCTATGCACCCAGGTTCTACAAGGATGTATCATGATCTCAAACCACATTTTGGTGGAGCGGTGAAGCAAGATGCAGTTATGTTCATATCTAAACGCCTGACATACCCGCAGGTTAATATAGAACGCCAACATGCTAGTAGTTTATTTCCATCCTTAGAAATTTCCGAATGGAAGTGGACAAGATCTCCATGGATTTTATTACCATGCTACCACAGACTTAAGGGAGGCATGATGCTATCGGAGTTGCTGCCGATCGTTGACAAGTCTACATGTTTCCTCCTTATCCGTAAGAATTATGCAGTCAACCAGTTCACAAAGATATTTTTAACATGAGATTATACGATTTCACGGTATTCCATCAACAATCATATCAGACAGAATTTGGTTCACGTTCACGTTTACGTTAACGCTCACAATTACGTCTCACGTGCGCGATCACGATCTTGTACGCGTCCACGTCATTGTTCTATTTCATGATTTTCTTTTCGCATTCACGTCCATGATATTGTTCACGTTCATGATCATATTTATCCCACGATTTACGCTTCACGTTCGCGTTCACAATATTGTTCGCGTTCATGTTCTCGTTTCATCTCACGATTTACATTTCACGTCGCATTCTGGGAAGGGTTTCGGAAAACTTGGGAGACCAGACTCAAGTTTAGCACAACTTTTCATCCTCAGACAGACGTATCACGTCAAATTTCACGTCTCATCTCGTATCATTGGGAGATACCTCCTATTTTATCACACGCTCATGATATGTTTCACGTATCACGTTCACGATATGTTTTCCCAGATCACGTTCACGATATGTTCACGATCATGATATGTCTCACGTATCACGTTCAACATTTGTTTCATTTATTCCGTCATCATATGTTCACGTATTACGTTCACAATTGCTCACGTATCACGTTCACAATTGTTCACGTACTATTCCAATATGTCTCGCGTATCATTGCTAAGAGGTTGCAAATACCATTATGTTCAGGTTATTTCGTATTGTATCGTTTCAAGTATCTTTGCATGTTATTTTATCCACTCGATCATATTCGTGAGGATTTAGCTTACGTTGAGGAACCAGAAACTTTTTTGTGTCACCAAGACATGGTCATAAAGACCAAGATTATTCTTTTCGTCAAGATCCGTTGTAGGAACGACTCCGAGCGGGAAGCCACTTGGAAACGGAGAAGTCCATCTGGATTTCATATCCTCATTCTCTTTCACAATCCAAGTATATTTTTTAGCCATGTCACGTTTCATATTCTCTTCAGCCACATCACGTCCATGTCCTTTTCAGCTTATCGTATCTCTAATTCGAGGAAGATTTATTCTTTTTAGAGGGGAAGAGTTGCAAAACCCGCATGAAAAATACATGAAAATACCATGAATTTAAAACTTTAATATTTAAATATATTTACGACAAGTAATTACGTACATTTAATAGGACACGACAAGATATGGGTTAATTAAAACTTTACATTTAATCAATACACGACACGTATCATTAATATTTAGTATATATAAATACAAGTTTTACGTAGATTATTATTTATTATTTACAAATAATTACGTATAATAAATAATACATGACAAGAATAAACATGAACGTAAAACACGAACACATGTCACAAACCTTAAAAACACGACACGTAATTAGAACACGAAAAACGAAAAGTATATATATAAAGGGGTGTATGGTTGGCCGATTTTAAAGACAAGAAACAAGGGGCCCATGGCCCGGCGCATTTAATATTTTAATTAGTATCAAAACCATCCAAAGATTTTCATAATTAAGTTTTAACAAGAAAAGAATCAAAACCCTAGCCACCATCTTCATCTTGGCCGCCGACAGAAACAAAATAAAAGGGGGAGGAGAGCTTGATTGATCTTTGAATATTTTTACGAGTATTGCTTCGTATTCTTAAACCCTTAATCATTACGCATACGGTATTCCAAATCTTTAATCTTTCTTTTATTTATTCTATATTCATGAATTAATAAAGATACATATGAACACACGAATTGTAATGATTAATACATGTTATGACGAACTAAACAAGATTTAAAAGGGTTTTGGGTTTGGTGGTCTCGGTGGGGTGTTAGTTCGGCCAGTCGAGCTCTATAAGGGGTCGGTGGCTGTTTCCTTCGAACAGCAGCAACACCAACACTACCCGCAGTGGGGTGTTTGTTTCCCAGCAGTGTCAACTGAGGCTCATGCCTCGGTGGGATTTGTGAGTCAAACAGGGGCACCGACTAACAATCGGTGGGAAGCTGTGAACCACGGTGGTAACCGGCTGAAGCCGCTGGCTGCCGTGTGCCACCAGTGGCAAGGACCACAACCATGCGGCTGTGGTGGGTTTTTAGTTTGAGGCCAAACCGAGAAAAGGGTGTCTCGGTGTGGTCTCGGCTCGGGTTCGGGCATACACGAAAAATACTAAAAGGGTGTGTTTGGTTTAACCTTTGATAAAATAATTATATTAATTTAATTAGAGATATTAAATTAATCATGTATAGTTAATTTAATTAATTATTATGTCATGGCTATTTAATTAAATTAACTTAGGATATATTAATTATGTTATATAATTTAACATGATACACTAATAATAATTATTTTAAATAATTATTCAGGATACATTATATGCCACATGTTGGTTTAATTAATTAAGCTATACCTTATAATAATTATACATCTAATTATTCATGATAAAATACATGTTATGTTTATTTGAAAAATAACTTAGCACAAGTATTTACATGTTAACCATTATTTAAATAAATTAATATCATACTTTAATTTAATTATACAATATAAAGCTATTGTAAAGTATTATTAATATCAGTCATGTTATATTATTAATTAATAATTATTAATAAACCATGTATTATAATATTAATTAATAATTATCATGTTAACCTTAAGTATTTATTGATTAATAAACTTTACTATGTTGTAACATAATAACTATTTTTTTAAAGGTGAAATCGTCTCGACTCGATTCGAATTGATAACGGTTAAACATGCGACTCAGTTGTTCTTGGTGTAAAAAGAAAATGTCGTTACGCTATTTTAATTAAAAATTAAAACTTTTAAAAGTATTGATAAAATATAAAAGAAATAAAGCAAATTTAAAACTTAATAAAATATAAAGTTTAAAAATTAAGACTTTATAAAAAGAAAAGTTAAAAATAAACTAAGACAAAAGAAATTAAAATGAGACTTAAGAAAAATGGCGGGAAAATAAATGTTTGAAATTAATTCGGGAAAATAAAACCAAACATAAGTCGGAATGTAAGGAATGCTCACAATTCGGAATGCCCTAATCCACACACAATCCGGAATCTGATTTCCAAATACAATCCGAAATCTGAGTTTGGATGCAATCCAGAATCCAAATCTTCACTCAATTAGGAATTCAATGTTTGGACAAAATCCGGAATAAGTGATCAATTCATAAGTCGGAATATGTGATTGTTACACAATCCGGAATGAGTAGTCAGCTCACAATCCGGAATACTATGTATGCTACTAATTCGGAATCCGTTCTTTTCACACAATTCGGAATACACCTTAAAGAGGTAATCCGGAATATGGATGTTGACCTAGTTCGGAATAAAGTGTTGATACACAATCCGGAATATGGTGAATTCTCAAGTAAATCGGAATAAGTAAAAGCAAACCCTAAGTCTGAATAATTTGTTATGTACTAGTTCGGAATAACGGTTTTAAGAACCCGGATTAGGAAATTAAGCTAAAAAGAAATAAGCAAAATTTAAATAAGCAACAAAAACTAAACCAAACTAATTTTTAGAAAAAAGCTAATAAGCCACAAATCAAAAACTTAAAAAACACTAAATAATCAAAATATTAAAAATCAACTTTTAAAAATATTAAACTATCAAATCAACTTAATTAAAAATAAACTAAACACACAATAAGCAATAAGCACAATAAGCTAAAACATCAAACACATTAAATCAATTAGAAAAATTTATTAAGCAATTCAATAATCAAATAAGCATAAAGATTAAACGAACTACATGATTAATCAAACCAAAACAAGAGATTAAAAACAAGAAAGGTAGAATGAGAATGATTATGAAAAGCTTGAAATTAAGATGAAGATTAAAGATTCAAATACAAGATTAAAGATGAAAAAGCTTGAAAACTTGAAAGTAAATCTAGAGAGAGAAAGTAATTTAATCTACTCCTAAAACTTAAATAAAAATATCTAATTATCTAACTAACTAACACCTCCTAATGAAGGATTAGGAGGGTATTCATAGGAGGTGGGGAAGGGTGTTGATGCTTCTCTCTTTCTCTTTGTCTTTTCGTCTTTTAATTTCTTTGTCTTTCTCGACGTTGTCTCGGGATTTGTCGAATGATAAAATGAACGCGTCTTATAATTTTCTTCTATTATTAGACTTGGTTCTTCGACTTCGTTAAACTTCCGTCTTTAGTCTTTTCCTTCGATAAATCTTTAGAATAAGCCTTTGACTTCCGTTCTTTTTGCACTCTTGATCTTTTGACTTCGTCTTTTGTCTTTTTCTTCGATAAAAGCCTATGAAAACCCGTGTTTTCTTCCTTTTTCATATTTTGGTCCTAAAACACAACAAAAACACAAACCACGCATAATTCTGACTTTTACGACATTAAATACACGTTTTGGTCTTGTTTTTATTATAATTAAGTGGTAAAAGGATAAGGGTTTTCACACCTATTAAATACCCTACACTTGACCATTGCAATACTCTCATGCAATGCATTAGTTACAAAGAAAGATTTACATTTTCCATCATAATTAACCCACCTTGGCCTTTATTAAATACTAGACACTAAGGAAACAAAATATTTGAAGGACAGAACAAGTAAAGAAATCTAAGACTTACATTTGGGCTTTGGTGTCATGGATGTTTATCACCCTCAAGTTTCACATTCCCCATACCAAGCTTAAAAATGAGATCATTGTTATTATAAGTTAGTAAAGCTAACACTTACTCATGTGGCTCAATTATTCACTTAGAACCCCTTATTCCTAGGTGTATCTCTTATATTTTATTGTTATCTTGAATGATCACGATGATGCATTTTTAACTTATTTCGATAATTTATTAAGGCCGAAAATAAAGTAGGACGATTTAATCAGTAGTTAGCTAAAGCACAAAATCTTTTAAAAATGCTTCTCGAAACCTCGTAAAGTTCATATCTTGGCATAACTCGTTTCACGATTTGAGACCTTTCTCGGATCGATATTTGGCATTGACTTCATACTTCGAATCTTGAGAGACGTTCTTGAAATAATGGTCTTCTCTTCATAATAGGAATTTCTTCACTTGAAGTTTTTGAGAGATTCTTCAAACTTGGACCATGACTTCTTCATTTTTCTCCAATCTTTATTTGGGATTTTGATATACAACGATCCGCCTCCTTTTAGGACTTGGATCTATTTATCCTCATACCTTGTTAGGGTATTTCGGATAGACTTCTCCATGATCTTTAGGGGAGTATTTGCTTTTCGTCGTGTGTCTCGATCCTTCATATTGATTTTTGATAAATGATTCTTCACATCACTTTGGATCTTTAGCAATAAAAGGTAGCCCGCATGCCTTGTTAGGGCCTTTTCGTACTCGCCAATCTTCGCATCCTGCTTCAATAAGTTATGCCTTGGCTATGAACTCTAATTAATACCGAGCAACTTTTAAACGATCTTTTGGTAGAAGCTAAGTAACTTTTCAAATCGTACGACCTTATTTATTGCAATTATTTTTTAACAAGCGATGGGAGAAAAAGCTTATAATTAACTCACATAAATTCATGAAAAATACAGAACTTATAATTGACTCTATCATCTCTCGTTCTCCACAATTTAAAATCTCAAAGAATGAGACTCGTGGATGCTTAGCCTATTAAATCAAAGTTTTGGGTTTTCAAGTCATCTATAGGATCTTACAACTTCTTAGACTTTTTCAAGTTTATAATTTGCATTTTAAAGTTCCCTTGATAAACGACTTTCTAGGATTAATTTTAGGAACTTGCGAAAAGTTCTTGTTCTTAAAACCGTATGATTTAAGACTTTTGCGTTTTAAAGTTCCCTATATAAAAGTCTAGCAAAACTTGATTTAAACATGTTAAGGATACTGGCTAGAGTAAACTCAAATAAGTAAACTCGGGTTGAGTCAAAAGATTCATAACGGGCCTAATATATCAAAGACATCTAAACTCATTAAAACCATTTTATTTAACTTTATTTTAGAAATGAAAGAAAATAACGATAACAAAGGAAAATACAACTAGGCCAAAATAGATCAAAAATTTTGAAAAATGTCGAAAAATCAATTTTCCGGTTTAAACGAGGACAAATTTATGGAAAAGCCCACATAACTTCGATAGAAGTCCCCCTACACTTAATATAAACATTGTCCTCAATGTTTAATCATGTGGGAGTAAACTCCCCTACACTTAGGACATTGTGCACGTTGTTTAAAACTTGCTAAGGAGGAGACAACTAAAGTGATTCCTATTTGAATATTGAAGAATATAAAATAATGAATCAAAAGAGTTTAGGATAGAACCGGGAAGACAGAAACACGAAAGCACGGGTCATCAAAAGTCATCAAAAGTGAATCTTTGAAAGCTCGAATCCCTGCACATCATAAGAAAGAAAACAACAAACACATACGAGGGTCTCCACCTACACTTAATATGAAAATGGATAAAAAGGATAGATTATCGGGTTGCCCCACGAGAAGCGCTTGTTTTTGTTCATCGAGTCGTGAGCCTGACTCGACCTTGAGTACTATGGTAAGAATCTTGAGGGAAATCCACCGGGGTCAAATACATGGTTCTCATCCATCAAATAGCACAAGCCTAAGGTGAAGAGCACAAGCCAAAGAAGAGTAGGCGAGGTTCCCTTAAGCAAAGATTTAGCACGGTGGTAAAAGGTATGGTGAGGTGAAAGCATAGCTCTATATTTTCCAAATGTCTTTCCTTTTATTTCATCATATGGATACTGAGATGGCTTAAAATTTGTGATACTCGGATCGAACACCTTTTCCTTTAGGGGAAAATAAGACTGACACTCAGTAGACCTTGAAGATTCGCCCATAAACCGCACAATCTCATCCGAAGAAGGTGGAAAGAGAGGTGTCAAGACATAGGTACTACGGATGTTGGTGTCGTCTGGTTTCTTCTCCTTTGAAACGGGTTTCATAACATTCAAAGGAGGGTAGAGACCATAATCAAAGTCCAAAGGAGGAGAATCATACTCATTAGGAAAGTATGTATTGAGAAAAGTGGCGAAATCTTCCTCAAATGAGTAATCATCCAAAGTAGTATCAAGGTTTTTTGTTAGATGATCCATCAAAAATAGGAGCACAATCATCAGTAGAAGACACAACACTTGAAGAATCACTCGAAAGAGTGTCAACATCATCATAAGTTGGCATGCCTTCATACTCGGAAGAAAGATCATCATAATCATCCAAATCGGAATTAGAATCATCATCATATTCATCATAGATTGGTGGAGTATCATAAATTGGTGGGGCATCCAAATTGGAGAGAGAATCATCATCATATTCGTCCACATGGTCTTGAAAAAGTGGATTATCATAGCAAGTCTCGAAAAGAGGATTGTCATGTAGCACAAAATCATCAAGCTTTGTACTTTCCAAAGGAGTTGTAACAAGCTCGTCTCGAAGCACATCAATCATTTTCGTTGATTCTTTTCCATTGGATATGCTTGTAATCTTCCCCATCTTGAAAACTTGTTGATCATTCCCGACCCTAAGAATTAGTTCACCTTCGGCAACATCGACTAAAGCTTTTCCGGTTCTCAAGAATGGCCGTCCAAGTATTAACGGAATACGAGGATCCATTTCATAATCAACAACAACAAATTCGACCAGAAAAGTGAAGGTACCAACTTTAACAAAAACATCTTCGGCAATACCAACGGGTTAAGCGAGAGTTCGATTTGCTAGCTCAAGAGTCATCCGTGTTGGTGTAAGGTCGGGTAATGATAACTTATTCCAAATACTTAATGGCATTAAATTGATACTTGCCCCAAGATCGGCTAAGGCAGTAAATTCTTCGACTTTAGAAAATGTACAAGGTAGCACAAAACGACCGGGATCTCTAAGTTTTTCTGAAATTTCTTTAAGAAGGACTGCAGAACAATTTTCATTTAAGCACGTGTTGACAAACTCAGCTATCTTCTCCTTCTTACTAAGCAATTCCTTGAATGCTTTAACAAATTTCGGCATTTGGACAAGTGCTTCAACAAGGCTAATGTTAAAGTTCATTTGGGAGATCATCTTCAAATAAGAAGTAACTTGAGCATCCTCTTTAGTGAGCAATTTGCACTTGTCTAACCGAGAAGGATAAGGGATATTGGGTTTAGGAGGTGTGGGTATAGAAGGTGAAGGTTGAGATGTTGATGGTTGAGAGGGTGAAGGTTGAGATGGTGAAGGGTTTTTCTTTGGTATTTGTTTAGTAAGCAGTGGAGACGGTAATGGAGAACTAGTACTAGGCGTGATAGTAGGAGGGATAAATGGGGGTAGAGGAGGTGTAGATGGAGTAACTGGGGGAGGGGTAGAAGGTCCTACTAGAGTTGCTCCACTGCGTGTAGTAATAGCACTCACATTAGATCTAGGGCTTGTTTCTGTTGTAGAAGGAAAAGCACCTTGGGGACGAAGGGTTTGAAACATTTGAACGAATTTCCTATCTGTGGACTCTTGCATTTCTTTCATGGTTCGCTCATGATCGGTTAATTTTTGTAGAATCAAGTCCATGTGCGGATGAGGTAGATTGAACCCTTGTTGTTGAAAACCTTGGTTTGGGTATTGGTTGTATGGTAGAAAACCTTGAGGATTGAAACCTTGGTTTTGAAAGCCTTGATTTTTCATTGGATAATTTCCTTGGTTTGCATTGTAGCCCCTCACATTTGCATTTTATTGAAAATTTGCTCTTGGTGGCCCTTGGTTGTTATTGGTGGGTGGGTGTGGTCTTTGTTGAAAACTAGGTGGAGCCAAGTAATTCGTCGAGTTGTAGGAAAAGTGATTAACATCGACATTAGGCTTGAAATGAACCCTCTCCGTGTTGTTGTAAGCATACACTTCCCCGTGAGATTGATCATAAGCTTTATCACAATTAGCATAAGAGTGTGGCCCACCACAAGTTACACAAGTTATATTAAGAGCATGGGCATGTTGATTAGGAGGCTTATCTCTTAAAGCAAGTTGTTTTAATGCTGAAGTAAGTTCCTTAATATGATTGGTCAACTCACTCTCACTAGCACTAGCCATAGTAGCCCTAACACTCTTGGTTTGGACTTTGGCCTTGTTTTCAATGATAGCCCAAGCCTCATTCATATATTTGACAAGAATATTACCCCCTGAAGCACTATTTAGTGAATCTTGGTCCTTCAAACTTAATCCATTATAAAAAGTATTAATTTGATGCACCTTTGTAAACCGTGTTGTGGACACTTTCTTAAAAGTTCCTTAAAACGATCCCAAGATTCACTAAACGTCTCACCGTACTTTTGTTCAAAATTAATGATGTCATTCCGTAAAGCGGTAGTACGTGAGGGTGGGAAAAAAGTAATTGATAAATTTGGTCTCTAGGTCTGCCCATGTTGTAATACTTTGGGGTGGTTCATTATCAAGCCAAGTCCGGGCTTGTCCCTCGAGAGAGAAAGGAAAGAGGAGCAAACGAATTGCCTCTTGTGAGAACCCATTGTATTTCACGGTATTGGTTAAGTGAACAAACCTTTTGATGTGATTGTGCGGATGATCATGAGTACGGCCTAAGAAAGGTTTTGCGGAAACCATTTGTATAAAACCGGTCTTGAGCTCGAAGTTATTTGCATCAATAGCCGGTACCACAATCGCATCTTCATTGCCTTCAACATGTGATTGCAAGAGCTCGATCATTGGACGGTTATCCATTGTGTTAACAACAGGAGGCTCGATAATAACGGCTTGAATGGACTTCCTTTTGCGTGAACGGGTACGCATACACCTACAAAAGAAATGAATAGCAAAGAAATAGAAGAAAAATAATGGTTAACGTGAAAAGAAAATATTTTTGGTGCAAAACTTTTGAAAAAGAAATGCTTTTTATGATTTTTTAAATGTTTTTGGATTTTTAAAATTTTTGATTTTTAGGATTTTTAGGATTTTTAAAATTTTTTGAAAATTTGACAAGAAAAATAACGTTCAAAAGTGAACGGATCCCAAAATCCATCGCGTCTCTCACAAAAAACCGTTAATCTTCAAGAAAAGACCCGGCAGCGGCGCCATTTTAATAACTAATTTTTTTTAAAGGTGAAATCGTCTCGAATCGATTCGAATTGATCACGGTTAAACATGCGACTCGGTTGTTCTTGGTGTAAAAAGAAAATGTCGTTGAGCTATTTTAACTAAAAATTAAAAATTCTAAAAGTATTGACAAAATATAAAAGAAATAAAGCAAATTTAAAACTTAATAAAATGTAAACTTTAAAAATTAAGACTTTATAAAAAGTAAAGTTAAAAATAAACTAAGACAAAACAAATTAAAATGAGACTTAAGAAAAATGGCGGGAAAATAAATGTTTGAAATTAATTCGGGAAAATAAAACCAAACATAAGTCGGAATGTAAGAAATGCACACAATTCGGAATGCCCTAATCCACACACAATCCGGAATCTGAGTTCCAAATAGAATCCGGAATCTAAGTTTAGATGCAATCCGGAATCCAAATCTTCACTCAATTCGGAAAGTTTGGACAAAATCCAGAATAAGTGATAAATTCATAATCCGGAATATGTTATTGTTACACAATCCGGAATGAGTAGTCAGCTCTCAATCCGGATTACTATGTATGCTACTAATTCGGAATCCGTTCTTTTCACACAATTCGGAATACACCTTAAAGAGGTAATCCGGAATATGGAAGTTGACCTAGTTCGGAATAAAGTGTTGATACACAATCCGGAATATGGTGAATTCTCAAGTAAATCGAAATAAGCAAAAACAAAGCCGAAGTCTGAATAATTTGTTATGTACTAGTTCGGAATAAGGGTTTTAAGAACCCGGATTAGAAAATTAAGCTAAAAACAAATAAGCAAAATTCAAATAAGCACTTAAAAAAAAACTAAACCAAACTAATTTTTTGAAAAAAGCTAATAAGCCACAAATCAAGAACTTTAAAAACACTAAATAATCAAAATATTAAAAATCAACTTTTAAAAATATTAAACTATCAAATCAACTTAATTAAAAATAAACTAAACACACAATAAGCAATAAGCGCAATAAGCTAAAACATCAAACACATTAAATCAATAAGAACAATCAATTAAGCAATTCAATAATCAAATAAACATAAAGATTAAACAAACTACATGATTAATCAAACCAAAACAAGAGATTAAAAACAAGAAAGGTAGAATGAGAATGATTATGAAAAGCTTGAAATTAAGATGAAGATTAAAGATTCAAATACAAGATTAAAGATGAAAAAGCTTGAAAACTTGAAAGTAAATCTAGAGAGAGAAAGTATTTTACTCTACTCCTAAAAGTTAAATAAAAATATCTAATTATCTAACTAACTAACACCTCCAAATGAAGGATTAGGAGGGTATTTATAGGGGGAGGGGAAGGGTATTGATGCTTCTCTATTTATCTTTATCTTTTCGTCTTTTAATTTCTTCGTCTTTCTCGACGTTGTCTCGGAATTTGTCGAATGATAAAATGAACTCGTCTTCTAATTTTCTTCTATTATCAGACTTGGTTCTTCGACTTTGTTAAACTTCCGTCTTTAGTCTTTTCCTTCGATAAATCTTTAGAATAAGCCTTTGACTTCCGTTCTTTTTGCACTCTTGATCTTTTGACTTCGTCTTTTATCTTTTTCTTCGATAAAAGCCTGTGAAAACCCGTGTTTTCTTCCTTTTTCATATTTTGGTCCTAAAACACAACAAAAACACAAACCACGCATAATTCCGACTTTTACGACATTAAATACACGTTTTTGTCTTGTTTTTATTATAATTAAGTGGTAAAAGGATAAGTGTTTCCACACTTATTATAACATTTAATTAATCATAGCTTATATCATCATCTTATTAAACAAGCTTATTACTATTTATGGAAATATATACTAATTATGGAAACATGATATTTATGGAAACATGATATTTATGGAAACATGTTATTTATGGAAACATACTATTTATGGAAACATACTATTATGGAAACCTTATATTTTTAGAAAGTTGCTATATATGGAAAATTGCTATTTTTGGAAAGTTACTATATATAGAAACCTGCTATTTTTAGAATGTTACTCATTATGAAACATCAAGTATACTAACACATGAAACATGAAACACATTAATCAAGAACACATGAAATACTAAGAAATACATGATAACACATGAAATAGTAAAACAAGTCAAGAACATGTAAAACAAGTCAAGAACATGTAAAACAAGTCAAGAACAAGTAATACAAGACAAGAACCAGTAAAGTAACTAATACTTAGCAAGTTATACATGAACACACGACTTATTCGCGTCCTTTATTATGTAGCCCTCGTGAAGTCAGAGTAGATTCCTTTCCGCCTTTCATCTTCTTCGTTATTGGACATAAGGTACAGATATTCCGTCCTTCAGTAAGGACATTCCTTTTCTATGTATGAATAGGATTTCCCTTCTGCTGCCATCTGTTTTACCCAGTAGTTTACATGTCATTAAACTTATCAGTAATTACCATGCTATAATTTAAATTGCCTAAGCTATATACACGCATGCCATGTTTCACCTAGTTATAGAGGTACCATAACCATAACACTTGAGGCACCGGTGTTATGACTCTTCCGTGACGAGAGTGATTGCTCGCAGTGTCCCTTCACGCGTTGGCGAGTATTATTATTATTATTATCAGGTGGAGCGAATGGGTGCATCCTAGTACATATTTATCAGATTTACATGGTAACTGTGGTGTGTGCTCTACATCCATTACATGAAGTTGATCCACCTACTCAGAATAATATAATTAGAGGAAACCCTCTAATTACATGACGAGGTCACCCCTCTATGTATTCATGCACGTTGATACCTTACATGACCTATGTGGGCTTTTGGCATTTAAAACACGTTTTCATGATAGAACATAAGGCTTTTCAGATATAAGCTAGTTATAAAACATGATTCCAGGTTTCCAGGACTTACATTATTCCGCTACAACTAATGCTTTACTTATATTTTAGTTATTCATATCATGTTATTATATCCGTTCACCGAGCGTATTGCTCAGCCGTATTTTCTTTCCATGTCCCATATGGCAGGTACCAAAGGTTAGAGTTGAGCATATAAAGGACGTGCATAAGATGGGAGCTACCCTATACTTTTTTTCCTTTTGCACTTCATTTACTTTATGCATGTTTTAGGCTTATGTTTGGGAACCGATGTTTGATTTCGAGTTTCCTTTTGGTCATGTATGTTTTAGGACATATTATCTTGCATGCTTTGATGACACGCCATAATTATCATGTAATGGTCTACTTATCAAAGTGGGGTGTTACATGGTCATATGTTCTTGTACTTATGGTATGCATTCTTTGAATGTTTATGGACTTATATTTAATATTCGTGTGATAGGATCGAACTCGAGATTACGGGATTGCACTCAATACGTAAATAGTTAATTTATTTAATAGATATATATATATATATATATATATATATATATATATATATATATATATATATATATATATATATATATATATATATATATATATATATGTATTTATTAAATTAAATCGAGATATAACTTTAACTATCGTTAAATAATTAAGAGTTAAGTATTAACGAGCGTTATGGAATAAATAGTAAGTAGAACAAATAGAAAGAAGGATGGAAGATTCCGGAACACCCTTAAGGGGTGTTTTGGGCCGTCGGTTATGGAGGCAAAGGGAGGGGGAAAACTTTCCTTTTATTTGTTTAAGACTACAAGAATTAGGTATATATAAACTGCCCCCACCTTATAATTCAAGACACAGAAAAATCTCTCCCTCTCCTCTCTTTCTTTCGGTCGCAAGACAAACCGACAAAGGGGTTTTGGTTGGTTTTCTTGTTTGCTCGATTTTGTTTATAATCTATTCCTAGCCACTCTCTAGGGTTGTAGGGTAGATTTTCGACAAGCGTTGAAGCTCGGTTTACAAGTGCTAGAATCACGGTTAGCTCGTTGTATTACGTGTGTACAAGATCGTAATATAGTCTTACTTTAGACTATATCTTGGTGTTGTTCGTTATAAACCCTAATTGGTGATTCGTTCTTTATCTTGTGGATTTGCTTTAGCATAAAGGTATGTAACCCTAATTCGATTAATTATAATTGTGTTAATTATGATCTTGTTAAATCGCTTCCGCTATATGTGTGCTTTGATCTCATTTAGGGTTTTATATAATTGTTATGATGTTAATAAACCTTCATTCTTTATCTTTATGTAAATTACATTATGTGCATAGTTAATTGATCCTATCTACTGTGTTTACTCTTGATGCATGAATACTTGATTTGTTATGGTTGTTAAATTCCAACACTAATCTCAAAACTAGTGGAAGTACTTTCTTTTATTTCTCTAAAATGGAATATGTTGTTAAACATATTAGAATCAATATTTTATCTTAGAAATTGTTCACAAGAGTCAAATAGAGTCTCTTGTAAGTATTTTAGAAAATGAAATTTTCAACATTGGTAAATGTTTTATGATGTAGTGAGTTAAGCCTAAATACAAGTTAAATAGTGATGTAACTTACATGGTAAGCTTGAATGCATGAATGAATGCCTTAAGACCCACTAAAGGATTCATTAAGGTCATTATATTATACATGGTATAAGTTGTCATTTGCATGAATGCAAGTTGATTGAAAATATTGAAATCTAATTGAAAGATATTAAAAATAATGTTAGTAACATTGAAATCTAGTTGAAAGACATTATATTGAATGTTAAATCATTGAAATCTAATTGAAAGACATTAGTAGGAACATTTAGATGAGTGTTGGATTAGAAATTTATTCCTACAACCAATAATGGAAATACTATGGATATACTTTATGACAATTATAGTAAAATCGTTATGGTTGACAAACTTGGAGTTTGATTAAATATCCAACTCATTGTTTAAGGAATGTTGAAGGTTACAAAATAGTAGCATAGTGGTATGATATACACTAGTGCTTGTTTTAAATGAGATGATACTCAAGTCCAGTTTAGCAAGTCTTTGCTATGGATAACATCATTGCTAAACTGACATGCCTCGTGCAAAAGTATAATTGCATTATACATTAAAGAATTAGAGTGTTTACAATTTTAGAAAGTGTTATGATGAATATTTCTAATAAGCGTATTGTACATCTTATGTAAAGTAGTGTGACCAATTGTTGTGATATTATTATATCATGGTGCACATATACATATTGACTAATCATCATATTATTTAGAGAATATCACAACTTGTGATTATGAATAAGTATTCCCAAAGTTCCTCAAGATCAATAATCTAGTTTGTATGAATCTATGTCTTTCAAAAATTGGATTGTTGTGACTAAGACGACAATATTCAAACTAGAACTATCATATAGTTTTAAAATTGGTATTTGGATTAGGGATGGCTTAGCAATTGTATTAAGAAATGAATTGGTATACGAGGTATGATCGTTTTCATTAAATAGTATTGTGTCCTATATTTACAAGTTTAATCCATGAATGTGATATATGCACACTTTATGTATATTATACATTCTAAATATCCGTTGTTGATCATCAATACGGGGGTGTTGTTGAACCAAGACAAATATGAGGGTTTGTTGTATTTTTGTTTAAAATATACATAAAGATGAGTCTTCCAAACTCATGGGTTATACAATATGGTTGAATAATTGTATTACCCTAACGTGTAAGTCTACTTTATGGATCATCGTCATTAAGAGGTCACACTAATGGTAAGTTTTGCTAGTCCTTAGACTTGAGATGCAAGTGGATCTTTGCATGGATGGATATCATTTCTTGACTTAGCGTAATCACAGCGTCAGTAAACTGGGTAGTTATAAAACCTATTTCAGAAATTTCTTTGACATTTGTGAAAGGTACTTGTAGTTAAATAGGATTTTGTTCCTCCATGAATAGAGTGTGATACATATTAGGCCCCTCGTAGGATTGATTGGATGTTTACGTCGCCGCGTTAAAATTGTAGTTAAGATGATTCTTTTTACATTTGGTAATCTTGATCAATACAGAAACGAGAAACATAATCGTTAATACATGAAATGACTTTTGATCCATATTCATGATTAACAATATAAAACGCAGTAACTTATACCATAAGGCTGAGATTGTTTATTAAAACCAAACTCAGGTACTTTTGGGAGCATTGATGGTGTTGTTAGACTATCTGTCAATGTTAGTATAGAGTATGCTATGAAGGAGACTTCCGCAAGTGGGTGCTGTTGTGATGTGTGTAAGTCATAGTTAGTAATTTATATGGCCGGGAGTTCGTGGGCTTAAGGGGTCACACACTTAGACATCGAGATCAACTTTTATTAAGATATATAATATAATATGATCATATTTATTGTATATACTTAATTTAATAAATGTAAATACTTAACGCTTTAACGGTATTTAATTAATAAGTTAAAAGGTTTGACGAGAATTAATTAAAAGACTTAAGACATTAATGTAACTAATATAATTAATTAATGGAATATTATAGGAAGTCAAAAAGTCAAATCCAAGGGGTGTATGGGGTTGGTCAGCCGAATACAAAATAAAAGGAAGGGAGAAAAGATTTAGCTTGGTTAAGAAGAATAGTATCTATTCCTTAAATAGCCTAAGTCGTGCACTATATAAATATAGAGATTAGATCACTTTGTTTATGAGTTGAAAACAAAAAGCTCCCTCCCCCTCCTCTCTTTGGTTGTCTTATACCACAAAGAACCAGTGAGTTCTTTTTACATCTTTGCGTATTAAGAAATCTCTTAATCAAGATCTAGCAATCGAAGATGATTGATTGAAGTATCGTGTGGACTATCTTAGAAAAGATCTATTGTTGATCTTTAGGTTTTGTTGGTGAATATAGTAAAATGGTAAGAGAGGTTTTTCTTTATTGGTAATTTAGGGATTTTCACCATTGTTGCAAGAAAATGTATGCAATTATAAACCTTTATGTTAATTACTTGTATGCATATGTGATCCATTATATCCGCTACGTTTACTCTTTATGCATGATAAATTAGATTATTAGTCTTTAATTCCAAAAGAAAGATCTCATCATCATCACTTGTATCATCATCAATAATGATCATACTGTCCAAAGTTTTAGAGATATAATGTGTGTGTGCGTGTATGTGAGAGAGAGAGAAAAAAAAGGATGATGGTCATTGTTATGGCTGAAAAGTATTCTTAAATGTGTGCGTGTATGCGTGCGTCTGCGCGTCCGCGCTGTGTGTGAGTGAAAGAAAGGAGTTTTAATTGAATGATGTGTTTGATTAACAATACTGTGAGGGAATTTATGTAACTGAACTTTCTTGTTACAAGTTTCGTCCCTTAGCTTGTTTATTGAGAAATATATCATGAGCATGGACGTATCAACGTGTGTGTAAGATGAGTTGCCCTCGCGTGGGACGATTTTGCAAGGAATACTAACATATATTAGCGATAATGGCATAGAGTATAAAAACACGTAAATATAGTGGATAATTTACACAAACAAAGAGTTTGGATGGTACGGAATGCAAAAATAAAAAACCACATGGACATTTTTTTTAATTTACCCTTGTAGTTTTTTGCATATAAAATTATTTAAATTATTAAAGTTTGGGTGTACAAATTTATAGTTTTATGGAATTATATGCTAATAAAAAAAATAATTTAAATTATTAAACGTTGATTGTAAAAATTTATAGTTTTATGAATATTTTCACTTAATAATCAAAAGAAAAATGCATTGGCGTTGCTATATATATAATCGCTTTTAGTTATAAGGCTGATCTCGGTATTAATCTCGTATGAAGTTAGCGATACCATATTTTTCTTGAACATAAAGTTATGTGTCGATACTGTATAAAATAAATTTTATTTTTTTTTTATTTTTAAAACTAAATCAAACAAACTAAAGCAAATAACAAAGATTTATTTTATGCTCGTTTTAGACAACAAGATTAATCAATAGTAAGCATAACTCATTAAATAAAAATCGTGGGCAAATAATGTCGAATGCATATTCATGTTGGTATGTAACAAAGATACATATAATTAAGAGTAAAATAATATTAATAAAATATGCTTTATAATGATCGCGTTAGTTTATAATTGCAAAATTATTAATTTGTTTTAGATAATTTTATTTTTTAGTGATAATAGGCTATAGTTAATTTTTATTTATTGATAATAGGTTAGATTAATTTTGGGAGGGATTTTTTTACAACTTTGTTTTTGGATTTGTAGGCATTTGTTTTTCACGATAGTATGCATGAGAGAGTCCAATTCAATTATTTGGATCTCAAAATTTAAAATAAGAGTTATATTGGATACTCTTTTTTTATAAAGGGACACATTTCAATCATTCATCTACACAAGATCAAAAGTTGTGACTAAACCCTTTTTATTAACAAAAAAAAAACGAAGGGGTATTTTGATCATTTTACCCTCACACACCCACACCCAAATCACTCCCATCCCATACTTTCAGATCCATATCTCCTCTCACCTAACACACATTAAAAACACACACAAACACATAGTTTTAAGATCGACCCATCATTTTACAAATCATCCATCCATCATCAATTGATCATCAATCGATCATTAATCGGCCATCTCCTTCTTCAGATCATTAACCTCAGAAAAAATCCATTCTGATCTATTTTCATTTATCTTTTTTTAGCTTATTTAATGTGAATAAACTTACAGTTTAGCTTATCTCTTTTTATCTGATTTGATGGACTTTATCTACGAATTTAGTCTTGATGTGAATAAGATTAACTTAAATTTTTACTTATCTTTTTTAGCTTATTTGATGTGATTAAACGTATGAATTTATCATCATATAAACTTATAAGCTTACAATACATCTTATTTGATGAATTATGTGAATTTATCGTGTTGAATGATAAGATAATGATAGAAGTAGTTTCGTATGGGTATATGTAATTACGAGAAAGACGATGGTCAAACACGTAAAAATATAAACCGCAGATTCGTTGTAAGATGAGGAGATTGTTAAGACAATTAAACACGTTTTTGGATTAGAAACAGGATTGGTAAAAGAAGGTTTAAAAATAGAAGACGTTTTTATACTAAGATGATTAAAAACTAAGATGAATTACGTGATCACGCAAATCGAAAATAATAATAATAAAGTATTCAAGAACTCAAAAAATTTTCAAAACTAATTTAAATTAACTAATAAAAATAAAAATTAAATTTAATTTAATTAAAAATCCTCATGGGCCTCAAAACAGCCCAAATCCAAATTGGACTAAGACTTATTGGGTTTTTTGCCCAATAAGAAAATTTCACAAAAACATAAAAGCAAAAGTGCTACTCAACTCAAGATTTAATTCTAAGCGAGTTTCACAACTACAAAAAAGCTGAAAATGCCCTTAAGCCCTTAAAATAAGCTATAAGCTAACTTAATGGGCCTTATATGTCCAATAAGCAAAATACTTAAGCTTATTAGTTAGCTTATGAACCAAAAATCACTTTTTTGGCACTAATAAGTAGAATTAAAAAGAAAATTTCCAAAAAGTTAATCAGAGCTTATTTGAAAATGTCCATAAGCTAAAAACAAGAGCTAATAAGCTAAATTTTCTCATATATTTTACTTTTTTTGGACAAACTAAGAAACTGAAAAAAGAATTTCTAAAAAGGTAAAGTAATAAGCCAGATATAAGCTTTTTGTTATTTTTACTAAAAGACAAAATAGTCGAGGTATAATTTCTCTTGACTATATGACCTGAAATTGAACACAAAGGCTTATAAAATGATTAAAAAGACCTGGAAATGCTAAAAATGCAAATAATCTGACTAGAAAATAAGCTAAAATGACAATAAGCACTTTTAAAATAAGCCACTTAAGTCGGTTTCTAGTAAAATGACAATGAAAAACGTTTAAACTCCTAAGATAAGTAAATAAGGTAAAATAATAAGTTTGGTCTACAAAATAAAGTGTGTGCACGTTTAGATAAGAAGAAAAGCTGAAATAAGCTGTTAATAGCTTATTTTGCCATTTTGTACAAATAGCTATCAATATAAAACAAGTAAAAGGGATACAAAAGAAGTCCCAATGGCGAGTTGTTAAGGCGTGTGTGTGTGACATAAGTGGCATGGGTTCGAGTCCCAGCCACCACTTTTTGTGATTTTTATTTTTGGACAATACCCAAATAGGCTTTGGCTTATTTGGGGGGCTAGTTCAAGGTAATAAGCACACATATAACACAATCCAATCCCAAATCAATAAAGAAGACATGAATTAAAAGAACAATACAAAGGAAGTGGTGAACAACTATATACTAAGCTAAGACAATGTTGATTTATGCAACTTTGGGCTTATTTTTAAGCATTCAAATAAGCACTATCCACAAAGTTAACTTAAAACAGTAAAAGTTCATCACCTAAACTAATTATAAATCAAAATCAAAAGCTTAAATCTACAAACTAAGGATCTAGGGTTGCTGATCTATTGTGCAAGTGTTTAGGTCAATTAAGCCCACAATACAAGCTCAATTGACAACCTAATGAAATTTACTACCACAGATCTATCAGACAAGCCTCAATATCAGATGCCAAAACAAATTAAATCACACAAAACATTAACTAACAACTAACCAATGCAAATCAATACCAACTGATTTTATACTAGCAAAGAACACATAAGCATTAATTTTTTGATTTAACCTATATAAACAACAACAAAAGATGATCTGAACTAAGACTAACCTAGTGCATAAATCTACCAAACCCCAAGCCTCAAGAGCAAGAATGACTTAGTTTATGAGACCTAGCCAGATACCACTTTATGGGCAGGACAAGACGATTTAAATCATGAAATTGGAAATTAAAGCAGTGCAAGGGAAAGACAATAACATAAACATGAACATAAGCAACAACTATCATAAAAAGCAAGAATAGTAAAGCAAATAAGCGAATGATAAGCCATAAACAAAAGAAGCGGTTCAAAGTTACAAAATAAGTAAAAAGGGTTTTTAGAAACTCACAGAGAGTCCAGCTTATTCAGGCTAACTAATCTTGTTGCAAACACCAATGGACCTCCTTTTGTGCTTAATCTACATATAATGGCCTATGATATGGGCTTATGTCTTTCAAGGTCTACAACATACCTAAAATGAAAAAGAAAGGAGTGAAAATGTAATTTTTCTTGAACTAACTTGTACCTAGAAACAATGAACAAACACAAAGGTAAAAGCACAAGCTGATAAGAAGCTTATTACGAAAATAAGCTCAATAAGCTGGCTTAGTGCAGGCAGAAAAATGTAAACCAGAAAGTTGATCTTGGAAAAACTTTTGAAATAAACCTTGCAAGTAAAAGTAAATAACAGGAAAATAACACTTATCAAAGGCTCAGCTTATAGCTTAGGTGTCAATTAAGCTATAAGCAAGCTGATTTGATAAATGGTTCTAAAAAAAACCAAAAATGATTTTCTTTTGATAAACTTAAAAGTAAAGTGTGAAAGAAAGATAAACTTTGATATAAAATAAAGAGTGCAAGTAAATTAAAATACTGGAAATTAAAGATGGACTCAAACTTTATGTTTCATTAATAGTATATGAATTACAAAATAACTTAAAAGAAAATTTGAAACAACATGACTACTCTGCTACTACTACTACTTATACTACAAGTGAGGAGATACAAAGTATGAACCCTAATCGACTAAAATTTCAAAAGTGCCCCTTGAAGATGCTCAGAATATGCTTGAATTTGAATATGTCTTCTAGACGATTCTTAGCTACATATGATGATCCCATGTGATGGCAGGTATGAAATGATCTAGGTCGTTGAATTGTTGTGTTGAACAAGTAATATCATCCAAACCATCAATTGGTCTTCCTCTCTGAATACTTGAAAGTGACTCGTGAGTTGATTGGGATGGTAAGGGGACCTCAAGTTGAGCGACCACGAATCTTAGCACATGGACATGTTCCTTGTAGCTTGATAATAAAAAACCCTCCATCAATTTAACTTTCCCCTTTGACTGGTGATTAATTGTAACTAGGGATGAGATTAGGGTTTATAGGGAGATAATAGGCTGTTTAATCCAAAGGGGAAAGGATTAAGTGTTTCCATGGTTTTAAATTAATTAATATAATTTGAACTTTGGATATTGACACTTCTGGTCCCTTGACTTGATTAAAAACGAATCAACTA
This sequence comes from Glebionis coronaria, assembly GCA_025667525.1. Classification (NCBI taxonomy): domain Eukaryota; kingdom Viridiplantae; phylum Streptophyta; class Magnoliopsida; order Asterales; family Asteraceae; genus Glebionis; species Glebionis coronaria. The sequence continues at coordinate 172,643,916 of CM046879.1, read as the reverse complement.
TTTCTCTTTGTTATTTAACTTTCAAGAATGACTAACTAGCCTTTGTGGTTGTAATAAACTTAGAAAAGGACTATTTTTGCAATTCTTTCACACTTTAGGGACCTATGATGTAACAAATGATATTTCAAGGGTATAAAGTGAACACTTGGGAAAGTTTAGGGGTAAAATGGTAATTTCTTCAATTCTTCAAGGATATTTTGGTAATTTTGATCTTCAAGGGTTTCAAAACCCGCAAAACGACATCTGGCTTTGGTTTTCTTGTACGACTTTATTCCTCGTGTTCATTTTGTCTTGCTTTGAGTCTTTTTATATCATTTCTTGATATTTGTGCCTGCACATAGACAAACAAAGAAAACAAGCATATATGGCACACATTTGACGATATTTGACTTATTTTAAGCCCGTTTTAAGATATGAAAAGATGTATAATTAGAGTCTCGTCAGCTAACTTACTAGGTGGTTTATTTGAGTAAGATGAGTTGTTAGTGAATTATAAGCTAACTTATTATCTTATGTTTATAAATTAACAGGTTTTATCAAGGTTGTAAATAACGTGAAACATGGCGTAACGTCATTGCCAAACTTCAAGCTTCGGAATGTATAACGAAGCTACGACGTTTTTATAAAGCTTGATATATATCGACATAAAATATTTATAAATTAACATTTATATAATGATTTAGGTGGTCAATAATTTATCTCCTATTAAAATTACAAAGCCCAAGTCTAGTAAATAGACCAAGTTTAGTTAACAAGCCTAAAATCTATAAATCCGTTAAAAGATTAAAAAAAAGGCTACACGCTATGCGCTATAGCACGCTATGCGCTATTGCACGCTATATCACGCTTTCGCCAAAATAAGCTAGTAAGCTAGCTTATTCATAACTCTTATCTAATTTATAAGCTTATTCACATAAGTCACATCTAATTCGTACGCTTATGCACATAACTCTTATTTAATTCATACAGTTATTCACATAACTCACATCTCCTATAATTAATAAGCTTATTCACTTGAATTAGCTTATTCACATGAATTAGCTTATTCACAATAATCTACTTATTCACATAAATCACCTCACAATATAGTTTATCATTAAGATCAACTAATTCAGATAATTCGTTCAAAATAAGCTAATTAAAATATTATAAATTTGAATGATGAAAAATTAATAAGCTTATTCATCAAATAAGCTAAAAAAAGGATGAAAAAACCAGATCTGATGAAGAAAACGAGATGGATATAAGTTGATGTTAATAAATCTAATCTGATGTTAATATTGAAGAAGATGAAGGTTGATGATCAATTGTGGAGAGAGAAAATAAATATCTCGATTTACAAGTGTAAAGAAAACACATCTTATTTGTCTATGTATCGAATGTGTTAAATGAATGTTTAATAAGAAAAAAAGCTTATGTATTACACATATGAAATTAGTAGTATATTACTGCAATATAAATTGAAGATTTAATCTCATAAATGCAAATGAAAGAGGGAGATAAAATTTTCACTATCCTAGATATTTCTAAATAGTATTCAAAATTTATTAAAAAACTCATTTTATATTATGGTACCAAAAATCGGATTCTGTTTATATCCCGTGCTTTTTTTGTAGATATCGATTTCTTTCCGCCCTAATTTCGTAGTCTTGATAACGTAACATGTAACGTTGCCGGTTCGATACCGAGATTCAGGTCAAATACATGTCCCGATTCATTTATGTATACATAATTTTATTCAGGTCAAACTCTCTTTGGCGAGCGATTATGTTAAGAGAAATAGCAAATGCGTCTAATAAGTGTTCAGTCCCTTTCAACTGGCCCAGTGAATAGCTGACTATAGAGCCCATGGCAGCATGGCTCATACATATAGTTCAAGAACTTGGATGGTAAAGATAAAGTTGAATACATAGTATGAAAATGTACGAGTAGATCGCAACTACTTCCGTTAAACGGTTAAACCTTCTTCATGTACATTTTCATTTATAAGATTTATTATCAAGGTTAGATACATACAATGGAAATGTACAAAGTGATCGCTACAGCGTTCAGTTACACCTTCTTGTAATACATTTTCATTTATAGGGTGCGAAATCGTGGAATAGTAGTATTTTAACTGGAGAATGTAGATATTTATTTCTTGTCATTATAAAAATTTCTACAATAACTTAGATTTATAAACAATATATTTAGAAATCTATTCAGGCATTTAAAATGAAAGACATAACTAGATCTTGGGTAGTACGAATCAAATATAAATGTTGTATATTTGTCTTATGTTATGTTTGGACTTCAAAAAATGGACCACAATCATTATTAATGAAAACCACCGTTTGCATAATTACAATTTTACAAAGTTATGTGTCGCAATCGATGCACTCAAGTGTTTTTTCTAAATTCATTGGCTGTCATTGGTTAAACTGTTGAGTTTCTTGAGCATACAAATGGAAATAACACCAACGATATAATTGCAGTACAAAATTTAACTACTACTTGCAACACTTCATTTTTTATCTGGTTGTCTCATTTCTAGTACAACCATATATAAAAGTTTTGTTTACGAGAGTTTTGTATTCGTATTATGTTATACTAGCAAAAATATCCAAACTATACTCAGGGATGGAGCCATGGGGTTCCCGCGGGTGCCCGTGACCCTTATAGATTTTTTCTGTGTACTGTTAATTTGTGACGAAAACATCAAATTTTTGTAAATGCATCTTAAATGCACCCAGTCAATCGGGACGTGTTTCTACCTTTCGTTCTAATTCATTTTTTACATATGTTACATTACGGTTTAAAATATTTGTGCACCCGGTAATATTTGGTCATGGCTTCGTCCTTGACTATACTACCTTTGTAATCTGGTAGATATATCTCGCCACGTAAATTTTAAAGCCCTATAGACAAAGACGATACATCAACGTTTGAGACGACCGACATGACACAAACCACTAATGCTAGAACCTGAATCGATTGGTTGGAGTCTTGGATGTGTCCTGTGGTTTGAGTGTTTGGGGTTGAGTTGAGTGTGTTTATGGTGGTTAAATTAAATATTTCATATAGAGGTTAAAGTATGGTATTTCTAGACAAAGTATGTAGCAATAAATTACCACTACACAAATAATCCCGTTTTTTGTTTACTTTCATACTACAAGAATTCTTTAACTTGTTCTAAGTCATTGCAAGTTATAAAACACCTGACAACCCCCCACAACAAGATTTGGATTAATGCTAGTTTACAAAAAAGTTTATTCTCAAATCAAGGCTGCGTTTAATTGAACAAAAAACGCATTATTTTTTACAAAATGCTTAAAACAAGGAAAGTAAAAATTGCGTTTAAGTCGTCGTTTTTCAAAGAATATATTTACAAAACACAAAAATTCTTATTTTGTCATTTATACACTAAACAAAAAAACAACGTTTATTTGTTTTCCGTATTTTTCTTATATCAGATCTATTTTTTCACTTATTTCTTCGATAACATTCGATTAAACCCTAACACTCCTCTCACCACCATAGCCAGCGTCTCTTCAGCCGTCACCGACCGTTATCATCGTTGTATCTCCTTCACATACCATCATCGTCAAAGGTAATTTTTAAACGTCTATCCGATTTGATTGTTGTTATTGTTACGTTTTTGTCTGTATATTTACATTTTTGTCAGCATCTTTATTCTTTTGTTCATTTTTTTACGTTTTCGTCAGTATTTTTACGTTTCGTCAGTATGTTTATATTATTGTCCGATCTTTTACATTTCTGACAGTTTTGTATGTTTTCGTCAGTATTTTTTATATTTTGGTAAGTATTTTTACGTTTTCGTAATAAATGAAAAAAAATGTTTTCCAACTAAAAACATCTGAAGTGATGTTTCAATGCATTATATATTTAGTTTTTCACATTTGATAAAACTAAGGAATGATGTTGGGCTAGGGCATCTCGAATGAGAAAAACAACAAATGACTAAAAAGTGTTATTCTTATTGCAACTAAAGCTTTTTATACAACTTTTTATAATGACTTGTGAAACAAGTTTTGGCAAAAACTATTATTATAAGATTTGATTAGCAATAATGACATTAAATGTAAAAGCTTTTTGAAAACTTTTTGCATTGTAGATAGTGTAAATAAAACCAATCTTTAACCTGGTTAAAAAATGAGCCAGATAAACAAATGTGTAAACTTCAAAAAACGTCTTTGAACTTTCCTATTTTCGCAAATTTGCCACTGAGAGCAGTTTTAAAGCAATTTTGCCACTATACTTCAAAATCTTGTGCATTTTTGCCACTGAGTTGACGATTTTTTAATTTCGTCGTTTTCTTCTGTTAAGCCCCACACATGCTTGGCTCGTGAAGGTATGTTCGTCTTTTCCCGTGCCACGCGATCTCTTTATCCAGTATCCACCTTTTTCTTATGCAATTTTAGTCCCTTAATCCTTTTAGCCACTAGATTGTCCAATGATACACGTGTGGATTCGATATTGTATAAGCAAATAAACCCTCGATTTCTAAAAACCATCGAAATAGTACTTCAATTTTTTTTCCCAAATTGTGTATCGAGTACCCAATGATTAATCTAACGCAAATTGAATAACCAAAATTAAGAGTTACTGGAGATGATAATGCACAGATCCCTCTTTCTGCTTGTTTAAATGATTTTTCCTTAATTTGCAGGTTTTTATTGTTTTTGTACATGTTTACATCATGCATATACTGTGTTGGATGTAGTTAATGTTGTAATTGTAGATGATAGTGTTTAATTGTGTCGTTATGGTGATTGTTGATTGTTTATGTGTTGCTTATTTTGACAGACAATAATCCGAACTTATTTACCCTAAAAATCAATCATAGTGGAACTTTTACACCAAAGCCTGAAAGAACATATGAGTTTCCAACAATAGCTTTGTATGATTTAGTAGATACGGATCGATTTTTGCGTGTTCATTACCATCCATTCTTACGTGATTTAGGTTTCAATGATGTTAGGATTGTCCACTCTTATTTTAGGATACCAGGATAATCCTTAGATGAGGGATTGGTACCCTTAGATTCTGAGGAAAATGTAATAAAACTAAATAACTACGTGACCACATCGAAAGAGAGAGAGGTTTACATTAGGACGAAAAATGCAGATGGTTTAGCAACTGTTGATCTGGATACGCAGGATGATCAATCCGGGTGCATCCCTTGTTGGTCACCATAATGTGGGGATGAGTGGATATAATGAAAGTCAAGCATCAACCGGGGCATTTAGTTATATAAGAATGATGCAAAACATTGATTCAAGAAATCCAGGTGGTGTTTGTGGGGACGAGTGGATTGAGCCTATGCCCCTTTCTGGGAATGAGCCTTTGGAAGGCCTAAAAGACTTTGTTGACATTGCAGAACAAGACGTAGATTTGTGCCAACGGGCGCCCCTTAATGACCCCACCGTACATGATGAAGAGGAGTTCACGTTGGACGGTCTTTGGATGGAACAGCTTGATAAACCCGTCAATGCAAATGAAGATGTCGATGAAGAGGTTGTTGTTGAGGAACATGATGTTGAAGATGAGGAGGATGTAGACACTTTGAATGAGACCGATGAAAGTGATTTTGAACTAGAAGATACAACCTCATTGAGCAAGAGGTGGACGTAAACGATTTTGATTTTGAACTTGATATACGAATTCAAAATACCAAAAAACAGGTTATGGAGGATGACTTGGATTATGATAATTTGGCCGAAAACGTTGACTTTAACGATTATGGCAGTTATGGTATAAATGAGAATGAGTTGTATGGTAAAAGGAAGAGAAGGCTGAAAGTACTTAACGCATACTACTGATGAGACTGCAATTATACATAGTCTCATCGTCCAAATCGGGCTTAAAACGCTTAAAATATCATTCAAATACCCCAAAATATGCTTGTGTTTGTTCATTGTGTATTTTACGTACGGATATCGTGAAGTCAACAAAAGATCAAAGGAATCAAGCAAAAACGAACACGGGAAATGAAGCCGCACAAAGAACCGGACCCGAACAAAGAATTTCTAAATAAGTCCTTGAAGCTTGAAGATTTTTCAAGATTGGTCCCTCATCTTTTAAAGACTTGGCATTTTATACCCTTTCAAAACTCTAATATTGCATTTGGGTCCCTAAAATATCAAGATATTATATTATGAGCCCTTGAAGAATGCAAACATTAAATATATGGTCCTTGGTAAAAGTTTATACGAGTAAAAGTTTTTGTGGCCAAAATGAAAAAACAAAAACTTTTATAACAAAGGATTGGGAGTTTTGTGACAACCGTGGTTTTGGGTTTGTCACTTGGCCTTACTTTTAGGTTATTTTATGTGTGCTTACTTGAATTGTGTGTTTACGTGTTTATTTTGTGTGAGCGAGGTTGCTGTGGTTATCGTTTATGAGTATAGAGTACTCATAAGTAAATCGAGGAACGATTATTTCATGTTCATGAGCTCACAAGTGGTGACTATGAAATGAAAATGGTGATATTGTGGTGTTTACGTATACGTATAAGTATTATAGTAAGAGTATTTTTTTAGGATTTACGGTTTAGCATTTAGAGGTCTCGGGTGAGGTAATTATCCATATGAATATTTTTCGGGATGGTTTTAAGTCATTTAGGACTTAGTTATAAAGTTTATTTCAAAATTTGAGATTTTTTATAAAAGTGTATATTTTACGTCTTTTACGCTAAAACGCGTAAATTTAACTAGTTTTACGGTTTTGAGGTTTTGGAAGCTTTAGGAGCTGAAATAAATTAAGGAAAATTAAGGTAATATTATTAACATAATATTAAATAATAAATATAAAAAAAAACGAATTTATTGGGTGTTTGTATCGGTTTAGACGCACCAAAGAAAGAGAAAAAGGGAAAAAGGGAAAAAAAAAGGAAAGTTGGGTGTTATACTTGGACTAGGATTTTATGTACACACTATATAAGGTTATCTAATAAATAAAAAAAAACATAAATCCTTGGAGACAAAGAAAAATTCGTGGGTTTCATAGAGGAGAATTAGGGTTCTTCAAAAAAATTAGATTTTCTTCATCTTCCATTGATTTAAGGTAAAAACCTTCATTAACCTTTTTAATTAAATTGTTTTTATGTTTAATTAGTCATTCTTATGATAGATTAAGGGTTAGGGTTTATATAAAAACAATAGATTAATGATGTATTAATCATAATATGATGATCATATAATCTAGAGCTTGTATTAGAAGGGTTATAGGTGATTAATTAGATCAATTTGTTTAAAACCCATTTTTAAAAACTGGGCAGAATTTTGAGTATATTGTTTTGATCATATCTCGAGTTCTAGGAACATTCAAGATGCGATCAAACTAGCACTGGATAGGTAATTGAGTTGGCTTTCGAAATCAAGAAACGAGAACTAAATTGGAGGTCGGGAAGTGGGTCAAAAACAGGTTACAACAGTCGGAGGTCAAAACAGTTTTGAATTCAGCCTATTTTCTTTTTAAGTGTTGGGTTGTTTGGGGTACTTAGGGTTGCATTGGGATCTTCTCACGAACATGAGAGATGGTTTATATATTTTAGTAAGGATCTGCACTTGGGCTAAGATTGTGGTTTAGGGTAAGACCCTCTAATGGTAATGAACTTTTCATACGTTTAAAATCAGTGAATTTTGGATAGGTAGCAATATATACACATATATCTGGGCCTTAACAGTAGCTTTAAGGTTAGGGCAAGTGGGAGGTTTTAGCTAACATGTATAAAAGTGTGAATATTCCTTTTACAGAAACCATGGGTATGTTTAAGTGGACGTTTGACTTAAAGTTTTAAGACCTAAAACTGGGACTGTTTTGTGTAAAATTATGAACGGGATAGCTATTAAACTTAACCAAGTTAGGGACTTGTTAAGGAAGGGTAATGGGGTGATTAGAGCTTAACAATGAGGTAATTATACGGGAATAGACTAGATGTCCATCATAGGTTGATGAGCCATCTTAGTGATTGGTTCGTGTATTGATTTCGTGTTTTTGGTTTGTTAGCTTGTTGGTAGTGCGAGGACTTGTGAAGAAGCTATCAGGTGAGTTTCATAGTCCCATGTTTAATATTGATTTTGACTTCCAGATGGGATGGAAGAGACATTGTGTTGAGTTATTTTCTAAATTGATGCTGTGAATGTGTTTGTGATTTGAGATGGACTTGTGTGTACATTATGTGATTAACTGCTATGTGATTTTTGATTGTGTATGATTTGGATCGGGGGACACGTGCCGTCTCAGTTATTGTGGTTTGACAAGGTAGTGTCCTTGTGGTTTGACAAGGTAGTATCCTTGGGATAGGTACATAGTATGATCATCTATGGTACCATGTTGTTTGGCAAGGTAGGAGCCTTGGATTTTGGTTTGGAATGATTGATCTTGAATGCTAGTTGTTAATACATAATTGTAGCACATTGTCCATATGTTATTGTGTTGATGGTTGTTATTCACAGCTTGTAACTGATTTTAGCATTGGAGTCTAAACCTATGACTCTCACCAACTTTATGTTGACATGTTTTAGTGTCTCTTTCAGGTGATACTATGGTTAAGCCTGAGAACATAAGTGGCTAGGATTGGAGAAGCTTAGGAATGCATATAGAAGGAGAATCTCCGTTTCCTTCTTAGTTTTTATTTGTTCTTTTAATAAGTGATACTATGGCACACATATATTTGTTTGGGTATGTTATTTGTTTGTCTTGGGTAAGCGGTAGGACTGTTACCTACTTACCTAGACTCCTGAGTCTGATGAGATATTTTCATGACTTTCTGTCTCCATTTTATGACATTTTCTTATTTCATATAGTTATCTCTATAGACACGCCATGTTGTGATGATATCCATACGTCGCGCCCCATATTCCGCCATGGTGGGGTGTGACAGAATGGTATCAGAGACAATGGTTATAGAGAATTAGGTTGCCTAGTCGAGTAGCCTAGTCTATAGCTTAAGGGTCCCTGCATATAGGCGTCATAGGAGTATGCGTGCATTTTATAGTAATTGATGTGTTTTAATATTATTTTCGCAGTATTTGTTAGGTTATGAACTACTATGGTTCATACTTAACTACATGTTATTTTCTTTACGAGTTTTGATTAGTGCGGGTGGAACCATGGTCGTATACGCTAGTCATTGTTGGATTTCGCTTAATTATGTTTTCATGTTCTTTATACATTTTGAATTTTGTCTACGCTGGTTCAGCTGGACTACGAGTTTATGTGTGTCGTGCATTGGCTATGTTATTTTAATACATGGGGTTTTGGATCTTATCTTGTGTGGTTATGTGTTGGTGAGTTGTTGGATTATGTGTTATGTGTAGTATTAATTTCTTATAAGTGTCATCATAGGAGGGAGTACATTGGTGAAAGGGAACATGTATAATTATGGAGGCCTACATAATTATATATGTGCCACAACACCACTGGACTTTCAAGTATGATTGCATGAAAGAGAGTTAATACATGCTTGTATAGTATATGTTGGATGGATTTGAGTGTATGTACGCTTATGCCTATGTATGTAAAATTATTTTCTACTTACCGGTTGTATTCTTGGGATGGTTGCTAGCTCGTTTCTCTTTGAGATGTTCAACTTCTGTAGTAGCGCATTTCTCGGGTCCTCATTTCACGTGTTTGTTTGTATGGTACTTGTGGCGTGAAGGATTTTGAGATGGTGGAGATTTCTTTTTGTGGTAACGATGTCTTTTGTTTCGAGTTATACATGGTAAAAAAAATAGAACTTGCAAATTGAAAAAAAGAATAGTTGCTGGTAGTCGATGAAATAAGGAAGTGTCGGGATCATGTTTCAAATAAGGTGGAATATAAATTCTTTAACATATAAGCATGACTCGGTTATTTTAAAATATTTTGGTTTTGATCACCTAAAGTTATTGTTATTAAGTTAAAAATTTTGTTCTTATTTAGTGAAATATGTTAAAATCATGTAATTAATAGAGTTTTAATTTTCTAGAATTAAAATAAATTAGGTTCTAGTTTTGGTAATTAATGGGGGGTTTTAGGGTTTAAAAGTCGTTTTTTTTTGTATAAATCGGAGTAGGCAGAAACTGTCGCTAAACTGTCAAAATATGTCGCTAACTGTCAGAAACTGTCGCTAATGCCTAGGCAGATTTTGAGAAAAATCGTTTTGGTCATAACTTATTCGTTTTTAAAGGTTTTTGGGTGATTCAAAAGCCTAAAATTATGTACTCGGAACATACTTTTCAAATATTCAGAAAATTTTGTAATTGGAAGTCAGTAGCTTGGTCGAATTAATTGTACAAGTGTTGAGTTCAAGGTTAATTTTCGGACAACATGGTTTAAACTCGTGTTTTGGGTATTTTGCGGTAATGAACACTTGGAGGGTTAACATAGAGATGAGTTGGGAAGGAATTTGAGAGTTCTTTAGACCTTATTATACGTGGTTATATTTTGATGAGTTTTGATTTATGGTATTTATGAGTAAGACTGAAATCGGGGTGACAGTTTTAAACCCGTTGAGTTATGTGACGGTTCCTAACTTGGTTTCAAGACAGTTCTTGTTTGATGAGTTGCGAGATTTAGTTAGGTTGGTTACATAACTTTATGGTTTTGATAAGTTTCCCCGCGGACGGTTAAGGCTCATGTGTTGTTGGTTGAGATTATTTTCGTGTAAACTGAGTTCACGTTTGAACGTGAAGGTTTTATCAGGGATATGCATCCTCGTTTGTTTGCTGAGAATAAGTTTGAGTTTGGGAGTGAATCTCGGGACGAGATTTCTATTAGGAGGGAGTGATGTGACAACCGTGGTTTTGGGTTTGTCACTTGGTCTTACTTTTAGGTTATTTTATGTGTGCTTACTTGAATTGTGTGTTTACGTGTTTATTTTGTGTGAACGAGGTTGGTGTGGTTATCGTTTATGAGTATAGAGTACTCATAATTAAATCGAGGAACGGTTATTTCATGTTCATGAGCTCACAAGTGGTGACTATGAAATGAAAATGATGATATTGTGGTGTTTACGTATACGTATAAGTATTATAGTAATAGTATTTTTTTAGGATTTACGGTTTAGCATTTAGAGGTCTCGGGTGAGGTAATTATCCATATGAATGTTTTTCGGGATGGTTTTAAGTCATTTAGGACTTAGTTATAAAGTTTATTTAAATTTTTGAGATTTTTTATAAAAGTGTATATTTTACGTCTTTTACGGTAAAACGCGTAAATTTGACTAGTTTTACGGTTTTGAGGTTTTGGAAGCTTTAGGAGCTGAAATAAATTAAGGAAAATTAAGGTAATATTATTAACATAATATTAAATAATAAAAATAAAAAAACGAATTTATTGTGTGTTTGGGTCGGTTTAGACGCACCAAAGAAAGAGAAAAAGGGAAAAAGGGAAAAAAAAGAAAGTTGGGTGTTATACTTGGACTAGGATTTTATGTACACACTATATAAGGTTATCTAATAAATAAAAAAAACATAAATCCTTGGAGACAAAGAAAAATTCGTGGGTTTCATAGAGGAGAATTAGGGTTCTTCAAAAAAAATTAGATTTTCTTCATCTTCCATTGATTTAAGGTAAAAACCTTCATTAACCTTTTTAATTAAATTGTTTTTATGTTTAATTAATCATTCTTATGATGGATTAAGGGTTAGGGTTTATATAAAAACACTAGATTAATGATGTATTAGTCATAATATGATGATCATATAATCTAGGGCTTGTATTAGAAGGGTTATAGGTGATTAATTAGATCAATTTGTTTAAAACTCGTTTTTAAAAACTGGACAGAATTTTGAGTCTATTGTTTTGATCATATCTCGAGTTCTAGGAACATTCAAGATGCGATCAAACTAGCCCTGGATAGGTAATTGAGTTGGCTTTCTAAATCAAGAAACGAGAACTAAATTGGAGGTGGGAAGTGGGTCAAAAACAGGTTACAACAGTCGGAGGTCAAAACAGTTTTGAATTCAGCCTGTTTTCTTTTTAGGTTTTGGGTTGTTTGAGGTACTTAGGGTTACATTGGGATCTTCTCACGAAAATGAGAGATGGTTTATATATTGTAGTAAGGATTTGCACTTGGGCTAAGATTGTGGTTTAGGGTAAGACCCTCTAATGGTAATGAACTTTCCATACATTTAAAATCAGTGAATTCTGGATAGGTAGCAATATATACACATATATCTGGGCCTTAACAGTAGCTTTAAGGTTAGGGAAAGTGGGAGGTTTTAGCTAACATGTATAAAAGTGTGAATATTCTTTTTACAGAAACCATGGGTATGTTTAAGTGGACGTTTGACTTAAGGTTTTGAGACCTAAAACTGGGACTGTTTTGTGTAAAATTATGAACGGGATAGCTATTAAACTTAACCAAGTTAGGGACTTGTTAAGGAAGGGTAATGGGGTGATTAGAGCTTAACAATGAGGTAATTATACGGGAATAGACTAGATGTCCATCATAGGTTGATGAGCCATCTTAGTGATTGGTTCGTGTATGGATTTCGTGTTTTTGGTTTGTTAGCTTGTTGGTAGTGCGAGGACTTGTGAAGAAGCTATCAGGTGAGTTTCATAGTCCCATGTTTAATATTGATTTTGACTTCCAGATGGGATGGAAGAGACACTGTGTTGAGTTATTTTCTAAATTGATGCTGTGAATGTGTTTGTGATTTGAGATGGACTTGTGTGTACATTATGTGATTAACTGCTATGTGATTTTTGATTGTGTATGATTTGGATCGGGGGACACGTGCCGTCTCAGTTATTGTGGTTTGACAAGGTAGTGGCCTTGTGGTTTGACAAGGTAGTGGCCTTGGGATAGGTACATAGTGTGATCATCTATGGTACCATGTTGTTTGGCAAGGTAGGAGCCTTGGATTTTGGTTTGGAATGATTGATCTTGAATGCTAGTTGTTAATACATAATTGTAGCACATTGTCCATATGTTATTGTGTTGATGGTTGTTATTCACAGCTTGTAACTGATTTTAGCATTGGAGTCTAAACCTATTACTCTCACCAACTTTATGTTGACGTGTTTTAGTGTCTCTTTCAGGTGATACTATGGTTAAGCATGAGATCATAAGTGGCTAGGATTGGAGAAGCTTAGGAATGCATATAGAAGGAGAATCCCCGTTTCCTTCTTAGTTTTTATTTGTTCTTTTAATAAGTGATACTGTGGCACACATATATTTGTTTGGTTATGTTATTTTTTTGTCTTGGGTAAGCGGTAGGACTGTTACCTACTTACCTAGACTCCTGAGTCTGATGAGATATTGTCATGACTTTCTGTCTCCATTTTATGACATTTCTTATTTCATATAATTATCTCTATAGACACGCCATGTTGTGATGATATCCATACGTCGCGCCCCATATTCCGCCATGATGGGGTGTGACAAGTTTGGAGCTGAAAACTTAATGTGATAAGAAAATGGGACATGAGAGACTATAGTTGGCCAGACATGAAACTTCTCTCCACCACTCCTGGCCTCACACGTCACCCCACTTACTCAAACCCACCAATCACTAACCCCCTATCACCCACATCACAAATCCACACACCCCTAATACTTATATTAAACTGATTAACAAATCAGTTTAACTTTTCCCACCTAAACACCTTTTTAAACCCAAAACCAGGTTAAATCATCACTGTTTAATCACCCACACCCACATAAACCCTAAAATCCTAATTACCATAAAACAAGGGGGTTTGGTCTAATTGCCTCCAGAACCCTGATTTAACCCAACCTAAACCCAACCCACTCACCAAACCCTTACCCAGTAACCTTTATGGGTCCCCACGAATGTCCCCAGTCACCAACAAAAATGGCAAAAGTGGAATCTTGCCAGTAAATCAACAACCAAGGACCAAAACTTGGTCCCAAAGGCTCAAATGAACGTTCAAGATCAATTGTACAGTTGTCAATCCATCAGACTCACATGATACCAGTTTTGACCAAATTCAAAAAGTGAAGACCAAAAGGGCATACTGGGAATTTCGTTGATTCGGATTTAGATAGTCTAGATGCTTATGTTTAAGCTTATAAAAGGAGGACCAACCTTGTGGTATCCCATTTGTTCCAGGTTTTGAACAATTTTTGTAAACCTTCTTTTTCTGAATATTTAAAGTAGATAAATTAGCCTTGCAATTGATTCATTCTCTGAATTCCATTTACTTTTAATGCAATATATAATTTAATGTTAGTGTAATTGTGGAAGTTTCATATTCTTTTCACCAAAGCTTTTTTTTCAAATTTTTGTGTTCATCAGAAATTTGGGACCCAAGGTTACATGGCTAATGATATGCCTTTGATTGACAATCAAAAGCATAAATAGGGCATGTAAACTTGTTATATTCAGTTGCTTCATCACTAGTTTGTTTCACAAATTTGGAAATTCCAAGTTGAATTTTCTGTTTAGTTTTAAAAGATTTTCCAAACTTTTTTATTGTTTTCTTGTTATTTACTGTAGCATAAGCTACCACAAGTCTAACAAGCTTGTGATAGCTTAAACTACTTGAAATTGTTGTTCTTTGGCACGTACCAAGCCCTGTTGATTTCATTTGAAGATATTGTGGGTGTGTGGACTTTTGTAGTCCAACACCATCATCATCTCTACATCAGCAACTCATAAGCCCATAAGCTCAAGCTCCTGCTTGATGGAGATGGCTTTTCAGACATAGTGGGGCCCAGATGTGGGTCCCACAAGGTATAACACATAGGCTTGAACCCTCCTGTTTGCTTGACTTGTTGCCTTGGATTTTTGTGATGAATGCATTTGTGGATTTGTGATAAGCTGTTTTCATACCAGTTCATTGTTTGTTTATGTTTTAATATTGGTTTGATTCATGTTAAATCTAATTAGAGTCACTTGGGAGGTACTGGGTAAGATTTTCTTTGTTAAATGTTGTCATCAGTTAATTAAGGGGTGTTTGGGATTAGATTTTTAAGCTAAGCATTTGACAAAACTTAGGTTAAAATCAGTTTAAACACACCCAAAATAGGATTTGGTAGGTATTTTTTGTGGTTTACTTTAAGTTTTATTAGAGTAAACAAAGTTTGCATGTTAGTAAAATAGAAAAATAGCATAAAAATTTCAGTAGACTCTATTAGGTTTAATTGTGAGTTTGAATTCTTAAAATCTTGTGACCAGTTAGTTAAATCTGTTAGTTAGGAGTGTGAGTTGTTAATTTGTGGTTTGTATTATTAGATTGCAAGATTTGGACAGCTAAAACTCACCCATTTACCAACTGCATCAGTTAAGTAGCCCAGACCCATGTCTCTGTGATAACAATATGCATTTGCTTTGATTGGAGTGCCTTTTGGGTTTAGATTGTGTGTTTTTGTGCTTATACTGACTCCCCACACTCCACTGAGTGTGGGGGTTCCCTTGGTTTCTAATATCATCAAGTATCAAGCTCATAACATAGCAAAAACGTTTTTCTGATTAAGAGCAGTGGGAAGAATTACCCACTTCTTGTATAAAAGTACCCACTGTTACACTAGAGGACAAGAGTCCACCAGCTGTCAACATCAGTTCTTTGTTTTTTTTGTCTTAAGTGGACTAAAGTTAGTCTTCTTCAGTAATTTTAATTTTCCTTGTTTTGTTAATTTATTTAAATATTTTTAGAAAAGTTAATTTTTATTTTTCTGTTTATTTGGTATTTTTAACATTTATTTAAGATTTAATTAGGTTTTTATTAAATTGTTTTTTGTCTTTTAGTGGCAAAAAGTGATATTTTTCAGTTTTTAAATGTTACTTAGTTTAATTAATATAATTTAAGATTTTTAGAAAGAAAAATTCATTTTTTACTTTATTTAATTATTTTTTAGAATTATTTTAATGTTTAATTAGTTTTTTATAAACTATTTTGTCCTATTAAGCTTAAAAGTATTTTTTTCAAACTTTTTCATTTTTCCCAGCTTTAATTAAGTAAAATAGGATTTTTCAAAAAGTCAAATTAATTTTCACATTATTTTATTATTTTTAATTATTATTTTAGTCTAAAAAGTGTTTTTAGCATTTAAAAAATAGAAAAATAGTTTTGAAACTTTAGGAATACTACTTTTAGTGTTTAATTAATATAAGTAAGATATTTGTTTGATAAAATAATATTTTGGGATTTTTGTTAATTATATTTAATTTTAGGGCTTTAATTAGCATTCAAAATTGAATATTTAATTAATAAAAGGTTTTAAAATTTATTTATTGAATTTTTATTCTTATTTATATTATTTTAGACTTAGTTTTAATTTTTAATTATTTTTAGCTTTAATTTTTAATTCCGTCGCGTTTCACGTATTTATGTTCGCGTTTTTACCTTTTACGTCGTAGTGTAATCGTAGTGTAACTCGTCTTTTAATTTTCTCTCTTCAAATACAAAAACGAGACTAATCCAAACTTGATTTTATATTATTGGCACGACACAACGACACCTCCGCCGAGAACCAACTCGCACTTATCGAGCATTCGCGTTTTCCTAAACGTGAACGTTTAATACTTGCCGATTATACGTGTTTTTCCTAAAACGTGTACGATTTACCTACATCAATTTTGGCGCCGCTGTCGGGGAGGTGTTTTTAGTGCCATTATACATATCGTGTTTGTGTGAGTAGTGCGTTTTTACTTTTCAATTTTTGGAAAGCATAAATATCGTACATACTCATTTTTGTTATTTTTCTCTATTATATTATAATATCCAAATAAAACGTGTTTAGTTTTCCTAAATTAAACACACAACAATCATTTTACTATATTGTAGATATCATATATTCGTTTTCGTTTTTCTTGTGAATATTATTAATATATTGTATACGTATCACAATTAATTTACAATATCTCCAAAAGCGTGAAAACGTAATCTTAATTGGTATTTCATCACTCAATTATTATATTTGAATCAAAAGCAAAAATCAAAAGGAAAAATAGATAAATACTTTCGTGAGGCTTAATTTTGATTAACACAAACTATAAGGTGGGTATAAGGCGGTTGTATTTCACGACCTAAGGGAAAAAGGATCTTAAGTGCTTAGCGCCGCCTCGTTTCCCCCGCTTGCTTGTGCGTGTTTTGAGAAAGAGGTATAATCAAGGGTTTGCCGCGCAAGTATTATCTACGTATCATATATATTTGCTTGTTTTCAAGATTAAACCCTCTTGAACGTTTTGGTGTTCCACCAACGTTCTAAAGTCATCGAAGGCGTTCACCCCAAGTGATCGTTTTCATTCCTTAAGGCTCCTTTAATCGAGAAATTAATTCGAGGAGAGATTTGTAGATTTGAGTCTACGTAATACACCAAAAAATCCAAAAAAATTAAAAACAATCAAAAACCAAAAAAATTGAAAAAACGAAAAACCCCAAAAAGTATCTTCTTTGCTACCCCCAATCTCTACGTTAGTGCATCCGCACTCGATCAGAGGATTATTCTAATTCTAGAGACGCTTAGAATCGACGCAATCGAAATCGAAGGAATCGACGACGTAGACGAGAATTAGAAACTGACGTTCCTAATATCGTTGTTGAAGAGACCGTAGACGAGATGGCCGACAATCATTCGATGATGGAATTGCTCCAAGCGCCCACCGAGGGTTATGGAGACGCGATCGTAATTCTCGCTATCGAAGCGGAGATTTTTGAGAATAAGAGCGGAATGCTTTCGTTGATTCAAGCTACGAAGTTTCGAGGTCGTGAGGCGGATAATCCTCACGATCACATTCGGAATTTTGATCGTCTTTTGGCCACGAGCAAGTTTAAGAACGTTGACACCGATGTCGTCAAGCTTATGCTTTTTCCGTACTCGCTCGATGGTTCCGCCAAGGATTGGTACGAGAAAGAGCAACCTAATTCCATAATTACGTGGAAGGATCTCGTTTCCAAATTCGTTAATCATTTTTTTCCACCGTCTAAGACAATGTTTTTCAAAAACGAGATTACGAGATTTGAGCAAAGACCGAATGAATCATTTAGAGACGCGTGGGATCGTTTTACGGAATTGCTTAGGCAATGTCCTCACCATGGATTTTTCGAGTTACACCAAATCGACACATTTTATAACGGTCTTAGTTTTCAAGAACAAGATTCGTTGAATTCCGCCGCCGGTGGCAACTTTCTGTGTAAAACTCCGAAAGATGCATTAATGATTATCGAGAACTAATCCAAGGTTTACCAACTCCGCAACACACCGAGTGTTGCCAATGTCGCCAATGTTAGTAATTCTAATCGCGACATTGAGAGGGTTGCTGCGAAAGTCGATAAGTTGACGAATGTGTTTACGTCTTTTCTAATCGAGATGCAAAAGAAAGACGCTCCCGCTACGGTGAAAGCGGTTGAGGCTTCGTGTACGTTGTGTGGTGGACTCATAATTATTACGAGTGTGCGGCTACGGATGGCCAAACGTCGAGTGTAAATGCGTTAAATAACAATTTTCAAAATCAAAACAACGCGGGTCCATCACAAGGAAATTATAACCAAGGCAACAATTTTTCAAACCAAAACCGAAACAATTTTCAAGGAAATAATCAACAAGGAAGTTTTTCGAATCAAGGTTATAATCAAGGTCGTAATTTGAGTTGGCAAAATCGAGATAACAACAACAACCAAAACTCGAATTTTCAAAACAACGCTAATCAAGGAAACAATTTTTCAAATGGTAATCAAGGGCATTTTCAAAGAAATAATCAAAACCAAGGAAACTTAAATAATAATCAAAATAGTTCGTCAAACGATTTTCAAGAATATATGAAAAAGAATTAGGCTAATATGAGACGATTAGAGGGACAAATTGTTACTTTGAAAAACGACTTTTCCAATACTTTGAAACATCAAAATACAAATATTGAGCAAGGACAAATCGACAAAAAAAATGTTTTCGGCCATTATGAACAAGGCCTCGGGTGCGTCATCGAGTTCGTTACCTAGTGACACCATTGCAAATCCGAAGGAACATGTTAAAGCCGCCTCGTCTCGTGAGAAAAGTCGTGTGATTACCCTAAACCTTGATGGATTTAGAGTTGTTCCTTCTTCTCAACCCTCGACTTCTAAGACGCCTTCTTGTTCTAAAGTCGATGGGGGTGAACGTGGCGACCAAGGAAAAGAGTGCACACCATCGTGTACCTCGAATTCAATCCACGGTTCAAAAAGAGAGCTTTATCGACCTCACCCAAGTAACCCTTGAAGAAACTTGTGCTTCGATCCTTCTTAAAAAACCCAAAAGGCATATGCCGAGAAAGGAAGAGGATCTGGGCCATTTTTTACTACCTTATGATTTTTCTGAGATTGAGGGATGTTTAGCCCTTGCCGATTTAGGTGCTAGCATCAATATCATGCCTCGTTCTCTTTGGAAATTGATGAAATTGCCTAGCCTTACCCCCACGAACATGACAATCGAGCTAGCAAATTGTACACCTTTAGAACCAATTGGAATAGCCGAGGATGTCTATGTTAGAATTGGAAAGTTTGTTTTTCCCGTGGACTTCGTCATTTCCGATTACGAGTGTGATCCTAAATGTCCCATTATGTTAGGTCGACCCTTTTTATCGACGGCTCGAGCCGTAATCGACGTTCACGGTGGGAAACTCACTATGAAATATGGGGAGGAGATGGTGGAATTTTTCACGAGTAGATCCCAAGTTTCAAATGATCATGACAAAACCGAGATTTCAAATTCTAATGATTTCAAAATGTCAACTTTAGCGGAAAATATGAGGCTTGATGCATGTTTTGAAAGAATTAAAATGAACGGTTTTAAAGATGACGATTTTAATGATAAAGAATACGTGTACTTAATTCAAAAGGTTATTCGTAGATTTATGGATGAAAAATCATGTTGGGATTTATTCGGTGAAACAAGTAAGCAACTAATTCCGAAGGGTGACGTTATTGCCATCACGACAATGACCAAAATGGACTCGTCTTCACCACCTTCGAAGGACCACGTCTTTGAGGCTTCAACTTCTAATTCTATTGAAGTGCCTCCATTTCCTAGCCCAACACCCATTGAGGCTAAAGGTTTCATCGACATCGATCCACTCGTCATAGAAAAGTCACCTAAACATAGTCATTCGACTTGTACGACCATGGTTGTGAGTGCTCACATCGACTATTTCTTTGACAATGACGATGGCGATTTTGCCGAGATTGGTCACGTGCTTAAAAGTCTACATGCCATTTTTGAGGATTCTCCTAAAAAGACCTCTTCACATAGAAAGTACGATGATTACGAGTTTGATCCCGAGATTGAGGAAATTATTGAACGAGAGCTAGCTCTTTTACCTCCACTTCCACCTACGAGTGAGGTTGATTTTTCCAAAATCGAGGATGAACTTGATGAGTTGGAACGTATTATTTTTCATGACGAACGAACTCACGTGACCTAAAATCCCATTCTCGAGGAGTTACCTAATCAACACTCCTCAAATGAGAATGGCGTTTACCATATTCGTGAGGATCTAACTTATCAACGATCCCCACAAAGGAATGATGGTTTTGTGTTTGATCGTGATCTCTTCGAGAGAGTTTCTAAACTCCTCAATGAGGGGAACGTAAAACCTTGGTTTGACAAACCCATCTATGATGAAGAAATCGACGTTCATGAGGATGATGAATATGTTGACCCCGAGGGGGCGGTGTTCTTTGTTGACAAACGTTTTGAGGACTTATACAATCCACCACCCCTAACCACGACTAAAATTTGAGGATTTTTAGCGTGACTAATTTTGAATTTGAAACGCCAAATATTTTCGACATCATCAAATCGGGTATTCATAAAGAGTTTTTGAATGATGAAAAAGGAAAAGATTTTAAAATTGATTTAAAATATTTTTCTACAAGTTTAACTCCGTCATCACATCGTTTTATGAGTACTACCACCTCGTCTACTCCTTTTGACAACGGCGTGTGTGGTTTTAGTGTGGGGGAAGCCCCTTATATTTCTTCACACTTTACCACCGAGGACGAGATATTCGATCCCGGAATCGCATTTTTATGGAAATCTCGGTCTTCCACCGATGCAATAAATGGAAATCATATCTATTTTCTTGGTGTAAGTCTACCTCGAGTAGCTCATTATAGTGCCCCACCCGTTGTCCCACCCTTCTATTTCTCATCTCTTTTCTTCTACCTCTTTGAGGTTTTGGCTTCGGTTGAAGTAGCGTTGTTTCGTCTTTCAACCGAAAACGAGGACGCTATCTTTGACCCCTGTATACATTTATCGGGTTTTTAAAGTACACCACGTACTTTTGGGCCTTGTTTATCATGTAATCCCCACAAAAATGACCAAACCATGATAATCCCTAATTGATCACATTTATGGAGATTCGAGTCGAGCTTTTGACTCGGTTATCAAAAACAAGGTGCCTCGTGGGTGATTCTCATGCTTATCCTTGTAAATATTATCGTTTTCTAATAGTGTAACGAGGGGACTTGTGCCCTTCCAACCATTGTTCCGTGGTTGTTTGTGATTGTGATTTATTAGGTTCATCGTCATCATTGAAGCCTCTAGTGTTCGTTTAACGGATCACTCGAGCTTTGATCGTTACATTTGGAGATTCCGATATCCGATGATATCCTTTTATGTTCTAACATTTATCTTATTAGCATAATTCATAAATGGATTTTAGGTTATTCGTTTTACCCTTTCCATGCTCGAGATTAAGCATTCGACTTTCGTCTCTAGTATGGGGGTGTTTCACCCCTAGACTCGAAACATTGAGGAAAATGTTTAGTTTTAGTATGGGGGGGGGGGGGGTGAGTAGATACTTCACCTTGCTTACGTCATCACGCAATCCAAATTTCATCTTTTTGTTATCGTCTTATGCAAAATAAGGCTAAAAATGGCCAAATTTTAAATTTTTTCTTGTTTTTCATAAATGTTCAAGACACGAATGTAGGTTTTCCGATGGTGAGAGTAAGAGTAATTTTTGACTCGACCGTGCGTGTTGAGCACTTAGCTTCGATTCCTTTACTTTTTAGGCTAAGTCTCTTAAATGAGGACGAAAAATGATAGAGTAAATTATAAGCTACGTAATCTTTCACGATCTCATGTGTGGTAATTATTAGCTTTTTCTCCCCACGCTTTTGTTTAAATAAATGCAATAAGTAAGGTCGTACGATTTAAAAGGTTACTTAGCTTCTAGCCCAAGATCGTTTAAAAGTTGCTCGTGTTCGAATAGAGTTCATAGCCAAGGCATAACTTATTGAAGCGGGATGCGAAGATTGACAAAGTTCCAAAAAGGCCCTAACAAGGCATGAAGACTCTATTTTGTTGCTAAAGATCCAAGATGATGTGAAGTATAATTATTCCAAAATCGATATGAAGGATCAAGACACACAACGAAAAGCAATATACTCCCCTAAAGATCATGGAGAAGTCTATCCAAAAAGACCCTAACAAGGTATGAGGATAAATATATCCAAGTCCGAAAAGGAGACGAATCGTTGTATATCATAATCCCAAATAAAGATTGAAGAAAAATGATGAAGTCCTGGTCCAAGTGAAGAAATTCCATATATGAAGAGAAGACCATTATTTCAAGAACGTCTTCCAAGATTCGAAGTATGAAGTACATGCCAAATATCGGTCCGAGAAAGGTCTCAAATCGCGAAACGAGTTATGCCAAGATATGAACTTAAGAAGATTACGAGAAGCCGTTTTAAAAGATCGTGTCTTTTAGCTAACTATTAATTAAATCGCCCTAATTTATTTTCGGCCTTAATAAAATATCGAAATAAGTCAAATGCATCCTCGTGATCATTAAGACAAAATAAAATATAAGAGACACACCTTAGGAATAAGGGAGTCTAAGTACGTAATTAACGCTCATGAGTAATGATTTTTTTACTAACTTGTAATGACAATGATATCGTTACACGCTTAGCATGGAATTGGGTGAAAATCGAGGACGAAGAACTTATCTCTATGAGGCATTCACGTGTTCTTATTCTTTGACCCTAAAAGTCACTTAATCGTGATGAAAACAATACATTATGTCTAAAACACGTGTAGTAGTTTGTTTAAGTTTACATTTCAATAAATGTCACATAAAAATGAATTTTGGAAGTGCTATGATACTTAATTCTAGCATTGCGTGGGGACACGTCAATGGTTTAGTATGGGAGAGTGATGAGACTGCAATTATACATAGTCTCATCGTCCAAAACGGGCTTAAAACGCTTAAAATGGGGGGGGGGAATCATTCCAGTGTAAAGGACCTAATGACCAGTGTGTTGTGAAGTTTAACCTTAATCAATGTGATTGTAGGAGATGAGAGTTAACTGACATACCATGTAGGCATGCTGTTGCAGCATTGAACAATACGGAAACTCATGGAGAATTTGTTGGGATACCAGAGGAATAGGTGATACTTTGTTATTGGTTAAAAACATGGAAGGAAACGTATAAATATAAGGTTGAACTTGTTAGTGGTTGCAGTTTCTAGCCAAGATGCAGGATCCCGGGTGTGTTACTACCTTCTCACCATCATGTTCCTATATGTAGACCAAAGAAGAAGAGAAGAATTTCCCAGGATGAAGTTGTTGAGTTGGCTATAAAGAAAATGGCTAAGGGCTTGTTTGGTTAATTTTTTGACTAAGTCTTGTTAATTAAACATATGACTTATTGTAGACAGGCTCAATTTTATTACTTAATATTCTTAGACATCTTACTTTAGCAAGTCACGAACAAAAAAATTTTCTTATGACTTAATAAATTCAGTTTTTTTATATTAAGTCATTTAAGTCTTTATCAAACATCACCTAAGATAAAAAAAAAGCTGACTAGGTAGGGCTCCCGAATGACTTGCAGCAAGTGTAAAGGACATTGTCATAATAAGAGAGGGTGCACTAGTGGAAGTTCTGGCCAAGGAGCAACAAACAGTCAAAGAGCAAGCCAAGGAGTCCCAGATAGTCAGCCAATGGCATCACAAACAACTCAAACATCATCATGAACAACTCCAGCTGGTAAGGGTCTACAGTAGAAGAGACAAAGCAAGAAAGTGGATGGTGGTTCTACAAAGCAGAAGAAATGAGGATCGAGCTGTGAGTTTCCGTAAGTGAATTTGCACCAGTGAGAATTGATGGTGCAAAATGTTCAAATTTTTTTTTTCCGAATAATATGTGTGTTTAAGGACAAAAATGTGATTCTTATACTTTTATACAATGTGTGTTGTAGACAGTAGAAATAATGACTGTTTAGGGCCTGAATGGCAATGGTTGTTGTTTAATTCAGGGGTTCTACTGAACTTGTTTAATTCACTATATACGTTCTAGTTTTTCTTTTTTTGGCATACTGTTGATTTCTTTAACTGATTCGGTCAAATCTTCCCTTATCAGATAGGATTTAGACTAACATTTTAGGCATATGATATAGATACTGCCAACAAATGTTAACTTATCAGATATGATGTAGACTAACATATAGTGCCAAAAAAATACCCGTTTGTTGACTAAATTAAGTCAAACCTGAAGACCTATTCCCAAATACGCCATATGTTGACTAATTAAGGTCAATATTGAATAGCTCTACCAAAACACATGAAAAAAACAGGTTCTAGACTCATTAAAGGCCGAGTTGAAGAGCACCCTATATCCAAACATCCATCACACGTCACAATAATCAACAATCCCTAACACCTATTTGAATGATTCATAAATCATGGATTAAGACATAACACCGATTTTATTTATCATGAAAAAGGTCAATGCAACCAAGAATGACCTTATTCCCTGAAACATGAAATTAAGCACAAACTAAGTTTTCAAACTATAAAAACTTGTATGCAAGGAACATAAAAATTCAGGATAAAAGAAGCATCTTCTTTAGTTTCTTCACAAGAGCTTCCTTCTCAGTCAACAACATCAGTTTCTCATTTAGATATTCTTCGAGCTCATTTCGGGTCCTCAAGAGCCCATGAATCACATCAACTGCTCGGTAACACATTATGGGGTCAGTCCAACAAATAAAACCATAACCAGGACAACTGTAGAATCGTCGCCCCGGGTTCCTGTCAGTCCATGAAGTTTTGATTGTTGTGGGTTTGCCACATATGATCATCATGACTACTGCAATGATGTGTTAAAGAATATATATGACTAAAGATGAATGTGTCGACATACCTATATATGCAAGCTTCCAACCACACGTGTTAGTAATGGCGGGAAAAGGATTCGGGGACTAAAACTGCATAAGAGAAAGGTAGATACTGGGTAACGAGATAGGGTGGCACAGGAAAAGACGAATATAACGTGCCAGGCACGTGTGGGACTTAACAGAAGTAAACGGTGAAAATTGAAAAATCGTCAACTCAGTGGTAAAAATGCACGAGATTTTGAAGTATAGTGACAAAATTGCTTGAAGTTTGCTCTTAATAGCAAATTTGCGAAAATGGGAAAGGATTAAGACATTTTTGCAGAATAACCTAAACAAAAAAATACATAAAGACAATATTTAATCTCATAAAAATCCACCTTATAATATATAACACGAGTACCTAAAATAAAGTCATCAAAAGTATCATGACTCATTTTTTTAACATTTGATTTATTTGCCTAAACACTCTTTTATATATCTCACATTTATGTGAGGCAAGTATAATAAACATAAGGGTAAAAGCTATATATTACCTACGTATTTTCTGTTTTGTCCACGATTAACCAATGAACACAAGAAAATACCAGATACACCCATGAACTTTCAAATAATGGTTTAATATAACCAATTTGGTGACCTTCTACCTTCTCAATAGGTAACCACCATCTCTACCATCTCCACCTCCTTCTCTCCTTCCTCATATCTAATGTCACCACCTCCATAACCACCACCACCTCTATATCGATTGCCATCTGGACACAAATTAATTCATATACTTGATATGGTTCGCTCCATATCCTTGATTTTGAACCGTGAACACAAATTAATTCATAACCACCACTACTTCCATATGCTTGATTTTCACCCTCAGAGCTATCTGAACACAAATGAATCAATTCATAACCACCACCACCTCCATAGCTTGTGTAAAACAGGTTATGTACGCATTCCTTGACCAATTCATAAACTTGGGTCTTCCTAAAACTCGTAAATTTCAAGGTGTGAGCCCAAACAACTTTGATGGACATGGTAACTACAATGTTGGACTTAAGGAACAAAGTGTGCTCCCTAGCTTAGTTATGATGCTCTCGGTAAACGAAAGGGATGTATGTGGAGATGGTAGAGATGGTGGTTACACACAATCAATAATACTAGTTATTACCAATCAATAATAACAACTAATAATTATCAAGTAGAATGGTGTTATTTTGGGGTAATTACTAAATCTGACACAAAATCAATTATCAAACACACCCAATCTGCACCAAGGGGAATGGATGCATGATCGAATTAAGTGCAATGTTTGAGGCACATATACAGATGCATGATCGAAGTATTGCAAAAGGATAAAGCAATGACATGTAACTGATGATGTGCACAAAATTGCTTACGTGGATCTTACATGGCAGTGACGTGGAGGACATTCGGTTTTAGGAGTGAATCTAAAACAGTTAAACAAGTTATAAGGGGTAATCTGGTATTTTCTTAAATTCGTTGGTTATCGTAGACAAAACAGATAGTACGTGGTTAATATATATCTTTTACCCTAAACATAATTATAAACAATAACAACAAGTTTAACACAAAATAAACATTAAAAGGTGTGTATTTGTGAAACTAACTTTTAAAAATAATAAGGTGTTAACATGTAAAACATATAACATATATTAAGTTATTAGGAATTGTATATTAACCAGGATCATTTAGTACTACTACATGTAATCTTGAAAGAGAGTTTTATGTAGCAAAATTTGGTGGTTAATCAGTTGACCATATATATGGAGGCCGCAATGTTGTTGACATATAAGCCTAAGAGGAACGAGGGTCCGTTTTAAAATTCTTTTTTTTTTCTGGGCCTTTTGGACCTGTCAATGTCAGATTTTACATAAATCAGGGCACTCACACATGAAGCAACTAACCCTTCTTCACTAACTCTTATATATAACCCTCCAATCTGCCTCTTAACACTACCCACTCTTTCTCTCTCTAATACCTTTTTCTTTCTATCTTTAAGGTTTTCAATGTCTAAGAGTGAACAACCATTTCAAACATGTTTCCTAGGTATGAAATGAAATCTTGCTTTTATTATAGTCCTTGTTATATTATCCTATGACTAGAATATCTTGAATCTTGAATTTTTGTGTGTTTATTTAGGAAGAAGATATAAAGTTTCGAATAAAGTGGATGTTTTGAATGATGATGATGTTGGTGGCCTCGCCGTGATGGATATGGTTTTTGTGGCAGTGACGGATGTGGTTTCTTTGTTTTGAGTTAATTCTGGCGTTATCCTTTCCTGAGCTTTTACCCTAATCTATTCTTGTATTTCTTTCTTCCAGTTTTTTGTTTCTTGTTTGTTTTTTGACTTGTTGCCTTTTTTTCTCCTTGTGATTCTTATCTTCTTGACCTTGTAAGACCTTTTCTTGACCTTGTAAGACCCAACGGCACCTTCTACATCATTGCCTTGTGTTGCCGTTTGGATCTTAGGTCATTTTAAGGAGAAGTAAGGTCTTTTCACCGTCGTTCTTCGTTCCCACCCAACTCGTGTTCTCCTTCCTTGTCTATCCCTTCTGAGCTATTTCCTCTCGTCAACGAGGGAACCTGTATCAATTAGTGGTTATCTTTAACAAAAGAAGCCCTGATTAATCTTTGAAAACGTGTAGTGAGTTATGGACTTATGGCTACATTTCAAGATATAAAAACCCTAGAATTGAAGCTGGTGCGCCTATATTCAAGATCTACAAACCAAATTCAACCTTAGTTTATTTGATCTTGATTGTTATCTTATGGAATGTTGTAGTGTACTATTGTATTGAGGTGAAATAAATTCAAGATTCCAATGATTTTCAATTCTTTTGGTGGTGTTTTTACTGTTTATATTTGGTACTTTATTTGGTTGTCCCAAGTGCTTCTTAGTCTACGTACGTAACACATACACACATGTGTGTGATGTGTGGCAGTAATTATTCTTGTAAGACATCAATGTTAGTTTGTATTATTATGGAAAAAATCTCTAGGGGGCTCAGTAGTTTCAGTCTTAGTTGACTAAAAAGTATATGTACCAAAAACATGTCATAAATATACAGTAGAATTGTAAGATACCATAAAAATTTCAATGGATAAATTTGTCTTATAGATTGGCAAGAAAATTTTCTGGCCAACCATTTCGGAGCATGATTTTTTTAACTGATTTTCTTTATCTCAGCAAGTCTTCTTTAAGCTGTTGTTTTCCGCCCCTTATAACGATGCAAGGAGGTATATGGCCAGTCGTCGTCACTTGTGTGTCGTTGAAGGGCTTTTTGGAAAGATCCGTGGGTGAAGTCCTGAAGCCTTGTGTATAATAATAATCGTTTGATCATAGCAACTCTATGACAGTTAATAGTATAGCATTGTTATATATAGTAGTTTTAAAACATATAAGTCGTACAACTATTTGAACACACACATATATAGCTGAGACTACAAGCGCCTCTCTCACTCTGCTCACTATACCCTCTTGTAGGAAATTATTATTAAGCCCATTTTCCTGCCGCTATAGTTTTTAAAGTACAAAATGTAAACAAAACTAATCTCAAGCATGTTTCAAGCATAATTCAAATTGATTTAGATTATATGTTATTGCACAAACTTTAGTTATAGTGTTTTACTTTTTATGATCTGTGCAACCAAACAATGTTTAGTTTTACTTTACTTGTCTTATATATTGTAAAATATTTGAAACATCCATGTTTTTAAAAGTCTGAAAACATTATAACTAAGGTATGATCTTGCATTAAACTACAAATTAAATGCAAATATACACAGTATAAGACATATTTAAAGATAAAGTAAAACATTTTTCAAATAGTTAGTGCTTTACTTTCTATGATCTTTGCATTAAACTACAAATTAAATGCAAATATACAGCATCAGACAAGTATTTAAAGATAAAGCAAAACATTGTTCAAATAGTTATAGTGTTTTACTTTTTATGATCTTACATTAAACTAATTAAATGCAAATATATATAGTATAAGACAAGTATTTAAAGATAAAGTATTGTTTTTATATATTGAATATTGACAATTATTTGAATACTATTTTGAAACAATTAAAATATAGCAAGATTTTATCGAGAGCGTAACTAAAATAATTTTGATCGCTCGAATCGATCTTATATTCATTTATAGTTTATACACTCATGGAACTTCGTGAGATTTGGTCCAATAGTGAAAAATACATATAGAAAAAAGTATATGCTTCTCTTAACATAAGATTTTGCCTGTTTGTTTCGCAAATTTGTGTGGGGAAACCAATTTAGAATCTTTTAGTCCTTTGCTTACAGAAAAAAAAATTGATAATTGTTTATTAAGGAGCCATTTGGTCGTGAGGCGTGAGGATCTTTGGTTTAGTTGATCGGGACACTTATAAAATTGATTGAGACACACATTTTATAAATAGTTTTAACAGTATATATTTACAGTAGTATTAATTTTTTTTATGATGAATAATCTGACTATACATTATTTTTGTTGTAGCAGAAAGATTTATTAAAAATAGGTAATTTAATATTTACCCAGCTCGTACATAACACACTCGGATTAATCGCATCAGCAACCAATTTTAAGGAATATCAGACTTTTCAATGTTGTTTGTATTATTGAAGCAAATGATGATGAGTTTTGTTTCGTTCTTTGTTTTCTTCCTCGCCAGTCTTATTTCTCTCTTTCTTTCTCTTCTTTTCCTCCAGTTTTTCCACACACACTGAGTAGATACCATGTATTATTGTGAATTTGCTATGATTATGTTATACTGACACAGTTTGTCAATTTGTGTCACAAATTAGTTCTGCAAAATGATTTTTTTTAGCTTTCATTTCTTTGTTACTATATATAACTATAGTATATATCGTTGGTCTTGTTCAAAATTAGAAAAAAAATACATATTCGTTGGTTATTTTATGAATTACAGACACAATTTCATATTTTTTCATTGCCTTATTTTTATAAAATAAAGTAAGTAATATTTAATTCTGAAAATAAGTAAACTACTACTGTAGTATACGCTATACACACATCATAGTCATTGATGCTGTTAAGTAAAGTAAACTTATGTAAATGTTAGTAGTAAAATTGAAGAAATCATCATAATTTTCATTGAGATTAAAGAACTTAGATGTTTTTAAAAGAGACATTGGGAACATGGTAGCATCACACACACAAACACAAACAATGGCTTTGGTTTCATAAATTAATATTAGGATTCCTGAAATTATGTTTCTTGATAATTTCAGTGTGTTCAAACTTCAACCGAAATATTCTTCTATATTTGTTTCTTTTAGACTTTTAGTAATACCATATTTTGGAATTAAAAAGGAGAAAGACGCTTGAAATTGTAAGCCTGTAACAAAAGAAACATTACAACAAATGAGTTTTCACATTTCTTATAATGCTTTTTACACTTTAATATGTATGAATTTGAAAAGTTCATTTTATGATTAGTATTCTTGGTGTGAAAAAATTGAGTGTAACATATAATTTCACACTTTTAAGTGTGAATATTTATAGTTAACTACATTTTTATGTGTGAATTTTTAAATACTTCACATTTTTATATGTGAACTTTTTAATATTTCACACTTTTTAAAACTCACACTAAAAAGTGTGAATATTTTACAAATAAAGTTCACACTTATATAGTGTGAAAAAAATGTGAATAAACACGAAATTTGTTGTAGTGAAACAACTATAGATTCTAGTTAGATAAATAGAACCCGCGTCCGTAAGTTTATTAAATAAAAGTAAATTATGCTCTTTTCATCCCAATATTATTGTCTAGTAAGTCTTTCAAGTACTCTGAACTGGATCTTTCATCCACCTCATCACCTGATATCTCTTAAAAGTCGTTAACAATTCCATTTGAATAAAACGTAGTTGATATGGGGCCACTAATTGAACTTAGGGTGACAGTAATCAAGGCTTTCTTAGACTCAAGATATCTCCTATAGACTAGGTTATCTTCATTGACAAATATTTCGTAAATATCGGCTAAATTCTGAGTCTGAATATGGTTTGCATTACTCGAGCCTTAAGAAAAGCTAAGCCATTTTTCAGGGAGACTATTCACAAGCCAACATTGATTTCATGTTTAGATAGTTTCACCTCATCATTCGACAGCTCATTGAGCAAGGTCTTGTATCGGGTATAAGCTTAAGGAAGTGTTTCAGATGGTTTGCCCTAAAAGTGTTCCATTCGAGTTTCAGGTCCATTATCTGATTTTCTATAGTGTCAGACGGGTTGTCAAAACTGTGAACTAGGTCTGTTCATGTTGCCTTTGTCGTCTCACACTCGATGACAACTTCCATAATATCATCAGGAAGACAAGATATTATGATGATTTTGAGTTGTTGGTCCTGATTGACCACTTTCCTCTCATCGTCAAACCATTGGGAGTCATGTTTGTTATCACCTTGTGTTGTTTTCCGTTTAAATGGACCATCCTTAATACGAGTGATGTAATAGGGTTTCATTCTCATTAAATAGCACAACATTCATTTTTCCACTTATTAAATTTTTTAACTTCCAATTTAGGAGCATTAACTGAGTAACTTGTTCCTTTCTTATTGACAAGTTGTGGTACATTACTTTCAACCATAGTGGATCAAGGTTTTAAAAACGTTTAAGTGGTATTAAAAATGTTTTATAAACCTACCGCTCTAATACCACTTGTTGGTCCCTCGTAATTAGTCTTATAGTTATATTTACTAAATATAAGGCTAACCCATGCTAAAGTAATGCTTAAACACGTTAAATATAATATGTAAAAATGCAAAAGTTTTTAAACGTTTAACTCTTATTATTCAAAGAATTATACCCTATTGTATACGAAACAACAATAGAGATTGAATAGACAATGTGTATGTTGTCACCTCCTCAGTAACGAGTAATACCAGTCCTTACGATTTGATATGCTCGACGAATAAGACATCAATGAGTTTATAACTCAAGTGCTTTTGATCGTTTTTGGAAGAGAGAATTTGTTTGTGAATATCAAAACATTAAGTGCACAAACTTGAATTGTCTCTTTTACAATGATCCTATTTATAGACTAAGGTTATGAATGAGATAAGGAATTGTCATGTGCAATTACCCTTTCTCGGTTACGGTACAAGGTCCACAGTTTGTCATGTACCTATTATAAGTATCAGGACAAAGTCCTTTCTAATACTCAGTACCCTTGTCTATCCTAAAAGGGTAAGTTACAATAAGCGTTTTGTACTACATCTTATCTACTCTAAAATTATCCCACCTATTCTTTAGTCTTCATGACTTCATTATTCCTTTAGGGAGATCATATGAGGTTCAGTGATTCTGTTGCCACAACTCACTGAACCCATCCCTTTTTCTTCATCTCGGGTATATCATTCACTGAGTTCCACATCACTAAATACTTCAGTCTTTCTCTTAGAATCAGGCTGAGCTCTCGAAGGTATCTCACTGGGTTACTGTTTACTTAGTGATCTCATAGTGTCAAGGTTTATATATACACTTAGGCTTTTTTTATTTTTATTTTGGGTAAAGGGGACTATCCTCGGAAATTATATACACTTAGGCTTATTGTTATTCAAATTCATCAATGAGACCACTAGAAAGTGAATTGACCTAATAGTCATCACTAGCCTCAATAGTGGTCAAGCTATCCTTCTTATACCTTTAAGCTCGTCCCAAGAGTCATAGATCTTCCTTAGTTATAAATAAAGGTGAATTGATCATATGTTCTCTTCATCCCCAACTCTCTTATACTAACACCGAATACTCATTCTAAGGGGTCCATTATTTTCTAAAAAGGTCCCTGAGATCAGTAGCAATCTCAATAAGAAGTTTCATAATTTCTTGAAGTGTTTTGAAGAAGTTATAACTCATATGCCCCATTACAAGCTCTAGATTCCTGGTTTACTTGTTTGATGATCATCACCTTATTATATAAGTTCTTATTATGTTCTAAACCTTTAATAAGCTTTTTTATAATCTATATAAGCACTTTCAATCATCCTTGGTTCAAAAAATCATCTCAGTTAACCAAACATGTCTCAAAACCCTAGTTTTGTAATTCACAAAAAATAACGAGGTAATATCCATTTCATGAGCTATAATTATATAAACTTAATTTTATTATGATTAGAAATAAGTTCCATAACTATTTTCCAAGTTACTAGATCTTTTTCTATAAATTTGAACTTGTTATGTAATTATATGTAAGTTCAAGGGTCATTTCTGTCATTCTTGAATCTTTAAACATTCAGGGTCCAAAACTTCAATTTCCTAAAGTTAAAACTATAAGGATTGATTTTGTAAAGTTTCAAACCTAAAGGTTAAGATTTTAATGATTAAAAGTGTAATATTAAAAACTCTATACTTTTTGGGTTAAAATGTAAATAAACTAAACTTATAACTTTAAGGGCTAAAAATATAAATATCTCAAACTTATAAACTCTAAAGGTTGTTTTTGTCATTTTCTAAACTTAAAAGTTTAGAAATATATAAAGTAATTGCTTTTAAAACTATAAGGGTAAATTTTACCAATTTTAAAACCTAAGGGTTTAAAATGAAAATTAAGTAAAGTATATATACTATATTTATCATATGAAGAACTTTTAAAATTAGAAACATACTCTCTCCGTCCCATATTAAGTGTCTAGATTCTTTATGCACAATATTTTAGGTATATTATATTCTTACAATTATTAGCTACCAAATGATAATTATACCTTCATTTAATACAAAAAAAAAACAAAAAAAAACACAAATCAAATATGGGCCACATATTAAAGGGTATAAATGGAAAATAATTATCAAGATTCTCTCATGTATTATTGTTGACACTTAATATGGGACAACTGAAGATTCCATTGTAGACACTTAATATGGGACGGAGGGAGTAACATGTTAGTAGGGAGCTTCGTATGAAGAGTTTCCATTTTGGTATTACGTATTGGCTGAGTTGCTGGATTTACGATTTAAAATGTCCTAGCTCCCCAAGCGTTTACTGAATGAGCTTTGAAATGTGATGGCCCGAATAATGATACAATATTTCTATACTCTATTAACCTCAAAAACATATATTGAACATTACTTAGATTTTTGAACATAAGACTAAGACTTGACATACTTATTAAAACTCAAGTTAGCTGACCAAGCCGTTTATTTTCCAATGAACCACTTCTGACGTAACTCAGATTTTATGACTTACGGTGAGATCATAGCCTCGCTTTTACTACTTGAACTATTTTCAAAACCCCTCGAGGGGATTGATATGAGTCAATTCTCATATCAATTATAACATATAAAACCCCTAAAACACAAGGAAATTACCAAGTTTTATTATGTAAAATGGAATTACGTGGTATTCTTTGTTGTTTGTGAGTGTGTAGGTAAAAAGATACGATTTGGTGCAAACACGGATTTCAAGGCTTAATTTTGAAGAAAAGACAAAGGAAGGACCAAATATGACAAGTATTCAAAGTTTAAGGGCCTAATTAGTTGATTTCAGAAGTTGAAGGGTTGAAGTTGAAAAGTCTAAAAAGTCCTTATGCTTAAACAAAAATCTGCCAAAGTTAAGGGGATTAATATTTCGTTTTTAGTTTAGTTGTCTTCTCAGCTCGATTCGAATTGATATAACAATTCTAAGCTTGACTTGATTGTTTTTGGTTGTAAGATCTTTTTTTGGAATTCTATGTCTAATTGGCAAGAAGCAAGTAAAAAAAAGTAAAAATATCTATTATACTACATATACCTACTATACTAAAAACATTTAGCACATACCACAATTAATTGCACAAAATGTAAAAATGTAAAATACAAATTTACACTACAATTCAAAATTGCAAAATACAAAATATAAAACTAATTCAATTCTATAAAATGTAAATCAAATCAAAACTTGAATTTGTGAAATTGTTTAATAATCTAGCCTAAACAAATCTAGTCCTTAAGTAAAAACCAGTCCAAATTCAAATCCAATCAGGCCCAAACTAGCTACAGCCCAAAAATACAACAATCCTTGAACGTGTCTTTACAAATCTAACCATTGAGGACTACGACTGTAATAGAATTTCAACCAAAAGGACTAATGACTCTAACTGATTAACAAGAATGGACCATGATTGAAACAAGACAAGACAAAGTGAAGGATCAAAACTGGTTTTCACTGAAACTTACTAAATTCATTTGCCACAAAGATTACAGTAACTTTTTTTCCTACAAATCCTTTTTATTTACTAACTTGCTGAAAAAAAACATTGTCCTATTAGATCTAACAAACTTCACACTAAATTAGTCTATAAGCTCTGACTGAAATTCGTTATCAAACTAAGTTCCCTTGTATCCAAATTCGATGAAACACTACTCTAAATCTCACAGCCAATTACTCGTTTAATTCAGTAAATCAAAATCCATAGTCAAAGCAAGCTAAATGAACCTATTTTCCACATAAAAATAGGCAGCAACTAACTTTTAACTGTAAAATGCAAGGAAACAATACAATGTGCTTAACCAGAACATCCGAAGCCAGTCCGTTGTTGGAGTAGGTCAGCGCTGAACTGCCTATAGAACTCGAACTGAATGAACTACTGATCTCGAATTTGACAGCAATAACGACCAAAGATTACTCCAGCTCTGAATTGAGATCTCAATAACTCATCGAAGGCAACTAAACTCTAAAATGATATCACATCGATGTACTTACTAATTAACAGAAACACTCCTTACCAAATTGAGAAACGGAAGATTGAAACTGGATTACTCACTAGATTACTACTCTTTAATTGCTCACAATTCGAGACCTAACTGATTATTTAACTGAAGTTCAAAACATAAAACTAAAAAACTCATTCTGAAAAGATGATGGTAAAACAAAACTTTTCATAAGCTTGTGACCCAAAGCTGTTATCAAATTCATCCAAACAGGACCAAACCAAAAGCTCGAAAGTTGTTAGAAAACTTGTATCTAAAGCTGAATTATGAATCAAGAATCTAAACTAACTGTATTTTATAAAAATTCTTCCTCGAAAAGAAGCTACTCATAAGCTCTTAATGAGCCTATGAACAATACTAAAAAAAAAACTCAATTAATCTGATGAGTAAACTAACAAGCTTATAAAATCAGTAAACGAAAAGCTTATAAACTGAAATGACACGTGAGCTTATTATCACAAGCTATATGAACAAGAATCAATAAACTCGTCAACTAAAATCAATCTCGATTAACAGTAACAATAAAAGAAAGCTTAAAAGAGAATCAAGAAATCTTTAAGAATCTTAAGTAAGTTTCATTAATGGCGAAAACAGTAATCAGTTACAACTGTAGAAACTGAAAGCTTAACAAACTTAACAGAAAACTGAAATGATTTAAACTGTGAAGAAAACTTATCTAAACTACTCCTAACTCTAACTATCTGTGTGAAAAACTACACCTAGTCTAACCATGAAAAATGAAGCCTTCATCTTCCTTTTATAGCCTCCGTGTGGAAGAGGTGTGACGTGGTTAATCCAATGATTGGATGCCACGTGGAAAATACGAGGTTTAATCGTTCTTCATCTTCAATCCAAATTGGGCGTTTCTTCGTCTTTGGGTCTTGATCTAATTGACTGCTCCCATCTTGTAGAGGAGAAGGAGAGAAACACTTTTGTAGTTATAAGTTTCGGTTGAATCCTTCTTGATCATCCTTTATTTTGATTTGCAGGTTAAGAGAGGATAGAAAGATGAAGTCGGTTTTGATCTCCTTTTCTCTCTCTTCATTTGGGAACGAAGAAGACGTGTGTGGGATTTTTTTGTGTTTGACCGGTCTTGGTCAACAGACCAAGATAATAAACTTGTTAACTTTCCATGATTTTGCATTTTGGTCCTTTCTCTTTCATTCCTTTTCAAATGATATATAAACTTTGAGCAAATCTATCTTTCATCCTTCATCTTTGTAGAAAATTGCAAATTAAGCCCTCCATCTTGGTGAATAATGGCAAATATGGTCCTTGAAAGCATCTTTCGTCTTTTTCTTCGTCTTTTGATCAAATAAGTCCTTGAAAACTCGTGTTTATCTCAAATGTACCTATATTACCTGAAAATACACAAACACCAAATACACACGTAATTCTGACAATTTTCAGTTAAATATAAGGTATTCGACTGTGTTTTGAGTGGTATTTGGATCATTATTGATGAGTGTTTTCACACTTATCAACTCCCCTCCACTTGACCATTGCCATGTCCTCATGCAATGCAACATTTTAAAGCTCTAAATTTACACTTTTCTCATAATTAACCAACCTTGGCTATTTTATGATTTAATAACTATACAATGCTATATGATGAATGGTTTTGAATATTTACAATGCAATGCAAAGAAAACAATTCTATTTATATATTTTTGATTTTTATTGAAATGGTTTTGATGGAAATAACTCATAAAGAAATCAGTGACTTAGATTAGGGCTTTGGTACCATGGACATTTATCACCCTCAAGTTTCACTTTCCCCATACCAAGCTTAAAAATAGAATCATTGTATTCACAAGTAAAAAGTGCTTCAACTTATTCATGACAATTAAATGTGGAACCGGTTATTATTTGAGCAAATTGCTTGTGAGCAAATTTGTCATTATTTAAGCGTGAAGTATAAGAAATGTAAAATCCAAAAATAAGGAAGCACGGTTTTAATCCTAAGTAATCCTCTCATCCATTACTTGAAAAACCGCTCACAATTAATATAAGTTCGTTTTAAGAATAATAAGTCATTCGCCTTATGTGTAAAATCCTCATGTCATGCTTTCATAAGTAGCTACACACTCGCTAAGGAAAGGAAAATAAAACTCACGCAATAATTTACATCCGCCATCTTTTTGAGACTTTGGATCTTCAACCCCGCAACCCGTCAAGGTAATATTGGATTGGAGCAATCTATTGAATCCCCGCAACCCGTCAAGGTAATATTGGAACTCAATAGTCACTATAATTAACACCACACTGCCCCTCTTGGGAGTCTTGCATTATTTTTTTTTCTTTTCTTTTTCTTTTTTTTTCTTTTTTTTTTCTAGCCACTCATTTTTTTTCATAAGCCGCTCTTATTTTTCTTTATTCCTCACAAAGAAATTTGAAAAGAAGAAAAGGAAAAACACCCGCTAAGTATAGAGCATGACATAAGTCTAGTACACATAAAACGTGC
This sequence comes from Glebionis coronaria, assembly GCA_025667525.1. Lineage (NCBI taxonomy): Eukaryota > Viridiplantae > Streptophyta > Magnoliopsida > Asterales > Asteraceae > Glebionis > Glebionis coronaria. The sequence continues at coordinate 172,605,662 of CM046879.1, read as the reverse complement.
TAACTTAGAATCTTAAGACGTACTCATATCAACCACAAATGATTAGCCAAAAATGCATAAGAGATTACAAACCAATTAAAACCGTACTTGATTATTTATTAACAATTATATACATGCGAAGAAAATAGAGGCAAAGAAGAGAAGGGTTTAGCCACAAGTAATTGCCATGAAGTCTATCTAGCCCTTTTACACTTGCTTCAACTCTATCATTTCCCATTCTCCATAAATTTAAAATTTCAAATAATGAAATTGGTGGATGCTTAGCCTAATAGACCAATGAAGGACTACATGGTTAAGGATACTAGCTAGAGAGTGCTAAAATAAGCAAACTCGGGTTGAGTCAAAATATCCATGGCGGGCCTAATATGTCAAAGAAGTCTAAATTTGTTAAAACCATGTTTTATTATATTTTTTTTATATTTTTGATGAAAAATAAAAGAAGAAATATATACAATGCAAATGTGTTATGCAAATGAAAAATGATAGATGCAAAAATTATGAATGCATATTTTTGTGGCCAAAGTAGATCAAAAATTTGAAAAATGTTGAAAAATTAATTTTCAAGTTATCATGAAGTTAAGGCAATGGTCTAGGTAAGGTCACTTCGATAGAAGTCTCCCCTACACTTAAGATAAACATTGTCCTCAATGTTTAAGAGTATTGGAGTGAACTCCCCTACACTTATTACATTGATTACTTTGCTTAACCCAAGCTAAGGAAGAGACAACTAAAGGGTATTCATTTTAAGGTCAAGTGTTTAATATCACGATAGCAAAAACTAATCGAAGTGAACCAGATACACGGACCTCCTCCATAAGCTCCAAGCATGAAATGAGAGAGAGCAACCCTTGAAACAAACACCAAAAGACGAAGAAAGGCACCCCTCCACTTCAACTCTACTATAACATCCTTTTAATTAAACCTAACCTATTGAAAATCTACTCTATGTTTTCTAACCTAGTTATTCATTGCTTGAATTTTTTCTAACCCTAAGTCGCTAGCTCGACTCGGCCCCGAATTATGTTGTCTTGGGGAAACCATCATGGAGAATAAAGAATATCCACTTTGAAGCACATCTCACATGATACACTCAAACTTAGCACGTTGCCATTTACTATAAGATTTACCAAATCCGCCTCGATAAATGGAACGGTCCAACGTGTCTCAAGTTTGTCCAACATACGAAAGCTCTCATATATGAAGCACTCCAGGATCAAATACATAATTTCCATCTCGACATTCGAACAACTCCAAAATAGGTAGCATCACCAAAGTAAGCTCATACAAGAATCCCATCTCAATAGAAATCACACTCTTAAGTGGACTAAATGAAAACCAATTTTTCCCAAATTTATGTATCCCAGGATCAAAAACCTTTCCCTTCATGGGAAAATAAGAAGATGAACTCGTATCAACCATATAAGATTCCCCCTTAGTGATCAAAGCATCATGAGACAATGAAGGTGTAGGTATCAAAACATTCATAACTATTATGTCCATATTGGGCTCCTCATCATTATCAAAAGGTGGGTAATCTTCCATAGAAGGCATAGAAAAAGAAGATCAAGATGAATAGTGTCTTGTGAAGGAGGTGTAATCTCTATGTTCCCAAAAAGCAAGTTCTCACTAAGACGAATCTCCTCTTCCCAATTAGAATCACTATCATCAACCTCAATATCAATATTAGCAAGATAAGCCTCTATGGTGTCATCAATATCCATATGAGAATCCATATCAAAGGTTTTGGGTTCTAAAGGTGCCATAGGTGAAAAAGGATCAATCTCTAAGAGTACAGGATCTTCATCAATAACCAACTTCAAGGGTGGAAGGGTGGGAATAGAAGGCTCAAAAGAAGGTATATTGAGAGAATCACTCAAAGGGATGATATCATCAAGAAAGTCAATAGGTGCAACCTCAAAAACCGGTGAAGAAATGTCAATGAAAGGTTCTTCTTCTATGGACTCATCATTATGGTTTTCATTCAAAGCTTCAATCGAGGAGATAATATTATAAACTTTTGATAAAACCTCACGAATATGAACATCTTCCACTTCTTCTATATGATCAACATCATCATCCAAATTAGGAAGGTCATCTTGACATGAAAAGTCCTCGGATAATATATCATAAGATGCCTCACTAGAATCACAATCAGCATCCTCTACTTGTGGAAAATCTTGCATAAACTCTTCCTCAATCTCATTATCCCTCTCTTTGAACAATTCATCAAGATCAAAATCACCAAAATCACTAGTAGTAGCATGAAGGTCAACATGTGATGAAATCTCAATATGATCATGAGGAGAAGAGGTATCAATACAAAGCTCATCATATGGTTCAATGGAAATACCCTCAAACTCTCTTTGGATTGGGATAAGGTTCTCAACACTAGAAGCGGTTAATTCATCCAAATCGGTGTTTGTATTAGTGCTAAGAGGCTCGTCCCCCATGGTTAAAGAGTCGGTGGGTTCCACGTGAGGTAAAGGTGATGAAGGTGTGTCATCATTAAGTGTCATACAACTCGGAGAATAGTCATCATCGTCATATAAGCATTGTTTAAGCAAACGAGCACGATTAGCAAAATATCGTTCTTCTTCCTCGTTTTTATCAATCTTAAAGAGGAAATCATTTAAATATTTCCTGAGGTGACAAGAACCTTTTTTAAACGATTCACGACACATTGCACCGATCTCCTTGTCATAAAATTGCCAAGTCTCAATTTCCACTTCCTCAAAAAACTTAATTTGTTCCTCTAACAACGGGCACACACTTTTCATTTCCTCAATGCTTATGTCGTTCTTACTATCAATCGCCTTAGAAATTCCATCAATCGATTTGTTTATTGTCTCAAGTAAAGAATGAAACTTCTTGACATTATCAAGGACATAGGATGGCGGATCCCTTGGTCTACAATCATAACCATAATGGGGTGCGTTCCCACAAAACTCACATGAATAAGTCGAAGAATATGGTGGAGGCGGATTTCCATAATTAGGTGGATTATAGGTTTGAAAAGAGTCTTGATTGTGAAAGTTCTCATGATTGTAACCTTGAAAATTTCCTTCATTTTGAAAACCCTCATAATGTGAAAATCCTTGATTTTGAAAAGTATCTTGATTATAGCATGGAAAATTTTCATCATTATTTTGAAAGCCTTCATTGGTTGAAAATCCTTGATTATGAAAGGTTTCTTGATCATAGCCTTGAAAAGTATCATTATTTTGAAAACCTTCATAATTGGAAAATCCTTGGTTTTGGTATGGCACATTAAAGGTTTGATCATGAAAAGATGGTGGAGGTTGTGATGAAAAACCGGAATATCCCATATAGTCATTACAAGTGTAGTCCATTTGAGTGTTAAGTTGAAAATTAGGGTTCTCGGTTCCATTGTAAGCATATCCCTCCCCATAATAACCATTATTTTGATCACATAAATAAGTATCGTGAGGACCTCCACAAGTCGAACAAGGCGAATAAGTAGCGTTGGTGGATCGTTGTTGCAAAATCTCCAACATGGAACGAGTATCCATGTTTAACAAGGTGGCCGAATGTATATACAAGTATAATGACGTTTAAAAGCTTCCTCAGGGAAGGAAGTAATACACCAAAGGTGGTATGTTTACACGTGTGCGAGTACACGTGTAAGTAAACACGAGGAATGAGGGAGTAGCCCTCGGTCGACTTTGAAGAGAAAAGGATTATCCTCTTCGAGTTTCGATATGAAATATCCACAAGAAAGTATATATATAATTACTACTTGGGTGCAAGACCTCCAATTAAGCCTTCCTTCTCAAAATACGCACTTATGAACGGGGGGTTAGGTGGCGCGAAGCACTTAAGTACCTATTGACCCTTAGATGGCATTTTATAGCACATCGCCTTTCTATTCACTTTGTAGTTTGTATTCTTCGAATTATTGCCTATTGGAAGTATTTATCTATTCTTGCTTAATTAAATTGGATCGATACGCGTGTCAAGGACCGGAACGCCCCTCAACACGGTGTATTGCCTCGGCAATACTTATGGAAATAGGTAACTTGGTTGTTCTTATACATATACTTATTTACATATAATAATATATCAAAAAATATTTTTGTATTTATTTGATTTTTTAAGAAAAATACTATATCTACGTAAAAAGCGATGAAAACCAATAATATATATTTTTGGGTGTAATCTTTTAGGAAAAAGATTACTTTTTGGATTTTTTATTTTTTTGGTTCAATTCTTTAGGAAAAGAATTGACTGTGGTTTTTCTATTTTTTTGTATTTTTATCTTTTTGATTTTTTATCTTTTTGATTTATAATACGTAAAAAAAATAACGTTCACAAAGTGAACGGATCCCACAATCCAATCGTCTCACTCGAAATCGTTAATCTTCACGAAAAGAACCGGCAGCGGCGCCATTTAATATTTCGTTTTTAGTTTAGTTGTCTTCTCAGCTCGATTCGAATTGATATAACAATTCTAAGCTTGACTTGATTGTTTTTGGTTGTAAGATCTTTTTTTGGAATTCTATGTCTAATTGGCAAGAAGCAAGTAAAAAAAAGTAAAAATATCTATTATACTACATATACCTACTATACTAAAAACATTTAGCACATACCACAATTAATTGCACAAAATGTAAAAATGTAAAATACAAATTTACACTACAATTCAAAATTGCAAAATACAAAATATAAAACTAATTCAATTCTATAAAATGTAAATCAAATCAAAACTTGAATTTGTGAAATTGTTTAATAATCTAGCCTAAACAAATCTAGTCCTTAAGTAAAAACCAGTCCAAATTCAAATCCAATCAGGCCCAAACTAGCTACAGCCCAAAAATACAACAATCCTTGAACGTGTCTTTACAAATCTAACCATTGAGGACTACGACTGTAATAGAATTTCAACCAAAAGGACTAATGACTCTAACTGATTAACAAGAATGGACCATGATTGAAACAAGACAAGACAAAGTGAAGGATCAAAACTGGTTTTCACTGAAACTTACTAAATTCATTTGCCACAAAGATTACAGTAACTTTTTTTCCTACAAATCCTTTTTATTTACTAACTTGCTGAAAAAAAACATTGTCCTATTAGATCTAACAAACTTCACACTAAATTAGTCTATAAGCTCTGACTGAAATTCGTTATCAAACTAAGTTCCCTTGTATCCAAATTCGATGAAACACTACTCTAAATCTCACAGCCAATTACTCGTTTAATTCAGTAAATCAAAATCCATAGTCAAAGCAAGCTAAATGAACCTATTTTCCACATAAAAATAGGCAGCAACTAACTTTTAACTGTAAAATGCAAGGAAACAATACAATGTGCTTAACCAGAACATCCGAAGCCAGTCCGTTGTTGGAGTAGGTCAGCGCTGAACTGCCTATAGAACTCGAACTGAATGAACTACTGATCTCGAATTTGACAGCAATAACGACCAAAGATTACTCCAGCTCTGAATTGAGATCTCAATAACTCATCGAAGGCAACTAAACTCTAAAATGATATCACATCGATGTACTTACTAATTAACAGAAACACTCCTTACCAAATTGAGAAACGGAAGATTGAAACTGGATTACTCACTAGATTACTACTCTTTAATTGCTCACAATTCGAGACCTAACTGATTATTTAACTGAAGTTCAAAACATAAAACTAAAAAACTCATTCTGAAAAGATGATGGTAAAACAAAACTTTTCATAAGCTTGTGACCCAAAGCTGTTATCAAATTCATCCAAACAGGACCAAACCAAAAGCTCGAAAGTTGTTAGAAAACTTGTATCTAAAGCTGAATTATGAATCAAGAATCTAAACTAACTGTATTTTATAAAAATTCTTCCTCGAAAAGAAGCTACTCATAAGCTCTTAATGAGCCTATGAACAATACTAAAAAAAAAACTCAATTAATCTGATGAGTAAACTAACAAGCTTATAAAATCAGTAAACGAAAAGCTTATAAACTGAAATGACACGTGAGCTTATTATCACAAGCTATATGAACAAGAATCAATAAACTCGTCAACTAAAATCAATCTCGATTAACAGTAACAATAAAAGAAAGCTTAAAAGAGAATCAAGAAATCTTTAAGAATCTTAAGTAAGTTTCATTAATGGCGAAAACAGTAATCAGTTACAACTGTAGAAACTGAAAGCTTAACAAACTTAACAGAAAACTGAAATGATTTAAACTGTGAAGAAAACTTATCTAAACTACTCCTAACTCTAACTATCTGTGTGAAAAACTACACCTAGTCTAACCATGAAAAATGAAGCCTTCATCTTCCTTTTATAGCCGCCGTGTGGAAGAGGTGTGACGTGGTTAATCCAATGATTGGATGCCACGTGGAAAATACGAGGTTTAATCGTTCTTCATCTTCAATCCAAATTGGGCGTTTCTTCGTCTTTGGGTCTTGATCTAATTGACTGCTCCCATCTTGTAGAGGAGAAGGAGAGAAACACTTTTGTAGTTATAAGTTTCGGTTGAATCCTTCTTGATCATCCTTTATTTTGATTTGCAGGTTAAGAGAGGATAGAAAGATGAAGTCGGTTTTGATCTCCTTTTCTCTCTCTTCATTTGGGAACGAAGAAGACGTGTGTGGGATTTTTTTGTGTTTGACCGGTCTTGGTCAACAGACCAAGATAATAAACTTGTTAACTTTCCATGATTTTGCATTTTGGTCCTTTCTCTTTCATTCCTTTTCAAATGATATATAAACTTTGAGCAAATCTATCTTTCATCCTTCATCTTTGTAGAAAATTGCAAATTAAGCCCTCCATCTTGGTGAATAATGGCAAATATGGTCCTTGAAAGCATCTTTCGTCTTTTTCTTCGTCTTTTGATCAAATAAGTCCTTGAAAACTCGTGTTTATCTCAAATGTACCTATATTACCTGAAAATACACAAACACCAAATACACACGTAATTCTGACAATTTTCAGTTAAATATAAGGTATTCGACTGTGTTTTGAGTGGTATTTGGATCATTATTGATGAGTGTTTTCACACTTATCAACTCCCCTCCACTTGACCATTGCCATGTCCTCATGCAATGCAACATTTTAAAGCTCTAAATTTACACTTTTCTCATAATTAACCAACCTTGGCTATTTTATGATTTAATAACTATACAATGCTATATGATGAATGGTTTTGAATATTTACAATGCAATGCAAAGAAAACAATTCTATTTATATATTTTTGATTTTTATTGAAATGGTTTTGATGGAAATAACTCATAAAGAAATCAGTGACTTAGATTAGGGCTTTGGTACCATGGACATTTATCACCCTCAAGTTTCACTTTCCCCATACCAAGCTTAAAAATAGAATCATTGTATTCACAAGTAAAAAGTGCTTCAACTTATTCATGACAATTAAATGTGGAACCGGTTATTATTTGAGCAAATTGCTTGTGAGCAAATTTGTCATTATTTAAGCGTGAAGTATAAGAAATGTAAAATCCAAAAATAAGGAAGCACGGTTTTAATCCTAAGTAATCCTCTCATCCATTACTTGAAAAACCGCTCACAATTAATATAAGTTCGTTTTAAGAATAATAAGTCATTCGCCTTATGTGTAAAATCCTCATGTCATGCTTTCATAAGTAGCTACACACTCGCTAAGGAAAGGAAAATAAAACTCACGCAATAATTTACATCCGCCATCTTTTTGAGACTTTGGATCTTCAACCCCGCAACCCGTCAAGGTAATATTGGATTGGAGCAATCTATTGAATCCCCGCAACCCGTCAAGGTAATATTGGAACTCAATAGTCACTATAATTAACACCACACTGCCCCTCTTGGGAGTCTTGCATTATTTTTTTTTCTTTTCTTTTTCTTTTTTTTTCTTTTTTTTTTCTAGCCACTCATTTTTTTTCATAAGCCGCTCTTATTTTTCTTTATTCCTCACAAAGAAATTTGAAAAGAAGAAAAGGAAAAACACCCGCTAAGTATAGAGCATGACATAAGTCTAGTACACATAAAACGTGCTAACTTAGAATCTTAAGACGTACTCATATCAACCACAAATGATTAGCCAAAAATGCATAAGAGATTACAAACCAATTAAAACCGTACTTGATTATTTATTAACAATTATATACATGCGAAGAAAATAGAGGCAAAGAAGAGAAGGGTTTAGCCACAAGTAATTGCCATGAAGTCTATCTAGCCCTTTTACACTTGCTTCAACTCTATCATTTCCCATTCTCCACAAATTTAAAATTTCAAATAATGAAATTGGTGGATGCTTAGCCTAATAGACCAATGAAGGACTACATGGTTAAGGATACTAGCTAGAGAGTGCTAAAATAAGCAAACTCGGGTTGAGTCAAAATATCCATGGCGGGCCTAATATGTCAAAGAAGTCTAAATTTGTTAAAACCATGTTTTATTATATTTTTTTTATATTTTTGATGAAAAATAAAAGAAGAAATATATACAATGCAAATGTGTTATGCAAATGAAAAATGATAGATGCAAAAATTATGAATGCATATTTTTGTGGCCAAAGTAGATCAAAAATTTGAAAAATGTTGAAAAATTAATTTTCAAGTTATCATGAAGTTAAGGCAATGGTCTAGGTAAGGTCACTTCGATAGAAGTCTCCCCTACACTTAAGATAAACATTGTCCTTAATGTTTAAGAGTATTGGAGTGAACTCCCCTACACTTATTACATTGATTACTTTGCTTAACCCAAGCTAAGGAAGAGACAACTAAAGGGTATTCATTTTAAGGTCAAGTGTTTAATATCACGATAGCAAAAACTAATCGAAGTGAACCAGATACACGGACCTCCTCCATAAGCTCCAAGCATGAAATGAGAGAGAGCAACCCTTGAAACAAACACCAAAAGACGAAGAAAGGCACCCCTCCACTTCAACTCTACTATAACATCCTTTTAATTAAACCTAACCTATTGAAAATCTACTCTATGTTTTCTAACCTAGTTATTCATTGCTTGAATTTTTTCTAACCCTAAGTCGCTAGCTCGACTCGGCCCCGAATTATGTTGTCTTGGGGAAACCATCATGGAGAATAAAGAATATCCACTTTGAAGCACATCTCACATGATACACTCAAACTTAGCACGTTGCCATTTACTATAAGATTTACCAAATCCGCCTCGATAAATGGAACGGTCCAACGTGTCTCAAGTTTGTCCAACATACGAAAGCTCTCATATATGAAGCACTCCAGGATCAAATACATAATTTCCATCTCGACATTCGAACAACTCCAAAATAGGTAGCATCACCAAAGTAAGCTCATACAAGAATCCCATCTCAATAGAAATCACACTCTTAAGTGGACTAAATGAAAACCAATTTTTCCCAAATTTATGTATCCCAGGATCAAAAACCTTTCCCTTCATGGGAAAATAAGAAGATGAACTCGTATCAACCATATAAGATTCCCCCTTAGTGATCAAAGCATCATGAGACAATGAAGGTGTAGGTATCAAAACATTCATAACTATTATGTCCATATTGGGCTCCTCATCATTATCAAAAGGTGGGTAATCTTCCATAGAAGGCATAGAAAAAGAAGGATCAAGATGAATAGTGTCTTGTGAAGGAGGTGTAATCTCTATGTTCCCAAAAAGCAAGTTCTCACTAAGACGAATCTCCTCTTCCCAATTAGAATCACTATCATCAACCTCAATATCAATATTAGCAAGATAAGCCTCTATGGTGTCATCAATATCCATATGAGAATCCATATCAAAGGTTTTGGGTTCTAAAGGTGCCATAGGTGAAAAAGGATCAATCTCTAAGAGTACAGGATCTTCATCAATAACCAACTTCAAGGGTGGAAGGGTGGGAATAGAAGGCTCAAAAGAAGGTATATTGAGAGAATCACTCAAAGGGATGATATCATCAAGAAAGTCAATAGGTGCAACCTCAAAAACCGGTGAAGAAATGTCAATGAAAGGTTCTTCTTCTATGGACTCATCATTATGGTTTTCATTCAAAGCTTCAATCGAGGAGATAATATTATAAACTTTTGATAAAACCTCACGAATATGAACATCTTCCACTTCTTCTATATGATCAACATCATCATCCAAATTAGGAAGGTCATCTTGACATGAAAAGTCCTCGGATAATATATCATAAGATGCCTCACTAGAATCACAATCAGCATCCTCTACTTGTGGAAAATCTTGCATAAACTCTTCCTCAATCTCATTATCCCTCTCTTTGAACAATTCATCAAGATCAAAATCACCAAAATCACTAGTAGTAGCATGAAGGTCAACATGTGATGAAATCTCAATATGATCATGAGGAGAAGAGGTATCAATACAAAGCTCATCATATGGTTCAATGGAAATACCCTCAAACTCTCTTTGGATTGGGATAAGGTTCTCAACACTAGAAGCGGTTAATTCATCCAAATCGGTGTTTGTATTAGTGCTAAGAGGCTCGTCCCCCATGGTTAAAGAGTCGGTGGGTTCCACGTGAGGTAAAGGTGATGAAGGTGTGTCATCATTAAGTGTCATACAACTCGGAGAATAGTCATCATCGTCATATAAGCATTGTTTAAGCAAACGAGCACGATTAGCAAAATATCGTTCTTCTTCCTCGTTTTTATCAATCTTAAAGAGGAAATCATTTAAATATTTCCTGAGGTGACAAGAACCTTTTTTAAACGATTCACGACACATTGCACCGATCTCCTTGTCATAAAATTGCCAAGTCTCAATTTCCACTTCCTCAAAAAACTTAATTTGTTCCTCTAACAACGGGCACACACTTTTCATTTCCTCAATGCTTATGTCGTTCTTACTATCAATCGCCTTAGAAATTCCATCAATCGATTTGTTTATTGTCTCAAGTAAAGAATGAAACTTCTTGACATTATCAAGGACATAGGATGGCGGATCCCTTGGTCTACAATCATAACCATAATGGGGTGCGTTCCCACAAAACTCACATGAATAAGTCGAAGAATATGGTGGAGGCGGATTTCCATAATTAGGTGGATTATAGGTTTGAAAAGAGTCTTGATTGTGAAAGTTCTCATGATTGTAACCTTGAAAATTTCCTTCATTTTGAAAACCCTCATAATGTGAAAATCCTTGATTTTGAAAAGTATCTTGATTATAGCATGGAAAATTTTCATCATTATTTTGAAAGCCTTCATTGGTTGAAAATCCTTGATTATGAAAGGTTTCTTGATCATAGCCTTGAAAAGTATCATTATTTTGAAAACCTTCATAATTGGAAAATCCTTGGTTTTGGTATGGCACATTAAAGGTTTGATCATGAAAAGATGGTGGAGGTTGTGATGAAAAACCGGAATATCCCATATAGTCATTACAAGTGTAGTCCATTTGAGTGTTAAGTTGAAAATTAGGGTTCTCGGTTCCATTGTAAGCATATCCCTCCCCATAATAACCATTATTTTGATCACATAAATAAGTATCGTGAGGACCTCCACAAGTCGAACAAGGCGAATAAGTAGCGTTGGTGGATCGTTGTTGCAAAATCTCCAACATGGAACGAGTATCCATGTTTAACAAGGTGGCCGAATGTATATACAAGTATAATGACGTTTAAAAGCTTCCTCAGGGAAGGAAGTAATACACCAAAGGTGGTATGTTTACACGTGTGCGAGTACACGTGTAAGTAAACACGAGGAATGAGGGAGTAGCCCTCGGTCGACTTTGAAGAGAAAAGGATTATCCTCTTCGAGTTTCGATATGAAATATCCACAAGAAAGTATATATATAATTACTACTTGGGTGCAAGACCTCCAATTAAGCCTTCCTTCTCAAAATACGCACTTATGAACGGGGGGTTAGGTGGCGCGAAGCACTTAAGTACCTATTGACCCTTAGATGGCATTTTATAGCACATCGCCTTTCTATTCACTTTGTAGTTTGTATTCTTCGAATTATTGCCTATTGGAAGTATTTATCTATTCTTGCTTAATTAAATTGGATCGATACGCGTGTCAAGGACCGGAACGCCCCTCAACACGGTGTATTGCCTCGGCAATACTTATGGAAATAGGTAACTTGGTTGTTCTTATACATATACTTATTTACATATAATAATATATCAAAAAATATTTTTGTATTTATTTGATTTTTTAAGAAAAATACTATATCTACGTAAAAAGCGATGAAAACCAATAATATATATTTTTGGGTGTAATCTTTTAGGAAAAAGATTACTTTTTGGATTTTTTATTTTTTTGGTTCAATTCTTTAGGAAAAGAATTGACTGTGGTTTTTCTATTTTTTTGTATTTTTATCTTTTTGATTTTTTATCTTTTTGATTTATAATACGTAAAAAAAATAACGTTCACAAAGTGAACGGATCCCACAATCCAATCGTCTCACTCGAAATCGTTAATCTTCACGAAAAGAACCGGCAGCGGCGCCATTTAATATTTCGTTTTTAGTTTAGTTGTCTTCTCAGCTCGATTCGAATTGATATAACAATTCTAAGCTTGACTTGATTGTTTTTGGTTGTAAGATCTTTTTTTGGAATTCTATGTCTAATTGGCAAGAAGCAAGTAAAAAAAAGTAAAAATATCTATTATACTACATATACCTACTATACTAAAAACATTTAGCACATACCACAATTAATTGCACAAAATGTAAAAATGTAAAATACAAATTTACACTACAATTCAAAATTGCAAAATACAAAATATAAAACTAATTCAATTCTATAAAATGTAAATCAAATCAAAACTTGAATTTGTGAAATTGTTTAATAATCTAGCCTAAACAAATCTAGTCCTTAAGTAAAAACCAGTCCAAATTCAAATCCAATCAGGCCCAAACTAGCTACAGCCCAAAAATACAACAATCCTTGAACGTGTCTTTACAAATCTAACCATTGAGGACTACGACTGTAATAGAATTTCAACCAAAAGGACTAATGACTCTAACTGATTAACAAGAATGGACCATGATTGAAACAAGACAAGACAAAGTGAAGGATCAAAACTGGTTTTCACTGAAACTTACTAAATTCATTTGCCACAAAGATTACAGTAACTTTTTTTCCTACAAATCCTTTTTATTTACTAACTTGCTGAAAAAAAACATTGTCCTATTAGATCTAACAAACTTCACACTAAATTAGTCTATAAGCTCTGACTGAAATTCGTTATCAAACTAAGTTCCCTTGTATCCAAATTCGATGAAACACTACTCTAAATCTCACAGCCAATTACTCGTTTAATTCAGTAAATCAAAATCCATAGTCAAAGCAAGCTAAATGAACCTATTTTCCACATAAAAATAGGCAGCAACTAACTTTTAACTGTAAAATGCAAGGAAACAATACAATGTGCTTAACCAGAACATCCGAAGCCAGTCCGTTGTTGGAGTAGGTCAGCGCTGAACTGCCTATAGAACTCGAACTGAATGAACTACTGATCTCGAATTTGACAGCAATAACGACCAAAGATTACTCCAGCTCTGAATTGAGATCTCAGTAACTCATCGAAGGCAACTAAACTCTAAAATGATATCACATCGATGTACTTACTAATTAACAGAAACACTCCTTACCAAATTGAGAAACGGAAGATTGAAACTGGATTACTCACTAGATTACTACTCTTTAATTGCTCACAATTCGAGACCTAACTGATTATTTAACTGAAGTTCAAAACATAAAACTAAAAAACTCATTCTGAAAAGATGATGGTAAAACAAAACTTTTCATAAGCTTGTGACCCAAAGCTGTTATCAAATTCATCCAAACAGGACTAAACCAAAAGCTCGAAAGTTGTTAGAAAACTTGTATCTAAAGCTGAATTATGAATCAAGAATCTAAACTAACTGTATTTTATAAAAATTCTTCCTCGAAAAGAAGCTACTCATAAGCTCTTAATGAGCCTATGAACAATACTAAAAAAAAACTCAATTAATCTGATGAGTAAACTAACAAGCTTATAAAATCAGTAAACGAAAAGCTTATAAACTGAAATGACACGTGAGCTTATTATCACAAGCTATATGAACAAGAATCAATAAACTCGTCAACTAAAATCAATCTCGATTAACAGTAACAATAAAAGAAAGCTTAAAAGAGAATCAAGAAATCTTTAAGAATCTTAAGTAAGTTTCATTAATGGCGAAAACAGTAATCAGTTACAACTGTAGAAACTGAAAGCTTAACAAACTTAACAGAAAACTGAAATGATTTAAACTGTGAAGAAAACTTATCTAAACTACTCCTAACTCTAACTATCTGTGTGAAAAACTACACCTAGTCTAACCATGAAAAATGAAGCCTTCATCTTCCTTTTATAGACGCCGTGTGGAAGAGGTGTGACGTGGTTAATCCAATGATTGGATGCCACGTGGAAAATACGAGGTTTAATCGTTCTTCATCTTCAATCCAAATTGGGCGTTTCTTCGTCTTTGGGTCTTGATCTAATTGACTGCTCCCATCTTGTAGAGGAGAAGGAGAGAAACACTTTTGTAGTTATAAGTTTCGGTTGAATCCTTCTTGATCATCCTTTATTTTGATTTGCAGGTTAAGAGAGGATAGAAAGATGAAGTCGGTTTTGATCTCCTTTTCTCTCTCTTCATTTGGGAACGAAGAAGACGTGTGTGGGATTTTTTTGTGTTTGACCGGTCTTGGTCAACAGACCAAGATAATAAACTTGTTAACTTTCCATGATTTTGCATTTTGGTCCTTTCTCTTTCATTCCTTTTCAAATGATATATAAACTTTGAGCAAATCTATCTTTCATCCTTCATCTTTGTAGAAAATTGCAAATTAAGCCCTCCATCTTGGTGAATAATGGCAAATATGGTCCTTGAAAGCATCTTTCGTCTTTTTCTTCGTCTTTTGATCAAATAAGTCCTTGAAAACTCGTGTTTATCTCAAATGTACCTATATTACCTGAAAATACACAAACACCAAATACACACGTAATTCTGACAATTTTCAGTTAAATATAAGGTATTCGACTGTGTTTTGAGTGGTATTTGGATCATTATTGATGAGTGTTTTCACACTTATCAGGGATAAATCTGCCAAGTTGCAAAGTCATTTTGGGCTTGATCCGTGTGACAAAGGAAATAACCAATCAGAAGCTTGGAATTGTTTAACAAGGATTGCCAGCTCAGTGTAATTAATGAGGGGAGAGAAGTTGCAGAGTATCTCAACAGTGCAACGCAATATACTTTGTCTAACCAATCAGAGGCCACCGATATACTTCACTCAGATTGCCAAGTCAGCGATCTTGGCAACATTATCTTCCTCCACTACCAACACGCAACGTGGCCGTCTTTTCCCCAGAACGTAGAGATTGATCAAGGAACTTTCATGAGAAGATTTCTACATGAAAAAGGATCGTCTTGGCAAGATGAACTCAACCCAACTATCCACTTATAATGAAATCAATTGATTTAATTTCCCCCAATCTGGCCAAGAACACTTGAAGGACGCATAACAGAATTTGGACACGTGGAGCTTTCCAATTGGCTCAAGCACGTCACCACCTTCATTCTCAGTCTATAAATACTTTAGCTTAATCTCATTTGTATTCAATAGTTAATGTGTGAAATTTTCACAGAGTTACATAAAAACTCTCAATTGTTCTTTCCTTTCCCTAGTTAACTGGTTAAGTGTGATTGATAACCACACTTAAGTTAGTTGTTAGTTAGTTGTAACAGTGTAACAGAATTTCACCATTAATAAAATCAAATTTCACATTTCATCTCAAGTCTCCTAGTTCTATTATCTACTGTTCATTGCAATAATCATGGATTATGTTATTCATACTTGAATAACATATTCTTGTTAGTGTTTTGGAAGCTCTGATTGATCAGAAGTTGCAGTTTAGCTCACATCCAATTCTAGCCTTAATTTCCAAGTAAGACAACATATTTCAATTCTGGTGATGATTTATTGATGATCATTGGAGTATTATGGTAATTAGATGATGATTGATGGTTGATTATGGTGTTGATAAGTTCTAAATCAAGCTCAGCGCTTAACTTCTTCACCAAAGGAGCCTGTAATACAACTTTATAAGCTTTCTTTACATATTCCTCTCAAAACTAGGTGTCTGCATGTTACTTTAAGTTTTCTAGTTGATAATTGCTTGTATTTGCCTTAACCTGTTCTTAATTGATCTACTTGAGTTACTAGATCTGTTTGTAGCTTTATTCTCTTAGTGTAATTCATAGTAGCTTTGTAAATTTCCTATTATCTAGTTTAAACTACTGTTTGGATCTTACTGCATTATGAGATTTTGTTATAGCTAGTGATAGATAATTTTGTAACTCTTTTCATATATTCAGGAGTCAAAGTTTGTATTTACAAAGTCAAATAACTCAGTCAAACAGGCAAATAGCTTAAATTTACTTTGGGCCAGAAAGCTTATATCTAAATAGCCATTTTCATATCATCATAGTTTCCTCAATTCTCAGAGTTAGGACAAGTTTCTTAGTGTTTTAGAAAGCTTAACATCTGAACTTTAAGCATGTATTAAGTTTTTGTCATGTAGTGTAAAACCCGTATTTAAAATCCTCGAATATTAAATACGCGTAGTCTCAGCTTTAACTTTAATGAAACGTAAAAAAGTAAATACGCAGTCTCAGTTTATTTAATTATTACAACAAATAATTATTCAGAAAGTAATTATTAAGTTTCATAAAACATTACGATGTATTACGTATGTATTATTTATTTACAGTAAAGAGCATTACGTTTTCAGAAAATTAAACACACGGGAATATTTAAACACGAAAATCGAAAAACACATGTGTGTGTGTGTCTGTTGGGTTGGACGGCAACAAAATGGAAAACAAGGGCCCTTGGGCCCGACCCATAAGCACATTAAATCACCAGGGTTTTCTTTATTCTTCATTATACATTTTTAGCCAAAAACTACACAAACCCTAGCCACACCCTCTCTCCCTCTGCCGTCGCTTTGCACAATTGAAGAAAAAAAAGAAAAAAAAAGAAAACACAGCTACAATTAAAGGTATCATGTGCACACAAGCATAGAACATCAAAACGCTATAAAGTTCGAGTTTACAATGGCTTATTTGGTTCACGTTTATGGTTCATGTTTAGATCCGATTTACGATAAAACAAGTATTGGTTTGTCATGGGAGTTTCGAGGTTCGTTCGGGCTGCGGTTCTAGTTTCGATTTAGTTTTAGCTTGTGCGAAGTTCGGAGAGTTGTAGACATCAGTGGGTTCATGTGAGGTTATCCTCATACACTTTAGTGTGCTTCGGTTCGTATTTGGTTAGTCCGGGTTCGAACTCGGTTGGTGTTGCGGCATCTACATATGCCCGATTCTAGTTGGTGCATGGGTTCATGTTCACGACGATGGAAAGTTTAAGGTTCACTTTGATCATTCAAAGTTAGAACCCCATATCGGTTACGTTTTGATATTGGTTTAAACCTCCACCGTTTTGCTAGAGTCTAGTTACTTTTCGATATTATGTTGCTAGTTTGAGGTATCCACAAATAAACTCGATTGTCTCACGTCTCGATCGAAGGATTGTTTGGATCATTCGTTGATAACGATTCATGAGTGGCGTGGTTTTGGGCTCATTTTCTCGCATACGTTTGACTATTGAGGTTCGATTGCATCTCGTTGATCTTTATCCTTCGTGTTGAGTTAGTGTTCGTGTATGACGACGATTGCGGTTTAAAACAAGTTCTTTTTAGTTCCGAGGTAATTCTTGAACTAACATATATGATTGGTTGTTAAAATGGTGTATCCATGCGCACATGAAGAATGAGAAAAAAAATCTGTTATGGACAAAGAGTTGGCAAATCATTCTTATAATCCTAACAATTGTTTATATTTCATCTTTACGTTAAATATGATCTACACTATTTTATTATGGTAAACTAGGTCATGATGTCAAGTATTATATTAGATCTATTGTTTTTTATAAATGTAAGATATAATGAAACATGGAAACAAACATTTTAATGCATGTGGTATTGACGAGTTTGTCAAATGAACGTCAAGGAAATTTGGATAAATATTTTAAGCTATGGTTAATTGTCTCTTGTAGACTTTCTTCGTGACTTTGATGCATGTTGCATGGCGTAGACATATTTAGACACTCGTTGAGGTACGGATATTCCTATCTCTCTATTGTTATTTGTCTTTTTCATTTATTCGATTGATCGTACGGATTTTCCGTCCTTTCAGTAAAGACTCCCTTTCTATGCATGATTAGGATTCCCCGTCTGCAGCCAAATGTTTTTCCCCAGTATGTGTTTAAGCTTATCAGTAATCATGTTAATAACTAAATAAGTTGCCTGAGCATTATATACAAGCACGACCAGTTTATGTACTAGTTACGGAGGTACCGTAACCACGGCACTAGAGGCACCTGTGTCGTGACTCACATGCAGGAGAGTGATATTCTGCATCGTCCCACTCATGTTCAGTTTGGCCATTTTTATATGTATGTTTAGTGGGGCGTATGGATGCATCCTAGGCTTATCAGTTTACAAGTTATCAGGGTGAATGTGGTGTGTGCTCTACATCCTTCACATTGGAGCTGATCCCTCCACCCAACACAGTAATTAGAGGTCACCCCTCTACAGTTATTTAGAGGTCACCCCTCTACAGCATGACGAGGTCACCCCTCCAGTTATTCATGCACGGTTGTTACAGCACGTGACCTATATAAGCTCTAGCAATTAAAATACAGTAAATGCATGTTTTCAGATTTAACAGATAACAGTTCAGTTTTATTATTTATAAATCAGACTTTACAGATTATACACAGATTTCCGCTGCAACTTTAATTATCAGTCTTACAGCTCCAGTATTTTATCATACGTTTCATTTCAGTAATTCCTTATCATGCTTTATATCCGTTCACTGAGCGTTATGCTCAGCCGTAGTTCCTTTTATGTTCTAACGGCAGGTACACCACGACGCTCTTAGGATTCTGAGAGCATGTGCATTTGGATGGAAGCTATCCAAACTTCTTACTTTATGTACTTGCATTATTCTGCTTATTTGGACATTGTTTAGTCCTTTCCTTCAGTATTTACTTTTCATGTTTTGGGCTTATGTTTGGATTGCTGATGTTTGATTCCGGTATTTCCTTTATGGTCAGTTAATGTTTTAGGACATTTACCTTATGCTTTGATGACACGCCATAAATACACGTAACGGTCCACTTATCTAAGTGGTGTGTTACAATTATGGTATCAGAGCGCAAGGTTCGACCTGTAGGCTCTAAAACTTGACCTGTGACTAGTGGGTAGTCACCAAGAACTTCCCAGATTTTGGCGTTGTTATCTTTCATGTTTCTCATGCATTTATTAGTCAGTTTTCTTTAATTATCAGTAAGTTTTCTTAAAGTTTTTGACTAAGTAAAAGGTTGGTACAGGACTGGCCATATTTAGTCGCATGTGCTTTTCTGCGAATTTTGTTTTGGTGAACCGACCCATAGGCGTTCACCCTTGCCCGATTCAGATTTTGTATTGGTAAACCGACCCATAGGCGTTTACCCTTACTCATGTCAGATTCATGTTTTTAGTTAAATATTACTTATTGAACCAGCCATAATCGTTCACCATTTCTCAGGTCAAATTTCATGCTTTTCAGTCGAGTGTTGTTTTGTGAACCGATCCATTGTTGTTCACATTTTTCATATCACGACATTTCATAAAATCGTGAGAAATATGAATTGGACTACAACCAACCAGCTTTAAGTCGACGCAGAAATTGCCAGGCTATCATGTTACTCATTTCAGTTCAGTTTATTACCGTTTAAATCAATTTAATTCTTTGATCATGTCAGACAAGCGACACCAATATCGATCATCCCATAAAAATTTTCACCAGTGCCATGTACAGTAATCCATCTGTACCCCATGTATAGTGTCTCAGTTATACTCCATGTAAAGTATTTCATGAGTACTCCACGTACTGTGCCTTAGATATGCTCCATGTGCAGTATTCATTTTGTACTTCATGTACAGTAGTCCAGGTGTACTCCAGGTACACTACTCCATGGATATTGCTAATCAATTCTAAATCATCTCAGGCGTCTCCACTTGTTGATATTCTACCAGGTGCTGATGCTGCTCGTGAGTTGAGATTTTACCAGATGCTGATGCTGCTAACACTTTGAAGACCTCACAATTGCTGAGGCTGCTGATACTTTAGAGATTTCTCAAGATGTTGATGCTGATGCTGTTTATACTATAAAGACTCCGCAGAGCAACGACGAAAACTATAAATTTGAAATTTCTGACAAAAATAAATTTCAACCATCAGACACTACCATTCTATTCCATGCCTTACTTCCTCAGTTAGCTGACACATGTTACTCAGCTAACCTTTCAGTCAGAATAGTGAGAACCGGTAACCATCCGGCCACTCAGCAGAAATAGTTACTTGAATCACGGTCATGATAATGACCGTCATTAATTGACAGACAAGGCAGTGGTGACAACCGCCATCCTAATAATTAACTAGTCAGTAACCATCGAAACTCCGGAACGGATGTGACCAGAAATACAGAGGTCAGCAGTCTAACCGGTCCGCCAACCCTAGTAGTTATCAAAATTTTTTAGCCTTGCTCAGATACACCTACTAAAACACCTATCAAGACATCAGTCAAGACTTAGGTCTCAAGTATCCTTTCAGAAGACACCTTTCAGGACACCAGTTACGATACATGTCATATGATTATCTTCTCAAAGTACGAGTTAGATTCATAACACCAGTATGCCTTCTAAACCAGGTCAGCAGAAATTCAGGGTACCTTCCAAGGGGGTATACCCGTTCTGTTATGCCACACATAAATTAGATCAATACAATTCAGTTATCACCACCGGAGTACTATTCAGGTTAGACACGTAGTGTTCATTCTGTGAGGTTACAGATGAACACCATCAGTGAAAGTTGTCACGTTTACTTCACGTATTCCTATGTCAGCTTTATCTTAAATCATATATTACCTACCTCGCAGCCAGAAAAGATTCCACAGTATCACCATATTTAGAAAGGCTTTTCTTCCAGTTAAAATCGAGATTCGTTTTACTAATTCCTGATTTGTTCATTATATTTTGCCAGAAAAATCAGTATAAATTATTTCAGCTTTACAAGCACGTTAATTATTATCTTATGGCTGCGAAGATTTCTAATCACCATTCATGATGCGACTTCTAAAATTCTTTGAATGCATGATCAGCAGATTATCCTAAAAGTTCCAAATGTCATTCCAGAACGTTTTCCAAAAATTCTTTCCTGACCACAAGACAGAATTTAACATCGAGTTAGTCTCAAGAACGTTTTTTTTTTCAAAACTCGTTATTGCAAGGCTTCAGCTAAGTTAAAGAGTTGCAGCATTTGCTGCAAAAGTTACCGGAACGAGGCCTTATTCGCCCTAGCGCACTACCAGAAAGTGCATTGTTTTTTTCTATTAGGAAGAAGTCTGGTAACATGAGATCATGTATCGACCACCGGAAAATTTACCGAGTCACCATTCTTAATCGATATTCATTCCACGTATAGAAGGTTTACCTGACCTGCTGCGATATCTTAAATATTTTTCCAGAACAATTCGTGACCATGCCACCAGCAGTGGTGAGAGAAGAACGCGATGTTCTCCAGATTGTTGTTGAACACGTTACAGTCTCTCTAAAATTTTTACTTATACGTCTGGGCTCCCTAATGCCCCAGAGATAGTATGATATTTAAGAATAATTTTTTTTACGACTTCACAAACAAAATCATCAGTATGTTCTTTGATAACATCTTGATCTCCTAAATTATGGAGAAGAACATGGGAATCACCTTTTCACGATTTATCAGATTTTATGATAAGAGGAAATTATATAAGCAACTTTCCAGATGTATATCCCAGATAAAAAAAGTGGCATTTCTGGGCCACCCTATTTCAGGAGAAAGAAATTTCAGACAATCATGTGAAGGTGAAGGCCATCACCTGATGGTCCCTACCGACGACTGTGAACGAATTACAAAATTTTCTAGAACTCAATTGACTACTACCGCAGAAATTGCCGACAATTCTCACTAAAAATGTTTTATGAATATTCAACCAGATTTGCATCAGAATGTTCCATAATCCCAGACAAAACTTTGATAGAATCCGCATCACACATTAATGCAACTATATTCATATCTAGATGCCTAACCTACTGCAGGTTCAAGATAGAACACCGTCATGTTAGTAGTGAGTTACTACAATCCTTAGAAATTTCTGAACACAAATGAGAAGAAATTCTATGAAATTGTTATCAGCTACCACAGGCTCAGAGAAAGTATGACACTATCTAAGTTATCGTCAACCATGTAATCAGCCTGCGCGTTTCTTTCATCCGAAAGGATCACACAGTAGCAGATCTGCAGAAAATTTAGAAATTTAGTAGTAAATCGTACGAATTTAAGGGACCATCATATCAGACAAAATTCATGTTCATGATCACGTGGATGTTTACGTTCACTTTACATTCACGTTTATTTTCACCTTCACGTTTGCATCTTATTCGCAGTATGATGTTGTTTCAGTTCATGTTTATGATCTCTCATGATTTAAGGTCTCGATTCGCACTCATGACATTGTCCACGTTCAGGTTCGTGTTCCATATCCGTGGATACGTTCCAATACTTGTACCGGATTTGACTTCAGAAAACTTGAGAAAACCAGACTCATGTTTAGCATGGTTTCTCCATGACCAGATAGACGTTTCACATCTTAGGCCGTATCGTCGACATTCTTTTCTCACTCAGCATACTCACAGTATGTTTCGTGTATCACATCCATGATATATTTCAGGCCCAACGTTCCTTTTATAATCGCGAATCACGTTCACAATTTCTCACTTAGCACATTCACAATTGTTCACGTAGTTCGTCCCTATATACTCTCAGCAGCTTGCTCAGAGATATAAATGTTATCTTTTCAGGATAATTGTACGTACCGTTTCATGTATACTACAGGCTATGGCTTATTCTTTCAGGTTCATAAAATCCATCTTAAGTTTAAAACCAGAAACTATTCAGCATCATCAGGACAGGGTCATCAGGACCAAGATTTGTTCATTATGTTTAGACCTTTGAAGGAATCGTTTCGAGTGGGAAGCCACTCGAAATGGAGGAGTCCATCCGGACCTCTCATTCCTTTTCCTTTAATAAATCTAGTTAAGTCCTTTCTATCATGTCACGTTCCATGTTCACTCCAGTCATGTCACGGTATACCTTTCAGCAGTATGTTCTAAATCAAGGACGAATGGTCCTTCAGCTTATATGTCTTTTCAGCCTTCATGTCCTTTCAGCATATATGAAGCTTTTATAACTCCACCAGCTTATGACCTCTAATTCGAGGACGAATTTTTTTTAGAGGGAAAGAATTGTAAAACCCGTATTTAAAATCCTCGAATATTAAATACGCGTAGTCTCAGCTTTAACTTTAATGAAACGTAAAAAAGTAAATACGCAGTCTCAGTTTATTTAATTATTACAACAAATAATTATTCAGAAAGTAATTATTATGTTTCATAAAACATTACGATGTATTACGTATGTATTATTTATTTACAGTAAAGAGTATTACGTTTTCAGAAAATTAAACACACGGGAATATTTAAACACGAAAATCGAAAAACACATGTGTGTGTGTGTGTCTGTTGGGTTAGATGGCAACAAAATGGAAAACAAGGGCCCTTGGGCCCGACCCATAAGCACATTAAATCACCAGGGTTTTATTTATTCTTCATTATACATTTTTAGCCAAAAACTACACAAACCCTAGCCACACCCTCTCTCCCTCTGCCGTCGCTTTGCACAATTGAAGAAAAAAAAAAAACAAAACACAGCTACAATTAAAGGTATCATGTGCACACAAGCATAGAACATCAAAACGCTATAAAGTTCGAGTTTACAATGGCTTATTTGGTTCGCGTTTATGGTTCATGTTTAGATCCGATTTACGATAAAACAAGTATTGGTTTGTCATGGGAGTTTCGAGGTTCGTTCGGGCTGCGGTTCTAGTTTCGATTTAGTTTTGGCTTGTGAGAAGTTCGGAGAGTTGTAGACATCAGTGGGTTCATGTGAGGTTATCCTCATACACTTGAGTGTGCTTCGGTTCATATTTGGTTAGTCCGGGTTCGAACTCGGTTGGTGTTGCGGCATCTACATATGCCCGATTCTAGTTGGTGCATGGGTTCATGTTCACAACGATGGAAAGTTTAAGGTTCACTTTGATCATTCAAAGTTAGAACCCCATATCGGTTACGTTTTGATATTGGTTTACACCTCCACCGTTTTGCTAGAGTCTAGTTACTTTTCGATATTATGTTGCTAGTTTGAGGTATCCACAAGTAAACTCGATTGTCTCACGTCTCGATCGAAGGATTGTTCGGATCATTCGTTGATAACTATTCATGAGTGGCGTGGTTTTGGGCTCATTTTCTCGCATACGTTTGACTATTGAGGTCCGATTGCATCTCGTTGATCTTTATCCTTCGTGTTGAGTTAGTGTTCGTGTATGACGACGATTGCGGTTTAAAACAAGTTTTTTTTTAGTTCCGAGGTAATTCTTGAACTAACATATATGATTGGTTGTTAAAATGGTGTATCCATGCGCACATGAAGAATGAAAAAAAAATCTGTTATGGACACAGAGTTGGCAAATCATTCTTATAATCCTAACAATTGTTTATATTTCATCTTTTGTTAAATATGATCTACACTATTTTATTATGGTAAACTAGGTCATGATGTCAAGTATTATATTAGATCTATTATTTTTTATAAATGTAAGATATAATGAAACATGGAAACAAACGTTTTAATGCATGTGGTATTGACGAGTTTGTCAAATGAACGTCAAGGAAATTTGGATAAATATTTTAAGCTATGGTTAATTGTCTCTTGTAGACTTTCTTCGTGACTTTGATGCATGTTGCATGGCGTAGACATATTTAGACACTCGTTGAGGTACGGATATTCCTATATCTCTATTGTTATTTGTCTTTTTCATTTATTCGATTGATCGTACGGATTTTCCGTCCTTTCAGTAAAGACTCCCTTTCTATGCATGATTAGGATTCCCCGTCTGCAGCCAAATGTTTTTCCCCAGTATGTGTTTAAGCTTATCAGTAATCATGTTAATAACTAAATAAGTTGCTTGAGCATTATATAAAAGCACGACCAGTTTATGTACTAGTTACGGAGGTACCGTAACCACGGCAGTAGAGGCACCGGTGTCGTGACTCACATGCAGGAGAGTGATATTCTGCAACGTCCCACTCATGTTCAGTTTGGCCATTTTTATATGTATGTTTAGTGGGGTGTATGTATGCATCCTAGGCTTATCAGTTTACAAGTTATCAGGGTGAATGTGGTGTGTGCTCTACATCCTTCACATTGGAGCTGATCCCTCCACCCAGCACAGTAAATAGAGGTCACCCCTCTACAGTTATTTATAGGTCACCCCTCTACAGCATGACGAGGTCACCCCTCCAGTTATTCATGCATGGTTGTTACAGCACGTGACCTATATAAGCTCTGGCAATTAAAATACAGTAAATGCATGTTTTCAGATTTAACAGATAACAGTTCAGTTTTATTATTTATAAATCAGACTTTACAGATTCTACACAGATTTCCGCTGCAACTTTATTTATCAGTCTTACAGCTCCAGTATTTCATCATATGTTTCATTTCAGTAATTCCTTATCATGCTTTATATCCGTTCACTGAGCGTTATGCTCAGCCGTAGTTCCTTTTATGTTCTAACGACAGGTACACCAGGACACTCTTAGGATTCTGAGAGCATGTGCATTTGGATGGAAGCTATCCAAACTTCTTACTTTATGTACTTGCATTATTCTGCTTATTTGGACATTGTTTAGTCCTTTTCCTTCAATATTTACTTTTCATGTTTTGGGCTTATGTTTGGATTGTCGATGTTTGATTCCGGTATTTCCTTTATGGTCAGTTATTGTTTTAGGACATTTACCTTATGCTTTGATGACACGCCATAAATACACGTAACGGTCCACTTATCTAAGTGGGGTGTTACATGTAGCTTATCACTGAATAAGCACTTAAGCCTTAAAAGTCTCTGTAACAAATCAGCTTATCTGCCAAGAATCATTTTCATTTATGGCTTATCTACTTCAGAAACTTGGACATTTTCTTACAGAATTAGCTTTAACAAGTTGTTAGTGTAGCTTTTTGACATGGTCAACTTTTGGTTGAAGAAAGTCAATGGTTGGTCAACATAAGCCAGTTTTAGCTTAAAATCATTTTCTGGCTTATTCAGTTGATGTTTTTGCAAATTTCTTTTTTAGGTGTTCCTTATTTTAGCTTTTAAAGTTTTCTGTAGTTTATAGCTCATGTGCTTATTTGTGCTTATTTGGAATAGCTTATTCACTAAAAGTAGCTTATTGAAAAAGCTGTTTGGGATATTTAGCTTATTTCAGTCAAATTCCTTGGATCTGGATAGCTTATTTTCATTTTTAAGCAATTTGCAAAAGACTAGAACCTTTTTTATGGCTTATTGAGCTAGTTCTAGCTTATTAAAGTCCTTGTGCCCGTTTTTTTGTTCAAACATTTTTGTGCAAGTTTGGTCCTCATAGTTTGTTACTAGTTACAAGTTGTTGGAAATTACTTTCAATTTCTGTTTTGTTAGTTTTGGTACCTAGAGTTTGTTAAGTTGTTACATTTCAGTTTTTTGTTTTAAAATAAGTTACATTTGATACTTGAACTTTCCATAGTTTACATTTTCACATTTATATTTTGTGTGCATTGTAGACTTGTACTTTAGGCTTAAATGTTTGTAAGTGTAAAGTGTTTTTAGAGTAATAAGTATCATTAACTAGATAATATTTTTCTCTTTTTAAGTGCTTGATAAATAGACTTAGAATACCATAATTTTACTATTATAACCAAAAACAATTACATGACTTACTTGATATCGATTAATGAATTCGTAAAGACACCGAGAAGAAATGATACTAAAAACGAGTTATTAAATGGCGCCGCTGCCGGTTCTTTGCGTGAAGATTGACGGTTGATTGTGAGTTTCATATTGGATTTTGGGATCCGTTCACTTGTGAACGTTCTTTTAACGTACATAATCAAAAACATAAAAAAATCTCAAAGATAAAAATAAAAAAATAAAAAATCACAAAAATCAATTCTTTCCTAAGAATTGAACCAAAAAAAGTTAAAAAATACAAAAGTAATCTTTTTCCTATAAGATTACACCAAAAATATATTGTATATATTGTTTTAAATCGTTTTTACGTACATATTATATTTTCTTAAAAAAATCAAATAAAAAAAAATATTTTCTCTATATTATTATATGTAAATAAGTACACGTAGATACGAATCTTTATACACCTACTTCCATAAGTATTGCCTTGGCAATACACCGTATTTGGAGGCGTTCCGGTTCCAAATACGTGTATCGATCAAAGAAAATAAAAAGCAAAAATAGATAAATACTTTCGATAAGCAAGAATTCGATAAATACGAACTATACGGTGAATAGAAAAGAGACATGCTATAAAATTCCCTCTAAGGGATATAGGTACTTAAGTGCTTAGCGCCACCTCATTCTCCCCGTTCACTTGTGAGTAATTTGAGAAGAAGGCTTATTGAGGGTTTTGCCGCCCAAGTAGTACTACGTAAATATTATATTTTCTTGTGATTTTCAATATTGAACCTCGAGGAGGATAATCTCTTATACTTTAAAGTCGACCGAGAGCTCCTCTCTCGTTCCTCGTGTTTAGTTGCATGCGTACACGATCACGTGCACTGATACCGAGTAGTGTACCTCATCCTCCCAAGAGGAAGAAAGAGAACAAAGCCGTCCATCAAGCCGATCACGAGCATCACGCTTTAGACAACGTAAACGAAGCCATGGATCAACGTCTATTCATCGAGATTCTCCAATCCAACGTGGATGGGAATGCGGATGCCATAGTGATTACCGAGATAGCTGCTAATAACTTTGAACTTAAGACATGCATCATTCAAATGGTTTCCATTATACCTTTCCTAGGTAGACCTATGGATGACCCCCATTATCATTTCAAGAGATTCTTATCCATTAGTAACACTATCAAGTATAATGAGGTGCCCCAAGAGGTGGGTAAATTGATGCTATTCCCTTTCTCTTTGGAAGGGAATGCTAGGATTTGGCTTGTTAAGCAACCCTCTAGTAGCATTCTTACATGGGAGGACTAAAAGAAGAAATTTGTGAACAAGTTCTTTCCACCTTCACGAACCATCGCATTGAGGAATCAAATCATAGGATTCCAACAAAAGAAATATCAAACCTTTAGTGAGGCTTCGGATGTATTCAAGAAGTTATTAATAAAGTACCCTAACCACGGTTTTGACCAAGTCCACCAAATCAATACTTTCTATAATAGTTTGAGACCACACCATCAAGATTCCCTTAACTCGGCCGCGGGTGGAAACATTCTTGCTAAGTCTACCCAAGAGACATGGGACATCATTGAGACAAAATCCATGGTCGAAAGTAATAGGGATAGAGATGAGGTGGTACATGTTGTACAAGAATGGCTACTCAATTAATTTACAAGACTTTATATCAAAAGGTTGACAAACTTAGTGATATGATGCAACTACTTTTGGAAAATCAATTGATCAAATCTTCCACCAATAATGTTAATGCCATCACTCTTCAATGTGAGACATGTGGCGGCCCTCATTCTTACTTGAATTGTGACAAAGTGTAAAATTATCAAGGTGAATGCTATGCCTATAATGATAATGGAAGGGCACATCAAACCGAACATCAATCCTAATCACCTTTCTTACAAATCCAACAACTACCTTGCTCCACCGGGTTTCCATCCCTATCAACCTACCCAAACCCAAGGAAACAACTCACAAATGCTTAATGGAAACCAAGCACCAAGAGGGAATTATCAAGGGCATAACAACAATAGGGGTCCAAATAACTTTCAAGGGCAAACCCAAGGGAATAACTTTCATGGCAATAACTAAGGTTTTCATACTCAACCTCAATTTCAAAACCAAGGTTTTAATCAAGGAAATATGTCAACCCCTCCCATGGATTTGATACTTCAAAAGCTTAATGATCATGAGAGGCAAATAAGAGAAATGCAAGAGGAAACAAATAACAAATTCATGTTGCTCTTAAACCAAAGGCCTCAAGGTGCTTTACCCTCAAACACCCAAACCAACCCTCAAGCTAATGTTAATGCCATTACTACAAGGAGTAGGAAAACCACCATGGGACCTTCCATTCCTCCGCCATCAAAGGAGGAACAAGGCCCTAAGGTAACAATGAGTAATCCTACTCACCCTTCGGTGACTCCTCCCAAGGCCCCTCTTTGTGACATTCCACCATTAACCGACCATATACTTTCCAAGCCCACCCTTGAGGAAACACAATAGAAGATTCCTCCAAAACCCTCTACTCAACCTTCACCCAAACCTAATCAACCATATCCTTCTAGGTTGAGGAAGGAGAAGCTAAAGAATAGAGATGATATACAAGTGTCCAATTTCATGAGGATGTTTAAGCAATTGAATATCAACATATCTTTTGTGGAGGCTTTAGCTTACATGCCCAAGTTTGCCAAAATGTATAAGGACCTTCTATCTAATAAAGAAAAATTGGTTGATGTGCCTAATACTTCCTTAAATGAGAATTGTTCCGCGGTGTTGTTAAAGACGTTACCTACTAAACTTATTGATCCGGGCTGGTTCTTAATTCCATGTAATTTTCCGGGGGTAGAGAATTGTATGGCTTTAGCGGATCTTTGTGCGAGCATAAATTTGACGCCTTTATTAGTTTGGAAACAACTCTCCCTTCCCGAGCTTACTCCCACTAAAATGACACTCGAATTAGCAAATCGTATGATTGCTTATCTGGTGGGGATAGAGGAAGATGTTTTGTAGGAGTTGACAAGTCATTCCCCGTGGAATTTGTCGTTTTGGATTATGATATGGATCCTAGAGTTCCCCTTATTGTATTAAGACCTTTCTTAGGAACCGGTCGCACTCTCATTGATGTTGCGGAAGGGGAACTCATTATGAAGGTAGAAGATGAGAAAGTTGTGTTTAAGATGGGAAAAGTGACTAAGAAATCTCAAGTGTGTAAAGCCGTTAACATTGTGGATGTCCTTGATGAAGTTTTTGATGAACACTTTCATGATGCTTGTAAAAGTAGTAATGAGGACATTCTACATGTTAAGACCGCTGCCTCAATTGCTCCTTCCTTAACTCCATTTGGAGAGAGTGATATTCTTTTAAAGGAATTTGAGTCTAAATTTCTTGGAAATGAAGATTCTGGCATCAATCGGGAAGAAGACATTGTTACTATCCAAAATTTACTCAATGAGGACTACATTCCTTCACCTACTCTACAAGAAGTTACTAATGATGATCCCTTATTAGTTCAACCTTCTATTGAGAGTCCACCTTCCTTAGAGCTTAAGGATTTACTATCACACCTTGAGTATGATTTCTTAAAGGGATAAGATATGCTACTTGTTATCATTGCTAAGGATTTTAAGAAGATGAAAAGAAAAAGCTTACTGAGGTTCTTAAAAAGAATAAAAAAGCTATTGCTTGGAAAATTTCCGATATTAGGGGATTGATCCTAACTCTTTCACTCATAAGATCCTTATGGATGATGATTATAAACCCGCCATTCAAAATCAAAGAAGGGTTAACCCAAAAATCCATGAAGTCATCAAAAAGGAATTTATCAAACTCCTTGATGCGGGTATGATTTACCCAATTTCTGACTCCCCATGGGTTAGCCCGGTGCATCGTGTGCCTAAAAAGGGTGGAATTATCGTTGTTACAAATGAAAACAACGAGTTGATTCCCACACGACTTGTCACGGGATGGAGAGTTTGTATTGACTATAGAAAGCTCAATGATGCCACAAGAAATGATCATTTTCCCTTACCTTTCATGGACCAAATGCTAGAGCGTTTAGCGGGAAATGAATACTATTGCTTTCTTGATGGATTCTCGGGTTATTTTCAAATCCCAATTGATCCAAAAGATCAAGAAAAGACCACATTCACTTGCCCCTATGGAACAATTGCTTACAAACGAATGCCTTTTGGCTTGTGCAATGCTCCTGGGACATTTTAAAGGTGTATGATGGAAATCTTTAATGATACGATCGAGTAAACCATGGAAGTGTTTATGGATGATTTCTCGGTGTTTGGAGATTCATTCATATAACACCCCCAATTTACATTGCGCAGCGGAAATACACAATTGGGTGTTATTCACAAACTTCATTTCACAATACTCTTTACATGACTTTAAAACAAAATATTTAGGAATATAATAAGAAATAATTTAAATCGGTGTCTAAAACCTTCAATCCCAAGTAAAATCAGTTTAAAAATATATCAGAGTAGCGTTCAGGTTCCCCAAGGATCTTAACAAATCGACAACCTTTTTCCAAAATACTGGACCATATACTATAAATTTATGACAAACGGGAAAGAAATATGTTTTAGACCAAATTACTACAAAAGCAATCCCACAATCCTTCTCCAGCAAGCTCCTCAACTCAACAACTTCAAGTACCTGAAATACATGCTTAAAATCATCAACGCAAAGGTTGAGCAAGTCTATAGGTTTAACAAAACATAGTTGAACATATCATAAAAATCATTCACAATTGTTTAACAACATTGTGGCCATACAATCTATTAATCAAGCATTCCATCTTACAGCAACAGCTATTGAATTGTATTAAGCTCATGACACCGACCCCTTAACTTAGTCACCCACGCCAAATGCCAGCATGACTATAATAATTCCAGTGCCCCTACTTGGGTATCAATTGCAAGAATACCAATTCTCATTCTAGTAAATTTATCCTTCCCATAGGTTACTCAGCGTAATGCCCTGGTCTCAGATAGGGTCGTCAGCCGAATAGTACTATCATTAGAATAAGCTGTTATTCCCAACTCACAACATCAAGTCAGAAGATAGTTAACGGCTCATGAATTTAGGGACTTTTGCAATTTAGGTACTTATACAATTCAAATCAACAAAGGTAACAAAGGTAACATTCGGGTCCAACAATTACTCATGACATGTGTTCATTTTTCTTCAAATATCATGTATCCCCCTCGCGGGTTTTAAAATCATTAAAACAAGTAGAAAGCGAGGCTATAGACTCACCTGAAGTATTAACACTAGTATGACGACTTTCAACGATCAATGATGCCCGGCGAACACGAAATTCACAATCTATCAAAATAAAATGCGTGCCTTTAATAATACATCCAAGTAATAATTCATACTTAATAAAATGAAATAAACATCTCAAAGTCAAAATCAAACTCACACCATATCAATTTAATAATTCCTTCTTACGTACACTTTTACATTTTTATTCTTTCAAAAACTGTCAATATATATATATATATATATATATATATATATATATATATATATATATATATATATATATATATATATATATATATATATATATATATATATATATATATATATATATATATATATATATATATATATATATATATATATATATATATATATATAAATCGTCCAAACTGTTTTCCTTACTTAAACACGTCAATAGCTTACGATACTAATCAAAAACTTAACTTACTATATATAGAAAGACCTCCCAAAAGTTGGTTAAAAGATTTTACTTTTAAAGTTCCCTACCCGACTCATCTTCGAATTACAAAAACCGGACAGTTTTACGTCAACAACTCGTATATTCTTTTTAACTTATTTGTTTGACTCCCTTTACAAAACCGACACTCATCTTTGAAAATAGACTTAACATCCTCATGTTTATCACTTAACATCAGTCCTTGAAACATTTCAAAATCCTTTTTATAGTCCCCGAGATTCGATCCAAATATCGACAACAATTATATATTCTGCCGATACTCGTCTTTCGGTACACGAATAATCAAACTATCATAACTTTTCGCTCGTTTGGAGCTAGAAGCTCTACTTTATACCAAATCGAAGCTTAAGACATCCTCTACAACAATATCTAATTAGTTTATATCATACTCAAACTTATATTTTTTAAAAATTACCTTTTATATTCTGGTCAAAATTACCCCTTTAAAAATCACTCAAAATCAAAATTTTACCACATTTTAACATCATTTTTACCACTATAATCAACTAAATATTACTACTTTCAATACTAACACACTATATCATCCTAGATGATCAAATCAAATAAAACCCAACTAAAAATTTCAACCTGCAACAACTTAAAATAATATATAACAACATAAACACCTACATACAACAATCAAACAAGATCAAAACACATGATTTTTCATCAAAAATGGGTTTTTATAAAAAGTTCATGCATGTAGCTAAATTTCATACCAATGTGTAGAGAATCAAGAGATTAAGATGGGTCTTTGATTAGAATTAAGAGATTCAAGCTAAATTTTAAAAATCCATGGGTGTTTGTTGTGGTGGAGGTGACGGAAACAAGAGGGAGGGAGAGAGAGAGAGAAAATTTTGTGAGTGGTGTGTTGTGTATGTGTTTTTGTGTTTAGATTTTCAATTTATATGGGGAAAGTTTAGGCTAGTTTTTGCCAATTGTGATTCTTGTGGACCAAAATGCAAATACTTGTTTAAAAAGCGGAAAATGACTATTAGTCACTTTTGAAAATATTTACCGGTCTCGGGTTTCATAAAAATACTTTTCAAAACTTAAAACGCACATAAAATATGATATTATATAGTTCCGACACGACTTAATACGACATTAAAATAAAAACGTCAAAATATTAACCATCGACATGTCTAAAATAAAACGTAAAATTTCGGGCATCCGTTGATATCGTCATTACTAATAATCCTCGCAACTCGTCAAAACGTAAAAATATAACTTCCAACATTCATCCAAATCAAATCAATGATCATCATAACAATCAATCTCGTCAAAAATTTCAAAAATATACGTAAAAATATAATTAAATAATGACCACGGGTTTGGGTTGTCACATCCTACCCTCCTAAAGTAGAGCGACGTCCCGACGCTCAACCCGCCTCATACTCGCACTTCCTCACTTCTAGAGTCATCGTGACCTCTTATCCTCAAGAGATACTCACGTCTTTCACACCAGTTCAACTCAATTCTTATGATAACACCATACAATCTAATATTACTACACTCCAACTTCCAAATTTCACCTTCCAATTTGATAATATTCTTTCCTCATTCATACTCCTTCTGCATTACTTTCTCAGCCTCATTCCTGCTTCAATACTCTGATAACTTGACCCACGACTATGTAAGTTCTCAAATTAAGATGTGCAACTATCATCGTATAAATATTTCATCTTCACTAGGTTCCATTAGTCCTCATAGTGAAATATTAAAGATATCATCATCCCAAGTTTCAATCACATCAACACAAATTCGATTTCCATCGTTCTAGTTATCCTTTCACTCTGTCTGTTGCTTTCCGAAAATACGCAATATTCTTTCTTGACTCAATTCTTCTCACATTCTGTAAAGATCTCTAATACTCAAAAGTCAACCTCAGTCTATGGGTTACATATATTATGTTCAAACCTTATCCAATACTCATTTCTTTATTACAACAATTTCTAATATTCAAAAATATACTGTCTCTATGTCCTGAGGTTACACTCAAACTAAACACAATGAGATAATCAATAATTCTGACCAGTCACTTATATACCTCCTATAGTCATCTTCCACTTTCATTCATTCTAACAGTCACTACACTGAATTACTGTACTTTCGATAGTAAATGTTGGATTGTAACACACGACTTATAAGAACACGAAATAAAGATGAAGATTAAACCAAAAAAGAAAGATTAGATTAGATGAAGGAAAAGAGAAAACAAGGTTGTGAATTCCTAGTGAGAGAAACACAAACGTTTCTCTCTCTACAAAACAAATGAAATGGAAGACACACACACAAATGAGGCTTAGGAGGCCTTTTATACTAAGTAGTAAGTGTTTAGGAGGCCTTCCTCATTTGTGTGTTCGGGACTAATTCCCGTTACATAAACATTAATAACTAAGAACTCTCGACACCGTTGAATAGTATTTTTCACGAGCTTCGCAACGGTATATTATATGACCATCACTTTAAATACGGCTAACAATCTCCCCCTAAGGGGTGGTCATGTAATATGTGACTTCACTTCGTTGGTGTTGCAGACTTTGAAGCTTGTTGCCTTGAGAGTTCTTTCATAGTTCCTTTCATGACTTATGATCTTGGATCTTTGATCTTTGCCTTGACTTGATCTTGAAGCTTTGCCAGCTTGTGTTCTTGTGTCTTTCTCCACATACTCATGTTTTTGTGTTGACTTGAAAGCTTGTAAACAATCTCCCTTGATCATCAGAGTGGCGGAAGTCTTTGTCTTTAGATGTTCTTGAGCTTTCTTCAGTAATCCCGAATATGTGGCCTTGAATTGCGACTCTTGAGATAACGCCACCGTTTGCATTCCACCGGTTTCCCGTTATACAGTACAAATACTGTACCTGTGATCAGGTAAGTTCAAAGAACTTCCTTGACAGGATTTCCAGCTGTGGTAGCCGTTCTCAATACTTGAATATATCGAAAGATAATTCAAAGTAAGGAGTGAATCATGCAGTTCCATTCTGCTGATTAAGTCGTCAATTCACTTTCCTGGAACAAGTCTAAATCAATTAAGAATCAAACCATCGTTGCTTTCCAGTTGACACAAGTTTGATTCATATAGAATCGCACAAGTTACCTACCGCAGTGTTGTTTGATGATGACACTGGAAGGATTTCCATTCGTCACTGTAAGTACTGAAAAGTATTACTCTGAATGTTCTGGCAAGATCATAAAGATATTGCGTTGAGACCTGGAACGAGTTTGAATCAATTAAGAATCAAACCACTGTTGCTTTCCAGTTATCATATGTTTAATTCAAGTGAATCTTACATATGACCTACCGCAGTGCTGTTTGATGTTAACACTGGAAGGATTTCCATTCATCACTGTGAATACTAAAGAGTATCACTCTGAATGTTCTAGCAATACCACAAGGATAGAGCGTAGGACTCTGTAAATCATCACTTGTGTTCAAATGATGAACAACAATTGATCTATAGAATAAGTGTCCTAATGAGATTTTTTGATGAATCTCGTTGGCTCTAGACTCTATAAGTGCACGTTTATTTAGTGATCGGAGGCTGGAGCAGACTGCCACCTATTCAATATCTACTATCTCGGAGTGAGAAAGTTGATAGAAATGAGTTGAACTCCGTGACAATAAAACAAACTTCTTTTGAGAGAAGCTTGAGTAGGCTGGGAAGGGTTGTGCATTGCATCACTGGGTCCATGATGCTTTGTCTTCAGTATCAGAAATCATCAAAGTGATTCTGATAATAGATGTATTGACCCGGTTTCTGCCTAAGTTGTATGGAGGGCTTCTTTCTTTACACCCTTTATCCTTACATTTCTTTTTCATTCTTCAACCCCTTCAATGCTTACCAAGACGTCATAACTAGCACCTTGTTGTGATTGTTCCAGTGCTAGCTTAAGTCATTAGTCGGCATTATTCCCGTACACTCAACTACTCCATCTTTACTAAGGACTTCTAAGTTCTAATGGATTGTCCCTGGGAAGATCCCTCCGGTTCTGGTTGGATCATAGGACGAATACCTAACCACCTTTTGACACCAATATCGTCGTGATTAATTGTGTTGAAGGGTATGGATATCGTAACCAGAAAAATCATTTGAAAATGCAGTCAAGGTGTTGATGAAATCAATGTTTACACCTTGAAAGTTTTCTCTATCACCAAAAACGCTCCCCCTACATATGTGCATCATAAAAGGAGAGATTTTTGCACATATTCGGAAGAGAAAGCACTTATATCAAAGATCTTATTCAAGATAACACACTTTAATCACTATTCTCCCCCTCAAAAATTGCATTAAATTGAAATTTTTGTGAAACTAGTGATGAACCATGGAGAGAATAATGTGTCATGAAACTTTGGAACAAATGTTTATAAAAACATTATACTCCCCCTCGAAAAGAGATTGTATTTAAATAGGGGAGTATATGAGCACATTGTTTTGAAATACTTTGAAAAATTGTGCTCAAAAGTCCGAGAAAAATTGTGTTCGTGAGCTTAAAACTTTGAATGTTTCGATATAAGCTCATGACCGAGAAAAATGAATTTCTCGTTGTTGAGGATAAGTCAAAGACTTTCCTTTATTTAGGGACCGGGTTATAGTCTGACATGTGACTATAAGCCATTATGAGAAGAAAACTAGAAAAGACATGTTTTGAAAACATTTAAACTCTCATTCGAACTTTATGTACGTACCCGTGTCGTTATTGAACAACATTTCTAAGCACGTCCATATTATCGATGCTGAGAGACATGTCGGAGAAGAATATTTTTGGTATTTTTTGAAAGGTTTTCTCATTTTTTTTATTTTGTTTTTATAGGTTTTATATTTTTGTATTTTGATTTTCTGATAAATATATACAAGATTACTGCGAATGTGCAAGACGTTCAAGTTCATCAGGAGTGAAACTACGCATACCAAGTCGACGAACCAAGAATTCAAATCTGTCTTGAGGAAGAGCTTTGGTGAAGATGTCGGCTAGTTGGTAGTCCGTCTTGACAAAGAACAGTTCGATCGTTCCTTTTTCCACATGCTCCTTAATGAAATGGAATCGGACAGCTATGTGCTTGGTCTTGGAATGTTGGACCGGGTTGCAGGATATGGCTATGGCTGATTGTGAATCACAATAAATAGGGACTTTGTTAAAGTAAAAGCCATAATCCGTGAGTTGTGTTCTCATCCAAAGGACTTGAGCACTACACACGGATAGAGACACATATTCTGCTTCCGCGGTTGACAACGCCGTACAGTCTTGTTTTCTTGATGACCAGCTCACTAGCTTCTCGCCTAAGAATTGTGCTCCACCGGAAGTGCTCTTGAATGTATCATGACACCCTGCATGATCGGCATCTGAAAAACCAGTGAGATTAAAACCAGAATCCTTCGTATACCAGAGACCCATGTTGATGGTTCCCCGGAGATAACGAAAGATCCTTTTAACCTCCTTGAGGTGCTTCTCGGTTGGCTGAGCCTGGTACCGAGCACATAAACAAGTAGCATGCACAATGTCTGGTCTGCTTGAGGTTAAGTACATAAGGGACCCGATCATACTTCGGTATTTTGTAGCATCTACAAATGTCCCTTTCTTATCCAAATCAAGCTTGTGTTTAGTGTCCATTGGAGTACCAATAGGATCACAGTTATCCATACCAAATTTCGTTAGAATCTCAAGCACATACTTGGACTGATTTATGAAAATACCACGGGGGGATTGGTGAACTTGGAGACCAAGAAAGAACGTCATTTCCCCCATCATGGACATTTCGAATCGACTTTTCATAAGGTCAGCAAATAATATGGAATATTTTGGGTTAGTAGAACCAAATATAATATCATCTACATAGACCTGAGCCACCAAGATGTCGTTGCCGTAGTGCTTGATAAACAACGTTGGATCAATGGTTCCTTTGCTGAAGTGATTTTGTAGAAGAAATGATGATAATTCGTCGTACCATGCCCTCGGTGCTTGTTTCAAACCATAAATTGCCTTTTTCAACTTGTAGACATGGCTTCGATGTTCAGTATTGATGAAACCTTCAGGTTGACATACATACACATCTTCTTTTAACGGCCCATGCAAGAAAACCGTCTTCACATCCATTTGATACACTGTGAATGATTTGTGTGCAGCGTATGCCAAGAAAATCCTAATAGCTTCCATCCGAGCAACCGGGGCAAAGGATTCTGCGAAGTCAATTCCCTCCTTTTGTTTATAACCTCTCACAACTAACCGAGTTTTGTTCCTAATGACCGTTTGCTCCTCATCCATCTTGTTTTTGAATAACCATTTCAGAGTGAGGGGATCGATATTGTCTGGTCGAGGTACTAACTCCCATACATCAAGCCGGATGAACTGATTGAGTTCTTCTTGCATAGACTCAATCCATGATGCATCGGTCATTGCTTCTTTCACACTTGCTGGTTCCATTGTGCCGACTGATAGTGCATAGATACACATATCACCATCGGTACGCAGCTGATTTCGTGTTGAGACCGGTCGTGAGAGATTGCCAATCACTTGAACCAAAGGATGATTCTTAGTCCATTTGTGTTCATGTGGAAGTGTATGAGAAACTTGATGCGAGCTCGATGGATCCACATATGGTGTTGAAGGCTGAGTAGTACTTGTGGAAGCCGCAAATGGATTAACAAACTCGTGTTCGTTGAGCATCGCATTGTTTGCATTTTCAGCAACTATTTCATTCTGAAGATGAACATGGGTAGGAATTTGCTGAGAATGTTGTTGAGTTGCGTCAGCAATCGGAGAAGTGGTTGGAATGTTTTGAGTCACTATGGTTGAGGTTGACGTAGATGGTGCAGAAGTAGATGCCGATGGTGTAGATGCAGTCGGATGTTCTTGAACTACCGTAGCAGGTGCAGCTGGGGCATTTTGAGGAACACCAAATGACGAAGGACCCTCCATATATTCATCATATATTGGCCCAAATAAAACTTCCAAGTCACGTTCCGATGGTTGTAACGATGAGATTGCTGACGGCGCAAATTGAAGCGC
The DNA here is from genome assembly GCA_025667525.1 of Glebionis coronaria. Lineage (NCBI taxonomy): Eukaryota > Viridiplantae > Streptophyta > Magnoliopsida > Asterales > Asteraceae > Glebionis > Glebionis coronaria. The sequence goes on along the minus strand of CM046879.1, from coordinate 172,565,971 downwards.
GAGTCCTGAACTTACGTGTCCAGAAGTCTGACCTTGAAGCTCGGGATGTGAACTTCTATGCTGAGAGGCCATACCCGATAGTTCATCAAAGGTAACGTTCATAGTCTCCATTACCTTTCTTGTCCTTCTATTATACACCCTGTAAGCACAAGCAGTTGAAGAATAACCAATGAAAAAGCCAATATCACCTTTAGGTTCAAGTTTACCGATATCTTCACGATCATTCTTCGGATAACATAAAGCACCGAAGACATGTAAAAATGAAATATCCGGTTTTCTTCCATTAATGATCTCATAAGGTGTTTTGTTGAAATGGGTGTGAATAATGGAGCGGTTTTGAGTATAACATGCAGTTGCTATAGCATCGGCCCAAAGAAATAACGGTGCATTAGAGGAGAGAAGCATCGTTCGAGCAGCTTCAACTAACGTACGATTCCTCCGTTCCACAACTCCATTCTGCTCTGGAGTTCTTACAGCCGAAGTTTGATGAGAAATCCCAACTTCGTCAAAATAAGATTTTAATTTCTGATTGGTGAATTCTGTACCGTTATCCGTTCTCACAATAATGACAGGGGCTTGCAGTAGTACTGATGTTTTCTTCAAGAAGTTAATAATTACATCAGGGGTTTCATCTTTTGAAGCAAGAAAATGAACCCATGTGTAACGAGAATAGTCATCCACAATGACAAGGACATATCGCTTTCCATTAATACTTTTGATTCTCATTGGGCCACACAAATCCATATGTAGGAGATGTAACCTATTCGTTGAGTTGGGAACAGGTTTGGGTTTGTGAGGCTTCTTCTTACTTTTACCTTGCTCACATGAAGGACAAAGATGGTCTTTTGTATATTTGAACTTTGGAAGACCGGTAACGAGATCATCTTTCGCGAGATGGGTGATGGCATCGAAATTGAGATGAGATAACCTTTGATGCCATAACCACGACTTTGTTGATGTGGCTCGGGCCATGAGACAAATTGGAGAAGCAGCAGACATTTGAAAAAGATCAATGGTATAAAGGTTGGTGGTACGATTTCCTTTCAACAGATCAATTCCTTCAAGATCTCTTACAAAACATGTATGACTTCTGAAAGCGACCTCCAAGTCTGAATCACAAAATTGACCAACCGAGAACAAGTTATGTCCTAAGCCATCAACAAAAGAGACTCTGGTGATGATTATATTTCCCCAATGAAGATCACCATAGCCTAGAATTGCTGCAACATGATCATTTCCAAATCGAACAGTTCCCATGAAACGCCATACAAAGTTCTTGAGAAGGCTTCGATTCCCAGTCATATGTTTGGAACAGCCCGAGTCCACGCACCAGAGACAAATTTCAACAGCCTGCCAATGATAAGAGAAACAAATATTTTGGCAACCGATGAAATAGGTTCCTGTAGGGTTAGAAGATAATTAAGCCGTATCACATACCGACGTTTCACTGTCAGTATGAGATCTACTAGTGTCGATAATTTTGCCACTACAGTCAAAATTTCTACCAGTAGGCAACCATTTAGAGGTGAGTCTAGGGCTACTAGGCTTAGCAAGACTTTCTGTGGACCCTACATGCGTACTTTTTGGAACATACACCTTAACCTTAGGAGTGCGTTGTTGTTCACTGACTGACAGCTTGTCAATTCGAGTGTAACCACCATAATTCAAACCATTCATAGTCAAACCACAAGCATCATGACTAAAAGTAAAGAAACATTTATTACATTTAGCACAAATAACTTCAGATTTTTCATTCCGAATAGCAAGCTTAAAGTCATTACATTCAGATGAATTAGGTTTCTGATTATGATTAAAAAGCGGTAAATTCCTAGGGTGTTCTTTTACTTCCACATTATTAATCTTGGGGCGACTACTTCTAGAGGCAAAAGGGACCCTATCATTCCTTGTATTGCTCGTAGGCTGTGGCCTTCTGCTCTTAGTGTAGTTGTTTATTCCTGTAGAAGAAGACACGCATCTATTAGAATTAGCACTTTTTAGATCAATAACTTGTGGTTGAGTTATAGTGATCGGTTTTGTCCTAACGCTTGCTTTACGTTGTTTGCTAGGCACAGAGGGAGAACTAACACGAAACATTCCTGGGGCAATCACAGCAGTTTTCGTTCCAGCAACCTTGGGAAAAGGTGTCACAGCAATACGAGTGGGTCCCGAGGATGCTGGTTTCTGGATCATCGTATCCACAATCGAGCTTGGTTCAGAAGTCTTATCTTTTAACAAGGCCTTTAACTTACAGTTCTCACAGATTTTATCAATAAGTTTCTGATAGACAGACTTACTTTGTTCAACAGCCCGCTTATATGAAACAACAACAGATTCTAAATCTACAATCTTAGCCTTAAGCTTCTGAACATTACCACCACTAGTACTCTCTGACGAGGCCAAATTTGTTTCCGAAACCCCTCCTAACTGAGCCTGCAACCTTATGATAGTTTGTTGCATTTCATTTTGAGCTTTTTCATATGAAATCTTGTCATATTTGCATTCATCACATTTTTTGACAAATTTATTCCAAAGATCGATGAATTCTTTATCCTTTTTAATGACATAAGATTCCATTTTCTCTTTCATATGATCAAGCTCAGTTTGGAGGTTCTCATTATGCGACATAGAGGTACCTAACTCGAAAGGGCTACTATCAATACAATCACGAGCTTTAGAGAGGCGTTCAAGATCGTTTTCCAAAACTTTGATTTTATCAAGAGATTCATCAGCTTCCTTCGTCAAAGATTTAAAGTCTTCAACAAAGTTTGCTAATTCTTTTAGAAAAGCGTTTTCCAAATTTCCTAACCGAGCATCAACTTGATTAATAATCGGATTAATATCGTTTTGAAGAATTTTCTGAACCTCAATCTGAACAGGTGATGTAAAATTACCTCCAGTTATTTTTGAATTAACAACACGTTTAAGGATGACAAAGTTATCTTTAAGCTCGTTTAGAAATCGGCGAGTGATACTCGGTTTAGGAGGGTCATCAGACAATTCCTCACTTGGTAGCAAAAGCATTTCAGTATTCGTTTTAGACCGAACAAAAACAGTTGGCGGGTTAACTTTCGGATAATAAACGGGTATCACTTCTTTATCAAGCTTTTGCATTCTTAAACGAGACTCTACAGCAAGTTCAGTAGTTTCCTCGGAATCATGCACACTAGGAGGATCATGCTCATCAGACAATAGCACACTACCATTATATAAAGTTTCATTAGTGGCCTGAACTTTCTTAAGGTATCCTGGATTAGGGGGAAGAGGACAACCTAAAGCCATTTTGTATCGAGTGTAATTTATCTCATTCACTTTTGGTGCGAGCATATTTATCGTCTGCATAGTTTGGCCACGTTTTACTAAAAGGTTGTCTAATTCTCTAATCCTATCCTGCGCTTTGCAAAAATCCTCAAGAAGCCAATCTTCTCGAATTTTGAAATCATGTTTTAGCTGTTTTCTTTCTTCTTTTAAATCAGAAACAATAGATTTTTCAGTTGAAAGCTGTTTATTAAGAGAAGTGATTTCATCATTCAATTCGCTTATCTTTTTAGCACTACTTAAGTGTAAGGCATTTAACTTCTTAGTGGTGCATTTTTCTTGATAAACCGATGTAGCATGAGCTTGTTCAAGTTCCTTGATTTTGTCATGATGAATCTCAAAACTTTTCTCCCGTTCCTTATATCCCGCAAGCTCAGTGGTCAATTTGGCATTAGTTTCTCTAAACTTATTATTAACCACCGTAGCATGATATACATCCTTAGCAAGCTTATCAAATAGAGATTTATAATACGCATGTGTCTCATCAGGAAGGGTTGTAGGCTGGGCAACTTGATCTACACTAAGGTCCACACTAGGCTCATTTGAAATAATATTACTAGTATTCATTTGATCCTCGTGTGTCTCAATGTAGGGCTCAAGCATCTCAGTATACTCTTCCTCCTGATTAGACATATTATATATATCATTATCGTCAAAACTTGGGTGTACCTCAGAGGGACCGTCTGCATCATAAACGGGAGCTCTGTCATCATGCATTCCTGAGGTTGATGCTTGCTGTAAGTTTGCCATCAAGATGTAGTTGGCATTCACCTCTTCTTCCTCGTCATATTCTGCAGCAGAAGCCATAAGATCAAATTCCTCAGCTTGAAGTGGGATTCCTGCCTCTTCTTTTTGTGCTATGAGAAGCTGAGTCTGAAGATAAGCAGCATCCCTCTTCTTTTTGGCTGTGCAATCTCGAGCATAATGACCAAATCCCCTGCAGTTGTAGCACTGAACCAGACGATTGTTGTTTCCATTTCCCGTACCAGTATTCTCAGCCCTTGCAGCCACAATGTTTCCCATCTGGTTACCAACCGCTGGCACAACTATTAACCCATTCTGATTACCCGCATTCGGAACACCCGGATTTGGACCACGGTTTTGCCCATACTGATTTCCTGCATTGCCAACGGTCTGCCCAGCATTCTGACCATATTGTTGAAACTGAGTCCCCGTGTTTCCAGCAACTACCAATTGGCGATCTTGATTCGCATTCATGAACGGTTGAGCAATCTGCCTATTTCTAGTATTCGAGGAGATTCTCTGATTGTTGTTGGTGGGGTTAATGGTGAATTTGAATGCCTTTGCAAGAAGGGCAAGACCAGTATTAATAGCATGAGTAGGATCAGTAATGTCATCAAAACATGCAATGGGTTGTTGTAAGTAATTCATAGCAGCAGGGTGTTGATATCCATAAGCGGTGAGTTGTTGTTGTTGTTGTTGTGGCAGGAAGTTACTTGATGAGGGTTGATGGTAGGGTACCATGGGATATGACATAGATGATTGAGAGTTTGCCATAAAAGCCAATGGATCTTGTGTCTTGGCACGTCTTTCTGCCCTAACTTCGTTAGCTTCATCTTGATTCATCTTCAAATAGTCATAAACTTGAGTGTAGTCCACGACATGAAGATCCTTGGTTTGATTGACAAGAGTGACATATCGTGACCATTCAGAAGGAAGATTATCAAGAAATTTGATGTTGGCAGCAATTTGTGCAGGTTCATGTTTGTTTCTTCTAAGATGGTTCATGAGGGTTGAAAACCGATGATAATAAGGTTCAATTTGTTCCCCTTCAGTAGACGTAAATTTCTCCCATTCACGAAGCAACTTAGTTTCCTTTTCTTGTAAACCGATTTCACTGCCCTTCATCATTTTCTGAATCCTAAGCCACATCTCGTGTGCGGTTTCACAACTATCGACAGCAGCATAAACATCTTCAGGAAGTCCCATAAGAATGACTTGAATTGCTTGATCATCAGCGTCGAGTTGTTTGGATTCAGCTTCAGTTAATTCTTCATCTGTTTGCTCATGACTTGAATCAGCTACTGGGTTAGCATTCGTAGGGTCCCCAGGCACAATAATTGTTCTTCTAACATACGGACCCTTTTGAATCGAGTTGACAATCAACTTTCCCAGAGGTTTACATTTTGCATAACGAAGGAGACGACTAGCCCATGTAGTGTAGTTCTCCTTGGTAAGCATGGGTGGACGATTCTCAGTACCCGCAGCATAGATATCTTGTTGAGACGTCATCGTAGAAGTCGTGTGAACAACAGGATCTCAATTCGTAGAAAGCGTGTGGTGATGTTGAAATTCCGAAACTTCCGATTTTTTTTTTCTCAGTCCGACAATAAATTCCTCAGTCCGACAAAACGGTAAGCTGAAAAAATTGTGTATCGCCAAATTTTGAAATTGAGTTCGAGAAAGCCAAAAACTAGTAGGGAAAAAATTTGATTCTACTTGACCTAAACATTTTAACTCTTTTTTTTTTTTTTTTTTTTGATCTTCGTGTAAACTATGTTCTGAGACTAGTCTAGATGGTGGCTAACACTAAAAATTACTCTAACAAAAAAATTCCATCGGAATGTCCAACGATCGGAATGTCTCTCTATCGGAATGTCCCTCTATCGCAATGTTGCTTGTATCGGAATGACTTCAGATCAGAATATGTTCAGATCGGAATATGTTCAGATCAGAATACTTCAGATCGGAATACTTCAGATCGGAATGCTGACAAAATTTAGGCAGAGTAACGACTCAAAGTTCCTTAAGAGCCGTTGGAATCCCAGATCGCAAAGAACGATCGGAATGTCCAGATCGGAATAAGGTATCGAAATGTTTAGATCGCAAAGTAGAACCTAAGGTTATTGCGATCTGGCCTCACGTGCTTTGTACTTTCCGATGGAGAAACTTGCAAGAATTTCGGAAAGATGAACAAACAAGAAATTTATCAACTTTTGATCCAAAAACTTGAGTTTTAGCCAAAACCAAGATGCCTAAATTACTACTACACGATTTAAAGAACGTATACGACTTAGACACACAAACAAACACGAAAATGTTTTTGATGTTTTGGCGAAAAACAATCAAAATCACACGAAATGCTTCAATACGAATCCCTTGGCGAATGATACCACTTGTTGGATTGAAACACACGACTTATAAGAACACGAAATAAAGATGAAGATTAAACCAAAAAAGAAAGATTAGATTAGATGAAGGAAAAGAGAAAACAAGGTTGTGAATTCCTAGTGAGAGAAACACAAACGTTTCTCTCTCTACAAAACAAATGAAATGGAAGACACACACACAAATGAGGCTTAGGAGGCCTTTTATACTAAGTAGTAAGTGTTTAGGAGGCCTTCCTCATTTGTGTGTTCGGGACTAATTCCCGTTACATAAACATTAATAACTAAGAACTCTCGACACCGTTGAATAGTATTTTTCACGAGCTTCGCAACGGTATATTATATGACCATCACTTTAAATACGGCTAACAGTAAATCATTATATCTTCCTCATATCATATATTGTTTAAACAACTTCGTTAGTCTCATATATTCAAATCTGAAATGTATAATGGTTAGATCATTTCCTGATATCATAATACATCTTATTCCAATTTTATCGGATGTCTCCCGGAACCAAGATGTATCAATACTTCAACTTGTGAAATTCTTTCAATTATACATGCTACACTCTCAGCACTCTTAGAATAATTAAATTCTCTTTGATCTGAAAAATTCATTCACCACTGGTCTTTGCCTTCTTAACACATTCTCTGATCTAATGGAAGAAGAATTAGATAATTACAATAACTGTTTTTGTTCCACAAAAACATACATTTCAACTCTCTCATTTCTATTACCATTCTATTTCAAAATTTCAAAATTTCTGACAATCTGTTGATCTTCTTTCTTTGGCATTCCTTTTACATTAGTTTATCAATTCGATTCTAACTTTCTTTCCATTCTATCCATTCTTCTTGTTGTTACCAATATTCCAAAAATCTCAAGACTCAAGAGTCAATTCTCAATTACTTCAGAAATCTTATAAGCCATTTTTCCTTCTCCTCCTTACTAAATACTCACTAGTTGATAGTGAAAGTATCCACACTCATCCTTCATAATCTGAAACACACTTCGTATTACAGAACTAAAATATATCTCATCTATAATTTACTGATTATTATTTCCCAGTCATCATTAGGTAATCCTTAACTCCTTTCTTTTAAAATTCCTGAATGACATTTATAAGTAAGTCCTTATTATCCTTATTTACTTCATACTTGATTCCATACAAGTAATAATTTACAATCCCAAAATAAATACCATATCGTCGAAACTCATGATCATATAAATCCCGTTATACTTCTTTATTCAATTCAACACACTACTATTACTTTCACTTTCCATTTGATATTATCAAAATATCATCATCGCAGCTCTATAATTCCTCAGATTCCTCCAATACTAACTATACAGCACAAAACCTCAATTTATCCTTAGCGTTCATAAACAACTTCCTCAACTACAAACATCAGATCTCAAAGCTACAAATTAAATACATTCTATCCATTCATGCATCTAGTTCTTATTTGTCAGCTTTATTAATGGTTCAACAATCATTGAAAACCTCTCGATAAACCTCCGATAATACTCAGCTTACATAAAGGAATTGACAAGCTTCAGTCGGTTTCATCGGTATCGACAAAGCCTCAATAGTTTCAATCTAGTCAAGACTTTCACGATCACTTTAGCCATAGATCACACATTCTAAAACGTCTATATTACTCCAGCTAAGATTCATATCCAAAGAATTTCACACGCCATTCCTTTTTCCCTAACAATTTTTTCAGTTGTTATTAAATACTTTCCTTTCCTTCCTTAATATCCATCAAACAAAACATCAATCATCAGTAATGGATACCGATTTTGGTACTCAGTTTGTTCATCCTCATAGCATCATCTTATTCCCAAAACATCTAGCTTCTTTCCTTACTTCCATTTTTACTTCTCTGATGACTTACCCTTATAGTCAAATCAGATTATCCTTATAGTCTTATCTGCCAACCTTTACAATTGATCATATTACCATCCTCTACTTCTTGACAATGCCATATAACAAAATATACAATCAGATTACATAACTCCCATCACTAAGCTAACACAAAGCTTCTTCTTCACAAGACGACAGTGAACTCTACGATTCCACAGAACAATCACAAAATACCCTTAAATACTAATTCATCTTCTTATTCCCTTTCGACTACTACTGATAAAGAGCACAGAAAATTCCATCTATTATAGTTTCCTCCTACATACCTTCTCATCATTGACCAAATAAAATCTTCAAATAGAAATTCTACTGATTACTTCCTGAAATCAGTACTCAATGCTCAACAACATTCCAATTTAATTCTTCCAACCTTTATTTATCATATCCTATGACATTCATCCTTATCCTGGTTAACTTTCTCACAACTCTACTTCAGTTAATTGCGCGATACCTCTTAATTCCATAAGTTCAGAAAATATTCCCTTAATATATATATATATATATATATATATATATAGTTATTAACAATCCTTCCATCGGTTAATTTCTCATTTCAACCATTCGCTAATTCCTCTTGATTTCTCGTCCTCAGGTCAACTAAAATCTAAAATCTTCAAATCTCAATATATCCTCAATAAGACCTTTAGAATTTCAATACACCATCAATAACACCTTCAGGATTTCAATATATCATCAATAACCCCTTCAGAATTTCATTGGAATCCGATAAGAATATGCAAATTACAACATCTGAATCTCAAATCTTATTAGTATTTCCAAAATATAGGCTGTGATAGCATCAACATTCCTTTCATATTGATTTCCCATTATCTGAATAATTCCCTTATTAAATCTCCTTTATCGAAATGAAAACATTTCATTACCACTGAAATACCAATTCCTATACCATACTCCTTGTTATTCCTTCAGCAGCCCGACCTCCAGCTAGTCCGTACTTACGACAAGTAAATAGATAATTACTTAAGTGGTATAAAATATATATGGTCTACACATTATAATTCCTCCTGCTTACCCAATTAATAGTAACCGCATGAATACCATCTCTTCTTATCTTAGACTGTTAAATTCCAAGTTTACCTTTTGTTAGAGGAAATAAATTTCCTATTCCTTACTGTTATTCGCAACAATACCGTTCCTTTACCCTTTTCTACCACACTTAATTTCGAACCTGGATCAATCTTTAAATTACTATCTCTTTTCGTCTAGTTGAACATTCCCAAATGACTATTGATATATCAAAACATCCATCAGTTACTCGAACTTATCCATATAGTTGCACCCTTCCAATTACCATTAATATCCATACGACACTCTTTACCGCGTCTCTTCTCATTCCTAGGAATCTAACACACAGACATCCTTTTAAATCATGCAGAATAACAACAGCATCTCCAACTGGAACAACAACATCTTCAATTGGAACAGCAACATCTTCAGTCTCTGCACCTCGTCTCCTCGCAGCACAATCAGCTTCAAACAATCTAACAACTATTCCCACAATCATATAATATACCCTAAAGTTAACAACCTTTGGATACATATTTCAAGATACTCAGTCACGTAGGAATTCCCACTAATGACAGAAACATATCTCACTCAACTCTTTCTACTGTTATCACAGACGAAAGAAACATGATAAGTATACACATCGAGATAGAAAGAAGGATCTTTTCATCAAGACATATCATGAATACTACATGCGCCAACAACACAATACTACCTACATTCCACAATCATCTCACAAAAGAGAAGATAACAAAAACACATCAAGATACTAAAGGTTAATAGTAGATTTCATCCATAAATCCGAGAAAATCGTAACAAAATCTTGTCACTACAGTCACTTACCCTTATCATCCTAAATAACAACAATAATCCATCACAATACTACCTCACAACATCTAAATAATCCAAATATAACACAACAATACATAAACTGAAATACAACAAAGATCCATCCCTCCATCATTCCATAGGATGAGGTCCATCATTTTATTTTTCCAACTAGGCTCGTCCCTACTTCATCTTCATCTGGTCCTAGCTTGCAGCACCTCCATTTTGAATCAAAACACGACGGTTCCTCAAATCCGTACCTCAAATGCGCTCCTTGACACGGCGGATCTATCATATAATGAGAATCAACATACACCTCACTGTCCTGGAACTTCCAATGCGGTCCAAGATACGACCCAAGATGAGCTACATATTCACTTAACCTACGAAGCCTATTTCTCTCTTCCTGATATTTCTTAAAATCAGTTCCATAACTCCTCACTTCAGCTCTAACCTCAGTTCTTCCAACTTCACTCTCAGTCTTATAATTATCACTATCAGATTCTACAATATTTTTCTTATCGTCCGTATCATCCCCATAATCTAACCATCTACCTGAATTCTTATGATTACATCCTCGCTGACACTGCATACCCCGTTGACCTACAACATATCCTCGCCTATTGTTGTTAAGTGGTATGTCGGACACTTTCTGAAATCACAGAAAATTCAAAGGTACATAAGGTCATTATTCAAAATATATATGCAATGCATAATTATGCAAATGTAAATGATTTTCGTATACCAAATATATATGTATGCGATGCAATGCAAATGATAATTGTACAACACTCATAAAAATGAAATTATGATGAAAGCACTCCACGTCCTTTCATTAATACCAATACCTTATCGTAGTATTTACTTAATAAATACTCAGGAATTCAGAACAGTTTTGAGGGATAGATCTATAATAACAAAGCATAACAAAAATAAATAATCTTACCGGAGCCTTGGAGAGAAGTTGCGTTGCTTTTATAAAATACTTTTGACACCAAAGTTATAGTTTAGGACATTTTCAAAAATCGACCTAATTCGCTATAACTAAAAAGCTCTGGTGACCAATCCATAACACCCCCAATTTACATTGCGCAGAGGAAATACACAATTGGGTGTCATTCACAAACTTCATTTCACAATACTCTTTACATGATGTTAAAACAAATATATTTAGGAATATAATAAGAAATAATTTAAATCAGTGTCTAAAACCTTCAATCCCAAGTAAAATTAGTTTAAAAATATATCAGAGTAGCGTTCAGGTTCCCCAAGGATCTTAACAAATCATAAACCTTTTTCCAAAATACTGGACCATATACTATAAATTTATGACAAACGGGAAAGAAATCTGTTTTAGACCAAATTACTACAAAAGAAATCCCGCAATCCTTCTCCAGCAAGCTCCGCAACTCAACAACTTCAAGTACCTGAAATACATGCTTAAAATCATCAACACAAAGGTTGATCAAGTCTATTGGTTTAACAAAACATAGTTGAACACATCATAAAAATCATTCACAATTGTTTAATAGCATTGTGGCCATACAATCTATTAATCAGGCATTCCATCTTATAGCAATATCTATTGAATTGTATTAAGCTCATGACACCGACCCCCTTAACTTAGTCACCCACGCCAAATGCCAGCATGACTATAAGAATTCCAGTGCCCCTACTAGGGTATCAATTGCAAGAATACCAATTCTCATTCTCGTAAAATTATCCTTCCCAGAGGTTACTCAGCGTAATGCCCTGGTCTCAAATAGGATCGTCAGCCCAATAGTACTATCATTAGAATAAATGGCTATTCCCAACTCACAACATCAAGTCAGAAGATAGTTAACGGCTCATGAATTTAGGGACTTTTGCAATTTAGGTACTTATACAATTCAAATCAACAAAGGCAACAAATGCAACATTCGGGTCCAACAATTACTCATGACATGTGTTCATTTTTCTTCAAATAGCATGTATCCCCCTCGCGGGTTTTAAAATCATTCAAACAAGTAGAAAGCGAGGCTATAGACTCACCTGAAGTATTAACAGTAGTATGACGACTTTCAACGATCAATGATGCCCGGCGAACACGGAATTCACAATCTATCAAAATAAAACGCGTGCCTTTAATAATACATACAAGTAATAATTCATACTTAATAAAATGAAATAAACATCTCAAAGTCAAAATCAAACTCACACCAATAATTCTTTCTTACGTACACTTTTACATTTTTATTCTTTCAAAAACTGTCGATATATATGTAAAAATCGTCCAAACTGTTTTCCTTACTTAAACACGTCAATAGCTTACGATACTAATCAGAAACTTCACTTACTATATATAGAAGGACCTCCCAAAAGTTGGTTAAACTATTTTACTTTTAAAGTTCCCTGCCCAAGTCATCTTCGAACTACAAAAACCGGACAGTTTTACGTCAACAACTCATATAGTCTTTTTAACTTATTTATTTGACTCCGTTTACAAACTGACACTCATCTTTGAAAATAGACTTAACATCCTCATGTTTATCACTTAACATCAGTCCTTGACACAATCCAAAATCCTTTTTATAGTCCCTGAGATTCGATCCAAATATCGATAACAATTATATATTGTGACGATACTCGTCTCCCGGTACCCGAATAATCAAACTATCCTAACTTTTCGCTCGTTTGGAGCTAGAAGCTCTACTTTATACCAAATCAAAGGTTAAGACATCCTCTACAACAATATCTAATTAGTTAATATCCTACTCAAACTTATATTTTTCAAAAATTACCTTTTATATTCTTGTCAAAATTACCCCTTTAAAAATCACTCAAAATCAATTTTTTACCACATTTTAACATAATTTTTCCACTATAATCATCTAAATATTACTACTTTAAATCTTAACACACTCTATCATCCTAGATGATCAAATCAAATAAAATCCAACTAAAAATTTCAACATGCAACAACTTAAAATAATATATTACAACATAAACACCTACATACAACAATCAAACAAGATCAAAACCCATGATTTTTCATCAAAAATGGGTTTTTATAAAAAGTTCATGCATGTAGCTAAATTTCATACCAATGTGTAGAGAATCAAGAGATTAAGATGGGTCTTTGATTAGAATTAAGAGATTCAAGCTAAATTTTAAAAATCAAGGGGTGTTTGTTGTGGTGGAGGTGACAGAAACAAGAGGGAGGAGGGAGAGAGAGAGAAAATTTTGTGAGTGGTGTGTTGTGTATGTGTTTTTGTGTTTAGATTTTCAATTTATATGGGGAAAGTTTAGGGTAGTTTTTTCCAATTGTGATTCTTGTGGACCAAAATGCAAGTACTTGTTTAAAAAGCGGAAAAGGACTATTAGTCACTTTTGAAAATATTTACGGGTCTCGGGTTTCATAAAAATACTTCTCAAAACTTAAAACGCACACAAAATATGATATTATATAGTCCCGACACGACTTAATACGACATTAAAATAAAAACGTCAAAATATTAAACATCGACATGTCTAAAATAAAACGTAAAATTTCGGGCATCCGTTGATATCGTCATTACTAATAATCCTCGCAACTCGTCAAAACGTAAAAATATAACTTCCAACATTCATCCAAATCAAATCACCGATCATCATAGCAATCAATCTCGTCAAAAATTTCAAAAATATACGTAAAAATATAATTAAATAATGACCACGGGTTTGGGTTGTCATAATTCACTTCTTGCCTTTCACATTTAGAACATATGGTTAAAAGGTGTGAGGAAACGTGCTTTGTTCTAAATTGGGAAAAGTGCCACTTCATGGTTAAAGAAGGGATAGTTTTGGGCCATAAGATTTCTAAGAAAGGATTAGAAGTGGATCGTGCTCAGGTCGATGTTATTGCTAAACTTCCCCCACCTACTACTGTGAAAGGAGTTAGGAGCTTTTTGGGACATAAGTGTTTCTATAGACGTTTTATACAACACTTTTCTAAGATAGCTAGACCCATGACCATCCTCTTGGAAAAAGAGGCTTCTTTCATATTCACACAAGAATGTTTAAAATCTTTTGAGATCCTTAAGGAAATATTGACTAAGGCTCCAGTTTTGGTTTCACCAAATTGGGATTTGCCTTTTGAACTCATGTGTGATGCTAGTCACTATGCGGTGGGAGTCGTTTTGGGACAAATGATTAACAAACACTTCCAACCTATACACTATGCTAGTAAGATAATGACAGGTGCTCAATTGCATTACACTACTACAGAAAAAGAGTTGTTAGCCATTGTGTATGCTTTTGAGTAATTTTGCCCCTATCTTGTTCTTTCAAAGACCATAGTGTATACGGACCATTCTGCTCTCAAATACCTTATGACAAAGCAAGATGCTAAGCCTAGATTGTTAAGATGGGTTTTGTTGCTCCAAGAGTTTTCCATTGAGATTCGTGATAAGAAGGGAGTCGAGAATTTATCCGCGGATCATTTGAGTAGACTTGAGGATCCTTTTCAAGGGGACTTACCACATAAGGAAATTAATGAATCCTTTCTGTTGGAAATACGTTTTAACGTATATTAGAAGTATCGGTCACTCCAACAATATTGTAATACGTTTAGTAGCTCGTAGTTAATGGTTAAGTTATTTTAATGTTTAACCCGACCCATGGGCTTGTCATGGGTCGGAGGCCCAAGTCCATTAAGGACTTGGGTATATAAACCCCTTTCCACCATGGAAAGGGGTGTTGGTTGTTTCACTTTTTGATTAATAAAACACACATTTTCTCTCACTTTCTCTCACTACTTTCTCTCTCTAGAGACATCAACCCACCTTATTGATTCACAAGATTATCACAAATCTACAATTGGTATCAAGAGCCATGGGGTGATTTAAGGTAATGATTTGTGTTGCTTTTTAGTTTTTGATTGTATTAGTATTTTTAGGAAAATCTATCTTGAATCTTGAAGTTTTTGGTGATTTTGTTGTTGGGATTAGTAGATAAGTATTGGGTTTTACTTATTTTGGTAGAAATCACAAAACTTTTCGTGTAATTTGGTAAAAATCTGGGTTTGTTCTTATTATTCATAGTCGACTGTACACGAAATAGTTTTCTAGTTTATTCCGAATCAACAAACTTATTCCGTATCAACAAACTATTCCGGATAAACAAGTTATTCCGGATAAACAAGTTATTCCGGATAAACAAGTTATTCCGGATAAACAAGTTATTCCGGATAAAGTGTTATTCCGGATAAACAAGTATTCCGGATAAAGTGATAATTCCGAATGAAGCACGTTATTCCGGATCAAATATTCCGAACCAAGGGTATTCCGAATCAAGCTCACCAATTTATTCCGGATCAGTGATATTCCGAACCAAGGGTATTCCGAATCAAGCTCAACAACTTATTCCGGATCAGTGATATTCCGAACCAAGGTATTCCGGATCAGTGATATTCCGAACCAAGGTATTCCGGATCAGTGATATTCCGAATCAACAACTTATTCCGAATCAAGAGATTTTTCTGAATCAAGGTAATTATTCCGAACCAAGGTCTTTTTCCAGATAAAAGTAGTTTTATTCCGAATCGACTTAAATATTCCGAGTCAAGGGATATTATTCCGAACCAAGGGATATTTTATGAGTTTTTTCGACGATTTTTTAGAGGATTTAATCTTGGTTTCTTACACACGTTTTATTTCAACAACACAACTGATGTAGCGAAAAACAAGGATAGATAATTGAATTTGTTGATTCCAAAGAATGCCAGACACAATCCTTCCAACTATCGTTGATTCAAAAAGAATACCGATAATCAGGTAAACTCCAACAATCGTTGATTCAACGAATACCCGATTATTTGGATGAAATCGAACAATAAACCCTAACCCGGATTTAATTTGATTAATAAAAGACTAAAAGTCTGTATTTTTTATTTATAACTTCATAATTAATGCAATGAACAAATTCCTAATTTTATAGGAAAACTAAACTTGGGAAAAAAGAAAACAATATTCTTCCCAAAAAACACAAAATAAGAAAATCAAATAAAAGATACCACAAAATAAAAAAACTAAATAAAAGATATCAACCAGTTTATTCTTGTTCCCCATCATTCTCCCCCACTTCAAAAAACTTGTCCTAGAGTTTGTCTCACTTGTCCCTTGTACTCGTAGAATCCAAATTTGTATCCCTTGCATCAAATTACCTTTATTTATAATGAATCGACCTCGAATCTTGATTGTCTTCAAACCCAATGTATTGACCATTATAGTTCGGATCATTGTAGAACAAACATTATTAGCCACAACTACATTGTCTTCAATGTTGTCTTTTTCCCCACCAAATTCTTTTTTCCCCGTAAATCCTTCTTTTTCCTTAGTGACATCTTCATAAACTAGCATCGGTTCTTCTTCATATTCATCAAATATGGGAGGTCCATCATAATCATCACCACCAGCCGCACCATAATCTTCCCATTCATCAGAAGATGAACAATCAACCTCAAAAAACGGATATTCTAACATCTTAATCAGGAACTTCGGCTCTAGATACCAACTGATGTAGCGAAAAACAAGGATAGATAATTGAATCTGTTGATTCCAAAGAATGCCAGACACAATCCTTCCAACTATCGTTGATTCAAAAAGAATACCGATAATCAGGTAAACTCCAACAATCGTTGATTCAACGAATACCCGATTATTTGGATGAAATCGAACAATAAACCCTAACCCGGATTTAAGTTGATTAATAAAAGACTAAAAGTCTGTATTTTTTATTTATAACTTCATAATTAATGCAATGAACAAATTCCTATTTTTATAGGAAAACTAAACTTGGGAAAAAAGAAAACAATATTCTTCCCAAAAAAACACAAAATAAGAAAATTAAATAAAAGATACCACAAAATAAAAAACTAAATAAAAGATATCAACCAGTTTATTCTTGTTCTCCATGACACAACACAACTCACAACCTTACTTCACTGCTCGATCAACCGATAATCTTTGTTTCTTTAAAGTGATCAAAATGAATCCGAGTTCATTAATGCCTCAAATGACATCACTTACGGATATTTCTGTCATAACGGGAACGGATAATCGCCCTCTAATGCTCATTAAAGAAGTCTTTGAAGCATGGCAAAGCCGTATGATGTCATACATTAAGGGAAAACCGACATATGGGAGGCTTATGGTCAAGTCAATTCTAAATGGTCCACTTGATTATGGTACCATCGTTGTTAACAATGTGACTCGACCACGGGAGTTTGAAGAACATACGCCAGCTCAAAAACTTATTGCCGATGCAGATGAAAAGTCTCTTCAAACCATTCTCCAAGCTCTTCCACATGATATCTATCGAATGGTAAGTCAATATACGGTTGCAAAGGAGTTATGGGAATGTCTACAGGTTTTGCTACAAGGTACGTCTCTTACTAAACAGGAACGCGAATGTCAGTTGTATGATCTGTTTGATAGGTTCACGTACAGTCCAGGGGAAACGCTTCACGACTACTACTTCAGATTCACTACTATCATGAATGATTTGAATGTGTACAATCTCGTGATTGCTCCATTCCAGGTTAACACTAAGTTTTTGATACTTTACCTCAAGCTGAATGGGGTGAGTATATTACTGATGTTAAGTTAACTAGGGATTTGCATAAGTCCAATTTGGATCAAATCTATGCTTTTCTCCAGCAGCATGAGAAACACGTGATCATGCACCGTATGCCTCGAGATATGTACCCTGAACCTTTAGCTTTGATGGAAAATCAATCAAGCTTGTCATATAACAACACTCCTTATATCATGGGACACCAAGCTTATCATCCATCTCCATACATGACTCCAAGCTTCCCCCAATATTCGATTCTACCTCAACCACCCACCTCACATCAGCAACAATATCGATTTAATGCACCTTTGTCTCAGAGAGAACCACAAGCATCACAATATGCTCCACAACCTCACCCATATTCACCAGCAAGCATTGCCCCCTATGCTTAGTCATCATACTCTCCATATCAAGAAAATGCAGCATATTCTGACCATATAAGTACTCCTTCGAGTGCTTATGCCGCTCAACAAGACCAAGCAACGTATTGTGATAATGATGAAGTTCCCATTCCAGAATTCAAACAAGCAACTGACCCAGCTAAAGTGTTAGCTACTATGTCTGCTTACCTCACAAGGACATTGAGCAAACGAGGATTTAGAGGACCAACTCCTACTAACAATCAGTTGAGGAACTCATCTAATTCTCGACAACAAGCTACCATTGAGAATGGCAGGGTAATGGTTCAACCTATTCAACCTTATCAGGGGAGACCCACTACATCAACCACAAATGCACGCATGGTCAATCCTGCTCCAATGGTTAACACTGCTCCACGGGCTAATTCCACAGGTAAGTTGAGAATGATCACATGCTATAACTGTAAGGAAGAAGGTCACATGTCTAGGGATTGCACAAAACCCAAGAGGAGAAGGGATGGTCAATGGTTTGCAGAGAAGATTTATTTGGTGAACGCTCAGGCACAAGGACAGGAACTTGATGAAGAGGAGCTAGCATTTCTTGCTGATCCAGGGATTGTGGAACAAGAAGTTCTCACTACACAGAATGCAGCATACCAAGCAGATGATCTGGATGCTTACGATTCAGACTGTGATGATCTTCAATCTGCTCAGGCAGCTCTTATGGCAACTATCTCTAGCTTTGGGTCAGATCAAATCTCTGAGGTACTTACTAATACCACTGATACTAGTATTCAACCACATCAAGTTGGGCAAGAGGGTGCTGATCCGAATGAGTCTTCGGTGGTGAGTCTTTCAAATGAGGAGACAATCAATGATATCAATATCAATGCAAGTCCCCAGACTTTGAGTGAATCACAACCGGGAGTCATTTCGCATACGCATATTCCTGCTCAACAAGATTTGGTCATGGTTCCTGTAAAGTTACTTAGCCAAATGAATAATGCACTTTTAGAAACCCTAGCTACGAATAAGAATCTGTCGGCTCAGCTTGCCTTGTGCAACGAAAAAGTTCAAACATTGGAATTAGTTCCTTCGTCCAATGTTCTAACAAATCCCGAATATGATCATTTTCGAAACAAACAAATGGGTCATTTGCAAGAAATTGAAACCTTAAGAGCAAATCTTTCCAACGAACTTAAAGAAAAAGAGTTAGTGGTCACTAATTTTCACAAACTTCAAACGGATTTTGAATTACTCGAGTCTAAAAAGAATGAAATGGAAATTAATGCGGCTAATAGGATTAAGAGTTTAGATTATTTGCTTTTAAGACAATACGCTGCCTCTCAACTAGTGCACTTATTTGACTCATCGTTTAGAGATTTTAACTTATCGCGTCAAAAAGACCTTCCCCCTAACCCACGGTATGCAAGACAAGCTTTTATCCATAATCCAAGACTTTATGATGCAACCAAATTAGGATTGGTCTTAGATCCGATTGTTATTTTCGAAGATCGCAAGAATAAGGCTCTAGTTGATGAGAGTCGGTCATACAATTTTTCAAAATATCCTCAGTGTGATTATTTTAAAATGTATCAGGAGTTTGCAAAAAAGGACTTTAGAATTCGCTTCCATATTGATAAAGATCTCATTACAACACCAACCTACATGTTAAATGAAGAAAACCCTAGTACACTTCCTACACTTGTCAAAATGAAAGGACCTAAGGAAATTCCAAAGGATCTTCCACCTATTAACACTGTATGGATAAACTTGCAAGAGATTAATCAATACTTTGCTAGTTTTGACAAGGTCATCCGGGAATGTACGACTTCAAATGGTCTAAACGCCGGAGAATGGGCTTTCGAACACATGAGCGAGGTGTTTAAGAATGAAATCAACTCTTTTTGTCGAAAATCTAAAAGGAAGTTTTGCATCTCTTTCGGAAAATCTCGATTTTGAAATTAAAGAAGTTCAAATAGTATTTTATGAAATGGACACCGCTTACGAACTACAAGTAATTGAAAAGGAAAAGATTTTATCCGAATATGACCGGTTCTTGTCCCAAGTAATATCGTGTGATGTGCTTACTACTGTAAATGTTAATTATTCGAATGAGCTTACATCCACTATGAATAAATGTGATGCTGTGAATATATGTGATGATGTGCATGATCTCTCTGTAAATATTGCTGAGACTGTAAATGACGTAGATAATCACTCTTGTCACGAGTCTAACGCTGAATTTTTAAAGCTTCAAGATTCTTACAATTTACTTGCAAAACGTTTTAATCAACTTGAACAACATTGTATATCTTTAGAATTAAAACATCAAACTCAAAATGAGGATCTTTTGGTAACAAATGGTTGTGAAAACAGTGTTGAGACGAGTGACAAGATGATTGAGATAGTTAAGGCATTAGAGGAAGAGATTATGAGATTAAAGAGAGATTTATCATCGAATGAAACACTAAATTTGGAACTAGAGGCTGCAGAGTCTAAAAACCAGTACTTAGAAACTAGACTTTCATCTATTCTAGGGGAGATGGATCGTGCAAGACAGGGACTATCCACTCTTTATGGTTAAATAGAAGAACGCTTAGCTTTTAATGCAGCACATCAACAATCTTATGTTGAAAAATTGAACCAAAAGTGTGAGGAAATCTCTGACTTAAATATCCAGCTCATTGACAAAAACATGGTTTTGGCCGAGTTAAAGGAGACACTTCTTCTCACCCGACAAGAAGTTGTTAATAACTTAGCTACCAACTCTGCACCGTCCTCTAGTGCTCCATCAACCAATTCAGTAGTGATCTATAAGAACCCGCACCATAAGCAAAATCGGGATACTTACAGTGTTTATATGATGAATGCAATTAAGCACGTGGACCTTGTTAGGGATATTTTAGATGATTTGTATGCGTTAGATTCCTCAAGCAGTTACTATTATTCAGCTCATGCATATATTCAGCGAGTTCAATATTGCTTAGCATATTTGCAATACATAGGAAAACCGAGTTCTGCACTACTCACTAATCGACCCATTGCTGTAACTCCATTCAATAAGACCCCAGGAGCAAAACCGTCATTGACACCATCAACTAAGGCACCTTTAAAATCTGTTGCTAATGTTCCCACTTTGCCTTCTACAGGAGTAAAAGATTCTACTAAGGCTAAAGGATCGCAAGTCAAGAAAGATAGGATCAAGCCCTCCACTAGTAGTACCATCAAGAAGAAAGTAGAAGCTCACCCTAGGAATGCTATTTCAGATTTAAATAAAAAGAATCATGTGGCTAAGACTACAAGCTCTGCGCCTGTGTAGAAGCCTAAACCATTTGTGAATTCTAATTTGAAATGTTGGAATTGTAATGAATGCATGTTTTCTCAACGTCATGATTTGTGTCTTATTAATCATGTGAATGAAATGAATGCCATTAGGAATGATCTTGAATGGAAGCCAACTGGGAGAACTCGTACCCAAGTTGGATGGCAATGGCGACCCACTGGTAGGACCTTTACATTAGATGGAAAAATGTGCCCTTTAACTAGGAATGCATCCATTGAGGTTAGGTCTCAGCGTCCTTCAATTAGGCACACTAGCACTAAAGTATGGAAACCGCGCCCTTTAATTAGGTCATCCCCCACTATAGTGCCTATCAGTGAAGAAATACCTCAGGATTTAAGCCAACTTGAATCTGCACCACCAACTAGGAAGAAGGCTAGGAAATCTAAGAAACCTAATGTTAGCAAATCTAAGATCATTAAATCTGTACCTGCTAATAACAAGGAACATTCAGATTCCGAAACCTATACATTGTCCTCGTATGGTGATATTTTCAGGTGGTCCAAATCATCCTCTGGTATTTGGACTCCGGTTGCTCAAAGCATATGACCGGAGATCGCTCAATGCTCAGAAATTTCGTCAGCAAGTTTCTTGGAACGGTTAAATTCGGTAATGATCATATTGCAAAGATAATGGGGTATGGTGAATATCAGATTGGAAATGTTATGATTTCAAGGCTATACTATGTAGAAGGTCTTGGTCATAATTTATTTTCAGTGGGACAATTCTGTGATTCCAACCTAGAGGTTGCTTTTCGACAACACACTTGTTTCATCCGCAACTTAGAAAGGAAAGACTTGTTGAAGGGGTCTTGTGGTGCAAATCTTTATACTTTGTCCCTACAAGACATGATGGCCTCCTCTCCAGTATGTCTTCTCTCCAAAGCATCTAAGACCAAGTCATGGTTATGGCATCGCAGATTATCTCATCTCAACTTTGATGCTATTAATCATTTGGCTAAAAACGAATTAGTTCGTGGTCTTCCAAAGCTCAAATTTCACAAGGACCATTTATGTTCCGCATGTTCAAGGGGGAAAAGCACCAAGAAATCATACAAGCCCAAAGCTGAAGACACCAATCAAGAAAAACTTCATCTTTTGCATATGGATCTTTGTGAGCCAATTCGAACCAAAAGTGTGAGTGGTAAGAAATTCATCCTTGTTATTGTGGATGATTTCTCCAGGTTTACATGGGTTAGATTTCTACGTACAAAGGATGAAGCACCGAAGGCTATCACCACTTTCCTGAAATTCATTCAGGTACGTTTAAATACTACTGTCCACCGTATTCGTACTGATAATGGAACAGAGTTCGTCAACCAGACTCTTCGTGATTACTATGAAGAAGTTGGTATCTCACATGAAACATCCGCTGCATGTACTCCACAACAAAATGGTGTCGTTGAAAGACGAAATCGTACGCTTATGGAAGCTGCTAGGACTATGCTGATTTATGCGAACGCTCCATTATTCTTATGGGCAGAAGCTGTATCTACTGCATGTTACACCCAAAACCGCTCTATCATTCGGAAACACCATGGAAAAACACCTTACGAGCTTCTACATGATCGTAAACCCGATGTTTCATTCTTTCATGTGTTTGGTGCTCTTTTTTATCCAAACATTAATAGTGAGAATTTGGGCAAACTTCAACCGAAAGCCGATATAGGTATTTTCATTGGTTACTCACCCTCAAAGAAAGCATACCGAATTTACAACCGTTGTCTTGGTAAGATAGTAGAAACTATGGACGCAGATTTTGATGAGCTGACAGCGATGGCTTCTAAGCAACGCAGCTCTGAACGCGTGCTTCACGGGATGGGAACTGGTGCTATCAGTTCCGGATTAGTTCCCAATAATCCTACTTCTACATCATTTATACCACCTACAAGGCCCGAGTGGGATAAACTATTTCAACCTTTGTTTGATGAATTCTTTGATCCCCCAAGTGATGAAGTTCTAGCACCTGTAGTGATAGCTCCAATCCCTGAAGTTGTTGCTCAAGCTAATGAAGCTTCATCAAATGCATCTTCAATTAACATTGAACCAGATGCACCTCCACCAAGTAATTCTCAAACTACACCTGAATCTTCACCCTTACTTGTGCCTAATGATGATGAAGAGGATTCTGTTGATCACGATTTGGAATATGCTCACCAACAAGAGCTTCCATTCTTTGGTATACCGATACTGAAAATCCTTCAACCGCGTCTACCTCAGAAGAAGCTCCTACAATCGTTCACTCCAGACCACCACGGATTGAAAATCACAGCACCAAATGGACAAAAGATCACCCAATTAGGAATATTATTGGAGGTCTCGATCGACCAGTCTCGACACGCCATCAATTACAAGAGAGCGCACTCTATTGCTATTTTGATGCATTTCTCTCCGAAGTTGAACCTAAAAACTAGCAACATGCTATGACTCAATCATCTTGGATTGAAGCCATGCAAGAGGAACTAAATAAATTCCAAAGACTTAAAGTATGGGAATTAGTTCCTCTCCCTGACAAGGTTAACATCCTTACTTTGTTGTGGGTTTATAAGGTTAAACTCGATGAGATGGGTGACGTTTTGAAGAATAAGGCTAGATTGGTTGCTAGAGGATACAAACAGGCCTTGGGTATCGACTTTGAAGAATCTTTTGCTCCTGTTGCAAGATTAGAGGCTATTAGACTATTCCTTGCGTATGCTGCTCATATGAACATGATCGTCTATCAAATGGATGTGAAGACGACATTTTTGAATGGTGAACTAAGGGAGGAAGTCTATGTTAGTCAGCCGAATGGGTTCGTTAGCACGGAGTTTCCTAGTCATGTGTACAAGATTAAGAAGGCTCTTTATGGGTTGAAATAAGCTCCACGCGCGTGGTATGATCTCCTTTCAACATATCTCATTTCGGAAGGCTTCTCCAAAGGCAAGGTGGACCCTACTCTATTCACTCTCAAGGAAGACAACGACATGATACTGGTACAAATTTATGTTGATGATATAATATTTGCTGCCTCTAACATAGAATTGTCAAACCGCTTTGAGAAAATAATGTCCACACGCTTTCAGATGTCAATGATGGGAAAATTTTCATTTTTCTTAGGATTACAAATTTCTAAAATCCCAGAGGCATCTTTATTAATCAATCCAAATATGCTCTAGAATCATTAAAGAAATATAACTTTGAAAATTGTGACCCTGTGGATACTCCACTGGTGGAGAAATCCAAGTTAGATGAAGATAGGAATGGGATTATTGTCGATCCGAAACTCTACCGTGGGATGATCGACACCCTTCTCTATCTGACTACTAGCAGGCCTGATCTGCAATTTGCCGTATGCATGTGTGCCCGGTATCAGGCTCGGCCTACCGAAAAGCACCTACATGATGTTAAAAGGATCTTCGGTATCTCAAAGGAACACTTCATCGTGGTCTATGGTATCCGAAAGATTCCTCTATTGCTTTAATATCATATGCAGATGCCGATCATGCTGGGTGTCAAGACACTAGGCGTAGTACTTCTGGTTCTGTGCAACTCCTTGGAGACAGATTGATTAGTTGGTCTTCAAAAAGGCAAAAAAGCGCTGCAATTTCAAGCACGGAGGCTGAATACATTGCCATGTCCAGTTGTTGTGCTCAAGTCCTTTGGATGAGATCACAACTAACTGACTACGATCTTGGATTCAACAAAATCCTGATGTATTGTGACAACAAGAGCGCCATTGCCCTTTGCTGCAACTACGTTCAACACTCCCGGGCCAAGCACATTGACATTCGCTACCATTTCATTAAAGAGCAAGTGGAAAATGGAGTGATCGAGCTGTATTTTGTCACCACTGAGTATCAGCTGGCAGATATGTTCACAAAAGCCTTAGATCGAGGACGAATCGAGTTTTTGATCGACAAGCTTGGCATGAAATCCTTCTCTCCAGCGACTCTCAAAGAGTTGGCAGAAGAATCAGCAGAATAGTGGTGGTAAACTATTCATGCGTATCCTTTGATCGTGATCATGTATATTATCGTATATATATAAACCACAAAAAGAAAAATACAAAATATAAAACCTACAAAAATCATAAAAAATATAAAACCTACAAAAACCATAAAACATATAAAACCTACAAAAACTATAAAAAATATAAAACCAAGAAAACCCAAAAATATTTTCGTCTTTTTAATCGGGCATGTCTTTTAGTACGGTAATATTTACGGCCTTAGAAATGTCGATTAATATTGACACGGCGCCTTAAATAGAGTCCGTACAAAAGTTGTACATTTTTAAAACATGCCCATTATGGTTTGTAGTTATTTCAGACTGCAACCCGTTTTTCGCATTAAAGTCACGTATTTCCTTTGAAAACGTTGGCTCACAACGGGAATTAATTTTCTCGGGTATGATTTACAAGCCAAATCATACAAAGGGATCAAGTTTACTTTATAACTTGGTCTAACACGAATTAGTGTACGTCTCAGTGCATTATTTTGTCAAAATAAGAGAAATCTTATTGCCACCACGAATCAATTTTTCTAAGACATTAATTGGAAAATTCTTTCATCGATATTTGACTCGTTAAACAATGACTACAACTCTTTAAATAGAAAACAGGTCATTGTTTAAGGGGGAGAAGATATTAAATTATCTTCGTCATCAAAACGGTCTTCAAAAGTTCTCGAGAAAAATCAATCGGTTAATAACTGGAGTTTCTTTGGCATACGACTTGTGATTGTTCTGATTTATCGTGAGTTTTTAGGTCTTGGATATCTGTTAAATAGGATACAGTGTTTAAGTTGTGTGCGGGCTAGAAAAGTTAATACAATGAGATAGGCCTAACGATTGTTAAGTAATTTAACGGATGTTAACCTAAAATGAGTTATTAACTAAAAAGGAAAAGAAAAGAAAAGTATAGGGACTATATATGACTAAGTGTGAAACTTGTCAAACAGTTGACCTAAGTCATACACATACGCGCCTTGTTTTTCTTTCTTCTTCTTTCTTTCTTTCTGTCCGCCATTGTTACACACACAAGCTCACACAAATCGTGTTTTAATCATTCAACCCGTTTCAATCGTTTAAAATAAGGTACAAACATCGAATCTTGGTTTTAATTCGCCTAATTTATTCTTTAAATCCAGTTAATTGCCTCGTTCTAATCAAATTAGGGTTTCTGCACAAATTAGGTCCAATTAATTAGGGGTTTAAGATGGGTTTGAGTCGGATTATGATTAGAATACTGCATGTTGCCTTAGAATGCCTTAAAAATCACACACGCATTTAGAATAATCCATTATAGGGTTCGCTTAGGTTATTCCGAATGAACGTATTTTTTCCAAGCTTAAAACATGTTATTCCGGATGAACAAAATGTTCCGAATGAACGATTTTTTTTCTTGGTAAACGTTTTATTCCTGATGAACAAAAATGTTCCGAATGAACTTGTTTTTGAATTATTCCGGATGAACAAAAATATTCCGAATAAACATGGTTTTTGAGTTATTCCGGATGAACAAAAATGTTCCGAATGAAAGGATGTTCCGAATGAAAGGATGTTCCGAATGAAAGGATGTTCTGAATGAAAGGATGTTCCGAATGAAAGGATGTTCCGAATGAAGGATGTTCCGAATGAAAGGATGTTCCGAATGAAGGATGTTCCGAATGAAGGATGTTCCGAATGAAGGGCATTCCGAATGAAGGGCATTCCGAATGAAGGGCATTCCGAATGAAGGGAATTCCGAATGAAGGGCATTCCGAATGAAGGACATTCCGAATGAAGGACATTCCGAATGAAGGGCATTCCGAATGAAGGGCATTCCGAATGAAAGGCATTCCGAATGAAGGGCATTCCGAATGAAGGGCATTCCGAATGAAGGGCATTCTGGATGAAGGGCATTCCGGATGAAGGGCATTCCGGATGAAGGGCATTCCGGATGAAGGGCATTCCGGATGAAGGGCATTCCGGATGAAGGGCATTCCGGATGAAGGCATTCCGAATGAAGGGTTTCCGAATGAAGGTATTCCGAATGAAGGATTGTTGGATTGATGAATTGTTGCTTGTTAAATGTTTGTGTGTTATATATGCTTAAGGAATTATGTCATATGTATAATGCTTAGAAATAAAATCATAATGGTATATATATCTGTGTATTAACCTGTTATGTATTATCTTAAGTAGAAACCATGACAAATCCAACCGTGCAAGAACTCCAAGATGCTAGAGCAGCCGCAATTGCCGAGGCAAAAGAACTTAAGCTCATACCGAACAATTACCGATTGAAGGAAGTTTCTCATTCCACTCACCATGGATTCAAAGTCGCCTCAGCAATCATTGATCAATCTCACTTCAAGAATGCTTTAAGGAGTACTGCTTCGGTGCCATTCGATTACATGTACGAATTCTGGGCTACCAAGGAAAGTAGGTCAAACAAGATCACCTTCTTCCTCGACAACAAGCAACAGACACTCACCGTTTCAGACTTCCGCAAGATATTTGGAATTCGGGATTCACCCAAGGGTATGTCATTTTCAAGGAACCCTACCAAAGACGAACTCATGGAGATGTTCCGTGCTCTTGGATGTCCTGACCTGCGATTAGTGTCCGATTTTACCAAGCCAAAGTGGGTCAACCTTGGAGAGCTATCTTTGGTATCCTCAGTAGATGTCTTTCACCTAAAACAACTGGGCATGATGCTGTGCGTGGTCCAATCATGAACATCTTCTATGGAATGTACAAAGGCTTATATACAGATTATGCATCCTTGTTGTGGTAAGAGTTTAACTTTCAACTCTTCCAAAACACGAAGCAGAAGGCTAATGTTTTTCCTTACCCTCGGTTTATCAAGCTTATAGTTCATTACTTTATGAACAATGATGCTTCTATTGATAAGCGTGTAGAAAGCCGTCACCACACTGAAGAGGCTGATGACCTTGTGGACCTAAGGCATGAAGGACCCTCTGGTGCTGTTAATCCTGGTCCTGTTCCTCGTCATCTCCTGACGGACAAAATTATAGCTTCTGATGATTACAAGTAAATGCTAATAGAAATCAGAAAACAGCAAGAACAAGTTCAGGCGGGAGAAGTCTCGTCAACTATAGTCAAAAGTAAAGGTAAACGTAAGCAAGATGTTGTCTTACCTGAGTCTAAACCCAAGAAAACAAAGACTGTGGCTAAAAAGGATAAGCGCAAAGCTGAGAAGTTTGTCATTCGAGATGAAGATACTGATGACGATGTTACTCCCGAGCAAATTCGCAAAGCTGAGAAAAACAATTGAAAAAGGCTGTTGAAAGAAGTAGGAAAGACACAGGAGGTAGTGGTTCGGGTGTGCAGATAGAAGATGAACAGGAAGTCGAGGAGCCGTATGACATTTTTGAGTTTGGAACACCAGACAAGTACTCAACACCTAAAGCAACATCCATAGCAGATACCGCGAGCATCGAAAAGGAGTCCGTTGCTACGACAATCATTGTGACTCCAAAGCCCTTATCTACCCAACCTCCACCAATCCAGCCTCTGCCAACACAACCGTTGACTACTCAACTACTATCCCCTCCACCTCCAACTACTTCCGTCCTTAGTACTGTTATCACAATCGTGCCTACTCAATCGCCCCCGATTAGCCCTGTGCCATCTACATTTTCTGCACTCCTCATGGCAGAAATGATGGATAAACACATGGAAACTCAAAAAAAAGAGATGGCTCAACTTCGAGAAGAGCTACTCCAACGAGTGAAAAGTGAAGAGACATCCAAGAAAGCTCAAGAGGAGATGATAGCTAAGTTCAATGCAGAGATGGAGTCTACACGGAAATCTCATGCAGAAGAACTTGCTCATGTCAAACAAGTTGAAGCTGATAAAAGTGCAGCAAGGATCACCAAACTCCGCGAATTAAAGAATAAGTATAAAGAGGAGAAAGAAATACTTGAAGCTTCACTTAATGATAGGGTAAAGGAATCTGTTGAGTCTATTATGCCAAAGCTGCGAAAAGAGGTGAAGAAAATTACGGCTGATAAGTTGATGGTTAAATCGTCAAACCCTTCCAATTTAGCCTATAAAATTGCATATGACTTAACGGACTTTAAACTGAAGAAGATTCTACACGCCCGCATGGTTGAAGTTGGATCTTTCGACAAATCCAAAATTCAGCGGACACTTCACAAGGCACTTAATGCAGCAATAAAGGAGGATGACAGGCTGTTTAAGACATTTGGAAGCGTGGTTCCTTACCATATTTTGTATAAGAAAGGAGATGAAGAGGCATCTGATGAGGAGGATAGTGAGCAAGGAGAGAGTGGTGGTGAAGAAGATGATGCGAGTGATGAAGATAAGGGTGATGATGATGATGATGATGGTGAAGGCGGTGATCGTAATGAGGATAGTGATGAGGATAGCAACAGGAACGACATGATGATGATGACCACGAGAACAGGGGTAGTGACAACAATGACAAGTCCGACGAGCCTGATCAGTCTGATGATGATGATATGGGTGACAATGCTGCCAGCAAGAAGAAACCGTCCAAGACCGGTGGCAAATCTCAGAAAGATGTTGCTCACAAGGGTAAGTCCACATCTACGGAGACAGGACGCACCAAGTGGCACCATGATGTGAATGCTACAACAGCATCTTCAATTCCTGGTACATCTGTTTCTAACTCTATACCTGTTACTGTTAATCCTGTTAGTTCTTTGGTTATTACCACAACTGCAGAACCAGAAACTGCACATGCTGCTGATGAACCTGAATCAGAACCGGCACCCGTTCAAGTATCTACTGCTCCATCTAATGAACCAGTTACTACGGTTCCTGAGTCAAGCACATTGGACTGGGCTGATACATTGCAGATCGATGAGACCGCACCAGAACAACCATGGATCACGGCAGCTGCTGCATATGATCCAATCACAGATGCTGATGCAAATGTTTTGTATCTACGTATTCGCAATCCAATAGATCTTTGTGCATTTTTGGCTCATGAGTATGGATCTTTGGTCACTCCGTCCTTGGTGAAGAGAGTGCTTAAAGATAAGAGAATTCGCGCTAAATCAAGATTAAACCGAATGGAGTATGAGTATTATGCTGATGAAATCCTGAAAGCTCTCAATACAATTCAAAGGCCAGGCCTTCATGCGCCATAAAGACCTCCTCTTCCAATTGATGCTACTCAAGACAATCAAATTGCACTTGACTTCTTTGTCACATAAAAGGATCATCCAAGTACGCGACCTCCCTGACTTTGTTAAAAGCTGCTTCTTGGGGGTTAATACCTTGGATCGAAGAAAAGGTCAATCGCCTCTGGGTTCCAAAGGTAAACCGTAATTATGACATGTATGCTGCTATAAGAGCATCACATTGGGACGAGCGAGTCCGAAGGGCATACAGAGGTTGCTGCTTAGCCAACTCAGGTAGTATCGTCAGATCCAATCTTCGAATCACAAGTATATTAGGAATAACGATTGAACCCAAGAATGGATATCATCATGTGACGGAAATTCTACTAAAAAGAGAAGATGATCGAGAATACAAGATACAACAAGGAGATTTTTCAATCATTCGCCTTGAAGATATAGAAGATATGTTGCTTTTCATGACCCGTGATCAGCTTACACATCTCACTCGTGAAGAAATCATTTGCTCTGAACACAACACTTCGTATGTTTACACGAAGCGTTGTCATCAAGAAACGTGTAGAAGACCTACAACTGGGAGTTGAAAGCTATCAACGCAAGCTTAACATGACTCCTCCACTTAATCAAGTATTACCTCAACATGTTGAAAGATGTCCCTATACCGGCACAACCCTTCCGATGCGCGGGATTTTCTAGTTGAACAGTTGATAGGTGTGTAAACACCCATCCTTTTTCCACTTAATTCTGGCTAAAACGAGACCAAAACACGTATTTAATATCATTTGTTTGGAATTATGCGTGGTTTTTGTGTTTATTGTGTTTTCAGAGCCAACCGGATGAATATTGAAGAAAACATGGGATTGCACGGGTTTTATTGAAGAAAAAGACTCAAGACGAAGTCTATTGTCCAAGAGATGCAAAAGATTTGAAGTCACTGGGCCTATTTGAAGATTTATCGAAGAAAAGGACCAAAGATTGAAGATTTACATATGTCAAAGAAACTCAAGTCTATTAAACGAAGAAATTAAAAGACGAGTTGAATTTGATCGTCGATAAATCCCGAATCAGAATCGAAAACGTCGACTTTTCTGAAAAGACGAGAAGACAAGAAGAAAGGGAGAAAGCCCACTCACCAACCAAAGGGAACACCTATATAAAGAATTCCCTTCACACTTTTCATTCAGTTTTTTTTTACTCCTTTTTTCTCTCTTTTCTGTTCGAGGCATCACCAACACCATTAGGGTGTTTGGTGATTTTGATTCATGTTTTTTCAATCTTGTAGTTTAATCTTTGTCTTTTGATTGTTTAAACATTAATCTATCAATTTAATCATTCATTTCATCTTGTTCATCTTCATCTTTTTGATTCAAAGTTAAAGTTCTTATTTGGTTAATTTTGATCTTTAAAAGTTATTGGGTTTTAAGTTTTTATTGATGGGATTTGATGTTTATGGTTAGTAGATGATTAGGCATTAGTTTTGTTTAAGTTTTGGTTAAACACTTGGTGGATTTTGGCTTGAAATCGTGTTCCCCTGTTTTTTTCTGTATCGTACTGTTCTTGAGTTTTCCCAGGTTCCGAATGAGCATAAAACTTCCGAATGAAGCATCTTAGTTAAAAGTTCCGAATCAATTTGTATTAAAAAGTTCCGAATCAATTTTGTCTAAAACTTCCGAATGAATGGCTTTTCAAAAGTTCCGAATCCGTTTCATTTTTAAAGTTCCGAATGAAAACCTTTTTTAAAAGTTCCAAATCAATTTTGTTTAAAAGTTCCGAATAAACTTCCGAACCAACTTCTGAATCAATCTTTTTCAAAAGTTCCGAATCAGTTTAAAAGTTCCGAATGAAAGTGTTTAAAAGTTCCGAATAAAGTTCCGAATAAACTTCCGAACCAACTTCCGAATCAATCTTTTTCAAAAGTTCCGAATCAGTTCAAAACAAAAAGTTCCGAACGAAAGTTCCGGATCAAGGAAGACTTCCGAATCAAGGAGTTCATCCGAAAGAGTTCCGGATCAAGAAAGTTCCGAACAAGAGGGTTCATTCGGAAGAGTTCCGAACCAAACTTCCGGATCAAGGGTAAAGTAGAAACTTCCGAATCAATTTTCTTTTGAGTTAAGTGATATTTACTGTTTCTTTTTAATGTTTCTTTTTAATACTTAAATTTCAATTCAAGTTTTATTAATTGCTATTAAATTAATTGCTTTTAGTTTAAGTTTACATCTTAGAGCATTTAAACCTTTAGTAGAATAGAAAACCCAATCCCCCTATTTGTCACCAAGAACAATCTTTCCACTTTGAGCTGTAATCAATTCGAGAGGATACCGAGACTTAAATCTGAACCCATACATAGCAAAAAGCCTTGTATTAAATGGCGCCGCTGCCGGCTCTTCTCGTTAAGATCAACAGTTTTTTGTGAGAACTTGGATTTTGGGATCCGTTCACCGTGAACGTTACTTTTTCATAAAAATTTTCAAAAACACAAAAAATATAAAATTTTCAAAAATCCTAAAAATTAAAAAAAAACATAAAAACCAAAAATATTTCTGCTTTGTTTTTGCCTTGTTAGTTCTTTTGCAGGTGCATGCGTACACGCTCAACTTTTTATCCTGAGCCCGAGACTCTCGATAACTTAAACATGGCTGGTGTACACAACAACAACAATAACCCACCTCTCAGCAACAATAATAACAACAACAATAACAATCCACCTCTCAACAATGAGCCTCTACCAGACAATCGCCCGATGATTGAACTTCTGCAAGCACATGTAGACGGAAACAATGATCCAATTGTCATACCCGCGATTGCAGCCAACAATTTTGAGCTCAAATCCGGCTTTATCCAGATGGTCTATGCTCAACCATTCTTGGGGCGTACCATTGATGATCCACATGACCACATCAAGAGATTCTTACAACTCACAAATACAGTCAAATTCAATGGTGTTCCACAAGAGGTAATCCGTTTACAACTTTTTCCCTTTTCTTTAGAGGGACAAGCCCGGCATTGGCTTGCTAAGGAACCACCACAAAGTATTCTTACGTGGACGGATTTGGAGACCAAGTTTATCAACTACTTTTTCCCACCCTCTCGTACTACCGCTTTGCGGAATGAAATTATCAATTTTGAACAAAAGTACGATGAGTCTTTTAGTGAATCTTGGGATCGTTTCAAAGATCTTTTAAGAAAATGCCCACAACATGGTTTTACCAAAGTGCACCAAATTAATACTTTTTATAATGGTTTAAGCATGAATGACCAAGATTCACTAAACAGTGCCTCGGGGGGTAATCTTTTGGCTAAGACTTCCAATGCTGCTTGGGATGTCATTGAGAATAAGTCTCGTGTGCAAACCAAGAGTGTTCGGACCAATGTCGCTAGTGCTAGTACTAGTGACAGCGATAAGCGACTTGACAAAATCACTGCGCTTCTTGAATCTCTTGCTACCCAAACCGCCAGCAACACCAACAACATCAACGCTAAAAACGCTAAAGACGCTCAAGTCAATGCTGTCAGCCAACCATGTGAGATATGCGGGGGTCCTCACTCTTACACCACTTGTACTGCCACCCAAGACTACCCTTCTGAGAATGTGAATGCAGCATACGGTACCTATCCTCAACCCGCTTATCAAGCTCGTCCTCAAGGTGACCGCAACCTGCTTAGCTACCGTTCGAACAACTATCTCTCACCACCCGGTTTTCCTCCTAACAACCCAAACCAACAACAAAACCTCAATCGCCCTCCTCAACAACAACAACAACCTCGTACACCATACATACCACCTCACAAACAACCATATCCACCTCAAAGAAACAACCAAGTGTACCAACAACCTGCTTATCAACCACCCGCTTACCATGCTCCCCCTTCCAACCAACCCACCGCTTTACACCAAGAAGTGGAAACCTACATGAGGACTAACGATGTGATCGTGGGAAATCTTCAGCGGGAAGTGCTCAACTTAAAAGCAGACCTGGTGAAACAAGGGAACAAACTGAGAGCTGATATGAGAAACACTTTGGATAGTCAAACGAATGACTTAAAGAATATGATGGCTAGTTTCTTCGAAGGTAATCAACCCTCTTCTTCGGGTACTCTTCCGAGTAACACCGTTGC
The DNA here is from genome assembly GCA_025667525.1 of Glebionis coronaria. NCBI lineage: Eukaryota > Viridiplantae > Streptophyta > Magnoliopsida > Asterales > Asteraceae > Glebionis > Glebionis coronaria. The sequence continues at coordinate 172,531,221 of CM046879.1, read as the reverse complement.
GAATCCAAGAGGGGAGATGAAAGCAATCACCACTCGTAGTGGCAAAGGTACCAAGGAACCCGAGCTTCCTATACCTCCACCGGTGATTGTGACTAAGGAGAACGAGTCACCTGCTCCTATTCCTCATCCTTCTACTTCCCCAATTTCTCCACCTCTTACTCCTACCCCTCCTCCACCCAAGGATGTTAGTGATCCTATTCTCCCAAAGCCTTCCTCTTTTTCCGATATACCTTATCCATCTAGGTTGAGGAAAGAGACGCTCAAAAGCAAGGATGATATTCAGGTTTCAAACTTTCTCAAAATGTTTAAACAATTGAATTTTAACATCTCCTTCGCTGAGGCTCTCGCTCACATGCCTAAGTACGCGAAAATGTTCAAAGATCTTCTTAGCGACAAGGAGAAGCTTCTTGATATTGCTAACACCCAACTTAATGAGAATTTCTCTGCAGTACTCTTAAGGAAATTGCCAACCAAGCTTGGTGATCCGGGTCGTTTCTTAATCCCTTGTAACTTCCCGGGAGTAGAGAATTGCATGGCCCTAGCCGATCTAGGTGCCAGTATTAATCTAATGCCTCTAAGCGTTTGGAAGCAATTATATCTCCCTGAGCTAGTCCCCACCAAAATGACTTTGGAATTAGCTAACCGTACGGTTGCTTATCCAGTGAGGATAGCCGAAGACGTCTTTGTAGGAGTCGACAAATTCACTTTTCCTGCCGATTTCGTTGTCGTTGACTACGACATGGACCCTCGTGTGCCATTGATCGTTGGTCGTCCATTCTAGAGGACCGGTCGCACTCTCATCAATGTTGAAGCTGGTGAGCTTATCATGAGAGTGGGCAACGATAAAATCGTCTTCAACATGGGAAAGTTGTCTAAACAACCTTATTCATACGAGAGTGTTAATTGTATTGACGTTCTGGATGAGGCTTGTGAAGAACACTTTATTGATGCTTGTAAAAATATTCCTACCTCTCTTCCCAACGTTGAGACCGTTTCCTCTATTGATTCATCACTGTCTCTATTTGGAGAAAGTGATTTCTTTTGGAAAGATCTTGAAGCCACCATGGGAGATGTGAACTTAGCAAATGACGATTATCCCACCGGTTGGGATGAAGACATGCATTTCTTTGAAAACCTTCTCAAAGAAGACAATCTTTCTCCACCATCTCCCACGGTTATTGCTATCGATGCTCCGACTTTGAAAACGCCTCCCATCGAAAATCCTTCGGATTTAGAACTTAAGGAGTTGCCGCCCCATCTCGAGTACGTGTTCCTTGAAGAAAACAAGAAGTCGCTTGTCATCATCGCGAAGGACTTGAAAGAAGAAGAAAAATCTCGCCTCATCGCCGTGCTTAAAGATCATAAGAAGGCAATTGCTTGGAAAATTTCCGATATCCGCGGAATTGATCCGAACTTTTGTACTCACAAGATTCTCATGGAAGATGACTTTAAACCCGCAATCCAGAGCCAAAGAAGGGTTAATCCTAAAATGCATGACGTCATAAAACAAGAGGTTATCAAACTTTTGGATGCCGGCTTGATTTACCCTATTTCGGATTCGCCGTGGGTAAGTCCCGTCCATTGTGTGCCCAAGAAGGGAGGAATAACCGTTGTTCCCAATGAACACAACGAGTTGATTCCCACTCGTCTCGTTACTGGGTGGAGAGTTTGTATTGATTATCGCAAGCTCAATGATGCCACGAGAAAAGACAACTTTCCTCTTCTCTTCATGGATCAAATGCTCGAGCGTCTAGCTGGTAATGACTATTACTGCTTCTTAGACGGTTTCTCCGGGTATTTTCAAATTCCCATCGATCCCAAGGACCAAGAAAAGACCACATTCACTTGTTCCTATGGAACATTTGCTTACAAACGCATGCCTTTTGGTTTATGTAATGCTCCTGGGACGTTCCAAATGTGTATGATGGCTATCTTCCATGACATGGTGGAAGACACTATGGAAGTATTCATGGATGATTTCTCGGTTTATGGCGATTCTTTCTGTAACATCCCGTACTTAACGTCATCATTTTACCCTAACTATGTAACGTACTTTGAGTTCCTAAGTAACGGTGAGTATTGTTATGTTTGACGGTTTACGTTGAAACCGGTAATGTGTGCATATATTTAATCGTCGTGACGATTGAATAGTACAAATAGTGATCGCGATGCCAATGGATGCCCAAATTTTATATTTTAGTATCGACTATCTCGATATTGGAGATTTTTGGAATTTTTGTTTCGTTACGTATTAAGTTGAGTCGGAACCTTACTATTGCTTTTCGTGTGCGTTTAAATCTTTGAAAAAGTATTTTATTGAACGAGATTTATATTTTTATGAATCCGGAACGAAACCCGACTCCCGTAAAATTTTAAAAACCGACTAGGTGTCATTCCCGCTCTTTATAAGTTACTTTGCAAACAAGGCCAAAAGATAGCCAATATTGCACCTTTTACCCTTCCACCACTATATAAAAGCTTCCACTAACACACACACTTCATTTCCAACTAGCAAAAAAATGTGTGTTCTTCCTCCCTCTCCCTCTCTAGCTCACGGCAACACCACCACCATCCAAATCCACCATCAAATTTCATGATCTTGCAAAACGAATCAAAGACCCACCTATAAAATCATCTTGTAAGTGTTTTCCAATCATCAAATCCAACATGCAACACATTTTATTTTCAAGATCTATTTTTTTTATAAAATATTGATTTGATCCATTTTGTTGGTTGCATGTGTGTTATTTTGTGTTAGGATCAAGAAATTTGTGTTATACAAGCTTGGAAAAGAATTTATCTTGGTGTTTCTTTGATCAAGACCCACGAAAATCATGGGGTTCATGGTGTTCTTGAGTGTTTGATCCAAATTGTTGTGGGTAAGGTTCCAACTACTTGTTAATATTATTATAATCATTTTATTTTTGAGTGCATGCATTGTTTATGAATTTTTGGGTGAATGCATGTGATCATGCAAGTGAAAATAGATGTTAGGAGATGTTGAGGGTGATGGATATAAGATATATGAAGTGTGGTTGAGGTTTAAAATGGGTCAAAATGGGTATTGATGTGATTTTTAAGAAGTCATTTTAGATCAGTAGGTTTAGGGCCATTTTTCGAATAGTGGCTGTTGATTAAAGGTTGATATTATTAGATATTGTTGTAGTAGTCGCCGAGACGCTCGTTTCGGTATAAGGTAGAGCTTCTAACTCATAACGGGTCAAAAGTTACATAGGTTTTAATATTCGTGTACCGGGAGGCGAGTATCGACGCAATCCGAAATTGTTGTCAATATTGGGTCAAATCTCGGGGACTATAACTTGAGTTTCAAAAATGGTCAAGGGCTGTTCTCAGGCCCTAAACTTAGCATTTTGAGTCTATTTTCATAATCAAGAGTCGGATTTGTAAATGGTTTTGGTTAAGGAGGTCAAAACGGTTTTACGATACAAGTGTGCAAAACTGTCCGGTTTTTAAGGTCAAAAGATGTGTCGAGAAAATGGGTCTAAAAGGTGAATCATTTGATGAAATTTTAACTGAGTCTTCTACAGATATTGAGTGAGTTTGTCACCAAGTTTCGTCGAAAACGGAGTTGTTTAAGTATGGTAAAACAGCGTGTACTTTCGGTAAGTACCGGCTGAGTATTTTTGGGAGGTACTTAACCTCGCGTCATAGTTTGAGGCGAGAGGCTAATTTATTAGCTTCTCAAAGTTTTAAAAGGATATAAGTCTTATGTAAGAGTGTATATTCTGAGATTGGAGACCCATTTAGGGTACTTGAGCCGTGTTGATTTGGCATCTTGAGATGGATCAACATCGAAGGTGCTAGTACTTGTCGTGGAGTTAGAAGGAATTCACTTGCATTGATTGGTCATGTCTATGTACATACTATTTTGAGTCATTGATTTTATTATTCTAAGTATGTTTTGAGGTACTTGAGTATGTTGTTAAGCGCGCACCTTATTTGTTAGGTGGCGGCTTTTGACGTGTATATTTGGGAGGCATCTTCACTTCGGCGATCACTACTACTACTAGCTTCGTGTATCATCTAAGGTGAGTCTATAGCCTCGCTTTTATACTGGTTTTAAATGATTTTAACCCGCGAGGGGGAGTACATGCTATTTGAAACAACTAGAACACAAGTCTTTTGAATGATTGCTTAAACTTAAATGTTGTTTTGATTGTAACAAGTACGTTGAGTACAATGGAATTGGTATGATTGAACACCAGGGAATTGTGTTGAAATGGAATTGGTACGTTGAGTACAATGGAATTGGTATGTTGAACACCAGGGAATTGTGTTGCAATGGAATTGGTACGTTGAGTACAATGGAATTGGTATGTTGAACACCAGGGAATTGTGTTGCAATGGAATTGGTACGTTGAGTACAATAGAATTGGTATGTTGAACACCAGGGAATTGTGTTGCAAATGAATTGGTGTGGACTCGTATACCAACGTAGGGTCACACAAAGGAACCATAAAGGAAATTGCTTTTTATATACTTGTGTTCAAATGATGATTTGCAAAACCTATAGATTCGCTCAACCTTTGTGTTGATCCTTTTAAGCATGTATTTCAGGTAATCAAGATGGAGCGCAGCGGAGCATGCAAGGAGGGAGTTGGTGCTTACTTGTCTAAATTTTGTTTATTTTTCATCCTTTTTAAATTAACCATTTCATTCAAGTATTTTGAGGAACATGTTGTGTTGGTAACGGTTTTTGGGACTAAAACGCTACTCTGATGGTATCTTTTGGGATGGAAAATATTTTAGACAATGTTATATGTATACATTTTAACGTCTCTTTTGGGATTGTTTTCTATGATTGTGTGTGATGTGCTATGAGTAACACCCAATGTGGACATTCCGCTGCGTGGTAATTTGGGGGTGTTACAGAATGGTATCAGAGCCACAAGTTATAGAGAACTAGGTCGATTTTTTTTTTTTTTTTTGAAAATGTCCTAAACTATAACTTTTGGTGTGTCGTAAAAGTTTTAAGCACGCAACTACTCCGCATGGCTCCGGTAAGGCTATTCTTGTATTACTTTATATTTGACTATGATTACCTGAACCTATGTGTATATAGGAATGGTAGTATGTATATGTATGAATATACTATGATATTTAAAGGCATTGTACGCGAAGCAATGTTCCTTGAATGATTGTTGTACATTTTATAATTCGGTTTTGAATAGGATTCGGCCTCATCGCCAATCACCGATCTTGATAATTATGTATTATGAATACGAGTGTGAAACTCGTTTGATACTTTGGGTACGTGTATATTGTTTCGTAATCTATCGCATATCGACTTGTTTAAGTTCGGTCGTGGTCGTCACATCGTGATGTGCTATTTTAGGACATCTCATATTGAAACGTAATTGATTAACGTGATATTTTTATTTCTGTTACTCCTTATGATTTTGAAGAATCATTTATCCAAGGCGACATCTTCTACGTAATACGACGTGTGATTTGGTTTTATATGACTGCGTTATTTGACGAAAAGGAGGATGCCAATGTTGGGCTTAAGATATATATATCCTAATCAAATATATATAGTTTGGGTACAACAAAGATATGCTCGTAGTAGTCATTCGGTTGAGTGGCTTAATGCCTTGTATCTAATTGGAATGGGACATTTAGATATAGAGATTTTAACTCACTCAACTATGAGTTGTTTAAGGTTGTCTTATTTAAATGGATTGGGACATTTGAATAAGAAAGTTTTAAACTACTGGACCCTAGATTGTTTGTGTTTTCCTTATTCAGATGGAATGGGACGTTTGAATGCGGAAATCATGATGTAAGTTTATTTGACACCTCATATTTACTATGGTATTTGGATATGATATCGTGTTGAGAGATAGTAATACTTGAGTAGGATGACTTATAATCGTCTCGTTGAAATGGATTGGGACGCCTTTTCATTTGAACAAGAAAGTTATAAGTTTCCGAACCATAAATTTATAAACTCTTGTATACATGGAGGGGGACACCTTTTGATGCAGACAAGGAGTTATAAATGAGTGGGCCCGAGTATGTCTGACTCGATTTGTGGATTTTGGTGTGCGTACGTCTTCCTTCGACTCGTATCTCGTTGGTAAGAATCGTTCGATGTTGTCGTCGTTATGATGATCGTCGATTATCATCTATGTACGAATAACCCGTTGTACTTCTCTCGAGTTATGATTTGTTTTGATGGACCATTTCTAATGTGTCTCGATGATCGTGAGCTTTATAAGCAGGTTGTTAAGAACCGTTGACCGTTCCGAGAATAGGCGACTCGCTTAAGCGTCACCATGATTTATGTGTGTACTTGCGGATTGACTGAGGATCAAGTTATCAACGTCAACTTATCGTGGATGTGAAGATTTTGTAATTTTACTTACTACTATCGAAGGGTCACCGAAGAATTTTCTTGATGACGAAACTCTTGGGGCTAGTATGACGAACTAAAAACGAGGAATATGATGCATCACCTTGAGCACTGAAGTCGAAATTATTGGGACGCCTTTGTACGATGAACGCTGAAGCAAAAATTAGTGGGACGCTTTTGTACGTTGAACACTGGAGTAGAACTTAATGGTATGCCCGATATGTTGTGAATTCTCGCCAATGGACCGAATTTCTTAATGACTGGAATTAACAAATTCGTTTTCACTTCGAAGAGTATGTTGTTGCCGACACCGCAAGTGGAAAGACTTTAGAGATCGAATTGTATTATCAAGGGCTAGTCCAAGGTTTTATCGATGATCAACGACGGAGATTTACTTTTGATGTTTATGTTTGACCTTTGCTTTTGGGTACTTATGTGGTATGTGATCTAGTTGAGTGATCGTAAGTTGTGAGAACTTGAGGCGGCATTGTCCAATGACGTCCGATCATGGAGAACACGTACCTTGTAGTATCTTTTTGACCTTCAACGACAATGCTTATTGAGACTTTGAATGCGCGTGGGCGGAAGCGAGATGGTGTCCTTGTATTATCTTTTCGGTATGGATCCGCGTGTGAGCACCCTCTGATGACGAAATATTTCCTTGTTATTCCTTTTGATATGTGTCCACGGCTATCCGGCCATTGGATATCCTTTAACTTACAACCTTCCAATTGACTAGACCTACCCGAAAGTCTTGTCAAGTATTCCTATTCATCATGGCTTGGCTGTTTAGCAAGCATGAGCTAACCCGATTGAATTTATTTATGTGGCATGGTTTGGCTTTTGACAAACATGTCGTGACTTGATTTTGCGTCCTTGGTGTTGTCTTTTGTGTTTGAATTAGATTGTAATGCGTCCGATAGCGCAATGTATACGCCGAATGATTTCCGTATCGACGAACTCGCGTTTGACGAGGTAGGCTGGCATGTTCGAGAATACGCAATAAGGTGATTTTGTACGACTAGTACTAATTACCTCGTCTCAATTCTTTTCTAGAATGTTTTCGATAGAGTTTTATACGACCTATGCGACTCTCTTTCGTGAATGATTGTTTTTGTGAGGATCATGAACGGTGGTTTAGATCGCCAGATTGTTGGAATAAAGTAGATGAAGGACAAATTGGAACTGAGACTATTTGGGAGATTACGAAAAGATCGTACGGATTGATAATTGCTTGTAAACCGTGAGGAGTCGTCAGAAGAACTTTGCCAATAACCGTAGGGAGCCGTTGGAAATCTGAAGTTGGATACATGGCAATTATTAAGGTATCACCTTGGGAAGGTGTAATCCGTTTTGGAAATGGAGAAAAGTTAATTCCAAGGTGCGTTGGACCGTTTAAGGTCACCCAGCGGATGGGACCGGTTGTTTATAGGTTAGAATCATCGGATGAACTTCGTGCGATTCGTGTAATTTTAGTGTGTCGAGCTCGAATAAGTGTTTGGCGAATAAGGGTTTATTCTTCCGTTTTTGGTGAGATACAACTTGACGACAAGTTGCGTTTTGTAAAAGAACCAGTAGAGATCTTTGATCGAGAGGTTAAGCGTTTGAGACCGAGTAAGATTCTCGTTACGAAGGTGCGATGTATTTCGAGACGTTGAACGAGATTCACGTGGGGATGTGAGGATTTCTGTATAAGAAGTGCCCTCGTTTTTCCTAGGAGAGCGCGATACGAGTATGAGGCTAGGCGAGCGCCGGGACGTCGCTCCTTTAAGGAGGTGAGAATGTAACATCCCGTACTTAACGTCATCATTTTACCCTAACTATGTAACGTACTTTGAGTTCCTAAGTAACGGTGAGTATTGTTATGTTTGACGGTTTACGTTGAAACCGGTAATGTGTGCATATATTTAATCGTCGTGACGATTGAATAGTACAAATAGTGATCGCGATGCCAATGGATGCCCAAATTTTATATTTTAGTATCGACTATCTCGATATTGGAGATTTTTGGAATTTTTGTTTCGTTACGTATTAAGTTGAGTCGGAACCTTACTATTGCTTTTCGTGTGCGTTTAAATCTTTGAAAAAGTATTTTATTGAACGAGATTTATATTTTTATGAATCCGGAACGAAACCCGACTCCCGTAAAATTTTAAAAACCGACTAGGTGTCATTCCCGCTCTTTATAAGTTACTTTGCAAACAAGGCCAAAAGATAGCCAATATTGCACCTTTTACCCTTCCACCACTATATAAAAGCTTCCACTAACACACACACTTCATTTCCAACTAGCAAAAAAATGTGTGTTCTTCCTCCCTCTCCCTCTCTAGCTCACGGCAACACCACCACCATCCAAATCCACCATCAAATTTCATGATCTTGCAAAACGAATCAAAGACCCACCTATAAAATCATCTTGTAAGTGTTTTCCAATCATCAAATCCAACATGCAACACATTTTATTTTCAAGATCTATTTTTTTTATAAAATATTGATTTGATCCATTTTGTTGGTTGCATGTGTGTTATTTTGTGTTAGGATCAAGAAATTTGTGTTATACAAGCTTGGAAAAGAATTTATCTTGGTGTTTCTTTGATCAAGACCCACGAAAATCATGGGGTTCATGGTGTTCTTGAGTGTTTGATCCAAATTGTTGTGGGTAAGGTTCCAACTACTTGTTAATATTATTATAATCATTTTATTTTTGAGTGCATGCATTGTTTATGAATTTTTGGGTGAATGCATGTGATCATGCAAGTGAAAATAGATGTTAGGAGATGTTGAGGGTGATGGATATAAGATATATGAAGTGTGGTTGAGGTTTAAAATGGGTCAAAATGGGTATTGATGTGATTTTTAAGAAGTCATTTTAGATCAGTAGGTTTAGGGCCATTTTTCGAATAGTGGCTGTTGATTAAAGGTTGATATTATTAGATATTGTTGTAGTAGTCGCCGAGACGCTCGTTTCGGTATAAGGTAGAGCTTCTAACTCATAACGGGTCAAAAGTTACATAGGTTTTAATATTCGTGTACCGGGAGGCGAGTATCGACGCAATCCGAAATTGTTGTCAATATTGGGTCAAATCTCGGGGACTATAACTTGAGTTTCAAAAATGGTCAAGGGCTGTTCTCAGGCCCTAAACTTAGCATTTTGAGTCTATTTTCATAATCAAGAGTCGGATTTGTAAATGGTTTTGGTTAAGGAGGTCAAAACGGTTTTACGATACAAGTGTGCAAAACTGTCCGGTTTTTAAGGTCAAAAGATGTGTCGAGAAAATGGGTCTAAAAGGTGAATCATTTGATGAAATTTTAACTGAGTCTTCTACAGATATTGAGTGAGTTTGTCACCAAGTTTCGTCGAAAACGGAGTTGTTTAAGTATGGTAAAACAGCGTGTACTTTCGGTAAGTACCGGCTGAGTATTTTTGGGAGGTACTTAACCTCGCGTCATAGTTTGAGGCGAGAGGCTAATTTATTAGCTTCTCAAAGTTTTAAAAGGATATAAGTCTTATGTAAGAGTGTATATTCTGAGATTGGAGACCCATTTAGGGTACTTGAGCCGTGTTGATTTGGCATCTTGAGATGGATCAACATCGAAGGTGCTAGTACTTGTCGTGGAGTTAGAAGGAATTCACTTGCATTGATTGGTCATGTCTATGTACATACTATTTTGAGTCATTGATTTTATTATACTAAGTATGTTTTGAGGTACTTGAGTATGTTGTTAAGCGCGCACCTTATTTGTTAGGTGGCGGCTTTTGACGTGTATATTTGGGAGGCATCTTCACTTCGGCGATCACTACTACTACTAGCTTCGTGTATCATCTAAGGTGAGTCTATAGCCTCGCTTTTATACTGGTTTTAAATGATTTTAACCCGCGAGGGGGAGTACATGCTATTTGAAACAACTAGAACACAAGTCTTTTGAATGATTGCTTAAACTTAAATGTTGTTTTGATTGTAACAAGTACGTTGAGTACAATGGAATTGGTATGATTGAACACCAGGGAATTGTGTTGAAATGGAATTGGTACGTTGAGTACAATGGAATTGGTATGTTGAACACCAGGGAATTGTGTTGCAATGGAATTGGTACGTTGAGTACAATGGAATTGGTATGTTGAACACCAGGGAATTGTGTTGCAATGGAATTGGTACGTTGAGTACAATGGAATTGGTATGTTGAACACCAGGGAATTGTGTTGCAAATGAATTGGTGTGGACTCGTATACCAACGTAGGGTCACACAAAGGAACCATAAAGGAAATTGCTTTTTATATACTTGTGTTCAAATGATGATTTGCAAAACCTATAGATTCGCTCAACCTTTGTGTTGATCCTTTTAAGCCTGTATTTCAGGTAATCAAGATGGAGCGCAGCGGAGCATGCAAGGAGGGAGTTGGTGCTTACTTGTCTAAATTTTGTTTATTTTTCATCCTTTTTAAATTAACCATTTCATTCAAGTATTTTGAGGAACATGTTGTGTTGGTAACGGTTTTTGGGACTAAAACGCTACTCTGATGGTATCTTTTGGGATGGAAAATATTTTAGACAATGTTATATGTATACATTTTAACGTCTCTTTTGGGATTGTTTTCTATGATTGTGTGTGATGTGCTATGAGTAACACCCAATGTGGACATTCCGCTGCGTGGTAATTTGGGGGTGTTACAGAATGGTATCAGAGCCACAAGTTATAGAGAACTAGGTCGATTTTTTTTTTTTTTTTTGAAAATGTCCTAAACTATAACTTTTGGTGTGTCGTAAAAGTTTTAAGCACGCAACTACTCCGCATGGCTCCGGTAAGGCTATTCTTGTATTACTTTATATTTGACTATGATTACCTGAACCTATGTGTATATAGGAATGGTAGTATGTATATGTATGAATATACTATGATATTTAAAGGCATTGTACGCGAAGCAATGTTCCTTGAATGATTGTTGTACATTTTATAATTCGGTTTTGAATAGGATTCGGCCTCATCGCCAATCACCGATCTTGATAATTATGTATTATGAATACGAGTGTGAAACTCGTTTGATACTTTGGGTACGTGTATATTGTTTCGTAATCTATCGCATATCGACTTGTTTAAGTTCGGTCGTGGTCGTCACATCGTGATGTGCTATTTTAGGACATCTCATATTGAAACGTAATTGATTAACGTGATATTTTTATTTCTGTTACTCCTTATGATTTTGAAGAATCATTTATCCAAGGCGACATCTTCTACGTAATACGACGTGTGATTTGGTTTTATATGACTGCGTTATTTGACGAAAAGGAGGATGCCAATGTTGGGCTTAAGATATATATATCCTAATCAAATATATATAGTTTGGGTACAACAAAGATATGCTCGTAGTAGTCATTCGGTTGAGTGGCTTAATGCCTTGTATCTAATTGGAATGGGACATTTAGATATAGAGATTTTAACTCACTCAACTATGAGTTGTTTAAGGTTGTCTTATTTAAATGGATTGGGACATTTGAATAAGAAAGTTTTAAACTACTGGACCCTAGATTGTTTGTGTTTTCCTTATTCAGATGGAATGGGACGTTTGAATGCGGAAATCATGATGTAAGTTTATTTGACACCTCATATTTACTATGGTATTTGGATATGATATCGTGTTGAGAGATAGTAATACTTGAGTAGGATGACTTATAATCGTCTCGTTGAAATGGATTGGGACGCCTTTTCATTTGAACAAGAAAGTTATAAGTTTCCGAACCATAAATTTATAAACTCTTGTATACATGGAGGGGGACGCCTTTTGATGCAGACAAGGAGTTATAAATGAGTGGGCCCGAGTATGTCTGACTCGATTTGTGGATTTTGGTGTGCGTACGTCTTCCTTCGACTCGTATCTCGTTGGTAAGAATCGTTCGATGTTGTCGTCGTTATGATGATCGTCGATTATCATCTATGTACGAATAACCCGTTGTACTTCTCTCGAGTTATGATTTGTTTTGATGGACCATTTCTAATGTGTCTCGATGATCGTGAGCTTTATAAGCAGGTTGTTAAGAACCGTTGACCGTTCCGAGAATAGGCGACTCGCTTAAGCGTCACCATGATTTATGTGTGTACTTGCGGATTGACTGAGGATCAAGTTATCAACGTCAACTTATCGTGGATGTGAAGATTTTGTAATTTTACTTACTACTATCGAAGGGTCACCGAAGAATTTTCTTGATGACGAAACTCTTGGGGCTAGTATGACGAACTAAAAACGAGGAATATGATGCATCACCTTGAGCACTGAAGTCGAAATTATTGGGACGCCTTTGTACGATGAACGCTGAAGCAAAAATTAGTGGGACGCTTTTGTACGTTGAACACTGGAGTAGAACTTAATGGTATGCCCGATATGTTGTGAATTCTCGCCAATGGACCGAATTTCTTAATGACTGGAATTAACAAATTCGTTTTCACTTCGAAGAGTATGTTGTTGCCGACACCGCAAGTGGAAAGACTTTAGAGATCGAATTGTATTATCAAGGGCTAGTCCAAGGTTTTATCGATGATCAACGACGGAGATTTACTTTTGATGTTTATGTTTGACCTTTGCTTTTGGGTACTTATGTGGTATGTGATCTAGTTGAGTGATCGTAAGTTGTGAGAACTTGAGGCGGCATTGTCCAATGACGTCCGATCATGGAGAACACGTACCTTGTAGTATCTTTTTGACCTTCAACGACAATGCTTATTGAGACTTTGAATGCGCGTGGGCGGAAGCGAGATGGTGTCCTTGTATTATCTTTTCGGTATGGATCCGCGTGTGAGCACCCTCTGATGACGAAATATTTCCTTGTTATTCCTTTTGATATGTGTCCACGGCTATCCGGCCATTGGATATCCTTTAACTTACAACCTTCCAATTGACTAGACCTACCCGAAAGTCTTGTCAAGTATTCCTATTCATCATGGCTTGGCTGTTTAGCAAGCATGAGCTAACCCGATTGAATTTATTTATGTGGCATGGTTTGGCTTTTGACAAACATGTCGTGACTTGATTTTGCGTCCTTGGTGTTGTCTTTTGTGTTTGAATTAGATTGTAATGCGTCCGATAGCGCAATGTATACGCCGAATGATTTCCGTATCGACGAACTCGCGTTTGACGAGGTAGGCTGGCATGTTCGAGAATACGCAATAAGGTGATTTTGTACGACTAGTACTAATTACCTCGTCTCAATTCTTTTCTAGAATGTTTTCGATAGAGTTTTATACGACCTATGCGACTCTCTTTCGTGAATGATTGTTTTTGTGAGGATCATGAACGGTGGTTTAGATCGCCAGATTGTTGGAATAAAGTAGATGAAGGACAAATTGGAACTGAGACTATTTGGGAGATTACGAAAAGATCGTACGGATTGATAATTGCTTGTAAACCGTGAGGAGTCGTCAGAAGAACTTTGCCAATAACCGTAGGGAGCCGTTGGAAATCTGAAGTTGGATACATGGCAATTATTAAGGTATCACCTTGGGAAGGTGTAATCCGTTTTGGAAATGGAGAAAAGTTAATTCCAAGGTGCGTTGGACCGTTTAAGGTCACCCAGCGGATGGGACCGGTTGTTTATAGGTTAGAATCATCGGATGAACTTCGTGCGATTCGTGTAATTTTAGTGTGTCGAGCTCGAATAAGTGTTTGGCGAATAAGGGTTTATTCTTCCGTTTTTGGTGAGATACAACTTGACGACAAGTTGCGTTTTGTAAAAGAACCAGTAGAGATCTTTGATCGAGAGGTTAAGCGTTTGAGACCGAGTAAGATTCTCGTTACGAAGGTGCGATGTATTTCGAGACGTTGAACGAGATTCACGTGGGGATGTGAGGATTTCTGTATAAGAAGTGCCCTCGTTTTTCCTAGGAGAGCGCGATACGAGTATGAGGCTAGGCGAGCGCCGGGACGTCGCTCCTTTAAGGAGGTGAGAATGTAACATCCCGTACTTAACGTCATCATTTTACCCTAACTATGTAACGTACTTTGAGTTCCTAAGTAACGGTGAGTATTGTTATGTTTGACGGTTTACGTTGAAACCGGTAATGTGTGCATATATTTAATCGTCGTGACGATTGAATAGTACAAATAGTGATCGCGATGCCAATGGATGCCCAAATTTTATATTTTAGTATCGACTATCTCGATATTGGAGATTTTTGGAATTTTTGTTTCGTTACGTATTAAGTTGAGTCGGAACCTTACTATTGCTTTTCGTGTGCGTTTAAATCTTTGAAAAAGTATTTTATTGAACGAGATTTATATTTTTATGAATCCGGAACGAAACCCGACTCCCGTAAAATTTTAAAAACCGACTAGGTGTCATTCCCGCTCTTTATAAGTTACTTTGCAAACAAGGCCAAAAGATAGCCAATATTGCACCTTTTACCCTTCCACCACTATATAAAAGCTTCCACTAACACACACACTTCATTTCCAACTAGCAAAAAAATGTGTGTTCTTCCTCCCTCTCCCTCTCTAGCTCACGGCAACACCACCACCATCCAAATCCACCATCAAATTTCATGATCTTGCAAAACAAATCAAAGACCCACCTATAAAATCATCTTGTAAGTGTTTTCCAATCATCAAATCCAACATGCAACACATTTTATTTTCAAGATCTATTTTTTTTTATAAAATATTGATTTGATCCATTTTGTTGGTTGCATGTGTGTTATTTTGTGTTAGGATCAAGAAATTTGTGTTATACAAGCTTGGAAAAGAATTTATCTTGGTGTTTCTTTGATCAAGACCCACGAAAATCATGGGGTTCATGGTGTTCTTGAGTGTTTGATCCAAATTGTTGTGGGTAAGGTTCCAACTACTTGTTAATATTATTATAATCATTTTATTTTTGAGTGCATGCATTGTTTATGAATTTTTGGGTGAATGCATGTGATCATGCAAGTGAAAATAGATGTTAGGAGATGTTGAGGGTGATGGATATAAGATATATGAAGTGTGGTTGAGGTTTAAAATGGGTCAAAATGGGTATTGATGTGATTTTTAAGAAGTCATTTTAGATCAGTAGGTTTAGGGCCATTTTTCGAATAGTGGCTGTTGATTAAAGGTTGATATTATTAGATATTGTTGTAGTAGTCGCCGAGACGCTCGTTTCGGTATAAGGTAGAGCTTCTAACTCATAACGGGTCAAAAGTTACATAGGTTTTAATATTCGTGTACCGGGAGGCGAGTATCGACGCAATCCGAAATTGTTGTCAATATTGGGTCAAATCTCGGGGACTATAACTTGAGTTTCAAAAATGGCCAAGGGCTGTTCTCAGGCCCTAAACTTAGCATTTTGAGTCTATTTTCATAATCAAGAGTCGGATTTGTAAATGGTTTTGGTTAAGGAGGTCAAAACGGTTTTACGATACAAGTGTGCAAAACTGTCCGGTTTTTAAGGTCAAAAGATGTGTCGAGAAAATGGGTCTAAAAGGTGAATCATTTGATGAAATTTTAACTGAGTCTTCTACAGATATTGAGTGAGTTTGTCACCAAGTTTCGTCGAAAACGGAGTTGTTTAAGTATGGTAAAACAGCGTGTACTTTCGGTAAGTACCGGCTGAGTATTTTTGGGAGGTACTTAACCTCGCGTCATAGTTTGAGGCGAGAGGCTAATTTATTAGCTTCTCAAAGTTTTAAAAGGATATAAGTCTTATGTAAGAGTGTATATTCTGAGATTGGAGACCCATTTAGGGTACTTGAGCCGTGTTGATTTGGCATCTTGAGATGGATCAACATCGAAGGTGCTAGTACTTGTCGTGGAGTTAGAAGGAATTCACTTGCATTGATTGGTCATGTCTATGTACATACTATTTTGAGTCATTGATTTTATTATACTAAGTATGTTTTGAGGTACTTGAGTATGTTGTTAAGCGCGCACCTTATTTGTTAGGTGGCGGCTTTTGACGTGTATATTTGGGAGGCATCTTCACTTCGGCGATCACTACTACTACTAGCTTCGTGTATCATCTAAGGTGAGTCTATAGCCTCGCTTTTATACTGGTTTTAAATGATTTTAACCCGCGAGGGGGAGTACATGCTATTTGAAACAACTAGAACACAAGTCTTTTGAATGATTGCTTAAACTTAAATGTTGTTTTGATTGTAACAAGTACGTTGAGTACAATGGAATTGGTATGATTGAACACCAGGGAATTGTGTTGAAATGGAATTGGTACGTTGAGTACAATGGAATTGGTATGTTGAACACCAGGGAATTGTGTTGCAATGGAATTGGTACGTTGAGTACAATGGAATTGGTATGTTGAACACCAGGGAATTGTGTTGCAATGAAATTGGTACGTTGAGTACAATGGAATTGGTATGTTGAACACCAGGGAATTGTGTTGCAAATGAATTGGTGTGGACTCGTATACCAACGTAGGGTCACACAAAGGAACCATAAAGGAAATTGCTTTTTATATACTTGTGTTCAAATGATGATTTGCAAAACCTATAGATTCGCTCAACCTTTGTGTTGATCCTTTTAAGCATGTATTTCAGGTAATCAAGATGGAGCGCAGCGGAGCATGCAAGGAGGGAGTTGGTGCTTACTTGTCTAAATTTTGTTTATTTTTCATCCTTTTTAAATTAACCATTTCATTCAAGTATTTTGAGGAACATGTTGTGTTGGTAACGGTTTTTGGGACTAAAACGCTACTCTGATGGTATCTTTTGGGATGGAAAATATTTTAGACAATGTTATATGTATACATTTTAACGTCTCTTTTGGGATTGTTTTCTATGATTGTGTGTGATGTGCTATGAGTAACACCCAATGTGGACATTCCGCTGCGTGGTAATTTGGGGGTGTTACACTTTCTCTGCGTGCCTTGCCAATTTAGAACGTATGCTTAAGCGGTGTGAAGACACTCGCCTTGTTCTTAATTGGGAAAAATGCCATTTCATGGTAAAAGAGGGCATCGTGCTTGGACACAAGATCTCCAAAGCCGGTCTTGAAGTAGACCGTGCTAAAGTCGATGTTATCGCTAAGTTGCCTCCACCTTCAACCTTGAAGGGTGTGAGAAGTTTTCTCGGTCATGCGGGCTTTTACCGTCGATTCATCAAAGATTTTTCTCAAATCGCTCGCCCGATGACCCACCTCTTGGAAAAAGATACTTCTTTTATCTTTTCCAAAGAGTGTATCGACGCCTTCAACTCGCTTAAGGATAAGCTAACTAAGGCACCCGTCTTGGTCACAACTAATTGGGAGCTTCCCTTTGAGTTGATGTGCGATGCTAGTGACTTTGCTATTGGAGCGGTTTTGGGCCAAAGAGTGAACAAACACTTCCAACCAATCTATTACGCTAGCAAGACAATGACTGGGGCACAATTGCATTATACGACAACCGAAAAAGAGCTTTTAGCTGTTGTCTATGCTTTTGAAAAGTTCCGCCCCTATCTTGTCCTTTCCACCACAATCGTTTACACCGATCATTCCGCGTTGAAGTACTTGTTGACTAAGCAAGATTCCAAACCAAGACTTCTTCGCTGGGTTTTGCTACTCCAAGAATTTAAAATCGAAATTCGCGATAAAAAAGGAGCTGAAAACCTAGCCGCGGATCATCTCAGTAGACTTGAGGATCCTTACCAAGGGGATCATCCGAACAAAGAAATCAATGATTCTTTTCCCTTGGAGACCTTAATGTCTATCCACTCGACTGCTAATGAAACCCCGTGGTTTGCGGACATTGCAAACTACTTGGCGGGTGGAATTCTCGTTGACGGGTTAACATCCCAGAAAAAGAAGAAGTTCTTTAACGACATTAAGACTTACTTTTGGGATGACCCGTATCTATTCAAACAATGTGCTGACTTGATTATTCGCCGATGTGTTGATGGACCGGAAGCTTTAGAAATCCTTGACGCTTGCCACAAAGGACCCACCGGTGGTCACTTTGGTCCCAACTACACCGCCAAAAAAGTGTTTGAATCGGGATTTTCTTGACCCACCATTTTCCGTGATGCTCACGAGATGGTTAAACATTGTGATGCTTGCCAAAAACAAGGCACGATCACACATAAAGACGAGATGCCTCAGAATTTCATTCAAGAGTGTGAAATCTTTGATGTTTGGGGTATCGACTTTATGGGGCCATTCCCTTCATCTAAAGGAAACAAATACATCCTTGTAGCCGTTGACTACGTCTCCAAATGGGTTGAAGCCAAAGCTTTACCCACTAATGACGCAAGGGTGGTTTGTAACTTTTTGAAATCGCTATTCGCTAGATTCGGTGTGCCTCGTGCCATTATTAGTGATCATGGGACTCATTTTTGCAACGACCAATTTGCAAGAGTCATGGAAAGTATGGTGTAAATCATCGTCTTTCCAACGCATACCACCCACAAACTAATGGCCAGGCTGAAATATCCAACCGAGGATTAAAGCGAATTCTCGAAAGAACCGTGGGAGAGCATCGTGCCTCATGGGCTGATAAACTTGATGATGCTTTGTGGGATTTTCGTACCGCATACAAGACTCTGACTGGTTGTACACCATATCGTCTTGTGTACGGGAAAGCGTGCCACCTCCCCATTGAGTTGGAGCACAAGGCTTACTGGGCCTTGAAGTGGGCTAATTTTGATATAAACAAAGCCGGTAACCTACGCAAGATCCAACTCAATGAGCTGAATCAACTCCGGAATGAGGCTTATGAAAACTCTTTGATCTATAAGGAGAAGACTAAGCTCATTCACGACTCTAAGATTAAGAACCGAGAGTTCCAAGTTGGAGACAAAGTTTTACTCTTCAACTCTCGGTTGAAAATCTTCTCGGGCAAGCTGAAATCTCGTTGGTCCGGCCCATTCACCATTGCCTAAATTTTTCCATATGGTACTCTCGAGCTAACTCATCCTAATGGACCAAATTTTAAGGTGAATGGCCAACGAGTGAAGTTGTACTTTGGTGAGGACATCTCTCAGGAGATGATTCCATCCCTCACCATGTTCCCCATAAACTAATTTTGGGTCGAGTCAGGCTCGTGACTCGGTTATAAAAAACAAGCGCTCCTCGGGAGGCAACCCGAGTATCTATCCTTTTATGTTTTAACCTCCTAAGTGTAGGGGACCTATATAGGTGTTTGTCTTTGTGTTGTGATGTGCTTACAGGGATGAACGCACTCTTGGAATCTTTGAAGAACCGTGCCCCCGTGTTATCCGAAATCCGGTTCTATCTCTCAAATATCGTGATTCAATTTTCTTTATACTCACATTTGAAATTGATCACTTTAGTCGTCTTTTCATTAACTTGATTTAACCAACGTGCACAATGTCATAAGTGTAGGGGAGACTTTTCCCACATGCTTAAACATTGAGGACAATGTTTATCTTAAGTGTAGGGGGGACTTCTATCGAAGTTTTAAGTGGAATTTTCCATGAAAATGCCTTCATTTAACCGGAAAATCATCTTTTTCAACATTTTTCAAATTTTTAATTAACTTTGGCCATTTAGTCGTAATTTTTAAATTTTTATCGTTGCTTTCATATGTATATATTCCGTAATAAAGTCAAAAATATTAATAAAGTGGTGTAGCTAGTTTAGAAGTCTTTGACATATTAGGCCCGTTGCGATTATTTTGACTCAACCCGAATAGACTTATCCAAATTTATTATAGCTAGTATCCTTAACCATGTAGACCTTAATTGGTTTATTAGGCTAAGCATCCACGAGTCTCATTACTTGAGATTTTAAATTGTGGAGGAAGAGAAATGATAGAGTCAATTATAAGTCGGCATTCTTGCACAAGCTCACTTGGTGTAAGTATTTGCCTATTCTCCCATCACTTGCTAATAACTTATCTGCAATAAGTAAGGTCGTACGATTTGAAAAGTTACTTAGCTTCTAGCCCAAGATCGTTTAAAAGTTGCTCGATAATGATAAGAGTTCATAGCTAAGGCATAACTTATGAAGCGGGGCGCGAAGTTTGGCGAGTCCGAAAAGGCCCTAACAAGGCATGAGGATTCCATTTTATTGCTGAAGATCCAAAAGTGATGTGAAAAGCATTATTCCCAAAATCAATATGAAGGATCGAGACTCACGACGAAAAGCAGTCAACTCCCATAAAGATCATGGAGAAGTCTATCCGAAAAGACCCTAACAAGGTATGAGGATAAATAGATCCAAGTCCAAAAAGGAGGCGGATCGTTGTATCTCAAAATCCCAATTAGAGATTGAAGAATAATCATGAAGTCGTGGTCAACAAAGTTGGAGTACCCCTCAAAAGTCTCCAAGTGAAGAAACTCTATTAACGATGAGAAGACCATTATCTCAAGAACGTCTCTCAAGATATGAAGTATGAAGTACATGCCAAATATCGGCCCGAGAAAGGTCTCAAATCGTGAACCAAGTTATGCCAAGATATGAACTTTTTGATATCCCGAGAAGCAGTTTTAAGAGATTTTGTCCTTTAGCTAACTATTGATCAAATCGTCCTACTTTGCTTTCAGCCTTAATAAACTATCGAAATAACTCCAAAAATGCATCTTCATGATCATTCTAAGACAAAAATAAAATATAAGAGGTACACCTAGGAATAAGGGAGTTTAAGCATATAATTAAGCCATGTGTGTAAGTGTTTGATTTACTAACTTATAATAACAATGATCTCGTTTTTAAGCTTAGTTTGGGGAACGTGAAACTTAAGGGTGATAAATCTTCGCAGCACCAAAGCCCTAATGTAATCTCTCTCTGTACTTTAATTTTTATTTAGTAGTACTTTAATAAGGCCAAGGTTGATTGATTATGAGAAAAGTGTAAAATTACTTTATCACTAAGCATTGCATGAGGGCATGGTAATGGTTAAGTGTAGGGGATTTGATAGGTGTGTAAACACCCATCCTTTTTCCACTTAATTCTGGCTAAAACGAGACCAAAACACGTATTTAATATCATTTGTTTGGAATTATGCGTGGTTTTTGTGTTTATTGTGTTTTCAGAGCCAACCGGATGAATATTGAAGAAAACATGGGATTGCACGGGTTTTATTGAAGAAAAAGACTCAAGACAAAGTCTATTGTCCAAGAGATGCAAAAGATTTGAAGTCACTGGGCCTATTTGAAGATTTATCGAAGAAAAGGACCAAAGATTGAAGATTTACATATGTCGAAGAAACTCAAGTCTATTAAACGAAGAAATTAAAAGACGAGTTGAATTTGATCGTCGACAAATCCTGAATCAGAATCGAAAACGTCGACTTTTCTGAAAAGACGAGAAGACAAGAAGAAAGGGAGAAAGCCCACTCACCAACCAAAGGGAACACCTATATAAAGAATTCCCTTCACACTTTTCATTCAGTCTTTTTTACTCCTTTTTTTCTCTCTTTTCTGTTCGAGGCATCACCAACACCATTAGCGTGTTTGGTGATTTTGATTCTTGTTTTTTCAATCTTGTAGTTTAATCTTTGTCTTTTGATTGTTTAAACATTAATCTATCAATTTAATCATTCATTTCATCTTGTTCATCTACATCTTTTTGATTCAAAGTTAAAGTTCTTATTTGGTTAATTTTGATCTTTAAAAGTTATTGGGTTTTAAGTTTTTATTGATGGGATTTGATGTTTATGGTTAGTAGATGATTAGGCATTAGTTTTGTTTAAGTTTTGGTTAAACACTTGGTGGATTTTGGCTTGAAATCGTGTTCCCCTGTTTTTTCTGTATCGTACTGTTCTTGAGTTTTCCCAGGTTCCGAATGAGCATAAAACTTCCGAATGAAGCATCTTAGTTAAAAGTTCCGAATCAATTTGTATTAAAAAGTTCCGAATCAATTTTGTCTAAAACTTCCGAATGAATGGCTTTTCAAAAGTTCCGAATCAGTTTCATTTTTAAAGTTCCGAATGAAAACCTTTTTTAAAAGTTCCGAATCAATTTTGTTTAAAAGTTCCGAATAAACTTCCGAACCAACTTCCGAATCAATCTTTTTCAAAAGTTCCGAATCAGTTTAAAAGTTCCGAATGAAAGTGTTTAAAAGTTCCGAATAAAGTTCCGAATAAACTTCCGAACCAACTTCCGAATCAATCTTTTTCAAAAGTTCCGAATCAGTTCAAAACAAAAAGTTCCGAACGAATGTTCCGGATCAAGGAAGACTTCCGAATCAAGAAGTTCATCCGGAAGAGTTCCGGATCAAGAAAGTTCCGAACAAGAGGGTTCATTCGGAAGAGTTCCGAACCAAACTTCTGGATCAAGGGTAAAGTAGAAACTTCCGAATCAATTTTCTTTTGAGTTAAGTGATATTTACTGTTTCTTTTTAACGTTTCTTTTTAATACTTAAATTTCAATTCAAGTTTTATTAATTGCTATTAAATTAATTGCTTTTAGTTTAAGTTTACATCTTAGAGCATTTAAACCTTTAGTAGAATAGAAAACCCAATCCCCCTATTTGTCACCAAGAACAATCTTTCTACTTTGAGCTGTAATCAATTCGAGAGGATACCGAGACTTAAATCTGAACCCATACATAGCAAAAACGCTTGTATCAATAGTCGTGGGATCATGAAGTTTATGAGGGTAGCTAAGCTTCATAAGTACAGTGATGGGACTCTCTTACACGTCAAAGCCAAATTGGAGCATCTCAATTCTGGCAGGAAATTACCAGAAGTTATTGAGGATTGGCATCCGGGTTATCAGAAAATGGCTACCTATGTAATCAAGAAGATTAGTGAAAAGCTCAGGGAACGTAGGTTGATGAGGAGCTTAGAAAGGTTCGTGGGTGGCAGACCGTATGGAGGGCACTTCAGACTTATGCAACGATCCATTTAATATGGGTCGTCTTCACTAAGGTCAACTCCATACTGTACGTTAATTGTGAATATGTAAATACTGTGAATATTATGCTTTTGTGGCTGGATGTAGTGTGAAGGTATGATAATTTTTCAAGAATTTCTTACAAGATTCTAAATCTTTCAAAATATATCGTACTCACGCACTACAACTAACCCTCATTAATTTGAGGGGAGCATTAATATGTTCTATGGCCATACATTGATTTCATTTTTTACCCAAAGACCGGTTAATCCATTCAATATCCCAAATATTAATGGTTAACATTTTGGATAAGGGGAGAAAATGGGATTAAGGAGACTTAATGATATTTAGCTAATGATGAAAAGTACTTAAAGATAATCCAACTTAATATGTGTAATGCATGTGTTAAGGGGGAGCATTTTTGACGAACAAAACACTTAAGGCACAAAAACTTTGATTATAATATCACAAGTGCCTTAAGTGGTATTCAAGGATTTTTCATGGTGACAATACTTACCCACAACACACTTAATTCACGACGGATGTGGTGACAAAAGGGTGGTAGGTATAAGTATTAGTCCAATGATTCATCAGAACCGATGGAATCTTCCCAAGGATAATTCCCTAGATATAATTAGAAGTCCAGGAAAGATGGAGAATGATTGTGAACGAAGCTGAATGCCGACCAAGTACTTAAGCTAGCACTGGAACAATCACAACAAGGTGCTAGTGATGACGTATTGGTAAGTATTGAAGGGGTTGAAGAATGAAAAAGAATTGTAAAGATAAAGGGTGTAAAGAAAGAAGCCCTCCTTACAACTTTAGGCAGAAACCGGGTCAATACATATGCTATTGAGATCATTTGTTAATGATTCTCGATATTGAAGAAAGACATCATGGACCCAGTGATGCAATGCACAACCCTCCCCAGCTAACTCAAATATCTCTCAAAAGGTATTTGTTTTAATCACACGGAGATCAACACGTTATCTATTGGTTTATTCACTCCGAATAGACTGATATTGAATAGGTGGCAC
The DNA here is from genome assembly GCA_025667525.1 of Glebionis coronaria. Taxonomy (NCBI): domain Eukaryota; kingdom Viridiplantae; phylum Streptophyta; class Magnoliopsida; order Asterales; family Asteraceae; genus Glebionis; species Glebionis coronaria. The sequence goes on along the minus strand of CM046879.1, from coordinate 172,507,059 downwards.
TCCTCTCCAGCCATCGCCCACTAAATCAAAACGCACTATCGAGTCTAGAGCCACAAGATCATCAAAAGTCTCATTAGGACACTTTCCATTTATTCCTTGCTTTCTCACACACTGTGAAAAGTAAGAGATCTTTATGAGTCCTACGCAGTATTCTTATAATATTGCCAGAACATCCGAGTGATACGCAAGTATTACAATGAAGATGGAAATCCTGCTTGAGCCAACATCAAACAAGCTCATGGTAGGTGACACATGCGGTTCTTTAAGAACCAATCTTGTGAAAAACTGGAAAGAAACAGTAGTTTAATTCTTAATTGAACTTAAATTCGTTCCAGGCCTCTACGCATTATCGTATGATCTTGCCAGAACACTCAGAGTGACACTCTTTAGTGTTCACAGTGACGAGTGGAAATCCTTCTAGTGTTAACATCAAACAGCACTTGGTAGGTGACGTGCAAGATTCTTTATGAATCAAGCTCGTGATAACTGGAAAGCAACGATGGTGAAATCTTAATTGAAATTCACTTGTTCCAGGTTTCATGAATTGACGGCTTCAATCACAAGGATAATTTATCCAAGTGATTCACTCTTTATGTTCGCAGTCAAGCTTAGTGATCGTCGAATAAAGAGAACGGGTTTACCCGCGAAATCCTGTCAGGAAGTTACTTAATTGAAACTATCCGTCACAGGTACGATATCTAATATCGTCCAACGGTCTTCACCGACCGGAGGTAAAATGCTACCGATTTAGAATGAAATTTTCTAACCCATTTCATTCGTGTCTTATTATGTTGCTGCGAAGACGGTGGCGTTGCGGTGTACCAGATGAAGTCGTTTCCACATGCTTATGTCTTTCTGCATCAAATTTCAACAAAATTCAAGAAAGTTCAAGATGAAGTCTTCCGCTGTACCAAACTCTGAAGCTTTCAAGAATTCAACAAAGACATAAGTGTGTGGAACATGGAGTCACGAGGAGGCAAGAATCACAAGAAGGCAAAGATCGTACGTGAAGGGTCAAAAGAACAATGCTCTAAAGCCAAAGACTAAAAGATCAACATCAACATATTCAAAATGAAAAGAAAAGAGAAAAGAGAAAGGACTACGAGCTGAAGAACGAAGACTTAGTATAGTATGCTAGGTTTAGGACTTTGTAATTTGGAGTGACCTCCCTTAGGGGGAGTGATAGGTGTGAAAACACCCATCCTTTTACCACTTAATTCTGGCTAAAACAAGACCAAAACACGTATTTAATATCATTTGTTTGGAATTATGCGTGGTTTTTGTGTTTATTGTGTTTTCAGAGTCAATCGGATGAATATTGAAGAAAACATGGGATTGCACGGGTTTATTCGAAGAAAAAGACTCAAGACGAAGTCTATTGTCCAAGAGATGCAAAAGATTTGAAGTCAATGGGCCTATTTGAAGATTTATCGAAGAAAAGGACCAAAGATGGAAGATTTACATATGTCGAAGAAACTCGAGTCTAATAAACGAAGAAATTAAAAGACGAGTTGAATTTAATCGTCGACAAATCCCGAATCAGAATCGAAAACGTCAACTTTTCTGAAAAGACGAGAAGACAAGAAGAAAGGGAGAAAGCCCACTCACCAACCAACTACTTAGCCTATAAAAGGAAATCCCTCACAAATTTTGGAATCTAGTTTTTCTTTTCAGTTACATTTCTCCTAGTTCGTAGGAAACCATCTCCCTTAAGGAGTGGTTTTCATCTCTTTGATTTCTTTCTTTTAATCTTGTAAGTTTGATCCTTTCCTTTTGTTTACTGAATCTTAATCATCAATACAAGTGTTCATTTAATCTTTTCATTCCTCTTGTTCATCATCTTCTTTTATTCAAAGTTCTTAAGTTTTTATTTAGTTCAAGTTTGATCTTAAAAAGTTGTTGAATTTGTGTTTTTATGATGGGGATTTGATCCTTGTAGTTAGTAGATGATTTGTAGTTAATTTGGTAAAACCTTTTTGATTATTTAGCTTGATTTGGCTTAAAATTCGTGTCCCCTATTTTAAGTATCTGCTGCTGTTCTTCGTCCCCAGTTTATTCCGCATAAGCCACTCTTTTTGTCCCTTATTCAGAATATTTTCATTATTCCGGATAGATTGCTTGAGGTTTCCTTTATTCGGAACTTTCTTATTATTCGGCATAGTCTCTTCCACTTTTTCATTATTCGGAATATTATATATATTCCGGATAATCAATTTGATTTGTCCCCATTTGGAATATTTCAATTTTTCCGCATAGGGTGTATTATTCCGAATGGTTTCTAGTATTCCGCATGGTCACATATTCCGGATAGCCCCAGTTATTCCGCGTAGAATATGTTATTCCGCATAACCCTTGTTATTCCGCGTAGAGTTCAGTATTCCGGGTAGGCACAACTATTACGCATGGTAGATTATTCCGCTTAAGCATGTTTATTCCGAATAGAGTATTTTCAGTAAGGATATTTTATTAGTTTCATTATTTAACTGTTTACCTTTAATTCTAACTTTGTGTTAATTCGTTAACTGTTTCTGTTCTAATTCTTATTTATTGCATTTATTTACATCTTTATTAGAATAGAAAACCAAAACCCCTTTTTGCCACCAAGAACAACTCATTCCACTTTAGGCTGTGATCAATTCGAGGAGATTCCGAGAGAATATAAGAGAACCCATTGAAAATAATTTGTATCAAATGGCGCCGCTGCCGGCTCTTCTCGTTAAGATCAAAAGTTTTTTGTGAGAACTTGGATTTTGGGATCCGTTCACCGGGAACGTTACTTTTTCACAAAAATTTTAAAAAAACCTAAAAATATAAAATTTTCAAAAATACAAAAAAAAAATAAAAATTTTTAAACATAAAAACCAAAAATATTTTTGCTTTGTTTTTGCCTTGTTAGTTCTTTTGCAGGTGCATGCGTACACGCTCCACGTTTTATCCCGATCCTGAGACTCTCGATAACTTAAACATGGCTGGTGTACACAACAACAACAATAATCCACCTCAAAACAATAATAACAACAACAACCCACCTTTCAACAACAACAATGAGCCTCAACCGGATAATCGCCTGATGATCGAACTGCTGCAAGCTCATGTAGATGGCAACACCGACCCAATTGTTATACCAGCGATTGCCGCCAACAGTTTTGAGCTTAAATCAGGCTTTATCCAGATGGTCTCCGCTCAACCATTCTTGGGGCGTACCATTGATGACCCACATGACCACATCAAGAGATTCTTACAACTCACTAATACGGTCAAATTCAATGGTGTTCCACAAGAGGTAATCCGTTTACAACTTTTTCCCTTTTCTTTAGAGGGACAAGCCCGGCATTGGCTTGCTAAGGAACCGCCACAGAGTATTCTCTCGTGGACGGATTTGGAAACCAAGTTTATCAATTACTTTTTCCCACCCTCTCGTACTACCGCTTTGCGGAATGAAATTATAAATTTTGAACAAAAGTACGATGAGTCGTTTAGTGAATCTTGGGATCGTTTTAAAGATCTTTTAAGAAAATGCCCACAACATGGTTTTACCAAAGTACATCAAATTAATACTTTTTACAATGGTTTAAGCATGAATGACCAAGATTCACTAAACAGTGCCTCGGGGGGGTAATCTTTTGGCTAAGACTTCTAATGCTGCTTGGGATATCATTGAGAATAAGTCTCGTGTACAAACCAAGAGTGTTCGGACCAATGTTGCTGGTGCTAGCACTAGTGACAGCGACAAGCGACTGGACAAAATCACTACGCTTCTTGAATCGCTTGTCACCCACACCGTCAACAACAACAACAGCAGCAACGCTAAAAACGCTCACGTCAATGCTGTTAGCCAACCATGCGAGATATGCGGGGGTCCTCACTCTTACACCACTTGTACCGCCACCCAAGACTACCCTTCTGAGAATGTGAATGCAGCATACGGTACCTATCCTCAACCCGCTTATCAAGCTCGTCCTCAAGGTGACCGCAACCTGCTTAGCTACCACTCCAACAACTATCTCTCACCACCCGGTTTTACTCCTAACAATCCAAACCAATAACAAAACCTCAACCGCCCTCCTCAACAACAACAACAATCTCGTGGACCATACATACCACCTCATAAACAGCAACAACCACCTCAACGTAACAACCAAGTTTACCAACAACCTGCTTATCAACCACCCGCATACAATGCTCCTCCCAACCAACCCGTCGCTTTACACCAAGAAGTGGAAACTTACATGAGGACGAACGATGTGATCGTGGGAAATCTTCAGAGAGAAGTGCTCAACCTGAAAGCAGACTTGGTCAAACAAGGGAACGATTTGAGAGCCGACATGAGAAATACGTTGGATAGCCAAACAAATGACTTGAAGAACATGATGGCTAGTTTCTTCCAAGGTAATCAACCCTCTTCTTCGGGTACTCTTCCGAGTAACACCATTGCGAATCCAAGAGGGGAGATGAAAGCAATCACTACTCGTAGTGGCAAAGGTACCAAGGAACCCGAGCTTCCTATACCTCCACCGGTGGTTGTGACTAAGGAGAACGAGTCACCTGCTCCTATTCCTCATCCTTCTCCTTTCCCAATTTCTCCACCTCCTACTTCAACCCCTCCTCCACCCAAGGATGTGAGTGATCCTATTCTCCCAAAGCCTTCCTCTTCTTCCAATATACCTTATCCATCTAGGTTGAGGAAAGAAAAGCTCAAAAGCAAGGACGATATTCAGGTTTCGAACTTTCTTAAAATGTTCAAACAATTGAATTTCAACATCTCCTTCGCTGAGGCTCTCGCTCACATGCCTAAGTACGCGAAAATGTTTAAAGATCTTCTGAATGACAAGGAAAAGCTTCTCGATATTTCCAACACCCAACTTAATGAGAATTGCTCTGCAGTGCTCTTAAGGAAATTGCCAACCAAGCTTGGTGATCCGGGTCGTTTCTTAATCCCCTTCAATTTCCCGGGAGTAGAGAATTGCATGGCCCTAGCCGATCTAGGTGCCAGTATTAATCTTATGCCTTTAAGTGTGTGGAAGCAATTATCTCTCCCTGAGCTAGTCCCCACCAAAATGACTTTGGAATTAGCTAACCGTACGGTTGCTTATCCAGTGGGGATAGCCGAAGACGTCTTTGTAGGAGTCGACAAATTCACTTTTCCTGCCAATTTCGTCGTCGTCGACTACGAGATGGACCCTCGTGTTCCCCTGATCGTGGGTCGTCCATTCCTGAGGACCGGTCGCACTCTCATCGATGTTGAAGCAGGTGAGCTTATCATGAGAGTGGGTGACGATAAAATCGTCTTCAACATGGGAAAGTTGTCTAAACAACCTTATTCATACGAGAGTGTTAATTGTATTGACGTTCTTGATGAGGCTTGTGAAGAACACTTCCAAAATGCTTGCAAAAGTATTCCTACCTCTCTTCCTAATATTGAAAACGTTTCCTCTATTGATTCATCGCTGTCTCTATTTGGAGATAGTGATTTGTTTTGGAACAATCTTGAAGCCACCATGGGAGATGTGAACTTAGCTAATGATGATTCTCCCACCGATGGGGATGAAGACATGCATTTCTTTGACAACCTTCTCAACGAAGATAATCTTTCTCCACCATCTCCCACGGTCATTGCTATTGATACTCCGACTTCGAATACGCCTCCCGTCGAAAATTCCCCATTTAGAACTTAAGGAGTTGCCGCCCCATCTCGAGTGTGTGTTCCTTGAAGAAGAAAAGAAGTCGCCCGTCATTATCGCGAAGGATTTGAAAGATGAAGAGAAAACTCGCCTCATCGCCGTGTTGAAGAAGCATAAAACAGCTATCGCTTGGAAAATCTCCGACATTCGTGGAATTGATCCTCACTTCTGCACGCACAAAATTCTCATGGAGGACGACTCTAAGCCCACAATTCAAAGCCAACGAAGGGTGAATCCAAAAATACATGAAGTCATCAAAACAGAGGTTCTCAAACTTCTTGATGCGGGTATGATTTATCCTATTTCGGATTCACCATGGGTTAGTCCAATCCATTGTTTGCCCAAGAAGGGCGGAATAACCGTTGTTCCCAATGAACACAACGAGTTGATTTCCACTCGTATCGTTACTGGGTGGAGAGTTTGTATAGACTACCGCAAACTCAATGATGCCACGAGAAAGGATCATTTCCCTCTACCTTTTATGGACCAAATGCTTGAACGTTTAGCGGGTAATGAATATTACTGCTTTCTTGATGGTTTCTCGGGTTATTTCCAAATACCCATCGATCCCTAAGATCAAGAGAAGACAACATTCACTTGTCCCTATGGCACATTTGCTTACAAAAGGATGCCTTTTGGCTTATGTAATACCCCCGGGACTTTCCAAAGGTGCATGTTAGCTATCTTCCATGACATGGTTGAACAAACCATGGAAGTCTTCATGGATGATTTCTCGGTCTTCGGGGATTCCTTCTCTTTTTACCTTGCCAATTTGGAACGTATGCTGAAGCGGTGCGAAGACACTCGCCTTGTTCTGAATTGGGAAAAATGCCATTTCATGGTAAAAGAGGGAATCGTGCTAGGACACACGATTTCCAAAGCCGGTCTTGAAGTAGACCGTGCTAAAGTCGATGTTATCGCCAAGTTGCCTCCACCTTCAACCGTGAAGGGTGTGAGAAGTTTTCTGGGTCATGCGGGCTTCTACCGTCGATTCATCAAAGATTTTTCTCAAATCACTCGCCCGATGACCCACCTCTTGGAAAAAGATACTCCTTTTATCTTTTCCAAAGAGTGTCTTGAAGCCTTCAACTCGCATAAGGATAAGCTAACTAAGGCACCCGTCTTGGTTACCCCTAATTAGGAGCTTCCCTTTGAGTTGATGTGCGATGCTAGTGATTTTGCTATTGGTTCGGTTCTGGGACAAAGAGTGAACAAACACTTCCAACCAATCCATTACGCTAGCAAGACAATGACTGGGGCTCAATTGCATTACACGACAACCGAAAAAGAGCTTTTAGCTGTTGTCTATGCCTTTGAAAAATTTCGCCCCTATCTTGTCCTTTCCACCACTATCGTTTACACCGATCATTCCGCGTTGAAGTACTTGTTAACAAAGCAAGATTCCAAACCAAGACTTCTTCGCTGGGTTTTGCTACTCCAAGAATTTAAAATCAAAATTCGCGATAAGAAAGGAGCAGAAAACCTAGCCGCGGATCATCTCAGCAGACTTGAGGATCCTTACCAAGGGGAGCATCCAAACAAAGAAATCAATGATTCTTTTCCCCTGGAGACCTTAATGTCTATCAACTCGAAATCTGACGCAACCCCGTGGTTTGCGGATATTGAAAACTACTTAGCTGGTGGAATTCTCAAGGAAGGGTTAACTTCCCAACAAAAGAAAAAGTTCTTCAACGACATTAAGACTTACTTTTGGGATGACCCTTACCTATTCAAACAATGTGCCGACCTGATTATCCGCCGATGTGTTGATGGACCGGCAGCTTTAAGAATCCTTGACGCTTGCCACAAAGGACCCACCGGTGGTCACTTTGGTCCCAACTACACCGCCAAAAAAGTGTTTGACTCCGGATTTTATTGGCCCTCCATATATCGTGACGCTCACAATATGGCTAAACAATGTGATGTTTGCCAAAAACAAGGCACGATCACACATAAAGACGAGATGCCTCAAAATTTCATTCAAGAATGTGAAATATTTGATGTTTGGGGTATCGACTTTATGGGGCCATTCCCTTCTTCTAAAGGAAACAAATACATCCTTGTAGCCGTTGACTACGTTTCAAAGTGGGTTGAAGCCAAAGCTTTACCTACTAATGACGCAAGGGTGGTTTGTAACTTTTTGAAAGCTCTATTCGCTAGATTCGGTGTGCCTCGTGCCATTATTAGTGATCGTGGGACTCATTTTTGCAATGACCAATTCGCAAGAGTCATGGCTAAGTATGGTGTAAATCATCGTCTTTCCACAGCCTACCACCCACAAACTAATGGCCAGGCTGAAATCTCTAACCGAGGATTAAAGCGAATTCTGGAAAGAACCGTGGGAGAGCATCGTGCCTCGTGGGCTGATAAACTTGATGATGCTCTGTGGGCTTTCCGTACTGCTTATAAGACCCCAATCGGTTGTACACCTTATCGTCTTGTGTACGGGAAAGCATGCCACCTTCCCATCGAGCTGGAACATAAGGCGCACTGGGCCTTGAAGTGGGCTAACTTCGACATCAACAAAGCCGGTGATCATCGCAAGATTCAACTAAACGAGCTCAACGAACTGATGAATGAAGCTTATGAGAACTCGCTGATCTACAAAGAGAAGACGAAGATCCTTCATGACACAAAAATCAAGAACCGAGAGTTCCACGTGGGTGATCAAGTCTTACTTTTTAACTCTCGGTTGATGATCTTCTCTGGCAAGTTGAAGAGCCGCTGGTCTGGTCCATTCACCGTCGCTAAAGTCTTTCCTTATGGGACCATTGAGCTTTCTCAGCCAAATGGGCCCAATTTCAAGGTGAATGGCCAGCGTCTGAAGTTGTACTTTGGTGAGGACATCTCTCATGAGATGATTCTATCCCTCACCACGTTCCCCATGAACTAATTTTGGGTCGAGTCAGGCTCGTGACTCGGTTATCAAAAACAAGCGCTCCTCGGGAGGCAGCCCGAGTATCTATCCTTTTATGTTTTTACCTCCTAAGTGTAGGGGGACCTGTATAGGTGTTTGTCTTTGTGTGGTGATGTGATTACAGGGATTAGTGCACTCTTGGAAACTTTGAAGAACCGTGCTCCCGTGCTATCCGAAATCCGGTTCTATCTCTCAACTATCGTGATTCAATTTTCTTCATACTCACATTTGAAATTGATCACGTTAGTCGTCTCTTCCTTAACTTGATTTAACCAACGTGCACAATGTCATAAGTGTAGGGGAGACTTTTCCCACATGCTTAAACATTGAGGACAATGTTTATCTTAAGTGTAGGGGGGACTTCTATCGAAGTTTTAAGTGGACTTTTCCATGAAAATGCCTTCATTTAACCAGAAAATCATCTTTTTCAACATTTTTCAAAATTTTAATTAACTTTGGCCATTTAGTCGTAATTTTTAAATTTTTATCATCGCTTTCATATGTATATATCCCGCAATAAAGTCAAAAATATTAATTAAGTGGTGTAGCTAGTTTAGAAATCTTTGACATATTAGGCCCGTTGCGTTTATTTTGACTCAACCCGAATAGACTTATCCAAGTTTATTCTAGCTAGTATCCTTAACCATGTAGACCTTAATTGGTTTATTAGGCTATGTGTCCACGAGTCTCATTACTTGATATTTTAAACTGTGGAGGACGAGAAATGATAGAGTCAATTATAAGTCGGTATTCTTGCACAAGCTCACTTGGTGTAAGTATTTGCCTATTCTCCCATCACTTGCTAATAAATTATCTGCAATAAGTAAGGTCGTACGATTTGAAAAGTTACTTAGCTTCTAGCCCAAGGTCGTTTAAAAGTTGCTCGGTAATGATAAAAGTTCATAGCCAAGGCATAACTTATGAAGCGGGGCACGAAGATTGGCGAGTCCGAAAAGGCCCTAACAAGGCATGAGGATTCCATTTTATTGCTGAAGATCCAAAGTGATGTGAAAAGCATTATTCCCAAAATCAATATGAAGGATCAAGAATCACGACGAAAAGCACTCAACTCCCATAAAGATCATGGAGAAGTCTATCCAAAAAGACCCTAACAAGTTATGAGGATAAATAGATCCAAGTCCGAAAAGGAGGCGGATCGTTGTATCTCAAAATCCCAATTAGAGATTGAAGAATAATCATGAAGTCGTGGTCAACAAATTTGGAGTACCCCTCAAAAGTCTCCAAGTGAAGAAACTCTATTACGATGAGAAGACCATTATCTCAAGAACGTCTCTCAAGATATGAAGTATGAAGTACATGCCAAATATCGGCCCGAGAAAGGTCTCAAATCGCGAACCAAGTTATGCCAAGATATGAACTTTTTGATATCCCGAGAAGCAGTTTTAAGAGATTTTGTCCTTTAGCTAACTATTGATCAAATCGTCCTACTTTGCTTTCAGCCTTAATAAACTATCAAAATAAGTCCAAAAATGCATCTTCATGATCATTCTAAGAAAAAAATAAAATATAAGAGATACACCTAGGTCTAAGGGAGTTTAAGCATTTAATTAAGCCATGTGTGTAAGTGTTTGATTTACTAACTTATAATAACAATGATCTCGTTTTTAGGCTTAGTTTGGGGAACGTGAAACTTGAGGGTGATAAATCTTCGCAGCACCAAAGCCCTAATGTAAGTCCTTGATCTCTTTGCAAGTTATTCCCTTCCTTTTGTTTACTTTAAAGTTTTGATTTCTCTTAGTACTTTAACTTCTTGTTTAGTAGTATGTTAATAAGGCCAAGGTTGATTGATCATGAGAAAAATGTAACTTTGCTTTATCACTAAGCATTGCATGAGGGCATGGCAATGGTTAAGTGTAGGGGAATTGATAGGTGTGAAAACACCCATCTTTTTATCACTTAATTCTGGCTAAAACAAGACCAAAACACGTATTTAATATCATTTGTTTGGAATTATGCGTGGTTTTTGTGTTTATTGTGTTTTCAGAGTCAACCGGATGAATATTGAAGAAAACATGGGATTGCACGGGTTTATTCGAAGAAAAAGACTCAAGACGAAGTCTATTGTCCAAGAGATGCAAAAGATTTGAAGTCAATGGGCCTATTTGAAGATTTATCGAAGAAAAGGACCAAAGATGGAAGATTTACATATGTCGAAGAAACTCGAGTCTAATAAACGAAGAAATTAAAAGACGAGTTGAATTTAATCGTCGACAAATCCCGAATCAGAATCGAAAACGTCAACTTTTCTGAAAAGACGAGAAGACAAAAAGAAAGGGACAAAGCCCACTCACCAACCAACTACTTAGCCTATAAAAGGAAATCCCTCACAAATTTTGGAATCTAGTTTTTCTTTTCAGTTACATTTCTCCTAGTTCGTAGGAAACCATCTCTCTTAAGGAGTGATTTTCATCTCTTTGATTTCTTTCTTTTAATCTTGTAAGTTTGATCCTTTCCTTTTGTTTACTGAATCTTAATCATCAATACAAGTGTTCATTTAATCTTTTCATTCCTCTTGTTCATCATCTTCTTTTATTCAAAGTTCTTAAGTTTTTATTTAGTTCAAGTTTGATCTTAAAAAGTTGTTGAATTTGTGTTTTTATGATGGGGATTTGATCCTTGTAGTTAGTAGATGATTTGTAGTTAATTTGGTAAAACCTTTTTGATTATTTAGCTTGATTTGGCTTAAAATTCGTGTCCCCTGTTTTAAGTATCTGCTGTTGTTCTTCGTCCCTAGTTTATTCCGCATAAGCCATTCTTTTTGTCCCTTATTCAGAATATTTTCATTATTCCGGATAGATTGCTTGAGGTTTCCTTTATTCGGAACTTTCTTATTATTCGGCATAGTCTCTTCCACTTTTTCATTATTCGGAATATTATATATATTCCGGATAATCAATTTGATTTGTCCCCATTCGGAATATTTCAATTTTTCCGCATAGGGTGTATTATTCCGAATGGTTTCTAGTATTCCGCATGGTCACATATTCCGGATAGCCCCAGTTATTCCGCGTAGAGTATGTTATTCCGCATAACCCTTGTTATTCCGCGTAGAGTTCAGTATTCCGGGTAGGCACAACTATTCCGCATGGTAGATTATTCCGCTTAAGCATGTTTATTCCGAATAGAGTATTTTCAGTAAGGATCTTTTATTAGTTTCATTATTTAACTGTTTACCTTTAATTCTAACTTTGTGTTAATTCGTTAACTGTTTCTGTTCTAATTCTTATTTATTGCATTTATTTACATCTTTATTAGAATAGAAAACCAAAATCCCTTTTTGCCACCAAGAACAACTCATTCCACTTTAGGCTGTGATCAATTCGAGGAGATTCCGAGAGAATATAAGAGAACCCATTGAAAATAATTTGTATCAGGGAGATTGTTAGAAATACGTTTTAACGTATATTAGAAGTATCGATCACTCCAACAATATTGTAATACGTTTAGTAGCTCATAGTTAATGGTTAAGTTATTTTAATGTTTAACCCGGCCCATGGGCTTGTCATGGGTCGGAGGTCCAAGTCCATTAAGGACTTGGGTATATAAACCCCTTTCTACCATGGAAAGAGGTGTTGGTTGTTTCACTTTTTGATTAATAAAACACACATTTTCTCTCACTTTCTCTCACTACTTTCTCTCCCTAGAAACACCAACCCACCTTATTAATTTCAAGATTATCACAAATCTACACTTTCCTCTTGAGGAACTCATGTCTATTTCTTCACAAGAGGATATCACCCCTTGGTTTGCGGATATTGCAAACTATCTTATAGGGGATGTGCTAATTGAGGGTCTTACTTCCCAACAAAAGAAGAAGTTTCTAAAAGAAGCTAAATACTACTTTTGGGATGACCCTTACCTCTTTAGGCAATGCGCGAATCAAATCATAAGACGATGTGTAGATGGGCCCGAAGCTTTTAAGATCTTAGAAGCTTGCCATAAAGAACCCACGGGGGGGGGGGGGGGGGGGGGGGGCATTTGGGCCCAGCTACACGGCTAAAAAAGTCTTTTATTCGGGTTTTTATTGGCCTTCAATCTACAAGGATGCACAAGAAATGGTGATAAATTGTGATGTATGCCAAAGACAAGGAAAAATTAATCAACGTGATGAGATGCCACAATATTTCATACAAGAATGTGAAATATTTGATGTGTGGGGTATAGACTTTATGGTACCTTTTCCATCTTACAAGGGATATAAGTACATACTCGTAGCGGTGAATTATGTTTCAAAGTGGGTAAAGGCTAAGGCCTTGCCTACTAATGATGCTCGAGTTGTAGTAAAATTCTTGAAGCAATTATTTGCTAGATTTGGTGTACCTCGTGCCATTATTAGTGATCGCGGGACTCATTTTTGTAATGATCAATCTACTAGAGTCATGAAGAAGTATGGTGTTAACCATAGACTTTGTACCGCGTATTACCTATAAACCAATGGGCAAACCGAGGTCACTAATCGTGGTTTGAATAGAATTTTGGAATGTAGGGTGGGAGAGCATCGCGCTTCTTGGGCGGATAAACTTGATGATGCATTTTAGGCTTTTAGAACCGCATACAAGACACCTATAGGTTACACACCTTATCGTCTTGTATATGGAAAAGAATGCCACCTCCCTTTTAAGTTGGAACACAAGGCTTCATGTGTGACAATCCGTCAATTTCAGGTCGATATTTTAATCTCGACTATTAAGTATTATATGTTTACTTTAATGAGAATTTTAAAGTATCGGCTAACTGAGAAGGTTATGACTTGAAACTTAACGTAATAATGTCGTTTAGATAAAAACCGACGAGGAATACATTAAGTATCAATATTACATTCTCAAATTATCATATGAATGATTTTATTGTATTTATTTTTATTTCTCGTGCTTTACGTTTTAATGAATGACGAGAACTATTAGTGATCGCGATACCGACAAATGCCCAAAAATTTACGTTTTATTATCGATTGTCTCGATATTTAATATTTTTTATGTTTTCGATTTAATTACATTTTAAGTCGTGTCGAAACTATATTATTATGTTCATGAAGCGTTTTATCTTTTAAAAAGTATTTTTACAAAACCCGAGTCCCGTAAATATTTTCAAAATTTACTAATAGACATTTTCTACTCTTAAAATTACTTAATTGTTTTATAGTCCACAAGAATACCTAAAAAAATTACCCTAAACTACCACTATATAAACTAAAATTACACCTAACATTCCACTACATATTATTTTTATAAAAAGAAACCTACACCTTGTTTTCTCCTCCCTTTATGCCGTCCCCTAAACAAACCAAAACACTAAAATCATCTAAATTTTATTAGTTTGATCTTGATCCATCCAAAAAACTTCAAGACCCCATCTTAGAATCACTATATGATCATTTTGGTACAAAAATTTTGCACATGCATTAAGTTTTTATTTATATAAATTTTGGTTGGTGAAAGAGTTGTAGATGATCATGGTTATGATTATCTTAATCAAGTTATATTATTTTGATTATTAAAAGTTTGATTTTTGATTTGGTTTTCTATTTTTATTAATTATACAAGGGATTTGGTTGAAAGTATGTGATTATAGGATGTTAGGAGGATGAGAAAAGTGATTAAAATTGTTTGAAAAATTATTTTTGTATGAGTTTGAGATGGTTGATTTAGATCAGTAGGTAAAAGGGAATTTTTTGGTACCTTAAGACTGTGTTGTTGTTTAACTATTTGCATAGGGTTGTAGAGAATTCGATTTGCTTTGATTTGATATAAGGTAGAGCTTCTAACTCCAAACGAGCGAGAAGTTATGATAGTTTGATTATTCGTGTACCGGGAGACGAGTATCGGCACAATATATAGTTGCTGTCGATATTTTGATCGAATCTCGGGGACTACAGAATGAGTTTTGAAAATGGTCAAGGGCTTTTGTAAGTTTCTAAACCTCAGGTCATGATTTTATTTTCAAACCCGATGTCGGTTTTGTAAATGGAGTTGTTAGAGAAGTCAAAACGGTTTTACAAGTCAAGGGCATAAAACTGTCCGGTCTTTCTAACACAAAGGTGTGTCGGGTAGAAGGTCTTAGAAGTAATATTTTTGAATAAATTTTGAACTGAGTCTTATACAAATTATAAGTGAGGTTGTCACCAAGTTTCATCGAAAACGGAGTTGTTTTAGTATGGTAAATTAGCGTGTACTTTGGTAAGTACCGGCTGAGTATTTTTGGGAGGTACTTAACCTCGCGTCATAGTTTGAGGCGGGAGGCTAACCTATTAGCTTCTGAAATTCCCCAAGGTTATATGTGTTAGGCTTTAGTATATATTCTGATATTGAATACCCGTGTTGGGTACTTGACCCGTATCGATTTGACATCTTGAGATGGATCAATATCGGAGGTGCTAGTATGGAAAACTAGTACATGTAGAAAGATATAATAGTATCACTTGCTTGTTGATCTTTCGAGTTGTCTTGGTTTTGTAAATTTTGAGTTTTGTATTATTTAAGTATGATTTATATTTGAGTCGATTATTAACGAACGCGCCTTATTTGGTAGGTTGCGGTTTTCGTGTTTAAACGGGCATCACTAATCGTCGGCGATCGTCTCATAACCACTATTGGCTAACATGTTTGCTTGTTTTATAAAACCCACGAGGGGGATAACATGCTTGTTTTATTAAAATAAAGGGTACAACGAGAAGTTGTGGAAACCCTACTTATTAGAAAAGTATGGGTGCAACGAGAAGTTGTGGAAACCTTACTTATTGGAAAAGTATTTATTATAAATGAAGGGTGAAACCAGAAGTTGTGGTAAACCCTCTTTGTTTTAAAATTGAACACAAGGGACCCGATTGTATGCTTAGATAAAAGTTATTACATAAGTTAGTTTTAGCCTTAAAAGACCCATGAATCGTGAATTGTTAATCGAAGGAACGCTAATACTATGGACAGATCTATCAGGGTGACGCCCAGTCCGGTCGCGACAAGCTATCGCGTGGTGTTGTGATACACTAGTAATGAAACATCGAATGCATTGTATAAGAGAAATATACGCACTTGGCTAGGTGTGTTGGGCTGAAATAATAAATGTTAACGTTAAATGTCACGAGGCTTATGTAATGACATCGATAATTATGTCTCTACAACATAATTGTCTTTCGATGAATTATTAAGAATGGAAGGTTATTCTGAATACTTGTGTTCTCTTTATTTAAATTAAACTCTATAGATTCACTCAGCATTTATGTTGACTTTATAGCATGTTTTATCTCAGGTCCATTGGAAAGGCACTCGAGGAAAGAGGTTTCGTGAAGCTTGCATATTTGAAATATTTTGGCCCGGTTTTAATAAATTATATCCATTCAAAGGATCTTTACTATTTATTGAGTTTTATCAGCTTTTTGAATTATCTGGGACCGTGTATGAAATTTAACCTTTATTGAATGAAAATGAATGGATGTTTATTAAAACGACTCGTTTTGAGCCGTTTTCTATGATGATTGTTGGAAATACGTTTTTCCAATAAAGTCTCGGTCACATATTAGTTAGCATAGATCACGAGATATAGAATATTTAGAACTTTGTCTCTTGGAGCGACCTCCCTTAGGGGGAGATTGTTGGAAATACGTTTTACGTATTTATGAAGGATCGCTCGCTCCAACGATATATTAATGTATTGGGCTCGTGATCTAGTTATTTATCATATAGTCCATATAGCCCACATGTAGGGTGGGATATATATACCCCCTCCTAGCATGTTAGGAGGGGTTGGTGATTCACTTTTCTCATAAATCCATATTTACTTTCTCTCTCTACACCTCTTCCTTCTCTCCTTTCTCTCTCTACACCCTTTCATCATTAATCCATCTAATCAATCTAATCCATCATGTAGAATAGACCAAGATTTACGTAGACCTTCAATTGGTATTAGAGCCAAGGTTAGATTGGTTTATTCTTGCTTTTATTTTAATTGATTTTGGTGGGTTTTGATTTTTTCAAGCTTAAATCTTAAAAAGTTTGTATTTTTATGCTTTAAATCATAGTCAAATCTTTGGATTTACTTATTTTATACAAAAATCACAAATTTTTATTATCAAATCTTGAAAAAAGTTTGTATTTTTACAAATCTTGCGGCTTTTATTCAATTAAAAGTTTTTAATTTTATCTTTTTATCCTTGGATTTTGATTAAAAACAACAAATTTTATCTTTCTTTTGATTAAATTTTTGATTAAAACTTGTTTTTTTATTGAACTATTAAGTTTTATTTTTAATTGAAGTCTATTAATTTTTATTTTTTTATTTCCATTTTTTAAGGTTTTACTGTTAAGTTTTTTTAAAGTATTTTATTTTTTAATTTTAACTTTTTAATTTTTATCTATAGTCAACTTCATTGATCCTTTTTGTCTTTTATACCATCAGTCCGTCCTCGTTTTTTTTAATTTTATTATTCAGAATCAACAGCTTCTTTCCGCATCAACCATTATTCCGAATGAAACACTTTTTGAATTATTCCGAATGAACCACTTTGTGAATTATTCCGGATAAGCAACTTATTCCGAACGAGTGGGTTATTCCGGATCAACTAGTTATTCCGGATAAAGCATATATTCCGGATCAACCAGTTTATTCCGGATCAATCAACATTCCGGATCAACCAGTTATTCCGGATCAACCAGTTATTCCGGATCAACCAGTTATTCTGGATCAACCAGTTATTCCGGATCAACCAGTTATTCCGGATCAACCAGTTATTCCGGATCAACCAAATTTATTCCGGATAAAGAGACTAAAAAAAGAGATTCAAACATAACGTTAACCAAAAACAGACTCAAATCAAAAGCCTCACACCTTTCGAACTATCTCCTCTCGTCCAACAAATATTCGACCAACAAAACCCACCCTCACTTAACAGACCACTTAACTGAACCCAAAACTCACACAGTCTCTCGACTCACACAACTCCTAGACACAAACAACACCATACCCATCCTCGACCCACACAACCACTTATAGCCTACACACACCCAGACTCGACTCTCGCCACCTAAACTCAAACTCCCAACAGACTCCTCTCTCGACCCATCCTAGACTCGTCTAACCCTCGACTCCCTCACCTGTTTTCAACTCCAACACTCACCCCGACTCTCTCACATACTCTCAAAACCCAACACTCGTCCTCGCCTCAAAACTGACTCTACAAATCAACACTACAGCAAGGATATCAGATTAAGTTTATGCATGCAAAGATCTTATTCAGATCTTTCCAATCCTGTAAATCCTCATCATTGATCCATGAAGGTTAATCACCCTCTTTAATATTCGAGTATCAATATTATTTAATAACAATTATGACATAATTAATCTTGGTCTCGTTGACACACCAAAACAAATCAATAAAGTTAACCTACCCGAGACCCTTTATTGGATCTTGTAGCCAAATCGTCGCATAACAGGATTGTTTTGTTGAGATGAGTGATTATCTTTCTTTGTGATGATTTCAATTTTTGAGAAAGAGATTTAGGTTAGTTTAGTTTAGGGTTTGGTTGAGGAAAGAGAGATTGTTGATCGGTTCTTTTTGTTACTGAGTTTGGATAAGAGAGGGGCGGTTTGATTAAGTTGGAAAGGGTTGCAGATTGGAGTATATGATCAGAATCGGTGGCTGAGTTGCAGATTGGAGGTTACAATCTGATTAGGTTTAGATAATTAGTTTTGTGAAGTCAAAAAGGAGTACAGGATGGGACGGAGGTGTTGAGGAGAGAGAGAGTTACAAGAGATTAGTTTTGTGAGTTTGGATTTTGTGTTTTATATATAGAAAAGTGACGGAGAAACCAAGGATATGTGATGAATACATGCCACGTTTCTTATTGAGACGGAGAAA
This sequence comes from Glebionis coronaria, assembly GCA_025667525.1. Classification (NCBI taxonomy): domain Eukaryota; kingdom Viridiplantae; phylum Streptophyta; class Magnoliopsida; order Asterales; family Asteraceae; genus Glebionis; species Glebionis coronaria. The sequence continues at coordinate 172,488,590 of CM046879.1, read as the reverse complement.
ACAAGGGAGTGGACACGTATTATCATTGAAATCGATTCTTTCAAAAAATATCAGAATTTTTTTAAAATATAAGGTTTTTTTCTGTTTTTATTTTCTTTTTTAGTTAAGTTAATATTTAAGTTAAGTTTTTATATTTCTATAGTTTATTTTTATATCAGTTATTTTATTTTTTTAAAACTATAATATCAGATTTTATATTTTTAGTTAAGTTTATTTTTATATCGTACTGAGGCGGGTATTTTGAAAGTATTAACGTGGAAATATATTTGACGGGTTAAAAGTTTTTGTGGCCGGATTTGAAGACAAAAGTGACGAGTCAACGTGACGGAATTTATTTTTAGCGACTACGGATTTTTTAATCGGGTTTAATTTATCATCGTTTGAGCCGACAACAATTTTTGAGCCGAGTAAAGTGTTATACCATCAAACGAGGATTGTGACGAAGTTTTACGGTTTATTAATTGGTTGGGGTGTAAAATCTCGTAAAATCCACTTCACGATTTCTTCACGAATTGTAAAATACCGAAAACAACAACATCCACATCATTTTTCTTCGATTTTCAATGGATTCGTTAGATTCGACATGTCAAAAGGGAGAAGCGCATAAAATGCAAGACAAAGTTAGTGATAATGGCATCACTTTATTTCAAATGCTTCAGTATCATCTAGTTACTCTTTCACGGATTCAAGGAGGGCGCGAATTTGTGACAATCTTTGGTCAAGATCGTCATATATTCATGGAATCGATGTTCATCATCTTGACCTAACTCGCCGAGCAACTCAACAATGAAAACTTTAATCACTCGGCATCGGTACTTGCGTATACGGCTCTTGTGACACAACTCAAGCCTTTCCTCCAATTCAATATCATCAAGTCTAAAAGTTTAGTGATTTGCCAATCATTTATTCGAGATACACATACCGAGCTTCGAGATTTCCGTGGTACCATATTGAAACTCATGACATCGGTCTCGTGTTCGATTTATGAAAGATCTCGACTTCAGTAAGCGTGTGATAATGGACTACAAGAATCTATGATGCAAATGCAAGAGGAGAATGGTCGTACGGTTGACAACTTGGAGCCTAACGATGACAAGAGCACGGAATCAGGAGGACAACATGATACCAGTGGCACGTCAGGGAATGTTCACGAGATCTCTTTTGATGACACCTTACCCGTTTATGACGAAGAGCCGGCAAACATGGTACAATGTAATGTTGTTTATGATATATATGCTGATGACATGCCGCATATTGAGCATTCTGAACCTAATTATGACAAACATGGGATGGAGAAGAGTGATAGCAATACCACTTCTGATTCATCCGATGTGAGTCATAATGGGGGAGAAAGTGTTCAAAATGCTAGACATCATGATAATTGTCTTACAACCGCTTCATTGACTGCTTCTGATTCCAAGATTAGAGAGCTCGAAACGATTGTAGCTCAACAATCAAAAGATCTTGTGGATGCCAAACTTGAATTTTCTAAGAAAACGGAAAAATTTGAAACGTACTTTGAAAATTTTGAAAAGTCAAACGTTGTTCTTGAAAGAAAATTAGATCAAAAAGTTTTAGATTCTAAAGCTGAAAAGGATAATCTTTTGAAACAAATTCAGTTACTAGAGTCTAATTGGCATCCCAAGATAGATTACTCAAAGAAAATGAAATGTTAATAGCTCAAGTTCAGGAAAAGGTCTTTGCCATAGCTGCGTTAAAAAATGAGTTAAGGAAAACTAGAGGACCTAGTGTGGACACTAAGCTTGAAAAACCATCAATCTTGGGGAAACCGCCCACAAATCAGTTCGTCAGACGATCGATTGTCAGACAACCTACTGCATTTAGATCCGAGCGATCACAATCCTCGATACCACGGTTTGCCTCCCAAGTTGATACGGTTCATATTTCTAGAACAGTCACTCCAACAACTAGGCCCAATGTGATCAAAACAGCTTTAGCAAGACCTAATCACATGATTGCCTCTAGTTTCTCTAAGAATAGTTCAAAGAACACGTCTAGAACTAGTTCAAATGATGTGCGCCATGATTTTGGTCAAAGGGAAGCTATTCAAAAGACACATGTAAGAGATAGCAATGTCCAACCTAGTCAGGTGTCTTCTAGATTACCCAACACTGCTAACCATAGCATGACGTCTCCTAGGAGCATCGATCAATCATCTAGGAATTACTCGGACATTAAATATGCTACTTATAAAACATGTAGAAAATGTGTCTTTACGGCAAATCATGATTCTTGTATCAAGAAATTACTTAATGAGGTGAACTCCCGTGCTAGACTTAAATCCCAGCGGGTCGCTAAAATCAAACCCATTGGTAAAATGTGGCGCCCCACTGGTAGAACTTTCACTCTTGTAGGAAACGAGTGCCCTTTAACTAGGATTGTCTTTGATTCTACTAAGACTACTTGGGAGGAAATTGCAAAGGATGATACATCACTTAAGCCTGATCTTAAGGTTTTCTATAAAAAGAAACGTTTGCCAACTAAGACAAGTGAATCATCCTCTCAGGCCACCTCTGGCACCAGAAAAGAAAACTGTGAATCCCCGCATGGTTCTAAAATTGATACTGCTAACCCATGTCAAAGCAAGCAAATTCCTAATGAGAATGCAGGTACCAAAGTTGATGTTCCAAAAGAACGAAGCGGTCCAATCATTGTATACCGTTCAACGAAGGACACTCTTAGAGTTTGGTTGCTGAAGAAGCAGATATCGGAGAAACAAGTGTATCAGGGAATTCATGGTTAAGCTTACCACAGGACTTACAGTCACATAACAGCCTGTAACTCGCTCTCAAAAGGCAGTAAAGTTCATCCCGATGATGACTTATCCTTAAAACGAGAAATTAAATTTTCTCGGACACGAGCTTACATTTAAACTATTCAATGGTTTTAAGCTCATGAACAAGGCTTATAGATAAATGACAGTCTGTAACCCGTTCTTCAAAGGCAGGAAAGTTTATCGCTGATGATAAACTTATGCTTACAACGAGAAATTAATTTTTCTCGGGCATGAGCTTATATCGAAAACATTCTGAGTTTTTAAAGCTCATGCACAATGGTTTATTGTTAAATATCAGACGATAACCCGTGCATCAAAGAAAGGAAAGTTTATCGCCGATGATAAACTTATCCTTACAACGAGAAATTAATTTTTCTCGGGCATGAGCTTATATAAAAAAACATTCCAAGTTTTTAAGCTCATGCACAATGGCTCACCGTTCAATGACAGATTGTGACCCGAACTTCCAATAAAGGAAAGTTTATCATTAATGATAACTTATCCTCATAACGAGAAATTAACCTTTCTCGGTCATGAGCTTCTATTTAAACATTCGAAGTTTTCAAGCTCATGAAAACGACTTCTAAGTAAATGTCAGCTTAGGACTCGTTCTTCAGATAAAATGAAAGGTTATCGCCGATGGTAACTTATCCTTACAACAAGAAGTTTACAAATTCTCGGACTTGAGCTTTCTTAAGATATTCAACATTCTTAAGCTCAAGTAATTGTTTTTCAAAACTTTGAACACAATTTTTCAAGAATTTTTCAAAAGGTTTTTTCTAAATCTTTCAAAATTGTGTGTTCAAATATGTTTTGATAAAAAGAGCATCTCTTCTGGAATCGATAATATTTACGAACCTAGAAATGTCATTCAATAATGACACGGGGTTGTAAATAAAGTTCGAGCAGAAGTTTAAACGATTTAAAACATGGTCAAAAATGTTTGCTATTATTTCCGATAGTAACCCGCTTTTCACATTGAAGTCAAGCATTTCACCGGAAAGCTTTGACTCCACAATCTGAAGTTATCAACTCCACAATCCGAAGTTCGTTGCAATTGATATCTACATACTAGACGATGCGACTGCTCAAACGACGACTACAACTCTTTAAGTAGAACACTGGTCAACAATTGAGGGGGAGCAATTGTCCAGCATTCAGAATCTTCGATGCCGAAAGTGCCATAGTTCAAAAGTTGGTGTCAAGACAACGATATCAATTGTCCATGTGGTGTAAAGGGGAAGATAATTTCAAAAGATTACGAGGAAGACCAACATTCATGAACAAGAACCATGTGCTTTTATCATATGATGTTCTCCATCATTCAGGTCCAACCTCGTATATTGCTAATCTTGTGAATACTTCATCATATATGATCTTTGCACGTGATAAATACCTTACACTTGTGTTTAAAAGGTATTTAATTTACGTTTCAAGTACACCCTCATTAATTTGAGGGGGAGCTTGTGTAATTCATGAAGATAATTGGATTTGCATCTTTCTTCCCAAATTTTCTTAAAATACTATTAAATCAATTGATATTAAAAACATCGATTGGGTTAATATTTTTAATATGGGGGAGAAAATGTGATTTAATATGGGAAATGATTAATCACAAATGGTTTGACTTAACGTGCTAGCTCATCCCGACATTTGCGAAATGTTTTCGGATATCGTGGCATATGTTAAGGGGGAGCAAAATGGATTTGCACTTCAAAATGGATTTCATGGTGACATACACTTACCTAAAACATCTCTATTCACGACGATGAAGATTGTGGTGACATAAGGATGGTAGGATAGGTTAAAGTCCAATGATTCCTCTTGAACCGGAGGAATCTTCCCAAGGACATTCCATAGCTAGAAATAGTAGTCCTTAGGAAAGATGGAGAAAATTGTGAACGTAGCTGAATGCCGACCAAGTACTTAAGTTAGCACTGGAACAATCACAACAAGGTGCTAGTGATGACGTATTGGTAAGCATTGAAGGGGTTGAAGAATGAAAAAGAATTGTAAAGATAAAGGGTGTAAAGAAAGTAGCCCTCCTTACAACTTAGGCAGAAACCGGGTCAATTCATATGCTATTGAGATCATTTTTAATGATTCTTGATATTGAAGATAGACATCATGGACCCAGTGATGCAAGGCACAACCCATCCCAGCTAACTCATATATCTCTCAAAAGATATTTGTTTTAATCACACGGAGACAACGCATTATCTATTGATTTATTCACTCCGAATAAATTGGTATTGAAAAGGTGGCACTCCTCTCTAGCCTCCGATCACTAAAATCCAAATTGCACGATCGAGTCTAGAGCCATTTGAGATCATCAAATATCTCATAAGGACACACTTTCATTATTCCTTGCTTGTTCACACAATGTGAAAAGTAAGAAAGATCTTAAGAGTCATACGCAAAATCTTCATGATCTTGCCTGAACATCCGAGTAATACGAAAGTATTTACAATGAAGATGGAAATCCTTCATGAGCGAACATCAAAAAGCTCATGGTAGGTGACTTGTGCGATTCTTTATGAATCAAACTTGTGATAACTGGAAAGCAACAGTTGTTTAATTCTTAATTGAACTTAAACACGTTCCAGGCCTCTACGCAATATCTATGTGATCTTGCCAAAACACTCAGAGTGACACTCTATAATGTTTACGGTGATGAGTGGAAATCCTTCTAGTGTTAACATCAAACAACACTTGGTAGGTAACTTCCAAGATTCTATATGAATCAAGCTCGTGACAACTGGAAAGCAACGATGGTGCTATTCTTTAATGAATCAAACTTGTTCCAGGAACATTAATTGACGGCTTCAAATCATGCGGATATTATTATCCAAATGATTCACTCTTTACGTTCGCAGTCAGCTTTGGCTGGTCGAGTAAAGAGAACGGGTTTTGTAAAACCCGCATGCTTTTACCATGAATAGTGCCCTTAAGATCGTACGTCCTAGATTAAAACTTACCTCATTTAGTATTGATCACATTCATGTGCTAATAATCAAGCAAGTGCATACGTGTATGACATGACAAGTATCGATTACGTACGAACTCATGATAAACAGTTAATAAATATATCACGTGAACATAATTAAATCATGATCACCATTTAAAATACGAACTAGAATAATTACGTAAATACATATAATATAATTACGAGCGTTAAGATTACGGTAACTACATGATAAAATAAACAGAAACGCTTCAGACACGAACACGTTTAACCACGAACGAACACGAAACATCGGGACACGAGAAAGGTACGGGTACCCCATGTGGGGCCCCCATACCCACGACACACAACAAGAAATGGGCTTAGCCCATGGACTTTTACAAGTAAAGGGGGGTAAAGAGTAAAACTAGTTTTCATTTTTCACTTTCAAGAAATAAACACAAAAACCCTAAAAGAGTTTTCTCTCCTCCTCCTTGTGCTCTCTTTGTGCCGCCACCTAAGCATCACCATAGGAGGGTGATTGTTTGATTTTGATCTTAAAAACTATTGTTATAATCAGTGTTTGTTCATCCTTTTTCCAAGCTACATAGTGGTATACCTTTCTAACCCTTCTTTTTAATCCTTTTTAATTCTTTTAATCTTTGATTATTTTCATGAACATGTTATTATTTTTTTTATTTAAACATGATAATTAATCATTGATCTAACATGTTTTGGTATTAATTAAAATCAAAGAATGATTTAAAAGGGGTGTTTGTTTTTGGCCGCCTAGCAAACAAACCCGAGGGGGGTTTGGTTTGCTATTGCCGCCACCACCAAGACCATTTTTGGTCTTGGTTGGCTCATGTGGGACCCACGGCAGCAAGGAGGCACACGTGCCCCGAGTTTGGCTCGGGGTACGGTGTCGAATTCATGCCCGATTCATGGTTCGTTGGTTAAATCATGATTTATGCTACATGATTAATTTTTATGAATTATGAACTTAGGATATAATTAATTAATAACATGAAATATTAATTAAATCATGACTTAGGTTATTTTAATTATTAGTTTAACATGACATTAATTTAACCTAAGTATTTTATGTTATAAGTTATAATTAATTAATTATTTAAAACATGCCTATAATTAATTAATTTAGACATGACTTAGGTTATATTATTAGTAATAATAATACACTTTTTAACCTAAGTATTTCATTTCATTTTAATTAAAACATGTTATACTTTAATTAAAATGCTTAACCTATAGTTTAATTAAAATACATGAAATAATAATTAAACTATATACTATATCATATGACTTAAGAAACAAGCTTATAAACACTTAGACTTATATGTTAGCTTATGTAACCAGCTTAATTCTAAATATGGAAACTTCTATTTATAGAAACTTAATTAAATAAGGCAACTAATCTATTAATGGAAACCTTCTATATATGGAAATCTATCTATTTCAGGCAGCTAATCTAATCATGGAAACCTTCTATATATGGAAACTTATTTAATTAAGGCAGCTGATCTATTTTTGGAAACTTTCTATTTTTAGAAACTAATCTATTTTAAGCAGTAAATTCTATTTTAGGAAACTTTCTATTTTTGGAAACTTTCTATTTTTGGAAACTTTCTATTTTTGGAAACTTTCTATTTTTGGTAACTTTCTATTTTTGGAAACTTTCTATTTTTGGAAACTTTCTATTTTTGGAAACTTTCTATTTTTGGAAACCTGCTATTTTTGGAAAGTTACTTATTATTATACAGTAAGTATATTAATACATGAAACACCAGTAATACTTAATCAGATAAATCAGAATACAAGATAAACATAGTTTAAGGCTTTAAACAGTGAACCATGACCTAAAACATACCAAATCAGCTAAAATGAGACATAAAACCCAGTACGTAATCAGTGAATCGATACTTATACACGTGTGTATTCATGTAGCGTTAGTGATCCAGAAGTAGGAGTCTTTCTTCCGTTCATTCACTGGACTTGAGGTACGGATTCTCGTCCTTTCAGTATGGACATCTTTTCCTTATTAGGATTTCCCCGTATGCAGCCAACTGTTTTCCCCAGCATTTGTTTTATTGTTTCGAACTGCTTATGTTTAATTAGCATAATCTATAGCCATATACAAGCATGACCAGTTTCACCTAGTTATGGAGGTACCATAACCATAGCATTGGAGGCACCGATGTTATGACTTCCCCACGGCGGAGTGATTGCTCGTGGCGTCCCTTTCAGTTTTGGCCATATTATTATATCAGGTGGGGCGTATGGGTGCATCCTAGTTACATGTTTTTATTCAGTTTATCATGGTGAATGTGGTGTGTGCCTTGCACCCTTCACAAGGAGTTGATCCCTCCTACCCAAACCAGTATATTGATTAGAGGCATCCCCTCTAATCAGCATGATGAGGTCACCCCTCCAAGTATTCATGCACGTGACCTTTTCATGACCTATATGGGCTATGGTATATATATGTTAAAACAGTTTTCACAAGATAAACATAAGGCTTTTCAAACTATAAAACCAGTTTTCTTGATACTTAACCAGTTTACTCAGTACTTAGTCTTCCGCTGTTATATGTTACACGCTTATCCTATTTCATGCTATATTGTACATCCATGCACTGAGCGTCTTGCTCAGCCGTTTTCCTTTTCATGTTTCCAAAACGGCAGGTACTCAGGGACGCTCGTAGATCTCAAACGTAGGTGCATATGGACTGGAAGTTTTACTGTCTTTCTTTACTTTATGCATTTCCTTTACTTTGATACAGTTGCTATGGACATTGTTTCGTCCTTTCCTTTTACAGTATTTATGTTTGTGTGTGATGAGCTTTACTTTGGGGTACCGATGTTTGATTCCGGTATTTCCCTTTTATGGTTGAATAATGCTTAGACATTTATCCTTGTATGCTTTGATGACACGCCATGATTATGCGTAATATTCCATTTCCAAAATGGGGTGTTACAATTATGGTATCAGAGCCAAGGTTTCGACCTATAGGCTCTCAAATATGACCTGTGATTAGTGGGTAGTCACTACGGTCTTCCTAGAACTGACAATTGTTTTCATGCATTCATCATTTTTAAGCATACATATACATGTCATTGTTACAGGGTTTTTGACTAAGTAATGGTTGGTACAGGACTGGCCCTATTTAGTCGCATGTGTTTTATCGAAACTTTTAGATTTGGGACCGACCCATAGGCGTCCCCTCGATATGTCTTTTATTTTGAGTGAACTGACCTGGGGCGTTCACTCTCGAGCATCAAAAGTTTTCATAAAACTGCATCATGCATTCATACAAAGATTTTCTTGCATAAAATTTTTCTCATGAAATTTTGGTATAAATTTTTTTTATATTTTATGTTGGAACTGTTAATCATATGTTTGTGTTATACTGTCAGATGGTTCTCACACGCGAGCAAGAGCAGCTCAATGCTGCAATTCAGGCTGCCATGCAAGCCTTACTTCCTCAACTGAGGAATGACATTCGTGCTGAAGTCCAAGCTGCCAACAATCAGCAGCAGCAGAATCAGGCACCTCCTCCTCCTCCTCCCCCAGTGACACTAGCGGTATGGTTGGAAAGATTTAACAAGCTCCGTCCTAGAGCTTTCGAAAAGACTGATAGCCCAAGCGATGCTGAAAGCTGGCTGACTCACATTGAGAAAATCTTCAATGCTATGGGATGTGACCCCGCCTTCAAGGCAAGATTGGCATGCTACCGGTTTGAAGGCGATGTACTCAACTGGTGGCTAGCCTTGACGCAGTCAGAAGGAGGTGATGAATGGGTCGCTGGTTTGACATGGGCCCAATTCAAGGAGAGAGTGATGGAACAGTTCTTTCCTAAGGCAGAGCAGGACAAACTCAAGCGAGAATACCATGGGATACGTCAGAGAGCGGGCGAGAATAGCAACGAATTCATGCAGCGCTTTCTTCGCTTGGCAGGTTTTCTGGGAGCAGCGGCTGGTACTCCTGAGGAGCAGGCACACCATTTTAGGTGGGCACTTCGCACCTCGGTCGCGAACAATCTGGTATGTGCTACGTTCAATACAGTAGCACAAGTGGCCGACGCAGCAAGGAAGCTTGAGATGTTGCAGGAACGCAATGAGTTCGGGGAAGCTAAAAGACCCGACAAGAGGTAAAACATTTCGTGTTCTAGCGTTAACCAGACCGCATCCTATCATTATATGTTCTATAATCATTTCTTAAACTGTATCTTCCAGGCAGAAAACTGGGGACCGGTCTCAGCCGGCTACTCAGCAGCAGCCTAATCAGCTCAAAGGAAACGGTCACACTAACGACCGTTCTGTTGTGGAAAGGCGCAACGGTAATGATAATTACCGTAACAATGCGGGACACTCCAACAACAGCAGGTCCTACTATTTACGCTTCTTCTTATGATTTCATGTTATATTTCCCATGCTGACACTATATTAATCTCTACCAGGAACCACGGTAACGGAAGGGACCAGAACCACAGGGGTTCTCAGCCTAACCGTTCAGCTAACACTGGTAAGCATCTTATGACGCTTACGTCCTATACTCGTGCATATACTCTATTCTTAACACGTTTTGTCATCAGCAGGCCCTCAGCAAGCAAGGACTCCTGCTGGAGGATTCACTCATCCTCTTTGCAGCACTTGCCATCGCAGACACCCTGGCCCATGTCGTCGTGATTCCGACGCGTGCTACAAGTGCGGCCTCCCTAGCCATCGTATGAGAGATTGCCGTAAGGGTGAAATGGAGGGTACTTCGGGTCATGCTGATACTAAACCCCCTCCTACCACTGGGCGTGTCTACACGACATCGCGCGATCAGGCAAACAAATCTACTGGTACCATTACTGGAATTTTGTATATGTACGGCCAGGCTGCATGTGTTCTTTTCGACACGGGTGCCACTCATTCAGTTATTTCCACTACTTATGCTAAGAACATCAGGACACTTCCCTTGCCATTAGAAAATAAGCTTACCATTTCCACGCCTCTGAGGGACTCTGTATTAATAACTCATGTATACAAGAGTCTTCCTCTAGAGTTTGACGATAGAGTTCGTGCAGTAGATGCACTTCCCCTGGACATGATTGAGTTCGATATGATTCTTGGCATGGACTGGCTATCCAGGCACCATGCTACCATAGACTGCCACTCATATCGGGTGATCTTCGGCGACATTAATGCACCAGAGTACATCCATAACGGGTTCATACCCGGGCGGTCTGTACAAGTCATATCTACCTTGCAAGCACGTGCATTACTGTCACATGGCTGCGAAGGTTATCTAGCTACGGTTCATGACATGGATGCTGAATCCCCATCGATTCAGGATCAACCAGTAGTTTCAGAATTTCAAGACGTCTTCCCAGATGAACTTCCAGGCATACCACCTGCAAGAGAAGTGGAGTTCAACATCGACCTTGTTCCAGGAGCTGAGCCAATCTCTAAGGCTCCGTATCGTATGGCTCCCATAGAGCTAAAAGAACTGAAGGACCAACTGCAGGAACTTCTTGAACGAGGGTTCATTAGACCAAGCGCATCTCCATGGGGCGCACCGGTCTTGTTCATTAAGAAGAAGGACGGCAGCATGCGACTTTGCATTGACTACCGTGAACTTAATAAGATTACCATCCGCAATAGATATCCACTGCCACGTATAGACGATCTGTTTGACCAACTTCAAGGAGCCAAACACTTCTCAAAGATCGATCTAAGGTCAGGCTACCATCAGCTAAGGGTTAAAGAGCAGGATATTGCCAAGACTGCTTTTCGTACCCGCTATGGCCATTATGAGTTTGTGGTCATGCCATTCGGCCTGACTAACGCTCCAGCAGTATTCATGGATCTGATGAACATAATCTTTCACGAATTCCTTGATAAATTTGTCATTGTATTCATCGATGACATCTTGATTTTCTCAAAGTCCACGGAGGAACACGAAGATCATCTCCGTACTGTACTACAGATTCTTCGTCAGAAGCAGCTGTATGCGAAATTCTCCAAGTGTGAGTTCTGGTTAAACAAGGTGGCATTCCTAGGTCACATCGTATCAGCTGAAGGGATCACTATGGACCCAGCGAAGGTTGAGGCTATCACTAAATGGCCAAGACCAACGTCAGCGACAGAAGTCCGCAGTTTCTTAGGCTTAGCTGGATATTATCGAAGATTCGTGGAGAACTTTTCCCGCCTGGCATTGCCTCTCACCAAACTGATGCGAAAAGGAGAGAAATTCGTCTGGACGGAAGAACGAGAGAAGAGCTTCGAAGACCTAAAGCAGAAGTTAGTATCTGCACCTATTCTTACTCTCCCATCTGGTACAGGTGGATTTCAGATCTATAGCGATGCATCGGGGAAGGGACTGGGCTGTGTTCTCATGCAACATGGGAAAGTGATCGCGTATGCTTCACGGCAGCTTAAGCCCTATGAAGAAAACTACCCTACGCATGACCTGGAACTTGCTGCAGTGGTGTTCGCATTGAAGATATGGAGGCATTACTTATACGGAGAATCATGCGACATTTTCACGGATCACAAGAGCTTGAAGTATATCTTCACACAGCAAGAATTGAACATGAGACAAAGGAGATGGTTGGAACTGTTGAAGGATTATGATATTAACCTACAGTATCATCCCAGAAAGGCTAATGTAGTAGCAGATGCACTCAGCAGAAAGTCCGGAATGATAAACGGCATTGAGATCGAGGAACAAAACATAAGAGACTTGGAGCGACTAGACATCGAAATCATGGTACGTGGGCAGCACGGATACTGGGCGAATCTTAGAGTAGAACCTGAGTTACTGACTAGGATTAAGGAAGCGCAGAAGGATGATGGAGAGATTTGGGCGATAATTCAGAATTTGGAGAAGCAGACAGAATTCAGAATGGACGCAGACGGTATCGTTTGGCAGGGCACGAGACTTTGTGTTCCTGACAATCCAGAACTCCGGGAAGCATTGTTAGCTGAAGCTCACAGCTCCCCATTTTCTATACATCCTGGGTCGACAAAAATGTACCATGACATCAGACAGCACTTTTGGTGGAGTGGTATGAAACAGGATGTAGCCACGTATGTCTCCAAATGTCTTACCTGCCAGCAGGTTAAGATTGAACATCAGCGATCGGGCGGTCTCCTTCAATCGTTGGATATTCCAGAGTGGAAGTGGGACAAAATCACCATGGATTTTGTTACCGGTCTTCCGCCTACCAAGAAGAAGCACGATGCTATTTGGGTCATTGTTGATCGACTCACCAAATCAGCTCATTTCTTACCGATACGCAAGGAAGATCCGGTAAGTAAACTCGCAGATACTTACAGAAGGGAGATCATGAGACTCCACGGCACTCCCTCCAGCATCGTCTCAGACAGAGATCCTCGTTTCACGTCGCGATTCTGGAAAGGTCTGCAAAAAGCTTGGGGTACACAACTTAAGCTGAGTACGGCCTTTCATCCTCAAACGGACGGACAATCGGAGCGAACAATTCAGACATTGGAAGATATGTTAAGGTCGTGTGCGTTGGAATGGACAGGTGATTGGGACGATTACATCTGTTTAGTCGAGTTTGCATACAACAACAGCTGGCACGCAAGTATCAAATGTGCTCCTTTCGAAATGTTGTATGGCAGGAAGTGTCGCGCTCCAACTTGCTGGGATCAAGTGGGAGAGCGAACACTCGAAGGACCAGAGATTATAGAAATGACCAATGAGAAGATCGAGGTAGCTAAACAGAAGTTGCAAGAAGCACGGTCACGTCAGAAGAGTTACGCCGATAAGCATCGTAGGGACATACATTTTAATGTGGGAGATCACGTCTTCCTCAAGGTTTCGCCGGCACGTGGTGTTAAACGCTTCGGGATCAAAGGGAAACTCAGTCCTCGGTTCATCGGACCATTTGATATCGTTGAATGAATCGGCGAAGTATCTTACCGATTGGCGTTACCTCCTCAGCTTTCGCACGTGCATAACGTGTTCCATGTGTCCTTACTCAGAGGGTACAATTATCATCCCCTTCACATGGTTCAGTATCCACTGGAACAGATACGTGAAGATCTCACTTTTATAGAAGAACCCGAACGAGTACTCGACAGGCAAGAACGAGTCATGAGAAGGAAGACGATTCCTTTCGTCAAAATCCTTTGGAGGGACCATACCGAGCGGGAAGCCACTTGGGAAACAAAGGAGTCTATCCGGGCTTCTTACCCTCACTTCATATTTTGAGTTCGGGTATGTTACTTCTTTTCAGCTTACTTTATCTATAATTCGGGGACGAATTATTCTTTTTAGGGGGGAAGAATTGTAAAACCCGCATGCTTTTACCATGAATAGTGCCCTTAAGATCGTACGTCCTAGATTAAAACTTACCTCATTTAGTATTGATCACATTCATGTGCTAATAATCAAGCAAGTGCATACGTGTATGACATGACAAGTATCGATTACGTACGAACTCATGATAAACAGTTAATAAATATATCACGTGAACATAATTAAATCATGATCACCATTTAAAATACGAACTAGAATAATTACGTAAATACATATAATATAATTACGAGCGTTAAGATTACGGTAACTACATGATAAAATAAACAGAAACGCTTCAGACACGAACACGTTTAACCACGAACGAACACGAAACATCGGGACACGAGAAAGGTACGGGTACCCCATGTGGGGCCCCCATACCCACGGCACACAACAAGAAATGGGCTTAGCCCATGGACTTTTACAAGTAAAGGGGGGTAAAGAGTAAAACTAGTTTTCATTTTTCACTTTCAAGAAATAAACACAAAAACCCTAAAAGAGTTTTCTCTCCTCCTCCTTGTGCTCTCTTTGTGCCGCCACCTAAGCATCACCATAGGAGGGTGATTGTTTGATTTTGATCTTAAAAACTATTGTTATAATCAGTGTTTGTTCATCCTTTTTCCAAGCTACATAGTGGTATACCTTTCTAACCCTTCTTTTTAATCCTTTTTAATTCTTTTAATCTTTGATTATTTTCATGAACATGTTATTATTTTTTTATTTAAACATGATAATTAATCATTGATCTAACATGTTTTGGTATTAATTAAAATCAAAGAATGATTTAAAAGGGGTGTTTGTTTTTGGCCGCCTAGCAAACAAACCCGAGGGGGGTTTGGTTTGCTATTGCCGCCACCACCAAGACCATTTTTGGTCTTGGTTGGCTCATGTGGGACCCACGACAGCAAGGAGGCACACGTGCCCCGAGTTTGGCTCGGGGTACGGTGTCGAATTCATGCCCGATTCATGGTTCGTTGGTTAAATCATGATTTATGCTACATGATTAATTTTTATGAATTATGAACTTAGGATATAATTAATTAATAACATGAAATATTAATTAAATCATGACTTAGGTTATTTTAATTATTAGTTTAACATGACATTAATTTAACCTAAGTATTTTATGTTATAAGTTATAATTAATTAATTATTTAAAACATGCCTATAATTAATTAATTTAGACATGACTTAGGTTATATTATTAGTAATAATAATACACTTTTTAACCTAAGTATTTCATTTCATTTTAATTAAAACATGTTATACTTTAATTAAAATGCTTAACCTATAGTTTAATTAAAATACATGAAATAATAATTAAACTATATACTATATCATATGACTTAAGAAACAAGCTTATAAACACTTAGACTTATATGTTAGCTTATGTAACCAGCTTAATTCTAAATATGGAAACTTCTATTTATAGAAACTTAATTAAATAAGGCAACTAATCTATTAATGGAAACCTTCTATATATGGAAATCTATCTATTTCAGGCAGCTAATCTAATCATGGAAACCTTCTATATATGGAAACTTATTTAATTAAGGCAGCTGATCTATTTTTGGAAACTTTCTATTTTTAGAAACTAATCTATTTTAAGCAGTAAATTCTATTTTAGGAAACTTTCTATTTTTGGAAACTTTCTATTTTTGGAAACTTTCTATTTTTGGAAACTTTCTATTTTTGGAAACTTTCTATTTTTGGTAACTTTCTATTTTTGGAAACTTTCTATTTTTGGAAACTTTCTATTTTTGGAAACTTTCTATTTTTGGAAACCTGCTATTTTTGGAAAGTTACTTATTATTATACAGTAAGTATATTAATACATGAAACACCAGTAATACTTAATCAGATAAATCAGAATACAAGATAAACACAGTTTAAGGCTTTAAACAGTGAACCATGACCTAAAACATACCAAATCAGCTAAAATGAGACATAAAACCCAGTACGTAATCAGTGAATCGATACTTATACACGTGTGTATTCATGTAGCGTTAGTGATCCAGAAGTAGGAGTCTTTCTTCCGTTCATTCACTGGACTTGAGGTACGGATTCCCGTCCTTTCAGTATGGACATCTTTTCCTTATTAGGATTTCCCCGTATGCAGCCAACTGTTTTCCCCAGCATTTGTTTTATTGTTTCGAACTGCTTATGTTTAATTAGCATAATCTATAGCCATATACAAGCATGACCAGTTTCACCTAGTTATGGAGGTACCATAACCATAGCATTGGAGGCACCGATGTTATGACTTCCCCACGGCGGAGTGATTGCTCGTGGCGTCCCTTTCAGTTTTGGCCATATTATTATATCAGGTGGGGCGTATGGGTGCATCCTAGTTACATGTTTTTATTCAGTTTATCATGGTGAATGTGGTGTGTGCCTTGCACCCTTCACAAGGAGTTGATCCCTCCTACCCAAACCAGTATATTGATTAGAGGCATCCCCTCTAATCAGCATGATGAGGTCACCCCTCCAAGTATTCATGCACGTGACCTTTTCATGACCTATATGGGCTATGGTATATATATGTTAAAACAGTTTTCACAAGATAAACATAAGGCTTTTCAAACTATAAAACCAGTTTTCTTGATACTTAACTAGTTTACTCAGTACTTAGTCTTCCGCTGTTATATGTTACACGCTTATCCTATTTTATGCTATATTGTACATCCGTGCACTGAGCGTCTTGCTCAGCCGTTTTCCTTTTCATGTTCCCAAAACGGCAGGTACTCAGGGACGCTCGTAGATCTCAAACGTAGGTGCATATGGACTGGAAGTTTTACTGTCTTTCTTTACTTTATGCATTTCCTTTACTTTGATACAGTTGCTATGGACATTGTTTCGTCCTTTCCTTTTACAGTATTTATGTTTGTGTGTGATGAGCTTTACTTTGGGGTACCGATGTTTGATTCCGGTATTTCCCTTTTATGGTTGAATAATGCTTAGACATTTATTCTTGTATGCTTTGATGACACGCCATGATTATGCGTAATATTCCATTTCAAAAATGGGGTGTTACAGGTTTACCAGCAAAATCTTGTCAAGGAGGTTCTTTATTGAAACTACCTGCCACAAGTACGATATTTAATATCGTCCAACGGTCTTCACTGACCGGAGGTAAAATGCTACCGAATTAGAAAGAAATGTTCAAGGCCATTTCATTCGTGTATATTGTTTGTTGCTAACTGTCTTATGCAAAGTAACAAGAAGGTGGCATTGCGGCGTACAATCTAGAAGAAGTCGTCACCACATGCTTATACTACATACAATTAGTACTTCAACAAATTCAAGAAAGTCTGAAGGTCAAGTCTCCCGCTGTATCAAACTCTGAAGCTTTCAAGAATTATAAAGGTATAAGTATGTGAAACATGAAGTCACGAAGAGGCGAATGTCACAAGTGATGAATGCACAAGGTCAAGGCAAGGAAACATGCTCAAGACTTAAGTCAAAGATCACATCAAGCATATTCACAAGAACAAGATCGAAGACTCAAGCATAGATGCTAGGTTTAAGATTTTGTAAAAAGATGTGACCTCCCTTAGGGGGAGATTGTTGGAAATACGATTTTCCAATAAAGTCTCGGTCACATCTTAGTTAGCATAGATTACGAGATATAGAATATTTAGAACTTTGTCTCTTGGAGCGACCTCCCTTAGGGGGAGATTGTTGGAAATACGTTTTACGTATTTATGAAGGATCGGTCGCTCCAACGATATATTAATGTATTGGGCTCGTGATCTAGTTATTTATCATATAGTCCATATAGCCCACATGTAGGGTGCGCTATATATACCCCCTCCTAGCATGTTAGGAGGGGTTGGTGATTCACTTTTCTCATAAATCCATATTTACTTTCTCTCTCTACACCTCTCCCTTCTCTCCTTTCTCTCTCTACACCCTCATCTCCTTCTCATCTCTTTTATATTTTATTCATCATTAATCCACCTAATCAATCCAATCCATCATGTAGAATAGACCAAGATTTACGTAGACCTTCAATGATGAGCATGAATCATGTAAGTAACATGTTGGGAATAAATTTATAAGTATTAGTTCCCCCTTCTAGTTGGTCAGAGTTCCCCATGCTAAATAACAAATGCAGGGGGATTGGTCCCCCTGTTGGAAGTCAAAGACCCTGCTATTAAGATAAACTTGGAAGAGATTATGACGCGTTTCAGTTACTACTCCAAGATAGTTTCCTAGTTTGTTAGTAGTGATCTTGTACGTGAGTCCTTGTGCTATAAAAGGACTCACTAGGTTGTCATGTAAAAGATCATCTTTCTCTGTTCATTTCATTTCATACTTTAAGGTTGTATAACCCTAGTACCACTATTGGGTATTCGTATATCTTTGATATATTAAAGTTCAACGTTTGATTTAAACACTTGTTCTTGTGCTAAACATTATATTCCGCATCTTGTTTAGTTACTTTGTGTATTCCAAAGTTTCTCTAGTGTTAGTTGAAATTTACTCTTTCTATCACAACCCTTAAACAAGCTAAGGTTTATGATCTAAGTTTGGGATCAACAAGTGGCATCAGAGCTTGTTGAGAAACTTTGATTAAACCAAGAACAAAACATCTCTTACAACCAACATCAACCATGTCCTTAGATTCTCACTCATCCTCAAACAACAACAACTCTCTTAAGCTACGTATTCTGGATCCTGAAAACTTTGAACTATGGGAATTCAGGATTCAACAATATCTCAAGATGGAACACTATGTTCTATGGGAGATCATAGAGTTTGGTGATCAATTCACCAAAACAATAGAAGTTGAAGAAAAAGATAAGGGAGAGGCTGGTGGTGAAAGCTCTAAGGGTTACAACAAAAAGAAATATGCTGCTCTTGCAGACAAGGAGATACTAGCAAGATGGCATGATGTCAGAGCTCACAGTTCTTTGATGTTGGCTCTACCTGATAGACATCAGCTAAGGTTCAGGAAGTACAAGACTTCTAAGGAACTTTGGGAAGCAATAGGGAACACATTTGGAGGGAACGAGGCCACAAAGAAGAAGAAAAAGAATAAGATGCTTGACCAATTTGCTTCTGTCAAAGCAAATGGTGATGAAGCAATTGGTGCTATCTATAAAAGGCTTCAAGATCTAGTTGCTCAACTAGAGTTCTTTGACATAGAAGTGTCAAGAGAACATGTGAATACAAGATTCCTCAACATCCTTCAGAAAGAATGGTTTGTTTACAAAGCCAATTGGCAAAATAGAGATGACATTGATGATAAGAACATTGATGACATCTACAATAATCTGAAAGTTTTTGAGCCAGTAGTCAATGAGATGAAGTCATCAGGAACCATTCCCACTAATTCAAGTGGATATGTGATTCCTCTTCTAATATGGCCTTTATATCTCACAGTAGTGGAATCCCCAAAGGTAGTGGGATTGAAGTTTCCCCTGCTACCCATTCCCCTGCTGCAAGATATGGATCATCCTATGATGAAGAAAGTCCTGCAACATTCAGCCTTGACACTGCTTGTGCTTTCATAGCATCTCAAGGATCTCAAGGATCTACTATGTTACATGAAGATCTGAATCAAATCAATAAGCAAGGATTCGAGGAGATGGACATCAAATGGAACATGGCCCTACTTAGCATGAGATCCAACAGGTTTTACAAGAAGTATGGGAAGAAGATTTCCATCAATTCTTCTGATGTAGCTGGATTTGACAAATCAAAGGTGGAATGTTACAACTCTGGCAAGAAAGGCCACTTTGCTAGGGAGTGCAGATGACCAAATAATAGAAGCAGCTATAGGAAGGAAAGCAGGGATAAGGATTCTGGTGCTAAGGCTATGGTAGCCATGCAAGGGATAAATGGAGTAGGTGGATGGGAATGGAGTGTTATGACAGAGAGTGTTGAAAGGAATCAAGCCCTAATTGCTGAAGAAAAAGAGGAAGAGTTTGCTCTTATAGAAAAAGTACTGAGTCATTGAATGATCAAATAAGAAAGTTAAAAGTTGATTACATTAATTGTGATAATGACTTAGATAACTACAAACATGCTCTAGAACAGTTAGAGTCCACCATAAGAGAATATAAACAAAGAGAAAATGATTAAAGAGATCACATTGTCATATTAGAAAGAGATGCTAAGGAAAAAGATGATTCCATTAAGGAATTAACTTCTGAATTAGAAGTTTTTAGATCTAACAAGAAGATAGATGAATAAACTGTTGAAAAATTTGGAAAAGCTTTTAAAGATCTCACTAAGGTAGTTGAAATTGGACAATCTCAAAGGGACAAAACAGGTTTTGGAGTAAAAAATGAACATGCTACAATTCCACCACCACCTGCTAATATACATGCACCCATGCCTAGGAAAGATCTTTCTTGGACTGGTCTCCCTTGTTTCAAAAAGCAGGAGGACATTGAGTTTGACTTAAATGCCTAGAGACCAAAGAATCTAGAAACAGAAGAACCTCTAGAAAAACTAATGTTGTTAGGGATTTTGAAAAGGAACAAATTGCTTTAAAACAGTGGAAAATAGATAACCCTGTTCTCTTTTCAAGAGAAGGATTGTTTGGAAGTGATTCCAGTTCTAAAAGTAGTTCATCTAGAACCACTAGCAGATATGAATCAGGACCAAAACCCCCTAAAACTACTATTAAATATGCTGGTATGAATAGACCCATTAGAGGTAATCAGAGGAATTGGAACAACCAAAAGTCTCATCAATTAGGAGAGGACTTTATGAAAAGCACCAAACCTTGTTTCACTTGTGGCAGTTTTGATCACATTTATCAAGACTGTCAAGCACCAATGGAAATGGTGGCTGTAAATACTTTAAAGGAAATGCAACCAAAATCCATTCTATTGAATGCAGGGGAAAAATCTTTTTCCCCTGCTAAGTATGTTGCCCCTGCTTTGAGAAATAAGGTATCTGAAAAGTATGTAGTTCCTACACTAAGAAAAGTGAATGATGCAAGTCCCAAAATCTAGTTCTTATGTGACCAAACCAGAACCTCATACTGCATATAAATCTGTCTATAGAACCTACCAACACACCAATAGAGGCCAAAACAAAAGATGTTCCCTCTGCTAAGCATAGGGATTCCCCTGCTAAGTCTAGGGTATCTCCTGCTGGCAAAGTTTTGCCCTCTAGAAACATGGGAAGATAGGGAAAAGCTGTGAAAGCCTCAGCTCATTGGGTTTGGGTACCCAAAAGGGGTACTCAATCAGTCTTTGAAAAATTATCTTACATTAATACACGAGGTAGATCCAAGTCAGTTATGGCTTGGGTCCCCAATAGAAACTAAATTGTTTTTCTTTTTGTAGGTGACAAAGCAGACTAGGAATGATAAAGCCTATTGGGATTGTGGATGCTCAAGGAGTATGACTGGACATAAATCCTATCTGTGTAACTTTGTTCCCCTGCATGACAATGATGGTGTCTCATTTGGAGATGGGCATGGTACAATCACAGGAAAAGGGACTATTGTCACTAATGGAATGACATTTGATAATGTTTACTTGGTGAAAGAGCTAAAGTACAATCTTTTCAGTGTGTCCCAGATGACTGATAACAAGAACTTTGTCCTTTTTACTGATACTGAATGTCTTGTTTTAGGAAAGGAGTTTGTTTTACCACCAGACGCTCCTATTATGCTCAGAACCCCAAAACAAAAGAACATGTACAACATTGATTTAAAGGACATCACTCTTCAAGACAATGAAAACTGTTTCATAGCAAAAGCATCAGTTGATGAATGCAAGAAATGGCATAGAAGACTTGGTCATCTTAACTTCAAGAACATGAACAAGCTGGTAAAGTTCAATCTTGTTCATTGTCTTCCTTCCAAGACCTTTGCCAATGATCATACTTGTGTTGCTTACCTGAAAGAGAAGTAACACAGAGCCTCTTGCAAGTCAAAAACAAGTCTGTCCACCACCAAGCCATTGGAATTGCTGCACATGGACCTGTTTGGTCCTACTTCTGTGGCAAGCATTATGAAGAAATGGTACTGCCTAGTGATTACCGATGATTTCACATGGACATTCTTCCTGTTTGAAAAGAGTGACACAACAGATGTACTCAGAGGTTTTATTAATCATATTGAACTTTCCAAGAGTATGAAGGTGGTAACCATTAGATCAGACAATGGTGGTGAGTTCAGAAACAAGAAGCTGGACACTTTCTGCGTAAATAAAAGAATAAGGAGGGAATACACTATAGCAAGAACACCTTAATAAAATGGAGTTGCAAAAAGAAGAAACATGACACTTATTTAAGCTGCAAGGACGATGCTGTCTGATTCCAAGCTTCCAGTTATCTTTTGGGCTGAAGCTGTAGCCACTGCTTGTTATGTTCAAAACAGGGCCTTGGTGGTAAAGGCACACAACAAGACCTCTTATCAGCTGTTCAATGGCAGACCTCCTTTGATTGACTTTTTTAGACCATTTGGATGTCATGTGATCATTCTGAACACCATTGACAATTTAGGTAAATTCAATGAAAAGGGGGATAATGGGTACTTTATAGGTTATTCATTTAACAACAAGGGGTATAGGGTCTTCAACAAGAAGACAAGCAAAGTGACAGAAAATCTCCATGTAGATTTTCTTGAAGACAAGCCTGAAGATGTAAAACATTACTATGAAGTTTAACCATGAAAGTATGCAATGCTGTCTGTTTACTGCCTTTTTGTCACAAGAAGAGCAAAAGAAGATTTTTCAGGCTCTCAATGATCCAAGCTGGGTTGAAGCTATGCAAGAAGAACTCTTGCAATTTGACATCCAAGAAGTATGGATTCTGGTAGATTGTCCAAAATGGGCAAGACCCATTGGGACAAAGTGGGTGCTCAGGAACAAAAAGGATGAGAGAGGCATTGTAGTCAGAAACAAAGCAAGACTGGTAGCACATGGATATACTCAGGAAGAAGGTATCGATTATAAAGAGGTCTTTGCTCCAGTAGCCAGAATTGAAGACATCAGATTGTTTCTGGCTTATGCTTCATTCATGGACTTCACAGTATATCAAATAGATGTTAAGAGTGATTTTTTATATGGCACCATTGATGAAGAAGTTTATGTGATGCAACCTCCAGGGTTTGAAGATCCAGAACACCCAGACAAGGTTTACAAGGTGAAGAAGGCTATGTATAGACTTCATCAAGCTCCTAGGGCCTGTAATGGAACTCTCTCTAAATACCTGTTGGATAATGGCTTTAACAGGGGGAAAATTGACCAGACCCTGTTTATTAAGAAACAGAAGGGTGACTTTCTTTTGGTGAAAGTATACGCGGATGGCATCATCTTTGGATCCACAAACTCTCTGCTTAGCAATGAGTTTGCCAAGTTGATGCAAGATAAATTTCAAATGAGTGCAATGGGTGAACTCAGCTTCTTTTTGGGGTTACAAGTTCAGCAGAGGAAAGATGGGATCTTTATCTCACAAGACAAGTATGTTGCTGAAATTGTGAAGAAGTTTAGAATGTGTGAAGGAAAGAAAGTCTCCACTCTAATGGACAAGGAGCATCCTTTGGGAAAAGATAGCCCAGGGAAGCCAATTGATGTCAGGAACTATAGGTCCATGATTGGATCTCTCATGTACCTTACCGCTTCAAGACCTGACATCATGTTTGCAGTCTGCTTATGTGCAAGATACCAAGTGACACCCACAAAATGTCATTTGTTTGTTGTGAAGAGAATCTTTAGGTATCTGAAGTGTCATCTAACTTTAGGACTTTGGTATCCTAAGGAGTCACAATTTGAGCTAGTGTCCTATTCAGATAGTGATTATGCTGGTGACAATAATGATAGGAAGTCTACAACAGGTGGATGTCAGTTTTTGGGAAACAGGCTTATATCTTGGCAGTGTAAAAAGCAGACTATTCTGGCCACATCCACAACTGAAGCTGAATATGTAGCAGCTGTTGCATGCGGTGGACAAGTTCTTTGGGTTCAGAACTAGCTGCTTGATTACGGGTACAATTTTCTTAAAACCAAGATATTCATTAACAATAACAACACCATTTAGCAAGATTAAACATATTGAAACAGACATCATTTCATTAGAGATTGTTTTGAAAAAGGATTGATTGTCCTAGAGGCAATTGATACAGAATTTAATGTTGCTGATCTTTTGACAAAAGCTTTTGAAGTAAGGAGGTTTCAGTACTTGGTTGCAAGTATTAGAATGGTCACTCCCTAAAATTTGATGTCTGACTTGTCTTGCGTATTCATGATTGTATTATTGTTGTTGTTTGTACATGTGTTAGTCACTTTTTCCATTATTTTTCATTCCACTACTTTTGAACAAAAATTCCCCTGCTGGGGTTCATCCCCCTACTAAGGCATTTTTCCCTGCTAAGAGTTCTTCTCTTAAGTTGGGTTTGTTCTTTTTAAAGTGGTTAAATGTGGTTTTAGACTAACAATGCAGATATCCTAATGGATCATACTATATTATGGGAGGCTCAGGTATATGCTCTATGTTCCAAGGGAGGTTAGGTCACACCTTTAGGACTTAGGGTATCCTTAGGATACTCATATATGATTCTAGATCATATCCACTGGTGAGTAGGGGTTTGGGACAATGAAGACTTGCTGCAAAGCCTGTTGGAGTTCTGAAACCTTGAGGCACTGTAATGTGTACTTAAAATTCTTTCTTGACAGCTTGCTGCCTAATTTAAGATTTTTAGTGCATATTGCCAAGACCAACTAACCGTAGCAAGGAAATGGTAGGGATGGAGTCTGGGGTATGCTTATTTTATTGGGATGACCAGGTACAGGGTTGCTTATGTGTTAACTTTTTCTGGTTGGAACTTTGCTGAATGGAGGACTCTTGAATTTCTATGTATCTAACTTGTTTTTACAAGGGTGTGCATTAGAGCAGAGCTGTTTCACATTGATCTATTCAGGATAAGTCTAATACCCTTAGGAAAGTTTCCCCTGCTTTAATTTTTGATACCCCTGCTAATACAACTTTCACCTACTTTGCAAAACATTCCCCTGTTTGACCGTTGACCGACAAAACCGTTACCCTGCTTATAGCCGTTGGGCCTGCTTGCTAACTTTTTGGTTAGGGAATATTATATTATTTTCAAAAGATATTTAAGGCGCTTTCCTCGCTGATTGGTAACCTTTTTATTATTATTTCAAATAATTTACTTTCTTATCAAGATTTATTTCTGATCTTTTTGCAAATTGATAATTTGGTCCAATCACAGCTCTTCAGTTCGCCTATATAAACTCAATTTCTCTTAACCAGCTGGACTAACTCACTCTCTCGATCAAATCCCACTAATTTTTCACAAACCTAAACCTTTTTACTCCTAAAATGTCTTCCACGATTCTCAAAATTGCTGCTAACCATAATCAGATTGCTCTTTTATCTCAAGCGCCTACTGAATTCTGTGATGCTGTTGCTTAACTAAAATCTTGCTATTTCAGGTTAGCTCTTGTCATCAATCCTAGAATCTACACCTCACACATCCAACAGTTTTGGTCTACTGCAAAGATTGAAACACTGGATGGAGAGGTAACAATTAAGAGCCTGGTTGATGGTCATCTCAAGGTGGTTACACTTGCCTCCATTCGAGACAAATTAGTCTTGGATGATGAGGGCGGGGTGGTTGCTTTCAAAGAGGCTGAAATTTTTTAGGGTCTTACAAACTTAGGGTACAACATTTCCGCTGATCAAAAATGTAAATTTGCTAATGGTCAGTTTGCACCCCGTTGGAAGTTTTTAATTCACACTATTTTACAATGCTTATCATCAAAAACTACAGCTTTTAATGAATTTGGGAGTCAAGTTGCTTCTGCCCTGGTTTGCTTGGCAACAGGGAGAAAATATTGTTTTTCTCAAATGAGTTTTGAAGGTATGGTCAAAAATGTCACAAGTCATTCAAAATTTTGTATGTATCCAAGGTTTGTTGAAATTTTGTTGGATATGAGGCAACATGGTAAAATTTGTCACAAGGACTATTTTTAAGCTAACCCCCATACAACCTAACTGTTCACCACTCTTGCAGCACCTACCATACAATTTTATGGTAGGGCAGTTCCCCTTACACCAATCATGATGGACCAGATCAGAATAGAAGTTGCTTCCAAACCAAGAGCAACCCAAACCCCTCTTGCTGATGCCCCTGCTAGTGATACCCCTGCCAGCCAACTTCACCCTGCCAACCCAAAACAAGAAAGAAGAATGAAAACCAGGTTTGCTAGGTCTCCCTTGCCTGGTAAACCTTCACAAAGATCAGAGAGGAGAGTCTCCAAAAGGGTGGAGCACATTGGGGTTTGGCTGCCACTACTGTCTCATCCCCAAGGGATGAGCAGGATAGTGACACCATATGTAAGTCCTCTCCCCACTTAGTGATACCCATAGAGGGGATCAATCTCCTCCTCGGGTTGAGAGCAGAATGAAACCACTATCCATCTTGGAATTGACGAATATGTGCATTAGCTTGATAGAGCAAAATGCACAACTTGTACAAACTGTCAAAAAGCAAGGTCTGGTTATTAATAATTTGGAGACCAGACTTGCTACACTTGAGGGGAGGAGAAGACCAAAGCTTATTGTTTCTACATATGAGGATGCTTCCAAAGGGGAGGAAGTTCCTCAAACAGATGAGTCTACTCAGTGGTATGCATTTCCTAGTGGTCAGGATCTAGGACAAGAAAAGGTGGCAAGTGATGAGAAAGGGAGTGATAAGGGGAGTGCCACAAAAGTTATTGCCCAAGCCTTGTTGAATATAGGCAATCAAGAAGAAGCCCCTGCTTCTAACAAAATTTCCCCTGCTACTATTGATCCCCCTGCTATAAGTCCTTCCCCTGCTAAACCAATTACTCGAATATTTGTTAGGAAGAACAGAAGGCAACCAAATCAGAAGGGGATAAAGATTGGAGAAGCTGCACCCAAAGCAAAACCATCAGTGGATCCAAAAGACAAAGGAAAGGGGAAGATGATTGAACAGCCCAAGAGGAAGTACAAACACAAAATGCCTGAACAACTAAGGGCTCAAGAGGAACATGATGAACAAGTAGCTCTTAGAATCCAAGAAGAAGAGCTACACATGCAAGAACAGAGAATGAAACAAATGAGGCCCAGAGAAATGCTTAAACAGGTTAAAATCATGCATGGAGAGCTGGATGACAAGGTACCTCATGTTCAAGAATTTCTAGAGCAATGGGACAAGGAGTTGGTGAATGCTCCTTTAGAAGAAAGATATGAACTGATTCTTTTGGTCTTCAATTTTCAAAAGGATTATCTGGAAAGAAGAATGAGTCAGATTCAGAAGGAAAAGTATTTGAAGTCTGAGAAGGGGAGGCTGGCACATTACAAGGTTATGCTTAAAAGACACAAGAGGTGGACTGATGCTTACTTCAAAGATATGACTTTTGAGGAGATAGAGAGAGAAGATAGGCCAGTACTAACGGAGACAAACGTGGATGAATTCATAGGCATAGGTACTCCTAAAGAGGTTGAGTATCTCAGGAGGAAAGATGAGATGATACAGAAAGCTAGGGAGACCTAGAAAAAGAAAGGTTGAAGGAGTGGCAGTGGAAACAACACAAGCAGGTGTATCATCCTAAGCAGGTGCAACTTTTCCAGCAGTTGAAAGATCTGTTCTCAATTCACAGAGAGCAGCCAAAAGGTTAAAAAGGATGGAAAGAATTAGTACAGTCACTAAGGAAACTCAGCATCCTTCCAATGAAGAAATAGATCAGCATTTGATTGTGGAAGAGAATGATGAAATTTCACCAAGTGAGTTTGGGAAGAAGTACACCATAGTAGAGTGCTGTTTATGAGCACAAATAAATGTCTTGGTGGAAGATTACAAGAGCTGACAATACAACACAGACCTTTCTAAGGCTAGATCTGTCATTTCAAACATTAGACAGAGAGGACTTAGATGATCTATGGAAGATTTTGAAAAAGAAATTTGCTGCAAATCCTCCTACTTTGGATGGTGTATTGAAAGACTGGGTGATTTGGGACTGCATGCACAGGATGTATGAGCATGAGTTGTTTGATCCTATCTTTGATGAAGTGAATGGTTAAAGATGCTATATTGGAAGCTGTTTACCAATTCTGGGGTTTATGAGGTAGCCATAGAAGGTGTAAGTGTTTATTTGCTTAGTCATCGTTATTATCCTTTCACTCGAGAGACCCTAAAGAAGCTGGCACAGGCTGATTTAATTGTGGATGCTAAAGAACCTGTTGCTTATGATTTGGTAAGATTAATTCACAGTCAACTTTGGCCAGGAATTTTGTAAGCATCCTCATCAACTAGCATTTATTCAGAAACTTGTCTTTAGGCTAAAACGCAAGTTTAGGGGAGGATTGTTAGGAATAAATGTATGAGTATTAGTTCCCCCTACTTGTTGGTCAGAGTTCCCCCTGCTAGAGTAAGTCCCCCCAGCTAAATAACAAAGGCAGGGGGATTGGTCCCCCTGCTGGAAGTCAAAGACCTTGCTACTAAGATAAACTTAGAAGAGATTATGACGCGTTTCAGTTACTACTCCAAGATAGTTTCCTAGTTTGTTAGTAGTGATCTTGTACGTGAGTCCTTGTGCTATAAAAGGACTCACTAGGTTGTCATGTAAAAGATCATCTTTCTCTGTTCATTTCATTTTATACTTTAAGGTTGTATAACCCTAATACCACTATTGGGTATTCGTATATCTTTGATATATTAAAGTTTAATGTTTGATTTAAACACTTGTTCTTGTGCTAAACATTATATTCCGCATCTTGTTTAGTTACTTTGTGTATTGCATAGTTTCTCTAGTGTTAGTTGGAATTTATTCTTTCTATCACAACCCTTAAACAAGCTAAGGTTTAAGATCTAAGTTTGGGATCAACATAACACCCAATGATCCTTCCGCTGCTATTCTCTGAAATTGGGGGTGTTACAGATTGGTATCAGAGCTCAAGTTATAGAGAACAAAAAGATTTTCCAAAAATGAATTCTTGAAATCTTTTAACTATAAAAGTCACAAGAGAAACTTCCGAGTTGCCAATGGACGAGAATAAGAGTATTTATATATATGAGATTATATATATGTTGTAATCTTTATCGATTATTTGTACTTGTGAATTACAAGGTATGTTTTCATTTATTTAATTATAAATGATAATTTATGCTTATACGAGATATTTATATGACGTAGATTATCACAAAACCACCCTAATCATTTTTATGCTAGCGCTGAAGCTATTCCTGAAAT
Source organism: Glebionis coronaria (assembly GCA_025667525.1). Lineage (NCBI taxonomy): Eukaryota > Viridiplantae > Streptophyta > Magnoliopsida > Asterales > Asteraceae > Glebionis > Glebionis coronaria. Next base: position 172,459,315 of record CM046879.1, on the reverse strand, counting down.
TGAATCTTGTTATTCTCGATAATATTCTTCTGACTACAAGGATTTTGATTTCCTTGGTTCTTATTATTAATTCCTCAATCCGTTCAGTTCATTTAGCAAATTTAATCTGCATTTTCATTAATCTTCGACAATATACTGTTTTGATAGAAACAAGTCTGTCTCAGATGGTACTATTGATTGCTAGGAGTTGAGATTGATTGTTTTGGTGTTCACATGCCAACCAGGATTCCATATCATATCACTGATCATTTTTTGTTAAATCATTTTCTCATTTGTTTCGATCCTGATCTTTTGCGTTGAACTGGCGATGCTTAAATAAGGCAATTTACAATCGTCTTGTTGAAATGAATTGGCAATTTATTTGAACAAGGAAATTATAAATTGTTAAACCACAAATTTCTAAATTTTATTTGGATGGATTTGATCAATCCATAGAAGTAATGATTTATAATATAGCATCTGCGTGATTAAACTCTTATTGACTCGTAATTCGTCTACTCGATTCATTCTTTGATTTTGTTCTTCTAATTCTTTGATCGTGGGATGGTTGTATTGGGGCTGTTCCAAAACCACCATTTGAGAAGGATATCAAGCGTCTCTGAAAGACACTGTAGAAACCTTCTTCTAGTGGGACTAAGGAGCCTTCTTAGCCACATGAATTACCTAGTAACTCTTGTGGATTAGTTTATCAATTGTATTATCTTTCCATAAATCACTAACTAAACTGTGACATCAGTTAGTAAGACTAGTGATTTAAGTTGTATAACATCGGACGATGATAACCTATAATGTTTAACAATACAACTTGCACTAGTTTGTGATCAATGGAATGAATATATTTTGATTCCTAATTCTATATCGTTCTGTTGTTGTCTTTCTTTGCTTTTCTCTTTTAAATTCCCTGTGGTATAAAGCAACCATTGAATGAATACTCATTATGATTTGATTTGCGTTGCACAAGAACCATGCAGTCAATGAAAGCTATGATTAAGGCACGAATGAGCCAAGTTATTAGTGAATAAGTTGCTATATCTTTAACTTCATTCGTGGCCAACATGAATGATGGATCGGGAACTGAAGTTGGAGCCAATAATGTTCGAAGTACTAATGGAACAAATGTACCCGAAATTTGAGGCTATAACTACACTTCATTCATTAAGTGTAATCCGTAGACTCTTAAGGGGACTAACAATGATGGAGGATTGTGTCAGTTGTTGAAAAGATGGCATTAGTCTTTCGAATAAGTGACCCTAATCAGGAGGATAAGGTGTAGTATGAAATCGCTAGTCTCCAAGGTCGTGTATTAATTTGGTGGAATGGCAGATTTGCTTCCATAGGTATCGTTAGTTATGGGACACCATGGACTAAGGTGAGGAATCGATTGACTGAGGAATTTTGTCCTTGAAGTAATTCTTAGGTATGGAGCAAGTGTTGTACAACCTGAAACTGAAGGGAATTAACATTGGTAGATATACCAAGTGTTTCCACGAGTTGACTCCTTTATGTCAATGAATGGTGGAACCCGAACTGTCAAGGTCAAGTAGTATATTTATGGCTGACCAAGAATATACGCGGTGATGTGACTTCTTCTAAGACAATTGCTATTTGTGAAGCTGTCTGCATGGCTTATTAGCTCATGAGACACATAATTCAAGGCAAGGCTGATGAGGTCACTGAAGGGGAAAAATAATTCCAAACTAAAAATCGTTTCGTGCATTAGAGCTTGTAAGTATATCGACAAAGGTGGTGAACCATTCCTAGCTTAAGTATCGTAGAAGGAATCGTAAGAGAAGTAAGTAGAATTACTCTAGTCATTTGTGACTATTCCGAAGTGTTCCGGGATGATTTCCCAGGACTTTCGCCTCCAAGGCAAATAAAATTACTAATTGATCTAATTCCTGGTTTTGTAATTGTGGCACGTGCGCCATGTCAATTAGCACCATCCGAGCTGAAGGAATTATTTGTGCAGTTTTAAGAATTATCTGATAAAGGTTTTACTCGATCGAGCTTGTCAATTTGTAGAACTCCTATTCTATTCGTTAAGAAGAAGGATGACTTGTTCCGTATGTGTATCGATTACCGAGAGCTAAATAATCTAACGATCAAATATCGTTACCCACCTCCAAGAATTGATGATCTATTTGATCAACTTCAAAACTCTCGTGTTTTCTTCAAGATTCTTGTGTTTTCTCCAAGATTGATCTTTGTTTTGCTTATCATCAACTTCGCATACGTGAGGAAGATATTCCTATTACGACGTTTAGAACTTGTGATGATCACTATGAGTTTCTTGTTATGCCTTTTGGTCTGACTAATGCACCTACTGTATTCATAGACTTAATGAATCGTATGTGTAAGCCATATCTTGATAAATTTGTGATCGTTTTCTTTGATGATATTCTAATCTGCTCTAAGAGCGAAGAAGAACATGCCGAACACTTAAAGAATTATCTTGAACTTGTTAAAGAACGAAAAGATGTATCCAAAATTCTTAATGTGTGATTTTTGGCTTAGTTCTGGACAACTTCTCTGTCATGTGATTGACAAAAGTGGGTACATGTCGATCCTGCAAAATCGAAGCCATCGAAAATTTGAATGCTCCAACTACTCCAACTGAAGTACGACAATTTCTAGGTTTGGCTGGTTATTACTGAAGGTTTATTGAATGATTCTCTTTGATATCAAAACTATTAACTAAGCTAACTAAAAAGAATGAACCATATGTGTGGGGCGATGATGAAGAGAAAGCTTTTCAGACCATGAAAAGGAAACTCTGCAGTACGCCTATCTTATCGTTACCTGGAAGAAGTAAAGATTTTTTTTGTTGATCGTGATACATCTCTTATATGATTTGGAGCTGTTTTGATTTGTGTATGCCTGTAGGAAACCTAGGAAGAATGAGTAAACTACTCAACCCATGACTTGTAATTGGGTGCGGTGATATTTACTCTTTGTCTATGGAGACATTAATTGTATGGAACTAAATGTACGGTATGCACCGATATAAAGAGGCTACAATGTATTGTGGAATAAAAAGAGGTAAATAAGCCTTTAAGTGATTACGATTGTGTTATTCGTTATGATTTGAGAGGTAGGAGCAAATTACAATGGATTCATTGTTAAGATCTCGAAAACTCAGTCTGGATTTAATTCAATTTGTGTCAATGTTGACTGATTGATTCTGCTCATTTCATTCTGATAAATAAATCGATCGTGCTAACTAAGAATCGTTTGTTAACTTCTCATAGTAGACATAGAAATTATGACGATGTGAAGCGAAAACCTTTGGAAATCAAGGTAGGTGGAAAAGTTATGCCAAAGCTATCACCATATATTTTGGAAAACTTGGGAAGTTAAGTCCCCGATAGGTTTGGGCCATTCGAGATGATATCGAGTGTAGGTCTGGTGGCATGAAAACTTAAATTACGTCGAGAATTGCAAGGAATTCACAATACTTTTTCATATGTCGAACCTAAAGAAATTTCTTTCTGACAAAGATCTTATTATCCCTCTTAATGAAGTATGAATCGGTGGTAAGTTGCATTGCATCAAAGAACTTGTTGATATTATCGATAAGGAAGGTAAGCAACTGAAACAAAGTCGAATTCCTATTGTCAAATCTGATGGAACTCAAGACGAGGACCAAAATTCATTTAACTCTTTGATTTCAACGAGCGATCGAGGAAGAACGCAAGTTGATATTCGGGACGAAGATCCCAATTTGGTGGGGATGATGTGACAATCCGTCAATTTTAGGTCGATATATTAATCTCGACTATTAAGTATTATATGCTTACTTTAATGAGAATGTTAAAGTATTGGCTAACCGAGAAGGTTATGACTTGAAACTTAAAGTAATAATGTCGTTTAGATAAAAACCGACAAGGAATACGTTAAGTATCGATATTACATTCTCAAATTATCATATGAATGATTTTATTGTATTTATTTTTATTTCTCGTGCTTTACCTTTTAACGAATGATGAGAACTATTAGTGATCGCGATACCGCCAGATGCCCAAAAATTTACGTCTTATTATCGATTTTCTTGATATTTAATATTTTTGACGTTTTCGATTTAGTTACGTTTTAATTCGTGTCGAAACTATATTATTATGTTCATGAAGCGTTTTAACTTTTAAAAAGTATTTTTACAAAACCCGAGTCCCGTAAATATTTTCAAAATTTACTAATAGACATTTTCTACCCATAAAATTACTTAATTGTTTTATAGTCTACAAGAATACCTAAATGACAAAAACTACCCTAAACTATTACCACTATATAAACCAAAATTACACCTAACATTCCACTACATATCATTTTTATAAAAAAAAGAACCTACACCTTGTTTTCTCCTCCCTTTATGCCATCCCCTAAACAAAAAACACTAAAATCATCTAAATTTTTCTAGTTTGATCTTGATCCATCCAAAAACAATTCAAGACCCCATCTTAGAATCACTAGATGATCATTTGGTACAAAAATTTTGCACATGCATTGAGTTTTTATTTATATAAATTTTGGTTGGTGAAAGAGTTGTAGATGATCATGGTTATGATTATCTTAATCAAATTATATTATTTTGATTATTAAAAGTTTGATTCTTGATTTGGGTTTTTATTTTTATGAATTATACAAGTGATTTGGTTGAAAGTATGTGATTATAGGATGTTAGGAGGATGAGAAAAGTGATTAGAATTGCTTGAAAAATTGTTTTATTATGAGTTTGAGATGGTTGATTTAGATCCGTAGGTAAAAGGGAATTTTTGGGTACCTTAAGACTGTGTTGTTGTTTAAATAATTGCATAGGGCTGTAGAGAATTTGATTAGCTTCGATTTGATATAAGGTAGAGCTTCTAACTCCAAACGAGCGAGAAGTTGTGATAGTTTGATTATTCGTGTACCGGGAGACGAGTATCGGCACAATAAATAGTTGCTGTCGATATTTGGATCGAATCTCGTGGACTATTGAATGAGTTTTGAAAATGGTCAAAGGCTGTTGTAAGTTTCTAAACCTTAGGTCACGAGTCTATTTTCAAACGCGATGTCGGTTTTGTAAATGGAGTTGTTAGAGAAGTCAAAATGGTTTTACAAGTCAAATGCGTAAAACTGTCCGGTGTTTCTAACACAAAGGTGTGTCGGGCAGAAGGTCTTAGAAGTAATATTTTTGAATGAAATTTGAACTGAGTCTATACATATTATAAGTGAGGTTGTCACCAAGTTTCGTCAAAAACGGAGTTTTTTAAGTATGGTAAATCAGCGTGTACTTTTGGTAAGTACAGGCTGAGTATTTTGGGAGGTACTTAACCTCGCGTCATAGTTTGAGGTGGGAGGATAACCTATTAGCTTCTGAAATTCCAAAGGTTATAAGTGTTAGGCTTGAGTGTATATTCTGAGATTGAATACCCGTGTTGGGTATTTGACCCGTGTTGATTTGGCATCTTGAGATGGATCAATATCGGAGGTGCTAGTTTGGAAAACTACTACATGTAAAAAGATATAATAGTATCACATGCTTGTTGGTCTTTCGAGTTGTCTTGGTTTTGTAAATTTTGAGTTTTGTATTATTTAATTACGATTTATAATTTAGTCGATTATTAACGAACGCGCCTTATTTGGTAGGTTGTGGTTTTCGTGTATAAACGGGCATCACTAATCGTCGGCGATCGTCTCATTACCACTATTGGCTAAGTTGAGTCTATAGCCTCGCTTTTAACACGTTTACTTGTTTTATAAAACCCGCGAGGGGGATAACATGCTTGTTTTATTAAAATAAAGGGTACAACGAGAAGTTGTGGAAACCCTACTTATTAGAAAAGTATGGGTGCAACGAGAAGTTGTGGAAACCCTACTTATTGGAAAATCATTTATTATAAACGAAGGGTGGAACGAGAAGTTGTGGTAAACCCTCTTTGTTTTAAAATTGAACACAAGGGACCCGATTGTATTCTTAGATGAAAGTTATTACATAAGTTAGTTTTAGCCTTAAAAGACCCATGAATCGTGAATTGTTAATCGAAGGAACGCTAATACTATGGATAGATCTATCGGAGTGACGCCCAGTCCGGTCGCAACTAGCTATCGCGTGGTGTTGTGATACACTAGTAATGAAACATTGGATGCATTGTATAAGAGAAATATACGCACTTGGCTAGGTGTGCTGGGCTGAAATAATATATGTTAACGTTCAATGTCACGAGGCTTATGTAATGACACTGATAATTATGTCTCTACAACATAATTGTCTTTCGATTAATTATTAACCATGGATGGTTATTCTGAATACTTGTGTTCTCTTTATTTAAATTAAACTCTATAGATTTACTCAGCATTTATGTTGACTTTATAACATATTTTATCTCAGGTCTATTGGGAAGGCACTCGAGGAAGGCGGTTTCGTGAAGCTTGCATTTTTGAAATGTTTTGGCCCGATTTTAATAAATTATAACCATTCAAAGGATCTGTACCATTTATTGAGTTTTGTAAACTTTTCGAATTATCTGGGACCGTGTATGAAATTTTACCTTTATTGAATGAAAATGAATGGATGTTTATTAAAATGACTCGTTTTGAGCCTTTTTCTATGATTATGAGCATGAATCATGTAAGTAACACCCAATGACCCTTCCGTTGCTATGATCCGAAATTGGGGGTGTTACATCATGGGCTTTAAAATGGGCAAACTTTAACGTTAACCAAGCTGGTTCACATAGGAAGAACCAACTCAATGAGATGAATGAGTTTAGAACCAATGCTTATGAGAATTCATTACTTTACAAGGAGAAAACTAAGCAACTTCATGATGCCAAGATTAAGAACCGTGAGTTCAAAGTTGGAGATTCGGTTTTACTCTACAACTCACGGTTGAAACTTATTGCGGGCAAGCTTAAGTCACGATGGACCGGTCCATTCACTATAGCTCACGTATTTCCCTTTGGGACTATTAGGTTATCTCAACTAAATGGCCCAAATTTTAAAGTGAATGGCCATCGTGTGAAGCATTATTTTGGGGAGGACATTTCTGTTGAAATGGTCCAAGAGACCCCTATTTTCTCCATGAATTAATTCATTGTGGGATGAGTGGAGCTAGAGACTCCTAAAATTAAGCTTGAATAACTAGGATTAGATCATTTAGAGTAGCCTTTGGTAGGATAGAAATAATAAGGAGGTGATATAGTTGAGATGAAGTGTAGGGGGAGGTGCCTCTCTTTTGTCTTTTGGTGTTTGTGTATGGTTGCTCTCTCTCATTTCATTCATGGAGCTTATGGAGGAGGCCCTCGTATCGGGTTCACTTTGATACTTTTGCGATTAAAACTTGACTCTTAATAATGTCTAAAATGAATTCACTTTAGTAGACCTTTCCTTAGCTTAAGTTAAACAAAGTACGCAATGTCCTAAGTGTAGAGGAGTTTACTCCAATGCATCTTAAACATTGAGGACACTGTTTATCTTAAGTGTAAGGGGTCTTCTATCGAAGTGACCTTGCCTAGACCATTTCTTTTGCCTTCATGATTATTTGGAAAATTAATTTTTCAACATTTTTCAAATTTTTGATCTACTTTGGTCACAAAATATTGCATTCATAATTTTTGCATAAATCATTTTTCATTTGCATAACACATTTACATTGTCTTTTATTTCTTTTGTTCTTAACCATCATTCTTTCATCATTCATTCATTCTTTAATCCCGTTTCATTCATTCATTCTATAATCTCCTTCATTCATTCATTAATTAATTCCGTTTTCCGTTCATTTCACCCGTTTTCCTTTCAAGATTCGCTGCTAATGGTGGTTAGTGTGGGCTGTTCATTTTAGGTCTTATCAGTGGGATTTGTTTCTAACAATATCCACAAGTAACATAAGGATTCGATCGGGTACTGTTCGTATCAGGGGTACTATGGGGTTCGGGTTGCTGCTGCTGGTGGTTATGTGTTTGTAGGTTCAGTTTCCTTACAGGTGGTTAGTGTAGGTTTTGGCGCACAGTGGTTTTGCAATGGACTGGTACACTTCAGCAGTTGGTTGCTGATTGTTTGGGTGTTGTGGTTTCGTTTGGTTAGGGTCATGTAGGTTAGTTTGGTTAGGGTCCTGTGGGTTCGTTTGGTTTGGGTCTCAGGATTTTGCGGGTGGGGGCTGTTGTTAGGTTCAGGTGGGGTTGCTGTTGGTTGCTGGTTGTTTGGTTGTTGTGGGTTCGTTTGGGTTAGGGTCCTGTAGGTTCGTTTGGTTAGGGTCCTGTGGTTCGTTTGGGGGGTTGCTGGTTGTCTGCTGGGTGGTTGTTTTTGGCCTGCTGAGTTAGGTTAAGGGGGATTGCTGGTTGCCTGCTGAGTGTTTGTTTTTGGCCTGTTTGGTTGTGTTGATAGTTTGCTGCGGCTGTTTTGATTGTGGCGATTGGTAGGTTATTTGAGGTGACTGATGGTGTTTGTTATAGATTTGGTTTGGTGGTGTCATGGCGGTTGTTCGGTTCCATTGCCCGTTTGTTGGTCTTAACGGGTGTCGAGATGGTAGTGGGAATGGGCTTACTAAGTCGTCTTTGATTATTCATCTTCGTGATAAACATTTTAGAGGCGATGCGCTAGCTTGTACCAAACATTCCATTCTATCTGATTTGGTTGTTTATGAGAGGGCCGAGTTAACTTTTAAGAGTATGGGGATTTGGTTATGTGGTGGTTGTTTCACTACGCACACGTTTCGGTCTAAGTGTCGGCATGGTAAGGGTTCGGATTTCGTACCACCTCCTGATTGTGGTGATGGTATTGTTCACTTTGTTCTTTATGACCTCCCTAAGCCTCCCGTTCCATCATGTACTTTGCATCTTGTTAGTGGTGGTGATGAAGTTCGTGACTCGCATTGTGGTTTTGATTTGGGGACTCTTGATAGCTTATTTTCAAAAGGGTTGCGTACTGTTAAATCTATCTGATAGTTGTAAAATTAGATACTTGCTTTAGGAAAAACAAGCAACTAAAATAGGGTAAGCGTGCACGACGATTTAGGAAAACCGTGTGTGAATGACCCTAAAGGTGAGTTCGTTCTCTCGAGGAGGCACGTGTGTTGTGTGATGAATGATTGATTTATGTTTTTGATTATTAACAAGAAGAAAAAGAAGAGAAAATGACGAAGACGAAAAAATAGAAAAATAAGGCAAAACACTACTAGAAAGTTACGACGTAGAACGTAAAAAGTGCAAAATTTAAAATTTTAATCTAAAAATTCCTAAAAATTACTAAAAATCCACAATAAAATTCTAAGAGTTTACAAAAAATCCAAACTTGCCAAAACCTTTTAATTAATTTAATAATGACTTTTTAATGCTAATTAAAGCCCTAAAAATCACTTTTAAATATTAAAAAGCCCTAAACAAGGTTTAATAGTTTGTAAACCTCAAAAATGACCTAATTAAGCTAAAAACTATTTTTAAAAATTTTAAAACCAATTTAAACTATTTTTAAACTCCTAAAAACTATTAAAATCTATTAAATCTTAAATTAATTCTAAAAATTAATTGAAAAGCCTAAAAATTAATTGGAAAGTGAAAAAGTTCTTATTTTAATGTCTAGAATCTAGGAAAAATGAAAAAAAGTTAAAAATAAAACTTTGAATTTTATTGAATAAAATAATAATAAAATATTCAAAAAAATAAAAAGTTCTTAAATAAATTCTAAAAAATTTTCAAAAATTCTAAATATTCTAACTAAGAAGAAAATGCAAATTAAAATTCCTAAAACCTTTTAATTAATTTTATATTAATTTTTAAAGTTTAATAAAAAACCTAAAATCAAATAAAATCAAAAATTAAAGTTTTTGAAACCAAAACTAAATGTAAACCTCAAAAAGATTATTAAAAAACTAAAAATTATTTTTCCCTAATTAAAAACTACTTTTAACTATTTTTTAATGAATTTTTAAAATACGGATAAAGAAAAATGCATAGAAAATAATTGAATAATGTGAAAAATATAAAACCAATCTAGAAAAATCCTAAAGTCTATAAAGGTCCTAGGAAAAATCAATTAAGCCAAAACACTAATCAAATAAGCTGGAAAAGGTGTGAATAAGCTACGGCTTATTTAAAATGGCTCAAAGTAAAAAGGAGTTAAGAAGGTAATGAAATGAAAAGAAAACGTAAAAAGCTATCTAGATCACCTGGTAAACACGTTACTCCCCTAACGAGGGGTCGCGTGTTCGATTCCGGTGCGGGTATGCTTTTTGTAATTTTTTTTTTTTTTTTTACTTCCAATCCAATCTGTCACCCTTAGACTTGCTTGTAACACAAACCAAAACCCTTTTTACCAAGATTTAACAGGATCAAAATAAAACGTGACAGTTTTTCTTTCAAGGACACAAGCAGGTTTGCTTGTGTTCACTTGTGCAAGTATGCCAAGAGGGCTTGGCTTGCTTACTTGGTGATCTATTTGTGGAACAAAGGCACCCCTTCACTCTTTCTGAGTGAAGGGAGTCACAACAAGCAAAAATCAAACACCTAGCAAGCAAATCAAATCAAAATAGCACAAGCATGACAAAATCAAGTTGCTGAGGTCTTGGACTAGGTCTGGTGGACTTAGATGTTTCCTACTAGCTCAACAATGAGATTCAAACTCCCATTTTATGCATACAGGTTCACCAATTACCCTACAAACATCCTACAATCTTAAACCAACTTAACTCTTAACAGTTTAAAAGATCCTTGAACAACTTTTGAATAAAAACAAGAAGAAAATGGCCTAAGCAGATTTCTCACTATGCTTCTTTCACTTTTTACCATTCAAATATGTTACAAACCTTTACCAATTTAAACTGAACTAGCACTTTACCTATGACAATCCTATTTGATGTCTCTAACACGTTTTTAAAGCACAAATAAAGATTTCAACCCCTGCTTAAACCTGAATCCAAACAGTACTTTATATTTTATAAACCAAGATTTTCAAACCAAATTCTTTAAAATCTTACTCAAACTGATTCAAAAGACTCTAATCATGCATAAACATAACATTTAAACAATTACCAACATATTAAGCAACATATAAGCACTTAAGCATACGAATCACACAAACTTCATTTTTTCTGAAAATCCAAAAAAAAGAAAAGGAAATAGATTCCTTACCTAAGAACCCCACTTCCAGGGTTCTTTGTGGTTGCAATACCACCTCCTTATACACCCGGGTGTATGCTGAACTAAATCAACCAAGTACTTAAACCTGCCAAAGAAAAGTCAAAAGAAAAACACAAGCACAAGTATGTCTAATCTGTTTTTCTTTCACTCTCTTAAATTCTTTTCAAAATCTTTTCAAACCTTTTCCTATGAACAAACTTCACTTAAAACAACCTTATATCATCAACTAACTTAAACCTATTATCACCAAAACTTGAAACAGATTCTTTCACCAAGAATCTCAATTTCAACAAACCTTTGAAACAATTTTGAAAAACAAAATTAATTTCACCAATTAAAAATGGAACTCAGATTTTCCTTACAAACTTTTTACCAACTTTTTAATAACCAAAAGGAATTACACTTGTTTTTCTAACAAACACCAACTTTGCATTAAATAAAAAAATTACAAAAATGTTTAAGGAAAATCTGGAACAAAGAATGGGGATACATGTCATCTCCCATTTATACTAAGCTATAGAGGGTTCTAGAATTACATAAAAGCAAAACCCTAATCTAGATGAAATTCCATGAATGCCCTTGAGGATATCCGAATCTTTGAAGCATCTTCAACTCAATTTCATGGTCAAAATCAACCCATGTGATGACAGCTCTCTTTAGATGATCTTGGCCCTTCATTGGAGTCTTTGGGAACAAGTTTTAACAAATGGGACGTTAGATTGCTGTTACCTTTGTTTTCTTGCACATAAGTGGGGTCAGGGGAGTCTTGTGAGGGGACAAGAGTGAGGGTTGTCACTTTCTGGGTGGGGAAAAGGATTTGGAATAAGGTTGATTAGTGTTCTGGAGGTTTAGGGTTAAAAACCCTTTGATTAAGGTGCGTGAGTAATTAGGGTTCATAGGTTTGAATTAGGGATAATTAGGGAAGGTAAGTGAGCAGTATTAGTTTCCCCCGTTTTTAAATTAATAAAAAACGAGTTTTAAAAATACTGGGTTAGTGGGTAGTTTTGACCAGGTGTTTGACTTGGGTTTATTTAAATAAACTGGGTTGTGGACGGGTAGGGTTATGGGTTTGGGCAGGTGTTGGGTAAATGGGTGGGTTGTGATGAGGTGGCAATGTCTGGTTGGTGGGAGGAGTTTGGTGGTTGGGCAGTTTGAGTCCCCAAGTTTTTTACTTCTTTCCACTTTGTAAACAAAGTCCATCAGCGCCCAATCTTCCTTTATCAACTTTTGGTAAGTTGTCATTTTTGGCACAAAGGCTTACAAAACTTTATCCAAGGGTATTAAATGTATATTCTTCATATTCCAGGGACTGGTCTTTTAATATCTTCAAACAATAAGGACCATTCTTGTACAATTGACATCTGGAGGGTCAATTGTGACAAGTTCTTCAAAGATGAGGGACTAAACTTGACAATCTTCAATTCTTCAAGGGTCATTTTGCAAATTTCCAAACTTGGGCCCGGTTCATTGTGCGACTTCGTTTCCCGTGTTCGTTTTTTATTGATTCTTGTGATTTTTTGCCAATTCCTCAATATCCGTACCTAAAAATACACAAGTAACAAACACGCGCATATATTTGGCATGTTTTATGATATTTTATGCATTTTAAGCCCGATTTGGACGATGAGACCATGTATAAAAGCAGTCTCATCACTCCCCCATACTAAACCATTGCCGTGCCCTCACGCAATGCTTGATTAAAGTATCAAAGCATCTCCAAAATTTAATTTTATTCACTTTATTGAAAGATAAACTAGCTACACTACTACTATTACTACTACTTGCGTTTTAGACATAATGTATGATTCTCATCGCAAAATGGGACGTTTAGGTTCATAGAATAAGAACACGTGAATGCTTCGTTAGAAATAATTTCATCGTCCTCGATTTTCACCTTAATTCCATGCCAAGCGTGCAACGAGATCATTGTCATTATAAGTTAGTAATGCTAACACTACTCATATGCCCTAATCACGTACTTATTCTCCCATTATTCCTAAGTTGTATCTCTTATATTTTATTATGTCTTAATGATCACGAGGATACATCATTGACTTATGCGTTAATAGAGATTAAGTCTAAAAATAGAAACTTAACGGTGTAACCAAAATCATTAAATTAATAATTCATCCTAATAGACAACGATGTCAAAAAATTAAGTCAACAAGAAGGATCGATAAACACGGTTTTATAACAGTTTTGAACATGAGACTTATTACCAAGACTTTTATACGCCCCCTAACGGAAGGGCCTTATTATCTTTGGTTTACCTCCATCTTTTATTCAACTTCGCCATGAAGCTTTTATTATGACTTCGGTCTTGCCTTGCCTTTTATTATCCGCCTCATCGGTGGTTTTATTAGCCAAAGACGTATATCCTCACGCTAAAGCGAATTTTGGATCTTTAAAGCTTCGAAGATTAAGGCTTGATTCACTTTCAATTTTTGCATAGATTTTAGGCCTTGTGGGGCTTCAAATTGTTTGCTTGATTTAGGTGAGCACTTGAAATCTTTTTATTGGGTGAAGCTTTTGATTATTAGGGTGCCAATACTTCAAAACCGTGACCTGGCGATACCTTAATGTCTTCCCAATTTAATTACACGGAAGCTACTAGAAAAGACTAGAAACCCAACAATCCTAACTAAACCGCTAAGTCAATATTTATTAAGCAAAAAATATTTACATGCGAAGGGAGAATAAGCAATCAACGAGAACACATGAGTTTTTGAAAGAATACGAGTACTCTACGTTTAGCATAGTAACTTATAATTAACTCTATCATTTCTCGTCCTCATTTAAGAGACTTAGCCTAATGTGTAGTTAAGGAATCAAAGCTAAGTGCTCAACACGCACGGTCGAGTCAAAAATTACTCTTATTCTCGCCATCGGAAAATCTACATTCGTGTCTTCAAACACTTATAAAACATGAGAAAAATTTTAAAATTTGGCCATTTTTAGCCTTATTTTGCAACAAAACGATAACAAAAAGATAAACTTTAGAAAGCGTGAAGGTTTGGCAAGGCAAGTATCTATTCACCCCCCCATACTAAAGTTAAACATTGTCCTCAATGTTTCGAGTCTAGGGGTGCAAACACCCCCATACTAGAGACGTAGTCGAATGCCTAATCTAGCATGGAAAGGGTGTAACCATTAAATTTAAAGCCGTTTATGAAGTGTGCTAAAAACCTAAGGTTAGAACATAAAAGGATATCATGATGTGGATATTGGGAAAGGCCTCCAAAGCAAACGATCGAGTGCTCCCATGAAACGAACACGAGAGGCTCCAATCGTGAAGATGATGATCTAAAAGACACAATTCACAAACAACCACGGAACAAAGGTTGGAAGGGCACAAATCCCCTCACATTAAACTAATTAGAAAGCAATAATATGTACATGGATAAGCATGGGTCTCCCCCACGAGGCACCTTGTTTTTGATAACCGAGTCAAAAGCTCGACTCGAATCCCTATAAATGTGATCATTTAGGGATAATCATGGTTTGGTCAATTTTTGGTGGGGCTTACATGATAAACAAGGCCCAAAAGCACGTGGAGTACTTTAAAAATCCGATAAACGTATACCGGGGTCAAAGATAGCGTCTTCGTTTTTGGATGAAAGACGAGATAACACTACTCCAACACAAATCCCAATGGGATAGAAGAAAATAGGAGGGAAGAAATAGAAGGGTGGGACAATGGGTAAGGCAAAACATTGAGCTACTCGAGGTAGACTCGCACCAATCAAATGAAAAGATTTTCCATTTATTTCATCGGTGGAAGACCGAGATTTCCCTATATAAGCAATTCCAGGATCAAATATCTCGTCCTCGGTGGAGAAAGGGAAGGGAACATAAGGGGCTTCCCCCACACTAAGTCTACACAAAGCATCGTCAAAAGGAGAAGACGAGCTTGTAGTACTCAAGACACGCGGTGATGACGGAGTTAGAATTGTAGAAAAATCTTTTAAATTAAATTCAAAATCTTTTCCTTTTTCATCTTTAAAACTCTCCTTGTGAAAACCCGATTTAATTATGTCAAAAATATTTGGTGTATCTAAAACAATGTTAGTCACACTAAAAATTCTCACATTTTAAAAGCGTTTTGGTTTAGGTGGTGGCAAGTTTTCAAATCTTTTGTCCACAAGGAAAACCTCCCCATCGGGATCAACGTATTCATCATCCGAAGAATCTCTCGAGATTGGAATCATAGGCTTAACACTCTTAACCTCCATCGGCGGAGGGACGGAACTTCATTTTTCTCAACAACTCCTAAAACTCTATTGGAAATCTTTTTGCAAATGTTTTTGATGGGATTGACATTGTACAAAGATGTGATCGAATAAACATGAGAAAGAGTGGAGTTTTGAGTTGCATTAATGACGAGTTCTTCCTCATTGAAACGAAGAGTGATTTTTCTTGCATGCACATCGATAAGTGCTCTCGAGGTATCCAAAAAAGATCGACCTAAAATTAACGGAACTTTAGGATCGATGGGAATATCAACAACAATGAAGTCCACGGGATAATAGAATTTCCCAACTTTCACAAAGACGTCCTCGGCAACTCCACAAGCTAGAATCGTAGAATGATCGGCCATTTCGATTGACATTCTTGAAGGAGTGAGATTTGGAAGATTGAGCGATTTAAAAATCTCAAGAGGCATCAAATTAATACTAGCACCAAGATCGGCCAAGGCGTAGCATTCTTCCATGTCTTGGATAGCACATGGGATTAAAAACTTTCCAGGATCACCGACTTTTGGAGGTATGCGGCTTAGAAAAACCGATGAACAACTAGACGATTTTTGCAATTTCTCTTTGTTATTCAACATACTTTTGAAATTCGCGGCAAATCGAGGCATCATGACTAAGGCGTCGGCAAAACTTATATTAAAATGCAAGTCACGAAACATTTTCATAAAGAGTTCAAATTGATAATTATTTCGTTCTTGTGCCTTTTCCTTATCTCGTCTTGATGGGTAGGGTAAAGGTGGTGTGGGTTGGGGCAAATTAGGCATAGGCATCGGCCTTGGAATCTCGGGTTCCATGATGGGTGTGGGTTCAACCGTAGGCGTGGTTTGAGCGGTACTTCGTGGGATTGTAATATGCTCCTTTTCAACCACAACCTCGGGTTCTTTCTCTTTTTCCTTCTCCATAGAAGTACTTGGACGAGAAATGGGTTCTTTGAAAGTTTTACCACTACGAGTAGTAATAACCTTCAATTCTCCTTTCGGGTTTACGATGGTATCACTAGGAAGACCACCCGAAGAAGAGGGCTTACACATGATAGCTTCAAACATTTTAGCCATACGGTCTTCAAACTTAGATTGCCTAGCATCCGCTTTTAACAATTCTTGCTTAATCTCATGTTGTCCTTGCTCCATTTTTTGTTGATTTTGTTGGAGTCGTGTGACATTTCCTTCCATTTTATTAGCATGAGTTTTAAGTTCATTAGCAAGTTCGTTTTTAAGCTCGTTTTTCAATTCGGACCTTAAGCTAATCATCTCACGTTGCATGTTATCAAATTTAGCATCATTAGCCTTAGCATAATCTAAAAATTCTCCTTGCAAATTTTTAGTGTGAGCATTTTGAAAACCTTGAGTAGGAGTTTGAAAATCACGGTTTTGGTTTTGGTTTGAAATTTGCCCATTTCCACTTTGGTAATTACCTTTGTTATAATTCCTTTGATTTCCTTGGTAATTTCCACCTTGATTGTTGTTTCGATAGTTATTAGCATTTTGATTTTGTGGAGCTTGATTTTGGCGGGAACCTTGACCGATTTGGTTATAAGTTCCCGTGGCTACATAAGCATTCGAAGTGTTACCATCCGCGGTAATGCACTCGGAAAAATCATGAGCTCCACCACACGAAATACAACTCTTAGCAACCGCTTTAACCGAAGCGGAATTTGAAGCTTCTTGAGCTTTCCAATGAGACATAAGAGTCGAAAACCTATCGAAAAACCGATTCTCCTCATTTGCTTCATCTTGCAAGGCATTAATGGAACGAGATGATGACGAGCCCAAATTGGCAACACTCGGTGTGTTACGAGGGCTATAGACCTTAGACCTATTTTCTATGATTTTCAAAGCCTCATCGGTCGTTTTGCACAAAAAATTACCACCCGCGGCGGCATTTAAATAATCTCGTTCATGTTCATTAAGCCCATTATAAAAAGTGTCAATTTGATGCAATTCGGAAAAATCATGGTGCGGACATTCATGTAAGATTTCTTTAAACCTTTCCCAAGCCATTGAAAAACTTTCATTTGGTCTTTGTGTAAAACGTAAAATCTCGTTTTTCAAATGTGTTGTCTTAGATGGTGGAAAAAATTGATTCATAAATTTAGACACGAGATCGGCCCATGTCAAAATCGAATTCGGCGGTTCTTTCTCAAGCCAAATCTTGGCGGGTCCATCTAACGAGTAAGGAAACAACATCATCTTAATGGCATCGTGTGGTACATCCTTAAACTTGCTTGTCGCGGTAAGACGATTAAATTGCCTAATGTGATAATGTGGGTTGTCTTTTTCGTGACCGCGAAACTTGTTTGCTTGAAGCATAGACATTAAACCCGTCTTGATCTCAAAGTTCTCCGCAAGGATGGCGGGAATCACAATGGCCTCTCCAAAACCCTCGGTGGGTGCTTGAAGCAACTCCATCATAGTACGATTAGCCATGATAGCTTCTTGTTCTACAATAGGTTCCTCACTTGGAGACTCCTCACTAGAATGAGTTTTAGTAGGAGTTTTGTTCTTGCGTCTACGTGCACGTTTTGCTTGATTACGAGTGAGCATAAACGTCACGTACAACGTGGAGACGAGCAAAGAAGATTCTTTTTGGTATTTTGTGTTTTTCAATTTTTTTGTGGTTTTTGATTGTATTAACTTTTTTGGAAATTGGTGAATGTATTAAGTAGACAATGAGTCCACAAATCTCCTCACTAATCAAATCTCTTGATTAAAAAGGCCTCAAAGAATGAAAACGATCACGTGGAGTGAACGCCTTCGATGACTTTAGAACGATGGTGGAACACCAAATCGTTCAAGAGGGTTTAATCAAATGAAACCAAGAAAATATATATAATATGTAGTAATACTTTGGGCGGCAAAACCCTCGATTCACTCTCAAAATCAAATACGCACAAGCAAGCGGAGGAAACGAGGCGGCGCGAAGCACTTAAGAGCCTTTTTCCTTTAGGTCGTGAAATACAACCGCCTTATACCCACCTTATAGTTTGTATTATCAAGATTAAGCTTCACGAAAGTATTTATCTATTTTTGCCTTTTTCTTTGGTTTGAGATTCGAATACAATGATCGAGTGATGAAATCCCGAATCAAGGTTGTGATTGCTCACGTATTTGGAGTACTTGTGTATTTATTGTTCTACGTATACAATATAGTAATAATATTCACACAAAAACCGAAAAACGATAATACGTATTAATAGAGTGCTATTAATACAAATACTATTATGGCTAATATAAAAAACAACAATGGTTCAATCAAAACACAACACGCCTCCCCGGCAGCGGCGCCAAAATTGATAGTTATAAAATTAGATACTTGCTTTAGGAAAAACAAGCAACTAAAATAGGGTAAGCGTGCACGACGATTTAGGAAAACCGTGTGTGAATGACCCTAAAGGTGAGTTCGTTCTCTCGAGGAGGCACGTGTGTTGTGTGATGAATGATTGATTTATGTTTTTGATTATTAACAAGAAGAAAAAAAGAGAAAATGACGAAGACGAAAAAATAGAAAAATAAGGCAAAACACTACTAGAAAGTTACGACGTAGAACGTAAAAAGTGCAAAATTTAAAATTTTAATCTAAAAATTCCTAAAAATTACTAAAAATCCACAATAAAGTTCTAAGAGTTTACAAAAAATCCAAACTTGCCAAAACCTTTTAATTAATTTAATAATGACTTTTTAATGCTAATTAAAGCCCTAAAAATCACTTTTAAATATTAAAAAGCCCTAAACAAGGTTTAATAGTTTGTAAACCTCAAAAATGACCTAATTAAGCTAAAAACTATTTTTAAAAATTTTAAAACCAATTTAAACTATTTTTAAACTCCTAAAAACTATTAAAATCTATTAAATCTTAAATTAATTCTAAAAATTAATTGAAAAGCCTAAAAATTAATTGGAAAGTGAAAAAGTTCTTATTTTAATGTCTAGAATCTAGGAAAAATGGAAAAAAGTTAAAAATAAAACTTTGAGTTTTATTGAATAAAATAATAATAAAATATTCAAAAAAATAAAAACTTCTTAAATAAATTCTAAAAAATTTTCAAAAATTCTAAATATTCTAACTAAGAAGAAAATGCAAATTAAAATTCCTAAAACCTTTTAATTAATTTTATATTAATTTTTAAAGTTTAATAAAAAACCTAAAATCAAATAAAATCAAAAATTAAAGTTTTTGAAACCAAAACTAAATGTAAACCTCAAAAACATTATTAAAAAACTAAAAATTATTTTTCCCTAATTAAAAACTACTTTCAACTATTTTTTAATGAATTTTTAAAATACGGATAAAGAAAAATGCATAGAAAATAATTGAATAATGTGAAAAATATAAAACCAATCTAGAAAAATCCTAAAGTCTATAAAGGTCCTAGGAAAAATCAATTAAGCCAAAACACTAATCAAATAAGCTGGAAAAGGTGTGAATAAGCTACGGCTTATTTAAAATGGCTCAAAGTAAAAAGGAGTTAAGAAGGTAATGAAATGAAAAGAAAACGTAAAAAGCTATCTAGATCACCTGGTAAACACGTTACTCCCCCAACGAGGGGTCGCGTGTTCGAGTCCGGTGCGGGTATGCTTTTTGTAATTTTTTTTTTTTTTTTTTTTTTTTACTTCCAATCCAATCTGTCACCCTTAGACTTGCTTGTAACACAAACCAAAACCCTTTTTACCAAGATTTAACAGGATCAAAATAAAACGTGACAGTTTTTCTTTCAAGGACACAAGCAGGTTTGCTTGTGTTCACTTGTGCAAGTATGCCAAGAGGGCTTGGCTTGCTTACTTGGTGATGTATTTGTGGAACAAAGGCACCCCTTCACTCTTTCTGAGTGAAGGGAGTCACAACAAGCAAAAATCAAACACCTAGCAAGCAAATCAAATCAAAATAGCACAAGCATGACAAAATCAAGTTGCTGAGGTCTTGGACTAGGTCTGGTGGACTTAGATGTTTCCTACTAGCTCAACAATGAGATTCAAACTCCCATTTTATGCATACAGGTTCACCAATTACCCTACAAACATCCTACAATCTTAAACCAACTTAACTCTTAACAGTTTAAAAGATCCTTGAACAACTTTTGAATAAAAACAAGAAGAAAATGGCCTAAGCAGATTTCTCACTATGCTTCTTTCACTTTTACCATTCAAATATGTTACAAACCTTTACCAATTTAAACTGAACTAGCACTTTACCTATGACAATCCTATGTGATGTCTCTAACACGTTTTTAAAGCACAAATAAAGATTTCAAACCCTGCTTAAACCTGAATCCAAACAGTCCTTTATATTTTATAAACCAAGATTTTCAAACCAAATTCTTTAAAATCTTACTCAAACTGATTCAAAAGACTCTAATCATGCATAAACATAACATTTAAACAATTACCAACATATTAAGCAACATATAAGCACTTAAGCATACGAATCACACAAACTTCATTTTTTCTGAAAATCCAAAAAAAAGAAAAGGAAATAGATTCCTTACCTAAGAACCCCACTTCCAGGGTTCTTTGTGGTTGCAATACCACCTCCTTATACACCCGGGTGTATGCTGAACTAAATCAACCAAGTACTTAAACCTGCCAAAGAAAAGTCAAAAGAAAAACACAAGCACAAGTATGTCTAATCTGTTTTTCTTTCACTCTCTTAAATTCTTCTCAAAATCTTTTCAAACCTTTTCCTATGAACAAACTTCACTTAAAACAACCTTATATCATCAACTAACTTAAACCTATTATCACCAAAACTTGAAACAGATTCTTTCACCAAGAATCTCAATTTCAACAAACCTTTGAAACAATTTTGAAAAACAAAATTAATTTCACCAATTAAAAATGGAACTCAGATTTTCCTTACAAACTTTTTACCAACTTTTTAATAACCAAAAGGAATTACACTTGTTTTTCTAACAAACACCAACTTTGCATTAAATAAAAAAATTACAAAAATGTTTAAGGAAAATCTGGAACAAAGAATGGGGATACATGTCATCTCCCATTTATACTAAGCTATAGAGGGTTCTAGAATTACATAAAAGCAAAACCCTAATCTAGATGAAATTCCATGAATGCCCTTGAGGATATCCGAATCTTTGAAGCATCTTCAACTCAATTTCATGGTCAAAATCAACCCATGTGATGACAGCTCTCTTTAGATGATCTTGGCCCTTCATTGGAGTCTTTGGGAACAAGTTTTAACAAATGGGACGTTGGATTGCTGTTACCTTTGTTTTCTTGCACATAAGTGGGGTCAGGGGAGTCTTGTGAGGGGACAAGAGTGAGGGTTGTCACTTTCTGGGTGGGGAAAAGGATTTGGAATAAGGTTGATTAGTGTTCTGGAGGTTTAGGGTTAAAAACCCTTTGATTAAGGTGCGTGAGTAATTAGGGTTCATAGGTTTGAATTAGGGATAATTAGGGAAGGTAAGTGAGCAGTATTAGTTTCCCCCGTTTTTAAATTAATAAAAAACGAGTTTTAAAAATACTGGGTTAGTGGGTAGTTTTGACCAGGTGTTTGACTTGGGTTTATTTAAATAAACTGGGTTGTGGACGGGTAGGGTTATGGGTTTGGGCAGGTGTTGGGTAAATGGGTGGGTTGTGATGAGGTGGCAATGTCTGGTTGGTGGGAGGAGTTTGGTGGTTGGGCAGTTTGAGTCCCCAAGTTTTTTACTTCTTTCCACTTTGTAAACAAAGTCCATCAACGCCCAATCTTCCTTTATCAACTTTTGGTAAGTTGTCATTTTTGGCACAAAGGCTTACAAAACTTTATCCAAGGGTATTAAATGTATATTCTTCATATTCCAGGGACTGGTCTTTTAATATCTTCAAACAATAAGGACCATTCTTGTACAATTGACATTTGGAGGGTCAATTGTGACAAGTTCTTCAAAGATGAGGGACTAAACTTGACAATCTTCAATTCTTCAAGGGTTATTTTGCAAATTTCCAAACTTGGGCCCGGTTCATTGTGCGACTTCGTTTCCCGTGTTCGTTTTTGATTGATTCTTGTGATTTTTTGCCAATTCCTCAATATCCGTACCTAAAAATACACAAGTAACAAACACGAGCATATATTTGGCATGTTTTATGATATTTTATGCATTTTAAGCCCGATTTGGACGATGAGACCATGTATAAAAGCAGTCTCATCACTATCCCTCCAAAGTGTCGTTTGGGTTTTTCTCGCGCTTTGAAAGGAGCCATTGACAGGGTGGTTAACAAGCCTAATGACATTTCTTCTTGGGTTCGTTTGCTTGTTTTGCCTCTTTGTTTCCTTAAAACCTTTCGTCCGAGAAGTAATCTGGAGTGTAGGTCTGTTATCAAGAGGCAAAAGCAAGAGGAGTATATTATAAATACTATTCGTTCTTGGGAGACGTTTGATGGTAGTTTACAGCTTCTTAGAGAGTGTTTGGCTGAACCTTCCCCCGCTTTGTCTGATGTTCTTAGTGAGGATAGTGGGTTGGTTGAGCAGAATATTAAGCAGTGTAGACGGAAGATTTCTGATGGGCATTATTCTGCTGCTGTTAGAGTTCTTTCCTCATCTGGTGTGGCTCCTTATAATGATATTACTCTTGAAGACCTAAAAAATAAACATCCTTTTGTTCATGCTCCTTCTTTGCCAGATATTTCTCTTAACCATCATCTCCTGGTTGCTTCTCGATCTAGGGTTCTTGACATGATCAAGAGTTTTCCCCGAGGTACGTCTTGTGGGCGGGATGGGTTGCGGGCCCAACACCTTTTAGATTGTTTGAGTGCTTCCGCGGTTGCTATTTCTGATGATTTAGTTTCTTCTATCACCCAAGTAGTGAACCTCTTTCTTGATGGGCGGTGTCCCAAGGTGTTGGGTGAGTTTATCGCCAGTGCTCCCCTCACTCCGTTTGTTTAGCCGGGTGGTGGGATTCGTCCCATTGTTGTTGGTACTATTTGGAGACGGCTTGTCTCCAAGGTATGTGCTTATGAGGTTGGTTTTTCTTTGGATGGGTACTTTGGTGATTTGCAGTTTGGGGTGGGAGTGTCGGGAGGGAGTGAGGCTATTCTTCATGCTGTGAATCGTTTTCTTGAGAGATATGGTGATAATGTCGGTTTGTCGATGTTACTTGTGGATTTTAAAAATGCTTTCAATTTGGTTGATCGAGAGGTTATGTTGCGAGAGGTTCGTCTTCGTTGTCCCTCTATCTCGTCTTGGGTGGAGTTTTGTTATTCTAGTCCGGCAAGGTTGTATTACGGGGAACATGTATTAAGGTCATGTCAGGGGGTACAACAGGGTGACCCTCTTGGTCTGTTACTCTTTGCTCTTGTTCTTCAACCATTGATATGTAATATTCGGGACTACTTCTCTCTTTCTCTACAGGCCTGGTATTTGGATGATGGTACTGTTATTGGGGATACTTTGGTTGTGGGGAAAGTTTTGGAGTGCATCATGGAGGAGGGTCCAGTGTATGGACTGCATCTGAATATTGATAAGACTGATGTTTTTTGGCCGACCGAGGATCCTCGCAGCAAGTTTATTGGTGTGTTCCCAGATAATATTGCTCGACCTACGAGCGGTGTTAAGTTACTTGGGGGGCCTGCGAGTGTAGATCTTGATTTTTATAGTAAGCTTGTGCTGAAGCGTGCGGTTAAGACTATTGAGCTTATGGATGCTGTGGCCAAAATTAATGACCCTCAATGTGAGTTGCTGCTTCTTCGTTCATGTGCCGGTATTTCCAAGTTATATTTTGCTATGCGTAGTTGTTCACCTTGTGCTTTCAAGTCTGCCCAAAGTTCTTTTGATTTGGCACTCCGTTCTTCTTTGGAGCGTATCGTTGTTGCTTCTGGACCGGGATTTGGTGATTGGCAGTGGAGACTTGCTACGTTGCCCTTTTCCTTTGGAGGGTTGGGTGTTTATTCTGCGGGTGACGTATTGCATTATGCTTTTCTTGCTTCTCGGTTACAGTCAGCTGATTTACAATCTAAGTTACTTCAACACACTGATATTAGATCTTATGGACTCCAGTTTGATGATGCCTTACGTGTGTTTAACTCGGTTATGGAGATTGATTTTCTAAGTAATCCGAGTGAGGTCGCTGCCCCCAAACTCATGAAGAAAATGGCAGATATATATTTTGCTCGGGTTATTAAGAATGCTGAATCCACTTTCGCTTTATCTGCTCGTCAGTTGGCATTATGGGCATCTCAGAGGGAGGATCATACTTCTGACTGGCTTAGGACGGTTCCTATCCCTGGATTAGGTCAGACTATGAATGGGAGGTCTTATCGATGTGTTTTGTGCTATCGCTTAGGTATTCCCTTGTTCTCTGTTTCGAAACCCTGTTCAGCTTGTTCAAGGGTTTTTGATGGGGATACATTTGGGGATCATGCCGTTTCGTGTGCTGGCATCGGTGGGATTAAGCATCGTCACAATCTGGTTCGTGATACTCTTGCTGATATATGTTACCGTTCAGGGATATCTGTCGGAAAGGAAGTTAATATTGGATTAGATGGTGGACCTGATAGTGTCTTACGTCCGGCAGATATTTCGTTTTATTCTTGGGAGGGAGGTAAAGATGTGTGCGTTGATCTGACTGGTTCTTCTCCTCTGACCCGTACGGGGATGAATGACTTTGTTCCCGGCCGAGCTGTGATTGATGCTGCACAACGTAAACGATGCAAGTATTTGGCTAAGTGTGCAGCTCTCGGATATGGGTTTCTTCCTTTCTCCTTTTCTTCTTTAGGGGAGTTACACGAAGATGCAGTTGCGTTGCTGAAGCGGATCCAGAGATTTTCTAAGGCTCAAGACATTGGAGCGCGCGCTGCTATACATATTTTCCATAGGATAGGTTTTACCATTGCTAAAGGGGTGGGAGCGCAGATAGTATCTCGGCTCCCATCCAATTTGTTGTAAATCCCTTTTTTGTTGTTAATAAAAGTGATGGTTTTATAAAAAGAAATAAAAAAAAAAACAAAAAAAAAACAAAAAAAAAAAACAAAAAAAAAATTAATAAAAAAAAAATAATAAAAAAAAAATAATAAAAAAATATAATAATAATAATAATAATAATTACGGAAACGGATCCGAAGATTCTCTATGACACAAGACATAGGGGCACGTACTGCTACTCACATTTTTAATAGGATAGGCTTTGCTATTGCTAAAGGAGTGGGAGCCCAAATTGTTTCTAGGCTTCCCACTAACTTTTTGTAAATCCTATTAAACAAAGTTGTATCCTATATATGCTTATTCTATTCCAATCATATCAAAGTGATATATTCATTTATCTTAAAATCATTAATGGGCGCTGACGAAGCATAATTCCAAGTTATTATACCAATCTTTGTTCTTTAGTGGAATTAATTCAACATGGATAGTTGAATCATGTGCCTTTATATTTTTTTTTGGTGAATCACTTCTACGTTTGACTTCTTTTCTCAAAGAATCATTGTTGTTCCTTTTAACGTTTGGAGGTTTTTTTTGTGATCATACGAGTTTCGATTGCTGCTAATGTTTTTTTCACAACAATGGGTTTTTGGTGCGTTGTTGGTGTCCTGATATGGTTGTTGAGCGATTTCATTGCCCTTTTGTGGGTCTTAGTGGTTGTCATGATGGTGGCGGAAACGGGCTTACCAAAACTTCGTTGATCACGCACCTTCGTGATCGCCATTGCAATGGTGATGCGCAAGCTATCACAAGACAATCTTTAACCACCGATCTTGCTGTTTTTGAGGAGGCTGAGGTAACGTTTAAGCGCATGGGTCTTTGGTTATGTGGGGTTTGTTTCAAGACGCATACTCTTCGTGCTAAATGTCGGCATGGTGGGGGTTCTGTTGTGCCACCTCTGGATTGTGGTGATGGTGAGGTTAGGTTTGTGTTATATGACCTCAATAAACCGCAGGTCCCTTCCTCTTCTATACTGCTTGATCATACCGAAGGATTCGTGGTAGACGGGCATGTTGGTTTCACTTTGCCTATCCTCGACAGATTGCTTTCTAAAGGGTTGCGCACAGTTAAATCCATCCCTCCCAGGTGTCGTTTGGGATTCTTTCGGGTCCTAAAAGGAGCCATTGATAAGGTGATCTACGCACCTAATGATATTTCTTGTTGGGTAAGTTTGTTAGTCTTGCCTCTTTGTGTACTTAAAACATTTTGCCCCAGGAGTAATAGTGAATGTAGGTCCGGTATTAGGCGTCAACGCCAAGAGGAGATTATTTCCGATGCCATTCATTCTTGGGGTATTCCTGGTGGTTGTTTGCAGGTTTTGAGGGAGGCTTTAGCTGAGCCCTCTCCTTCATGGTCAAATATCGACGAGGAAAATCTTGACTCTGGGGAGCGTAATGTGAAGAAGTGTAAGAGGAAGATTTGTGATGGCCATTATAGTGCAGCAGTCAGAGTTCTTTCTTCATCTGGTGTTGCCTCATATAATGATGCTACTCTTGAGGACTTAAAGGCTAAACATCCTCTCAAACCCACCCCCTCATTGCCAAATATACCTATTGATCACCCTCAGCTCACTACATCTCCTACTATAGTTCTTGACATGATTAAAAGTTTTCCTCGTGGCACGTCTTGTGGACGGGATGGTTTACCTGCCCAACAACTCATGGACTGTCTAAGTGGTGCTGCTATGGCTATTTCTGATGAGTTAGTCTCTTTTATGTTAGGTGAATATATTGCTAGTGCTCCTCTCACGCCGCTTGTCAAACCTGGGGGTGGCATCCGTCCTATTGCTGTGGGTACTATTTGGAGGCGTTTGGTTTCCAAGGTTAGTGCTACTTTAATTGGCCATTCCTTAGATGGTTATTTTAATGACATACAGCTTGGGGTTGGGGTATCGGGAGGAAGAGAGGCTATACTTCATGCAGTAAATAGGTTGATTGAGGATCAGGGTGATAATGTGGGTCATACTATGTTGTTGGTGGATTTCCAAAATGCATTTAGTTTGGTGGATCGTGAGGTTATGTTACAAGAAGTTCGTACTCATTGTCCTACTATTTCTCATTGGGTGGAATTTTGTTACTCTAACCCAGCTAGGTTATATTATGGGGAACACATCTTGAGGTCGTATCAGGGTGTGCAACAAGGTGATCCTCTTGGACCTTTACTTTTTTCACTAGTGTTGCATCCTTTGGTATGCAAGATTAGAGACTCGTTTAATCTTTCTCTTCAAGCTTGGTTTTTGGATGACGACACTATTATTGGAGATACTCTGGTTGTGGGGGATGTGTTAAAGGTAATTATGGAGGATGGGCCTCGTCGTGGCTTGCATCTAAATGTTAATAAAACTGGGATTTTTTGGCCAAAGGAGGACCCAAGAAGCAGGTTTATTGGTGTTTTTCTGCCTAATATTGCTCGACCCTTTCATGGTGTTAAACTGCTCGATGGGCCTGCCAGTATGGATTTTAATTTTAGTAGCGAGCTTGTGATGAAGAGGGTATCGAAATCCATAGAGCTTATGGACGCTATTGCTAAGATTAATGACCCTCAGTGTGAGTTGTTGCTCATACGTGCTTGTGCAGGAATATCCAAACTATATTTTGTCATGCGTACATGTTCTCATCGGGTTTTCGACAGGGCTTAGAGTGCTTTTGATGTGGCTCTCCGTTCAACTCTCGAGCGTATTGTTACGGCTTCTGGTCCTAGATTTGGTGATTGGTAATGGAGGCTCTCCACCCTACCCTTTGCGTTTGGAGGACTTGGTGTCTACTCTGCAGGTGATGTTTTAAATTATGCATTTCTTGCGCCTAGACTTCAATCTGCTGATTTGCAAACTAAGCTGCTACACCGTTCTGATATTGTTAGTTATGTGCCTTCTTTTGATAATGCCCTATCTACATTTAATGCGAAAATTGAGATTGATCTTTTGAGTAACCCAAGTGAGGTCGCTGCCCCCAAACTCATGAAGAAACTGACAGACATATATTTCACACGTGTTGCTCAAACAGCTGAATCTAATTTTTCTCTATCAACTCAACAAGTAGCTTTGTGGAAGTCTCAAATGGAGAACCACACTTCTGACTGGCTTAGGGTGGTTCCGATCTCTGGGTTGGGACAAACTATGAACAATAGGACTTACAGGTGTGTATTTTGTTATCGGTTGGATGTTCCTTTGTTTTCTGTCCCAGGTCCGTGCTTAGCTTGCTCGAGGGTCTTTACGGGGGATATTTATGGGGATCATGCTGTATCTTGTGCTGGTATTGTTGGTATCAAACATCGGCATAACATTGTTCGTGATACCCTTGTCGACATCTGTTTTTGATCAGGGATTTCTGTTGGTAAAGAAGTTGATATTGGGCTCAGTGGTGAGAGGGAAAAAACATTACGTCCAGCTGATGTGTTTCTCTACTCATGGACTGGAGGGCTTGATGTATGTGTGGATCTGACGGGTTCATCTCCTTTGACGCGAACTGGGATGCTCGATTTTGTACCGGGACGTGCGGTGATTGAGGCTGCACAACGTAAACACGTCAAGTATGAAGCTAAATGTGCAGATATTGGATACGGATTTTTCCCATTCTCTTTCTCTTCTTTTGGGGAACTTGAGACAGATGCAATAAACTTACTAAAGCGAATCCGAAGATTCTCCATGACTCAAGATATTGGTGCACGCGCTGCTCTTCACATTTTTAATAGGATAGGATTTGCTATAGCTAGAGGAGTGGGGGCCCAGATAGTATCTCGGCTTCCCACTAATTTATTGTAAATCCTATTATCTTAATAAAGTGATGTTTATAATAAAAAAATAAATAAAATAAAAAAATAAAATAATAATAATAATAATAATAAAAAATAAAAAAATATAATAATAATGATAATAACAATAATAAAAAATAAAAATAAATAAAAAGAAAGAAAAAATAATATATAATAAAGGATATGGTTTTAACGAGTTTAGACGTCTTTGACATATTAGGCTTGTCATTAATATTTTGACTCAACCCGAGTTTGCTTATTCAAGCTTACTCTAGCTAGTATCCTTAACCATGTAAACCATTTACTTTATTTATTAGGCTAAGTATCCACGAGTCTCATTATTTGAAATAATTAAGAACGGTTTTATTGTTAATAAGTAATCAAGAACGGTTTTAATCAGTTTGTAGTCTCTTATGCATTTTTGACTAATCATTCGTGGTTGATATAAGTACGTCTTAAGATTCTAAGTTAGAATGATTTATGTGTACTAGTCTTTTGTCATGCTTAATACTTAGCGGGTGTTTTTCTTTTAATTATTTTTCTATTATTTGTGAGGAATCAAGAAAAATTAGAGCGGCTTAGTGGCTAGAAAAAAAATAGAAAAAAATAAAATTATACAAGACTCCCAAGAGGGACAGTGTGGTGTTAATTATAGTAGCCATTAAATTCCAATATTACTCTCACAAGGGTTGCGGGATTGAAGATCCAAGGTCTCAAACAACGGCTGATATAAATTACTGCGTGAGTTTTATTTTTCTTTTCTTAACGAGTGAGTAGCTACTTATTAAAGCATGACATAAGTTTCTTACACATAAGGTGAATGACTTATTATTTTAGGTCGGACTTATACCAATTGTGGGCGGTTTTCGAGTAATAGATAAGATGATTATCTATCATTAAAACCGTGCTTCCTTTTTTCAGATTTTACATTTATTATACTTCCCAAATAATGACAAATTCACTCAAAAGCAGTTTGATTAATTAAAATTAGATAGAGGAAGAATAAGTGGGGGTATGTAGTCACACAATTAATTTTTATGAATAAATCGATGCACTTTCACTTATGAATGACAATGATCTCGTTTCTAAGCTTGGTATGAGGAAAGTGAAAATTGAGGATGATAAATATTCATGGTACAAAAGCCCTAATCAAAGTCATTGATTTCTTAATGAGTTAATTCCATTTAACCATTTCATGAAAAGCCAAAAATATATAAATAGAATTGTTTTTATTGCACTGCATTGTAAAAATCAAAATCATGCATCATACAGCTTAGCATAGTATAATTGCATCTCATATTGGCCAAGGTAGGTTAATTATGACAAAAGTGTAATCTATTACTTTAAAATACGTCATTGCATGTGGGCATGTCAATGGTCAAGTGTAGGGGATTTGATATGAGTCAATTCTCATATCAATTATAACATATGAAACCCCTAAAACACAAGGAAACTACCAATTTTTATTATGTAAAATAGAATTACGTGGTATTCTTTGTTGTTTGTGAGTGTATTGGTAAAAAGATACGATTTGGCGCAAACACGGATTTCAAGGCTTAATTTTGAAGAAAAGATAAAGGAAGGACAAAATGTGACAAGTCTCCAAAGTTTAAGGGCCTATTTAGTTGATTTCAGAAGTTGAAGGGTTAAAGTTGACAAGTCTACAACGTCCTTATGCTTAAACAAAAATCTACCAAAGTTAAGGGGCTAAATCTGCCAAGTTGCAAAGTCATTTTGGGCTTGATCCGTGTGACAAAGGAAATAACCAATCAGAAGCTTGGAATTGTTTAACAAGGATTGCCAGCTCAGTATATTTAACGAGGGGAGAGAAGTTGCAGAGTATCTTAACAGTACAAGGCACTATACTTTGTCTAATCAATTAGAGGCGACCGATATACTTCACTCAGATTGCCAAGTCAGCGATCTTGGCAACATTATCTTCCTTCACTGCCAACACACCAGTGGTCCGTCTTTTCCCCAGAACGCTGAGATTGATCAAGGCACTTTCATGAGAAGATTTCTACATGAAAAAGGATCATCTAGGCAAGATGAACTCAACCAAACTATCCAATTATAATGAAATCAACTTATTTAATTTCCCCCAATATGGCCAAGAACACTTGAAGGATGCATAACAGAATTTGGACACGTGGAGCTTTCCCGTTGGCTCAAGCACGTCACCACCTTCATTCTTAGTCTATAAATACTCTAGCTTAATCTCATTTGTATTCAGTAGTTAATGTGTGAAATTTTCACACAGTTAGATAAAAACTCGCAATTATTCTTTCCTTTCCCTAGTCTGCTTAATGTGATTGACAACCACACTTAAGTTAGTTGTCAGTTAGTTGTAACAATGAAACAGAATGTTACCATTAATAAAATCAAATTTCACATTTCATCTCAACTCTCCTAGTTCTATTATCTACTGTTCATTGCAAGCATCATGGGTTCTATTATTCATACTTGAATAACAGATTCTTATTAGTAGTTTGGAAGCTTTGATTGATCAAAAGTTGCAGTTTAGCTCACATCCAATTCTAGCCTTAATTTCCAAGTCAAACAGCATATTCCAGTTCTTGTGATGATTTCTTGATGATCATTAGAGTACTATGGTAATTAGATGATGATTGATGGTTGATTATGGTGTTGATAAGTTCTAAATCAAGCTCAGCGCTTAGCTTCTTCACCAAAGGAGTCTGCAATACAACTTTATAAGTTTTCTTTACATATTCCTCTCAAAACTAGGTGTCTGCATGTTACTTTAAGTTTTCTAGTTGATAATTGCTTGTATTTGCCTTAACCTGTTCTTAATTGATCTACTTGAGTTACTAGATCTATTTGTAGCTTTATTCTCTTAGTGTTATTCATAGTAGCTTTGTAAATTTCCTATTATCTAGTTTAAACTACTGTTTGGATCTTACTGCATTATAAGATTCTGTTATAGCTAGTGATAGATAATGTTTGTAACTCAATTGTCATCTATTCAAGAGTCAAAGTTTGCATTTACAAAGTCAAATAACTCAGTCAAACAGGCAAATAGCTTAAATTTACTTTGGGCCAGAAAGCTTATATCTGAATAACCATTTTCATATCATCATAGTTTCCTCAATTCTTAGAGTTAGGACAATTTTCTTAGTGTTTTGGAAAGCTTAACATCTGAACTTTAAGCCTGTATTACGTTTGTGTCTTGTAGCTTATCACAGATTAAACACTTAAGCCTTAAAAGTCTTTGTAACAAATCAGCTTATCTGCCAAGAATCATTTTCATTTCTTGCTTATCTACTTTAGAAACTTGGACATTCTTTCACAATTAGCTTTAACAAGTTTTCAGATTAGCTTTTTGACATGGTCAACTTTTGGTCAAAAAAAGTCTACAACATAAGCTAATTTTAGCTTAAAATCATTTTCTGGCTTATTTAGTTGATGTTTTTGCAAATTTCTTTTTAAGGTATTCCTTATTTTAGCTTTTTAAAGTTCTCTGTAGTTTATATCTCATGTGCTTATTCAGAATAGCTTTTTCACTAAAAGTATCTTATTGAAAAAGCTGTTTGGGATATTTAGCTTATTTCAGTCAAATTCCTTGGATCTGGCTAGCTTATTTTCATTTTTAAGCAATTTGCAAAAGACTAGAACATTTTTTATGGCTTATTGAGCTAGTTCTAGCTTATTAAAGTCCTTGTGCCCATTTTTTTGTTCAAACATTTTTGTGCAAGTTTGGTCCTCATAGTTTGTTACTAGTTACAATTTGTTGGAAATTAGTTTCAATTTCTGTTTTGTCAGTTTTAGTACCTAAAGTTTGTTAAGTTGTTAAATTTTAGTTTTTAGTTTTAAAATTAGTTACATTTGATACTTGAACTTTCCATAGTTTACATTTTCACATTTATATTTTGTGTGCATTGTAGACTTGTACTTTAGGCTTAAATGTTTGTATGTGTAAAGTGTTTCTAGAGTAATAAGTATCATTACGTAGATAATATTTTTATCTTTTTACGTGCTTGATAAATAGACCTAGAATACCATAATTTCACTATTATAACCAAAAACAATTACGTGACTTACTTGATATCGATTAATCAATTCGTAAAGACACCGAGAAGAAACGATACTAAAAACGAGTTATTAGGGATACATGCTCAAACTGTTTTATTGAAACTTTCTCTTTATAAGCTATAATAAAAGTGATTATGAAACATATGTTGTCCTAATATAGTTTATTGCACGAGTACTTTAAGCCAATTATTGAACTGTTATGAATCATATTATGGGCATATCTTGATACATGTCTTAGCTAAATACTTATAGCATGATATATTTAGACTAAATATTATGGGCATGCTTTATATCTAGACTAAATATTACATGTGTGCCCTAACACTATAATTTTATGATATTATGGGTACATCTTGACTAATTGTAACACCCCGCCTAGGCGGAAACATGAGGTGCTACTTCATGGGTATCATCACAACACTATAGCGTCTATATAGAGAAATAAATAAATGCAAAAGAAAGACACAATGTGTCATGACAATACCTCAAACAACCAAGAGGTGTCTTACTATTGAAATGAAAATCCTCAAGTTAAATGTGAAGACATAATCAATCAAAACATATTCTAGACATAACAAGATGCAATAAGTTCAAATAAAGGTAATAGAAATAACTAAAGTAGTGCGCCTCCTAGGGTCTCTCTATACACTCCTATTCTCATTCATTGCCTTAAGCTCACCTAAAAATGATGTTAAAACACATCAACATAAAGTCGGTGAGAGTCATAGGTTTATGACACAAAATAAAACTACATGTTGTGCTTTTCAATAAAAAAGTAAACATTTAATATCATGGACAACAACTACTACATACAAACAAGCAATCATTTATAATCTTTCCCTCGGTACTACAGCATTTCCATATTATGTGTTGCAGTCTTACAACTACTATGCTACATCCCATGTGTAGTCTTACCATTTCCCCGTATGTGCTATATAATATATATATATATATAGTCTTACCACTACTGTGCTACATAATATTGTAGTCTTACCAATTCCCATTGGGTGCTACATAATTTATGTGTAGTCTTACCACTACGGTACAACATGATACATGTAGTCTTACCATTTCCCTCAATTACAAGCATGCAAGATACATATAGCACGTTGATTATCCATACGCATTTTAAACAAATTAAACATACATTAAACTAGCATCATTTCATCCATGTTGTCCCTAAATTTGTGATGATCAAACAAGAAAATAAAGAAGAAAGATAGATGAAAGTAGATGAATTCTAGAGAAAGAAACTAGAGAGAGAAAAGAGAGAGATGTGTGAAACTTAGTGAATATTAGATTGAGAAAATGAATAACCAACACCCTTCCTAACATGCTAGGAAGGGTATTTATAGTTCCCCTACATGTGGGGTTTTTTATGGACTATATTGTTTGGGCCGGGCTTGAATAAATGCTTAGTACCTTGAAAGAGGCCTTTTAAGCTAGCCATCAAGCCCGTAATGTCACGACTATTATACTACCTATTACAACGTTCTAATAAATGTTACAATATTAAACTATGACCGAGCATTCTTGTTTGACTCAATATTTTGAGGCTAACAATCTCCCCCAGTGTGAGGTCATTCCTCTTTGATATTTGGAGATCAATGGAGATTACGAATCTCGTCATAAATGAGTCTTGAACGTGTAATAGTAGTCTTGTTCCGTTATGCTATGATCTTTGAGCCTTTGTCGTTGTCTTTTGACTTTTTCTTTTGATCTTGAGATCTTGAAATCATTCTTGACTTGTCGTTGCCATTTTTCAATCTTGTGTCTTTATCCACATGCTCATACTTTGCACCATCTTGAAAGCTTGCTAACAATCTCCTTTGAAGAGAGGTCATTACCCTACATTAATTGATAAGGAAGATTTTGTTCATCAGAGTTGCGGAAGTATTTAGCTTTCTTGATTGTTGAATATGTCTTTGGGCATGAGTATGTGGTTTTGAATCTTTGACTTTGCTGAGTACACCGTAACGCCACCTTCTTGAGACAAAACATAGACACGGACTGAATGGCTTTGACATTCATCCTAAATCGGTAGCGTTTTACCTCCGGTCGGTGAAGACCGTTAGACGATATAAATATCGTACCTGTGATTTAGGTAGATTCAATTAAGAACCTCCTTGACAGGATTTCGCGGCTGTACTAGACGTTCTCTTTACTCGACCATCTCAAAGCAAGACTGCGAACATAAAGAGTGAATCAATTGGATGAATATCCGCTTGATTAAAGTCGTCAATTCAAATTCCTGGAACAAGTTTAATTCTTAAAGAATCTTACCATTGTTCCTTTCCAGTTGACACAAGCTTGATTCATAAGAATCTCGCAAGTTACCTACCGTACCGCTGTTTGATGTTGACACTAGAAGGATTTCCATTCATCACTGTGAATATTAAAATATCACTCTGAATGTTCTGGCAAGTCCATAAAGATGTTACGTAGAAACCTGAAACGAGTTTGAATCAATAAAGAAACAAACCACTGTTGCTTTTCAGTTTACACATGTTCAATTCATAAATAATCTTACACATGACCTGCCGCAGTGCTGTTTGATGTTAACACTGGAAGGATTTCCACTCATCATTGTGAATACTAAGTAGTATCACTCTGAGTGTTCTAGCAATATCGCAAGGATATAGCGTAGGACTCTCTTGATCTTCATCAGTGTGTCCTAACGAGATTTGATTGATCTCTTGGCTCTAGACTCGATTTGTGCACTTTTAGTGTTCAGAGGCTGGAGCAGATGTCACATATTTAATATCAACTATCTCGGAGTGAGAAAGTCAATATAAGTCGTGTTGATCTCCGTGACAATAATACAAACTTCTTTTGAGAGAAGCCTGAGTCAGTTGGGAAAGGATTGTGCATTACATCACTGGGTCCATGATGTGTTGTCTTCATGATGTGTTGACCCGGTTTCTACTTAAGTTGTATGGAGGGCTAATTTCTTTACACCCTTTATCCTTACATTTCTTTTTCATTCTTCAACCCCTTCAATGCTTACCAAGACATCATTACTAGCACCTTGTTGTGATTGTTCTAGTGCTAGCATCAGTACTTAGTCGGCATTCAGCTACGTTCACATTCTACTCCATCTTTCCTAAGGACTTCTAATAATCTATTGGATTGTCCTTGGGAAGATCCCTCCGGTTCTGGTTGGATCATAGAACATAAACCTAACCACCCTTTTGACACCAATAACGTCGTGGATTAAAGATGTTGTGGGTAGTTATCGTAACCATAAGTGCTTGAGTCTTTAGATCACATTTTAATCACATTTTCTCCCCCTATCTCTAATATATGAAATCTTTTGATATTAGAGATACCAAATTTGATTAAAATATATTGTGAAAAATAGTCTTGAAAAACTTTGGGAGAAAAATGTGTCAAACTTAGCATGAATTTGGAAAGCTCCCCCTCAAAAAGTGATCCAATTGAATTGTTATTGTGAGGATGTGATCCACATTTCGCTTTTTGAGGATGGGAATTGTTGAACACACAATTTTTGAAAGATTTTGCATAATCAATGAGAAACTCTTGAAAAAATTGTGTTCAACGCTTTTCGAAAACCATTTCTTTTTTGGCGACATGGTATTTCTAAAGCATAAACTTAAGTTCATAGACGTTGAATGTCTTGACAAATCGACTCAAGTGTAAGAAAATTTCTCTTCGTTTGCTGAGGTTAAGTGCACTAAATTGTACACTCCCCCGTGAATATCAATCCGGGTTGCAATCTGAAAGTGATTACAAGCCATTGTGTTGAGCTCAAAACGTTGAATATTTTGTGACAAGCTCAACCCAAGATAGATTGATCTATCCATTTTTTGGAAATATTGTCCAAAATAGACATTTTTCTTTATTAAAAGTAGAAATGACATGTTTTGAAAAATATTTACAACTTGCATTCGAGCTTTATGTACAGACCCGTGTCGTTATTGAGCGACATTTATAGGCACGTTCATATTATCGATACTGAAAGACATGTCGAGAAGAATATTTTTGGATTTTCAAAGATTTTTAATTTTGTGTTTTGCTTTTATATGTTTTATATTTTTATATTGCTTTTTCAATGATATATACAAGTAAATGTTTGATAGATGAATCAAGCAGGCTTCTTTGCCAGAATCTCCAGTTCTACTGGAGTCAAACATCTCATACCAATTTGCCTAACTAGATACGCAAACCTCTCTTTCGAAAGAGCTTTTGTAAACAAGTCAGCTAAGTGGTAATCAGTTCCAACAAAGTAAAATTCAACGATACCCCTTTCAACTTGTTCCTTAATGAAGTAGTATCTGACATCAATGTGCTTCGTGCGATAATGTTGTACCAGATTGCAGGAGATGGCTATGGCGGACTTTGAGTCACAGTACATAGGTACTTTATCAAAGTTGAAGCCATAATCCGTGAGTTGTGTTCTCATCCAAAGAACTTGAGCACAAGACACATATAGAGACACATACTCCATTTCGGCTTATGACATTGACGTGTAATCTTTCTTCTTGGAAGACCATCCCACGAGCTTATCTTGACCTAGAAATTGTGCACCACCAGAAGTACTTTTTCGTGCATCAAGACACCCTGCATGATCAGAATCTGAATAGGCTGTTAGAAAGAAACCGGTTTCCCTCGGATACCAGAGTCCCAAATGAATGGTATTCTTGAGGTACCGAAAGATACGTTTAACCTCCTTGAGGTGCTTTTTAATGGGTCGTGCTTGATATCGTGCACAATAATACGTAGCAAGTGATATATCTGGTCGGCTTGCTGTTAAGTACATGAGGGATCCGATCATGGAACGATATTTCGTTTGATCTATGGCATCTCCCTCCAAATCAGCATCTAGGGATATGGTTGATAATGGTGTCCCAACGGGGTCACATGAGGTCATGCCATGCTTTTTGATTATCTCTTGACAATACTTAGCTTGGTTAATAAAGATACCACTTGGGGATTGGTGAACTTGAATTCCTATAAAGAATTTTAGTTCACCCATCATAGACATTTCAAATTTGTTGTGCATTACTTTTTAAAACCATTTTGAAAGTTTTCGGTTTGTAGACCCGAAAATAATGTCATCAACATAAATCTGCACAAGAAAAATATCATCCCCATATTTATAAGTGAATAAGGTTAGATCAGTGGAACCTTTTGAGAAACCTTTGGATACCAGAAATTTCGAGAGCTCGTCGTACCACGCCCTTGGAGCTTGCTTGAGTCCATAAAGTGCTTTGTGGAGACGATACACCTTGTCAGGATAAAGAGGATTGACGAATCCTTCCGGTTGTGTGACATAGACTTCTTCCTTCAAAGGACCGTTAAGAAATGTCGTCTTTACGACATTTTGATAAACGATGAATCCCTTATGTGCAGCATAGGCAAGGAAAATCCTGACAGCTTCCATACGAGCTACTGGTGCAAATGATTCTTCAAAATCAATACCTTATTTCTGGCCATACCCCCTAGCCACTAGCCTAGCTTTGTTCTTGATGATTGTGTTTTCTTCATCCATCTTGTTTTTCCTGACCCAACGAAAGTTTAATCGAATCACATCGCATGGTCTGTCAACAAGTTCCCAGACTTTAAGTCTTTCAAACTGAAGAAGTTCATCTTGCTTCGATTCAATCCAAGCATGATCAACCATGGCTTCTTTGATGTTTTTCGGTTCAGCTGTACTCACGGCGAGTGCGAACATACAAACATCACCATCGGTTTCTAATTGTCGTCTTGTACGAACAGGCTGTGAAGGGTTTCCAATTACTTGAACCAAAGGATGATATCGGGTCCAATGATGTGTTGAAGGATGTCGTTGGTAGAACGTATGCATATTTGACAGATCAACATGGCGAGTAGAAGACTATCAAGTTTCATGTATCGATGTACCGAATGGATTGTGAAAATCGTCATAATGCATTGTCTGCTTGATTTTTGTTCTCTGGAGCAATGACAGTAGTTGTGGATGTTGTAGGATCGATTGTTGAAGTGATATTCTAAGGAGGTAAATCTGCAGTAACCCGTGTTGAAGTAGATGAAGTTGTATCCTTTTGTTGATGATGATCGGTATCATCATTTTAATCATTAGTGACATCGGAAGACTTCGATACAACATGTTTCTCCCCTGTGAAATATTCATCATACATTGGTCCATGTAACATTTTAATCATGTTGTGGTCTTGAGATCCGAGTTCCGTGCAGTTGTGGACAGAAGTCTTTTGTGGTTGTGGATCGGGACTTAAACTGTTTTGTTTAAGTGCCATTTCTTGTAATTCATCAAATCTGATATGAATAGTCTTGACTATCAATTTTTTTCTCTTTTTGTACACTCTATATTCCTTAGACTGAGTTGCATATCCCACTAGAATGCATACATCACCTTTCTCTTTCATCTTGTCCAGGTTTTCACCATCTCGTATAATATAACAAGTACATCCAAAAACATGAAGGTGTTTGAGTGAAGGTTTTTGATCATGAATTATGTGATATGGTGTCTTTTCATGTCTTGGGATAATTAAGGATCAGTTTTTAGTGTAGCATGCGGTTGACAAGGCTTCGGCCCAAAAAAATAGTGGTAGTTTTGAAGCGGATAATAATGTTCAAGCAGCCTCTACTAACGTACGGTTTCGTCTTTCAACAAAACTGTTTTGTTCAGGTGTTCGAGCAATAGATATTTCATGTTCAATCCCTTTGGCTTCAAAATAATTCTTCAGAGTTGAATTCAAGAATTTGGAGCCTCTGTCAGTATGTACCACTTTTACTGGAGCTTAAAGACCACGTTGTATCAGCATAATAAAGTTGATGAGAACTTCGGGTGTTTTATCCTTAGACCTCAAGAAGTGAGTCTACGTGTACCTTGAGTAGTTATCGACAATTACCATAACGTATTTCTTCCCATTGATGCTTTGAACACGCATGGGGCCACACAAATCTATATGAAGAAGATCTAACCGTCCTTTAGAGCTTGGTGTAGTCTTTATCTTGAAACTACTCCGTTTAGCTTTACAAAGCTCACAAGAATAACAAAGATGATCTTTGATGAATTTCAAGCTTGGAAGGCCTCTCACAATATCTTTCTTGGAAAGCAAGTTGATGGTATCAAAATTTAGATGAGAAAGACGTTGATGCCATAACCATGTCTTAGTCGTTGAAGCTTTAGCCATGAAGCAAATTGGAGTTGTAGAAGTTGTGTCTTGAAGTGAAATAGTGTAGAGATCAGTACCCCTTGAACCGGTAAGTAAGTCATTCCCATCATAATCACGAACAAAACATGTCTTCTTTCTGAAAGCAACCTCTAAATCTGCATCACGGAATTGACCAACCGAGAAAAGATTGTGATTGAGCCCTTCGACGTAGTATACCCTTTTTATCCTTATATTCCCCTGAACCAAATCTCCATATCCTAGGATCGGTGCAAATTGATCATTTCCGAATCGGACCGTACCCAGGAACTTCTCCACGAAGTTAATTAGAAGCTTGAGATTCCCCGTCATATGCTTCGTGCATACGGAGTCCAGTATGAAGAGAATTATTTCAATCACCTGCAAAAGAATTAGAACACGATGGAGCATTTGCTAAATTGAATTCCATGTTAGTTGTGATTTCCGATTCATTAGTTTCCTTAGTTTCAGCACTTAAAGGCACACTAACACTCGGTGTCACGTTTTCTTTTCGAACCTTAGGCATCTATTTATATCCTGGAGGATATTGATTAGCAAACCACCATTTCCAAGACTTGCTACCAGACTCATATAATTCCCTAATTATGCTTCTAGGGTTCTTAGTGGTGGAGTCTGATGCAATACTTTTCTTAGTGGGGGTTGCACCAGAATGGTTCACTTTGCGTTTGGGTTTACTAGCACTAATAGGCATCGTAAACTGTTTCTTATTTCTAGTATCTATGCATTTCACATTATTCATAGCACACAGAGAATGATCAGCATTAGCACATTTTCCACATTTTACACAAACAAACTTAACATTTAAAGCATTCAAAGTCGAATCATTCAGATCATCATTACAAGCGATTACAGACGTTTTATTCTTAGAAACATTCAAATTCCTAGGGCGGTCTTCTACTTTCTTCATATTCCATTAACTTTTGTTTTGCCAAACCTTTTCATTCATTCGAGTGCTCTTAAGCTGAGGCCGGCTAACACTAGCAGTGGGGACTACTCCCTTAGTAAAAGACACACGTCTATTAGTGTTTCTAGAAGTCTAAGATGAGTGACTATCTTTGTTTTGTGTGGGTTAGTGGCTAATCGATACATCCCTAGTTTGAGCACATTTGTGCTTTGTGCTTGAATAACCATTTTGGGATGAGTCTGTGGTAACCTATGCTTCCCATCCGTCTTGGGGGCAAACCTAGATGTTGCAAATGAAAAATTTAAGAAAACAGATGGTTTTCCCAAGACAGAGGATTTATTCACTTTATACACATTGGGTTGTCTCACAACAGATTTCTTAACGCTAGGTTCCACAACTTAACCACCCATCTTAGCAACGAGTTTCTTCAACTCTGCTATTGCTATGTCTTTTTCTTGTAACTGAGCTTTCAAATCCGCAATATTAAGACTTTTTTCATTTAGTAATCGACATGACACAGATAATTTTACTTCCAAAGGTGTATCATTTGAAAAGCTGCCAACTTTGTTTTGCAAAGCAAGTTCAAGTGAATGACAATGTTTTTGAAGAAAATCATATCTATGTTGAAGTAACGAAAACTCTTTTTGGTCAATTTTATTTGAAATATCAGTTTCAAGACGTTCACACTCTTTTACTTGATCAAGATATTTGCATGCAACATCAGAATATTCATCGATATCAGCATAGGATGTAACCTAGACACGCATAATATCTTTTGAGAGACATTCTTGCAAGAGTAGATCATATGCTATAGAAAAATCGTCTCTTTTAGGTTGATGGTCGTCAATTTAGTTTTCAAGAGATTCTACATATTTCAAATCGTCAAGCATTTCTTGCTCTATTAACTTTTCAAATTCCAAAGCATGTTTCTTTATTCTTTCCGCAAGAGGAATCAAAATAGTTTTCACAAGAACAGTTATATCGTGAGGAATTTCTTTAAAACCTTTCAAAAGTTCACGTTTTTTCCAGTCATCATCAACAACCTTTTTGAAATTTTCAATGTTACTCTTAAGAATACTAAGTGCTTGCTTACTCTTGCTTATAAAATCTTGATGCGGCAAGTACCCGATATATTTTGAAACATTAGTTTTCTTGGTTGCAAAAACTTGTCTCTATTTAATTCTTATTTGTGTACATTCGTAAAATATTTGCTCACGAGACTTCTATTTTTGTGGTTTGAAAATTTCATAAAGACTATTTTCATAAGCATAATTATATGGTTTCATAAAGTCTTTATTCACTGGTGATCTACTCTCCTCTTCAAAACATAGTGACTCATGACTAATGGGCCTAACAAGAAGACAATCAAGGTCGGTCTATTAGGACTCCTCAAGATATAGTCGCGGGTTCTCAGATTGAGCTTGCTCGAGTTACTTAGGACCAGTAAAACTAGCTTTACCTTTGAAAAACAAACGAGGTGCCAACATTCTCATGGTTTGAATGGATTGATTTCTTTTATAAACAATTTTCTTAAAAAATCAATTTGAATTTCAAGTTCCACGACTTTGTCAATGTCTTTAGCTTGTTTAATTTTGAAATCTTTTTGCAAGTTTGTAACCTCTTCCGTATTCGCAGTGACTAGTTTACTTTTATCTTCTTGAAGAAAACCAATCTTTTGAGTTAACTCATTCACTTTGGTGGTAGCAAGATACGTTGAGGTGTTATAATTACGTTTCTCTTGTTCTAAAAGCTTAAGATTTTCGTTGTATTTTGTTTCAGAAACATCCTTGAAAGTAGTAATGACACCCCCTTTGTACCTTGCAAGCTCTTTGTCTTTTTGAATAAGCTCAGCTCTACAGCTTGCAAGAAGCTCACTAGATTTTATGACTGCAACTTTGCTTTCTTCAAAATTTTGAGTGAGCGTAGCGCTTGCCTTCCTTAATTGCTTTTGACTCTTTTTAGTTTCTTTGACATCTTTTTGTAAAGAAGCAATTTAGTTAGCAAGCACAATACGCTCCTCATCATCATCATACTCGTTTGCATGTTGATCATCCTCAGACTCATTATTTTACATGTCTGATGAATCGGGTGTGGTATTGCTATCAACCATTTCCATCATACATGTGTCAGTAAT
This sequence comes from Glebionis coronaria, assembly GCA_025667525.1. Classification (NCBI taxonomy): domain Eukaryota; kingdom Viridiplantae; phylum Streptophyta; class Magnoliopsida; order Asterales; family Asteraceae; genus Glebionis; species Glebionis coronaria. The sequence goes on along the minus strand of CM046879.1, from coordinate 172,416,029 downwards.
GGTTGTTGGAAGCTCACTATGCTCATGAATATCACCAAACACATTATATTCATCGTCAGTATGTACCTTATCGATTGGCTCAGTGTCAAAGATAGGTACATTATCATCTTCAGTGACTTTGAGAACTTCTTCAACCTTTTCCATGTACGAGTAATGTGCTTCTAGTTCTTGGCCGGAGACTTCATCATCAGTGTCATCAAGCATTGCTCCTTCCTCAGCCGACAATTTAACCCATGCATCCATCTTCTTGCATAGCAACATTTTCTCCTTATGATATGCATAATCCTTAACCCGTTTCGGCTTTCTACATTCCTTTGCCATATGACCAAATCCGTTGCAATTATAACAATGAATCCCACTTTGCTGAACCACTTAGTACCAACTGTTTCCCTATTCCCAGTAACAGTAACAACTCTCTGATTATCATATGCAACAGGTTGTCGATCATAACGTGCAGAACCCTCAACATGCGTTGGATTACGTCGACCATACCTTGAAGGACTCTCCCCATGCCTACGTGTATCAAACATTGGAGGGCTCTCAACATATCAGTTGCGCGTGTTAGATGAAGTTTGGAGGTTGTTGTTGGTGGGTTTGTAAATCTTCTTGTAAGACTTCATTATGAAAGCAATTTGTTGTTCCATTTCCATATCCTTTTGAGCTTGCTCTTCATCACTATCTTCTTAGGATGAGTGCTCAGATTGTGGTGATGGTGCTCTAGGCTCTTTACCTCTTGATCTTGTGGGAGCAGATGTCTTGGATGCAGTAGAGTATTTTGGTGATGATGATTGACTTGAGTATGACCTTGGAGCACGAGATCGATGATTTGGATAATGTTGAGTAGTAGACACCAAAGTAGGTGGATTAGCAGTCTTTGCTACCCGTTCAGCTCGAAGTTCATTTGCCTCATTCTAAAATTGTTTCAAAATGTCAAAGAGCGTGTGATAGTTGACCTCGTCTAACTTATTTTGTTGTTTCACCAACGTTACAAATCGTGTCCACTCTGGTTGAAGTTGTTGTAGAAATTGCACATTGACTTGCATGGTGGAGACTTCTAAGTTGTTTCGTGTCATGTCATTCATCATTTTGTAGAATCTGGAGTAATATGAATCAATCAATTCTCTATCCAATGAAGTAAACTTTCCAAAGTTCCAGAACAAGTTTGTTTTGACATCCTGCTTGTTAAGTGATTCTCGTTGTTGTAAGCGTTCAATGGCAAACCACATTTCTTTTGCAGTAGAGCAAGCATCAACCGTTGAGTAAATATCATCCCCAATCCCACTTAGAATCAAGTAGATTGCTTCCTTCTCTACATCAATCCAAGCACGTTTCTCGTTAGTAGTGTTCTCATATGTTTCCTTCATTGTCTGCTCATCGGAACCGGGTGTCGAGTCGGTTGCTGGAATTGCAGGAATGGTTATTGTAGTGAGAGTATAGGGTCCTTCTTTGATGCAACGGCGTAGAACATCACCATTTGGCTTAGTATCAAGATATCGAATAAAACGTAATTGCCATTGTGCATATCGACCTGACACAAGCATTGGTGGCCCTCTTTGTTACCAGCCACCATGATGTTGTTGTTTGTCACACGATACTCTGTAGTAGAATCCATCTTGATGAATTTTGAAATGAATATGGATCTTAAGTAGATGTGATAGTGATTGTTGTTGTAGAGAAAAGTAGGTGAAATCCCCTAAAAATGTTCTTTAAAAACCAAAAAATTCTCCAAGACCAAAAAATACACGAATCTGTGGCAATGTCAAAAAATCCTTGAATTTGTCGCAATGTTAAAAAATCTGTCGCAACGCATAAAGTGAATGTATCGCAATACCAAAGAAGCTGTCGCAATGCACAAAGTGAATCTACCGCAATACCAAAAAAGGTGCCGCAATACTTAACACTTGTCGCAATATATATCTGTCGCAATGTCCAACCTGTCGCAATACCCAAACACTGTCGCAATACTTATCTGTCGCAATATATATCTGTCGCAATAACCAAAAAAGTACTATGTCGCAATATCTAATCAAGAGTCTGTCGCAATATATAACAAAGAAACCTATCGCAATGTTGGTCGTAATCCATAAACCCTAGCCATTGCGATGATATTACAAGCAAATCCGTTGCAATGTGTTAACAGTTCCGAAAAATGAGTAAACAATGAGATTTTTTCTTAGAAATCCGTGATTTTAACCAATCCAAAGCACCCAAATCCCTACCACAACTATGTAGGAGATTTATATCAAGATTTAGAGCACGGAAAACACTAAAAAAAATAAATCCGAGATGATTTATGGATTAAATCATACGAATCAAATGAAATAACAACAACCAATCATAAATCTACTCCATGGCGATTGATACCAATTATTGTCCCTAACTTTGTGATGATCAAACAAGAAAATAAAGAAGATAGATGAAAGTAGATGAATTCTAGAGAGAGAAATTAGACAGAGAAAAGAGAGAGATATGTGAAACTTAGTGAATATTAGATTGAGAAAATGAATAACCAACACCCTTCCTAACATGCTAGGAAGGGTATTTATAGTCCCCCTACATGTGGGCTTGTTTATGGACTATATTGTTTGAGTCGGGCTTGAATAAATGCTTAGTACCTTGAAAGAGGCCTTTTAAGCTAGCCATCAAGCCCGTAATGTCACGACTATTATACTACCTATTACAACGTTCTAATAAATGTTACAATAATAAACTATGACCGAGCATTCTTGTTTGACTCAATATTTTGAGGCTAACAATCCCTTACTGGAGTAAAATGTGATAACCCGAACCTGTGGTCATTATTTAATTACATTTTACGAATATTTTTGAAATTTTTTATGAGATTAAATGCCGTGATGTTTGGCGAGTTAAGTTGAATGAATGTTGAAAGTTCTATTTTTATGTTTTGACGAGTTACGAGGATTATTAGTGATCGCGATATCAACGGATGCCCGAAATTGTATGTTTAACTTTTGATCATTTAGAAGTTTGATATTTTGATGTTTTTATTTTTATTGCGTATTAAGTCGTGTCGGGACTATATTATATCATATTTCGTGTGTGTTTTAAATTTTGAAAAGTATTTTCATGAAACCCGAGACACGTAAATATTTTTAAATTTGATTGTTAGTCATTTCCCTCTCTTTAACTAATATTTACATTTTAGTCCAAAAGAAACACCAATTTACTAAAACTACCGTTGATACAAAAGTTGGATGGACCTAGTTGAACCCGAATTAGGCTTAATTCGGGGCCTTGTGGGTTCTGGATCTTGCACCAAGTGAATCTTGTTTAAGGAACCTACACCCTAAGAACAAACACCGTTAGGCTTACCGTGGGTGTGTGTCCCAAGATTAGACTCTGACGTGAGAGTAAGTAATCGGTTTGAGTATATGTGAGGGTTTAGAGTATTGTGTGTATTGTACCTTTGTGGAACCTTGGGGGTTCCTTTTATACCTGAGAGAGTCCTGGCTGGGCTCTCCTACTCTTGCGGCCTAAGGAAGAGATAATGACACATAATAGCTTGATCTTTATCGCATAACCACGGTAAGTGTATATCTCTTATCCTTAGGCGAATATAACTATAAGATAGATTATATTATGTCTTTATCCTATCGTACTGCGACAAGTACTTGACTAAGTAACCATTTGTCGTGCGCCAATGGTTTGTTGGGCTTCCTGGGCCTTGCGCGTGTTGCGCAACGACAATCCATACCCAATAGATACGGGTAGTACCCATAGGTCGTGTTATACAACCTTAATAGGGACTATACGTCAGCATGTCCCCCCAGTCTAGTGATCGCAGGTTCTGACCGCAACGACTAGACTTATAAGCATCAAAGGCCCCAGAGATAATGCTAAAACGAAAATAGATGCCCTCGCAAGTGTTTTGGGAACAAATATTTCAAATATCCCGCCAATCATTTATCCTTGTCACAATCTACTAATACCTACTTTTATTGGGAACCGGGAAGGTTTTAAACACGTCATACAAAATAAGTCAATCAACACCGTTGGATATAACAAACGTTCGACACATGTCACACGATCCTTCACCCATTGATGTAAATCAATTCACTATGTATTGTATCAACGATCGATCTTCTTCATTTCCACAGCCTCTTCTTTCTCCATTACCAAAAAACTCAATAAATATTACAAAACATCACATGTTGTCTTTCAATAAGAAAAATGGTGTCACAGTTATTCGACGTAAGATCCCTCATTGCCAAGCAAGAGCTCTCTCAGCTCATCACCAAGTTTCATATCTCCACATACCTACATCCAGTGATACCTGAGCCACAATTACACATAGGAAGCTTCCCACCTGGTAAGATTGGTGTGTATACCCAATTTTTTAGTTTGCCAATAACTGTATCCCCCTGAGCCGTTTTCTTGTTGACGTGTTGGGTTTCTATAGTATCCATTTATCCCAATTGCACTGTATCAGCGCAACCAAAATATCTAATTTTGAAATAAGCTGTCGGTTGAAGAACATTGTTCCTACTATAAATATATTCCGCGCCTTCTATCGCCCATCATGGATAAACGGGTGGATATCTTTCGCAAAACGCCTTGGTCGACTCCAGTGCTACTCAGCAAAGATAGACTCGCTGAAGAAATGGAACAACAAATTCTTATGGATAGATAAGGTTGTGTTCCCCTTTGACTATGACTTTATCACCCCCCCCCCCCCCCCCCCGACGATGATAAAAGACAATCGCCCTGTCCCTGGTACATATAGTGAAGAATATGCGTAGAGGATAGATGCCAATTGCATCCTAATGCAAGAATTTCCTGAGTTGCTACTATACGCCCTGGAGCTAAGTGTGAGGGCGCTGCTACCTCTAAATCAGCTACCGCGATATTCTGATGATTTTGGTCATGGTAAAAAATCTATCTCTCTTCTCCATCCTAAATAGAATTCCTATTCATATATTAAATCGTTACATACAATATGTATGCAGAAATACCGTACTCCTAGCTCCCACCCATGTACTCCTGAAGAACTTGCTAACGGGTGGAGCATTGGAAGCCGAACCATGTCACTCGAACCTCACTCTCCTAACACACATGCGATCATGAAGGGTACTGTCATTCTAAACACGACCCCATCCGGAGTGTACCATGTGCAGTAGAGTCATCTTTCACAGACTCAGAGGGTGCAGGGAACGAAGTAGCGTCTGAAAGAAGCCCAAACCACAATGCCAATGAGGACGATATTCCCATCCCAAACTTTAAGCGTCTACCATGTGCGCCTAGTCAGGGGATCCCTAAGAGGAATATGTCTCAAGCTCGCAGACCTGCCTCTCGTATTCATCCATGGGGTGCGCGTGTAAAACCGTGTATGGAGTCCATCATCCCAAGGTACTCCATCTAATATATTTTATGTTGCGCTACTCATAAAATAAGTGAGTGAATGACTCCTAACTTATTTATTACAACCGTGCAGTCATCTGGATGCGACACATAGGGATACCACCAGTGCCACCTAAGCTAATGAAGGTCGTCCTAAGTGGGGGTGTCAACAGTCTTGCGAACTGACCAATAGGTCATACTATGCAGATTTTATGCAGTCCTTTGTTCCCCCTGGGCGCGCCCATTATCTAGAGGAGCCACCTGACAAAACTTTGATGGGGGGAATTAGCAATGTGCGCAGCACGGGAGGTGACAGTAGCATCCCATCTAAACAAGAAGATACTGCAACTGTCACAACGCCTTTCAGATATCTCCCTCGAGCTTCCTCGGACAATGGTGGAAAGAAATGATGAAGTAGTCTGTGCCAAGATGGAGTTAGCGAGCCTGCGAGGGGTTACTACTATAGATGCTAGCTCCATACAGTATCTTGAGGATGAGAAGTTGTCGCTGCTATATTCTCTAAACCAGGTACATTTCCTGTGCGAAAAACAAGAAAGAGACAAACAGTAGGCCATGAAGAAACTTGAAGAGGGCATGGGTGTGTTTGCAAAAAACTATGATAATGTGTCTGCGGAGTTCCAACAGGATATGGATGCCAAAGAGAAGGTCCTGAGGTGCTTGAATACTGATTTAGATAAGGAGATATATTCGCATAATTCAGATGTGCGCGCTGAAAAACACTGGTTGGTGCCGATACGGCTTACCCCTGGCATCCAAAGGTGCCATGGACTCACCCCACGCTATTGATGCCGTAGTTGATGTCCTGGATGCTGCCCATGTACTAGGACAGAGTCTGGCTATGGAGCGTGCCTTCCGAGAGCGCTTGTTAACTAAACCATTATCGGGTGTTCCCTTTTATCATCCACGGGCCCAAGAGAACTTCGATGTTGCCTGTCAAGTTTTAAAGGATTGTGATATTCCCTTCATCAACGTTGTTAAGAAGGACCAAGATTACCCCATCAGTGTTGTCATGGCAGGACTCACATTATCGAAGCATTTTGACGAAGGAGCTGAAGATGAGCCAGACTATTGTGTCAAGCCGGACGTGTCCCAACCGAGAGTCCCTGTGTACTCTGCTGGCAATTGTACGGCTAGCATGGTATCTCTGGAGAGGGTGTTGAATCGCTACGCCAGGCGTGTTACCCAGAAGCATAAGTCCCCTGCCAGGAGTGTTGTGATTGGGTTGGGACTAGCACACCCTAGTCGGTCTGATGGTGTTCAGGTGAGCCTACCCTCACTTGGGGTACAATTACGCTTGTTGCAACATATGAAGGAAGAGTGGGTGGAACACCGCGCGTCCCTCCATCCGCTGCACCTAAAGTTAAAGAGGTCTTTTTTCGCCGCAGACTTGTTGTAAGACAAATCCTTCTATCTTGCGTTTTTATGTTATGAAACTTTACTGTTCCCATGTATATATTGTATCATTTGTATGTGACATTATGTAGTTATATTTATAAATCAAACAATGCAAAGATATGTTAAGATTTTCCAAGTTCATGTACCCACGCCTAAGGTTGTGGGTATAAGTGCTTGTTTATGAGTACATTCATTGAAGTGTAACTCTAAACTTATGGGTGATTTGAAAATTCATTACATGTGGCTTGCCACTACTACCATAAGTAATGTCAATGATTATGACATGTTTGTTAAGCGTGCACACTGTGTCTTGTGCATATCCATCATGGAGTGTGAGGAATGCCATACTTACTACAATGTCTTCTAGTAAGCCGCTAAACAAAGGAGACCTGATCCAGCGCCACTCGGGTTGCATCCCTCTTACGTGACAAGTTTAATTAGTAGGTTAAACTTATTCCTCTTATTTCGCCTGGAATCGTTGTTTGTACATGTACGTCAGGGGCGAAATATGTATATATAGAAAAATTACAACATATTTTATGCATACTTTCAATTTATTGAAGAAAAGGAAAATCACAAATGAAGAAAAAGTATGATCTGAGGAACTAGCTAGGGACCGTAGAGTTTATTTATGCTCTTGTGAGTGTTCGAAAAGAAAACATTGAAAAATAAATTCTAAACTACCAAAAAATGAAAAATACATGGATCTTAATTAGGAGTTGACCGCAGCTAAGAGGGTGATCCATGTTGATTATGCGATGCCTCAAAGATAGTATTGCTTTAATCCTTGATTGTGTCCTGCCTGTTTCTCGTGCTGACTCATCTGACACGATGGTGACTGTAAACGACTATCACTGCATATCCTGCCCTTTAGGGACACACTCCAAATCTCCTTGGCGCGGCATGCGCCCTTTGTTTTGGCATCTCTGTTTGCTAAACGTGGTCTGATGGTAACCGCTCTATCCGGCAGAGCGGTGATTCCCCCTGATTCTTGTTGGCTTTCCAATTGGGACGGGAACATCGCTACTATGCCGTGCACCACGCTTCCCATTTTTGCGGCGAGAGAACCAAATGTGCGCCCCAAGCTTGAAAGAATTCCTCCCCTACTTGGTCCTGCACCGGGCGCATCTTTGGGCATTTTGAATGGTCTCGCTTCTATGTTTGGACGTGTCTGGCATTGGCGACACCGTATTACTTTTTTATGAGCGTCCCTATGCTTAAAGGGCCAAAAATATCCTGAGCTAACAACTTCGCGTACCATAGCATTTGGACCCAGGCGGCATGTCCTTTTATGCGCGACCTCTATAATTAGTCGTGCTCGCTCAAGCCCCAAGCATTATAGCTTCTGACCACGCGTTGATCTCTTGTATAGAACTCTGTTAATAACCGTGAACTGCCTTGCTCTGTACTGCAGTCGTTTGGCGCTTCTGCTATCGCTCAGTAGTTCGTGATGGACTAAATAGTTTACGATTGGTGTCATCCATGTTTGTGACCCTCCCCCGTTCGCTGCGGATATTTCTTGCGCATGTACAAATTTTTTTATGATAAAATCAACAAGTACATGCCTAGGGGGATCTTCGACATTGATCATTGAGAGACGATCCATGGCTACTGACATTACGCTATGTTCTTCTAAGATTTCTCGGATGGAAAAATCAGTGAATTGCCTGATCATGGCCCTTATCTTACTTGCGTATTGGATGAGCGTGCTCCCTCGGGGTTCTCACAGTCCTGCTACCCTATTTTCTAGTATGGGGTTATATACGTAAGCCACCAGATTTTTTATTTTCATTCGCAACGCCAAGCTTAGCCCGGCTATCAGCGCTTCATGATCCACCTCCATACTCGTTGCGCTGAACTTAAAGTGTAATGAGTAGGTGATCTGTATATCTCCCTGATCCGTGAGGATGAAGCCTGCATCAGGTCCTCCTATCCGCGCGAAGCTTGTCGAGAGTAGGGCCCATGAGAGGTCTGTTGATGACCCTACGCCCTGGATATGTTATTCTTATGTGGTATTACTTGGTAACTTTCAGAGCTACTTTTCCTTCGTGCTGAGTGTGGGCTGCAACCTGTGCTATGTTCGCTTTCCCCGACTTCCTTTCTCTTTCTTCAATTGGTAGAAGCGTTGTTGATCTCTTCAAGTGTGTCCACGTTACAAATTGTAACTATTCCCTTTTTCACTGGAAATTTAAGCATGTCGTGAATTGTGGATGGTACAACGCGCAATGTTAAGAGTGTTGGCTGTCCAATGATGCCAATGTAGGACGACTGGGATCGCACAATCATATAGTCCATCCACATGGTTATCGAGTGTCCAATAGGTCCCGCTGTTACTTGCGTACAAAGGTGTCCTAAGGGTCGAGTCTTGTCGCTGTTGAATCGTGTGAGCACTGACGAGGTCTCTTTCAGTTCCCTCTTAATCTCCATTGGCAGTTATGCGAAGCAATGTTCATTCAGTATGTTCGCTGCGAATCCTCCATCGACAAACATGTCACATATGACATGACTTCCAAGCATTATACTGATCGATAGTGATCCTATCCTGTAATCCATATCAGTAAGAACGGGGAACGATATTGTGGAAACCTTGGTTTCCGGATCTTTTAAGCTACTAGGAATGATCATTGTTCATATGATTAACATAATCAAAGCGGAATTAGAACAACAACCATTAACAAGGTGTTTAGGCACAAAACATGAATTAAAACACAATTGGATTGCTAATTATATTGATAATCAACAATCACTAGACGTGTATACATTGAATCCCACGTCTAGTTGACACACACTTTAGGTTTACATTGTGAATGAATTATATGAATAAAACCTATGACCCTTGGTTCCTTTTATAGTGTAAGGATTAGGGTTTACAAGAGATAATGATGAATAAACAAGTAAATCTTCTATTTAAATAAACTTATGCAGAATATCTTTTGCATGTTTATCTAAATAGAAGCTTCCATAAGCTTCTTTTGTCTACGTTTTGTCAATGCTTGAATTGCATGTGACAATGCTTGGATTGCACACGACAATGCTTGAGCTATCAACGCCTAATTTGCTCTTATCAACGCTTGATTAACTCTTGACAACGCTTGGACAATTTCTTCATGTTTTCTTCGTTTTTGAGTTTCTGCCACATCAACTTTTTGACCCAACAATCTTCCCCTAGTTGATAGTGGCAAAACTCTATGTGTATCTCTTGTAAGTTGTACATGATCTTCAAATTGCTTCCCCTCAAATGTAGCATGTATTTCTTCCCCTTTTTGTCACATCAACAAGGAAGTAAACAATGTTGCAATCTTTGAAGATTCTCCATATGTAGGCTATGTGTAATGATCTTGAAGAAAAATAAATAAAGTATTCTTGATGTAGAAGTAGAATAACCCAACCTTGTGTTCCATGTCTTGTACTATCCACGTGATGAAGAACTTATAGGCAAATTATAAGTAGACCTCGATCCCTTGTCAATATTCTCATCCTTTGTGAGACACTGAGCACGATAATGTAACTCCTTCAAGTGTTATGACAAGTCTTAGTCACCAACCATGTAAAGCACGAACAAGTTACCTTTAAAGTCAGTGGTTGGAAGTGCATGACTTTAAGATATGATAGAACACAAACTCGCGAAAATCTTCTTCAATCATCAAGCTTACCATAAGAATTCTTCCCCTTAAGCTAACACCTCTTCATGACGATTTTAATGGAATCACATCTTCATACCATATGTACAAGTACTAGACCGGATAACTCTTTCACAAGGCTATCCCGATTACATAGTTTAAATATCCATCAAATTCCCATAAAAAGTTGCTAACTCGCTTTAAGATCATTAATCCCTCTTAAAAATATCCGAGACATAAATATCAACATGATATTCTAGATTAAAACGGAGATTCCATGTACCTTCGTGTGTATAATCCTCCTTTTTGTGTGCTTAAAACGTACCAATTTTCTCAAACAGCATCAAACCTTGTGTTGTCCAATATCCTCTTCTGTCCAATATCATTGGCAGATGTATTGTCCAATATCGAACAATACCTATCAGCGTTGAAGTTCATATATCAGACGACACTGTCAACTCTATCAGTGTTGACTTATTCTGTCAGCGTCAAAATTAAGCCTGTCAGCGCCTAAATAACAAACGTCAGCGTCAACTTTAAACCTTGTCAGCGTCTTGTCCCAAACGCTGCCGTCATCAGCGTCTCATCCATGCCTTGTCAGTGTCACACCAACATCTATCAGCGTCTAAATAACTCCCATCAGCGGCTAATTGATCTAGGGTTTTATAAACCCTAAATCATTATTTCATGTGAAAATCCATAAACTGCAGTGAACTTCGACAGCGAATAACTTCTTCATAAATGCTCAGATCGAAGATCCCTTCGGTGAGATCCTAGACATAAGTGTCAAGAACCTACAGATCGAATTTCACGACGATCCAACGGTTAACGAAGGAGAAATCGCGTTTTTACTATAACTGTTCACAGAAAACAGCATATGACCCCTGCTGACTTCGACGCTTAATAACTTTTTCTTGGGGATAGATCTCAACAATCCTTCCGGTGGATATCTAGATATATGTATGTAGAACACACATATAAAATTTCATGGCGATCCAACGGTTCAATAAAAAGTTATGGCCTTCTGAATACTGCTGCGCACACAAAAACGTCCAGAAAAACCCTAGACGGATTTTTCTATTCTTCTCGAAACACGAACACCTTGTTGGTCCTAGCATCACGAGCCATGAGGCTCTGATACCAATTGTGGAAACCTTGGTTTCCGGATCTTTTAAGCTACTAGGAATGATCATTGTTCATATGATTAACATAATCAAAGGGGATTTAGAACAACAACCATTAACAAGGTGTTTAGGCACAAAACATGAATTAAAACACAATTAGATTGCTAATTATATTGATAATCAACAATCACTAGACGTGTATACATTGAATCCCACGTCTAGTTGACACACACTTTAGGTTTACATTGTGAATGAATTATATGAATAAAACCTATGACCCTTTGTTCCTTTTATAGTGTAAGGATTAGGGTTTACAAGAGATAATGATGAATAAACAAGTAAATCTTCTATTTAAATAAACTTATGCAGAATATCTTTTGCATGTTTATCTAAATAGAAGCTTCCATAAGCTTCTTTTGTCTACGGGTTTTGTCAATGCTTGAATTGCATGTGACAATGCTTGGATTGCACACGACAATGCTTGAGCTATCAACGCCTAATTTGCTCTTATCAACGCTTGATTAACTCTTGACAACGCTTGGACAATTTCTTCATGTTTTCTTCGTTTTTGAGTTTCTGCCACATCAACTTTTTGACCCAACAGATATCTCCTTGTCGTACGAGAACTCTTGTATCGTTTTTCCCTACATGTGCGACTTCCCCTTTTGCACCATGTAAATGGTTATGGGTTTTTCCTTCTGTTTTTTGGTTTCATTCTTCTTTGCATCAACCCCCTTTCTCCAGTCCCGTATGAGGTGGTTCAGTTTTCCATCCTTGACAAGACTCTCGATGTGCCTTTTCAGTTGGATACACTCATTCATAGCGTGTCCCTTATCGTTGTGGTACTCACAGTGCTTGTTGTTGTCCCTCTTGTCTGCTAGACCGATCTTGGGCTGGGTTTTAGGAAATTCATGCCTTCGGAGAGGAATATCTCCCTAGGGGGCTTTTGAAAAGGGGTGAAGTTGTTGTTGTTATTCCACGCAGGCTTCGTTGTATTGTGAAAGTCCAAGGTACGGCTAATTTTTTGGCTGTACGGCTGCTTCTTCGATCGATCTTGGAATTTGAAATTTGGGGCCGCTGGTCGGCTATCCGCTGCTGCTGCTTCTCCTTGTATAAGCGCTCAGACCCTCTTCATCACTCCGTCGAAGGTTTCTGGGGTCCTATCGTTTATTTTTCTTATTAAGTCTGGATTGGGGATGTCTGCAAGGAACCCTGATATTTTCAGGATCTCTGGACACTCCTTAATCTGGTTACACTCGGATTTGAAGCGCTCCATAAAATCTTCTAGACTTTCATTGTGCCTCTGCTTGACCCTCGTGAGTGAAACAGGGCTCTTGTCGCACTTTTTTTGCTGGACATATTTCCTTCTGAACGCCTTCCTTAGTTCCTCAAAACCATTGATGCTTCTTTGTGGAAGTCGATCAAACCAGTTTCGGGCGTTCCCAATTAGAGTTGAATTAAACATTTGGCACAACACTGCTTCCGGCCATTGTTCTATCCCTGCCTGGGATTCGAACACCTTCAGGTGGTCATCCGGGTCTGTTGTTCCATCATAGGTTTTGACGTTCGACGACATTCGTCTCTTTTTGTTGTCTTTAAACATAGTTATGCGTTTTAAAAATGCACTTCCTCTGTCACGACGCCATGGGAGTGCCCATTCTTCCTCACTACGCATTCTCGGATGCTTGGTCGTTCTACGACGTTTCCTGTCACGCCGTGAGGATTCGGAGGTCTCCGAGGATGAATAAACAAACCTCTTTCGTCGTGGATGGCAATTGCTAAGATAAGAGTCTGATGACTTTTCACTCGAGAAAGTTTCCCGCTGAGTTTTTATGGCCCTTCTGCTCTGTTCCTGTATGTAGGATTCTGGGGAAAGACTTCTTTCTAATGACCTAACCTTTTAAGGACACTTTGTCGGCGCGGGTATGGCTCAGCCGACGCATTGATTTCCCTCGGTTTAGGTCCTAACCTGTCCTTCACGCTCGTATGTTTCCTGTTGTTTGCTGGTGTGAGGAAGGCATTTTCCTCTCTCGAACTATCGGAGTCGTGTAGAGACAACGCACTTACGAAGAGTAGTGCGCCAGTGTAAGGTGCCGACGCGTATAGTTCTCCTTCCCTCGTTCTTTTCCTTCTTTCTTTTCAGGGTTCCTTCTTGGAACTTGATCCTTCCAGAGCTTTAAGCTCTCTATCGAAATCCCGGCTGATCCTCAAGTCCCTTGTCAGGTTTTTGTTCATTTGTGCCTTCATAAGCGGCACTAGAGCTACAAAATTCTTTGCATTGTATTGGCTCATGTCCTGGTCAGGTTCAAGAGTGGTTTCTACCATGGTTTGTAGTGTTGGCTCAGTCCTTGCGTTTAAGGCCGCGCTAAGTGGTATAGCAGGGGTCTCACGTGAGGATGAGACATCTCCTGCTGCCTGCAGGGAGGCGGTAAATAGTGAGGGGAGTAGGTACTTGTGGTGCTTTTCATCCCAACCCCCGTCCTGGGTTGTTGAGTGATTCGATTCCCAAGGGTGGGCCTTGTGGCTTCTTAGGTCCGCCCGTTGGATGGGATGGGTTTGCGCCGCCTTTGTTCATCTTTCAGAGTTTAGTGTATGGTCCCATGGATGGCGCCAACTTGTTGATAAAAAAGTTGGATTGAACCAGTTGAACCCGAATTAGGCTTAATTCGGGGCCTTGTGGGTTTTGGCTCTTGCACCAAGTGAATCTTTTTTAAGGACCCTATAGACTAAGAACAAAAACCGGTAGGCTTACCGTATGCGCTTGTCCCACGATTAGACTCCAGCGTGAGAGTAAGTAATCGGTTCGAGTATATGTGAGGGTTTAGAGTATTGTGTGTATCGTACCTTTATGGAACCTTGGGGGTTCCTTTTATACCCGAGAGAGTCCTGGCTGGGCTCTCCTACTCTTGCGACCTAGGGAAGAGATAATGACACAGAATAGCTTGATCTTTATCGCATAACCAAGGTAAGTGTATATCTCTTATCCTTAGGCGAATATAACTATATGATAGATTATATTTTGTCTTCATCCTGTCGCGTTGCGACGAGGACTTGACAAAGTAACCATTCGTCGTGCGCAAATGGTTTATTGAGCCTCCTAGGCCTTGCGCGTACTGTGCAACGACAATCCATACCCAATGGAAACGGGTAGTACCCATAGGTCGGCTTATACAACCCGAATAGGGACTATACGTCATCAACTACCCTAACTAACCACCATATAAAAGGAAATTTTATACTAAAAACAAACACACAACACCTCACACCAAAATTTTTCTCTCCCCTCTCTTTTTTCTTTCTCTTACCATGAACCCCCAACACCAAAACACCCTTGATTTTCAAAAACTGAACTTGAATTCTTAAAATCTAAGGTTAGACCCATCTTACTTTTAATTTTATGATCATATTGATCTAAAATTTAGCCACATGCATGATCATTTTTTCTTAATCATTTTTTAAAGAATTTTACTTGTTTGATCCATTTTTGTGCTTGTATAAAAGTGTTAATATTGTTATATTTGATCTAAAACTATTGAATGTATGATTTGTGAAGTGGGTTTTGTAAGAAGTGTACATGTAAGTGAACTAGGTATGTTAGGACTTGAAATGGATGATTGTAGGTTGATTGTAGGAGTATAGATTTGGTTAAAATGGGTTAAAATTTTGATTTAGGATGGTTTCCAAAAATGAAATTTAGACCAGCAAGTTTGAAGGTATTTTTGGAAGTCTTAAGTTTGGATATAAGTTGAGATGATTAGATTTTATTGTAGATATTTTCATAAGCTTCGATTTGATATAAGATGGAGCTTCTAACTCAAAACGAGGAAGAAGTTATGTTAGTTTGATTATTCGTGTACCGGGAGGCGAGTATTGACACAATACAAAATTGTTGTCGATGTTTTGATCAAATCTGGAGGACTATAAAATGAGTTTTTGAAAATGGTCGAGGTCTGTTTTTGAGCTCTAAACCTAGGGTTTTGAGTCTATTTTTAAATCCATGTGTCGGTTCTGTAAATAGAATTGTTTAGAAAGGTCAAAATGGTTTTGTAAGTCAAAGGTGTAAAACTGTCTGGATTTTTCAATTCAAAGACGTGTCGGGCATCTTAGAGGTAAAAACTTTTGATAAAGTTTTAAGAGGGCTTTCTATAGATAGTAAGTGAGTTTCTCAGGTAGTTTTATAAGCTTTAGATATGTCTAATTAGGGGAAGCCAACCCGGACATTTGGTATGTACCGGCAGAATATTATTGGGAGTGTTGTTTAGTAAAGTAAATGTGTAGAAGTTTATGACAGTATCACTTGCATGGGAAATTGTGTGATTTTATTTTGATTTTGAGTTCTTGATTTGATTTTATTAAGTATGGATCATACTTGAATATATTGTTATTAAAATGCGCGCCTTATTTGGTAGGTTGCCGTTTTCGTGTTTACCGGGCATCGTTTATCGTTGAAGATCGTCTTACACTTCTATTACTCAAGGTGAGTTTATAGCCTCGGTTTATACTTGTTTTAAATGTTTTTAAACCCGCGAAGGGGATACATGCTATTTGAAATATAATGAACACATGTCATGAATGATTGTTTGGACCCGAATGTTGCTTGTTGTTGCCTTGAATTGTATAAGTTCCTAGTTGCAGAAGTCCATAAATTCATGAGCCGTTAAAAATTGTCTTACCCTTGTGTGGGATAGAAATAGCCGCTTGTTCAAATGATTGTACTATTAGGTTGACGACCCTATCTGAGACTTGGGCTTTAAGTTGAGTAACCTCTCGGAAGGATATTTTTCGAGAATGAGAGTCAGTGTATAAGAATTGCAACTAATACCCAAGTAGGGGGTTTCATATAGTCATGTTGGCATTAGGCGTGGGTGACTAAGTTAAGGAGCCAGTGTTATGAGCTTAATACAATTCTATAGTTGTTGCTATAAGATGAAATTCCTAGATAATAGATTGTAAACGTAACAATTCTATTAAATGATTATGAATGATGTGGAAACCTTGGTTTCCTCGATCTTTTAGCTACTAGGAATGCATCATGTTCATATGATTAGGTAATCAAAGCGGAATTAGAACACGACATATTAACAAGGTGTTTGGACACAAGAACATGAAGTAAAACAAATGGATTGTTCATTATATTAATAACAAACAATCACTAGGTGTGTGTACATTGAATCCCACACCTAGTCAACACACGCTTTTAGGTTTACATTGTATATGAAAGTTATGAATAAACCTAATACCCATGGTTCCTTTTATAGTGTAAGGAATAGGGTTTACAAGAAATAATATCAAATAAACATGTAAATCTTCTATTCAAATAAACTTATACAGAATATATTCTGTATACTTATCTAAATAGAAGCTTCCAACAACACTTGTCAATATTTCTGTCAATGCTTGGATTGCATGTGACAATGCTTGGATTGCACTTGACAATGCTTGCTTCTGTCAATGCCTGATTTGTTCTTGAGAACGCCTGGAATACACTTGTCAACACTTAGACAAATGCCTTCATGTTTTCTTCGTTTTTGAGTTTCTGCCACATCAACTTTTTGACCCAACAATCTTCCCCTAGGTGATGTCGGCAAAACTCTTTGTGTATCTCTTGTAAGTTGTACATCATCTTCAAATTGCTTCCCCTCAATTGTAGCATGTATGTCTTCCCCTTTTTGTCACATCAACAGGGAAGTAAACAATGTATGCAATCTTGAAGATTCTCCAATTGTAGCTCTATGTAATGACCTTGAAGAAAAATAAGTACAATAATTTTGATGTAGAAGTAGAATAACACAAACTTTGTATTTCTTTCACCCAATTGCTTACTAGTTGATAAACTCTTCCCCTAGTTGTCGAAACGACTAGATCAAAAATGCAACTCTTTCATTGCAAAAGGGGGCTCAGTTTATTGGTACGGAACGGGAACTGAAAACCAACAAAAACCGTATAACTATAATCCAGCTATTAGCTATAACAATATATTTAGATCCAATGATCAAGGTGTATTGCTCACCCATCAGTTTTTATTACATGGGTACTGGTAACCTTCACGACTATGGGCCAATCGTATGCTATAACAATATATTATAACTATAATAATAGATGAGAATTTTTGTAATTAAAAATAATAATAAAAAAAGCGCCCCTCTCACAGCCTTTTCACGACAGTTAAATTTTTATGCCACGACAGTTAATTTTTTTATAGAGGATGGTGCCTTTTCATTAACAAACACGTACAATGATTTAACAGATAACCACCATGCGATAACCGTCAACTGTCATCCGGCCTCTTCCAGAACACATCAGATCAACAATTACAGTTTTGATATTGGGGGTTTTTGCTAACCATGTTTATTCTTGATCCATGTTGGTTTGCATTGGAATCATCGACAACATAAACAAAGGTATTATTTCCTTTCTCTATCACTTCATTACCACAAATAGTCTAAATCTGCCGTGATAACTTCAAAACATAACATTCGGCCTCATCATTCTAGATCTGCCGTGATAACTTCACCCACAAAAACAAATCTAATCTAACAAACTTGCATACACAATTTGCGGTTTGAGTTTTTAGTACATCTCAATTGGCGACTAAAACGACGACGTTTTAGTCTGCTGGCTCCCACTGAAATTTCAGGCTACAAAAAACCCGACCCATTTAAAAAAAATACATATGATATCATCAATCTAGAGATACCTTGAAACAAATATGATGAAACCTTATGTACATAATTTGGTGTCAGTTTTTAATTTTGATAGATCATGGTGATAATTAGTTGGTGTGCTGTGTCATCCGATTAAGGGATTGGTTGAAGAAGAAATACATGTAGGAGGTTGATCTATATTCCGAATTGTGAGTTTATAAACGATATCAGTATTTTTATGGGTTTCATGTGATGTTCATCGTGTATGATTTTCTCAAGATTCATGTGTGGCTATAAGTAATGTCGTTGTCCTTTAGCTGCAGTGGTATTTTAAGGTTTAGTAGTGTAAGTTAATCCTATTGAGAAGTGAAAAAGGTTGTTGTGTCTGCCCATAAATGGTCGTTTCATGTGAAAAATGTCAGGGCATTTCCGACCATCTTAATAATAGCTAGGCATTCGGTGGTATCCGACCCGTATCTTGGTTGGGCAACCCGGATGATATTTTTTCAAATTGGTTGATTCACTATTTTTTTGATTGCTTCTGCTTTTGGAATACCTCATTCACACAGATGAAGTTGGTATGCACGTAAGAATGTGTATAAACTATAGTGATTAGGTGTGCATAAGTTGGGTATCATTTGTGTATAAGCTTATATTGCAAGTATGCCTTATTCACATCTCCATTAGCTGTAGTATTAAAATATTTGAATCCTTGATATAAAATGATCATCAAGATCACCCATACCGATTTTCCTCTTCTCCGTTAGTTCTAGCATTATCAGTAATCTATTTCACCCGTCCTTCAATTGCTTAAAGAATTATTAAGAGATGTATATAGAGTTGTATGTTTTGCTAATAAGCCTTTTGGCAGTTTTTTAAAACCTAAATTGTAACACAGTAGCATATCTTTTAGATAATTGTATGTACTTGAGGTACAACATTTTAAAAAAATATTTATTTTTTAATGTATCCTTGAATAGACTTCTTTTAAAAGAGAAAGCTCATTAGAAAACAACTAGGATACTTGCATTATAGGAATTATTGTTGATTTCACATAGGTAATGCTATTAATTTTGGATACGACATACCATTTTTCCTTTTACTTGAGGTACAACATTTTAAAAAAATATTTTAAGAGTAATTATATGTTGCATATGGGATTTATGTTTCCATAAGGTTAGTGCGATTGAAAGTATAGACGGTCACATTAAAATTATTCACAAGAAATTAAATATTCATTGCTTGCCTTGGTATGAATAACTCGCTATCCGCTTTATTGTGAGTTCGTACATAACACCAGTCTCATTATTTCATTACTTGATTAGGTCCATGAAGCAGAAAGATTTTGTATTGCAGCACTACAGGATGACGGCCAAAAACGGGGCTTACAGTATGATAAACTTTGTTATCATATCTATACAATTTTATATGCTTTGGCGTTTGGCATCGAGTAGGCTGACGATTTTGAGATTCTTATGAAATAGAAATAAGAAGCTGCAGGAGTCACTGCAGATGGGCAGAGACTAAGCAAGTGGTGAAACGTTTATTGCGGCTGCATATTTGTGGTAAGTGTAAATAACACCACTTATATAAATAGGAATGCTTCGATTTTACTCCAGCTGTGTTTGTGTTTTTTGTAGGAAAAACACACCGACACCAGCTTTGTAACTGAGTGCGGCCGTAACTACCGAACCAAAAAACAGGCCCCGGAACGAAGCTTACATTATACAACGCTCTCACATATTGAACACTACCGTATTATTATAATACTTTTTGTAAATTTTTATTATTGTTTGGCGCCAAACTTTCACAAAATGAAGCCTAACGAATGATCAACACGAGCAAAATCCTCAGCAGATCCAAGCGTTGCAAAGATCTTTGTCAGGTAATGTCACCCAAGGAAAGTTTTACTCAAATTTTATTAGTGTTGTAGATTAATGTTGTTGATAAGGTTACATGCTCAAAAAAAAGGTGTCCCTTCGTACCTGTTGCTTAAAAAAGTTTTGTTCTCTTAAACTAGAGTGATATGAGGTGTTTGGATAAAGGTTATACTAGGTGTATCTACGTCTACGTGATTTTAATACGTTTGCCGTAGGCATTTTATGTATCTTGGATATCTGGAAAGAAAGTACTTATAGAAGCTATAAGCTAAAAAGTCTGAAAATAAGCCAAAAATGTGAGCTTCTGATTTAAATTTATGTTGTTTTGAGATTGTTGGAGTAGGGGTTGTTTGAGTTTATTTATAGGCTTATGAGCAAATCTGGCTTGACTTATGTTACATAGGGAGTTTAATAATGGGCTTATATAACTCTGTTATGTCGTCACCAACCTATATTATTCATTGAATCCATCATTGCTGAGTATCTTTTGGTGTCTAAACATTTTTTAACATGTCACAACGCTTAATATGATCAACCATTTTTATCCGTTAATAGACCCGTTCAATTTGTCAATTATAAGTTTCATTAACCTAAGTACGCGTAATGTCTGCAATAGCTTTTGGCATGTATGGAATTAGATAAACATTCACGCTTTCATGGTCTAGCTGAGACACGATTTCACTTGGGTACATATTGCTATTGTTGTTGTTGTAGAGAATAATGCACAAAGAGAGCTATAGTCTTACTACTGATCCCCATGCCACAGGACATACAACCTACTGGCCTTGATGCACAGTTCGAATATCCTGATGGATACAACAGTCGTATAATTATAATCAAAAATCGGCGGTTTAAACTTCAGTTTCAGCTTTAAAAATTGTCGATCTTAGCTCAAAATATGCCACATTATGCAATGTACGAGAAGGCTAAACAATATGTTGGCAGACTAAATGATTGCAAAGGCTAAAATGTGAACGTGAATACGGGTTTGTCACGTAGCAGGTGGCTTAGAAGGCCAAAGGAGCAGTAAAGTGACAATGGGTGGACTAAAGAAATACGGGTCTTCCACGTGGCATTGTGAGCGAAGCAAGGTACAGTCTATCTCCGCTTCTTTTTTTGTCAATGTTTACTTTTGTATATGCTTTGCTGCCAACGGCGAAAAAAAAACATGAAATGCTTTTTTAACATTACAAGCTTTTGTCATAACAAGTATACTAATCAAGTGATAGGAAATAACTGAGTGTGCATAAAATTTCTCTTGGTTGTTACGTAGTATAATCTTCCCCATTTGTTTATCTTAGCAAATGATATTATATATTTGTTTGTTGTAAAAAAGCTTTCTTCTTTGTCTTAGATTGTGTGAATATTCTTTTTTTTATGTATGATATTACATAATCCTGATTCCTACGTAGTCTAAATTTATATGAAAGTGCATACCTGTCGAAATATTGATAGTAATTTACAGATTTTAGGTAAGAGGGTCTTTGGAGAAATGTTGGCATGAATGATGGTTACACTGATATTCTTAGAAACTACAAAGACCTGGAACTACAAGTTGTTGCAGTTTAGACCTTACATACATGATATGTAATCGATTCTTATGGAATATGTGGAGTCAACATGTATATCCAATAAAGACCAGGCAGAACCTACTCCACAGAAAACCTTTCAAATGTACTTTATTTGCAAT
Organism: Glebionis coronaria; assembly: GCA_025667525.1. NCBI lineage: Eukaryota > Viridiplantae > Streptophyta > Magnoliopsida > Asterales > Asteraceae > Glebionis > Glebionis coronaria. The sequence continues at coordinate 172,394,297 of CM046879.1, read as the reverse complement.
GTGTATGGAATGTGAAACTTGCTGTTGTGCTATGGTTCACAAATTTTCGTACGCAAACACCCCCGCAGCAAAGCGCGGGTCTTCATCCTTGTTTAGTCCAATGACAAGGTGTATTGCTCACCACAGTTTTTGTTACATGGGATCTGGTAACCTTCACGACTATGAGCCAGTCGTACGCTATAACAATATATTTAGTACAGAGACAAGGTGTATTGCTCACCTAAATAAGAAAAACAAATTTGTGAAAACTAACTTCAACATCATACTTACCATAAGAATTCTTCCCCTTAATCATATACGACTTTATAAAAAATATCTGAGCCATAAATATGAATTTGATATTCTATATAAAAGCGGAGATCCCATGTACCTTCGTGTGTAAATACTCTCCTCTTTTTGTGTGCCAAAATCGTATCAATTTTCCAAACAGCAGCTATTCCTTTTGTTGTCCAACATCTTCCTTTGTCCAAGATATAAGCACTGTGTGTTGTCCAATATCGGACAATATTTGTCAGCGTTTGAAAATGTATATATCGGACAACAAGTGTCAACGCTTTCTATCAGCGTCAACTTTATTCCTGTCAGCGCCAACTTTGTACCTGTCAGCGCCTAGCCATCAGCGTCTCATCCATGCCTTGTCAGCGTCACACCAACATCAATCAGCGTCACACCAACATCTATCAGCAGCTAATTGATCTAGGGTTTCATAAACCCTAAATCATGATTTTATGTGAAAACCATAAACTGTAGTGAACTTCGACATCGAATAAATTCTTCATGAGAGCTCAGATCAAAGATCCCTTCGTTGAAGTCCTAGACACAAGTGTCAAGAACCTACAGCGCGAATTTCACGACGATCCAACGGTTAACGAAGGAGAAATCGCGTTTTTACTATTACTGTTCACATAAAACAGCATATGATCACTGCTGACTTTGACGCTTAATAACTTTTTCTTGGGGATAGATCTCGACAATCCCTCCGGTGGATATCTAGATATATGTGTGTAGAACACACACAAAATATTTCGTGGCGATCTAATGGTTCAATAAAATGTTCTGGCCTTCTGAATACTGCTGCGCACACAAAAATGTCCAAAAAACCCTAGACGGGTTTTTCTTCTTCTTCACAATACACGAACACCTTGTTGGTCCTAGCATCACGAGCCACGAGGCTTTGATACCAACTGTGGAAACCTTGGTTTCCTCGATCTTTTAGCTACTAGGAATGCATCATGTTCATATGATTAGATAATCAAAGCGGAATTAAAACACGACACATTAACAAGGTGTTTGGACACAAAGAACATGCAGTAAAACAAATGGATTGTTCATTATATTAATAACAAACAATCACTAGGTGTGTGTACATTGAATCCCACACCTAGTCGACACACGCTTTTAGGTTTACATTGTATATGAAAGTTATGAATAAACCTAATACCCTTGGTTCCTTTTATAGTGTAAGGAATAGGGTTTACAAGAGATAATATCAAATAAACATGTAAATCTTATATTCAAATAAACTTATACAGAATATATTTTGTATACTTATCTAAATAGAAGCTTCCAACAACACTTGTCAATATTTATTGTCAATGCTTGGATTGCACTTGACAATGCTTGCTTATGTTAACGCCTGATTTGTTCTTGACAATGCCTGAAATACACTTGTCAACGCTTAGACAAATGCCTTCATGTTTTCTTCGTTTTTGAGTTTCTGCCACATCAACCTTTTCACCCAACAATCTTCCCCTAGTTAATGTCGGCAAAACTCTTTGTGTATCTCTTGTAAGTTGTACATCATCTTCAAATTGCTTCCCCTCAATTGTAGCATGTATGTCTTCCCCTTTTTGTCACATCAACAGGGAAGTAAACAATGTATGCAATCTTGAAGATTCTCCAAATGTAGCTCTATGTAATGACCTTGAAGAAAAATAAGTACAATAATTTTGATGTAGAAGTAGAATAACACAAACTTTGTATTTCTTTCACCCAATTACTCACTAGTTGATAAACTCTTCCCCTAGTTGTCGAAACGACTAGATCAAAAATGCAACTCTTTCATTGCAAAAGGGGGCTCAGTTTATTGGTACGGAACGGGAACTGAAACCAACAAAAACCGTATAACTATAAGCCAGCTATTAGCTATAACAATATATTTAGATCCAATGATCAAGGTGTATTGCTCACCCATTAGTTTTTATTACATGGGTACTGGTAACCTTCACGACTATGAGCCAATCGTATGCAGGGCCGGATTTAGGGGTGTGCAAGAGGTGCAACCGCACAGGGCCCAAAATTTTTGGGGGCCTCCGATTAATGACGAGGATCGTGATTTTATTCTGGGTTAAGCATAAAATTGATATGTAATCTAAACTTAAGATCTGATATTATATAAGCAACATTTCATTTGGAATTTGGATTATTTTCAAGTGATTCATGAGAAGAAAAAAAAGAGAACTGTACATGGTAGAATGAGATGAAGAAGATGATTAATTTAAAGAATGTTTAATTTACACTCTGTGCTTTACAAGGGGTACACTATTTTCTCATATTTTAGTTATTAAGTTAAATAATTACAATTTAGCTAACAAAAATTACAATTTAAACTCATTAGTCCATTGATACATTTTTAATTTTTTATATATGTGTTAAGAAATTGGTTTTTAATTAGAAGTTTAGAACTTTTGTCTTTAACAACCTTATTTATATGTATTTAAATATTTTGTCTTGCTTAAAAGCTATATCTTGTTAAAATGGCACAAAAAAGTCATGTTTATTTTCTTTTTTGGTTATTCATAACTTTTTTTCTCTACTTATAATGCGGTTAGTTTAACTAATTAATGATTAAGTCATCACGTACGTTTTTTTTATTATAAACTTAATTTGCATATATACGACCTTTTTTTTACCAAAGGGCCTCATATACAGTAATGGCACAGGGCCTCCGGAATTCACGAGACGGCCCTGATCGTATGCTATAGCAATATATTTAGTCCAATGACAAGGTGTATTGCTCACCACAGTTTTTGTTACATGGGAACTGGTAACCTTCACGACTATGAGCCAGTCGTACGCTATAACAATATATTTAGTACAGAGACAAGGTGTATTGCTCACCTAAATAAGAAAAACAAATTTGTGAAAACTAACTTCAACATCATACTTACCATAAGAATTCTTCCCCTTAATCATATACGACTTTATAAAAAATATCTGAGCCATAAATATCAATTTGATATTCTGTATAAAAACGGAGATCCCATGTACCTTCGTGTGTAAATACTCTCCTCTTTTTGTGTGCTAAAATCGTATCAATTTTCCAAACAGCAGCTATTCCTTTTGTTGTCCAACATCTTCCTTTGTCCAAGATATAAGCACTGTGTGTTGTCCAATATCGGACAACATTTGTCAGCGTTTGAAAATGTATATATCGGACAACAAGTGTCAACACTTTCTATCAGCGTCAACTTTATTCCTGTCAGCGCCAACTTTGTACCTTTCAGCACCTGGCCATCAGCGTCTCATCCATGCCTTGTCAGCGTCACACCAACATCAATCAGCGTCACACCAACATCTATCAGCATCTAATTGATCTAGGGTTTCATAAACCCTAAATCATGATTTTATGTGAAAACCATAAACTGTAGTGAACTTCGACATCGAATAACTTCTTCATGAGAGCTCAGATCAAAGATCCCTTCGTTGAAGTCCTAGACACAAGTGTCAAGAACCTACAGCGCGAATTTCACGACGATCCAACGGTTAACGAAGGAGAAATCGCGTTTTTACTATTACTGTTCAAATAAAACAGCATATGATCACTGCTGACTTTGACGCTTAATAACTTTTTCTTGGCGATAGATCTCGACAATCCCTCCGGTGGATATCTAGATATATGTATGTAGAACACACACAAAAAAATTTGTGGCGATCCAACGGTTCAATAAAAAGTTATGGCCTTCTAAATACTGCTGCGCACACAAAAATGTCCAGAAAAACCCTAGACGGATTTTTCTTCTTCTTCACAATACACGAACACCTTGTTGGTCCTAGCATCACGAGCCACGAGGCTCTGATACCAACTATGGAAACCTTGGTTTCCTCGATCTTTTAGCTACTAGGAATGCATCATGTTCATATGATTAGATAATCAAAGCGGAATTAGAATACGACATATTAACAAGGTGTTTGGTGGTAACTAGAATTTTGGCCAAGTAAAAAAAAGATTCGTTTAAGTATGTCTCTTCGAATTGAAAAACTTGTGTTTAATGTGTGACTCAGTTGAACTTTGGTGGAACAAAGATGTGTCGTTGTAGTTTTAAAAATAAAAGGTGCAAAACAATTAAAGTAAAAGTGCAATTAAAGTAAATCTAAATCTAATTAAATAAATGGTGCAAGTAATTAAAAGCGAGACTAAAATTAAAGGGCAATAAAGTAAATAACGCAAACTTAAATCTAACTAAGGCAAGCTTAAAAACGCAACTAAGACTAAATCTTAAACTAAGGCAAATAAACTTAAAGTGCAATTAAGAAAAAGGCGGGAAAAATAAAGCTTAAAATGAAAAGGCAGAAAACTAAAAACTAAGATTTCCCTATCCGGAATAAACTCCTATTCGGAATAAATGCTATTCGGAATATCTGTCACCTATTCGGAAAGATTAGCCCTATTCGGAATATTTGTCTACTCGGAATGATTGACCCTATGCGGAATAATCCTCTATTCGGAATAGCTGTCCCTATTCAGAATATTCAGGCCTATTCGGAAAAAGATATTTATTCGGAATAAATGCTCTATGCTGAAACCCTCCCCTATTCGGAATACTGGAAATTCCGAATAAGCAATTTCTTCAAAACCCCTATGCGGAATAATTAAATATTCCGAATAAGCAATTTCTACAAAACCCTTACGCGGAATAAAACCTCTGTTCGGAATATAAAATATTCCGTATAGAGTACAATAATCCACACCTATTCGGAATGTTCTGGGCTCGAGTCTGGGAATGATCAGAAACAGTAAAACGAAGAACAAGGAAAAAGAGATAGCACAGATCTAAAAGAAACTCAACCAAATCAACAAAAAGATTAAACCAAACTAATAACAAAACATCTAATGAACATAAACAATCAATCCAAAATAACAAATCAAACAATAAAGATCAAGATAATCAAAACCCACTTAAATAAATCAATCAAAATCAAGAACATAAACATAAACAATAACAATCAAAGACTAAGAAAGGAAGAATGAGATTAACAAGATAAAGATAAGGCTTGACAAGAATTAAAAAGAAAAACTTACTTGAATTAAATGGTAATTAAGGTGCAAGACAAGGTAATTAAATGACAAGTATTTAAATTGACAAGGTAATTAAAGGTGGAAGGACTAATTGTCACGATTAGCCAACAAAAACAAATGCTTAACAATCTAAACTATTTATAGGGGAGGGTTAAGGAAGCTTCCTCCCCTCCTTCATTTCTTGTTAATTGCGGGATTAAGTCCCTCCTTCATTTAATCTTCATTAATTGCGTCATTAGTCCTTTTCTTCTAATCTTTCTTTTAAATCTGGACTTTAAGGACTTGTGGCTCGGGATATCTTTTGAACTCGTCTTTAATTTCTTCAATACATTAGACTTGAGTTCTTTGGCTTTTGATAAACTTCCGTCTTTTGACTTTTTCTTCGATAAATCTTCAGAATTGGCCTTGGACTTCCGTTCTTTTTCCACTTTTGACTTCTTGACTCCGTCTTTCATCTTTTTCTTCAATAAAAGCCGTGAATGCCCGTGAATTCCCGTGTTTTCTCCACTTTTCACAATTTCGTCCTAAATTACAACAAAAACATAAACCACGCATAATTCCGACATAAAAGACATAAAATACATGTTTTGGTCCGGTTATTATTGTAATTAAGTGGTAGAAAAGATGGGTGTTTACACACCTATCAAAGCCCCTACACTTGACCATTGCTATGTCCTCATGCAATGCATTAGTTACAAAGCATGTTTACACTTTTCATCATAATCAATCCACGTTGGCCTTTATTAAAGAGATAGAAAATTATAAAAATGCAAAGCAAAGAAATTAAAAGCATACCTTGGGTTTTGAAAATGTCATGAATAATCATCATCCTCAACTTTTCACTTTCTCCAAACCAAGCTTAAAAACGAGATCATTGTTATTATAAGTTAGTAAACTAACACGAACTCATGTGGGCCAATTATTCACTTAGACTCCCTTATTCCTATGGGTATCTCTTATATTTTATTATTTGTCTTGAATGATCACGAAGATGCATTGTTTGACTTATTTCGATAATTATTAAGTCTGAAAATAAAGTGCACGATTTAATCAATAGTTAGCTAAAGGACCAAATCTTTTAAAACTGCTTCTCGGGATATCAAAAAGTTCATATCTTGGCATAACTTGGTTCGCGATTTGAGACCTTCCTCGGGCCGATATTTGGCAGCGACTTCATACTTCAAATCTTGAGAGACGTTCATGAAATAATGGTCTTCTCTTCATAATTGGAATTTCTTCACTTGGAATTTTTGAGAGATTCTTCATATATGGACCACGACTTCTTCATTTTTTCTCCAATCTTTATTGTGGATTTTGATATACAACGATCCGCCTCCTTTATTGACTTGGATCTATTTATCCTCATACCTTGTTAGGGTCTTTTCGGATACACTTCTCCATGACTTTTGAGGAGTTTTTGCTTTTCGTCGTGTGTCTCGATCCTTCATATTGATTTTCGATAAATTATTCTTCACATCACTTTTGGATCTTTAGCAACAAAACATAGCCCTCATGCCTTGTTAGGGCCTTTTCGGACTCGCCAATCTTCGCGCCCCGCTTCATAAGTTATGCCTTGGCTATGAACTCTTGTCATTACCGAGCAACTTTTAAACGATCTGGGGCTAGAAGCTAAGTAACTTTTCAAATCGTACAACCTTATTTATTAGTAGATAAATTTATTAGCAAGCGATGGGAGAATAGGCTTATAATTAACTCACATAAATTCACGAAAGAATACCAAACTTATAATTGGCTCTATCATCTCTCGTTCTCCACAGTTTAAAATCTCAAGTAATGAGACTCGTGGATACTTAGCCTATTAAATCAAAATTTTGGGTTTTCGAGTCGCCTATAGGATCTTGCAAATTCTTAGACTCTTTCAAGTTTAGAAATCGCATCTTAAAGTTCCCTTGATAAGCAACTCTCTAGGATCAATTATAGGAACTTGCGAAAAGTTCTTGTTCTTAACCCGTGAAAGTTAAGACTTTCGCGTTTTATAGCTCCCTATATAAAAGCCTAGCAAAACTTGACTTAAACACGTTGAGGATACTAGCTAGAGTAAACTCGGATTGAGTCAAAAGATTCACAACGTTTGAAAATTAAAACCACTTATTAAACATTTATTCTAGCAAAGGAAGAAAATAACTATACAAAGGGAAAAACTAATAGGCCAAAATAGATCAAAAATTTTGAAAAATGTCGAAAAATTTATTTTCCGGTTAAAATGAGGACAAATACAAGGAAAAGACCACTTAACTTCGATAGAAGTCCCCCCTACACTTAAGATAAACATTGTCCTCAATGTTTAAGCATGTGGGAGTAAACTCCCCTACACTTAGGACATTGTGCACGTTGTTTAAATTTTGCTAAGGAAAAGATAACTAAAGAGATTCCTATTTTAATATTGAGAATATATAAAATAGTGAATCGAAAAGAGTTTAGGATAGAACCGGGAAGAAGTAGAACACGGAATCACGGGTCGTCAAGAATCAGCAAGAGTGGATCATTGAAGCTCGAATCCTTGATTAAGAAGTGAGGAGAGGAGAGCAAACCAAAGGGTCCCCCCTACACTTATGGTAAAGAAAGCGAAAAGATAGATGCATGGGTTGCCTCCCAAGAAGCGCTTGGTTTTTGTTAACCGAGTCGTTAGCCTGACTCGACCTTGATCATCAACGGAAGAAGCATGAAACATATCCACCAGGATCAAAGACATAGTTTTCATCCATCAAAAAGCACAAGCGTAAGGCGAACAAGGCAAGCCAAAGAAGAAGTGGCAGGGTTCCCTTAAGCAGTGGTGGAGCACGGTGGAAGCAAGTAGGAAGCGGTGCAAGCATGTCTTCAAAATTTCCAAAGATTTTTCCTTTTATTTCATCAGGTGGATACTGAGATGGCTTAAAGACTTCAATACCAGGGTCGAACACTTTTTCCTTCAAGGGAAAATAGCACTCACGCTCAGCCGAGTGTGAAGAAGATCCGCATAGAAGCACAACCTCGTCCTCAGAAGTGGGACAAAGAGGTGTCAAATCATAAGTGCAACGGATTTCGGTGTCGACCGGTTTCTTCTCCTTTGACAAAATGCTCTTCAAATCCAAAGTAGGATCAAGGCGATAATCTTCAAAGTCTAAAGGAGGAGCATCACTCTCATGAGGGAAGTAGGTGTTGAGAAATTCAGAGAAATCTTCCTCAAATGAGTAATCGTCCAAAGGAGGATCGAGTGATGGAGGAGGATCTTCAGCATGTGAAGAATCGCTCGAGAGAGTATCGGCCTCATCAAAATCATCATATGTGGGCAGCTCGGGATACTCAGAAGTACAATCACAATCATCCGAATCTGAGCTAGAATCATCATCATAAGCATCGAAGACCGGTTGAGAATCATAAATGGGAGAAGCGTCCAAAGTAGAGTGAGAATCATCCACATTATCTTCAAAGAGTGGATTAGCAGTGGAAGACTCGAATAGAGGATTGTCATAGACGGTAAAGTCATTGAGCACATTTATCATATTCACTGATTCTCGGCCTCCAAAGGATTTACCTGTAAGCTTCCCCATTTTAAAAACTTTAGAATCATCCCCGACTCGTAAGATTAACTCACCTTCGGCTACATCTATTAAAGCACGTCCGGTTCTCAAGAATGGCCGACCAAGTATTAAAGGAATACGAGGGTCCATTTCATAATCAACTACGACAAAATCGACCGGGAAGGTAAATGTGCCAACTTTGATAAACACGTCTTCGGCTATACCAACGGGGTAAGCGAGAGTGCGGTTTGCAAGTTCGAGAGTCATATTTGTTGGAATGAGGTCGGGCAATGATAGTGTTTTCCAAACACTCAGTGGCATCAAATTAATACTAGCCCCGAGATCAGCAAGGGCAGTAAATTCTTCAGTTTTCTTGAACACGCAAGGCAACACAAAACGACCGGGATATCCAAGCTTTTCCGGAAGTTCTCTAAGAAGAACTGCAGAGCAGTTTTCGTTTAAGCGTGTGTTGGCGAGTTCAATCAGCTTCTCCTTCTTGCTAAGCAATTCCTTGAATGCTTTGACAAATTTCAGCATGTGGCAAAGTGCTTCAACAAGGCTAATGTTGATGGTCATTTTAGATAGCATATCCACATATTTTGATACTTGGCAGTCATTCTTGGTTAGATCATTGGTCTTGCCTATGCGAGAAGGGTATGGGATTCTAGGTTGATAAGGGTTAGGTGAAGGTGTAGTTGGTGAAGGTTGTGATGTTGAAGGGTCCTTCCGAGATACATCGTCATGACGAGGCAGAGACGGTAATGGTGTACTATCACTAAGTGTAAGAGGAGTAGGGATATATGGTGGTGGAGAAGGTGTAGATGATGGTGGTGAATCAGGTGGATTGACAATGGTAATTCCACTACGCGTAGTTATAGCACTCACATTAGCTCGAGGATTAGTGACGGTGTTTGAAGGTAGAGAACCCGAAGAAGAAGAAGGTTGAGCTTCGGGCAAGAAACTAGCCAACAGATTCTTTAATTCAGTTGTTTGAGTGATGAAGGAGGATTGAAGATTATCACGAACCTCGGTTCTGATGTCATTACCTTGCTTTAAGATATCTCCATTCAAATTGATTATTTGGCTCTGTAGATTCTTGATTTTCTCACCTTGAGTTCTCATGATTGTGTCAACATCGGGATTAATGGGTGGGTGTTGTTGGGTGGGTGGTTGATAAGGGTTAGAAGCACGAGGTGGGATTTGGTTGCTTCTATTGTAGTTGTTGGTGGGATTTTGGTTTTGAGGAGAAAAACCGGGTGAAAGGTAGTTGTTGGAACGGTAGCTCAGCAGATTTCTATCCCCTTGTTGTCTAGCTTGGTAATTTTCCGGTGAATAATTACCATAAGCTGCATACACATTTTCCGGATTTCCTTGTGTCGAAGGACAATCGGTGTATGAGTGAGGACCACCACATGTTTCAAAAGGATTAGCAACTGCTTTAACTTGTTGTTGTTGTTGGTTTGAAGCGAGAAGCGTAATACTTTTGCTCATTTCAGCCATCATGCGGGTGAGTTCGGTCATCTCAGGGTTTGCTGAGGTAGAGGAAACATTGACTCTCGAGTTGTTCCTAGAAGAAGCAGAGGAATCCTAGTTCTTATGATGAGTAGTCATGTTCTCTATTAACTCTCTACACTCCTCGGGTCTCCTTTTCATGAATGTGCCACCGGCGGCTGCATTGATCGTATCACGATCTCGAAAAGTCAATCTGTTGTAGAAAGTATCGATCAAAGTGACCGGAAGCATGTTGTGGTTTGGACAACGGTCGATCAAGACATTATATCTCTCCCATGCATCAAAAAGAGATTCATCGGGATCTTGCATGAAACCGCTGATCTGATTGCGAAGGCTTGTGACCATGGATGGTGGAAAGTAGCGCGACAAAAAGCGTTGAGTCATGTCAACCCAAGTGTGAATAGAATTCTTCGGGAGACGATCAAACTATTTCTCGGCATGATGTAATAGAGTGTGTGGAAAGAGTTGTAGGCGAAGCTCATCCATAGTGGCACCAGCCAACTTCATGCTTTGGGTGATTGTAATGAACTTGTCGAGGTGTTTGTTGGCATCATCATCAGGCAATCCTCTAAATGGGTTTGTTTGTACTTGCTGAATCATGTGGTGCTTCAACGAAAACTCAGGAGCGTTGATTTGCATCGGCGTAATCGGTCCTCCTCGTCCAAACATTGTTGGTTGACAAAGTTCCTCCATGGTCCGAAGATCGGGCTGTGGAAGAGCATTGTTGTTATTATTATTATTATTGAGGTGCGGTGGCATGTTGTTGTTGTTGACACCTGCCATATCTAAATCTTCTTGAGGCTCGGGCTCTTGATAATTAAAAGATCTAGTACGCATACACCTGAAAATGCAAAAGAAAACAAAACCAAACACAAAAACAATATATATACACAATAAAGATAAAATCTTTTTGGATTTTTGAAATTTTTAATTTTTATGGTTTTTTATCAATTTTTAATTTTTTATGATTTTTTTTTTGAATTTTTTATGCAAGAAAAGTAACGTTCACAAGTGAACGGATCCCAAAAAGCAACGAGACTCTCACAGAAAACTGTTGATCTTTACGAAAAGAGCCGGCATCGGCGCCATTTGGTAACTAGAATTTTGGCCAAGTAAAAAAAAGATTCGTTTAAGTATGTCTCTTCGAATTGAAAAACTTGTGTTTAATGTGTGACTCAGTTGAACTTTGGTGGAACAAAGATGTGTCGTTGTAGTTTTGAAAATAAAAGGTGCAAAACAATTAAAGTAAAAGTGCAATTAAAGTAAATCTAAATCTAATTAAATAAATGGTGCAAGTAATTAAAAGCGAGACTAAAATTAAAGGGCAATAAAGTAAATAACGCAAACTTAAATCTAACTAAGGCAAACTTAAAAACGCAACTAAGACTAAATCTTAAACTAAGGCAAATAAACTTAAAGTGCAATTAAGAAAAAGGCGGGAAAAATAAAGCTTAAAATAAAAAGGCAGAAAACTAAAAACTAAGATTTCCCTATCCGGAATAAACTCCTATTCGGAATAAATGCTATTCGGAATATTTGTCACCTATTCGGAAAGATTAGCCCTATTCGGAATATTTGTCTACTCGGAATGATTGACCCTATGCGGAATAATCCTCTATTCGGAATAGCTGTCCCTATTCAGAATATTCAGTCCTATTCGGAAAAAGATATTTATTCGGAATAAATGCTCTATGCTGAAACCCTCCCATATTCGGAATACTGGAAATTCCGAATAAGCAATTTCTTCAAAACCCCTATGCGGAATAATTAAATATTCCGAATAAGCAATTTCTACAAAACCCTTACGCGGAATAAAACCTCTGTTCGGAATATAAAATATTCCGTATAGAGTACAATAATCCACACCTATTCGGAATGTTCTGGGCTCGAGTCTGGGAATGATCAGAAACAGTAAAACGAAGAACAAGGAAAAAGAGATAGCACGGATCTAAAAGAAACTCAACCAAATCAACAAAAAGATTAAACCAAACTAATAACAAAACATCTAATGAACATAAACAATCAATCCAAAATAACAAATCAAACAATAAAGATCAAGATAATCAAAACCCACTTAAATAAATCAAACAAAATCAAGAACATAGACATAAACAATAACAATCAAAGACTAAGAAAGGAAGAATGAGATTAACAAGATAAAGATAAGGCTTGACAAGAATTAAAAAGAAAAACTTACTTGAATTAAATAGTAATTAAGGTGCAAGACAAGGTAATTAAATGACAAGTATTTAAATTGACAAGGTAATTAAAGGTGGAAGGACTAATTGTCACGATTAGCTAACAAAAACAAATGCTTAACAATCTAAACTATTTATAGGGGAGGATTAAGGAAGCTTCCTCCCCTCCTTCATTTCTTGTTAATTGCGGGATTAAGTCGCTCCTTCATTTAATCTTCATTAATTGCGTCATTAGTCCTTTTCTTCTAATCTTTCTTTTAAATTTGGACTTTAAGGACTTGTGGCTCGGGATATCTTTTGAACTCGTCTTTAATTTCTTCAATACATTAGACTTGAGTTCTTTGGCTTTTGATAAACTTCCGTCTTTTGACTTTTTCTTTGATAAATCTTCAGAATTGGCCTTGGACTTCCGTTCTTTTTCCACTTTTTACTTCTCGACTCCGTCTTTCATCTTTTTCTTCAATAAAAGCCGTGAATACCCGTGAATTCCCGTGTTTTCTCCACTTTTCACAATTTCGTCCTAAATTACAACAAAAACACAAACCACACATAATTCCGACATAAAAGACATAAAATACATGTTTTGGTCCGGTTATTATTGTAATTAAGTGGTAGAAAAGATGGGTGTTTACACACCTATCATTTGGACACAAAGAACATGCAGTAAAACAAATGGATTGTTCATTATATTAATAACAAAGAATCAGTAGGTGTGTGTACATTGAATCCCACACCTAGTCGACACACGCTTATAGGTTTACATTGTATATGAAAGTTATGAATAAACCTAATACCCTTGGTTCCTTTTATAGTGTAAGGAATAGGGTTTACAAGAGATAATATCAAATAAACATGTAAATCTTCTATTCAAATAAACTTATACAGAATATATTCTGTATACTTATCTAAATAGAAGCTTCCAACAACACTTGTCAATATTTCTGTCAATGCTTGGATTGCATGTGACAATGCTTGGATTGCACTTGACAATGTTTGCTTCTGTCAACGCCTGATTTGTTCTTGACAACGCCTGAAATACACTTGTCAACGCTTAGACAAATGCCTTCATGTTTTCTTCGTTTTTGAGTTTCTGCCACATCAACTTTTTGACCCAACAATCTTCCCCTAGTTGATGTCGGCAAAACTCTTTGTGTATCTCTTGTAAGTTGTACATCATCTTCAAATTGCTTCCCCTCAATTGTAGCATGTATGTCTTCCCCTTTTTGTCACATCAACAGGGAAGTAAACAATGTATGCAATCTTGAAGATTCTCCAAATGTAGCTCTATGTAATGACCTTCAAGAAAAATAAGTACAATAATTTTGATGTAGAAGTAGAATAACACAAACTTTGTATTTCTTTCACCAAATTGCTCACTAGTTGATAAACTCTTCCCCTAGTTGTCGAAACGACTAGATCAAAAATGCAACTCTTTCATTGCAAAAGGGGGCTCAGTTTATTGGTACGGAACGAGAACTGAAACCAACAAAAACCGTATAACTATAAGCCAGCTATTAGCTATAACAATATATTTAGATCCAATGATCAATGTGTATTGCTCACCCATCAGTTTTTATTACATGGGTACTGGTAACATTCACGACTATGAGCTAATCGTATGCTATAACAATATATTTAGTCCAATGACAAGGTGTATTGCTCACCACAGTTTTTGTTACATGGGAACTGGTAACCTTCACGACTATGAGCCAGTCGTACGCTATAACAATATATTTAGTACAGAGACAATGTGTATTGCTCACCTAAATAAGAAAAACAAATTTGTGAAAACTAACTTCAACATCATACTTACCATAAGAATTCTTCCCCTTAATCATATACGACTTTATAAAAAATATCTGAGCCATAAATATTAATTCGATATTCTGTATAAAAACGGAGATCCCATGTACCTTCGTGTGTAAATACTCTTCTCTTTTTGTGTGCCAAAATCGTATCAATTTTCCAAACAGTAGCTATTCCTTTTGTTTTCCAACATCTACCTTTGTCCAAGATATAAGCACTGTGTGTTGTCCAATATTGGGCAACATTTGTCAGCGTTTGAAAATGTATATATCGGACAACAAGTGTCAACGCTTTCTATCAGCGTCAACTTTATTCCTGTCAGCGCCAACTTTGTACCTGTCAGCGCCTGGCCATCAGCGTCTCATCCATGCCTTGTCAGCGTCACACCAACATCAATCAGCATCTCACCAACATCTATCAGCAGCTAATTAATCTAGGGTTTCTAAACCCTAAATCATGATTTTATGTGAAAATCATAAACTGCAGTGAACTTCGACATCGAATAACTTCTTCATGAGAGCTCAGATCGAGGATCCCTTCGTTGAAGTCCTAGACACAAGTGTCAAGAACCTACAGCGCGAATTTCACGACGATCCAATGGTTAACGAAGGAGAAATCGCGTTTTTACTATTCACTACTACACAAAACGCTAAAGAGACCCCCTTAAAAAGACTGGTTATGAAAAAACATGTCTCTATGACCAAAAATGGTGGGAAAAGAATGCATGGAAACTGTTTTTTTTTTAAAAACAGTCTCCATAATGTGAATTCCAAAGAAACCTGTTTTTATGATGCAACCAGTCTTTTTTATTAAACTAAAGACACTGGTTTTTACGTAACAACATGTCTCTATGTGTTTGTTTTATGGACACCATTTTTTATAAAAAAACCCAGTGTTTTTACACATTTTAAGACATTGGTTTTTAAAAAACCAGTCTTGTTTTTATTTTAATAGATTGTGGTTAATTTTTTTCTAAACTTAAAATCATAAGGACTAAACCGTACATACGTGTTTTTATAACATATTACGTTTTTACACTTTATAAAATATATATGTGATTAAAGTATAAGGGCCATTAATACATAAAAAATTAAGAATCATAATTTGTGTAAAACTTATATATACTGTATATGTAATTTTACTCGACGTAAACCTACAATATAGTTTTAGTCGATCCAACCTACAACAAATTCTTAGTCGATCAAACCTACAAACAGATACGAAAACCTACAACAACACAGATTCTTCCTGTAAGTATTTTTTCTTCAGTTGTTATTATTTAGTTGCATATACGCGGGTTGATTACATATATGTTCTTCGTTGTTATTATTTTAGCTGTTGTAATTCTTTGTGATTCACTTTTTTTATACAATTATAATTAACATATACAGTTACAAAATTGAATATCTTTTTCCCAGATATTCATTCATTCATAATATATTACATAATGTAAAAGTCCTGTCTAAACCCTTTATAAAGGGTGTCAAAATATATAACATTGCAACTACATATGTTGCAATTACCTGCACATAATTAACTAAGATATATCTAAACCCTTTATAAAGGGTGTCAAAAAAGTTTAGGTTGCAACTGCCTATGTTGCAAGTTGCTGCACCTAACTATATATACAGTCACTGTTTTGGTTCACTGTTTTGATCGCACCGAATAACGTGTCAAGGATAACAGATAAGAAAAATAAACGATTATTAATCTTGCATCTTTCGTTTACCCTTGTTAAGCTGCTGATTGTTAGCATTGACATCAATGGGTTTGATACATGGTAACCCAATAATGCAATGCCTCACTGGTGGACCTCTCTTGACAACCTTTTTATTTGTTGATCCACTGGAACTGCATGTTCTTCTAGTTTTTTTGGGATTCCATGTCTCGTCATCAGTATCCTCGTCATCGTCCTCGTCTTCGTCTTCTTCATCGTCCTCGTCTTCTTCATCTTCAGCTTGTTCATCATCTTGGTCATCATCTAATAAACATATATTGAAAACCAAGTTGAAACCAGGGACGAAGCTACTTATAAACATGTTTTATAACTATAAAAGCCATCAAATAAAGTTTGCAATTCATAATAGCTAGACACCAAATTTTATCCAAAATACAGAAAGTGTTGCCAGACAATGGACAAGAGCGATTGGGAATTTGGGATGAACTCATATATCAATTTTTTATTGTCAAGACATAGTTTGCTATTTGGCCCACCCAAAACTAGAATCCTAGGTCCGTCACTGGTTGAAACAGATTTACCATTTTATAAAAGAAGGTTGGAAATTACATACCTGGTTTAAAGGAACCTTTATAATTGATTTTTTTTGGAATTTTGAATTTACTCGAAACATCCTCATCTATCTGTATCCACTTTGAGAGTGGCCAGAAAAGTTGTTCTGACCACCCATACTTTTCCTTGATGTAATCCAAGACTTCATCCCTGAGTTTTACAGATCCAGGAACAGGCTCTACAAAACCAAAATATAATATTTAGTCCTTTTATCTGATATTATACTTAAAAATCTAACAGTCCAAACTTCTATCCAACTGTTTTAACAAGCTACCTTGGATAAAGATTATTGGAACAGAAAAGGTTTTCGTTGAAGACTCAGTGCCATCGTCTCCAAATTCAGCGAATATACCCTCAGTAAATTCGTCCAACATCTGTTGACTCCACTTCTTATTTGGTTTTCCATATTTGGCAACACCCCACTCCCACATTTCATCGGTCACTAGGCGCACTTTTTTGTCATAGTGCGTGGTTCCTACACTAATAAAAGACATTCGGTTAATAAAGGTACTAATATATGTAAACTACAAGAAAAAGGCTAAAAATGAAAACATAATTTGATGATTGCATACCTTGCTTATAGAAGCGTTGAAAAGAAAATGTATTTGAAACATCCGCATCAATAGCTTTCCACGTTTGTGGACTGTAATCCAACTGCCCGTAATTTGTTACAACGTATTCCCAAATTTTTTCGACTTTTTCTACAATGTCAACTTCAATCCAGTTAGTAAACAAAAAACTTAACAGGAAGCATAAAAATAGTTTGTTTGGGTTTTTGATCAAGAACATGGGTTATTGAATACAGTTCCGTAAGATTCTTGCTGATTCTGGTAAAATACTAACCTAAAACCTAGTTATGTGTCAACTTTCAAAGTCCGAATCACAAAAATGAAACCCTGGATCTGTTGATATGAACTACTAACAAATAAAAGAAGTCTGCTGATGTTTAATGCACTAGTGTGGATTATGAGCTATCTAATCTTGCACCAAAACACTCTAACACCTAACAAATGTAAACACGACCCTATTCTAACCTATTATCTAACTATGCTCAAAGTTACAAACCTCAAACACAAGAAAACAAGGCCTTATAGTCACTGTTTTGAATGTAGGGTTCTGGTGCTACAGTGACTGATTCAAATGCCAAATAAACGAGTTTCAAGCCACAACAATTTGAGCAAACAATAACCAAAACACAACCTATCTACATATAACCCTATATTAACAGATAATCTAAGGGCACGTTTGGTTTACAGTCCACAATAAGTATCGGTAAAGGTATAAGTATGATGTTGAATGACTATTGGTATGAGTTGAACCAGCATTTTCTATAAAGATGTTTGGTATGAAGCTTATCTTATTCTCATTTGATGTTTTCTCAAAATTTGCATCCCCAAAAGTTTTGTGGGTACGTATACGATTACAAGATTTCATGTCAACTTGTACAAACGCACCCTAAAGTCTGTAAAACAAAAGAGTTGTATGCCTACTGATTGTTTGACTGTTTTTAAACAACTATGATGTTGCAAAATCTATTTTCTAACCATTAAACTTAACACAACAGGATTACTGGTGGTTCAATCTTCATTTGAACTTATAGGTTTT
This sequence comes from Glebionis coronaria, assembly GCA_025667525.1. NCBI lineage: Eukaryota > Viridiplantae > Streptophyta > Magnoliopsida > Asterales > Asteraceae > Glebionis > Glebionis coronaria. The sequence continues at coordinate 172,376,066 of CM046879.1, read as the reverse complement.
TCAAGTAAAACTTTGTTGTTAAATAGAGAAGTGTCCACCAAAACAGAGTATGATAATAACCACTTTAATACTATAACTTACGCTCTATTCTCGAGTCTAAATTTTAAAGAAAGAAAGAGAATAGGACGGGAAAGGAAAAGTAGAGGATGACACCGTGAGAAAAATGATTATAGCAAATTGTGTTCTTGAGTTTATATTTTTAAGCAGAAAGGAAAAGATCAGAAGCTAATAATATTACCTATGTACCCTCAAGACTATATACTCCATATTAATGTCTCTTTTACAACTTAATAGATCAAGACTCACGTCCCTTCTGAAGGCTCGAGTTTTTGAGGACACGTTAGATAATAAAGCAGACAAAAAACATAATATTATCTAAACAACTTACGGGCTGTTTGGTTGGGCAATATTTAGTGGTTTTTGTGGGGTTTGAAATTAAAACTCAATTAAATACTGCGTTTGGTTGAAAAATAAGAGAAAGGGTTTGACATTATAACACATTAAAAATGGTGTTTTTTATCCCACTACAAAATGAAAGCATTTAAAACAAGGAAGCAAAAAGTATATTGAGACAAAAATGTCCTCATCTTCCTCACTGTTTCCTCTCTCCATCTGGTCTTTTACCCATCATATCTTCTTATATTTTTATTTCCCAACACCATTTTTATTTGATTTCTAACCTTGAGATTCATACTTCTATTCTTAATTTATTTTCCATGCTTCACATATCTTGCTATCTTCAATAGTTTTTAATAGTTTGGTAAGTTTTAATTTGTTTTTTTCTCTATGTGCTATTGGGTTTTAATTTTTCCCCTCTTAAAAACACTACAGAATCTTAAAGCTATGGTTTTTCAACTCACAAACCAAACAACCCCTTAAGGGGACCTCCCTCAGTTTACTGACAACTAACCTATCACTTTGTCAAACAATATTGGTTTAGCAATTAGCATAAACAATCATGTCATCATTACGAACCGATCCATTTTAGTAGGAGTACTAAACAAAACACACCAACCAATACTAGTTTAGCATTAAACGCTTTCCCAGCTACGTTTAATTTGTAGTATTATTTTGTATGGTATTGAACACACACCAACAAAACACACACACCTCCATTTTAAAATTAAACAAAACCAAGCAGAATTGAGAATACTTATAACAGTAACACATGGATCAAGATCATTTATATACCAAGATTGAGGCAACCATGCATACACACCAAATATATGTACCAACAAACATTCGTATAAAAAATCAAAGTTATCTTATACATCACGTTTATTCTATTCAAGCAAGACTTACCGATGAGCTTCTAATAAGCCCAAATATAAGCCGAAATTAACACCTCCTAATAAGCACAAATATAAGCCGAAATAAGCCGAAATATAAGCCAAAACAAACAACCCTTTATATAATCATAACTTCCAAAATAAGACCGAAAAAAGGGGTAAAACTTACCAAACATTAGTGTTGATTTTTGAAAGATCGAATTAGATGGATGTGTGTGTGACATGATCAGTGTGTGTTTTTTGTGTGTGAAATGGTCGGTTTGAGTTGTGTTAAGTGAATGTGTGTTTGACTTAGTGAGTGGTGTAAAAGTAAATGTGTGTTAGGTGTTAAGTGAATGCGTGTTTGATTAGCATGTTTGAGTTTTTATAAAAAAAAATAATTCAAAAAATCTTGGCCATGACTCGAACCTGCACCGTTTACACCACACACCAACACCTTAACCAACTACCCTCGGGTCTTTGACTGTTATACCTTTGCACAATTTATTATTTAAGGGGTGATGTGGTTTTGCTTATTAATTAAATTAGAAGCTTAATAAGCTGATTTCAGCTTATTATGTTTGATTTTTTTTAGCTTTTCATTTTTGCTTTGTTATTCAAGTAGTTTTGGACTTTTTGGTTTAAAATTTTTTTTTACGTTTTTTATTAATTTTTTATTATTATTTAAATTCCTGGTTTTAAGAAAATAGATTAAAATAGTTAAAATTAGTTTAAAATTTTATAAAAGTTATGTTAGGTTTCATTTAATATTTTTTATGTTTACAATTGAAAAAATTTCCATTTTGGCTTATTTTTAATTTTATTTAGTTTTGTAGTTTTTTATTAAGTTTAAAAATTATTATAAAATTATTAAAACGTTTTTGGACAATTTGGTTTTCAATTTAGTCTTATTTTCATTTTTCTTATTTTAATTTAATTTTTTGGTAATTTTTTGAGTATTTTTTATTTTTGTCACGTTTTACGTTTTCATTCATTTTACACCGTATTGTAATTTTTAACGTACCTCGTCTTTTGTTTTATCTTACCCATTATACGTTGTTTTCCTAAATAAGTATTCTTACCACAATCATTTTGGGTGTTCTTTTTTTCAGATGGATCGTGAAACATGGATGTACGATATAGATCGTTGTACTCCCGCTTATGTGAAAGGGTTGGCTGAATTTATCAAGTGTGCTGAGGCTCATCGAAAAAGTAGAGGAGAAACACTAATATCTTGTCCATGTGTAAGGTGTAGGAATAATAAGTCGTATGATAAGTCTGCCAGAGTTAGATATCATTTGATAGAGAACGGTTTTGACTCAAATTATACATGTTGGAAACTTCATGGAGAGATAAAACCGCAAGTTGATAATGACACAATTGTTTCGGACTCTAATATGGATGAGAATTTTGGTAATGACGATAACCATCGAGATAATCTGGAAGGGATGTTGGAAGACGTGAAAAGTAATGCTGATGAAAAGCAGGCTAAAAATTTAGAGCAATTGTTTGTCGATGCAGAAAAACCAGTGTATGAAGGTTGTAAGACGTTTACCAAACTTTCTTTAGTTCTAAGGTTGTTGGACTTAAAAGCAAAAAGTAATTGGAGTGATGTAAGCTTTACTGCCCTATTAGGTGTGTTCCATGAAGCGTTACCTGCAGATAACGACATGCCCGTTACGACATATCAGGGGAAAAAACTAACATGTCCGATGGGATTGGCGGTAGAAAGAATACACGCATGTCGCAACGATTGTATATTGTACAGAAAAGCTTATAAAGACCTACATGAGTGCCCTGTATGTAAGGCATTGAGGTATAAGCATAAGCCTCTAACGGAACTTGATAGTGATGTGACAAAGAATGGTCCTCCTGCTAAACTTTTGTGGCATCTTCCAGTCAAACCTAGATTGAAAAAGTTATACGCAAACCCAAAGGATGCCAAATTGTTGCATTGGTATGCTGAAGAACATAAAATTGATGGAAAAATGAGACATGTTGCTGACTCTCCTCAATGGAAAAATATCGATCGTGATTTTAAAGAATTTGGTTCTGAGATCAGAAACATACGGTTTGGACTTTGTTCAGATGGAATTAATCCATTCAGAAGCCTGAGTATTCGTCAGAACACTTGGCCTGTTCTTTTATGTATATACAATCTTCCACCTTGGTTATGCATGAAACGGAAATACATCATGATATCATTATTAATTCAAGGTCCGAAACAACCAGGGAATGACATTGATGTGTACTTGCGCCCGCTAATTGATGAAATGATTGATTTATGGGAAACAGGCCTTGAAATCTATGATGCGTACAAAAAAGAGAGGTTCCGGCTGTTTGCCATGATTTATTGTACCATAAATGATTTTCTAGCGTACGGTAACTTGTCGGGGTATGCTACGAAAGGGCAAAAGGCATGTCCTGTTTGTGAAAATGAAACCCACTCCCGATGGTTGAGTAATTGTAGGAAAACAATATATATGGGACATCGAAGGGCGATGGACAGACATCACCCGTACCGTAAAAAAGCAAATCTATTTGATGGTACATCGGAGGATAAATCAATGCCCAAACGTATGGACGGATATGCTACGTTATGCCAAGTTGTCGACTTAGACATTACCTTTGGAAAAAATGTTAAACATGCTACTAAACGTATCTCGAAAAAAAAATCTATATTTTGGGATTTAAAGTATTGGACACATGTTATTGTCCGGCATTGCCTTGATGTGATGCACATCGAGAAAAATGTTTGCGAAAGCTTGTTAGGGTTATTATTGAATATTCCTGGAAAAACAAATGATGGGGTTAATGCTCGAAACGACATGCTCGCGATGGGAATTAGAGAAGAGCTTGCACCACAAGAGACGAATGGGAAAAAAAATGTATTTGCCTCCAGCTTGTTACACTTTGTCAAAGGTGGAGAAAACCTCATTTTGTGAATGCTTAAATGGTTTAAAGGTTCCGTCCGGCTATTCTTCTAACATTAAGAGTTTGGTCTCAATGAAAGATTTGAAGTTACTTGGTATGAAATCTCATGATTGTCATGTATTATTGACACAAATGATACCAATCGCTATTCGTGGATTGATGACACCTCAAGTGCGGCAAACAATTACAAAGTTGTGTCTATTTTTTAGCATGATTCATTCAAAAGTTCTTGATAATGAAAAGCTTGAGGAAATGCAACGTGATATTATTATTAATCTTTGTCAACTTGAGATGAACTTTCCACCTTCTTTCTTTGATGTCATGGTTCACCTCGTATCTCATATTGTTGAGGAAATAAAGATTGCTGGCCCTGTTTTCCTACGGTATATGTGTCCATTTGAGAGGTATATGGGGTTCTTAAAAGGATATGTAAGGAACATATATCGGCCAGAGGGTAGTATTATTCAAGGGTATGCAGCCGAAGAAGTGGTTCAGTTTTGTACAAACTATATGGATGATGTCGCTGATATTGGCCTTCCGCAACCGCGACATCAAGGTAGACTTGCAGGGCTGGCGACAATTGGGCTCAAACATATCAAGCCCAACCCTGAAGAGTTTGAAAAAGCACATTTTACAGTATTGCAAAGCATGACATGTATTGAACCATACATACAAGAGCACATGAAGGAATTAGCAATAAAAACTGGTAGACGAGATGAACGGTTTTTGGAAGCCGAGCACAATTTTTTTTTTCACAATGGTTGGCAGAAAAAGTAACTGATATGTGTCTTTCAGATGTAGACCAAGACGTTATACAACTAGGGCACCGTCCACGTCGTGTAATTCAATATCAAGGCTACGACATTAATGGATATACGTTCTATACCAAGAGACAAGATGATAATAGTACTGTTCAAAATAGTGGAGTGACAGTAATAGCAGCAACACCAAATTCATCGAGGAAAACAATCGCAAAGGAGTCATATTATGGTGTCATTGAAGAAATTTGGGAATTGGATTACACTACGGTTGTTATACCGGTATTCAAGTATAGATGGGTCGATAATATGAATTCAGGTGTTAGAGTTGATAACGCCGGTTTCACGTGTGTTAATCTCTCTACAAATGGATATCCGTCTGATAAATTCATTTTAGCCAAACAAGTTGATCAAGTATTCTATGTTCAAGACCCATTAGACAAGAGATGGCACATTGTCCTGCAGAGTAAACGGAGTATAGTTGGCGTCGATGATGTTGTTGATGAAGACGATTACAATAAGTTTGACGAGCTACCTCCTTTTTCTATTGGTGTTCAATCGGATCCTGTTCTTTCCGATACAATTTACTTGAGATCCGATCACCAAGAAGGACAAGAAGATTGAAAAAACATTGTTCGTATAAAAATTCAAGATAATAATACTCGTATATTATTATAAAAATCATAACTAATTGATCTGTTTTTTTTAATATTTCAGGAAGCGTTGTATAGTTTGTATAGTACATCACTTTTTTTTCAATGGATAATCTCATTCGTTTAGACTTGTAAGTCGGTTAGAATCTCGTTCATTTATACTTTTTTTACAACTACTTAATTTGAAATTATTTACAAATTTAACATTTTATTTTTATTTTTTTACAACAATTAATTTTTTTAAAAAAACAAATTTAATATTTAAATAAAATACAATTTTAATTTATAAGTTATAAACTAAAAAATAAATACAAATACAAAGTCCTACCTTCTCTTTGTGCAGATCGTATGTTTCCATAACTTGATCTGCTACAAATCTGCCCTCCAAAATTAATTCCACATCCCTCCAAATTATTTCCAGGATACCCAAGACGATCTTCAATTTCAATCGCTACAAATCCGCCCTCCAAATTAATTCAACATCCCTCGAATTTTTTCATCTTCTCCCGCTGTTTCTTGATCCCTATCTCAAATCCCGCTTAAGAATGGTATATAAAAAGGGCACGATTCCTAAACCTAAACCACCAATCACCAAATCTCATCAACGAATTAAAGAAATCACTTTCAGACGAGCAACCAAAGATGGTATAGCTATCTATCATACTCTATTTGTTTGTAATAAATATACTTTCTTGTTCTATATCTGATTTTATAGTTTAGATGTTGTTAGGTTAAGACTTTAGATGCACATGCTTATTTCTTATTGATTTAAGTAACATTTAAGTGGTGTTTGTTTAGGTCTATATGTTGTCTTATAAGCCAATATATTCAGGCTTATGTTATTAGCCGAAATCAAATAAGCTTGTAAGCCCGTTTATAAGATAAACCAAACACCCCCTTAATATATAAAAGTGGTGCATACTAATTAACATCTATTAATAGTCTGTGTAGGTAGTTGTTTAGGACAGTATGCTTTGTTATGGCCATAATCTAAATTGCAATAAACAATATAGTCGTACCATATAGTCATACTGCTTATAAGATTACGGTTGGGGTCCTATAATAACAATCCTATTAATAGCTTTCGTATACACACTCTGTGAAATGGTATAGTACCAGTTGTGGTTGAGACTTTCACATCTCTCAAGCATACTGGTTTCTAAAAAAGGTAGACACCTACTATAAAATTATGCAGCCAGCCGAACAATTGTTTAAAGGGGTGTTTGGATTAGACCAATATTATGTGTTGGAAGGCTACTTTACTAGTTGAACTAAACAAAAAAATTAACAGGAACCATAAAAATATAACATACCTGAAATGACATATAGGAATTATAGTCGGTACATATCTTGTTGTTAGTTGGTAATAATTGTGTTTAGATAGAAACTTGTTGGCTTAATTGTTAGCTTTCATGACTCATTCGGTTTGTACTTGAAATTTAGGACCCTCCCGCACAGAGAAGAATCAGAGGAATCAATCAAATTCAAGATCTTCCAGATGGCGAATCTGTAGAATTCAGTAAATTTGGGCAAGCCGTAGGAAAGTGGCAATTTCTTTTTGGAAAGTATGCAGACACTCGAACTAGGAGACTAATTTCTATCCTCATAAAGAACTGAAAGGCTGTGAAACCGTCACAAAAGGACTTTTTATGGTCAGATATTATGGTATGGCATCCTCCATCACTAATTCTATTATATTCTAACTTCGTTAATGTATTAACTTATAACATGTTTATATCAGGCACATTTTAGACTAGAAAATGATAAACTGATTAAAAAACAGACACTTTTATCATGTGCTATCAAGTGGAAGGCCTTCAAAACAAAACTAAGGATGAAATTCATGCTAAAAAACATATCCCCGTTAACTAAATGGACATACATAGAGCAAGATGTGTGGGATCAATTCTGCCTGAATGAAAGCACGGCTGCAAAAAATGTTAGTTTCACTGCTTTCTTTATCATTATACTATACTATTAATATAGAAATGTTTATAATTTAGTTTTACTCACTTGTGTAGAAACTGCGTGCGCAAGCCCGTGCACGAGGACAAAAACCAATAACTCGTCCTCGTGTAGGACCAAAAGGGTACCGCGGTTTTGAGAAACAGTGGGAAGAGGAGCGAAATGATCCTGATAGGGCGACCGAACTTCACTTAATACCGGATATTCGTTCAAGCAACTACTGTTTAGCCCGGGCTCCAAGAGACAAGGATGGGATCAAGCCATTGCCTGCTCATTTAATTGATGTTTCTAAGAAGTTGGTATGTGTCATTCTTAATCTAATATGATCTATAACTGCATATATCTAAGTTTTCTAGTTCTGGTACATTAATTACATTTTTTTGGTACTGTAGGTAGAAGCAGCCAATGAGTTATCACAAAATTCAAACGAATCTAACTCGGGAGTAGATGCCATCATAAAGGTGTTCGGACCAGAACATGGAGGACGCACCAGGGGGGTCGGTTGTGATATAGGGTATAAAAAGGGAGTTGTGGATATGTCAGGAAAAAGAGGACCTCAAAAGACAACGAAGAGCTACGCAATGAAGTGCTCCAACAGATGAAAGAAGAACTAAAGTCAGGTGACTTTTGGTTGGAAATGAGGGCGGAACTTGAGAAGGAATTAAGAAGTAAAATTCTAGCTGAACATAATTTATCACCAACGGAAGATGATGTCAGAAGATCGGTGGAGCTGAAGTCGAGTCTTAACTCGAACACAAACAACGTTTCGTTGGAACAAGGGGAACATAATCAGTCAAGTTCAAACAATGTCATCAAGATACAATGCATACAGGTTAACTATTTCAATTTTCTAATTAGCCTTGTATTAATTGTTAATTTGCTTATTTTGTTTTCTAACTACTTGAAACGTTTTATTTAGGAGGCGGCCACAAACATCGTAAGGAAGGAACAAGGGGAACAGAATCAGCGAAGTTCAAACAATGTCTTTAAGATACAATGCATACAGGTTAACTACTTCGTTTTATAATTAGCCTTGTATGAAATGTTAAATTGCTTATTTTATTTTCTCACTACTTGATACATTTTATTTAGGAGGAAACCTATGGCTGCTTGTACGTCCCTAGTTGTGCTTTAGCTGGGAAGCCAGTGATGTGTGCCTTTGCAACAATATATCCGATTCTTGAAAATGGTATGGTACATTTTCAGAAATTAAGAAAAGGTCACATGAAGGTATCAGTTCACAAAGTTATGGAAAACCATAAAAATATGGAGCTCCCTATGCCGGACGATGAACTGCCTTGTTTAGAGTCCGCAGTGAACGGCTTTATCCAATGGCCGATTTTTGCTATTGGTCGCTATAAGGTATTATGATAGTTTATATACCAGTTGTTGTGGAAACCTTGGTTTCCGGATCTTTGAAGCTACTAGGAATGATCATTGTTCATATGATTTAAACAATCAAAGCGGAATTAGAACAACAACCATTAACAAGGTGTTTAGGGCACAAGAACATGAATTAAAACACAATTGGATTGTTCATTATATTAATAACAAACAATCACTAGACGTGTATACATTGAATCCCACATCTAGTGCACACACGCTTTTAGGTTTACATTGTGAATGAAGTATGAATAAAACCTAAGACCCTTGGTTCCTTTTATAGTGTAAGGATTAGGGTTTACAAGAGATAAGAATGAATAAACATGTGAATCTTCTATTTAAATAACTATATACAGAATATATTCTGCATATATATTCAAATAGAATCTTCTAAAAGCTTCTTTGTCTACGTTTTGTCAATGCTTGAATTGCATGTGACAATGCTTGAATTGCTCTTGACAATGCTTGCTTCCATCAACGCCTAATTTGCCTTTTTCAAAGCCTGGAATGCTCTTGTCAACGCTTAGACAATTACCTTCATGTTTTCTTCATTTTTGAGTTTCTGCCACATCAACTTTTTGACCCAACAATCTTCCCCTAGTTGATGGTGGCAAAACTCTATGTGTATCTCTTGTAAGTTGTAAATGATCTTCAAATTGCTTCCCCTCAAGTGTAGCATGTATTTCTTGCCCTTTTTGTCACATCAACAAGGAAGTAAACAATGTATGCAATGTTGAAGATTCTCCAAAAGTAGCTCTAAGTAATGATCTTGAAGAACAATTAATATAATATTTTTGATGTAGAAGTAGAATAACCCAACCTTGTGTTCCATGTCTTGTACTATCCATGTGATAAAGAACTTATACCTTTAGCATTATAAGCAGACCTCGATCTCTTGTCAATATTCTCATCCTATGTGATACACTGAGCATGATAATGTAACTCCTTCAAGTGTTATGACAAGTCTTCATCACCAACCATGTAAAGCACGAACAAGTTATCTTTAAAGTCTATGACTGGGAGTGCACAACTTTAAGATATGATAGAACACAAACTCGCGAAAATCTTCTTCAATCATCAAACATACCATAAGAATTCTTCCCCTTAAGCCAACACCTCTTCATGACAAGTCAATATCCTCATACGTAAAAGCTGTCAACGAATAACTCTTTCACAAGGCTATCCCGATTACATACTCCAATAAATTACTTCATGAATCGTTGCTAACTTACTTCAAAATCATTTACTCCTTGTAAAAATATCCGAGCCATTAATATCAACTTGATATTCTATATTAAAACGGAGATTCCATGTACCTTCGTGTGTAAATACCACCTTTTTGTGTGCTCAAAACGTACCAATTTTCTCAAACAACAGCAATCATTGTGTTATCCGAGATCCTTCTCTATCCAATAAATCTGGAATGTGTATTGTCACATATCGGACAATACCTAACGGCGTTTGAAAAACCATATCTCGGACGACACTGTCAACGCTGTCAGCGTTGACTTATTCTATCAGCGTCAAATTCAATGTTTGTCAGCGTCAATATCTTCCTTGATATTTCACAATAATACGAACATAGACAGAGATCATCAATGTTCTAAACATTGTATACTAGTATACAACAAGTTGATCCATCACGTGTAGCTCTTCATGCGTCCAAATCCATCACGTACATGTGATGACTTTTTGATTTTATATGCTTCATCCAATCACATCATTGGAACCGTGTGAACACAAATTTTCAACTAATAAGAATACTCTCCTCGTGTGAACACAATTCTTTTCTTTTTATCAACGTGAACCTTGTACTTGCTCTGTTGTACGAAGCATTGCTAATATAACATCATGTTTAATATACAGCTTTCCATAAATATTCAAAAACGTATCCCACAAAATCATGACTTGATATTCATAACGTGATCTGTTTTCTTTTCTGACTTTTTCTTCTGCTGTGAACACACATCCCTTTTTCATTCTTTTGCAGATCATGCGACTGTCACTTTTCAACAACATGGATATAGGGTTTCACCATAAACCCAAACATCATAGACATGATGATTTAACTTGAATCACAACAGCCACAACCTCATAACATTCTGCTTTTTATGTCGATCTAGGGTTTGAGGAACCCTAGGTCATGATTTAATGTGAAAAAGCAAGAATATTAATACCTTAAAAAGCCAACTTCGACCTTGAATAACTTCTTCATTAGGGCTCAGATCGAAAATCCCTTCGGTGAGATTCTAGACACAAGTGCCAAGAATCTACAGTTCAAAAATCACGAAGATCCAACAGTTAACGAAGGAGAGATCTTGTTTTGAACATGGCTGTCCACAGAAAACTGCATTCACTCACTGCTGACTTTGACGCTTAATAACTTTTTCCTGGAGAAACAACATGACAATCCCTCCGGTGGATGTTTAGATATATGTATGTAGAACACACATATAAGATTTCGTGACGATCCAACGGTTCAATCAAAAGTTAGGACCTTCTGAATACTGCTGCACACACAAAAACGTCCAGAAAAACCCTAGACGGATTTTTCTTCTTTTCACCATACACGAACACCTTGTTGGTCCTAGAATCACGAGCCACGAGGCTCTGATACCAATTGTGGAAACCTTGGTTTCCGGATCTTTGAAGCTACTAGGAATGATCATTGTTCATATGATTTAAACAATCAAAGCGGAATTAGAACAACAACCATTAACAAGGTGTTTAGGGCACAAGAACATGAATTAAAACACAATTGGATTGTTCATTATATTAATAACAAACAATCACTAGACGTGTATACATTAAATCCCACATCTAGTGCACACACGCTTTTAGGTTTACATTGTGAATGAAAGTATGAATAAAACCTAAGACCCTTGGTTCCTTTTATAGTGTAAGGATTAGGGTTTACAAGAGATAAGAATGAATAAACATGTGAATCTTCTATTTAAATAACTATATACAGAATATATCCTGCATATATATTCAAATAGAATCTTCTAAAAGCTTCTTTGTCTTCGTTTTGTCAATGCTTGAATTGCATGTGACAATGCTTGAATTGCTCTTGACAATGCCTGCTTCCATCAACGCCTAATTTGCCTTTGTCAACGCCTGGAATGCTCTTGTCAACGCTTAGACAATTACCTTCATGTTTTCTTTGTTTTTGAGTTTCTGCCACATCAACTTTTTGACCCAACAGTTGTCATAATAAAGTTTTTGCTAACTTAGTTGGATTGTTATTCGTAGGGAACGTCCAAACAACCTGTAACACAAGTTCCAACGAAACGTTTGGTGCCTCAACCTGAATCGGCACCTTCATCAAAAAAGGGAAAAGTAAATGTTACCCCTAAAGAATTGAATATGAAGGACAAAGCATCTGAAGATGCAATCAAAAAATAAAAGTCGATAGAGCGGGTAAGACTTACTTTTATATCGTTATGTTGATTTGTGCATGTTATCATTATATGTCCTTTACTTTTTATGTTTAGAGTGTCTTCTTTGTGATGGATTTTATGTGTGACCGGATGATGTTTATTTTTCGGTTTGGTTAAACTTAAAGTGTGTATCCAAATCGGTGTTTATGTAGTTGGGAATTGGGATGCAGTGAACTATTCATTATTCTGCAAGTCTGTAGCAAAACTGAACACCCCTGTATATATTAGGCCATCTAAACATCTCCTAATTTGCTACAAGGGGTTATAGACACACAATTTAGCTGGTAGTAATAGTATATCTTTAGGTATCTCAAAATGGCTTATGCTATTTGGTAAAAGTCTAGAAAAATTATTGCAATTACAGAGAAGTGATATAAGTATTGGGTTTACTGTGTTTTAAAATCGGAAGAACCAAGTTTCAAGAGGAAGCGATAAACACCCCCTTAATATGTAGTTTCACATATTAGTGCTTTACTCCTAGGGAGCAAGTCTTAATCTGATATAAACCACTGTTTATATGATAATGCTGATTTTTGTTTACTGTTTGTTATGTCAGGTTGCAAATGAGAAAGCTGACAACCGAAAGAAGTTGCACGATCTGCAAAATGATATACTCAGTAAACCACAGAATGTGATAAATGGGTATAATAATTGGATGAGCCATGAGGATATTGCTGAGCCGTATTCTATTGTTGTTAATCAGAAGGTTTTTAGTGCAACTGAGGAGTTCTACTTTTCAATAAACGCAACGGACATCATTGAGCTTTTGACAAACAAACAACTGGATATTGGCATCTTGACCCTATTTTCGAGGTAATTAATATATGTATTATTATATACTTCATTGCAAATGATTTTTTATATCACATAAATTTATGTTTATATCGTGTATGTTCGAACTAGGTCATTGTATCAGTTGAGGAACCACTACTCAAATAACAAGGTTGGTTTCCTTAACCCGATGAAGATTATCGCAGATTTGTGCTTTCATGAAAAGCTTGCAACGATGGACTACTTAGCTCAATCATTGACTTCTTACGATTTTTATCTTGCACCATTTCTACAAGGGTAACATCTCTTACCATCTTAATTATCATCTATATTTGTTCGTTCTTTTTTTTAATCCTAAAACGTATACAATAAATACAGCCGACATTATGTACTAAACATAATATGCCCCAAGGATGGTAGAGGTTTTATTTTGAATCCTCAAAAGGATTCACAAACTAATGAGAACTGTTACAAACTCGCTGGACTTGTGAACTCATAAGTATTATTTAAAAAGTTTAATATTTCACATTTGTTGTTGTGTAATATAACTTGCACATGTTCATGGACTTTTTAGTGTCCTTGGTACTATGGAGTGGGATTTTCCTCTAGTGAATCGTCAGCCGGAAGATTGGGAGTGTGGATATTACGTCATGAAATGGATGCATGACTTCGTCCTGAAATATCAAACCAATAACTTTCCAAACACAGTAAGTCTTTTTTAAACAGTGTATACATTAGTTAGATAAGCTGTTAGTATAGTTTAGGTTAAGGATACGCTGAAATTAGTATCAATAAGCTATAGTAGTTGTGTTAGTATCCGTTAGTAGCCTTAACAACTCTTTCCACAAGCCAATGTTATAGCTTTTAATTCCCTTGGTTGGTCTGATTTGCATGTTGCTTTTATCTAGCTTATTGTGTTAATTTGATTAAATTACTTGTAGGTACCGTGGAAGAACGAGCGTCCGTTGGATAAGAAAGAGTTGAACGCGATTGTTGGAGCTTGGTTTACATTGTGGCGACAATTTAATAAAAACAAATTTGATTCGAAATATGTATTTGACAATTTTAATCCTTCCAATTAATAAAGTTCTCTTTATTTACATACCTTTGTTGTTTATGACAATTCAAGTCCTTTAATTTAGTTTTTTTATATAATTCTTGTATTTACATTATTCCATTGTAGAGGGTTAAATTTGTAAAATTTGGAATTTAATAAAAATTCCAATTTTTTTTTTAAAAAACTAAGTAAAAAGAGACTGGTTTTAAAAAAAACACATTTTTTACTACATAAAAAGACTGGTTAGATGCTCTTAAAAAGACTGCTTTCTGGAGATTAGTATGGAGACCAATCTCTAAAGAGACTTGTTTTTATGAAGATAACCAGTGTCTATTCTTTTAATAGAGATTGGTTTCAAAACCAGTCTCTTTATGTTTCGAGCAAGGAGATTCTCCACATAGAGACGTCCTACAAAACCAGTCTCTATTGCCTTTTTGGACCAGTCTCCATGGACTTTTTTGTAGTAGTGATTACTGTTCATAGAAAACAGCATATGATCACTGCTGACTTTGACGCTTTGGGGATAGATCTCGACAATCTCTCCGGTTGATATCTAGATATATGTGTGTAGAACACACACAAAAAATTTCGTGGCGATCCAAAGGTTTAATAAAAAGTTATGGCCTTCTGAATACTGTTGCGCACACAAAAATGTCTAGAAAACCCCTAGACGTATTTTTCTTCTTTTTCACAATACACGAACACCTTGTTGATCCTAGCATCACGAGCCACGAGGCTCTGATACCAACTGGGGAAACCTTGGTTTCCTCGATCTTTTAGCTACTAGGAATGCATCATGTTCATATGATTAGATAATCAAAGCGGAATTAGAACAAGGGTGTTTGGACACAAAGAACATGCAGTAAAACAAATGGATTGTTCATTATATTAATAATAAACAATCACTAGGCGTGTGTACATTGAATCCCACACCTACTCGACACACGCTTTTAGGTTTACATTGTATATGAAAGTTATGAATAAACCTAATACCCTTGGTTCCTTTTATAGTGTAAGGAATAGGGTTTACAAGAGATAATATCAAATAAACATGTAAATCTTCTATTCAAATAAACTTATACAGAATATATTCTGTATACTTATCTAAATAGAAGCTTCCAACAACACTTGTCAATATTTCTGTCAATGCTTGGATTGCATGAGACAATGCTTGGATTGCACTTGACAATGCTTGCTTCTGTCAACGCCTGATTTGTTCTTGACAACGCCTGGAATACACAGTCAACGCTTAGACAAATGCCTTCATATTTTCTTCGTTTTTGAGTTTCTGCCACATCAACTTTTTGACCCAACAAATGATTTTTCTCTTGTGTTCAAATGTGATTTGATAAACCTATAGATCTGCTCAATATTATTTGTTGACTCGTTTAAGCATGTATTTCAGGTAATCAAAAGTGATGATGGTGGAGCTTGCTTGGGATGGTTGCGGTGTTGCTTTTATGGTTGTTTAGTCTAAAATCGATTTCTTTTCCTTTTGTCATAAAATATTTATCTTTTAACTTAGTATGGTGATAAAACCATTTATGTGTGGTCATGTAACTTGGTAAAAAGGTTTGTTGGTTGGTAGAGATCTTTGGGGGACCGAAACGCTACTCTGATATTTCTAAATTTGTTTTATTTGGGATGGAAGGTTTTAGACAAATGTTAGATTTGTTTCATCTTATATTTCAAACGTCTCATTTTGAGATTGTTCGATGTATCTTGTGTGATGATGCTTGTCGTTAACACCGAAATGTGTATTTTCTCTGCGCAGAATATTTGGGGGTGTTAAAGATTGGTAATCAGAGCTACAAGTTATAGAGAACTAGGTCGATTTTGAAATTGTCCTAATCTGGTGTGGAAAATATTTTACAAAAAGCAACGCAACTTCTCCGCAAGGCTCCGGTAAGATTAGTTTTAGTTATGTTTATATTATAGATGTCATCATAATTTCTTTTTGCCGACATTGCATAATCATCATTTTCATTGCATTGCATATATATTGGTATACGTATAACATTCGCATTTGCATGCTCATGCATTGCATATATAATTTCGAATAATGACCTTATGTATTCTTGAATTTTTTGTGTTTGCAGAAAATGGCCGATGTACCGTCGAGTGGTAATAGGGATGGGTATGTTATAGGTGGGCCGAGTGTTCTGTTTTCGCAAGGTCATAATTATCATGGGTGGATAGAAGAGGATGGAGATAGGAAAGAAGTTGTGAGGACTAGGAGTGAAGTTGGTAAGACTAGGAGTGAGGGTGAAGTAAGTTGTTTTGGTACTGATTTCGAGAAGTTTAAGAAGGAAAGAGCTAGGTTAGAAATATTGAGTGATTGGGAAGCTCATATTAGGCCATTTATTAGTCAGGTTTGGAAGTTTAAGGATGATGAGAGCCGTCCTAAGACTCACTATATGATGTATCCGCCGTGTAGAGGTACGTATATGATGTTCGGGGATGAGTTGCCGCCGTGTTATGATTCAGATTAGAGGTGCAAGAAGGAGGTGGATAAGGAGGATGCACCTGATAATCAGGTTGGGGAGAACGATGAGCCATTTCTTATGGACTGATCGTGTGATGGATTTCCTTGTATTTCTATCTTTATTTACTTGTTGTATTTGAATCTATTTAGACTTTATGTTGTACTACTGTTATGGAACTTGTTATCTTTTAGATTTGTCGGTAAGTGATTGTAGTGACATATCTTGTCACAATTTTGTTGAATCTTCAATGCAGTCTATATTTATCTTTTATGATCTATGATGTGTCCTTATTATCTCTTTTGTGATTTGGTTGACGAATTTAGGCAGTGTTGTGTTGTTTACACATGTAGTATCCATGATATATCCTAATAAAATCCTTCTTTTTATCTTGATGTGTATACTTATCATGTTTCTTTTATCTATGATAACAGTGAAAAGAATTAAGTGAGGCATTTTCTATCATTAGTGGATCAGCAAGTGACTAAGTTTCTTGAAACATGTCTCCAGAGTTAACAATTGCTAGGGTAAATGTGACAACCGTGGTTTTGAGGTTCGTCACTTGGTCTTATTTTAAGGTTAATTTATGTGTGACCATGTGATTTGCATGTTTACATGTTATTTTGCGTGAACGAGGTTGGTGTGGATATCGTTTATGGATATAAAGTACCCATAAGTAAATCGAGGAACAGTTATTTCATGTTCATGAGCTCACAAATTAGTGACTATGAAATGAAATGGTGTTATTTTGGTGTTTTACGTATACGTATAAGTATTATAGTAAATTATATTTTTTTAGGATTTGGGGTTTAGCATTTAGAGGTCTCGGGTAAGGTGTTTAGTCATGTGAGTCATTTTCGGGATGGTTTTAAGTCATTTAGGACTTAGTTATAAAGTTTATTTCAAAATTTAAGATTTTTTTTAAAACTGTATATTTTACGTCTTTTACGGTAAACGCGTAAAATTGACTAGTTTCTCGGTTTTGAGATTTTAGAAACTTTAGGGGCTGAAATAAAGTAAGTAAATTTAAGGAAATATTAGTAAAGTAATAATAATAAATAAAAATAAAAAAAAATAAAAAAGGGGTATATAGTCGGTTATACACGACTTAAACAAAAAAAAAGAAAATTTATGGTAAGTGGGCTTTTGGTTAGACTAAGATTTTTGTACTATATAAGGAACACCACACATAATATCAAACACATAAATTCTTGTTCCTGGAGTCTTTGGTCGACGGTTACATCACAGAAGAATTAGGGTTTTCATAAAACCTTTTCATAAATCAAAGGTAAATCTTTATAACCCTTTTTTAATTAAAGTGTTTTAATTCTTTCTCAGTCATCTTATGATAGATTTAGGTTAGGGTTTAAATTAAAATCTGTATATTAATGATATTATAATGATTAGGTGAATTAGGGCTTGTAATTAGTGGAGTTATGGGTAATTAATTATGTTAATTTAATTGAATTCATTTTTAAAAACTAGGCAGAATTTTAGGTCAATTGTTTTGATCATATATAGAGTTCTACAAAATCTTATTTTGCGATCCAAGTATCCCTGGAAATTTAATTGAGTTGGATTTCAAATGCAAGAAACTACAACTAAATTGGAGGTCGGGAGGTGGGTTATAAACAGGTTACAACAGTCGGAGGTCAAAACAGTTGTGAAATCAGTCGGGTTTAATTTAATGTTTTAAGGTGATGGGAGTACTTAGGAGTACACTTGAGCCCTCTAATGAGCACGAGAGTTGGTTTATAAATTAAATAAGATGCCTGGAGGAGGGCTAAGCAAATGGGTTAGGGTAAAACCCCCTAATCATAACAAACTTTTTCTATGTTCAAAATCGGTAAAATGCAAATAGGCAGAAGTATATATATATACATCAGGGCCTTAACAGTAGCTTTAAGGTTGGGGAAAAAGGGAGGAGTTAGCTAACATATTTAAGGTAATAGGGTTTCCTTTATAGAGATCATGGGTATGTTTAGGTGGGCGTTTGGCTTATAGTTTGGAGACCTAAAAACCGGGACTGTTTTGGGTAAAATGTTAAAGAGACGGGTTATGAAGTAAACTAAGTTAAGGGCTTTATGGAGGGGTGTAATGAGATGCTTAGAGCATATAAATGAGGTATATGTATGGGAGAAGGTTAGATGTCCATAATGGGTTGATGAGCCATCTTAGTGTTTGGTTCATGTTCTGATTGTGTGCTTTTGTTTGTTAGCTTTTTGCTAGTGCGTGGATTTTTGGAGAAGCTCAATCAGGTGAGTTTCATACTCCCATGTTTTTATGAGCTATAAATGATTTGACTTTCAGATGGGATGGAAGAGACACTGTATGGTTTTGTAACTAATGTTGTGAATGTTTTAATGGTTTATGATGGACTTGTGTGTGCACTTATGTAATTAACTGCTATGTGATTCTTGGTTGTGTTTATGATTTGGATCGGGGGACACGTACCATCTCAGTTATTGTGGTTTGACTTGGTACCAAGGGGATGTTGACAAGGCGGGGCCTTGGGGAGGTACATAGATGTGTGAGCATCTATGGGACCAATGGATAATGATAAGGCGGGGCCTTGGGATTGGTTCATAGGTGTATGGGCGCCTATAGGACCATGGTGTTTGGTAAGGCTAGGAGCCTTGGATTTGGTTTGGTTTGTTAAATCTTGAATATTAGTTGTTAATGCATGTTTGTATCACATTGTCCATATGTTCTTAAATTTGGTTATTATTCACAGCTTATGGTTTGATTTTGGCGTTGGAGTCTAAACCTATGACTCTCACCAACTTTATGTTGACGTGTTTTAGTGTCTCTTTCAGGTGAGAATGTGGTTAAGCTTGAGAATAGAAGTGGCTAGTTTTGGAGGCATTAGGATTGCATTTAGAAGGAGATCCCCGTTCCTTCTTAGTTTATTTCTATGTGTTTTGAATAAGTGATACTATGAACCTATATGTTGATTTGTTTGTGTTATTTGTTTGTCTTGGGTAAGAGGTAGGACTGTTACCTACTTACCTAGACTCCTGCATTGATGAGATATTGTCATGACATTTGTGTCACCTTTTATGACATTTCTAATTCATATAGTTCTCTCTATGGACACGCTATTGTTGTGATGATATCCATGCGTCGCGCCCCATATTCTGCCATGTTGGGGTGTCACAGAATGTTATCAGAGCGCCAATGGTTATAGAGAATTAGGTTGCCTAGTCTAGTAACCTAGTCTATAGCTTAAGGGTCCCTACATATAGGCATCATAGGAGTATGTGTGCATTTTATATTAATTAAAGTTTTTTGGATGTTATTGGTTTTTACTTGCGATGTTTGTTAAGTTTTGACTAGTATGGGTTGAACCATAGTAGTTCATACTTAGCCACATGTTATTTTCTTTTCGGGGTGTGACTAGTGCTAGTTGAACAATAATCATCCACGCTAGTCATTGTCGTATTTTGCTTAAATTGTACATTATAATACATAATTTGGTACATGGTAGTTTCTATCTTTTGTTGGGTTATTTTATGTACCTGAGGTATAGTACTTTCTTTTGATGTTTAAGTCATGTTCCCTAAGAATCATGTGGTGGTTCGAGTTATTAGGAGTAGGAGGATATGAATGATTTTAAGCTGTTTCCACTGTTATGGGAGACATGACTTATAACTGATTATGTTCTCGTTTTGGATTTAGTCTATGCTGTTTTAGCTAGACTACGGATTTATGTATTCCAAGAGTTTGACTATGTTATTTTAATGGTTGGAGTTTTAGACTTTTTTTTTGTTATGTGGTTATGAGCTTATGTGAGCAGATGGATATATGTGTTATGTGTTGTATTAATTCTTATAAGTGTCATCATAGGAGGAAGTGCATTGGGGAAAGGGTAATTGTATAATTATGGTGGCCAACATAGTTATACAAGTACCACAACTTCAATTTATTCCTAAGTGTGATTGTATGAAAGAGGGTTAATACATGCTTGTATAGTATATGTTGGACGGATTTAAGTATATGTATCCCGATATGCCTACATATGTATGATCCCTCGCTATTATCGATTGTATTCGTAGTTGGGTTTGCTAGCTCGCTTCTTTTTAGGTATTCAACCTCTGTTGTGGCGTATTCTTCAAGTTTCCTATTTCACGTGTCCGTTTTAAAATGGTGTCCTTGGTGTTAAGTATATTGAAATAAATTGAGATGAAATATTTTGTGTTGGGTCTTACATTTCTTTTGGTCAGTATATATTGAAAAAAAAGGGGACATGGAAATCTAATATAGAGTTAGATAGTTGGTTGTATTCGGTAAAATAAGGGTAAGGTGTTGGAGTCGTGTTTGAAACAAGATGTAACATACGATTTTTTTTAATCAACACTTATTTATTTCAAATTCTAAAATACTTTCTTTAAAATAAAGCGAAATAAAATTTCTTTCTACTTAAATAGTTTATATAAGTGAGCTTAATCAATATACGTCATTTATAATTATTTATGCAAGACTAAACAAAGTTCATGAAAATTTCACATACATTTATTTCATTTCATTTAAAAAGGATTACGTTAATTACTAAGAGGATTCTTTAGTTTTTTTAAAAACAACTAGTATAAAACTGTTTTGGTCATAACTTGTTCGTTTTTAAAGCTTTTTGGGTGATTCAAAAGCCTAAAATTATGTACTCGGAATTTAATTTTCAAATATTTGGTATGTATAGTTATGGGGTGTCAGTAGCTTGATAGAAATTTTGGTACAAGTGACGGGTTCAAGGTTGAGTTTTGAATAGTAGTTTTTTTATGATTTGGGATGCACGGGATACCTAGTCTTTGAGTTGAGTTTTGAGATCGTCTAGAAGGTTGTTTGTAGATTGTTTGAGTCACATAGATGTGGCGAGGAAAGAAAAAGAAATATTCTTTTGGAAAAGTCGATCTTGTGCACGGTTTAAATAATATGTCGCGGGGCATAAGATGTTTTGGTTGCCATTAAGTGTTTCTTGGATCATTTTTCGTTGTCATGAGTCATTTGAATTGGTACATGTTTGAGTTTTCCTTTTGAGTTTTCGTGGTTTTGGTCTTTTTTAACTCGTGCACGTGAAATGTCGTTAGTTATCCGTGGGTTTGATTCGTTGATCGTATCTAGTGGATTCAGGTCGTAGTTTTGGGTTTGTATTGATTGGGAGCGTTGAGGTAGACATATGAAAGACTTGATCGCGCCTACAAGATTAAGTAGGTGGCCCTGAGAGAATGGTCGGAATGCCCTTAGTGGGGATGAAAGAGTTAAAACTTCGTAGACGAACAAATGTGGTCATGAGGTCTCTTAGGAGTGCTAATGTATGGATTTTACTAGGTTCAATTGTTGTTCTCGGTATCTTCTCGAATTGATCACGGTTTAAAGTGCGACTCAGTTGTTCTTGGTGAAAATAATATTTTTGGTTTTGTTAAAATAAATGTGCAAGACTATAAAATAAAGGACGAGTAATTAAAGTTAAAACTAGTTGAAACGTAAACTGGTGCAATATTTAAAACTTTAAAAGTAGATGAAGAGAAATTAAATGACGTGAAATTAAAACTTAACAAAAAGTAAATTGACAATTAAATAAAAATGCAAAACGAATTTAAAAGGAACTAAAAATAAAATGAGAAAAATTGACACTTTAACCTAAGCAAAATATTAAAACAAAACAAAACATTCCATCGGAATACACCCGATCGGAATCCATAAGGATCCGATGGGAATGTGTAAAAAGGGGGCAATCGGAATACATTAAAACAAGTCAAATCGGAATACAAAGGGGTAAGTCCAATCGGAATGTTTGAAGGCACCACGATCGGAATACAGTAAAAACATGCCAAATCGGAATAAAGGAAAACAAGTACAATCGGAATGTGGAGACTTCCACAAATCGTAATACGAAAACCCTTTTCCGATCTGGTGATCGGAAAAAAGGGGTCTGCTCGGAATAACTGATCGAAAAGGGGTTTTCCCTTTCCGATATCCTATATGATCCTAAATATAAGCAAATAAGCAAGGGGAAATAAGCTATGAAATAAGCTAATCTCTAAAACTAGAACGAATCAATAATAAAACGAACCAATAAGCACAAATAACAACTTTTCAAACTTAAAATAACAAACTTTAAAATCAAAACATAAAAAGATGAACTTAAAGTCACGAAAATTTAAAAGATCAAAACTTTAAATAAGAACTTGATGAAAAAGATGATGAAAACAAGATTGAGATTAACAAGAAAGATTAATAACATGAAGATTAAGACAAGATTAAGCTTAAAAAGTAAAGGTTTGATTAAAAACAAGAAAGATAAAAGATGAAAGATTAAAGTTCTAGTGAGAGAAACTGTCACTTTCTCTCACTAAAACTAAACTACTCCTACTCCTAAAACTAAAACTAACCAACCCTCCTAAATGAGTTTAGGAGGGTATTTATAGGAAATGGGGAGGTGCATGTGTTGCCTCCTCTTTCTTTCTTTCTTCACGTCTTCTCGTCTTTTAAGTTCTTCGACTTTATCGACTTTGTCTCGGGATTAATTAAACTCGTCTTATAATTTATTTATTTATTAGACTCGAGTTCTTCGGCTTTAAGAAAACTTCCGTCTTTAGACTTGTTCTTCGATAAATCTTCAGAATAGGCCTTGGACTTCCGTTCTTTTTGCACTCTTGATCGCTTGACTTCGTCTTTTGTCGTTTTCTTCTATAAAAGCCTGTGAATGCCCGTGTTTTCTCCACTTTTCACCTTTTCGTCCTAAATCACAATAAAAACACAAACCACGCATAATTACGACATTTACGACATAAAATACACGTTTTGGCTTGGTTATTATTGTAATTAAGTGGTAAAAAGATGGGTGTTTTCACACCTATCAAATCCCTTACACTTAACTATTGCAATGTCCTCATGCAATACATTAGTTACAAAGCACGTTTTACATTTTTCATCATAATCAACCTACATTGGCCTTTATTAAAGAGATAGAAAATTATAAACATTCAAAGTAAAGAAATTAAAAACATACCTTGGGTTTTGGAATTGTCGTGAATGATCATCATCCTCAAGTTTTCACTTTCTCCAAACCAAGCTTAGAAACGAGATCATTGTTATTATAAGTTAGCAAACTAACACGAACTCATGTGGGCCAATTATTCACTTAGACTCCCTTATTCCTAGGTGTATATCTTTTATTTTATTGTTGTCTTAAATGATCACGAGGATGCATTTTTGACTTATTTCGATAGTTATTTAGTCCGAAAATAAAGTGAACGATTTAATCAATAGTTAGCTAAAGGACAAAATCTTTTAAAACTGCTTCTCGGGACCTCATAAAGTTCATATCTTGGCATAACTCGCTTCGCGATTTGAGACCTTTCTCGGACCGATATTTGGCAGCGACTTCATACTTCAAATCTTGAGAGACGTTTATGAAATAATGGTCTTCTCTTCATAATAGGAATTTCTTCACTTGAAATTTTGAGAGATTCATACTTGGACCACGACTTCTTCATTTTTCTCCAATCTTTATTTCGGACTTTGATATACAACGATCCGCCTCCTTTTAGGACTTGGATCTATTTATCCTCATACCTTGTTAGGGCCTTTTTGGATAGACTTCTCCATGATCTTTAGGGGAGTATTTGCTTTTCGTCGTGTGTCTCGATCCTTCATATTGATTTTCGATAAATGATTCTTCACATCACTTTTGGATCTTTAGCAACAAAATGTAGCCCTCATGCCTTGTTAGGGCCTTTTCGGACTCGCCAATCTTCGCATCCCGCTTCAATAAGTTATGCCTTGGCTATGAACTCTAATCCGTAACGAGCAACTTTTAAACGATCTTGGGCTAGAAGCTAAGTAACTTTTCAAATCGTACAACCTTATTTATTGCAGATAAATTTATTAACAAGCGATGGGGGAATAGGCTTATAATTAACTCACATAAATTCACGAAAGAATACCAAACTTATAATTGGCTCTATCATCTCTCGTTCTCCACAGTTTAAAATCTCAAGGAATGAGACTCGTGGATGCTTAGCCTATTAAATCAAAGTTTTGGGTTTTCGAGTCGCCTATAGGAATCTTGCAAATTCTTAGACTTTTTCAAGTTTAGAAATCACGTTTTAAAGTTCCCTTGATAAACGACTCTCTAGGATCAATTATAGGAACTTGCGAAAAGTTCTTGTTCTTAACCCGTGAGAGTTAAGACTTTCGCGTTTTATAGCTCCCTAATAAAAGCCTAGCAAAACTTAACTTAAACACGTTAAGGATACTCGCTAGAGTAAACTTAGATAAGTAAACTCGGGTTGAGTCAAAATGTTCACGACTAAGAAAAATCTAAACCACTTTATTGAAAATTTATTCTAGCAATGGAAAGAAACTAAACATGATAAAGGAAAATACAACTATACAACTAGGCCAAAATAGATTAAAAATTTTGAAAAATGTCGAAAAATCAAATTTTCCGGTTAAAATGAGGACAAATACAAGGAAAAGACCACTTAACTTCGATAGAAATCCCCCTACACTTAAGATAAACATTGTCCTCAATGTTTAAGCATGTGGAAGTAAACTCCCCTACACTTAGGACATTGTGCACGTTGTTTAAATCTCGCTAAGAAAGAGACAACTAAAGAGATTCCTATTTTAATATTGAGAAATATAAAATAGTGAATCGGAAAGAGTTTAGGATAGAACCGGGAAGAAGGGAACACGGAGTCACGGTTCGTCAAAAGTCATCAAGAGTGTGTCTTTGAAGCTCTAATCCCTGCACATGATAAGAAAGAAAGCAAGAAACACCACGGGGCTCCCCTACACTTATGGTGAAAATAGATAGATAATTGGGTTGCCTCCCAAAAAGCGCTTGTTTTTGTTAACCGAGTCATGAGCCTGACTCGTCCCCGAATTAAATAGTCCATGGGGAAGCCTCGAATGTAATACCGGGATCAAAGACCTTGTCCTCGTTCCCGGTTGACATCAACAAAGGAGAGGCGGGGGGATAAGTCTTGAATGGGAGAAAGGTCCTTTCAACATACGTATAGTATGTGAATTCAAGATCCACAGGACGTGGGTTGAGTAAAGTAAGCACATTGTCCTCCCCCAAAGACAATAGATGTTGAGCAAGCGGCAAAGCCGTATTGTTATCAATCATAGCATAATAAATGTCACCTCCCGGGTCAAAGCACTCATCCTCCGTGATAGTGGCTAAAGGGGAGGATGAAAGGTGCTCGGGAGGGGGACTTGGGACAATATCTTCCTGTATCAAATTATCAAAAATAATGTCCCCCTCCGTGTCAGAATCATCAATACCTGGAGGGATGGACTGGATGTCGATTTCTTCCAGCAATGGGTCATTATCTTCAACGGGAGGAATAGATGGGGGTAAAGACTTGGAAAGAGGAGGAGAAGTCAACGCTTCGATTTGAGCAATAAGAAGGTGCACTTTCCGTAATCTATCGCGAAGAAGTACGTCTTCCACCTCATCCACAAGATCATGTTCATCAGTGAACTTCTCGTAAACCAGAGAGAATAAATCGTCATTGCCCGCATCTCCCGGTGGAGATTGAGAAATTTCAAAAGTGAAATTCTCATAGCTTGGAGAAAAATCGTCATCACTAGGATCGACCTCTTCCGTAAGAGCAACGTCGTCCTCAGGCTCCATAGCAGGTAAGTCATGAACCTCATCATCCAATACCTTGTCGAGACCAACATCACTAAGCTCATTCAACGAATCTAGATCCTTAGATGCAGTAGGAACATCGAGGGTAGGAGCAGCAACTTCAGAAGATTGGTTGAAAGTGTAGACATCATCGTCGTCGTCATCATCATAATAGATGGGACGAGTCCAGTTAGGAGTGACGTAGTCGGCTAACTCTTCTTTGATAACCTCCACATCTTTAAGAAGCTCATGCAGCAACTTTTGTTGTTCATCGCCCCGAGTATGTTCAATTTCACCAATTCTATCCCACGCTGTAATTAAACATTTTGGTGTAGAGAAGAAGGGAAAACGACTAAATTGGCTCAAAAAGGTGTCGGTGGTTTTCAAGGTTTCGTCCACATCAAGCAACGGTTGCCTTTCCTGATGTAAGTCAGCTCGAAGTTGAGCTATACTTTCTAGAATGTCATTCAAAGAAGTGAGTTGTTGATCAAGACTAGTTTGCTGAGAGGATTGATGATTGAGGATGTGATGTGGGGGTTCAAAATGTTGAAAACCTGAATTATAGCATGGTTGTGGCTCATAGTAGTTCATCGGTTGGGAAGAATTAGAAACCGGGTTTGGTTCATAATAATCCATTGGTGAAGAAAACTGAGGACACGGATTTTGCTCATAATAATTCATTGGTTGACAATAATAAGTATCGTGAGGACCCCCACAGTTGTTGCAAACCGGGTATGGAGAAAAATCAGGTGCGTCCTGTGGATAGCTATTATCATTGTCATAATTGTACCCCGGTTCTTGCCCGTGACCATACGGGTATCGAACCGGGCACGAAACATGCCAATGAGAATCGCTTCCATAATAGATGCACGGGGAAAGAGTGGGTGGGTTCAAAAAGGACGAATTAGTCGAGTTGCACAAAGGACAAAATCCGTATATGAATTGTGTATTGTTGATATCGTTACCGCACCGCTCACATGTACACCATTGACATGAGTCGTTCCCGTACAATCGTCTCCCACACCCGACGCAATAGACATAAGAATCCATTAAGAAAAATAGATGAGCAAGAAGAATATTTTTGGTGCAAAACTTTGAAAAAGAAATGCTTTTTAAGATTTTTCAAATGTTTTTGGAATTTTTTTTTTTTTTTTTCTGAAAATTTTTGACTCGAAAAAAATAACGTTCACAAGTGAACGGATCCCAAAAGCCAACGCGTCTCTCACAAAAAACCGTAGATCCTCACGAAAAGAGCCGGCAGCGGCGCCATTTTAATGTATGGATTTTACTAGGTTCAATTGTTGTTCTCGGTATCTTCTCGAATTGATCACGGTTTAAAGTGCGACTCAGTTGTTCTTGGTGAAAATAATATTTTTGGTTTTGTTAAAATAAATGTGCAAGACTATAAAATAAAGGACGAGTAATTAAAGTTAAAACTAGTTGAAACGTAAAATGGTGCAATATTTAAAACTTTAAAAGTAGATGACGAGAAATTTAAATGACGTGAAATTAAAACTTAACAAAAAGTAAATTGACAATTAAATAAAAATGAAAAACGAATTTAAAAGGAACTAAAAATAAAATGAGAAAAATTGACACTTTAACCTAAGCAAAATATTAAAACAAAACAAAACATTCCATCGGAATACACCCGATCGGAATCCATAAGGATCCGATCGGAATGTGTCAAAAGGGGGCAATCGGAATACATTAAAACAAGTCAAATCGGAATACAAAGGGGTAAGTCCAATCGGAATGTTTGAAGGAACCACGATCGGAATACAGTAAAAACATGCCAAATCAGAATAAAGGAAAACAAGTAAAATCGGAATGTGGAGACTTCCACCAATCGGAATACGAAAACCCTTTTCCGATCTGGTGATCGGAAAAAAAGGGGTCTGCTCGGAATAACTGATCGGAAAGGGGTTTTCCCTTTCCGATATCCTATATGATCCGAAATATAAGCAAATAAGCAAGGGGAAATAAGCTATGAAATAAGCTAATCTCTAAAACTAGAACGAATCAATAATAAAACGAACCAATAAGCACAAATAACAACTTTTCAAACTTAAAATAACAAACTTTAAAATCAAAACATAAAAAGATGAACTTAAAGTCACGAAAATTTAAAAGATCAAAACTTTAAATAAGAACTTGCTGAAAAAGATGATGAAAACAAGATTGAGATTAACAAGAAAGATTAATAACATGAAGATTAAGACAAGATTAAGCTTAAAAAGTAAAGGTTTGATTAAAAACAAGAAAGATAAAAGATGAAAGATTAAAGTTCTAGTGAGAGAAACTGTCACTTTCTCTCACTAAAACTAAACTACTCCTACTCCTAAAACTAAAACTAACCAACCCTCCTAAATGAGTTTAGGAGGGTATTTATAGGAAATGGGGAGGTGCATGTGTTGCCTCCTCTTTCTTTCTTTCTTCACGTCTTCTCGTCTTTTAAGTTCTTCGACTTTATCGACTTTGTCTCGGGATTAATTAAACTCGTCTTATAATTTATTTATTTATTAGACTCGAGTTCTTCGGCTTTAAGTAAACTTCCGTCTTTAGACTTGTTCTTCGATAAATCTTCAGAATAGGCCTTGGACTTCCGTTCTTTTTGCACTCTTGATCGCTTGACTTCGTCTTTTGTCGTTTTCTTCTATAAAAGCCCGTGAATGCCCGTGTTTTCTCCACTTTTCACCTTTTGGTCCTAAATCACAATAAAAACACAAACCACCCATAATTCCGACATTTACGACATAAAATACACGTTTTGGCTTGGTTATTATTGTAATTAAGTGGTAAAAAGATGGGTGTTTTCACACCTATCAAGTGCCAAGGGAAATGAATAGAGATTTGTATAATGTATGGATATTGGCACAAGTAACGCGCCATAGAGAGTGTTGGAAGGGGATATTATACCTTAAAGGTATTTATGATTGTTCGTAAGGCATGTAAGTTTTCTGAAAATTTCCTCAGATTTAGTAGGTTTGCTTATTATTGTGAGGTAGAACCATAAATAGAGCAAGTAGGAGAAGTGAGAGGAGTTGTAGTTAGTGCCTTTCCAAGGAAATTGTTGATGGAATGATTTTAAGAGCAAGAGTTGTTAGAAATTGCAATGGATGCAAGGTAAAATTTGAGTTTCTTAGTAGTAGATTGGCTGTGAAAAGCGGTTGAGTGGTTTGATAAGAGGAAGTATTGGTCTTTTAGAATACGTGTAGATTTTTGCGAGTAGAACGAGGTAGAAATTTATTCGTATTCCTTCTAAGAGAGGGTGCAAGGTGGACGTAGTTGAAACTACTAAGGATGTTGTATGAACGCTTTGGGTTTACGGTTATGATTTTGGCTTCGCCGAGGCGCTAGCAGTTTTCATGGAGTCATGAACCGGGGGTGCATGACAATATATAAACGAGTTATCATCGGGAGCATCGACGACATCTTGATCTACTCAAATCTAAGAAGGAGAGTGAGGCGAATTATGAGTTGGTTTTGGAGTTGTTAGGAAAGGGAATTATACGTGAGATTTTCAAGTGTGAGTTTTAGGATTAAGTTGGCCAGGACGAGTAGTCAGAGATGATGGCATATCGTGGAACCAGCAAGGGGCAAAGTGAAGAAGGGTGAGGAAGCGTTTTGGGGGCTGAAGAGGTGGATTGGATAATGAGCAGATCTTAGAATTATCGGAAGGACTGGATGAATTGGCGAAGCATGACGATACGTGGAGAAAGGATTTGGATGTATACGAGAACGACAAAGAAAGGCGGTTGTTTATACGTTGTGGGAACTAAAGATTTGAAAGAACTAGATAGAATTAGTTAGTGGAGCTGGATTGTTATATCTGCCTAGAATGCTAGAAGCATTTGGGGTACGAGACGTAGAGAATGATCTATACATATCATGAAAATCTCCAACACATATTTAATCATCTTGATTGAACATTTGGAAAAGATGATGGGAGGAGTTAAGTGATGAAAGAAAATTGCATGACCAAGTACCATCTGGGAAAGGCAAGCATGGTTGATGAGACACGGAATAAGAAGAATGAAGTGAAGCTGAGACGAACTTGAACTATATGGATGACATATTATGGTGGTTTGGATGAAGGATGTGGGTTGCACGAGTTGAGCTGTCTAAAGCAGAGAACGCGTCAACATGTATGTTGCGTGGCTTGGACAATCATATGGAGAAAAGGGACGTAGATATACTTCCTACATAGATAGGAGTAGCTTAGAAAGGGAGATGTAAGGACGAAGTTGGTGAAAGGGATACATAATGGCGTGGAGGAATAAGTACGACGAGAGTTGGGTGATAGTCGATAGACTGACTAATTCATCTCATATTTCAAGAGGAATGAGAAGTCACGTAGTTGAGAAGTTGGAAGAATTGCGTACGGATGTGATAGAATAGATGGTTTTGCGTAAAAGTTAGCCTAATATGTATGGAATGCCTTATGAAGGATTATGGCAAGGGAAGAAACGATGGGAAGCAAGCGTAGTATACCGTTGATAGACTAATGTTTGGTATGAGCATACTATAGGGGTAATTGAGAAAGACGCCTAGAGCATTGGCGTGAGATTTGGAGATAGTTGGAGAACGCATTATATTAGGAAGAATTGTCCTATAGAGAGAGAGTCACCGGTGAGAGGGGCATATTCCCCATTGATGAGGATGTAAGGAATAAAGGAGGAAACACCTAAATTATAGGCTGAAGACAGGATATAAGATGGTATGGAAATTAAGATTGTGGAGAGACAAGCGAAAAGTAGTATGGAGGAAGAATGATTCGAGGGAGCAAGAGGTTGTGAAGATGGGGGGGATATTGAAGAGAAACCGTTAGAGCAAGAGGCTAGTAGTCACGAACAATGGAACATCCACCTAGAGAAAAGGTGTAACACATGTTAGTATGAAGGATGGTTAGTTACTTGGTGCCGAGCATGGGAAAGCAAGGATGAGGTGGTGGTTATGACATGTTTCTTGTGAATATTATGGGAAGCTTTTGGTTATGCAATCCTGCATATACCATTGGATGTATTTAAGGTTGGGTGAACTTCCGAATGATGGAAAATCCGTAGAGGATAGAAGCCGTTAGGTATGGTGATAGGAATTGTAGTAGAAACTGCTGGAGTTAGTTCATAGGAGATGAGGTGGATCACCGTTACAGTGGGATGAAGTTAGAAGCGGCCAACGTATTGGACTGGAGGTGGATCGAAAAAGTATGGAGGTGGTGGCAGTGACTAAGTAGAGGTTGAAAATAACAAAGAACCGACAAGAGAGCTATGCGGACAAGAGGCGTAAGCCGTAGAGATTTGAGATAAAGTTATGCTAAAGGTTTCACCATGGAAAGGGGTGATGCGGTTTGGAAAGAAAAGAGAAGTTAGCACCTAGATTTGTGGGTCCATTTGAAATCCTTGAAAGGATTGGGCTAGTGGCGTATAGGTTGAGATTACCGGAGGAATTGAGTAGTGTGCATGACGTATTTCATGTATCAAACTTGAGGAAATGCTTAGCAAGAACTGACTTGTAAGTACCGTTAGATGATATTAGTATGGATACGAGTCTTCGTTTTATCGAAGAGCCGATAGAGATTTTGGGTTGTGAAGTAAGGACGTTGGATAAAAAGGGTAATATACCGTAGTTATGGGTAGATGGAATTTGGAACGTGGACTAGAGTTCACGTGGGAACGGGAAGGATTTATGAGGAGCAAGTATCCTCAGCTAATTGATAATGACGATCCTAAGGAGTAAATCTCGGGACGAGATTTCTATTAGGAGGGAGTGATGTGACAACCGTGGTTTTGAGGTTCGTCACTTGGTCTTATTTTAAGGTTAATTTATGTGTGACTATGTGATTTGCGTGTTTACATGTTATTTTGCGTGAACGAGGTTGGTGTGGATATCGTTTATGGGTATAAAGTACTCATAAGAAAATCGAGGAACGGTTATTTCATGTTCATGAACTCACAAATTAGTGACTATGAAATGAAATGGTGTTATTTTAGTGTTTTACGTATACGTATAAGTATTATAGTAAATTGTATTTTTTTTAGGATTTGGGGTTTAGCATTTAGAGGTCTCGGGTAAGGTGTTTAGTCATGTGAGTATTTTTCTGGATGTTTTTAAGTCATTTAGGACTTAGTTATAAAGTTTATTTCAAAATTTAAGATTTTTTTTAAAACTTTATATTTTACGTCTTTTACGGTAAACGCGTAAAATTGACTAGTTTCTCGGTTTTGAGATTTAGAAAATTTAGGGGCTGAAATAAATTAAGTAAATTTAAGGAAATATTAGTAAAGTAATAATAATAAATAAAAAGAAAAAAAAATAAAAAAAAAGGGGTATATAGTCGGTTATACACGACTTAAACAAAAAAAAATTTTTATGGCAAGTGGGCTTTTGGTTGGACTAGGATTTTTGTACTATATAAGGAACACCACACATAATATCAAACGCATAAATTCTTGTTCTTGGAGTCTTTGGTCAACGTTCACATCACAGAAGAATTAGGGTTTTCATAAAAATCTTGTTTTTTTTATAAATCAAAGGTAAATCTTTACAACCCTTTTTAATTAAAGTGTTTAATTCTTTCTCAATCATCTTATGATGGATTTAGGTTATGGTTTAAATTAAAATCTGTATATTAATGATATTATAATAATTAGGTGAATTAGGGCTTGTAATTAGTGGAGTTATGGGTAATTAATTAGGTTAATTTAATTGAATTCGTTTTTAAAAACTGGGCAGAGTTTTAGGTCAATTGTTTTGATCATATATAGAGTTCTACAAACTCTTATTTTGTGATCCAAGTATCCCTGGAAAGGTAATTGAGTTGTATTTCAAATGCAAGAAACGAGAACTAAATTAGAGGTGGGGAGGTGGGTCAAAAATAGGTTACAACAGTCGGAGGTCAAAACAGTTTTGAAATCAGTCAGGTTTAATTTAATGTTTTAAGGTAATTGGGATACTTAGGGGTACACTTGAGCCCTCTAATGAGCATGGTAGTTGGTGTATATATTATATAGGAGGACTGGAGGAGGGCTAAGCAAATGAGTTAGGGTAAGACCCCCTAATCATAACAAACTTTTTCTATGTTTAAAATCGGTAAAATGCATATAGGCAGAAGTATATATATATATATATATATCGGAGCCTTAACAGTAGCTTTAAGGTTGTGAAAAAAGGGAGGAGTTAGATAACATATGTAAGGGTATAGGGTTTCCTTTACGGAGATCATGGGTATGGTTAGGTGGGCGTTTGGCTTATAGTTTGGAGACCTAAAAACCAGGACTGTTTTGGGTAAAATGTTAACGAGACGGGTTATGAAGTAAACTAAGTTAAGGGCTTTATATAGGGGTGTAATGAGATGCTTAGAGCATATAAATTAGGTATATGTATGGGAGAAGGTTAGATGTTCATCATGGGTTGATGAGCCATCTCAGTGATTGGTTCATGTTTTGATTGTGTGCTTTTGTTTGTTAGCTTTTTGCTAGTGCGCGGATTTTTGGATAAGCAAAATCATGTGAGTTTCATAGTCCCATGTTTTTATGAGCTATAAATGATTTGACTTCCAGATGGGATGGAAGAGACACTGTATGGTTTTGTAACTAATGCTATGAATGTTTTAATGGTTTGTGATGGAATTGTGTGTGCACTTATGGGATACTGCTATGTGATTCTTGATTGTGTTTATGATTTGGATCAGGGGACACGTACCGTCTCAGTTATTGTGGTTTGACTTGGTACCAAGGGGATGTTGACAAGGCGGGGCGTTGGGGAGGTACATAGATGTGTGAGCATCTATGGGACCAATGGATAATGACAAGGCGGGGCCTTGGGATTGGTTCATAGGTCTATGGGTGCCTATAGGACCATGGTGTTTGGTAAGGCTGGGAGCCTTGGATTTGGTTTAGTTTGTTAAATCTTGAATATTAGTTGTTAATGCATGTTTGTATCACATTGTCCATATGTTCTTAAATTTGGTTATTATTCACAGCTTATGGTTTGATTTTGGCGTTGGAGTCTAAACCTGTGACTCTCACCAATTTTATGTTGACGTGTTTTAGTGTCTCTTTCAGGTGAGAATGTGGTTAAGCTTGAGAATAGAAGTGGCTAGTTTTGGAGGCATTAGGATTGAATTTAGAAGGAGATCCCCGTTCCTTCTTAGTTTATTTCTATGTGTTTTGAATAAGTGATATTATGAACCTATATGTTGATTTGTTTGTGTTGTTTGTTTGTCTTGGGTAAGAGGTAGGACTGTTACCTACTTACCTAGACTCCTGCATTGATAAGATATTGTCATGACATTTGTGTCACCTTTTATGACATTTCTATTTCATATAGTTCTCTCTATGGACACGCTATTGTTGTGATGATATCCATGCGTCGAGCCCCATATTCCGCCATGTTGGGGTGTGACAGTAAACACTATGATTGAGGAAGAAATTGCTAGGGCGTTTGGAGCCAATCGTACTGAAAGAAGTCAAGGTTAGGGAGCAGGAAATCCTTTTATGACCAGCACCACCAAATTTGATGGTTCAGTTGGAAGTGTTATTGTTATTCCACGAGTTCCTAGGGGATGTTCGTATGTTAGTTACACGAGGTGTGGGCCTATTCACACTCATAATACTAGTAGTGTTTTGGAAATGTACAAATGGATGGATGAGATGGAGAATAATCCTAAGGTTGGTGATTGTTCAAGAGTAAGTGAAGTGTAAAAGAAGAAGAAGAACAGTATTATTGGGAATAACAAAAGGAAATGTAAATCTATTCAATCTAACCAAGGACAAAACCGAAATCAAAGGTCTAAGAAAAGGAAGAATGGTGTTTTTGCTACTACTGTGAACCAAGGTAACAAGAGAAATCCTAAGTGTAAGCGGTGTACTTTGTACCATATAGGTAATTTTCCTTCTACTTGTCATAAGTGTGGAATGGCTGGACATCGAGCTGCTGGGTGTAGGACGAAGAATGTGGTTACTAGATTTAGTATTCCTGGAGTGGTGATATGTTTTCGTTGTGTTGAAGAAGGGCATAAGAAAGGAAAATTTCCAAGCATTGGGAATTGACAAGAAAGAAATGTTGCTCCTGCTCCAGCTTATATTGTGGATGATGTTGTTAAGTCTCAAGATTCAAATGCTGTGACTGGTACGTTCTCATTTGATGATCATTAAGCTAGTGAATTGTTTGAATATTAGATCCAATAAGAATATTGTAGATGATAGATTAGTTTCCTTAATAATAGAGAACCAGAAAAATTAGCAACTAGCTGTGATGAGGAATTAACCGATGGAAATGTTGTTAATATTAGTTCTATGCTAAGAGAGTATTCTTTGAACTTAGGGAATTAGGTGTCTGATGTGGATTTGATGTTTATAAAGTTAGAATCTTTTATGTAGATTGTTAGTATAGATTGGTTAAGTTGTGTGGTATGATGATTGTTTGTGGAGAGGATTTGTTTAGATTTTGCTGAGGACTGAGTATTGATTGTAAAAGATGATGAGTAAACTTTCCATTTGAGAATTTTACTTTGTTTGAAGATGAAAAGGTATGTAGAAGGAGGCTGTAACGTATTTTATGATCAGATAACTACTGATGTAGTGAATGAAAGGAAATGAGAGGATATGCCTGTAATTCAAGAGTATTTTAAAGTTTTCTTGCAGCGTTGTCGAGTTTACTGCCGTCTCATGAAGTGGAGCTTCGTGTTGATTTAGTGTTGGAAGCTACGCCTGTTGTTTGTGTGTCTTGTCGTTTGACATTGTTGGAAATTGAAGGGGTTATCTGATTAATTGCATTAATTGATGGATAAGGTGACAAAGCTAATCTAATAAATGTGGAAAGGTGGGCCATATGGAATGTCGGTATTGTTATCAAGAAAAAAGATAGATAGTTCAGAGGTATGTTGATTGTCGTGACTTTAAACAAATTGACTATCAAGAATCGGTATCAATTACTGATGATTGATGTTTTGTTTGATCAATTGTAAGTAGGAGTAAGAGAATAATCTGATAACAACTATAGGATTGCTGAAGAAAGAGGAATTGTATGCAAAAATCTTTGGGTATGAATTTTGGTTGGAGTTAGAACGAATTATGGGATGTGTGATTTATAGCAAAGGTATTCGTGAAAATCTTGCCAAGATTGAAACGATTAAGGATTTGTCGATACCAACGAAGCCGACTGAAGCTTGTTAATTCCCTGGTCTAAGGTGAGTATTATCGAGGTTTATCGAAAGGTTTTCACGGATTGTTAAACCATTAATTAAGCTGATTAAAAAGAACTGAATGTGTGAACCCCACTCATGCATTTAAGTTTTTAATTTTCGAGATCTGATGAAGATCAGATGAGGAAGTTGTTTTGCGAACACTAAGGATAGGCCGTGTTCTGCGTGAGTGTTGTAATTGTTGGAAGAATCAAAAGATCTTATAGAATGATGATATCGAGGGAGAAAGTGATCGATGATGTGTTAAATTAATTAGAGAAGTACAAGGGGAACTACATAACTCTAAGTTTCGACAACTGCGGTATCTATTTTGGAACTATGGAACATTACTTGTATGGAATCAAGTTTGTGGTAATTAAGAATTATATGGGTTGCTCATATTTAACATCTGGGAATTTAAAGGGGGATGAATAAAAGATTACTTAGTATTGGATGAAAGGTTGTAATCAGTAATTATAAGTGGTGAGTGATTATGACTACGAGATTCGCTACAATCCTGGAAGGTGAATGTGGTAGCTTATGCACTTAGTAGGAAGGAAAAAGGAAAAAGCCTCTAAGGTTTTGAGTTTTGGTAATAATGAGGAGTGTTGATTTGATGGAATAAAATTTAAAGTTTAAGTTAATGGGTTGATGGAGAAGAATGTCAAGGAAAGTAGTTCGACATGTTGTCATAATTATGAAATAGATTTATAGTAAGATTGATTGAGATGAGGTATTTTGGAGAATCGGATTTGGTTATCGTATTATCCATCTGAGGAAGATGTGTTAGGAGTGCGAGACGTGATGGTGAATAAATCTCACAGGTCAGAGAGTTCAATTCTTCAAGGTGTGTTGAGAGTGCTATAATTAGTGACGAAGGGATCTCACAAGTCAAAGTATTTGTTACATTATGGTTTAGGTAAGATGTATCATGACATAAGGAAGATGTAGTGATGGTCAGACTTAAATGTAGGAAATTGTCTAAGTTATCTAAAGAATTGTTAGTGTTGTCTGAATTATCTAAATAGTTTTTGGTGTAATATGATTTTCTTATTTGGGAAAAGGTGAAAGATGAGTGTAAAAATCATCTAAGTAATTAGTACAACATGAACTCTCTTAATGTAAAAGGAGGAAATCACTATGGATTTAGTGACGAAATTGTCGATAACTCTGGTTCGTGATAGCAGATTTACTTCTGAGTTTTGGAAATCTCTAAATAGAGCAAAAGGAATCGAGTTAAGTTTGAATATGGCATATTATTCAGAAACTAATGGACAGAGTGAAAGGATAATTTAAATAGTGAAAAATGTACTTATGCATGTGCGATTAAAACTTGGGGTGATGTCATTCTCAACTATTTAGCTGCGAACACAAATGACTTGAACTGTTGATGGAATCTTTATACAATAATAGTCATCATAATAGTAATTAGGATATACTGTTTGGGGCTTCATATGGACATAAGTTAGGTTTTCTGTGTATTGAAATGATGTAGGGAGGCAATTAATTTTTGGAAACAACTGAGGAGATGGTGTAGATTAAGAATAATAGGAAGGATGTGAAGAGTCATAAGAAAAGTTAAGATTGATAATCGAAAGAAATCATTAGAATGTTAAATTAAGAGATTGAAGCATAAATACCTTGTTATGATGATATTCAAGGAATATACCTGAAAATGTTTAAGAAGCGTGAGGATTTCTAAAGGAAAAGATATCTCATTTATTCTAGTGGTACAAAATGTGAGTATAAGAAGGGTCGAGCGTCGGGTCGTCGCTCTTTTTAAGGAGGGTCGGATGTGATAACCCGAACCTGTGGTTATTATTTAATTATATTTTACGAATATTTTGAAATTTTTTATGAGAATGAATACCGTGATGTTTGTGAGTTAAGTTGAATGAATGTTGAAAGTTCTATTATTACGTTTTGACGAGTTACGAGGAGTATTAGTGATCGCGATATCAACAGATACCCGAAATTTTACGTTTTACTTTTGATCATTTCGATGTTTGATATTTTGATGTTTTTATTTTTATTGTGTATTAAGTCGTGTCGGGACTATATTATATCATATTTCGTGTGCGTTTTAATTTTTGAAAAGTATTTTCATGAAACCTGAGACCCGTAAATATTTTTAAAATTGACTCTTAGTCATTTCCCGTTCTTTAACTAATATTTACATTTTAGTCCAACAGAAACACCAATTTATAAAAACTACCCAAACTAACCACCATATAAAAGGAAATTTTATACTAAAAACACACACACAACATCTCACACCAAAATTTTTCTCTCCCCCCTCTTTTTTCTTTCTTTTGCTGTGAACCCCCAACATCAAAACACCCTTGATATTCAAAGATTGAGCTTGAATCTTTAAAATAAGGTTAGACCCATCTTAGTTTTATTTTTATGATCATATTGATCTAAAGTTTAGCCACATTCATAAACATTTTTTTCTTAATCATTTTCTTGAAGAATTTTTACTTGTTTGATCTATTTTTGTGCTTGTATGAAAGTGTTAATATTATTATATTTGATCCAGAATGGTTGCATGCATGATTTTTGAAGTGGGTTTTGTAAGAAGTGTACATGCAAGTAAATTAGGGATGTTAGGACTTAAAATGGATGATTGTAGGAGTATAGATTTGGTTAAAATAGGTTAAAATTTTGATTTAGGATGGTTTTTAAAAATGAAATTTAGACCAACAAGTTTGAAGGTATCTTTGGAAGTCTTAAATTTGGTTATAAGTTAAGATGATTAGATCGTGTTGTAGAGATTTTCATAAACTTCGATTTGATATAAGATAGAGCTTCTAACTCTAAACGAGGAAGAAGTTGTGTTAGTTTGATTATTCGTGTACCGTGAGACGAGTATTGACACAATACATAATTGTTGTCGATTTTTTATTCGAATCTCGAGGTCTATAAAATGAGTTTTTAAAAATGTTCGAGGGCTGTTCTTGAGCTCTAAACCTAGAGTTTTGAGTCTATTTTTAAACCCAAGTGTCGGTTTTGTAAATGGAATTGTTTAGAAAGGTCAAAATGGTTTTGTAAGTCAAAGGCGTAAAACTGTCCAGATTTTACAATTCAAAGATGTGTCGGGCTGAAGATCTTAGAGGTAAGAACTTTTGATAAAATTTTAAGAGGGCTTTCTATAGATAGTAAGTGAGCTGCTCAGGTAGTTTCATAAGCTTTGGATATGTCTAAGTAGGGGAAGTCAGCCCGGTCATTTGGTATGTACCGGCATAATATTATTGGAGTGTTGTTTGGTAAAGTAAAGGTGTAGAAGTTTATGACAGTATCACTTGTATTGGAAATTGTGTGAGTGTATTTTGATTTTGAATTATTGATTTGACTTTATTATGTATGGATCATACTCGAATATATTGTTATTAAAATGTGTGTCTTATTTGGTAGGTTGCGGTTTTCGTGTTCACCGAGCATCGTTTATCGTTGAAGATCGTCTTACTACTTCTATTACTCATGGTGAGTCTAGAGCCTTGCTTTATACTTGTTTTAAATGTTTTTAAACCCGCGAGGGGGATACATGCTATTTGAAATAAAATGAACACATGTCAAGAATGATTATTTGGACCCGAATGTTGCCTATTGTTGCCTTGAATTGTATAAGTACCTAGTTGTAGAAGTCCCTAAATTCATGAGCCGTTAAATATTGTCTTACCCTTGTGTGGGATAGAAATAGCCGCTTGTTTAAATGATAGTACTGTTGGGTTGAC
Organism: Glebionis coronaria; assembly: GCA_025667525.1. Classification (NCBI taxonomy): domain Eukaryota; kingdom Viridiplantae; phylum Streptophyta; class Magnoliopsida; order Asterales; family Asteraceae; genus Glebionis; species Glebionis coronaria. The sequence goes on along the minus strand of CM046879.1, from coordinate 172,335,794 downwards.
AACCCTATCCGAGACCAGGGCTTTACGTTGAGTAACCTCTAGGAAGGATATTTTTCGAGAATGAGAGTCACTGGTATAAAAATTGCAACAAATACCCAAGTAGGGGCAGTGGTTTCATCTAGTCATGCTGGCATTAGGCGTGGGTGACTAAGTTAATGGGTCGGTGTCATGAGCTTAATATAATTCTATAGCTATTTCTATAAGATGAAATACCTGGATAATAGATTGTAAACGTAACAATTCTATTAAATGATTATGATGGATTTTTCTCTTGAGTTCAAATGTGATTTGATAAACCAATAGATCCGCTCAACATTGTTTGTTGACTCGTTTAAGCCTGTATTTTAGGTAATTGATATGAGTGTAATTACTCATATCATTTGTTACTTTAAACAATGAAATTATGCATGATTTGTATCAAAAATGCCTTGGATATGCGTGTTTCTTGTTTTCATGTGTGTAGGTACCAAGTTCGCGAAAACCGGCAAGAATCGACACGAGAATGAAGAAAAGGATCGAAGAAGCCAAAAATCGAGCTCGACAATAGTGGATTTAATCATTTAAAGAGAAAACAGGCTTAGTGGGTCCCACATTGGAGTATTTGGGCTTAAAAGTCCAAATCTAAGCTTTAGTGCAAACGGATTGTGTTAATAATTTGGCCCAAATGATAAGAAGCCCAAATTGGGAAAGTTATATTACACGGATGGAAAAATTGGGCCTATAGCCCAATGTCTCTAATGAATAAACGTTTATGGGCCTTAGGGTTTCCAGAATAAAAACGTTACTTCACACGTTTTTTTTATTACTCACACCACTCGTCCTTTATCCCTAATAAATAAATAAACCCACCCACCATTATTCTTCACACGTTTTCCTTCTTTCACATAATAAAACAAATCGTTACTTCCAAAGTATCGTCTTCTTCATTCCATTTTTCCCCAAAAACGAAATAAAACCAGTAACTATTAGTTACTGTACCCAAACCCTAAGTCTTTAATAAATCACTTTTAAATGGGGCTTTTCATATATTCGTTTAATTCACATCAAAGGGATTAAAACCCCCAAGTTTGTAGGGAGAGAAGGGATACGTGGCAGTCAATGATTCGAAGGAACAACTCATTCTTCTATTTCCACCAATCACAGCCCTTAAAAGAAACACAACTAGCACACGGATGCCACGTTGGTAATCCGTGTGCTATTTGGAATCATCTCAGCCGTCAAAGAAGAGAGAGAATAAGGAAATCAAGATCAATGGTTTAGAAGAAAAAGGAATATCCCTTTGAAGATCCGAAGATGCTCACCAACAGCCTTGGGGGTTGGCCTATTTAAACCCCCAATTTCTGTAATTTTATTCATTCAAAATTTACTTTACTGTTATAATGTTTAAATAGAGGTAGAATTAATGGTATTTTCAATTTAATAGTGTTGCAACATTTTACTGAATTAATAAAAGTTTATTCGTGCATCTTCTTTTAATCTCAAGCTTTACTGTTTAGTTTTTATATATTAATTTACTGTCTATTTTAATATTATATTCATGATTATTTGATAAAGCTGAAAATATAGCTTGTATTGAATAATTTAAAAGTAAATTTTGGGAAAAAGCTTTCCCTACTGGAAAGTCTTTGTAAATCAGTTCGTTATTGTTACTAGATAGAATATGATGATGGAGTTGGTCGAATGGTGAATGGTGATTGTAGTTGGTGTAGATTCGGGTTCATAAGATTGTACAGCGCAATCTTCTTCTCAAAGGTTATCTACACAAGGTGCTAACTCCTTTCTATTTTTGTTTTATGTTAATTAGTTTTTATAATTTGTGGATTTATGATTTTAATGATGATATGTGTAATGTGTTAATCTAAGTAATGTTTAGATATGAGTTGAATTTGGATTTAAAAGAGGAAGTTATATAAATATGTCTGATTCAATTGTGCAACATCTTAGAGTGTTTTAAGTAGTCTGCTGATTTATGATGGTTTATTGATTTAATCATAGGGTTTAGATTGCTGTAGTTGAGATTTAGCTGCATTAATGAGTTGGTATAATGATATTTTTGAGTCTGTTCAATGCTATGTTTTTCTGTAATCTACACTTTGAGTTTGTCATTACTGATGTGCTCATTTAAGCTGATAGGATTTTAGGCTTTCGTAAATGATAATATAACTGATCTAAAGTTATCAGCCTGCTTAAGTTTAAATTTGATCTGATTTAGGGATTGTTTTGTTGCTATCTGCGTTAATCCTATGGTAACTGGCTATCTGAAATCTTTGCTTTATCTGGTTAGTTTTATAAGACTGCTTATTATTGATATATAGTCTGTGTTATCACTCCTTATAAGTTAAGTTGGTTAGACTTTTGTGTAGTGTTTTAGGCTGCTGTTTATTTCAGACTGTTGATTTCAGTTTAATTATTATGAATGTAGTCTGCTGATTATCTGGTTTAGTCATTTTGATTTACTTTGTTGTTAGTGTGTTAGGTATTTCATTAAGGTATTTCTATTGTTCATGTATTAGCTTGTCAGATTTAACTTATCTGATAAGCACATTTGAGCTGTTCCCTAACAGCTTTTGAGCTTAATTAGCTTGTCCAAATAGTCACTCCTGTGACATTTATTTTTACTGTCAAAAAGAAATTTCATCAAAAAAATAAGTCCACCATGGGACTCGAACTCGCGACCTCGCGTTTCACAGTCCAACATGTTATCCACTGAGATTCGAGCTCTTTTGGGTTTATTTTCATTAGTTTAATTAATATACTAAAGTTAATTGTGGCAGATTTAGTTTAAGTAACTTTTCATTTACTTTAAATACATTTTATTTTTATAAACTTTTATTTACTGTTTTTATTAAAATTTATTTTAGCTGATTAAATAAAGATAAGAAGAAAAATGTTTTAATTTAAAAAGTTTAATTAGTTTTAATAATTAAAATAATTTTAAAATAGATTATATTTTTATAGATTTTTAATTAGATTAATTTTATTTTAAATAGTGCTAATTTTTAATAATTAATTGCTTTAGAATTTTATAATAGGCGGGGTTTACGATTCATGCACTTTAGGTTTATTTTAAATAGATTAAAATTTGTAGATTTTAATTGTAGCTTAAAAACCGAAAACCAATTCAAATCAATTGTCCAAATCAAAGCAAAACGTCTCAAATTCATAAGATCTTCGTGTACAACGAACTTGGTTCACCCACGTGTTTAATTGAATCCGTCTTTGGTAATATTGGACTATTACTTTTTCCTAAAGGTAATTTTCTAATTTACCCTATAACGTATCTAATTATCACATATACTATCGACGACACATCAAAAATTTTGGCGCCGCTGCCGGGGATCTTGTGTACGATTCGCTTTTGTGGAGATTTGTTGATCGTGGATTTGAAGACCCTTTCCGTCCTCGGAAAGTTTTGTTATTTGTCTATTACGTAGTATGTATCGTTTTTCTCGTTTTTTGTGAATAATATATTGTATTACGTAGAACAACAATTTTAAATACTTTTCAAATAAGCCTTAGTTGGGATTTCATCACCTAGCTATTGTATTCGAACCCAAAACAAAAATAAAGGCAAAATAGATAAATACTAATAAGAAGTTTGAACTCGATTTATACAAACTATAAGGTGGGTATAAGGCGACATGCTATAAAAGGCCGTCTAAGGAAAAAGGTTTTTAAGTGCTTAGTGCCACCTCGTTTCCCCGCTTGCTTGTGCGTATATTGAGAGGGACGACCTATTATTGGTTTGCCGACTCAAGTAGTAATAAATCTTATTTTTTGTTGTTTACTTATTGAACCTCGAGACGTTTAGGTTTTCACCTATCGTTTCAAAGTCGACCGAGGGTAATTTACTTCCATAGTAGTTATGCTTATTCCTTGTTTTTTATCGATCATTATTGATTGAGCAATACCAAATAAAATACCAAAAATAATCTTCTTTCTTGTCTAATTTCTTTTCTTCAATCCTCTAAATTCTCGTCTTTGTAGTGTATGCAATTACGTTCTTCTCGTCTTGTGATTGATTTTAATAGGCTTGAAAATATTCCTCGTAGAAATAGAAATCGTCAACAACGAATAGTGGAACCCGAGATTCCACCTATTGTTGTAGAGATGGCCGATAACCGAACAATGGAGGAATTGCTCCGTGTACCTACCGAAGGGTATGGGGAAGCAATCGTTGTGCCGGCTATTTTGGCGGATCATTTTGAGATTAAGACGGGTCTTTTATCGCTCATTCGTGCCGACCAATTTCGTGGCAATGAGACCGATAACCCGCACTCTCACATTCGGAATTTTCTTCGAATTACCTCGACTCTCAAGTTTAGAGATGTGCCGAATGACGCGATTAAGCTCTTGCTTTTTCCGTACTCGCTCGAGGGTAATGCTAAGCTTTGGTATGAGAAAGAACCACCGGGTTCGATCTTAACTTGGGATGATTTAGTGTCTAAGTTTATGAATTATTTCTTTCCACCTTCCAAGACAACACACTTTATGAATGAGATCACTAAATTTGAACAAAAAGTGCATGAATCGTTTGGGGTTGCTTGGGAGAGATTTAAGGATTTGTTAAGACAATGTCCACACCACGGTTTCTCGGAATTGCATCAAATAAATACTTTCTATAATGGGCTTAATATGATTGAACAAGATTCTTTAAATGCCGCCGCGGGTGGTAATCTTTTAAGAAAAACACCGAGAGACGCGTGGTGTATAATTGAGAATAAGTCTAGAGCACAATATTCACGAAACACACCGGTTGTTTCCAATGTGAATTCATCTAATCACGAGATTGCTAGATTGGATTCTAAGATTGACACGATTTTGAATGAGATTAGGAAGAATCCTCATGGATCGATTAATATGATTGAGAATGTTTGTGTATCATGTGGTGGAGCACATCCTAATTATGCTTGTTTGAACACGGGGTTTGATCAAGCTAATGCTTTTGCCGCGACGGGAACTTATGGCTCCAACGGTCAAGTTCCTCGCCAAAATCATGTTGCTCCACCGGGTTTTCCACCGGTTCAAAATAGGTACAACAATGGAAACAATGGGAATAATTTTAACCGTGGTAACCAAGGGAATTTCAATCAAGGAAATGGTTTTAATGCTAATCAAAACAATCAAGGTTATCAAGGGAATAATCAAAATGATTTGTCAAGTTACATGAAATCAAATGAGGCAAATATGAAAGCTTTTCAAAATAACATCCAAGGGCAAATTAATACTTTGAGACTCGATTTTCAAAATACGATTAAAGGGCAAAATAACAAGATTGAGCTTAATCAACAAAGGCTAGAGCAAAGTCAAAATCGTATGCACCAAAGTTTGGAACAAAGTCAAAATAAATTGCTTTCGATGTTTGAGGGATTCATGTCTAAACCGTCATCTTCTTCGGGTTGCTTACCTAGTGATACCATTCCTAACCCGAGGGGAGAGCTTAAGGCCATAACCGTTTATGATGATGATAATGTGGCAAGAGTGATCGAGAAAATTTATGTTCCACCTAAGCAAAGTTTTCTTAAAGTCACCAAGGCTACTTGAATGTGATTAGTACTTCGGATTTCTTTGATTTCATTCCTAAGAAATATGAAGATCCGGGTCAATTTTTGATACCTTGTGTTGTTGATGAGCTTGGGGAATAAAAAGCTCTAGCCGATCTAGGAGCTAGTATTAACGTAATGCCTTTAGTCATTTGGAAGAATATTGACTATGAACCACTTAGGCCTACTCGAATGATCATTGAGATTGCTAATGGTACTACCACCCATCCGGTTGGTATAGCGGAAAATGTCATTGTTAAAATGGGGGAGTTCATTTACCTAGCCGATTTTGATATCATTGATTATGAGCCAAATCCTCGTGTGCCTATAATTTTAGGACGACCATTTTTGTGTACGGCCGGTGTTTTAGTGGATATGAGGGAAAAGGAGATTAAAATAAGATATGGGGATAAACATATGATTTTCAAACCGGAAAAAATTCCAAGATTGGTTTCTAAGAAATTGGAAAGTGTTGAAATTGATAAACCTAATTTTGTTGAATCATGTTGTAGTGTTACCTCATCTCCACTCAATCCACACGAGGATGAAAGTTCTTAGATTGAAAAACAAATTGATGATTACTTGAGTGAGCCATTTGATGCTAGTGAGTTTATTAGTGAGAATTTTGATCCCGAGAGTGACATTGCTTTAATTGAACAATCTTTGAAAATGGACTCGTTTTCACTCTCTTCTAAGGATCATGTTGATGTTCCTAAGGCAAAATCTTCCATTGAAGAGCCTTTGATTCCTAACTTCACACCGAGTGAGGTTAGTGATTATTCATTCGATAAGTTTGCCGATGAACTTGTTGATCCACTTCCACGGGGAAGTGAAGACGTTTTCGATCTCGAGATCAAGCGTGATTCTTGTGTTTTACCTACCATTCTCGAGGAATTCGCCGATGAATTGCCTTCTAATGAGAATGATGATACTTTAGTGACTTGCTCAAATCCTATCTTTGAAGTTTCATTGAACAATAATCCATTGTTTCAAGAGGATTTTGAGAACATCATACCTCCTACATCTCACAACCTTTGTGATGATGATCTTTTCATTAGGGAGTTTGATAAGTTACTTTCCATGGACCTTCCTTCGGAATTTGAGGAAGAGTCTAATGACGGTGATAAAGATACTTGGTTTGATCACCCGATTTATGAAGATGACAATGTTGACCCGGAGGGAGAAATTACTTTTGCTCCTATTATCCTTCCCACTCGCTTTGATCTTAATGTGCGGGTTTTTCATGCGACTCGTTTTGAGTACCATGACCCCTTTATTCACATTCAAAAGAGTGAAAAGGTCAACAAAGTCATGCAAGTTGAAACCACCATGGTTGAGATTTTTGTTCCACCATTACTATGTGCTTCATATGACTTAGGATTAGCATGGGGGACGACACCTTGTTGTCCATTCCTTTCTCCACCGAGGACGAGGTATTCGACCCCGGAATCATTGATTTAGGGAAATCTCGGCCTTTCACCGATGCAATAATTGAAAGATTTTTCGATCATCTTGGTGCGAGTTTACCTCGTGGAGCATGCTACATCCATACGATTGTTTGTGACTTCTATCTCGTTTTAGAGATTTATGTTGAAGTTTTATCCTTTCGTTTGTCATCCGACAACGAGGATGAGATCTTTGACCCCGGCATCGCGCTTCATGATGGATTTTATCCTATTATGCCGGTTTGCACCACTTTCCCTAAGGACCAATGAATGCGGGGATCGAGTCGAGCTCATGACTCGGTGAACAAAAACGAGTCTTTCTATCTTCTTTCTATTTTCTAACACCTAATAAGGCTTGATCTTTCAAGCTTGTGCTCGTGTTTTTGTTGTGTTGTGATCTTAGGTAAGACCCTTATATTTGAAGACTCTCGTGTTCGGTTTTTGCCGGTCCACTTGATCTCCCATTCTTTGAATGCTAAAAGGGGCACACTTTCACTTTACCCTTGATTATTATTGACTAACGTTTTATCTTGAGGCATAATTAATAAACGGCTTATAGATTTGCGTGCTCTTTCCATGCTAGGAGTTTGCATTAGACTCTTCGTATTTTAGCAAGGGGGTGTCACTCTTGAGCTAAGAAACATTGAGGACAATGTTGGTTTTAGCATGGGGGAGTCAATCGATATAATCGCTTGCAATTGCTTTTGTCGTGTCCAAACGTATTGTTTTTCTCATTTTTCAATAAAATTTTAAATTTTTAGTGTTATTTTTAAGTTTTAAATAATAAAATAAGTGTTTTTCACACGAATGTAGGCTTTTAATAAGAATAGTTTTTGACTCGACTTGGTTTTTAACCTTAGCTTTTCCTTAACGTATTTGAATTAAGTTTTGCTAGGCTTTTATATAGGGAGCTTTAAAACGCGAAGGTCTTAATTCATACGAGTTAAGGACAAGAACTTTTCGCAAGCTCCTATAATTGATCCTAGAAAGTCGTTTATCAAGGGAACTTTAAAACGCAAATTCTAAAACTTGCAAAAGTATAAGAAGATGCAAGATCCTATAGATGACTTGAAAACCCAAAACTTTGATTTGATAGGCTAAGTATCCATTAATTTCATTCTTGGAATTTTACAATATGGAGAACAAGAGATGATAGAGCCAATTATAAGTGTGGTATTCTTTCGGGAATTTATGTGAGTTAATTATGAGCCTATTCTCCCATTGCTTGTTAATAAATTTTAATTGCAATAAATAAGGTTGAACGATTTGAAAAGTTACTTAGCTTCTAGCCCAAGATCGTTTAGAAGTTGCTCGGTATGGATTAGAGTTCATAGCCAAGGCATAACTTATTGAAGCGGGAAGCGAAGATTGGCGAGTCCAAAAAGGTCCTAACAAGACATGAGGGCTATGTTTTATTGCTAAAGATCTCAAGTGATGTGAAGATTCATTATTCAAAAATCAATATGAAGGATCGAGACACACGACGAAAAGCAAAATACTCCCAAAAAGTCATGGAGAAGTCTATCCAAAAAGACCAAAATAAGGTATGAGGATAAATGAAGCCAAGTCCAAAAAGGAGGCGAATCGTTGTAAATCAAAATCCCAAGTAAAGATTGGAGAAAAATGAAGAAGTCGTGGTCCAAGTATGAATCTCTCAAAGCTTCAAGTGAAGAAATATTATGAAGAGAAGACCATTATTTCGTGAAGGTCTCTCAAGGTTGGAAGTATAAAGTCATTGCCAAATAACGATCCGAGAAAGGTCTCAAATCGCGAAACAAGTTATGCCAAGATATGAACTTTATGAGAGCCCGAGAAGCAGTTTTAAAAGATTTTGTCCTTTAGCTAACTATTAATTAAATCGTTCACTTTATTTTCGGCCTAATAAATTATCGAAATAAGTCAACAATGCATCCTTGTGATCATTCAAGACAACAATAAAATATAAGAGATACAATTAGGAATAAGGGAGTCTAAGTGAATAATTGGCCCAAATGAATTCGTGTTTGTCTACCAACTTATAATAACAATGATCTTGTTTTTGCACTTGGCATGGAGAAGTGAAAAGTCGAGGACGATGAATCTATTTGAGCTTTTATGATCCTTAAAGTTATTTTATGTCTTTGCAAAATAAATTGTCAAAAGTTGAATAAAGGAGTAATCATAGTTTTGTTTTATCATTGCGTGAGGAAACGGCAATTGTTTAGCATGGGGGAGTTTGATATGAGTGTAATTACTCATATCATTTTTTACTTTAAACAATCAAATTATGCATGATTTGTATCAAAAATGCCTTGGATATGCGTGTTTCTTGTTTTCATGTGTGTAGGTACCAAGTTCGCGAAAACCGGCAAGAATCAACACGAGAATGAAGAAAAAGATCGAAGAAGCCAAAAATCAAGCTCGACAATAGTGGATTTAATCATTTAAAGAGAAAACAGGCTTAGTGGGTCCCACATTGGAGTATTTGGGCTTAAAAGTCCAAATCTAAGCTTTAGTGCAAACGGATTGTGTTAATAATTTGGCCCAAATGATAAGAAGCCCAAATTGGGAAAGTTATATTACACGGATGGAAAAATTGGGCCTATAGCCCAATGTCTCTAATGAATAAACGTTTATGGGCCTTAGGGTTTTCAGAATAAAAACGTTACTTCACACGTTTTTTTATTACTCACACCACTCGTCCTTTATCCCTAATAAATAAATAAACCCACCCACCATTATTCTTCACACGTTTTCCTTCTTTCACATAATAAAACAAATCGTTACTTCCAAAGTATCGTCTTCTTCATTCCATTTTTCCCCAAAAACGAAATAAAACCAGTAACTATTAGTTAGTGTACCCAAACCCTAAGTCTTTAATAAATCACTTTTAAATGGGGCTTTTCATATATTCGTTTAATTCACATCAAAGGGATTAAAACCCCCAAGTTTGTAGGGAGAGAAGGGATACGTGGCAGTCAATGATTCGAAGGAACAACTCATTCTTCTATTTCCACCAATCACAGCCCTTAAAAGAAACACAACTAGCACACGGATGCCACGTTGGCAATCCGTGTGCTATTTGGAATCATCTCAGCCGTCAAAGAAGAGAGAGAATAAGGAAATCAAGATCAATGGTTTAGAAGAAAAAGGAATATCCCTTTGAAGATCCGAAGATGCTCACCAACAGCCTTGGGGGTTGGCCTATTTAAACCCCCAATTTCTGTAATTTTATTCATTCAAAATTTACTTTACTGTTATAATGTTAAATAGAGGTAGAATTAATGGTATTTTCAATTTAATAGTGTTGTAACATTTTACTGAATTAATAAAAGTTTATTCGTGCATCTTCTTTTAATCTCAAGCTTTACTGTTTAGTTTTTATATATTAATTTACTGTCTATTTTAATATTATATTCATGATTATTTTATAAAGCTGAAAATATAGCTTGTATTGAATAATTTAAAAGTAAATTTTGGGAAAAAGCTTTCCCTACTAGAAAGTCTTTGTAAATCAGTTCGTTATTGTTACTGGATCGAATATGATGATGGAGTTGGTCGAATGGTGAATGGTGATTGTAGTTGGTGTAGATTCGGGTTCATAAGATTGTACAGCGCAATCTTCTTCTCAAAGGTTATCTACACAAGGTGCTAACTCCTTTCTATTTTTGTTTTATGTTAATTAGTTTTTATAATTTGTGGATTTATGATTTTAATGATGATATGTGTAATGTGTTAATCTAAGTAATGTTTAGATATGAGTTGAATTTGGATTTAAAAGAGGAAGTTATATAAATCTGTCTGATTCAATTGTGCAACCTCTTAGAGTGTTTTAAGTAGTCTGCTGATTTATGATGGTTTATTGATTTAATCATAGGGTTTAGATTGCTGTAGTTGAGATTTAGCTGCATTAATGAGTTGGTATAATGATATTTTTGAGTCTGTTCAATGCTATGTTTTTCTGTAATCTACACTTTGAGTTTGTCATTACTGATGTGCTCATTTAAGCTGATAGGATTTTAGGCTTTCGTAAATGATAATATAACTGATCTAAAGTTATCAGTCTGCTTAAGTTTAAATTTGATCTGATTTAGGGATTGTTTTGTTGCTATCTGCGTTAATCCTATGGTAACTGGCTATCTGAAATCTTTGCTTTATCTGGTTAGTTTTATAAGACTGCTTATTATTGATATATAGTCTGTGTTATCACTCCTTATAAGTTAAGTTGGTTAGACTTTTGTGTAGTGTTTTAGGCTGTTGTTTATTTCAGACTGTTGATTTCAGTTTAATTATTATGAATGTAGTCTGCTGATTATCTGGTTTAGTCATTTTGATTTACTTTGATGTTAGTGTGTTAGGTATTTCATTAAGGTATTTCTATTGTTCATGTATTAGCTTGTCAGATTTAACTTATCTGATAAGCACATTTGAGCTGTTCCCTAACAGCTTTTGAACTTAATTAGCTTGTCCAAATAGTCACTCCTGTGACATTTATTTTTACTCTCAAAAAGAAATTTCATCAAAAAAATAAGTCCACCATGGGACTCGAACTCGCGACCTCGCGTTTCATAGTCCAACATGTTATCCACTGAGCTTCGAGCTCTTTTGGGTTTATTTTCATTAGTTTAATTAATATACTATAGTTAATTGTGGCAGATTTAGTTTAAGTAACTTTTCATTTACTTTAAATACATTTTATTTTTATAAACTTTTATTTACTGTTTTTATTAAAATTTATTTTAGCTGATTAAATAAAGATAAAAAGAAAAATGTTTTAATTTAAAAAGTTTAATTAGTTTTAATAATTAAAATAATTTTAAAATAGATTATATTTTTATAGATTTTTAATTAGATTTATTTTATAAAAAATAGTGCTAATTTTTAATAATTAATTGCTTTAGAATTTTATAATAGGCGGGGTTTACGATTCATGCACTTTAGGTTTATTTTAAATAGATTAAAATTTGTAGATTTTAATTGTAGCTTAAAAACCGAAAACCAATTCAAATCAATTGTCCAAATCAAAGCAAAACGTCTCAAATTCATAAGATCTTCGTGTACAACGAACTTGGTTCACCCACGTGTTGAATTAATCCGTCTTTGGTAATATTGGACTATTACTTTTTCCTAAAGGTAATTTTCTAATTTACGCTATAACGTATCTAATTATCACATATACTATCCACGACACATCAGTAATCAAAAGTGATGATGGTGGAGCTTGCTTGGGAATTTTGTGGTGTTGCTTTTATGGTTGTTTAGTCTAAAACTGATTTCTTTCCCTTTTGTCATAAAATATTTATCTTTTAACTTAGTATGGTGATAAAACTATTTATGTGTGGTCATATAACTTGGTAAAAAGGTTTGTTGGTTGGTTGAGATCTTTGGGGGATCGAAACGCTTCTCTGAGATTTCTAAATTTGTTTTATTTGGGAGGGAAGGTTTTAGAAAAATGTTAGATTTATTTCATCTTATATTTCAAACGTCTCATTTTGAGGTCGTTCGATGTATCTTGTGTGATGATGCTTGTGTTTAACACCCAAATGTGTAATTCTGTTACGCAGTATATTTGGGGGTGTTAAATAAACCATGTAAGTAAATAAGGGACTATGAAACTTACCTTACGATAGCAATCCAAAACTCCACGCGCGATCGAACAATATATATGGCATACATAAATTGTACATAAATTAACATTGATTCAAAGACTCCATTCCTTCATCAATGTAATAACCTATAAGATGGACATCCAATACCAACTCCGTATCGACCCTCTAAGTGATTCATACACTTGTTATGCTCATAACCTAACCCGTTCTCTTTTTATTCAAATAGTCCTGGCTTTTGGTGTTCAAAAACGTACATAGATACCCCTTATACTCATGATCCACCTCTGTAAATAAAACCCTATGCCCTTACATGTCTTAGGAGTATCCCATAATTTTTCCTAAGCTTAGCATTCTTTTTAATCCCACGATATATATATATATATATATATAATGGGATCAAGAGAAAACTTCATCTCAAAGAAAAACCTAGAAAACCATTTTTCAACCATTGGATCAAAGTTACTTCCCCTCTTTTTTTTATCCCCAAACTCTAGGGACCTCTTTTTCACTTTCTTAATTTTTCAAGGACTATTCCTGTCACTTTCTTATTTTTCCTCATTTTTTTATTATCTGATGATTTGACTTTTTTCTTAAGAGCTCTATACAAAAAATATACGCTTTTGGAAGCTTTTTCCTCGTTTTTTTTAACACAACTTTTTCCTCATCTTTTTTTGGAATCTTTTTCATTATTCGACATGTTACTTTTCTCCTCATTAAACAAGTTGACATTCACACTTTAAATGGAAACAAAGATTGATGTATCAGGAACTTTGTTAAAATAAATCGTACTACTAACATAATTTTCATGTTACTTTTTGCGAAGAAAAATTACATTGGTGACTATCGATCTAACCTCTATGGCTGCCTACCCGCTTGATACGTTGGAGATATTTGTAGAAACTGAAAGCTGTTCGGTAGAAGTTGAGTAGTATATGTAACATAATTGATGACTACACCACCAGCACATATCATACTCGCAAAATCCTTGAGCTCCTTATAATATTAAACACGTATGTTGCAAGTGGCTTTGACATTTAGTTGATAAAATCGATGCCATCTTAAACCTTTTCATCCTACAAAAAGTCAAAAACAAAAAGAAAGATCAATAACGAGTTTAGTTTGATAATAGTGAACCAAATGGCAAAATTTACAGTAACTATAGGAAGTACATTTCAAAATATTTCCTGGGTAATAATCAGGGAGCCTCTGGCAGCAACCCACACATTGGTCGGAGCAATTTTTCTAAAGCACTAACAAGACAGTTATGTTGTGTCAATGTTGACCATCCATGTTATAAGATTAAGTCCAGCTTTTATCCTCTGGACTCCTTCAATTACCTACATAATAGCATATTAATTGTTTAAAATAATGAACCCCAAATTTGAAATTACAATCAATTGTCATATAAACAACCAAAGATTGAAAGATTTCACAAGTCTGCATAATATTGGGCCAAGTGGACCTACATAAATGATCTGTCTATAGGAGCCGAATTATACCAGCCTAGGAACCTAGCAGAGATAATCCACGACAATGAAGAACCTATAAATTCTAACTAAAAAATAAGGGCAGCTAAGTCGGCTACACAAACTGGTCTTATTCACGTTTATAAACTCTAGGTTGGTTTCATTTTAATTGTATGATAGTAATTCATTCCTACTTATTTGTTCTTCATTCCAAGTCTATACAAAATCGTAAATTATAGAACTAACTGATTATAATTCAAACTTGTGAAAATTGAGAGTATGTTTCAAAGGTGTGTTTGGAGCAGGTCATTGAAGAAACAAAGTGTGTTTAAAAGGTCGTTTCGACAAGTTGAGCAATAGTTGAAACAAGTTCCGGCTGTTGCCTTAAAGCAAACTCTAATTGATGCCTTAAAATACATTCTAACTGATGCCGTCGTAAAACAAATTCTAACTGATGTCGTAAAAAAAATTATAACTGTTGCCTTATAATACATTCTACCTGATGAACGTAAAAAAAATTCTAACTGATTCCGTAAAACAAATTCTAACTGATGTCGTAAAACAAATTCTAACTGATGCCGTAAAACAAATTCTAACTAATGTCGTAAAAAAATTCTAACTGATGCCGTAAAACAAATTATATCTGATGCCGTAAAATAAATCATACACTTATAGTGGAGACAGGAATGCAATCCTATATTGGACACACTGAATTAACAACAAAAAAAATAATTCTTCACAAAGAATCCATAGGATAATATGTATTTCCATCAAAGCCTTAGCCAATAGTTTCGAATAGTGAATCGTGCAAACTTGGGAAAAAGGCAAAGTTTAGCAAACGGTCTTTAGTTGAATGACTTACCATAGCAAGGCAAAGGAAGCACCCAAAATAAATATGTGGTGAAGGCAAGAGAGAAACATAAAAATAGGTAATGTAACATACCAGATGCATTATCGATTGACTACCCGGGTGTGAGATTTCTATAAATGTGGTCAAAGTCAACAGGATGCTGATTGACTGCTTCCAAATGTGCAATCGGATGACAGTTTACAATGCACATTATTTGGCCATATACTCTTAATCTCAATCCTACACCCGTTGTTAAGAAAATTTTCAAAAAATGTCACTAGTTGTAACGTACATTTTATAGTATCTAACTAATATTAAGAAAAATGTACGACATGCATACCTTGTTACCAAAAGTAACACCCAAGCCACAAGCAACTGCTCCGACATCAAGATCCCCTACATGCGTTCTAAGACTCTTTCTGATCCTAACCGATTCAACAATGTACCTTAAACCGGTGCAGCAATGTACCTTAAACCGGTACACCAATGTACCTTAAACCGGTGCACTAAAATAATCCATGTAACACACATAAAAACATAATACTCTACCTAAAAGTGAAATATTGATGTGTAATCCCTAAATATAAAGCAACTATGAGTTATATAACTACATGAACCTAAGACTAAGGCAGCCATCAAACTTTCAGAAGTCCTAAACATATCAAGACATGCAAATTAGACACGTTTATTTGACCATCCAATGAAAAATATCACAACTTTTATATGTGACACTATGCCCCCTATAAAATTTATGATTTATCATGTACATTAATCAATAAACAAGATGCACCTGAACAATGAAGGATTAAGTGATGAACCCAAACGTGTATTCACCGGCACGAGGATGCTTAATAATGACAATTTCTTGAAAGGCTCATGAGTTTTGATCTGCATAAAGAACGAGTGAATGAGATATCGGTGCCATTGATTATTTTTTGTTAAATATAAAAATTAAACCATCTGACCTGTAGATGCACCCATCCATGATTACATGAATATTACCAGACAAAATATGAATGCGATAGAAGTACAAACCTGAAGCCTAAACAAAACAGACGGCTGTTATGATTTAGGGCGTGTTATATGCGTTTAAACTATTTCTTCTACCGTACAAATGGATGCACGAAAATATATAAAATGGATGCAAGGAAAAATTATAAAACGGATGCACAAAAATATTTAATTCGGATGCACAAAAAAATTATAAAACGAATGCCCGATAAATATATAAAATGGATGCACGAAAAACTATAGGAAAATAGATGCACGAAAATAAGTTAATTAAACTGCAAGTTAGAATCACCTGGTGTATAAATATCTAGTACTACATTTTATCTAGTACTACATTTTACTCTACCCTACAAATGGGTGCACGAAAATAACAATACTACAGTATCTTTAGTGCTTCCTAGTTCATAAAGATTTATATTGGTTTCTTATTTTTACATAAAATTTCATAAACAATAAAAAATAAAAAATACAGTACAACTTAAAGTTCCATAAGTATTAAATTTATTTTTTACGCCTCTTATTTAGTGTTCATATCTTAATATGGTCTCTAAAAACAAATATAATTAAATAAAATAATTAATATGAAAAATTAGGACATTTACATTCTAATAGTGATTTCTAATGGTGGTTTTCGTTGGAGGCTTCCGATGGTGGCTTCTGATGGTGGCTTTCGATTGTGGTTTCTGATGGTGGTTTTCGGTGATGGCTTCCGATGGTAGATGGTGTTTCGGATTGTAAATGGCGGGTAATGGTATTAATGGTTATGATGGTGCTGCTAATCGATGGTTGTTAGCCTCAAAATATTGAGTCAAACAAGAATGCTCGGTCATATGTTTATTATGTATCGTATATTAGAACGTTGTAATATGTAGTAGATTAGTCGTGTATTACGGGCTTAACTTTAAGCTAAGGTTCATTCATAAGTAACCAAAGCCCAAAAGGAAAGACGGCCCATGATCATATAGCCCATTATGCTACATGTAAGCAAAGGCTATAAATACCCTTCCTAGCATGTTAGGAAGGGTGTTGGTCATCTCATTTTCTCTCAACTTTCTCTCACTACTTTCTCTCTCTAGAAACCTTCCATCGTTTATCTACCTTTCTTTCTTTCTTGCTTAATCATCACAAATATAAGGGACAACAATTGGTACCAATCGCCATGGGGTAGTTTTGTGATTCGTTGTTGATTTACTACTTAGTTCGTGTGATTTTTACATAAAATCTACGGATTCTAGTTTTTTTATTGTGTTTTTCGTGCTCTAAATCTTCCTCCGTTAATCTCTACATCTTTCATACGTGTGGTAAGATTTTGGTTACTTTGGTTTGGATTGAAACACGAATTCCAAGGTAAATCCATTCTTTCTTATGGCCTAAAGCCTCAAACTTTTATCTTGGTTACGATCTGATTGTTGCGATTGCGTAAACCCTGGGGGTTTCTACTCGCGATCCAAGGTCACGATCCCTCAGTACGATCTGTGAGTACGATCACTCACTACGATCTGTGAGTACGATCACTCAGTACGATCTGTGAGTACGATCACTCAGTACGATCGCTGAGTACGATCGGTGAGTACATTCGGTGAGTACGATCGTTGGATACGAACACAGGATACGATCGTTGGATACGATCACCAATACGATCAAGTGAGTGCGATCTAAGAGTACGATCCAAGACTGCGATCATAGAGTACGATCAGACTGCGATCAGACTACGATCAGACTGCGATCAGACTACGATCCTAGAGTACGATCAGACTACGATGAGATTGCGATGGCTGACATTGCGATGGACATTTAAATTTTGTTCGAGTATTTTTTAGACTTAGCCACTATCTAGACTAGTCTCGGAAGGTAGTTTACACGAAGAGTTAAAATTTATAGGTCAAGTAAAATCAAATTTTTTCCATACTAGTTTTAGGCTATGATGAGACTGTATTTATACATAGTCTCATCGTCCAAATTGGGCTTAAAACGCTTAAAATATCGTCAAAATACCCATATATGTGCCTATGTTTGTTCATTGTGTATTTTAGGTATGGATATCGTGAATTCACCAAAAGATCAAAGGAATCAAGCAAAAACGAACACGGGAAACGAAGCCGCACAAAGAACCAAACCCGAATCATGAATTTCCTTTGAAGTCCTTGAAGTTTGAAGAATTGGCAAGTTTGGTCCCTCAACTTTGGAAGACTTGACATTTTATACCCTTGCAAAACTCATAATTGCATTTGGGTCCTTATAATGTTGATTATGTGCAAGTTTGGTCCTTGAAGAAAGCAAAATGTGCATTATGAGTCCTTGATACAAGCTTTGAAAAACCTTGGTGCCAAAAATGACAATTGCTGAAAGTTGATAACAAAGGAATGGAGATTATTGCTATTTAAATGAGAAATGAAAGGAGAATGAAACTTGGGGGACCAAAACTGTTAAACAGCCAAACTCCCACACCCAGTCACAACATTACACGTCACCCGGGTACCACCCAAACCCATTTACCCTACCCAAACCCACCTTTTAACCCGACCAGCCCATACCCAAGCCCAAGTAAAATAACCGGTATTAACAGATCACTAATCCACTTTTTAAAATTTTAAAAACGTGGGAAACACCCACTGTTTACCCACCATCAACCTTAATCCCATTCATAAACCCTAAAACGCCAGATTTAATTACCCTCATCCCTAAATTAAACCCCAATTAATCATGGGGGTTTTACTCTTTACCCCACCAAAACCAAAACCCACCCCTCACTTCACTCACCCGTGACTCCCAAGTGGTCCCCCGTGTTCCCCTGCTTAACCTAAAATGGCAAAAGTCGCATCTTGGCAGAAATCCAACGATTTTCATCATCTCCTTGGTCCCCAAGGACCCAATGAACATTCAAGATTATCACAAACAGAGCTGGCATCACATGGGGCATTTGACCCAAAATTCTTGAAGACATCAAAGGGGCATAATCGGATTTTCATTAGCTAGGGTTTCCCATTTGTACTTTTTTATTTAGAATTCTAGAATCATCTTAGCTTAGTATAAAAACACCTTCCAACCTGTGGATAGGGTTTTTGTTCCAGTTTTAGACTTGTAAACTTTTTGTTATGAATTAATTAAAGAAGTTCAAAAAACCTTGCAAGTATATCACTGTGTTCCATTTTTACTGTTTTTATAGCTTAATGCAAAGTAATTTTAGGATTTAATCAAAAATATTTTTATTTCCAAGATTTGTTTTGGGTAAGAAGATTTTTGGGGACCCATTGATTATAGGACTTGAGAAGATTTAAGCTGACAACTCAAAGTTTCTTGTTAGTTTTATAACGAGTGTTATTTTTTAGTTTGTTTCACAAGGTGGGCATTTTTCAAAAGTTTTTCCAAGACTCTTTATTTTCTACTTATTTGAAGCAATAAGCTAGCTATTTGGTCTTATCCGACAAATAAGCCAATAAGCTGCTTTTTGTTTCTTTTACTCTGTTCTTTGTTATTGTTTAATGTTTTTCAGGTTAGAAGATAACAAGAGGATATATCTTGTAGAGTGGTAGATGATAAGTTCCAGAACACTTGATTTACTTTGTAGATAAGCTCGTAAGGTGCTTAAGTTGTTTGTGGAAAGATTAGGCTGCGGACCAAAGTCCTTAGACTCAACACAGGTAACCTCACTCCTTTTTTGCTTTTCTGTCAGAGTTTTTCATAGCTTATGTGCTTATCATTTCGTTTTCATTGCTTATGTTTCTGCTTATTTCACTAGTTTGTACTTATTCATTACTTGATATTTCACTTGGTTAAATTCATATTCTGTCACAACAGGGGTGTTTGGGATTAGCTCAATCACCTAGCAATCTTAGGAATTAGAGTTAAGATTGATTGCATGATTATTTAGAGGTTAGTGTTAGTTGATTTTAGCTTTTGTCTCAGATTAAAAGTCATACAATAAGAAAATTGCTTGCGCTCTTACTTTCTGTCATTCACAAACAGTAAGATCGTAGATTTTCAGTTTGTTGTTCGTTATGCGCGAAAGTGGTTAATTTAAGCTTGTTTATGTGTTTTTAGTGGATACTAGTAGTTTACCTTAGGTTTGTTGCACTTAGGCTCGAAAATTCACTCACGCCTAATCCATTTTTGGCCATATTGCTGGTCATATACACATGGTTTTGTTTTGAGGTTATAGCTTTTAAGCATTGGAACCCTGGTAGTTAAGTTGATTATTTCATATGTTTTTAGTGTATGCTAGGATAGGAGCTTGTATGCAGCTTATAAGGTCAGTTTAATTTGACTTTTTAAGTCTTCATTTGCATAGGATAGTCCACTGTTCCATTTTTTTATTTGTCCTTTTTAGATCAGTAGTATAGGTCTTGTTATATCTTTGTTATATCTTTGTTACTGCAATTGTTTTGGTGATAGTATTAGGCTGAAATTAGTTGGTTAATGGTAGTTATAGGTTTATAAGTTTATTTTTTTTTCACTTAGAAACATTGCTATGCTTGGTTCATACAGTAGGGTGTTGCTAGTTTTTTTTTTTTTTTTCGACGAAAACTCCGTAATCAAAAAGAAGCCACTGCGATACAGTGAACAAGCCACAGCCTTAAATTTTGTCATCTTTGCGATTTTGGTAGAAAGATCGAGTTGGATTTTGGGTAGTAAGCTAGGACGTAGGGTGTTTGTAGGATACATAGTCGGGCATTAAGTTTTTGTAGGATCTTGGATAGCGTTTAAGTGCCTTTTAACCCACTGCGCAGCAAGGTTGCACACAAGACCCCACCTTCTGTTTATCATCACATCAGCAACTAGTTTAGGGGTTTTTGGTTGAAATTTTTGGTGTAAATCTAGTTACGCAATTGATTTAGGGGAAGGTGTAAGTTTGTTATAGCTGTTAGTCTATTTTTTTAGCCTTTGTTAGGTCAATCTAGTCTTGTAGCTCACTTATTTACCCGCTAAGATTAGCTTATTTGCTGATGTAATCAGATTTGTGTGCATTTTTTGGTGTGATTTGTGGCTTGGATTGTTCTTTTATTTGTGTTTGCGTGTTTGTTATTGACTCCCCACAACCCACTGGTTGTGGGGGTGCCTCTTGTGCCCAAAAACGCCACCAAAAGAGCTTAAAACAACCAAATTCGAGCTCCAAATAGCCCCCTGTATACAGACTGAAAACAGCCTTTCGCGACACTTTTTCACAAAAAAAGTGTCGCTTATAGTTTTGGGAGGGAGGAGGATTCTACTTAGCGACAGTTTTAGCGACAGTTTTGTGACACATAAAAGTGTCACTAAAAGTACTGGGAGGAAGGAGTACTTCTATATAAAAAAAAAAAAAAAGTTTTTTTTTAAAAAAAAAAAAATCCTTTATTATTTTCTTTTAATCATTTAATTAGTTTAAATTGTTTTTAATTCATAAAAAATTGTTAAAAAGTCGAAAAAAATTGATTCTTTTTTTTAAAAATTTTCTTTTATCATTTCGGACTTAGGAATATATATTTTAATTTTTAGGTTTTAAATTTATAGTTTTTAGAATTAATTGCAAATTTAATTAGTTTTTATTAAATTGTTTTGTCTTTTAGTGTAAAAAAAATTACTTTTTCAACTTTTTAAAATTTTCTACTGTTTAGTAATATAAAATAGGATTTTTAAAATAGTAAGTTTATTTTTATTATTATTTTATTAATTTTTATCATTATTTTAGTTTAAAAATTGTTTTTAGCCTTTAAAAAATAAAAAAATAGTTTTTAAAATTTAGAAAAAATAGTTTTTAGTCTTTAAATAATATAAGTTAGTTATTAGTTCAATAAATTAATATTTTGGGCATTTTGTTAATTATATTTAATTTTTGGGCTTTAATTAGCATTTAAAATTGAATATTTAATTAATAAAAGGTTTTAAAATATATTTGTTGGATTTTTATTCTTATTTATATTATTTAAGACTTAGTTTAATCATTTAATTAATTTTTAGGTTTAATTTTTAATTTTTTCACGTTTTACGTATTTACGTTCGTGTTTTACGTCAAATCGTCGTAGTTTAAATCATAGTGTAACTCGTCTTTACTTTTTCTCTTCTCAACCAAAAACGTCACTAATCCAAACATTGTTATTCTATTAATTGGCATACACAATATACACCTCCTTCGAGAACGAACCCGCATTTATTCGGTTTTACGTTTTTCCTAAAGCGTAAGACTTAATACTTGCCGCACTTATACGTTGTTTTCCTAAACACGTATATTATTACCTACATCAATTTTTGGCGCCGCTGCCGGGGAGGTGTTTAGTGTGCCATTATTATTAGTATCGTGTTTGTGTGAGTAGTGCGTTTTTGCTTTTCATTTTTTGAAAAGCGTGAATATCGTACATACTCATTTTTGTTATTTTTCTCTATTATACTATAATATCCAAATAAATCGTGTTTAATTTTCCTAAATTAAACACAAAACAATCATTTTACTATATTGTAGATATATTGGTTTTCGTTTTTATTGTGAATATATTATTACTATATTGTATTTACGTAAGAACAATAAATATACAAGTACTCCAAAAGCGTGAGAAATCACAACCTTGATTCGGGATTTCATCACTCGATCATTGTATTCGAATCCAAAGCAAAAGTTTAAAGGCAAAATAGATAAATACTTTCGTGAGGCTTAATTTCAATTAACACAAACTATAAGGTGGGTATAAGGCGGTTGTATTTCACGACCTAAAGGAAAAAGGCTCTTAAGTGCTTAGCGCCGCCTCGTTTCCTCCGCTTGCTTGTGCGTGTTTTGAGAAAGAGGGCTAATCGAGGGTTTGCCGCCCAAGTATTATCTACGTATATTATATTTGCTTGTTTTCAAGATTAAACCCTCTTGAACGTTTTGGTGTTCCACCAACGTTCTAAAGTCATCGAGAACGTTCACTCCACGTGATCGTTTTCATTCTTTGAGGCTCCTTTAATCGAGAAAGTCGATTCGAGGAGAGATTTGTAGATTTGTGTCTACGTAATACAACAAAAATCCAAAAAAATTAAAAAACCAATCAAAAACCAAAAAAATTGAAAAAATCAAAAAGCCGCAAAAAGAATCTTCTTTGCTACCACCCATTCTACGCTTAGTGCATGCGCACTCGATCGAAGGATTATTCCAATTCTAGTGAAGCTTCGAATCGACGCAATCGTAATCGAAGGAATCGACGACGTAGACGAGAATTAGAAACCGACGTTCCTAATATCGTTGTTGAAGAGACCGTAGAGGAGATGGCCGACAATCGTTCTATGATGGAATTGCTCCAAGCGCCCACCGAGGGTTATGGAGACGCGATCGTAATTCCCGCTATCGAGGCGGAGAATTTTGAGATCAAGAGCGGAATGCTTTCGTTGATCCAAGCTACAAAGTTTCGAGGTCGTGAAGCCGATAATCCTCACGACCATATTCGAAATTTTGATCGTCTTTTGGCCACGAGCAAGTTTAAGAACGTCGACACCGATGTCGTCAAGCTTATGCTTTTTCCGTACTCGCTCGATGGTGCCGCCAAGGATTGGTACGAGAAAGAGCCACCTAATTCCATTACTACGTGGAAGGATCTCGTTTCCAAGTTCGTTAATTATTTCTTCCCACCGTCTAAGACAACGTTTTTCAAAAACGAGATTACGAAATTTGAGCAAAAATCGAATGAATCTTTTAGAGACGCGTGGGATCGTTTTAAGGAATTGCTTAGGCAATGTCCTCACCATGGTTTTTCCGAGTTGCACCAAATCGATATGTTTTACAACGGTCTTAATTTTCACGAACAAGACTCGTTGAATTCCGCCGCCGGTGGCAACTTTTTGTGTAAGACTCCGAGAGAAGCTTTGATAATTATCGAAAACCGATCCAAGGTTTACCAACTCCGCAACGCACCGAGTGTTGCCAATGTCGCCAATGTTAGTAGTTCTAATCGCGACATTGAGAGAGTTGATGCAAAAGTCGACAAGCTTACGAATGTGTTCACGTCTTATCTCATTGAGATGCAAAAGAAAGACGCTCCCGCTACGGTGAAAGCGGTTGAGGTTTCGTGTACGTTTTGTGGTGGACCTCATAATTATTACGAGTGTGCGGCTACGGATGGCCAAACGTCGAATGTGAGTGCGTTAAACAACAATTTTCAAAATCAAAATAACGCGGGTCCATCACAACAAGGAAATTATAACCAAGGCAACAATTTTCAAAATCGAAACAATTTTCAAGGAAACAATCAACAAGGAAATTTTTCGAATCAAAATCAAGGAGGTTATAATCAAGGTCGTAATATAACTTGGCAAAATAGAGATAACAATCAAGGAAACAATTTTTCAAGTGGGAATCAAGGAAATTTTCAAAGAAGTAATCAAAACCAAGGGAACTTTAATTCTAATCAAAATAGTTCGTCAAACGATTTTCAAAGTTACATGAAAACGAATGAGGCTAATATGAGACGATTAGAGGGAGAAATTGGTACTTTAAAAAATGACTTTTCTAATACTTTGAAATTGCAAAACACGAAGATTGAGCAAGGGCAAATTGACATAAAAAAGATGTTTTCGGCCATAATGAACAAGGCCTCGGGTTCGTCATCAAGTTCGTTACCTAGTGACACCGTAGCAAATCCGAAAGAACAATGTAAAGCCGCCTCGTCTCGTGAGAAAGGTCGTGTGATTACCCCTAACCTTGAAGGATTCCGTGTTGTTTATCCCTCTCAACCCTCGACTTCTAAGACGTCTTCTTGTTCTAAAGTCGATGGGGTGAACGTGGCGACCAAGGAAAAGAGTGCACACCCTCGTGTACCTCAAATTCCATCCACGGTTCAAAAAGAGAGCTTTGTCGACCTTACCAAAGTGACCCTTGAAGAAACTTGTGCCTCGATCCTTCTTAAAAAACCCAAAAGGCGTATGCCGAGAAAGGAAAAGGATCTGGGCCAATTTCTACTACCTTGTGGTTTTTCCGAGATTGAGGGATGTTTAGCCCTTGCCGATTTAGGTGCTAGCATCAATCTTATGCCTCATTCTCTTTGGAAATTGATGAGATTGCCTTCGCTTACCCCCACGAACATGACAATCGAGCTTGCAAATTGTACTCCTTTAATACCAATTGGAATAGCCGATGATGATTTTAATGATAAAGAGTACGTGTACCTAATTCAAAAGGGTATGCGTAAATTTATGGATGAAAACTCACTTTGGGATGTTTTTAGCGAAACAAGTGAAACACCAATTCCGAAGGGTGACGTTAATGCCATCACGACAATGACCAAAATGGATTCGTCTTCACCACCTTCGAAGGACCACGTCTTTGAGGCTTCAACTTCTAACTCCATCGAAGTGCCTCCTTTGCCTAGCCCAACACCCGTTGAGGCTAAAGGGTTTATCGACATCGATCCTCTCGTTTTAGAAAAGTCACCTAAGCATAGCCCTAGTGCTTGTAAGTCCATGGTTGTGAGTGCTCACATCGACTCTTTCTTTGACGATGACGATGGCGATTTTGCCGAGCTTGATCACGTACTTCGACATCCACATGCTATTTTTGATTCTCCTAAGAAGAAACATGTGAAGTACGATGATTATGAGTTTGATCCCGAGATTGAGGAAATCATTGAACGAGAGCTAGCTCTTATGCCTCCACTTCCACCTACGAGTGAGGTTGATCTTTCCAAAATCGAGGATGAACTCAATGAGTTGGAACGTCTTATTTTCGATGACGAACCAACTCATGTGACCACAAATCCCATTCTCGAGGAGTTACCTAATCAACACTCCTCATTTGAGAATGACGTTTACCACATTCGTGAGGATCTAACTTATCAACGATCCCCACAAAAGAATGATGGTTTCGTGCTTGATCGTGATCTCTTCGAGAGAGTTTCTAAGATACTCAAGGAGGGGAATGACAAACCTTGGTTTGACAAGCCTATCTTTGATGAAGAAATCGATGAGATCGACGTTCATGAGGATGACGAGTATGTAGACCCCGAGGGGGCGGTGTTCTTTATCGACAAACGTTTTGAGAACTTATATAATCCGCCACCCCCTCCCGCCAATGACTTAAATGTGAGGATTTTTAGCGCGACTAATTTTGAATTTGACACGCCAAATATTTTCGACATTATCAAATCGGGTTTTCATAGAGAGTTTTTAAACGATGAAAAAGGAAAAGATTTTAAAAATGTTTTAAATGATTTTTCTACATGTTTAACTCCGTCATCACATCGTGTTATGAGTGCTACCACCTCGTCTACTCCTTTTGACGATGGTGTGTGTGGTTTTAGTATGGGGGAAGCCCCAAATGTTCCTTCACACTTTACCACCGAGGACGAGATTTACGATCCCGGAATTGCTTGTAAAGGGAAATCTCGGTCTTCCACCGATGCAATAAATGGAAAATCTTTTCGTTTGCTTGGTGTGAGTCTACCTCGAGTAGCTCATAAGTTTGACTTACCATTTGCCCCACCTTTCTACTTCTTATCTCTTTTCTTCTACCCCATTGGGGTTTGCGTTGGAGTAGCGTTATTTCGTCTTTCTTCCGAAAACGAAGACGCTATCTTTGACCCCGGTATACGTTTATCGGGTTTTTAAAGTACTCCATGTACTTTTGGGCCTTGTTTATCATGTAAGCCCCACCAAAAATGACCATACCAAGATTATCCCTAAATGATCACATTTATGGGGATTCGAGTCGAGCTTTTGACTCGGTTATCAAAAACAAGGTGCCTCGTGGGGGATTCTCATGCTTATCCTTGTAAATATTATTGCTTTCTTAGTTTAATGTAACGAGGGGACTTGTGCTCTTCCTACCTTTGTTTCGTGGTTGTTTGTGATTGTGATTCATTAGGTTCATCGTCATCATTGAAGCCTCTCGTGTTCGTTTTATGGATCACTCGAGCTTCGATCGTTGCCTTTGGAGATTCCGATATCCGATGATATCCTTTTATGTTCTAACGTTTATCTTATTAGCATAATTCATAAACGGCTTTTAGGTTATTCGTTTTACCCTTTCCATGCTCGAGATTAAGCATTCGACTTCGTCTCTAGTATGGGGGTGTTTACACCCCTAGACTCGAAACATTGAGGACAATGTTTAGTTTTAGTATGGGGGGTGAGTAGATACTTCACCTTGCTTACGTCAACACGCAATCCATTATTCATCTTTTCGTTATCGTTTTGTTGCAAATAAGGCTAAAATGGCCAAATTTTAAAATTTTTCTAGTTTTTCATAAGTGTTTAAGACATGAATGTAGGTTTTCCGATGGTGAGAACGAGAGTAATTTTTGACTCGACCGTGCGTGTTGAGCACTTAGCTTCGATTCCTTAACTTTTTAGGCTAAGTCTCTTAAATGAGGACGAGAAATGATAGAGTTATTTATAAGTCTCGTAATCGTCACGATCTTATGTGTAGTAATTATTAGCTTATTCTCCCAACGCTTTTGCATAAATAATTGTTAATAAATATTGATTTGGCGGTTTAGTCACTATTGTTGGGTTTCTAATTTGTTTTGGTAGCTTCCATGTAATTAAATTGGGAAAACATTAAGGTATCGCCAGCGTCACGGTTTTGAAGTATTGGCACCCGAATAATCGAAAGCTTCACCTAATAATAAGATTTCAAGTGCTCACCTAAATTAAGCAAAAATTTGAAGCTCACAAGGCCGAAAAATCTATGCCCAAATTGAAAGTGAATCAAGCCTTAATCTTCGAAGCTTTAAAGATCCAAAATTCGCTTTAGCGTGAGGATATACGTCTTTGGCTAATAAAACCACCGATGAGGCGGATAATAAAAGGCAAGGCAAGACCGAAGTCATAATAAAAGCTTCATGGCGAAGTTGAATAAAAGATGGCGGTAAACCAAAGATAATAAGGCCCTTCCGTTAGGGGGCGTATAAAAGTTTTGGTAATAAGTCTCATGTTCAAAACCGTTATAAAACCGTGTTTATCGATCCTTCTTGTTGACTTAATTTTTTGACATCGTTGTCTATTAGGATGAATTATTGATTTGATGATTTTGGTTACACCGTTAAGTTTCTATTTTTAGACTTAATCTCTATTCACGCATAAGTCGATGATGTATCCTCGTGATCATTAAGACAAAAATAAAATATAAGAGATACCAAGTAGGAATAAGGGAGTTTAGGTTCGTAATTAACACTCATGAGATGTGATCGTGTTGCTAACTTATAATAACAATGATCTCGTTACACGCTTAGCATGGAATTGGGTGAAAATCGAGGACGACGAAATTATTTCTAACGAAGCATTCACGTGTTCTTGTTCTATGATCCCAAAAGTCACATTCTCGTGATGAAAACAATACATTATGTCTAAAACGCGTGTAGTGGTTTATTTAAATTTATGTCTTGAATAAATGTCATCATAAAATGAATTTTGGAAGTGCTATGATACTTAATTCTAGCATTGCGTGGGGACACGGCAATGGTTTAGTATGGGGGAGTGATGAGACTGTATTTATACATAGTCTCATCGTCCAAATTGGGCTTAAAACGCTTAAAATATCGTCAAAATACCCATATATGTGCCTATGTTTGTTCATTGTGTATTTTAGGTATGGATATCGTGAATTCACCAAAAGATCAAAGGAATCAAGCAAAAACGAACACGGGAAACGAAGCCGCACAAAGAACCAAACCCGAATCATGAATTTCCTTTGAAGTCCTTGAAGTTTGAAGAATTGGCAAGTTTGGTCCCTCAACTTTGGAAGACTTGACATTTTATACCCTTGCAAAACTCATAATTGCATTTAGGTCCTTATAATGTTGATTATGTGCAAGTTTGGTCCTTGAAGAAAGCAAAATGTGCATTATGAGTCCTTGATACAAGCTTTGAAAAACCTTGGTGCCAAAAATGACAATTGCTGAAAGTTGATAACAAAGGAATGGAGATTATTGCTATTTAAATGAGAAATGAAAGGAGAATGAAACTTGGGGGACCAAAACTGTTAAACAGCCAAACTCCCACACCCAGTCACAACATTACACGTCACCCGGGTACCACCCAAACCCATTTACCCTACCCAAACCCACCTTTTAACCCGACCAGCCCATACCCAAGCCCAAGTAAAATAACCGGTATTAACAGATCACTAATCCACTTTTTAAAATTTTAAAAACGTGGGAAACACCCACTGTTTACCCACCATCAACCTTAATCCCATTCATAAACCCTAAAACGCCAGATTTAATTACCCTCATCCCTAAATTAAACCCCAATTAATCATGGGGGTTTTACTCTTTACCCCACCAAAACCAAAACCCACCCCTCACTTCACTCACCCGTGACTCCCAAGTGGTCCCCCGTGTTCCCCTGCTTAACCTAAAATGGCAAAAGTCGCATCTTGGCAGAAATCCAACGATTTTCATCATCTCCTTGGTCCCCAAGGACCCAATGAACGTTCAAGATTATCACAAACAGAGCTGGCATCACATGGGGCATTTGACCCAAAATTCTTGAAGACATCAAAGGGGCATAATCGGATTTTCATTAGCTAGGGTTTCCCATTTGTACTTTTTTATTTAGAATTCTAGAATCATCTTAGCTTAGTATAAAAACACCTTCCAACCTGTGGATAGGGTTTTTGTTCCAGTTTTAGACTTGTAAACTTTTTGTTATGAATTAATTAAAGAAGTTCAAAAAACCTTGCAAGTATATCACTGTGTTCCATTTTTACTGTTTTTATAGCTTAATGCAAAGTAATTTTAGGATTTAATCAAAAATATTTTTATTTCCAAGATTTGTTTTGGGTAAGAAGATTTTTGGGGACCCATTGATTATAGGACTTGAGAAGATTTAAGCTGACAACTCAAAGTTTCTTGTTAGTTTTATAACGAGTGTTATTTTTTAGTTTGTTTCACAAGGTGGGCATTTTTCAAAAGTTTTTCCAAGACTCTTTATTTTCTACTTATTTGAAGCAATAAGCTAGCTATTTGGTCTTATCCGACAAATAAGCCAATAAGCTGCTTTTTGTTTCTTTTACTCTGTTCTTTGTTATTGTTTAATGTTTTTCAGGTTAGAAGATAACAAGAGGATATATCTTGTAGAGTGGTAGATGATAAGTTCCAGAACACTTGATTTACATTGTAGATAAGCTCGTAAGGTGCTTAAGTTGTTTGTGGAAAGATTAGGCTGCGGACCAAAGTCCTTAGACTCAACACAGGTAACCTCACTCCTTTTTTGCTTTTCTGTCAGAGTTTTTCATAGCTTATGTGCTTATCATTTCGTTTTCATTGCTTATGTTTCTGCTTATTTCACTAGTTTGTACTTATTCATTACTTGATATTTCACTTGGTTAAATTCATATTCTGTCACAACAGGGGTGTTTGGGATTAGCTCAATCACCTAGCAATCTTAGGAATTAGAGTTAAGATTGATTGCATGATTATTTAGAGGTTAGTGTTAGTTGATTTTAGCTTTTGTCTCAGATTAAAAGTCATACAATAAGAAAATTGCTTGCGCTCTTACTTTCTGTCATTCACAAACAGTAAGATCGTAGATTTTCAGTTTGTTGTTCGTTATGCGCGAAAGTGGTTAATTTAAGCTTGTTTATGTGTTTTTAGTGGATACTAGTAGTTTACCTTAGGTTTGTTGCACTTAGGCTCGAAAATTCACTCACGCCTAATCCATTTTTGGCCATATTGCTGGTCATATACACATGGTTTTGTTTTGAGGTTATAGCTTTTAAGCATTGGAACCCTGGTAGTTAAGTTGATTATTTCATATGTTTTTAGTGTATGCTAGGATAGGAGCTTGTATGCAGCTTATAAGGTCAGTTTAATTTGACTTTTTAAGTCTTCATTTGCATAGGATAGTCCACTGTTCCATTTTTTTATTTGTCCTTTTTAGATCAATAGTATAGGTCTTGTTATATCTTTGTTATATCTTTGTTACTGCAATTGTTTTGGTGATAGTATTAGGCTGAAATTAGTTGGTTAATGGTAGTTATAGGTTTATAAGTTTATTTTTTTTTCACTTAGAAACATTGCTATGCTTGGTTCATACAGTAGGGTGTTGCTAGTTTTTTTTTTTTTCTACGAAAACTCCGTAATAAAAAAGAAGCCACTGCGATACAGTGAACAAGCCACAGCCTTAAATTTTGTCATCTTTGCGATTTTGGTAGAAAGATCGAGTTAGATTTTGGGTAGTAAGCTAGGACGTAGGGTGTTTGTAGGATACATAGTCGGGCATTAAGTTTTTGTAGGATCTTGGATAGCGTTTAAGTGCCTTTTAACCCACTGCGCAGCAAGGTTGCACACAAGACCCCACCTTCTGTTTATCATCACATCAGCAACTAGTTTAGGGGTTTTTGGTTGAAATTTTTGGTGTAAATCTAGTTACGCAATTGATTTAGGGGAAGGTGTAAGTTTGTTATAGCTGTTAGTCTATTTTTTTAGCCTTTGTTAGGTCAATCTAGTCTTGTAGCTCACTTATTTACCCGCTAAGATTAGCTTATTTGCTGATGTAATCAGATTTGTGTGCATTTTTTGGTGTGATTTGTGGCTTGGATTGTTCTTTTATTTGTGTTTGCGTGTTTGTTATTGACTCCCCACAACCCACTGGTTATGGGGGTGCCTCTTGTGCCCAAAAACGCCACCAAAAGAGCTTAAAACAACCAAATTCGAGCTCCAAATAGCCCCCTGTATACAGAGACTGAAAACAGCCTTTCGCGACACCTTTTCACAAAAAAAGTGTCGCTTATAGTTTTGGGAGGGAGGAGGATTCTACTTAGCGACAGTTTTAGCGACAGTTTTGTGACACTTAAAAGTGTCACTAAAAGTACTGGGAGGAAGGAGTACTTCTATATAAAAAAAAAAAAAAAAGTTTTAAAAAAAAAAAAAATCCTTTATTATTTTCTTTTAATCATTTAATTAGTTTAAATTGTTTTTAATTCATAAAAAATTGTTAAAAAGTCGAAAAAAATTGATTCTTTTTTTTAAAAATTTTCTTTTATCATTTCGGACTTAGGAATATATATTTTAATTTTTAGGTTTTAAATTTATAGTTTTTAGAATTAATTGCAAATTTAATTAGTTTTTATTAAATTGTTTTGTCTTTTAGTGTAAAAAAAATTACTTTTTCAACTTTTTAAAATTTTCTACTGTTTAGTAATATAAAATAGGATTTTTAAAATAGTAAGTTTATTTTTATCATTATTTAATTAATTTTTATCATTATTTTAGTTTAAAAATTGTTTTTAGCCTTTAAAAAATAAAAAAATAGTTTTTAAAATTTAGAAAAAATAGTTTTTAGTCTTTAAATAATATAAGTTAGTTATTAGTTCAATAAATTAATATTTTGGGCATTTTGTTAATTATATTTAATTTTTGGGCTTTAATTAGCATTTAAAATTGAATATTTAATTAATAAAAGGTTTTAAAATATATTTGTTGGATTTTTATTCTTATTTATATTATTTAAGACTTAGTTTAATCATTTAATTAATTTTTAGGTTTAATTTTTAATTTTGTCACGTTTTACGTATTTACGTTCGTGTTTTACGTCAAATCGTCGTAGTTTAAATCATAGTGTAACTCGTCTTTACTTTTTCTCTTCTCAACCAAAAACGTCACTAATCCAAACATTGTTATTCTATTAATTGGCATACACAATATACACCTCCTTCGAGAACGAACCCGCATTTATTCGGTTTTACGTTTTTCCTAAAGCGTAAGACTTAATACTTGCCGCACTTATACGTTGTTTTCCTAAACACGTATATTATTACCTACATCAGGCTATTTCTAGCTCGATTTCAAAATTTGGCGATTACAAATTTTTAGGTCTACCGTTTTGTCGGACTGGGGAATTTATTGTCGGACTGAGAAAAAAATCGCAATTTTCGGAATTTCAACAACAACACAACTACTTAAGATCCACACTCAATTCATCAGTTTCAGAGAATATTGAGATGGATTCTACTGCAGAATATCGTGTGACGAACAACAACATAATGGTGGCGGGTAACAAAGAGAGACCACCAATGCTTA
Organism: Glebionis coronaria; assembly: GCA_025667525.1. NCBI lineage: Eukaryota > Viridiplantae > Streptophyta > Magnoliopsida > Asterales > Asteraceae > Glebionis > Glebionis coronaria. The sequence goes on along the minus strand of CM046879.1, from coordinate 172,302,933 downwards.
TATCGGGTCGATATGATCAATGGAAATCCCGTTTTCTAAGTTATCTTGACACAAAACCTAACGGTGATGCTTTAAGGCAATGTATTTTGGAAGGACCCTATAAACTCTCAAGGATTCAAGTTCCTGCAGTACCAGCCACAGACACAAGTGACGCACAACCCGTATATGAACGTGATGAAAAGAGGACCGACCTCACCCCAGAGAACCGTGCGTGGTTTGATGCAGAGAAGGAAGCAATCTACTTAATTCTTAGTGGCATTGGAGATGATATTTACTCTACGGTTGATGCATGCCCTACTGCTCAAGAAATGTGGACGGCTATTGAAAGATTGCAACAAGGTGAATCACTTAACAAACAAGATGTGAAAACTAAGATGTTTTGGAAGTTTGGCAAGTTTACATCAAAGGATGGGGAATCAATTGATTCTTATTTCTCCCATTTCTACAAGATGATGAATGATATGACCCGAAAAAACTTGCAAGTTTCCACCATGCAAGTCAATGTCCAATTTCTACAGCAACTTCAACCAGAGTGGACACGGTTTGTCACCTTGGTGAAATAACAACAAAAGTTAGACGAAGTTTCATATCACAAGCTCTTTGACATCTTGAAACAATTTCAAAATGAGGCAAATGAACTTCGAGTTGAACGAGTTGCAAAGATTTCCAATCCAGTTGCTTTGGTGTCTACCACTCAACATTACCCAGATTATCACTCTCGTACTTCAAAGACCTACTCTACTCAATCATCATCACCACGATCATCCATTGTCTCCAGGTCACATGCTCCAACACGATCCCGAGGCAAAGAAGTTGCAAGAGCACCATCACCCACACCTGAGCAATCATCCGAAGACGACAGTGATGAAGAAGTAGCTCAAAATGATAGGGAATTCAAGCAACAAATGGCTTTCATTATGAAGCAATGTAAGAAATCTACAAACCCACCAACAACAACCTTCGAACATCTTCAAACCTGAGGAACACCCATGCATAGAGTCCTCCAAGGTATGACACACGAAGACGTGCTGAGAGTCCTCCAAAGTATGATCGACAACCTAAGTATGATAATCAGAGGGTGGCTACTGCTGTTGGAAATAGGGAAATTGTTGGTACTCAAGTTGTGCAACAGAGTGGGATTCAGTGTTTTAACTACAGAGGTTTTAGGCATTTGGCTAGGGAATTCAGGCAGCCAAAGAGGGTTAAAGATTATGGTTATCATAAGGAAAAGATGCTGCTGTGCAAGGAAATGGAAGCTGGAATCAAGTTATCAGCTGAGGAAGGAGAAATGCTTGACGACACAGATGATGAACTCTCCAACCAAGATCTCGAGGCACATTATTCATACATGGCAAAGATTCATGAGGTCCTTAACGTCACTGAAGATGACAATGATCCTATCTTTGATACCGAGCCAATTGATAAGGTACAACATGATGATGAATATAATGTGTTTGGTGATACACATGAGCATAGTGATCTACCAACAACAATTACTGACACGTGTATGATGGAAACGGTTGATAGCAATACCACACCCGATTCATCAGACATGTGTAATAATGAGTTTGAGGATGATCAACATGCAAATGAGTATGATGACGAGGAGCGTGTCGCGCTTGCTAATTTAATTGCTAGTTTACAAAAAGATGTCAATGAAAATAGAAAGAGTCAAAAGCAATTAAAGAAGGCAAACGCATCGCTCACTCAAAACTTTGAAGAATGCCAAGCCGCTCTTATAAAATCTAGTGAGACTATTGATAGTTATAGGGCTAAGCTTCTTCAAAATACCAACGAGCTTGAGGGGTACAAAAGTCGTGTCATCAACGTTAAAAAGGACGAGTTTGAAAATAAATACAACGAAGCTCTTGCTTTGTTAACTAAAGAAAAACGTCAATTTAATGTCTTATTAAGTGATGAACGTCAAGAAACGTACCTTGCCACAACAAAAGTTAATGAACTTGAACAGAGGCTTTCTATGAATACCACCGATTCTGCTAAAATTCTTGACGAAAAGAAACAAGAGGTTGAAACAATAAAACAAGATTTCAAAAATAGACAAAGCAAAGATACTGAAAAAGTAAAGGATCTTGAAGAACAAGTCGATTTTTTGAAAAAATTTGTTTATAATACACATGACTCTATTCAAACCGTAAGAATGATAGCACCTCGGTCGTTTTTCAAGGATCAACCTAGCTTTGCCACCCCCAAGTACCTCGAACAAGCTCAAGCTGCAAACCCTCACTTATATCTTGATGAGTCTGAATGGACTGATAATGACTGCCCAGTAGCTAACATCGATTGTGAAGAGACATCCCTTTGGGATGAGGAGAGTAGATCACCAGTCAATAAAGATTTTTTGAAACCATATAACTATGCTTATCTAAATAGTCTTTATGGTCTTTTCACTCCACAAAAACAGAAGTCTCGTGAGGAATTCTTTTTAGAATGCAAACAAAGAAGAATTCAATGGAAAAATGCTTTTGCCGCTAAGAGGAAAACTAATTCAAAAAGGGGTGGGCGCGCAGCTTGTTTCGCGGCTCCCTTCCAATTTTGTGTGATTAATAAAATTGGAATTTCGATTAAAAAAAAAAAAAGAGGAAAACTAATGTTTTTAAATATATTAACTATTTGCCTCTAGATGCTTCTAAAAGCAAAAGTAGAAAAACACTTAGTTTTCTTAAACACCACGTTGATAATGTTCAATCAATTGTTGAAAGCGATTGGGAAAAACGCCAAAAGGATAAGTGGAAAACCGAGATTCCTCACGACATAACTGTGCTTTTGAAAGAACTTTTAATACCAAATATGAAGATAATAATAGAACATGTTCTTGAGTTTGAAAATTTGATTCGGTCTGAAATGTTTGATGGTTTGAAATATGTTGAGTCTCTTGAAAAAGAAATTGATGAACTTCAAAATGACAAATCAGAATTTTCAAACGAATATGATCTACTCTTAGAAGAATGTCTCTCCAAAGATATTTTGTGTGTTACTCTTCAATCATGTGCTGATATCGATGAATATTCTGATGTTGCATGCAAATATCTTGATAAAATCAAAGAATGTGAGCGTCTGGAACTTGAGCTTTCGAAACATAAAGAAAATGTTGATAAAAAGGCTTTTGAGTTACTTCAACACAAAACTGATTTCCTTCAAAAACATTGTCATTCTCTTGAACTTGCTTTGTAAAAAGATGTTGGTAGTTTTCCACATGATAATAAATTGCAAGAAAAACTTTCCCAAACGTTTCGAGAAATGAATGAACAGAATTTGAAATTAAAGGGTTGAAAGCTCAGTTACAAGACAGGGACATAGCGATAGCAGAGTTGCAGAAACTCGTTGCTAAGATGGGTGGGAAAATTGTGGAACCTAGTGTTAAGAAACTTGTTGTAAGACAATCCAATGCGCAAAAAGTGACTGGACCCTCTGTCTTAGGAAAACCATCTGTTTACTCTAATTCTGCATTTGCAAAACCTGCGTTTTCCCCCAAGACGGATGGGAAGGATAGGTTACCACAAAACACTCCCAAAACACATATTCGATCACAAAGCATTAAGAACACCAATGTGGTTAAACCAGGGATGTATAGATTGGCCACTACAGCTACACACAAAAAAGAAAGTCAATCACCTCAGACTTCTAGAAACACTAATAGACGTGTGTCTTTTACTATAGGTGTAGTCCCCACTGATAGTGTTAGCCGGCCTCAACTTAAGAGCACTCGCATGAATGAAAAGGTTTGGAAAAACAAACGTCAAGGGAAGATGAAGACAGTAGAAGACCACCCTAGGATTTTCAATGTTTCTAAGAATAAAACGTCTGTAATCGCGTGTAATGACGATATAAATGATTCGACTTTGAATGCTTTAAATGTTAAGTTTGTTTGTGTGAAATGTGGAAAGTGTGCTGATGCTAATCATGCTATGTGTGTTTCAAATAATGTCAAAGGCGTAGAAAATAGAACTAAGAAGCAAACTGTGATGCCTATTAGTGCGAGAAAACCCAAACGCAAAGTGAACCATTCTGGTGCAACCCCCCCCCCCCCCCCCTAAGAAAAGTATTGCATCAGACTCCACCAATAAGAACCCTAGAAGCAGATATAGGGAATTATATGAGTCTGCTAGCAAGCCTTGGAAATGGTGGTTTGCTAATCAATGTCCTCCATGATATAAATGGATGCCTAAGGTTAGGACAGAAATTGTGACTACGTGCGTTAGTGTGACTCTAAGTGATGAAACTAGGGAAACTAATGAATCGGAAATCACAACTAACATGGAATCCAATTTAGAAAATGCTCCATCGTGTTCTAATTCTTCTGTAGGTGATCGAAATAATTCTATTCATACTGGACTCCGGATGCATGAAGCACATGACGGGGAATCTCAAGCTTCTAATTAACTTCGTAGAGAAGTTCCTGGGTACGGTCCGATTCGGAAATGATCAGTTTGCACCGATCCTAGAATATGGAGACTTGGTTCAGGGGAATATCACTATCAAAAGGGTTTACTACGTCGAAGGTCTCAATCATAATCTTTTCTCGGTTGGTCAATTCTGTGATGCGGATTTGGAGGTTGCTTTTAGAAAGAGGACATGTTTTGTTCGTGATTATGATGGGAATGACTTACTTACCGGAACACGGGGTACTGATCTCTACACTATTTCACTACAAGACTCCACATCTGCAACTCCAATTTGTTTCATGGCTAAAGCTTCAACGACTCAAGCTTGGTTATGGCATCAACGTTTATCTCATCTTAATTTTGATACCATCAACTTGCTTTCCAAGAAAGATATTGTGTGAGGCCTTCCTAACTTGAAATTCATCAAAGATCATCTTTGTTCTTCTTGTGAGCTTTGTAAAGCTAAACGAAGTAGTTTCAAGACAAAGACTACACCAAGCACTAAAGGACGGTTAGATCTTCTTCATATAGATTTGTGTGGTCCTATGCGTGTTCATAGTATCAATGGGAAGAAATACGTTATGGTTATTGTCGATGACTACTCAAGGTACACATGGACTCACTTCTTGAGGTCCAAGGATGAAACCCAATGTTCTCATCAGCTTCCTTAAAGTGATACAACGTGGTCTTCAAGCTCAAGTTAAAGTGGTTCGTACTGACAGAGGTACAGAATTTTTGAATTCAAAACTGAGAAACTATTTTGAAGCCGAAGGAATTGAACATGAAACATCTATTGCTCGAACACTCGAACAAAACGGCGTTGTTGAAAGACGAAACCATACTTTAGTTGAGGCTGCTCGAACATTATTATCCGCTTCAAAACTTCCACTATACTTTTGGGCCGAAGCCGTGTCAACCGCATGCTACACACAAAACCGCTCCTTAATTATCCCAAGACACGAAAAGACACCATATCACATAATTAATGATCGCAAACCTTCACTCAAACACCTTCATGTTTTTGGATGTACGTGTTACATTATTCGAGATGGTGAAAATCTGGACAAGATGAAAGAGAAAGTTGATGCATGCATTTTAGTGGGATATGCAACTCAGTCTAAGGGATACAGAGTATACAACAAGAGAACAAAATTGATAGTCGAGACTATTCATATCAGATTTGATGAATTACAAGATATGGCACTTGAACAAAACTGTTTAAGTCCCGATCCACAACGACAAACGACTTTCGTTCACAACCGCACGGAACTCGGAACTCAAGACCACAACAATGAACCGTCAAGTTCAAAGCTGGTTCCTGAACATGTTCCTAGAGCAGATATGACAGTGGACACAACACTTGAAGAGTTGGAAATGTTATATGGACCAATGTATGATGAATATTTTACGGGGGAGAAACATGTTGTATCGAAGTCTTCCGCTGTCACTCATGATACGAATGATGATATCGATCATCATCAACAAAAGGATACAACTTCATCTACTTCAACACGGGTTGTCGCAGATTTACCTCCTCAGAATATCACTTCAACAATCAATCCTACAACATCCACAACTACTTCCATTACTACAGAGAACACTAATCAAGCAGACGGTGCATTATCTGACGATGACGATTTTCACAACCCATTCGGTACACGAAATTGGAGAGTCTTCTACTCGCCATGTTGATCCGTCAAATATGCATACGTTTTATCAACGACATCCTTCAACACATCATTGGACCCGAGATGATCCTTTGGTTCACGTAATTGGAAACCCTTCACAGCCTGTTCGTACAAGACGACAACTAGCAACCTATGGCGATGTTTGTATGTTCGCACTCGCCGTGAGTACTACTGAACCGAAAACATCAAAGAAGCCATGGCTGATCATGCTTGGATCGAATCGATGACGGATGAACTTCAACAATTTGAAAGACTTAAAGTCTGGGAACTTGTTGACAGACCATACAATGTGATTCCATTAAATCTTCGTTGGATCTGGAAAAACAAGATGGATTAAGAGAACACGATCATCAAGAACAAAGCTAGGCTAGTGGCTAAGGGGTATGGCCAGAAAGAGAGAATTGATTTTGACGAATCATTTGCACCAGTAGCTCGTATGGAAGCGGTCAGGATTTTTCTTGCTTATGCTACACATAAGGGATTCACTGTCTATCAAATGGACGTAAAGACGGCGTTTCTTAACGGTCCTTTGAAGGAAGAAGTCTATGTCATGCAGCCAGAAGGATTCGTCAATCCTCATTATCCTGACAAGGTATATCGTCTCCACAAGTCACTATATGGACTCAAGCAAGCTCCAAGGGCATGGTACGACGAGCTCTCAAAATTTATGGTATCCAAAGGTTTCTCAAAAGGTTCCATTGATCTAACTTTGTTCACTTATAAATATGGGGATGACATTTTTCTTGTGCAAATTTATGTTGATGACATTATTTTTAGGTCCACAAACCCAAAACTTTCAAAATGGTTTGAAAAAGTAATGCACAACAAATTTGAAATGTCTATGATGGGCGAACTAAAATTCTTTCTAGGAATTCAAGTTCACCAATCCCCAAGTGGTATCTTTATAAACCAAGCTAAGTATTGTCAAGAGATAATCAAAAAGCATGGTATGACTTCATGTGACCCCGTTAGGACACCATTATCAACCACATCGCTAGATGCTGACTTGGAGGGAAATGCCATCGATCAAACGAGATATCATTCCATGATTGGTTCCCTCATGTACTTGACAGCAAGCAGACCTGATATTTCACATGCTACGTGTTATTGTGCACGATATCAAACACGACCCACTGAAAAGCACCTCAAGGAGGTTAAACGGATCTTTCGGTACCTTAAGAATACTATTCATTTGGGACTCTTGTATCCGAGGGAAATCGGTTTCTTTCTAACGGCCTATTCAGATTCTAATCATGCAGGGTGTCTTGATACACGAAAAAGTACTTCTGGTGGTGCACAATTTCTAGGTCAAGATAAGCTTGTGGGATGGTCTTCCAAGAAGCAGGATTGCACGCCACTTTCATCAGCCGAAGCGGAGTATGTGTCTCTATCTGTGTGTTGTGCTCAAGTTCTATGGATGAGAACACAACTCATGGATTATGGCTTTCACTTTGATAAAGTACCTATGTACTGTGACTCAAAGTCGGCCATAGCCATCTCCTACAATCCGGTACAGCATTCCCGCACGAAGCACATTGATGTCCGATATCACTTCATTAAGGAACAAGTTGAAAGAGGTATCGTTGAACTATACTTTGTTGGAACGGATTACCAATTAGCCGACTTGTTTACGATAGCTCTGTCGAAAGATAGGTTTAAGTACCTCATTAGGCAAATTGGTATGAGATGTTTGACTCCAACAGACCTGGAGATTCTAGCAAAGGTGCCTGCTTGATTTATCTATCAAACATCAACTTGTAAATATCTTTGAAAAAGCAAAATACAAAAATATAAAACATATAGAAACAAAACACAAAATTAAAAAATCTTTCAAAATCCAAAAATATTCTTCTCGACATGTATTTCAGTATCGATAATATGGACGTGACTAGAAATGTCGCTCAATAACGACACGGGTTTGTACATAAAGCTCGAATGAAAGTTGTAAATATTTTTCAAAACATGTCATTTCTTCTTTTAATAGAGGAAATTGTCTATTTTGGAAAATATTTCCAAACAACGGGTAGAGCAATCTATCACGGGTTGACCTTGTCACAAAACATTCAATGTTTTGAGCTCAACACAATGGCTTATAATCACTTTCAGATTGCAACCCGAATCTATATTCACGGGGGAGTGTACGATTTAGTGCGCTTACCCTCAGCATAAGAAGAGAAATCTTCTTACACTTGAGTGGATTCGTCAAGATATTCAAATTCTAAGAACTCAAGTTTATGCTTTAGAAAAACCTCTATGCCAAAAAGAAATAGGATTTTTCAAAAAGCGTTGAACATAATTTTTCAAGAATTTTTCAATGATTATTCAAAATCTTTCAAAAATTGTGTGTTCAGTAACTCCCATCCTCAAAAAGCGAAATGTGGATCAAATCCTCACAATGACAATTCAATTGGATCAATTTTTGAGGGGGAGCATTTCAACTTCATGCAAAAGATTAACACATCTTTCTCCCGGAGATTTTCAAGACTATTTTGCAAAATATATTTTAATCAAATTTGGTATCTCTAATATCAAAAGATTTTATATATTAGAGATAGGGGAGAAAATGTGATTAAAATATGATCTTATATAAGACTCAATCACTTTAATTCTTACCTACATGTGCGAAACACTTTCGATTATCGATGCACATGTGAAGGGGGAGCATTTCTAAAACGACAAAAACTAGCAAGGTGTTAAATGTTTTTCAAACACTTCGTTAGAATTTAAAGTGGTTTTCATTGTTACGATCAAATACCCACAACATCTTTAATTCACGACGTTATTGGTGTCAAAAGGGTGGTTAGGTTTAAGTCCTATGATCCAACTAGAACCGGAGGAATCTTCCTAGGGACAATCCAATAGATCATTAGAAGTCCTTAGGAAAGATGGAGTAGAATGTGAACGTAGCTGAATGCCAACTAAGTACTGATGATAGCACTGGAACAATCACAACAAGGTGCTATTAATGATGTCTTGGTAAGCATTGAAGGGGTTGAAGAATGAAAAAGAAATGTAAGGATAAAGGGTGTAAAGAAAGAAGCCCTCCATACAAGTTAGGCAGAAACCGGGTCAACACATCATGAAGACAACTCATCATGGACCCAATGATGTGAAGAACAACCCTTTCCTAGCTACTCAGGCTTCTCTCAAAAGAAGTTTGTTTTATTGTCACGGAGATCAACACGACTTCTATTGACTTTCTCACTCCGAGATAGTTGATATTGAATAGGTGGCATCTGCTCCAGCCTCTGACCACTAAAAGTGCAAAAATCGAGTCTAGAGCCAATAGATCAATCGAATCTCGTTAGGACACACGGATGAAGACCAAGAGAGTCCTACGCTATATCCTTGCGATATTGCTAGAGCACTCAGAGTGATACTACTTAGTATTCACAATGATGAGTGGAAATCCTTCCAGTGTTAACATCAAACAGCACTGTGGTAGGTCATATGTAAGATTCTTCATGAATTGAACATATGTAAAACTGAAAAGCAACAGTGGTTTGAGTCTTAATTGATTCTAACCCGTTTCAGGTTTCTACGCAATATCTTTATGGTCTTGCCAGAACATTCAGAGTGATATTCATTAATATTCACAGTGACGAATGGAAATCCTTCTAGCGTCAACATCAAACAGCGCTACGGTAGGTGACTTGTGAGATTCTTATGAATCAAGCTTGTGTCAACTGGAAAGCAACAATGGTAAGATTCTTTATGAATCACACTTGTTCCAGGAAATTGAATTGACGACGTTAGTCAAGCGGATATTTATCCAATTGATTCACTCTTTATGTTCGTAGTCTTGCTTTGAGACGGTCGAGTAAAGAGAACGGCTAGTACAGCCGCGAAACCCTGTCAAGGAGATTCTTTATTGAATCTACCTATCACAAGTACGGTATTTAATATCGTATAACGGTCTTCACCGACCGGAGGTAAAGCGCTACCGATTTAGGACGAATGTCAAAGCCATTCAGTCTGTGTCTATGTTTTGTCTCGAGAACGTGGCGTTACGGTGTACTCAGCAAAGTCAAAGATTCAAAAACACATACTCATGCCTAAAGACATATTCAACAATTAATAGTGTGAGCATGTGGACGAAGACACAAGATCGCAAGATGGCAAAGACAAGTCAAGGATGATTTGAAGATCTCAAACTTAAAGACAAAGTCGAAAGACAACGACAAAGGCTCAAAGACCACAGCATGAAGAAACGAGACTACGATTACACGTTCAAGACTCATTTATGGTGAGATTAGTAATGTCTACAAATTTCCTAAATGACCAAGGTTTATGACCTCTCATTGGGGGAGGTTGTTACCCTCAAAATATTGAGTCAAACAAGAATGCTCGGATATTAGAACGTTGTAATATGTAGTAGATTAGTCGTGTATTACGGGCTTAACTTTAAGCTAAGGTTCATTCATAAGTAACCAAAGCCCAAAAGGAAAGCCCGTCCCATGATCATATAGCCCATTATGCTACATGTAAGCAAAGGCTATAAATACCCTTCTTAGCATGTTAGGAAGGGTGTTGGTCATTTCATTTTCTCTCAATCCAATATCACCTAGTTTCTCCAACCATTTTCTCTCTACTTTCTCTCACTACTTTCTCTCTCTAGAAACCTTCCATCTTTTATCTATCTTTCTTTCTTTCTTGCTTAATCATCACAAATATAAGGGACAACAATGGTGATGGTGGTTTTGAGATCAGATTGCAGCGAGCATGGTGGCGGTGATGATGGTGGCGGCGATGATGGTGGTTTGCGATGGGTTGGTGTGTGTTTTGATAAGGTTGTAATAATACTATGAATGACAGTGGTTCGTACTTTCAATTGTATATGTTTGGGATATTTACAGTTCTCATCCCTCCGTTTTTTCTTAATTTCCATTGTCTACCTTCTATTTTGATTTGTTGCAAAAGATACCTTGTACTTTTGTTTTCCAAGTTTTCTACGAAAGGAAGGTTTTCTCTAGAACCCACCCCTATATATATATATATATATATATATATATATATATATATATATATATATATATATATATATATATATATATATATATATATATATATATATATATATATATATATATATATATATATATATATATATATATATATATATATATATATATATATATATATATATATATATATATATATAGAGAGAGAGAGAGAGAGAGAGAGAGAGAGAGAGAGTTGGGTTATTGTAGTGTAGTAGCTTAAAACTGTTAAAATGAGAAGTCATCGTAACTATTAATTTCATCAATTAACATCTGATTCATTTAATATTAGACACAAAACAATAAATCTCATACATAAAAATTTATATAAAAAGTACTAAAATTTTGATACGTAAAAATTTGTTGCTGATACATATGATACATAGTTTTGCTTCACAAAATATTATTAGCATAAATAATTAATTTATACATAAATTTAGTGATACACTATCATAAATTACGTTCTAGTTAACAAAGAAATGTTGAATTATGATAAACAACTGATACACGAGAAACTAGTAATATTAAAAATTGTGAACCAATTACTCGTACACGAACAAAAACTTCCAAAAAAACTCTTACACAAAGCAAAAACTCATAACGAACCAAAACTATTAAATGAATGTGACATTTACCCTTTTTTATTGCTTCTCACTTTAACAACTTTAAGCACATACACCATTTTATCTAAATTATATATATATATATATATATATATATATATATATATATATATATATATATATATATATATATATATATATATATATATATATATATATATATATATATATATATATATATATATATATATATATATATATATATATATATATATATATATATATATATATATATATATATATATATATATATATATATATATATATATATATATATATATATATATATATATATATATATATATATATATATATATATATATATATATATATATAAGGATCCAATGAGAAGAAACTTAAAATAAGAAGTGGTGAGAAGAGACTAAAATCACACATTTGAGATGCAACGACTTGAATTAGATGCATTTCTATTCATGTAGATGCACGATCTTGAGTTTTGAAAGTTAATTTGATGTGTAGATGGTACAAATTGATTTTCATGATTTGGGCATGTGTAGAGGAACAAAAATAAAGATAAATCATGAAATGCATCTAATATACGTATATGCATCTAATTAAAAGCTATAAAACATGTTATGATGTATTATAACGTATCTAAGATTACAAAGATGCATCTAATTTAATTGCACGCATCTCGAATATGCGGTTATAGTTTCTTCTTATCCTTCTTATTTTAAGGTTTCTTCTCATTTGATCCTAACTCTATATATATATATATATATATATATATATATATATATATATATATATATATATATATATATATATATATATATATATATATATATATATATATATATATATATATACTTTTACATATGAGATTATGATGAAAATTATACTCAATAAGTTTCACTCTAGCAGACGACCTTAACCAATTCCAAATGACCTCCTTTAAAATATGACTCATATAACATGTAAATAAGCCCTCATAATGATCCCAAGGCTTAACTCAATGACTAAATACACCAAACACCCTAAAACATAAATTTGAAACCTGCTGTCCTAATAACAGCCTTGACTCAAAACCTTGTACAGAGCTTTCAACCAGTTTACAGACCTCAAATGGCTACAAACTTTTACATATCTAAAAAGTAGACCGTCTGTACATAATTTTAGGCTTTTTAATCACACCAAAAAGCTTTTAACATGACCAAGTTATGATCGAAACAAGTTGACCAAAAATCCGCCCTGATTTAGTGACTATTCCAGTGACGATTTAGTGACGAATTTCACAATATTAAACCATAATTTCACCATTAATCAACATTATGACTTCATTAATTACCCAAGTCAAACCCTAACCTCATTAATTACAGAAAATTAACAAATCATAATCCATCATATGATTAATCACAAGATTAAAATATGATTTGTTAGTTAAAAACAAGAATTAAATTAAGTATTATACCTTGAATTAATCAAAACCAAAATTTTGGAAAGCCCCTAATTTTTCCACAAAGAGCCGATCACCTCTTTTTCTTTTCTTTCATTGTTTTCTATGTGTTATGATTTTATCATAGCTATTATATACCCTCGATATCTAAGTCATAGTCCAAGTCCAAGTTTCTTTTTTTTTTCTACCGTCGGTACAACTGACTATTTGTTTTTTTCAATTTATTTTTTACTTTATTTAAGTCTATGTTATCCTTATTTATAAGAACCTCATTTATTTTTAAAACCTTAGGTTTTTTTTAGAAACTAGTTAAAAAGGTTTACATTTAATTTCTATTAAAACCTTTATTCTCTAAAATTTTATTTTACAAAATTTTACTACTTACAACTCCTAGTATATTATCGGATTTAAACCTAACCCGGTGCTAACCGTCTATTCTACTAAATGCATACATACATATACATTCATAATAATAATACGTACATAAATATTAAATACGTACACACGAAAAGTAAAATAACGCTACAATGCCCTTACACCCAAACTTTCACAAAGCTTATTATTTTCGAAAATCGTCATTATGACCACCATACGGGTCATCTCGCCCATAAATCACATAAGATAATAACACCTAAATCATGAAATCAATAGACTAACCTCGCCCAAACATTAGGATTGTCACACTAATTGACTATCATAAGAACTTAGTTCCTCTCCATTATTACTATGATGATTTGTTATTGAATTACAATTATTGTCATAGGGGTGTATAACAATGTAGTCCACTATTACTTTAAGTTACTCATGGTGGTGTAACCCACTACAATGATACTTATATTTAAAACTATTAATTAAAACCTAAAATTTCACTCAACCTTTGTTTTGATCCTTTTAATCATGTATCTAAGGTAACTAGAAACTTATGGCATTAAATGGCTTAAAGAGGCACAAACTTGAAGTTGTTATCATTTAAATTGATATAATCATATAGATTTATTGGGACCTATCCTTTGTAAAACTATGATACTATATTAAATTATAATCAAATTTTATAAAATAGTTTTTAAGTTGTTCTCTATTATTGTGACTATATTTCCATAAGTAATACCTCATATTAGCTTCTGATGTTATATGTAAAAATGAGGGTGTTACACGTAGCGAGGTGCTTCATACCTATGGGTTGATTATGAAGAAACCTTCTCTCCTGTTGCATATATCAAATCTATTAGGATTATTTTAGTCACAGCTGCTTACTATGACTATAAGATTTGGCAAATGGATGTCAAAACCGTTTTCCTCGATGGACATCTTTCTGAAAAGTCTATATGAAGCAACCTGAAGGTTTTGGTAATCCTAAATATCCAAACCGGGTATGAAAGCTTCAAATATCAATTTATTAACTTAACCAAGCATCAAGGCAGTAGAATAAGAGATTTGATGATGAAATCAATAAATTTGGTTTTACTCAAAATCGTGATGAGCCATGTGTACATATAAAATCTAGTGGGAGTAATGTGGTTTTCCTAATCTTATATGTCGATGACATATTTGTTGGAAATACGTTTTACGTATTTAGGAAGGGTCGGTCACTCCAACAATATACATGTAGTATGGGCTCGTAGTCTAGTAAGATATATTGTCCGCCAAAGCCCACATATAGGGTGGACTATATAAATATCCTCCTAGAATTTTAAGAGGGGTAAGCTTTATATATTTTCTCATTCTAATCTAATATTACATCTTTTCTCTTCTTTCTCTCTTCTTTCTCTCTCTAGTTATTCATCTCTATCTCTCTTTTTATATCACTTCCTATCTAAAGGGATAACCAAGGATTACGATATTCTTTAATTGGTATCAAGAGCATGGGATGAAAGGCTTTGTTTGTGTGTTTGGCTTTTGGTTTGTAGGATATATATATATATAGCTATATAGCTCTTGCATCAAAAAAAGTTTGTTTTTATTGGCTTAATTCTTTATCTAAACCCTATACTACCTTTTAGTATTGTTTTGATTTAAATATTTTACCTAAAAACACAAAAAAATTTGCTTGTTTGGGTTGATTTTTGGTTAAAATAGTTTAAAAAAAGTACAAATCTTGATTTATTTTTTTTGTCGAAAAAGTTAGCATTTTTATGGTTCTATAAAGGTTATAATACTTGGAAGTACAAGCCGATTCGTTGGAAATCATGAAAAACGTTGCCTATTCGAAGATTGAAATCTTTGTGATACTAACGGAATAACATAAAGCCTAAAGTACCGGAATGGTGTTTTTGTTAACTACCGTAATAGTGTTAGTACTACCAGATTGGTGATCTTGGTTTATACCAAGATAGTGCCATTTCGTAGCGGTTAGAATTTAACAACCATACGAATCAAGTATTCATGCATCAAGAGTAAACGCATCGGATATGATCGATTAACTACGCACATAATGTAATTAATATAAAGATAAAGAATGCATACCATAAGTCCAAGAACGGACGATCAAGTAACCAAAAACCAATCAACCAACCAAACCCTAATTCTAATACACCTTAACCGAATTCCTAAAACCCATAGATCAAGTTAGATCTTCTCCAAGATAAGTCCACACAACGCCTCAATCAATCACCTTCAATTGCTAGATCTTGATTAAGTATAATACTTAATAAAAATCAAACCCGAAAACCCTTGTGGGTTCTTTTGGCCATCGAACACAAAGAGAAAGGGGAGAGAAAAGTTTGGTTTAATGCTATGAAACAATGAATCAAATCTTTTGTTTATATAGTTGAGCCTTAGGTTTATTTATGGGAAGATTACAACTTAACCTCCAAGTAATAGACCTTCTAGAACTCAAAAATCTTTTCTTCCCTTTTCTTTGGCTATAAGCGGCCGATTACTCCCCTAGGGGGTCTTGATTTGACTTTTTAATTTTCTATAAACTTAGTGATGTAATTACAATAATTGCCTTAAAGTTTAAAGTCTTACTCCCTCAGTCCCTAATTAAATGTCCACGTTTGACTTTTAAAGTATTTCTTCGTTAACTTTGACTTTAAATTATTTCGTATATGTTATATAATACATGATGTAAAATATATGAATGGATTGAGTTTCAAATGTGTTTTCTATCAGTCTAATTTTTATCAAAAATTATAAAACACAAATAAAGTAATTTAAGGTCAAAGTTGACAAATAAAGACTCGAAGAGTCAATAGTGGACACTTATTTAGGGACGGAGGGAGTATTAATTCATCCTTGTTAAACCTTCTAACATATTAATTAATTACTGTAGGTCTACGTGATCCTTGGATTATCCTAACCTTGGAATGATCTAAAGAGAGAGAGAGATATGGATGAAGAACTAGAGAGAGAAAGTAGAGAGAGGTTGGAGAGAAATATGAGAATATTAGATTGATGTGTGAGTAATGTGTGAAACAACTCCTCCTAACATGCTAGGAGGGGGGTATATATAACCCACCCTACATGTGGGCTTTGTGGGTTATATTGTTACATTACTAGATCACGAGCCCATACTAGATGTATCTCGTTGGAGTGACCGATCCTTCCTAAATACGTAAAAACGTATTTCCAACAATCTCCCCCTAAGGGAGGTCGCTCCAAGAGACAAAGTCCTAAATAGTCTATAGCTCGTGATTTATGCTAACTATGATTTGATCGATAATTTCTTTGAAATTTCGTATTTCTAACAATCTCCCTCTAAGGAAGGTCACACCGTTTTACAAAATCTTAAACCTAGCATACTATGCTTGAGTTTTCGATCTTGTTCTTATGAATATGCTGATGTGATCTTTGACTTTAGTCTTGAGCATGTATCCTTGCCTTGAACTTGTGCATTCATCACTTTTTGATATTCGCCTCCTGGTGACTTCACGTTCCATATACTTATACCTTCATAAATTCTTGAAAGCTTTAGAGTTTGACACAGCGGAAGACTTGACTTTTTAAGTGCGAAAAGCATAAGCATGCGGGGACGACTTCTTCTCTTACACCGCAATGCCACCGTCTTGTTACCCTGCATAAGACAGTTAGCAACAAAACATAGACACGGATGAAATGGCTTTGAACATTTCAACCTAATTAGGTAGCATTTTACCTCCGGTCGGTCAAGACCGTTGGACGATATTTAAATATCGTACTTGTGGTAGGTAGTTTCAATTAAGAACCTCATTTTTACAAGATTTCGTAAGTAAACCCATTCTCTTTACTCGGCCGTCTAAAACTGACTGCGAACGTAAAGAGTGAATCATTTGGACAGAATTATCCGCATGATTGAAGCCGTCAATTCATATACCTGGAACAAGTGAAATTTAATTAAGAACCACACCAGCGTTGCTTTCTAGTTGTCACGAGCTTGATTCTGATAGAATCTTGCAAGTTACCTACCAAGTGATGTTTGATGTTAACACTAGAAGAGTTTCCACTCATCTCTATAAACACTAAAGAGTGTCACTCTAAGTGTTCTTGCAAGATCACTAAGATATTACGTAGAGGCCTGGAACGTGTTTAAATTAAATTAAGAATTAAACCACTGTTGCTTTCCAGTTATCACAAGTTTGATTAATAAAGAATCGCACTAGTCACCTACCACGAGCTTTTTGATGTTCACTCAACAAGGATTTCCATCTTCATTGTAAATACTTTTGTATTACTCGGATGTTCAGGCAAGATCATGAAGATTTTGCGTAGGACTCTTAATATCTTTCTTACTTTTCACTGAATATTAAGAAGCAAGGAAATATGGAAATGTGTCCTAATGAGATTATTGATGATCTCAAATGGCTCTAGACTTGATCGTGCATTTTGGATTTAAGTGATCGGAGGCTGGAGAGGAGTGCCACCATTTCAATACCAATTTATTCAGAGTGAATAAATCAATAGATAATGTATTGAACTCCGTGTGATTAAAACAAATACCTTTTAAGAGATATTTGAGTTAGTTGGGATGGGTTGTGCATCGCATCACTGGGTCTATGATGTCTATTATTAATAACATATGAGTTGACTCGGTTTCTGCCTAAGTTGTAAGGAGGGCTTCTTTCTTTAGACCTTTTATCTTTACAATTCTTTTTCATTCTTCAACCCCTTCAATGCTTACCAATACGTCATAACTAGCACCTTTTTGTGATTGTTCCAGTGCTAACTTAAGTACTTGGTCGGCATTCAGCTACGTTCGCTATCTTTCTCCATATTTCCTAAGGACTACTATTTCTAGCTATGGAATGTCCTTGGGAAGATTCCTCCGGGTTCTGGAAGAATCATTGGACTTTAACCTATCCTACCATCCTTATGTCACCATAATCGTTACCGTCGTGAATAGGGATGTTTTGGGTAAGTGTATGTCACCATGGAATCCATTTTGATATCCAAATCCATTTTTCTCCCCCTTAACATATGCCACGATATTCGAAAACATTTCGCATATGTTGGGATGAGCCAGCACATTAAGTCAAACCATTATTGATCTCAATATTAAATCACATTTTCTCTCCCATATAAAAAATATTAACCCAATCGATGTTTTTTAATATCAACTGATTTAGTGAAATTTTAAGAAAATTTGGGAAGAAAGATGCAAATCTAATAATCTTCACTATTTTCACAAGCTCCCCCTCGAATTAATGTGGGTGTACTTGAAACGTAAATTAAATACCTTTTAAACACAAGTGCAAGGTACTTATCACGTGCAAAGATCATAAATGATAATGTATTCACAAGATTGATAATTTATGAGGTTGGACCTGAATGATGAGAACATCATGTGATAAGTTCACATGGTTCTTGTTGCCGTATGTTGGTCTCCCTCGTCAAGTCTGAAGTTATCTGTTGACACTACGTGTACGATTGATATCGTAGTCTTGACACCAGTTTGTGAACGTGGCACTTTCAGCATCAAAGATTCTGAAGACTTGACAATTTCTCCCCCACAATTGTTGACCCATGTTCTATCGAAAGAGTTGTAGTCGCCGTTTGAGTAGTCGCATTTTCGAGTATGTAGATATCACTTGTAAATTGCTACGGTATATGGAGATGATAACTTCATAAAAACAAGATTTCTCTCGTTTTAACAAATAAATACACTGAAGCGTACATATATTCGTGTTAGATTGTGTTATTACGTAAACACAATCCCTTACATGGTTATATAATAAACCATGCCCGAGAAAAATTAATTCCCATTGTTGAGTCAAGTCTTTCCGGTGAAATGCTTGACTTGTGTAACACCCCCAAATTTATACAACTTAGTACAGCGGAAGACAAGTTGGTGTTACGGGATAGCACATTACTCACATCATAGATAACGCATAAAAAGCGCGTCGTTTATTAATAAAGCATTTCCATTCATAAACATCAAAGTTACATCGGTCCCAAGTCATTATATTTTATACAAAGTTGTTTTACAAAGTATTTGAATGGAAAATATTGTTTAAGTGCGGGCCATGAATTCTTGTTGTCTTCCCGAGAATTACCTTCAAGTACCTGAGATAAAACATGTTAAAAGAAAAGGTCAGCGATAACACCGAGTGAATTCATAGAGTTTAATAAATTACATCAATATAACTTTGGTATAAAATTATTACCAAAAATCATTTCGTACAAAGAGTTTAATAAACCATCAATATAATATTGGTATAAAGTTTTTACCGAAAATCATTTTTGTACAAATCATCGTAATAGGCCATAAAGTAGCCAAAATCATTTTATAAAAATCTTTATCAAAATCATAGCATAGGCATTTGCCTTAAAAATCATTATACGAGCCAATGTCGTAAAAACGTCATACAATACGTCTTATAACGTTGTATGAAAATAAAAACCGTTATATGAATATGGTTATGAAAACCAAAACACGAATATAATATCAATAGTATGACCCTGTATTGCTAGTCATGCAATACATCGTAATTCGGAGCGTCTAGTAGTATTTCGTTAGTTTTGGATTATTACAAGCCGCATGACATTGTTACCTTACTAAACCAAAACGGGTAGCTAACCCGATAACAATTTTGCCCATCTAAAGTAGCGTGTCGTCACAAAGGTCACGCTATGGAAATCTTCTCATACATAAATTCGCTTACCAATCAATGTGGCACGACGTGGATCAACCGTCAAGGCGCGAACTGGGGTGATCGTCCCCAAATAGTACTATTAAATGCATAAGCGTCTACCAAATCCCGGTAGTTCAAAATTCATGCTAATGGGACTTTTAGTGACATAACCTAACTTTAATAATCCATTTAATTTCATCTATCGGGTCCTTTAATCATTTATCGGGTCATACAATCGGGTCATTCAATCATTCGGGTCCAAAATCAATAAACAAGTAATCGGGACAAATGGTGTCCTATTTTATAAAACTAACATGTTATCTCCCTCGCGGGTTTATAAAACATTTATAAAAACATTTAAAAGAGTGCGGGGTTATGAATTCACGTTGATGTGGGAAAGCGGGTTATCGGCAACTCGGACGTACGGTACGTGCTTCAATGGAAACCTAGACAAATAATAATCGGTCTTAGACGTTTGTCCAATGACTTTATAAAAAATAACAATTATGTATACATATGATGATTTTATATATATGATGATCAAGTGGGTTTACATATCCTCATTTACTCATTTTTGTGTTTATGTGTCGATAACTTTTATACTAGTTTTCTCGTTTTACCTATTTACGTGTTTTAGGTCCAATAAGCCTATTCTAAGTTCTTTAAATTATTTTAATCCATTTTTTATACCTATATTATCAGTATCTACACTTTACAAGTTGGGCCCAAATGGGTTAAGCCCAATAAGTTTCTTTTTACAAGTTTTTATCTTATTTAGTCCAATTATTAGTCCAATATGCCTAATTAGCTCGTAAATGTCCGTATTTCTTATAGTTCGGGTTTTATCGGGTTTTACTTGTATTAGATACTTATATATCAGTATATGACTTTTATAAACTTTACATTAGACGGGTTTGGTCGTCTAAGTTTTATTTGGCGAAAAACGTTAATTTTACGGCGATAGCCGAAAAAGTCGTAAAGATCAAGTTTATAGTTTTTTATTACTTATAAATATTATTTCACCACCATTTATATAATTTATCCATTTAATTAATCTTTTATATATTTATATAAATAAGTTTTATAAGTTAGTGGGTTTTTTATTTTACATTTTATAAAATAAAATGTGAGTGCTTATATAATAATAATAAACATTAATTCTTAAAAATCTGATTTTTATCTTCATGTTCACCATTTTTAACATATCTAGAGTTCTATAATGAATTAGAAGCTCATTTTTGGGTGACATGCTCTTCATAATATGTGCTACATTTAACTTAGTTATAGCTACTGCCCATTTTAAGTTTATCATGCCTTAACAGTCCTTACAAAACTGCTTATTCAGATTAGACCACCTAACTTGTTTTGATCATATCTCACTCATTATTTTGATTCCATTGCATGGCCAACTCTCACATGTGTATAACATCTTGTACTTAATGTAAATAGATCAAACCATGCAATTTTATCAGTTCATCTTTTAGTTACATACTGTTTTTACACAGCCAACTAAATAATCAAGATTTTTGCCTTATTTCTTATAGTTATCAACCTTTTTAATCATATCTATCAACACTTGATCCCCACACAACATTTTTATCATCATATATACATCATATACATATACAAAATTAAAGAAAATACATTTGTTCTTTACAAAATAACAAGAGAAAAATGGAGAGGATGATCTTCTTTACCAACCAAGTGTATTCCTTGTTTTTGGAAGACAAGGACTTGATGAACACAACAAGTATCTCCAAGACCATCAAATATCAAGAAAATATGTTGGAAAATCAGCCCTAGGACACAAGCAAATCACCTCCAAAGATGTTAATATGGCCACCAAATGATCAAGGCTTCAAGAGAACTCCTTAATAGAGCTAGTAAACATGTGTTTCATGGCTAGAAGAGATCAAATGGGGTGTTTGTTGGTTTATTTTGGACGGAAAGGGAGGGGAGTTTTGAGAGAGTTTTGGAGAGGATTTTGCATGTATGAAATGGTGGAATGAGAAAACTAGTAGCTAGTTTTGATAGTTAGTGGAATGTGTTGGCTTAAAATGTAAGCATGGCTTACACATGGAACAAGTTAGCTTAACTTGATGCCACCTTCATGGTGTGGTGTCAAGTGCCGTCCAAACCAAGCTAGTGGGGGTGGGGACAATGTGTTTTGTCCCATCTCACTAGTTTACGGGTATTTCTCGATTCTAGTTTTCTCGATTTGTGTGCCCTCGGGTCGTTTTTACGAAAAACGTTTTTATAAATTATGAATCAAACGTCACAAAACGAATCCAATAAAAATTGTCTCATCAAAAACGGAGTTCGAAAACGTAAATACGTAATCCTAAGGTTTCCGGTTTAGTCGTAAAGGACGTTAAAAATAAAATCGTAAGTCCTAATCTCTTCTCGTAAAATTTGTGAGTTTGTGAACCAACACAAATTTAAAAATCTCAAAATAATATTCACGGATAAATTTATTTTCTAAAATGTCGGACTGTCACCAAAACGGTGTATGTAAACGTAAGCACGTAACGTAGAATCCTCCGGTTTAGACGTAGTCGACGCTACTTCAAGACGTAAATTCAAATTACTTCCAAAAAATAAGTGAGTTCATATTGTAACATTAAAATAATATTTTCAAATAAATATTGAGAATAAAAATATCAACCATAAATTGACGGATTGTCACAGCATTTACCCCTAAACAGGATCTTTGTCCTCAAAGATCATCTTACCTTACTACTCGCTTCTTATAGAGTTAAAGCCATGTGGGTAATTCCTCCACACTCGGTCTTTTCTCACAAGTGTAATTCATTATAATATGCGAGTTTCATCAGACATAACTACGGGAATAAGATCAGGCTTAATGTTGACTTACTTTCTCTATCCATGATGTTCACGGGTTTTTGATGAATGCGACTTTTCGCCGATCTAAGCTTAACTAAGAACAATCAGATTTTCACTTGATAGATATTCCATCATATTCGATATACGAAACATAATTCACGCAGTCTTTGAAGTTCTAGGGTAGATCCAGCCTATATGCCTTTCAATCCCAACTTTTACATCATCTCAATGGTCCCAAACAACGGGGACTTATATCCCATGATTTTTCAGATCATGAATTCATTTTTCCAAGGTTAAAAATTGTGGCATAACTTCGCTACCCATTTGGCACTTCAAGATCTACATTTTATATTCACATAACTTCCTGCCCACTATCGGCAGTTAATAATCAAATCCTAATTTCAACAATCGTTTCAGATCTCGCGGGTCGGGTATTTTGCAAGGTTAGGTTCGCCATCATAGGAAACCTTAAACCTAAAAGACATGTCCAACTCACAATGG
This sequence comes from Glebionis coronaria, assembly GCA_025667525.1. Taxonomy (NCBI): domain Eukaryota; kingdom Viridiplantae; phylum Streptophyta; class Magnoliopsida; order Asterales; family Asteraceae; genus Glebionis; species Glebionis coronaria. The sequence goes on along the minus strand of CM046879.1, from coordinate 172,279,411 downwards.
GTGTATGTCGGATGTCATCATCTCAACTCTTGCTTACAGATGCTCTAATATAGATCCTAACAAGATTAGATCTCGATCCTAATACGATAATTATCAATGATAATCTCTCCAAAGAAAAACGATTATATGGTCTATTACCAAAGGTCAATCATTCAAACATAGAACAGCGCTTATAGTATTTTTGTATCGTTACTTTACCTCGTCCCTTCGATTGGGGTGGTACATAGTACTCAATTCAAGGTTCGTTCTCAATGATTTCTGAGCAAATCTCTAGAAATTCTATGCGAAGCGAGGATCTTGATATATAGATGATCGATACAGGCACACTATGTTTACATAACTCCTTTAAATAAAAGAGTCTATTTCTTCATCAAGATTCTATCATTAACGAGAATGATATTAGCAGATTTGGTCAGTCTATCGACGATGACCTAAATCAAATCAAATTCAGATGATGACCTTTGCAATAGTTAAACGTTTACTAATGTATGAGGCGGTGTCTGCCTTCATAATTGCCATCAGTACAACCTCTTCAGACAAAGATACTTTTAGTCATAAAATGACATAAATAGAATACTTATACTTACAAATTCCAACATAACTATATCTCATAATCTCCATATTTAGGCAACCACAAGTGGCCTTTTATACGTTTAACGCTATCGGCTTCTCAATTTTTAATGATTCACATTATCCGCGAACCCCTTTTATTAACTATATTATCCCTTTTATAAGCATCGGTTCTGTTTTAAATTGTTCGGCAATTTATTTTGCACCCTCATTATTAAGGAACATGTCCTAATTGGTTCTTTATCTTTTCTACATAATGCATCGGTATTAATATTCGCTTCTCATGATGATATAATTATCATGTCCACAATTCACTCAGATATTCTTTCTATATTATGCGTCAGTAATTACGTTCACCTTTCTTCTTATTTCCTAAGCTTCAGTTTAGTTTCAGCTATCATTTTTATCAGTTTTACTCAATCCGACGTTTAAAGCGTCGATAATTATTACAAGTAATTGAATAATAATTAGTTATTATTTATGAAACGTAAACGTAAAAATTTTAAATTTTCTTAGTTTGACCAATTATATAAAATGTTCAAAATAAATTTGAGTTTAATTAACAAGATTTTCGTTGATTTATCGAAAATAATTAATAAGATTCGTAAATGTTCGAAAAACCTTTGTTTATACTTTGGTCAAAGTTTTATTAGTTGAAAAGAAAAAATTGTCGTTTTAAGTTTTCAGGTTATGGTATAAATGGTTTTACTCAATCTTTCTTAAGCTATCTTGAGGTATACACAAACATTTACCCCTAAACAGAAGTTTAGTTAAATGGTTTGTGTATAAGGGAATAATCCCTTTAAAAATCCTTTGTTAAAACATTTGTCAAAACATATTTCCATTTCTTTTTGGTAAAATCCAAAATCTTAAAAGGGCTCTTAATTTTTGAAGAGTCTATATGCATACATCTTACCATTATTAATCCAACGGTCATTTTATGTAAAGGATTAAGTTTTTAATCCCTAAGCGATAATGGTTCTAATCTTTGAAAAGTCAATATAGCTTTCATTATTTATTAATCACACGGTTAAATAATATAAAAAGATTAAGTCTTTAAACCTCATGTTATATATTCAAGGTACAGGTTTCAATTGTTTGGCCAATCCAGGGCAATCTATAAGTAATTATTAACTTCATTCTTATTCTTATAAACAAACAAATGGTCCTTCATGATCACGAGCATGAATTTATCAAATTACAGCCTACACACGTGATTCACAAATTTTATGAATGCTACATGTGTATTAGTCAATCCAAACGACATCACGTGAAACTCATAATGTTCATTACAAGTACCGGATGTAGTGATTGGAATAGATAATCTTTTTCGCAGATGCGAAGTTGATGATAACCATGCCGTGGATCAAATCTCTAAAACATACGCTAGAACCTTGTAAATGATCGAACAAATCTTCCATTTCGAGTTATGGATATCGTTTTCGATTGTCAATTTACTAAGTCACAGTAATCTATAAATATAAGGAATGATAACACTATAGCTCTTCATGATGACAGGCTTGGTAGAATAAAATCTTTCTCCGACAACTCTCTTAGTTGTACGGTAATTCCTTAAATTCAGATGGTGCTGACGTACAGTGCACAAGCCACAGGTGCAACACCGGAAATATAATCAATACCAAATTCAACTTGCCTTAATGGCGAAAGTCTAGGTAATTCATCAACAAATACTTACTAAAGTTTCAGATAACATAAACATCTTTTAATAAATACATATTAGGTTCTTCTAGATTACAATATCTATGACTAATTCACAACCATTCATGGTATAATTTCAAGTCTTAATACAGGATATGGTCATCCATCAAGAATTATTTAGATCACTTTTGATAATCAACATCTTATCATTTAGGGGAATTCTACTCGAGTTCCCATCAATTAAGACAATGTCGTCATGTCATACTCAATCAATCCATTTTACTGGCACTATCAACTTTCCAGTTTTATTGCCGTCGATAAGATGTGAACTTCTCAAAAGACTAATAATAACTCATAATCCTTCCACAATTTCAAGGATATCTGGAGACACAACTAACCTTAGAAGAGTAAGGTTAACACATAATCTACGCGAGAGAATTTCAAATCAGATACAGACGAAAACATTTAACGAATATGAATTTATCCCATGTTTTCATAATTTGAGTACGCATTCGAAAGCTCCTCGGATCGTTACCCAGGTCAATCAAATGAAATCAAATCAAAAGAAATGATAAGAACGTCGATACATCCAGTCGGGTATCAACACTCGATAATCAAATACTTTTCCTAAGAATCTCACTACGGGAGAATTGGACAAAAAGGGAATATCAATTGTCAAATAAGACAATTTCACAGATGAGTAAATTCGATTCAGAAGAATAGATGCTACAGGCACATATGTAGGTGTCCCTAACACTATGTCCCTATTTTTCACCTCTTGCAGATCTCATAAAATTTAATCTTTCACAATCTTCAAAGAAAATGTAATGTTTATTCATTAGTTTTATGGTGACTACTAATCAGTCTTGCATGGTCCATTCCAAATTGTATGTAGGCGCGCAACTATATATAATTTCAAGATCAACGATGCAATACTCAGTTCGCCAAAATGTTATCATCATGTTTAAAATAAAAACATTTTCAGGCTTAATTCTTAAATAAGAATCAAAAATAAATTTGCGAAGATTTTCTTTGTTATGGAAATAATTAAGTTTCCCAAGCGTCTCATAAACAACTTTATTTTGATATCAATCACTTATAAATCTCACTTTAAATAATCCTTAGTGTGATGAAAATTTAATTTTCTCAAACGATACCATTTTAACTTTATAAAACAACGAGTGATCTGCAAAGGAGTGATGAAAGCTTGTTCACCAAGAATTAATTACGATATAATAGGAAATGAGCTTTAGCCAAATAATCATGAGGTTCATGACCTCGATGGCACTCCGAAAGAATAATTCACAACATAACTCAAATCGAGATGAGTACTTGTTCAATGGTTGCATCACTAATGTGAACATTAGAATGAAGCAATAAAAGATAGATAACATCGATATATGTAGAATTTAGCAATCAAAGGTAGTCTTTTCATTAATCACAAACAAGTCAAAATTGTACCGTAACACATTACGTGTCACTATGTCATACAATTCTCAGAACTCATCCTACCAACTGATATCTCAGTTAAGTTAGGGATTATTTTTAAAAAATACCTCAATGAATACTAATCTACAAGAGTCATTAGGTGTCCCGCCTGTCCCGGAAGATCCATCGGTCCCAATTTAGAAGAAGATTTCTTCAATTAATTTCTTGGACACTGGGCATCCTCATTAGTGGACAATGGCCTAGGAACAACACTTATCACGAATCAACAATTAATTAAAACCTTATAATTCAATCACAGAACATAACGACTTCTATTAACAATCTCATATTCCATACAGGTTAAATTTTACTTTATTCAAGTCTCAACCAATTTTATACTCAATTCGATATTCTACCTCATATTCCAATACTTTCATCCTTATTCTCACACCTTAATAGGGCAATAAAGCTCGATATGAATCAACACTTAATTTCCAATCCTATAGCTCTTACAACACAATTATCAAACGAGTCACTAGTATGAAATGAATTGATCATTCAACCAGGCTTCTCGGAAAGGTATTAGTGGCATGAGGCTTTTGGGTAATGGTTCCAATTACAGCCTCACGTGCAACATTCACCCTTTCGATTTCAATTTAAGAATTGGATGACAACGAATCAGATGACATCTTTCTAGGTGGTAACGTTTTGTCAAACTCCACTCTATAAGGAAAGATCGTCATGACATCGATATCAGATTTAATCTCGCCAATTCTTCTTCAAGATCATGATCAACTAATATCTACATTTCTACGAATATTAACCATTTGTTGGGATCATAAATATCCACAACCTGGTTTAGATCTAGGATAGCTAGAATTCCTACGAGAATAGCTTCGATTAATTTACTAGGGGATTTAGGGTAACTTGTGACAATCTACGTCGTATAAATACCTCGTATAAAAATCAAATTAATCATCAAACAATCATGTAATAAAATTACATCATATATATATATATATAATCCAAGTTATATATATATATATATGTATTAAAATAACACTTCTCAGTCTGGCCTTGTCGGTAACTCGGGAATTCTTCGGCACCGTTATAGTCAAAAGATTTTTTTTCTTTTTTTTTCTTAGACATTTTTAGAAAAATGTTTATAGTTAAAAGATTTCGAAATGTTTTATTCAAAACCTTAGTTTTAAAAATCTTTCGTTCTCTATAACGAGAGCTCTGGTACCAAACTGTAACACCCCCAAATTTATACAGCTTAGTACAGCGGAAGACAAGTTGGTGTTACGGGATAGCACATTACTCACATCATAGATAACGCATAAAAAGCGCGTCGTTTATTAATAAAGCATTTTAATTCATAAACATCAAAGTTACATCGGTCTCAAGTCATTATATTTCATACAAAGTTTTACAAAGTATTTGAATGGAAAATATTGTTTAAGTGCGGGCCATGAATTCTTGTTGTCTTCCCGAGAATTACCTTCAAGTACCTGAGATAAAACATATTAAAAGAAAAGGTCAGCGATAACGCCGAGTGAATTCATAGAGTTTAATAAATTACATCAATATAACTTTGGTATAAAATTATTACCAAAAATCATTTCGTACAAAGAGTTTAATAAACCATCAATATAATATTGGTATAAAGTTTTTACCGAAAATCATTTTTGTACAAATCATCGTAATAGGCCATAAAGTAGCCAAAATCATTTTATACAAATCTTTATCAAAATCATAGCATAGGCATTTGCCTTAAAAATCATTATACGAGCCAATGTCGTAAAAATGTCATACAATACGTCTTATAACGTTGTATGAAAATAAAAACCGTTATATGAATATGGTTATGAAAACCAAAACACGAATATAATATCAATAGTATGACCCTGTATTGCTAGTCAGGCAATACATCGTAATTCGGAGCGTCTAGTAGTATTTTGTTAGTTTTGGATTATTACAAGCCGCATGACATTGTTACCTTACTAAACCAAAACGGGTAGCTAACCCGATACCAATTTTGCCCATCTAAAGTAGCGTGTCGTCACAAAGGTCACGCTATGGAAATCTTCTCATACATAAATTCTCTTACCAATCAATGTGGCACGACGGGGATCAACCGTCAAGGCGCGAACTGGGGTGATCGTCCCCAAATAGTACTATTAAATGCATAAGCGTCTACCAAATCCCGGTAGTTCACAATTCATGCTAATGGGACTTTTAGTGACATAACCTAACTTTAATAATCCATTTAATTTCATCTATCGGGTCCTTTAATCATTTATCGGGTCATACAATCGGGTCATTCAATCATTCGGGTCCAAAATCAATAAACAAGTAATCGGGACAAATGGTGTCCTGTTTTATAAAACTAACATGTTATCTCCCTCGCGGGTTTATAAAACATTTATAAAAACATTTAAAAGAGTGCGAGGCTATGAACTCACGTTGATGTGGGAAAGCGGGTTATCGGCAACTCAGACGTACGGTACGTGCTTCAATCACGGAAACCTAGACAAATAATAATCGGTCTTAGACGTTTGTCCAATGACTTTACAAAAATAACAATTATGTATACATATGATGATTTTATATATATGATGATCAAGTGGGTTTACATATCCTCATTTACTCATTTTTGTGTTATGTGTCGATAACTTTTATACTAGTTTTCTCGTTTTACCTATTTACGTGTTTTAGGTCCAATAAGCCTATTATAAGTTCTTTAAATTGTTTTAATCCATTTTTATACCTATATTATCAGTATCTACACTTTACAAGTTGGGCCCAAATGGGTTAAGCCCAATAAGTTCTTTTTACAAGTTTTTATCTTATTTAGTCCAATTATTAGTCCAATATGCCTAATTAGCTCGTAAATGTCCGTATTTCTTATAGTTCGGGTTTTATCGGTTTTTACTTGTATTAGATACTTATATATCAGTATATGACTTTTATAAACTTTACATTAGACGGGTTTGGTCGTCTAAGTTTTATTTGGCGAAAAACGTTAATTTTACGGCGATAGCCGAAAAAGTCGTAAAAATCAAGTTTATAGTTTTTATTACTTATAAATATTATTTCACCACCATTTGTATAATTTATCCATTTAATTAACCTTTTATATATGGGTTAAGTCCGTATATTCTTTCGGTCATTTACATATCTAGGTAGCAAAATACAGATATTACTAATATAGTCATTCAAAGTTTTAGATTTATATACATATGGGTAATATGACCGGTGATTTTCGGTTAAAACTAAAAAAATGACTTACACGTTAGTTCATATATTACAAACCGGCTAATATTCAAAAATGTTTTACCTTAATCCTGTCGGGTATGTTCCAAAACCATAACAATAAATTTGACATAAAAATTGGTTTAGGAACATACCACGACAAAATCAAGGTAAAACATTGTTGAATATTAGCCGGTTTGTAATATATGAAATAACGTGTAAGTCATTTTTTTAATTTTAACTGAAAATAACCGGTCAAATTACCTATATGTATATAAATCTAAAACTTTGAATTACTATATTAGTAATATTTGTAGTTTGTTACCTAGATATGTAAATAGCTGAAAGTACGTTGCTAATATATGGGTTTAACCCTTTATATATTTATATAAATAAGTTTTATAAGTTAGTGGGTTTTTATTTTATATTTTATAAAATAAAATGTGAGTGCTTATATAATAATAATAAACATTAATTCTTAAAAATCTGATTTTTATCTTCATGTTCACCATTTTAACATATCTAGAGTTCTATAATGAATTAGAAGCTCATTTTTGGGTGACATGCTCTTCATAATATGTGCTCCATTTAACGTAGTTATAGCTACTGTCCATTTTAAGTTTATCATGCCTTAACAGTCCTTACAAAACTACTTATTCAGATTAGACCACCTAACTTGTTTTGATCATATCTCACTCATTATTTTGATTCCATTGCATGGCCAACTCTCACATGTGTATAACATCTTGTAATAACTGTAAATGGATCAAACCATGCAATTTTATCAGTTCATCTTTTAGTTACATACTGTTTTTACACAGCCAACTAAATAATCAAGATTTTTGCCTTATTTCTTATAGTTATCAACCTTTTTAAACATATCTATCAACACTTGATCCCCACACAACATTTTTATCATCATATATACATCATATACATATACAAAATGAAAGAAAATACATTTGTTCTTTACAAAATAAAAAGAGAAAAATGGAGAGGATGATCTTCTTTATCAACCAAGTGTATTCCTTGTTTTTGGAAGACAAGGACTTGATGAACACAACAAGTATCTCCAAGACCATCAAATATCAATAACATATGTTGGAAAATAAGCCCTAGGACACAAGCAAATCACCTCCAAAGATGTTAATATGGCCACCAAATGATCAAGGCTTCAAGAGAACTCCTTAATAGATCTAGTAAACATGTGTTTCATGGCTAGAACAGATCAAATGGGGTGTTTGTTGGTTTATTTTGGACGGCAAGGGAGGGGAGTTTGAGAGAGTTTTGAGAGGATTTTGCATGTATGAAATGGTGGAATGAGAAAACTAGTAGCTAGTTTTGATAGTTAGTGGAATGTGTTGGCTTAAAATGTAAGCATGGCTTACACATGGAACAAGTTAGCTTAACTTGATGCCACCTTCATGGTGTGGTGTCAAGTGCCGTCCAAACCAAGCTAGTGGGGTGGGACAATGTGTTTTGTCCCATCTCACTAGTTTACGGGTATTTCTCGATTCTAGTTTTCTCGATTTGCGTGCCCTCGGGTCGTTTTACGAAAAACTTTTTTATAAATTATGAATCAACGTCACAAAACAAATCCAATAAAAATTGTCTCATCAAAAACGGAGTTCAAAAACGTAAATACGTAATCCTAAGGTTTCCGGTTTAGTCGTAAAGGACGTTAAAAATAAAATCGTAAGTCCTAATATCTTCTCGTAAATTTGTGAGTTTGTGAACCAACACAAATTTAAAATCTCAAAATAATATTCACGGATAAATTTATTTTCTAAAATGTCGGACTGTCACCAAAACGGTGTATGTAAACGTAAGCACGTAACGTAGAATCCTCCGGTTTAGACGTAGTCGACGCTACTTCAAGACGTAAATTCAAATTACTTCCCAAAAATAAGTGAGTTCATATTGTAACATTAAAATAATAATTTCAAATAAATATTGAGAATAAAAATATCAACCATAAATTGACGGATTGTCACAACTTGAATCTGAAAAGCGGGTTACTATCTGAAATAATAACAAGCGATATTGAGCATGTTTTAAATCATTTAAACTTCTGCTCGGACTTTATTTACAACCCCGTGTCATTATTGAACAACATTTTTAGGATCGTAAATATTATCGATTCTAGAAGACATGCTCTTGTTATCAAAACATTGTTGAACACACAATTTTGAAAGATTTAGAAAAACCTTTTGAAAAATTCTTGAAAAATTGTGTTCAACGGTTTTAATAAACCAATTACTTGAGCTTAAGATTTAGAATATCTTACTAAACGATCTCAAGTATGAGAAGTTGTAAACTTCCCTTTGTGAGGATAAATTTATCATCGGTGATAAACTTTACTTTTAACTGAAGAACAAGTCCTAAGTTAACATTTACTTAGAAGTCGTTTTCATGAGCTTGAAAACTTTTGAGTGTTTTAACCTAAAGCTCATGACCGAGAAAGATGAATTTCTCGTTATAAGGAAAAGTTCTCTTATTTAAAAGATACACTTCCCTTTCTGAGCTTAAACTTGGAATGTTTTAATCAAGCTCATGACCGAGAAAATTTAATTTCTCGTTGCTAAAGATAAGTAATCGTCCGTGATAAACTTTACTTTTAATTGAAATCCGAGTTACAATCTGATATTTAATTGTAAGTCATTGTGCATGAGCTTAAAAACTTCGAATGTTTTTAATATAAGCCCATGCCCGAGAAAAATTAACTTCTCGTTGTGAGGATAAGTTTATCATCGGCGATAAACTTTCCTTTCTTTGAAGTCCAAGGCATAACTTGAGATATAATTATACGCCATTTACACAAGCTTAAAACTTTTGAATAGTTTTAATGCAAGCTCGTGTCCGAGAAAATTTAATTTCTCGTTTTAAGGGTAAGTTATTGTTGAATAAATAAACTTCCCTTTCTTTGAAGCACAAGTAACAATCTGTTATCCAACTTTAAGCCATTTACATGAGCTTAAAACCTTTGAATAGTCTTAATGTAAGCTCCTGTACGAGAAAATTTAATTTCTCGTTTGTGAGGATAAGTTTATCAATGGGGATAAACATTCCTTTATTTGAAGCTCGGGTTACGATCTGTCATGTGACTACAAACCGTATTTGTAAGCTTAACCGCAAATCCCCTAAGACACTTGTTTCTCTGATATCTTCTTCTTCAGCAACCAAACTCTGAGAGTGTCCTTAGTTGAACGGTATACAACGATTGGACCACTTTCTTATTGAACGTTAACTTTGGTACCTGCATTCTCATTTGGACTGTGTATGCTTTTATATGGGTTAGCGATATCTATTTTAGAACATGCGGGGATTCACATTTGTCTTTTCTTGTGCCAGAGGTGACCTAAGGAGATGGATCACTAGGATTAAGTGACTGATCATCCTTTTGAATTTCCTCCCTATTGGTCTTAGTATTAATGGAGGCTATCCTAGTTAAAGGACACTCGTTTCCTACAAGAGTGAAGGTTCTACCAGTGGGGCGTCAAACTTTACCAATGGGTTTGATTCTAGCTAACCACTGGGATTTAACTCTAGCACGAGAGTTCACCTCATTAAGAAATTTCTTGACACAAGAGTCATGATTTGCATTAAAGACACACTTTCTACATTTTTTACAAGTAGCATGTTTAAAGTTTGGGTAAGATCTAGAATTCCTAGATGATTGATTGAAGATCCTAGGATATGACATGCTATGGTTAGCAGTGTTGGGTAATCTAGAAGACTTTTGACTAGGTTTGAAATTCCTATCTCTTACTTGTGTATTTTGCTTAGCTTCCATCTGACAAAATTTATGGCGAACGTCATTTGAACTAGTTCTAGACGTGTTCTTTGAACTATTCTTAGAGAATCTAGATGCAATCATATGATTAGGTCTTTCAAAAGGTAATTTAGTCACATTGGGCCTAGTTGGTGGAGTGACTGGTCTAGAAACATTAACCATATGAACTTGGGAGGCAAACTGTGTTCTCGAGGATTTTGGTCGCTCGGATCTAAATGCAGTCGGTTGTTTAACAGACTGAATTTGAGGCGGTTTCCTCAAAAATGATGGTTTTTCAAGCTTAGTGTCCACACTAGTTCCTTTAAATTTTCTTAATTCATTTTTCAACGCAGCTATAGCAAGAACCTTTTCTTGAACCTGAGCCTTTAAAGTCTCATTCTCTTTAAACAATTTATCTTGGGATGCCAACTTAGATTCTATCAGTTTATTTTGTTTCAAAAGATTATCCTTTTCAGATTTAGAATCTAGAATTTTTTTTATCCAATTTTCGTTCAAGAACAACGTTTGACTTTTCAAGTTTTTCAAAATATGTTTCAAACTTGTCAGTTCTCATAGAAAATTCTAGTTTGGCATCCTCAAGAGCTTTAGATTGCTGAGCTAAAATCATTTCAAGCTCTATGATCTTGGAATCAGAATCGGTTATTAAAGCAGTCATAAAGCATTTATCATGATTAACTATAGATTCTGAACAATCTATCCCCATTATGACTCACATCGGATGATTTAGAAGTGGTATAATTATCACCCTTTTCCATCCCATGTTTGTCATAAAAAAGTTCGGAATGCTCAACATGTTGTATGACATTGATACATTCATCAGATACAACGTTTTGTTGTATCGTATTTGTAGGCTCTTCGTCGTACACGGGTATGGTGTCATCATAAGAGATGTCTGTATCATTCCCTGGCATGCTGCTTATATCATTCTTTCCTCCCGATTCCATGCATAATCTTTAGTCTCCAAATTGTCAATCGTATGATCATTCTTCTCTTCCATCCGCATCGTAGAATCTTGCACTCCACTATCATACGCTAGTTGAACTTGTGATCTTTTATAAATCGAAGACGATACCAATGTCATGAGTTTCAATAGAGTACCACGGAAATCTTGAACTTCGGTATGTGTGTATTGAAGAAATGACTGGAAAATCACTTAATTGTCAGACTTAACGATGTTGAATTGGCGGAAGTGCGTATATTGTGTCACGAGAACTTTATATGCAGATTTTGATGAAGAGAGATTAAAGTCTTCTTTGTAGAGTTGCTCTGCTAGTTGGTTCAAGTTGAAGAGCATTGAGTCGATGAATGTGTTACGATCTTGACCGAAGAGTGTCACAAATTCTCTTCCTCCATGAAGCCATGAAAGGGTCAATAGATGAGACTGAAGTAGTCGAAATAAAGTTATACCGCTTTCTCTAGCTGTGTCTTGCATTAGATGTAGTTCTCCCTCTTGAGACGTCGAATTCAATGGTTCCATTAAAGTTCGATGTGAATATGAATGTACGGATTAGTTATCGACCGAGCAATGAAAGAAAGCAATTGTGTTTGTTGTTGTCGAAAGAACAATACGGAGTTTTACAATTCGTGGAGAAACCGAAAAATAAATTCGCGGGATTTTACAAACCACCAAATAAACCGTAAATGTTCTTGATTCACTGATGAAGAAAATTTGATTAAATCCCATAAATATGTGTTCTTAAGAAACCAAAAATTCCAAGACCAAAAAATTTCAAATTCACGTTTTTTGAAAATCTCGGAAGATTTGTAAAGATTTTGCAATGTGTAAGATCTCGGAATAATCGTAACATAAAAGATCTCGCAATAACCTTATACTAAAAAGATCTCGAAATAATCCAAAATATTGCGAGATTGTGAAAGATATGGGAGTAATCAGAATATTACGAGATAATGGAAGAACTCGGAATAATGAGATTTCGGAATAATCCAAAAATATTACGAGATTGTGAAAGATCTCGGAATAACCCAAATATTGCGAGATTTCTAGGATCACGAAATAACTCAATTATTGCGAGATTAAAGTATAAAATTCTGGAATATGAAGATCTCGGAACCCTAAATATTGCGAGATTTCACTATAAAGATTCCGCAATACTGAAAATATTCCGCAATATTGTCAAAAAAACGTGGTTTTTTTGCCTAAATCGAGCCAAACGCCCAAAAATTTCGTGTTTTTGAACGATCCAAAATAACCAAATCTCTACCACAACTATGTAGGAGATACCTAAAACAATTTGGACCACAAAAAAAACATGAAAATCTTTTGGAACTTAGGTTTTTTGATCAAAAACACACAAAATCACTATAATAAACACAAAAACCAAGCAATCATCCTATGTCTCTTGATACCATTTGTAGGCCTACGTAATCCTTGGATTATTTTCACCTTGGAATGATATAAAGAGAGAGAGATAGATGAAGAACTAAAGAGAGAAAGTAGAGAGAGGTTGGAGAGAAATAAGAGAATATTAGATTGATGTGTGAGAAATGTATGAACCAACTCCTCCTAACATGCTAGGATGCGGTATATATAGCCCATCCTATATGTGGGCTTTGTGGATTATATTTTTACATTACTAGATCACGAGCCCATACTAGATGTATCTCGTTGGAGTGACCGATCCTTGCTAAATACGTAAAAACGTATTTCCAACAATCTCCCCCTAAGGGAGGTCGCTCCAAGAGACAAAGTCCTAAATAGTCTATAGCTCGTGATCTATGCTAACTATGATGTGACCGAGAGTTTCTTTGGAATTTCGTATTTCTAACACTTCATTCAAAGTTTTGATTTGTTCTTCGCTAAGAGTGATAATACTCTTTGATTCTTTAATTTGATCCCTATCTTGGGTAAGTCTTTACGATTTGGTTGGTTCGTGTGGTTTCTTCTTGAGTTTTCATTTCACGTATTTGTTTTTCAAATCGGATATTGGTAATAGAGTCCCTAAGGTATTTTTAAGTTTCTTTTGGGGTAATTATGTCTTTGGTTTTGAAGTCTATTTTTGACATTGTTATGTCACTTGTTCGAGTCATGAAGTCCTTTTTCGAATTACTTTTGTGGTAGTTAATGTGATATTGGTAAAGTGTCAAATATATTGTTTTAACATGATAAGTTATGGAAAACTTTTTGGAACGATAATAAAGTTAATTTTATTTTCCGTATATGATTAAATAAGGGTAAATGTCAAGACCATAATTAAAATAAGATGTAACACGTATTCTTTATATATAACCATTAATCGTTTATTTTTTTAAGATCATATTCAAAGTAGGTTTACGGAAATTTAACATGGAATTTATGCATATAAATTAAAATATCACTTATGTCATTATTAAACATGATTGTATATAATTATTGATGTGAAGAACAAGGCTTCAAATAAGCTTACGAAAATTTCCTTTAATTCTTTTTATGATTTACTCATTAATTTATATGATTCTTGTTTTTAAATGACTAATATAAAGTTATGGAAGATAATTTAATTGGGTAAAAGTCGATTGTACAAGGTTCCTATTTTCTTGATTGTGAGCCGTATTGTGTGTCATTTTCCGTTGGGTGTTTCTTGCGTCGTTGGTTCGTTGTTATGGGTTATTTTTGTATCAGTACCTACATTTTGTATGATTATGTTTTAGAGTCTCGTGATTAGTGCCCTAAACAAGTTATTTTTAGAAAATATCTTCCCTTATTATAGTTTGTATGTGATATATTAGTTTAGTTTATTGTCTTGCTTAATTTGTTTGATTTATTGCTATAATTGTTATATGATATAATGCAAAAGATTTTCAAGAATTAAACCGGACTAACTAGGGTAAGTGAATATTTTGTGCTAGGCTAAAGATTTAATTACTCTAGAACTATACTAAAAACTATCTTTTATTCGATATTTATAAAGTTTTAGTTAGATCACACTAGACTAGAAAAGGTGGATCTTGTAAAGATTTCCTAAAGAAGAAGGGCGCTTAACTAGCTTCTACAATTGACCAGTTTCTCCGGTTCTTTTCTGTGTATCTTCAAAGAAGCCATAGATCGAATGTCACCATATCAAGGTTCGTTTGAGTATTTCATTGGTGCTTGATATGGATGTGAGGAAACCCGATCGAACAAACCTATGGGACTTTTAAAAGATTAGTATACCGTTTTTAAAACAATGGGTAGCTCGGATTTTTATTACCAGCGATTTCATGAAACCGAGGCATATGTTTTATTTAAGGAACGTTTAAAAATATGGATAATTCATTGTTTTAGAAACTTGTTATAAAAAGAGGTATTACATGTTTCCTTTTATACGAATTTTTGTCATGATTTTCAAAAATTATATATACCCACTATAAGTAAGTTTTGTACTGACCAAGTTATTAGTCACTTGTATTGGTTATGTCATCAAAGACGGTCTTAAGATTTAACCAGCTATGAGGCACCATAATAACCCAAGGGTCAGGCCCGAAGGCTATAAATCCGCTGATTAATATTGGATGACTTATGTTGTGTATGTATTTGTCAAACCTTTTGCACGAAGTACGAGATGAGGCAAACATGAGGTGACTACGTTTTTACTAGATATTGTAGTTCTTATCATTCGATGATTACCTTTTGAATTATTTCGTCTCTAGTAGATCAACCACATTGACGGAATAAGTTCAAGTTAGGTCCTAGGGTCTTGAAAAAATTAATTGTTTACATGGGTAGTTTATTTTATGAGAGACTTATTGTTGAAAATACTAATATATTCTGAACTTTGTTTTGTAGATGGATATTGCCCAAAACAAGGAGTCTACACTAAGGTCGAACTTGTTCAAAGATAAGTTGATTGGATCAAACTTTTCCGTGTGGTACAGAAACCAAAGAATTTATCTTAGGGCCGAAGACCAAATGAGTTATCCAGGTAAACATATGATTCCAGCTCATGAGAAAAGTGTTGAGCATGTCGTTCGTGAAGCATACTATGCGATGTTTAAGGAACAAAGAGGCGTGGCATGTCTCATGTTACCATCTATGTCTCCAAATTTACAAATTGTTAGAAATACGTTTTTAACGTATATTAGAGGTATCGGTCACTCCACGATATTATTGAACGTTGTATAACTCGTAGTTAATGTTTGTTTACTTTGTTAAGTAAAACCGGCCCATGGCTTGTCATGGGTCGGCCCAAGTCCATTAGTGGCTTGGATATAAATACCCCTTTCCACCATGGAAAGGGGGTTGGTTGGTTGTTTCACTTTTGATTAAAAAAAACACACATTTCTCTCTCACTTTCTCTCACTACTTTCTCTCTCTAAAACCATCAACCCACCTTATTGTTTCATAAGATTATCACAATTCTACAATTGGTATCAAGAGCCACGGGGTGATTTAAGGTAAGGATTAGTGTTGTTTTTTAGTTTTTGAATGTATTAGTGATTTTTAGGAAAATCAACCTTGAATCTTGTAATTTTTGGTGTTTTTGTTGTTGGGATTAGTAGATAAGTGTTGGGTTTAGCTTATTTTGGTAGAAATCACAAAACTTTTTGTGGTTTTTGATCAAAAATCGGGTTTAGATTCGTTTAAAGTTGGATATTTGGTCTCGAATTCGTTATTCCGGATCAACAAAACATTCCGAATCAACAGTTTATTCCGGATCAACAAAACATTCGGAATCAACGGTTTATTCCGGATCAACAAAGCATTGCGAATCAACAGTTTATTCCGGATCAACGAGGCATTCCGAATCAACAGTTTATTCCGGATCAACAAGGCAATCCGAATCAACATGTTATTCCGGATCAACCGTTATTCTGGATCAACCAAGTATTCTGGATCAACCGTTATCCCGGATCAACCAAGTATTCCGAATCAACAGTCATTCCGAATCAAGGTAGTTACTCCGAACCAAGATCTTTTTCACATTAAGGTATTTATTCCGAATCAACTTAATTATTCCGGATCAAGGGGTATTTTACGAGTTTTTTCGACGATTTTTAGTGGATTTAATCTTGGCTTCTTACACACGCTTTACTTCAACAACACAACACAATTCACAACCTTACTTCACTGCTCGATCAACCGATAATCTTTGAGTCTTTAAAGTGATCAAAATGAATCCGAGTTCATTAATGCCTCAAATGACATCACTTACGGATATTTCCGTCATAACGGGATCGGATAATCGCCCTCCAATGCTCATTAAAGAAGTCTTTGAAGCATGGCAAGGCCGTATGATGTCATACATTAAGAGAAAACCGACATATGGGAGGCTTATGGTCAAGTCAATTCTAAATGGTCCACTTGATTATGGTACCATCGTTGTTAACAATGTGACTCGACCACGGGAGTTTGAAGAACTTACGCCAGCTCAACAACTTATTGCCGATGCAGACGAAAAGGCTCTTCAAACCATTCTCCAAGCTCTTCCACATGACATCTATCGAATGGTAAGTCAATATACGGTTGCAAAGGAGTTATGGGAACGTCTACAGGTTTTGCTACAAGGTACGTCTCTTACTAAACAGGAACACGAATGTCAGTTGTATGTTCTGTTTGATAGGTTCACGTACAGTCCAGGGGAAACGCTTCACGACTACTACTTCAGATTCACTACTCTCATGAATGATTTGAATGTGTACAATCTCGTGATTGCTCCATTCCAGGTTAACACCAAGTTTTTGAATACTTTACCTCAAGCTGAATGGGGTGAGTATATTACTGATGTTAAGTTAACTAGGGATTTGCATAAGTGCAATTTGGATCAACTCTATGCTTTTCTCCAGCAGCATGAGAAACACGTGATCATGCACCGTTTGCCTCGAGGTATGTACCCTGAATCTTTAGCTTTGATGGCAAATCAACCAAGCTTGTCATACAACAACACTCCTTATATCATGGGACACCAAGCTTATCATCCATCACCATACATGACTCCAAGCTTCCATTAATATTCGAGTCTACCTCAACCACCCACTTCACATCAGCAACAATATCGGTTTAATGCACCTTCGTCTCAGAGAGAACCACAAGCATCACAATATGCTCCACAACTTCACCCATATTCACCAGCAAGCATTGCACCCTATGCTCAGTCATCATATCTCCATATCAAGAGAATGCAGCATATCCACCAAGCTATTCTGACCACATAAGTACTCCTTCTAGTGCTTATGCCGCTCAACAAGACCAAGCAATGTATTGTGATAATGATGAGGTTCCCATTCCTGAATTCAAACAAGGAACTGACCCAGCTGAAGTGTTAGCCACTATGTCTGCTTACCTCACAAGGACATTGAGCAAACGAGGATTTAGAGGACCAGCTCCTACTAACAATCAGCTGAGGAATTCATCCAATTCTCGACAACAAGCTACCATTGAGAATGGCAGGGTAATGGTTCAACCTATTCAACCTTATCAGGTGAGACCCAATACATCAACCACCAATGCACGCATGGTCAATATTGCTCCAATGGTCAACACTGCTCCAATGGTTACTGCTCCACGGGCTAATTCCACAGGTAAGTTGAGAATGATTACATACTACAACTGTAAGGAAGAAGGTCACATTTCTAGGGATTGCACAAAACCCAAGAGGAGAAGGGATGGTCAATGGTTTGCAGAAGATTTATTTTGTAAACGCTCAGGCACAAGGACAGGAACTTGATGAAGAGGAGCTAGCATTTCTTGCTGATCCAGGGATTGCGGAACAAGAAGTTCTCACTACACAGAATGCAGCATACCAAGCAGATGATCTAGATGCTTACGATTCAGACTGTGATGATCTTCAATCTGCTCAGGCAGCTCTTATGGCAACTATCTCTAGCTTTGGGTCTGATCAAATATCTGAGGTACTTACTAATACCACTGATACTAGTATTCAACCACATCAAGTTAGGCAAGAGGGTGCTGATCTGAATGAGTCTTCGGTGGTGAGTCTTTCAAATGAGGAGACAATCAATGATAGCAATATCAATGCAAGTCCCCGGACTTTGAGTGAATCACAACCGGGAGTCATTTCGCATACGCATATTCCTGCTCAACAAGATTTGGTTATGGTTCCTGCAAAGTTACTTAGCCAAATGAATACTACACTTTTAGAAACCCTAGCTACGAATAAGAATTTGTCGGCTGAGCATACCTTGTGCAACAAAAAAGTTCAAACTTTGGAATTAGTTCCTTCATCCAATGTTCTAACAAATCCCGAATATGATCATTTTCGAAACAAACAAATGGGTCATTTGCAAGAAATTGAAACCTTAAGAGCAAATGTTTCCCACGAACTTAAAGAAAAAAAGTTAGTGGTCACTAATTTTCACAAACTTCAAACGGATTTTGAATTACTCGAGTCTAAAAAGAATGAAATGGAAATTAATGCGGCTAATAGGATTAAGAGTTTAGATTATTTGCTTTTAAGACAATACGCTGCCTCTCAACTAGTGCACTTATTTGACTCATCGTTTAGAGAATTTAATTTATCGCATCAAAAAGACCTTCCCCCTAACCCACGGTATGCAAGACAAGCTTTTATCCATAATCCAAGACTTTATAATGCAACCAAATTAGGATTGGTCTTAGATCCGATTGTTATTTTCGAGGATCGCGAGAATAAGGCTCTAGTTGATGAGAGTCGGTCATACAACTTTGCAAAATATCCCCAGTGTGATTATTTTAAAATGAATCAGGAGCTTGCAAAAACGGACTTTAGAATTCGCTTCCATATTGATAAAGATCTCATCACAACACCAACCTACATGTTAAATGAAGAAAACCCTAGTACACTTCCTACACTTGTCAAAATGGAAGGACCTAAGGAAATTCCAAAGGATCTTCCACCAATTAGCACTGTATGGATAAACTTGCAAGAGATTAATCAATACTTTGCTAGTTTTGACAAGGTCATCCAGGAATGTACGACTTCAAATGGTCTAATCGCCGGAGAATGGTCTTTCGAACACATGAACGAGGTGTTTAAGAATGAGATCAACCCTTTTGTCGAAAATCTAAAAGGAAGTTTTGCATCTCTTTCGGGAAATCTCGATTTTGAAATTAAAGAAGTTCAAAAAGTGTTTTATGAAATGGACACCGCTTACGAACTACAATTAATTGAAAAGGAAAAGATTTTATCCGAATATGACCAATTCTTGTCCCAAGTAATATCGTGTGATGTGCTTACTACTGTGAATGTTAATTATTCAAATGAGCTTACTTCCGCTAAGAATAAATGTGATGCTGTGAATATATGTGATGATGTGCATGATCTCTCTATAAATGTTGCTGATACTGTAAATGACGTAGATAATCACTCTTTTCACGAGTCTAACGCTGAATTTTTAAAGCTTCAAGATTCTTACAGTTTACTTGCAAAACGTTTTAATCAACTTGAACAACATTGTATATCTTTAGAATTAAAACAACAAACTCAAAATAAGGATCTTTTGGTAACAAATGGTTGTAAAAACAGTGTTGAGACGAGTGACAAGATGATTGAGATAGTTAAGGCATTAGAGGAAGAGATTATGAGATTAAAGAGAGATGTGTCATCGAACAAAACACTAAAATTGGAACTAGAGGCTGCAGAGTCTAAAAACCAGTGCTTAGAAACTAGACTTTCGTCTATTCTAGGGGAGATGGATCGTGCAAGACAGGGACTATCTACTCTTTCTGGTTCAATAGAAGACCGCTTAGCTTTTAATGCAGCACAGCAACAATCTTATGTTGAACAATTGAACCAAAAGTGTGAGGAAATCTCTGACTTAAATATCCAGCTCACTGACAAAAACATCGTCTTGGCCGAGTTAAAGGAGACACTTCTTTTCACCCGACAAGAAGTTGTTAATAACTTAGCTACAAACTCGGCACCGTCCTCTAGTGCTCCATCAACCAATTTAGTGGTGATCTATAAGAACCCGCTCCATAAGCAAAATCCGGTTACTTACGATGATTATATGAGGAATGCAATTAAGCACGTGGATCTTGTTAGGGATATTTTAGATGATTTGTATGCGTTAGATCCCTCAAGCAGTTACTATTATTCAACTCATGCATATATTAAGCGAGTTCAATATTGCTTAGCATACTTGCAATACATAGGAAAACCGGGTTCTGCACTACTCACTAATCGACCCATTGCTGTAACTCCATTCAATAAAACCCAGTAGCAAAACCGTCATTGGCACCATCAATTAAGGCACCTTTAAAATCTGTTGCTAATGTTCCCACTTTGCCTTCTATAGGAGTAAAAGAGTCTACTAAGGCTAAAGGATCGCAAGTCAAGAAAGATAGGATCAAGCCCTCCACTAGTAGTACCATCAAGAAGAAAGTAGAAGCTCACCCTAGGAATGTTATTTCAGATTTAAATAAAAAGAATCATGTTGCTAAGACTAAAAGCTCTACGCCTGTGCAGAAGCCTAAACCATTTGTGAATTCTAATTTGAAATTTTGGAATTGTAATGAATGCATGTTTTCTCAACGTCATGATTTGTGTCTTATTGATCATGTGAATGAAATGAATGCCATTAGGAATGAGCTTGAATGGAAGCCAACTGGGAGAACTTGTACCCAAGTTGGATGGCAATAGCGTCCCACTGGTAGGACCTTTACATTAGATGGAAAAATGTGCCCTTTAACTAGGAATGCATCCATTGAGGTTAGGTCTCAACGTCCTTTAATTAGGCACACTAGCACTAAAGTATGGAAACCGCACCCTTTAATTAGGTCAGCCCCCACTATAGTGCCTATCAGTGAAGAAATACCTCAGGATTTAAGCCAACTTGAATCTGCACCACCAACTAGGAAGAAGGCTAGGAAATCTAAGAAACCTAATGTTAGCAAATCAAAGATCATTAAATCTGTACCTGCTAATAACAAGGAACATTCAGATTCCGAAACCTATACATTGTCCTCGTCTGGTGATATTTTTAGGTGGTCCAAATCATCCTCTAGTATTTGGACTCCGGTTGCTCAAAGCATATGACCGGAGATCGCTCGATGCTCAGAAATTTCGTCAGCAAGTTTCTTGGAACGGTTAAATTCGGTAATGATCATATTGCAAAGATAATGGGGTATGGTGAATATCAGATTGGAAATGTTACGATTTCAAGGGTATACTATGTAGAAGGTCTTGGTCATAATTTATTTTCAGTAGGACAGTTATGTGTTCCAACCTAGAGGTTGCTTTTCGACAACACACTTGTTTCATCCGCAACTTGGAAGGAAAAGACTTGTTGAAGGGGTCTCTTGGTGCAAATCTTTATACTTTGTCCCTAAAAGACATGATGGCCGCCTCTCCAGTATGTCTTCTCTCCAAAGCATCTAAGACCAAGTCATGGTTATGTCATCGCAGATTATCTCATCTCAACTTTGATGCTATTAATCATTTGGCTAAAAACGAATTAGTTCGTGGTCTTCCAAAGCTCAAATTTCACAAGGACCATTTATGTTCCGCGTGTTCAAGGGGGAAAAGCACCAAGAAATCATACAAGCCCAAAGCTGAAGACACCAATCAAGAAAAACTTCATCTTTTGCACATCGATCTTTGTGGACCAATGCGAACCGAAAGTGTGAGTGGTAAGAAATTCATTCTTGTTATTGTGGATGATTTCTCCAGGTTTACATGGGTTACATTTCTACGTACAAAGGTTGAAGCACCGAAGGCTATCATCACTTTCCTGAAATTCATTCAGGTACGTTTAAATACTACTGTCCACCGTATTCGTACTGATAATGGAACAGAGTTCGTCAACCAGACTCTTCGTGATTACTATGAAGAAGTTGGTATCTCACATGAAACATCCGCTGCACGTACTCCACAACAAAACCGATGTCGTTGAAAGACGGAATCGTACGCTTATGGAAGCTGCTTGGACTATGCTGATTTATGCGAACGCTCCATTATTCTTATGGGCAGAAGCTGTATCTACTGCATGATACACCCAAAACCGCTCTATCATTCGGAAACGCCATGGAAAAACACCTTACGAGCTTCTACATGATCATAAACCCGATGTTTCATTCTTTCATGTGTTTCGTGCTCTTTGTTATCCAAACATTAATAGTGAGAATTTGGGCAAACTTCAACCGAAAGCCGATATAGGTATTTTCATTGGTTACTCACCCTCAAAGAAAGCATACCGAATTTACAACCGTCGTCTTGGTAAGATAGTAGAAACTATGGACGCAGATTTTGATGAGCTGACAGCGATGGCTTCTGAGCAACGCAGCTCTGAACCCGCGCTTCACGAGATGGGAACCGGTGCTATTAGTTCCGGATTAGTTCCCAATAATCCTACTTCTACATCATTTATACCACCTACAAGGCCCGAGTGGGATAAACTATTTCAACCTTTGTTTGATGAATTCTTTGATCCCCCAAGTGATGAAGTTCCAGCACCTGTAGTGATAGCTCCAATACCTGAAGTTGTTGCTCAAGCTAATGAAGCTTCATCTAATGCATCTTCAATTAACATTGAACCGGATGCACCTCCACCAAGTAATTCTCAAACTACACCTGAATCTTCACCCTTACTTGTGCCTAATGATGATGAAGAGGATTCTGTTGATCACGACTTGGAATATGCTCACCAACAAGAGCTTCCATTCTTTGGTATACCGATACCTGAAAACCCTTCAGCCACGTCTACCTCAGAAGAAGCTCCTACAATTGTTCACTCCAGACCACCACGGATTGAAAATCACAGTACCAAATGGACAAAAGATCACCCAATTAGTAATATTATTGGAGGCCTCAATCGACCAGTCTCGACACGCCATCAATTACAAGAGAGTGCACTCTATTGCTATTTTGATGCATTTCTCTCTGAAGTTGAACCTAAAAACTGACAACATGCTATGACTCAATCATCTTGGATTGAAGCCATGCAAGAGGAACTAAATGAATTCCAAAGACTTGAAGTATGGTAATTAGTTCCTCTCCCTGACAAGGCTAACATCCTAATTTGTTGTGGGTTTATAAGGTTAAACTCGATGAGATGGGTGGAGTTTTGAAAAATAAGGCTAGATTGGTTGCTAGAGGATACAAACAAGCCTTGGGTTTCGACTTTGAAGGATCTTTTTATCCTGTTGCAAGATTGGAGGCAATTAGACTATTCCTTGCGTATGCTGCTCATATGAACATGATCGTCTATCAAATGGATGTGAAGACGACATTTTTGAATGGTGAACTAAGGGAAGAAGTCTATGTTAGTCAGCCGAATGGGTTCGTTAACACGGAATTTCCTAATCATGTGTACAAGCTTAAGAAGGCTCTCTATGGGTTGAAACAAGCTCCACGCGCGTGGTATGATCTCCTTTCAACATATCTCATTTCGGAAGGCTTCTCCAAAGGCAAGGTGGACCCCACTCTATTCACTCTCAAGGAAGACAACGACATGCTACTGGTACAAATTTATGTTGAAGATATAATATTTGCTGCCTCTAACATAGAATTGTCAAACCGCTTTGAGAAAATAATGTCCACACGCTTTCAGATGTCAATGATGGGAAAAATTTCATTTTTCTTAGGATTACAAATTTCTCAGAATCCCAGAGGCATCTTTATTAATCAATCCAAATATGCTCTAGAATCATTAAAGAAATATAACTTTGAAAACTGTGACCCCGTGGATACTCCAATGTTGGAGAAATCCAAGTTAGATGAAGATAGGAATGGGATTATTGTCGATCTGAAACTCTACCGTGGGATGATCGGCAGCCTTCTCTATCTGACTACTAGCAGGCCTGATCTACAATTTGCTGTATGCATGTGTGCCCGGTATCAGGCTCGACCTACCGAAAAGCACCTACATGCTGTTAAAAGGATCTTTCGGTATCTCAAAGGAACACTTCATCGTGGTCTATGGTATCCGAAAGATTCATCTATTGCTTTAATATCATATGCAGATGCCGATCATGCTGGGTGTCAAGACACGAGGCGTAGCACTTCTAGGTCTGTGCAACTCCTTGGAGACAGATTGATTAGTGGGTCTTCAAAAAGGCAGAAAAGCGCTACAATTTCTAGCACGGAGGCTGAATACATTGCCATGTCCGGTTGTTGTGCTCAAGTCCTTTGGATGAGATCACAACTAACTGACTACGGTCTTGGATTCAACAAAATCCCGATGTATTGTGACAACAAGAGCTCCATTGCCCTTTGCTGCAACTACGTTCAACACTCCTAGGCAAAGCACATCGACATTCGCTACCATTTCATTAAAGAGCAAGTGGATGATACTATGTTTTTGCTAGGTTGAAAAAAAGTTCGTTTCTCGGTATCTTCTCGAATTGATTTCCGGTTCAAAGTGCGACTCAATTGTTTTTGGTTAAGAAAAAGTGAAGTTGATTTTCTATAACTAATTAAAAAGTAAGTGCGAAAAGTATTAAAAAAAACAAACTAATGACAAGTACAAATAATAAAAGTAAAACAAAGTGAATATTAAAAACTAAAAGTTAAAACGATATTAAAACTAATATTAAAACAAATAATAAAACGTAATTTAAAGCGAAACAATTAATAAAAATAAAACTAAAAGACGAAATTAACTATCGACTCGAAAATAAAGTTTACTAAATGAAAAAGGAGAGAATAAAACTAAAATAGTACTTTAAAGCTAAACGAGGCAAAACCTAAAGCGGGTACTAAACAAAAGATAAAACTTGAACTTTACGAAAAAATATTAATTTTAAAATTAGAAGAAAAATTCAACTAAAAATACGTAGCTTTCAGAAATAAACAAGCTAGCAGGCAGCTAGCTCAAGCTAGCAACCTGCTAGCTCAATTTGGCGCCAAGACTTTCCATCGCAATATAGGACTATCGGAATGTTTATTGTTTTGTGTCAGAATGTTAAGTTGCATCGCAATGTGTTTTTTTTTCTTTTTATTTTTTTTTAATTTTAAACTATCGGAATGTGAAAAAGAGAATCTATCGGAATACTAAAAGAAAACTTTCGGAATGTTTAAAAAAAAAGAACTATCGGAATGTCTAAAAATAAAAATTGTCGGAATAATTAAAGTGCCAAATTCTATCCGAATGTGGCTATCAAAATTTGGGCAGCACTTCGTCGCAATATACCTTAAACTCCGTCGGAATATGCGATCGCAATGAGCGATCGCAATCCCGATCGGAATAAGGGGGATGGTACAAATGATCGCAAAGTAGAACCACAAGGGTTATTGCGATACAAACAAGCAATCCATCGGAATGTGTATTACCCTCAATATTGCGATGAACACCAACAAATCCAAAAATGAAGATAAGAAAAAATCTCAATAAGCACTTTCAATAAGCACACTAAACCGAAACTTGAACAACTTAATAAGCATAAATTTGAAAGCTTTTAAAAGACGAAATTTATAAACTTTATAAAAACACAAAATAAGAAAACAAATTAAGCAAACTTTAAAGGTATACAAACTTTTTAGAAAACTTTAAAATCAAATAAGCTAAACACAAAATAAGCCAATAAGATTGTCAAACTTATAGCTTAATTCGTATAAAAGCTTAGATGGAAAGAAAAAGATGAACTTTTTAATCAAACATCACAATTAAAAAAAAGCATAAAGATTTCGGATAAAAGATGAATCAAGATCAAGAAAGGTAGAATAAGATTAAGATTACGACAAGAATTAAACTATCAAAAGTAAAGATTTGATTAAAAACATGAAAGGAAGATAAAAGATTGGGATTCTAGTGAGAGAAACTGTCACTTTCTCTCTCTAGAATCTCCTACAAAAAATGAAAGGAAAACTAAACTAACTAAAACTAACCAACCCTCCTAAATGAGTTTAGGAGGGTATTTATAGGAAATGGGGAGGTGCATGTGTTGCCTCCTCTTTCTTTATTTCTTCACGTCTTCTCGTCTTTTAAGTTCTTCGACATTATCGACTTTGTCTCGGGATTAATTAAACTCGTCTTATAATTTATTTATTTATTAGACTCGAGTTCTTCGGCTTTATTAAACTTCCGTCTTTAGACTTGTTCTTCGATAAATCTTCAAAATTGTTCTTGGACTTCCGTTCTTTTTCCACTCTTGATTTCTTGACTTCGTCTTTTGTCTTTTTCTTCGATAAAAGCCCGTGAAATCCCGTGTTTTCTCCACTTTTCACATTTTCGTCCTAAATCACAACAAAAACACAAACCACGCATAATTCCGACATTTACGACATAAAATATACGTTTTGGCTTGGTTATTATTGCAATTAAGTGGTAAAAGGATGGGTGTTTTCACACCTATCAAATCCCCTACACTTAACCATTGCAATGTCCTCATGCAATGCATTAGTTACAAAGCACGATTACACTTTTCATCATAATCAATCTGTCTTGGCCTTTATTAAAGATGTTGGGACTTAGAGATCTTGAGTTGATATGACAAAACAAGATGAAGGACCTATTAGCAAATAGTTAGCTTAGATAGTAAGCTAGGGTTGTGATGTAACCTTAGTACCTCTATTATATAAAGAGGGTATCACCTTGGTTGTTATTCATTCATTTACAAACAATATAAACCATAGGTGTGTGTGCGTTCCTCCTGGTGTCAAGCCTATAAGGCACCATGAGTAGTAGTTAATAGTTTATTAATAGTAATCATTTCATTAGTGAAAGCCATGTTCTTGGTTATGATTGTGTTTATTATGACTCCGCTGTGCTTATTACAATCATGATCATGATATCCCAGATGAGTCTTGATCCTATGACTCAACAAGTGGTATCAGAGCTTGTTGGCTCTCGATCTGGTTGATATACAAGGTTTTCATGTTATCTTATTTTCTGTTTCTAAATAAATATGGTGTTCTTGATGATCTAGGGGTTTTCCCAACAAACCCTAGAAAATTGTTGCTGATTCTATGATGTTGCTGCTGTTGGAATGATGGTGATTCTTCTAGCTTTGGTGAGTTGATTCGTAAATCAACGATGAACCCTAGAATGATCTTTGGTGAGGAATGATTTTATGGCTGCTGTGATGTTCTTTGAGAAATTCGTTTAGGGTTATTAAACCCTAGATTCTTATTTATAGAGGCAGCAGAATAAGAAGATCAGGTTCGTGTTCATGGTGGTTGTCTTTGTCAAGGGATTCGTATCAACAAAATGAAAGTGGAGGTTTTGGTGTTTGACTTGTTGTGGCTGATGTAGCAGATTAGTAGGGTTTTTTTAAACCCTAGGATATTTGTTATGTACCCAGTTGCTAAGAAGAAACGTGTCTCAAATCACGTCTTATGATTTATGGCATATAGGGTTTTGGTTAAAACAAAATCTGTCAGCTGTGGTCTATATGTTCGATGGGTACAAAGGGTTTTGGTACGAATTTGTCACATGTGGTCGTGGTCAGATACAGTGAGAAAGCAAGGAGTATCGTATGATGGGACAAAAGTCGTGCAAGCATGGTTTTGCTGATTCTAATGCTCACGTATTTGAGTAGCTAATACCTTGTGTGGTCCCGGATCTGCCTGCCCAAAGAACAAGAAATAAGGTACTATTGCTTTAATGGGTATGTACTGTTTTTCTTTAATCAACAATGCAGAAGGAGAATGAATATCTGTTACCGTGGTAAAAAGAATAGTCGATTCTCTAGTTTGGATATGATAGCAGTTTTTAAATAAATGATACGAATATTATGGATGGAATTATGGCGTGATATATGCTTATTATGAATTTTGATATATGCCCAACGGTTACTTGTTCCTACAAATATGGAGGACACGTCTTTATACACTGGACGAGCTATTGTTGGAAATATGGTCAACTCATTATATATATATGGAAGCTATTTTTATCATGCCTATAGAATAAGTTTATGTTGCTGATTTTTTAGTATGTCAAACAAATGACGTGATTTGATATGGGACCAAATATAAAACATGTTAATTGGCTATAATGGTGTGACTATTATGGATTCTTAATTCACGTGGAGATATGGAAGCAAAACAGAATGTTGAATTTTGGCTGAATATATGTATGGAAGGTCAAAGACGTGTGACTGCTTGAAAAGGTCAGCTAATATTTTGAACGTGGGTTCTAGGTTAGTAAAGTCAAACACGTATGATAATAAAGTGGGAAATGCATAATATATGGAAAACGGGTTTGATATGATTTTTGTGGGTATGATTAAGTTATCTTATGCGAGAATTAAGGATGGAAAAGATTTTGCTATGTTAAGAATGCATTATATGGAAACAGTTGATGGACGTGTTTTATGGGTGATAAAAACGTGCTCAATATATACTTTCCATGTTTATCTTTTTCTGGCTGGATGGACGTGCTATATGGGGTCAACATCGTGGTAAAGATTTATTTATGGTTGGGCTTGCTTTTCAAAGTATAACGTGTATTATTTTCAGCATTTACAGCAGCTTTAGCAGCAACCGTGTGGTGACAGATTGTTTAAAAAAATAATAAAAAATAATAAAAAAATAATAAAAAAAATTAAAAAAAGGTGAAAAAAAAGAAAAGAAAGAAAGAATGGGTTTGAGATGCTACTGGTAGGTTATGCTGTTCCTACTGGTTACCTATGGTTCCTACGGGTCATATATTGTTCGTGGTGGTTTTGTTCTCGGTTCCTCCTAGTAATATTTGATGGTTCCTCCTGGTTGAATCATCGGTTCATACTAGTCGGTTTCTACTGGTCCGTACCACTGGTCGGTTCCTACTGGTTTGTTCCTCCTGGTAGGCGTATGTTCTTGTTGACTTGATTATGGTTCCTGCTGGCTTGTTGTATACTAACTTTTCTTTGGCCGGTTTTGGTTCCTTCTAGTCAAGTAAGATTGATACTACTCTGATTTAGTGACTAGTCTGATGTCACTACTGTTACTGGAGGAGGAGTTCTCAGCCATCATCATTTCGTTGGGGTGATTCATTGAAGAAGACATTTGCTTATCACTTATTTTATGTTGTAGTTGATTTTCACAGGTTTTGTGTTCTTATCATATCTTAAAAGGAAGGGAGTACCTTTTAAGATAACTTGCTTGGTTTATATGGTGACGAAGACTTGACATACCTAGCGAAGGGGTACGATCTATTCATATCTTAAAAGGAGTAGTAGCCTTTTTAAGATAACTTGCTCTATGCGTACATTTGCTATCGCTTGAAGGAGTTACGTTATTGTGCTCAGTGTCTCATTTATTTGAGGATTTTGTTCATGCTCGACGTCACGTGGTTAGTGCAAGACATAAGACACAAGTTTGGGAGATTCCACTTCTTCATCAAATTCGTTATACTTGATTTTCTTCATCAGTGATCTCTCCATGGAACCTACTGGATTTGTCGTGCACTTCTTAAGGGGAAGACGATCCTCTTTGAGTTGATGTGACAAAAAGGGGAATAATGCATGGATCAAGGGGAAGCTTAGCCTTCATCTATATTAGCTTCAGGGGAAGCTTGTGCTTACTGGTTTTGTCAAATCAACTAGGGGAAGATTGTTGGGACTTAGAGATCTTGAGTTGATATGACAAAACAAGATGAAGGACCTATTAGCAAATAGTTAGCTTAGATAGTAAGCTAGGGTTGTGATGTAACCTTAGTACCTCTATTATATAAAGAGGGTATCACCTTGGTTGTTTTTTATTCATTTACAAACAATATAAACCATAGGTGTGTGTGCGTTCCTCCTGGTGTCAAGCCTATAAGGGACCATGAGTAGTAGTTAATAGTTTATTAATAGTAATCATTTCATTAGTGAAAGCCATGTTCTTGGTTATGATTGTGTTTATTATGATTCCGCTGTGCTTATTACAATCATGATCATGATATCCCAGATGAGTCTTGATCCTATGACTCAACAAAAGAGATAGAAAATTACGAAACAAGTAAAAAAATAAAAACATACCTTCGGGTTTTGAAAATGTCATGAATGATCATCATCCTCAAGTTTTCACTTTCTCCAAACCAAGCTTAAAAACGAGATCATTGTTATTATAAGTTAGCAAACTAACACGAACTCATGTGGGCGAATTATTTACTTAGACTCCCTTATTCCTAGGTGTATCTCTTATATTTTATTGTTGTCTTGAATGATCACGAGGATGCATTGTTGACTTATTTCGATAGTTTATTAGACTGAAAATAAAGTGGGACGATTTAATCAATAGTTAGCTAAAGGACAAAATCTTTTAAAACTGCTTCTCGGGACCTCAAAAAGTTCATATCTTGGCATAACTCGCTTCGCGATTTGAGACCTTTATCGGACTGATATTTGGCAGCGACTTCATACTTCAAATCTTGAGAGACGTTCATGAAATAATGGTCTTCTCTTCATAATAGGAATTTCTTCACCTGAAATTTTGAGAGATTCTTCATAAATGGACCACGACTTCTTCATTTTTCTCCAATCTTTATTTTGGATTTTGATATACAACGATCCGCCTCCTTTTTGGACTTGGATCTATTTATCCTCATACCTTGTTAGGGCCTTTTTGGATAGACTTCTCCATGATCTTTTGGGGAGTATTTGTTTTTCGTCGTGTGTCTCGATCCTTCATATTGATTTTCGATTAATGATTCTTCACATCACTTGGGATCTTTAGCAACAAAATGTAGCCCTCATGCCTTGTTAGGGCCTTTTCGGACTCGCCAATTTTCGCATCCCGCTTCAATAAGTTATGCCTTGGCTATGAACTCTAATCCATATCGAGCAACTTTTAAACGATCTTGGGCTAGAAGCTAAGTAACTTTTCAAATCGTACAACCTTATTTATTGCAGATAAATTTATTAGCAAGCGATGGGAGAATAGGGTTATAATTAACTCACATAAATTCCCGAAAGAATACCAAACTTATAATTGACTCTATCATCTCTCATTCTCCACAGTTTAAAATCTCAAGGAATGAGACTCGTGGATGCTTAGCCTATTAAATCAAAGATTTGGGTTTTCGAGTCGTCTATAGGATCTTGCAAACTCTTAGACTTTTTCAAGTTTAGAAATCGTATTTTAAAGTTCCCTTGATAAACAACTCTCTAGGATCAATTATAGGAACTTGCGAAAAGTTCTTGTTCTTAACCCGTGAGAGTTAAGACTTTCGCGTTTTATAGCTCCCTATATAAAAGCCTAGCAAAACTTGACTTAAACACGTTAAGGATACTAGCTAGAGTAAACTTAGATAAGTAAACTCGGGTTGAGTCAAAAGATTCACAACGTTTGAAAATTAAAACCACTTTATTAAACATTTATTCTAGCAAAGAAAGAAAAATAACTATACAAAGGGAAAAACTAATAGGCCAAAATAGATCAAAAATTTTGAAAAATGTCGAAAAATTAATTTTTCGGTTAAAATGAGGACAAATACAAGGAAAAGGCCACTTAACTTCGATAGAAGTCCCCCTACACTTAACATAAACATTGTCCTCAATGTTTAAGCATGTGGGAGTAAATTCCCCTACACTTAGGACATTGTGCACGTTGTTTAAATCTCGCTAAGGAAAAGACAACTAAAGAGATTCCTATTTTAATATTGAGAAAATATAAAATAGTGAATCGAAAAGAGTTTAGGATAGAACCGGGAAGAACTGAACACGGAATCACGGTTCGTCAAAAGTCATCAAGAGTGTGTCTTTGAAGCTCTAATCCCTGCACATGATAAGAAAGAAAGCAAGAAATACCACGGGGCTCCCCCTACACTTATGGTGAAAATAGATAGATAATTGGGTTGCCTCCCAAAAAGCGCTTGTTTTTGTTGACCGAGTCACGAGCCTGACTCGTCCCCGAATTAATTAGTCCATGGGGAAGCCTCGAATGTGATACCGGGATCAAAGACCTTGTCCTCGTTCCCGGTTAACATCAACAAAGGAGAGGCGGGGGGATAAGTATTGAATGGGAGAAAGACCCTTTCGACATACGAAAAGTATGTGAAATCAAGATCCACGGGAGGTGGGTTGGGTAAAGTAAGCACATTGTCATCCCCCAAAGACAATAGATGCGGAGCAAGCGGCAAAGCCGAAATGTTATCAATGATAGAATAATCAATGTCACCTCCCGGGTCAAAGCACTCATCCTCCGTAATAGTGGCTAAAGGGGAGGATAAAAGGTGCTCAGGAGGGGGACTTGGGGCAATAATTTCCTGCAGCAAATTATCAAAAATAATATCCCCCTCTGTATCATTATCATCAATACCTGGAGGCATGGAGTGAATGTCGATTTCTTCCAGCAATGGGTCATTATCTTCAACGGGAGGAATAGATGGAGGCAAAGACTCGGAAAGAGGCGGAGAAGTCAACTCTTCGATTTGAGCAATAAGAAGGTGCACTTTCCGTAATCTATCGCGAAGAAGCACGTCTTCCACCTCATCCACAAGATCAAGTTCATCGGTGAACTTCTCGTAAGCCGGAGAGAATAAATCGTCATCGCCCGCATCTCCCAGTGGAGATTGAGAAACTTCAAAAGTGAAATTCTCATAGCAAAGAGAAGAATCGTCATCACTAGGATCAACCTCTTCCGTAAGAGCAATGTCGTCCTGAAGCTCCATAGCAGGTAAGTCACAAACCTCATCATCCAATACTTTATCGAGACCAATATCACTAAGCTCATTCAACGAATCAAGATCCTTAGACGCAGTAGGAACATCGAGAGTAGGAGCAGTAACTTTAGAAGATGTGTTGAAAGTGCATACATCATCATCGTCATCATCATCATAATAGTATTGACGCACAAGAGGAGGGGTATTAATCACTAAGATTAGATACTTGCTCTTGTTGCAGTCGCTTTTCCTCCGCCCATGCTTCTTTAAACTGAACAAAGGCTTCTTGAATTTCCAAAATAATGGCGTGCCGTTCTTCATTCAGAGTAGTGAGTTGTTGATCAATACGAATTCCCTGAGAGGATTGATGATTGTGGGTATGATGTGGAGGCTCATAGTTATGAAAACCAGAATTATAGCATGGTTGTGGCTCATAGTAGTTCATCGGTTGAGAAGAATTAGAAACCGGGTTTGGTTCATAATAATCCATTGGTGAAGAAAACTGAGGACACGGATTTTGCTCATAATAATTCATTGGTTGAAAATAATAGGTATCGTGAGGACCCCCACAGTTGTTGCAAAACGGGTAAGGAGAAAGACTGGGTGCGTCTTGTGGATAGCTATTATCATTGTCATAATTGTACCCCGGTTCTTGCATGTGACCATACGGGTATTGAACCGGGCATGAAACATGCCAATGAGAATCGCTTCCACAATAGATGCACGAGGGAACAGGAGGTGGGTTCAAAAAGGACGAATTAGTCGAGTTGCACAAAGGATAAAATCCGAATTGTGTGTTGTCGATATCGTTTCCGCACCGTTCACATGTACACCATTGACAAGAGTCGTTCCCGTATAATCGTCCCCCACACCCGACGCAATGAACATAAAAATCCATAAAGAAAGATAGAGAAGCAAGAAGAATATTTTTGGTGCAAAACTTTGAAAAAGAAATACTTTTTATGATTTTTCAAATGTTTTTGGATTTTTTTGAAAATTTTAGACACGAAAAATAACGTTCACAAGTGAACGGGTCCCAAAAGACAACGCGTCTCTCACAAAAAACCGTAAATCTTCACGAAAAGAGCCGGCAGCGGCGCCATTTGATACTATGTTTTTGCTAGGTTGAAAAAAAGTTCGTTTCTCGGTATCTTCTCGAATTGATTTCTGGTTCAAAGTGCGACTCAATTGTTTTTTGTTAAGAAAAAGTGAAGTTGATTTTCTATAACTAATTAAAAAGTAAGTGCGAAAAGTATTAAAAAAAACAAACTAATGACAAGTACAAATAATAAAAGTAAAACAAAGTGAATATTAAAAACTAAAAGTTAAAACGATATTAAAACTAATATTAAAACAAATAATAAAACGTAATTTAAAGCGAAACAATTAATAAAAATAAAACGAAAAGACGAAATTAACTATCGACTCGAAAATAAAGTTTACTAAATGAAAAAGGAGAGAATAAAACTAAAATAGTACTTTAAAGCTAAACGAGGCAAAACCTAAAGCGGGTACTAAATAAAAGATAAAACTTGAACTTTACGAAAAAAATATTAATTTTAAAATTAGAAGAAAAATTCAACTAAAAATACGTAACTTTCAGAAATAAAATCGGAACAACTTTCAGATTAAACTAAACGATTACGGGACAAAAATAATAAATAAACAAGCTAGCAGGCAGCTAGCTCAAGCTAGCAACCTGCTAGCTCAATTTGGCGCCAAGACTTTCCATCGCAATATAGGACTATCGGATTGTTTATTGTTTAGTGTCAGAATGTTAAGTTGCATCGCAATGTTTTTTTTTTCTTTTTATTTTTTTTAATTTAAACTATCGGAATGTGAAAAAGAGAATCTATCGGAATACTAAAAGAAAACTTTCGGAATGTTTTAAAAAAAAGAACTATCGGAATGTCTAAAAATAAAAATTGTCGGAATAATTAAAGTGCCAAATTCTATCCGAATGTGGCTATCAAAAATTGGGCAGCACTTCGTCGCAATATACCTTAAACTCCGTCGGAATATGCGATCGCAATGAGAGATCGCAATCCCGATCGGAATAAGGGGGATGGTACAAATGATCGCAAAGTAGAACCACAAGGGTTATTGCGATACAAACAAGCAATCCATCGGAATGTGTATTACCCTCAATATTGCGATGAACACCAACAAATCCAAAAATGGAGATAAGCAAAAATCTCAACAAGCACTTTCAATAAGCACACTAAACCGAAACTTGAACAGCTTAATAAGCATAAATTTGAAAGCTTTTAAAAGACGAAATTCATAAACTTTATAAAAACACAAAATAAGAAAACAAATTAAGCAAACTTTAAAGGTATACCAACTTTTTAGAAAACTTTAAAATCAAATAAGCTAAACACAAAATAAGCCAATAAGATTGTCAAACTTATAGCTTAATTCGTATAAAAGCTTAGATGGAAAGAAAAAGATGAACTTTTTAATCAAACATCACAATTAAAAAAAAAGCGTAAAGATTTCGGATAAAAGATGAATCAAGATCAAGAAAGGTAGAATAAGATTAAGATTAAGACAAGAATTAAACTATCAAAAGTAAAGATTTGATTAAAAACATGAAAGGAAGATAAAAGATTGGGATTCTAGTGAGAGAAACTGTCACTTTCTCTCTCTAGAATCTCCTACAAAAATGAAAGGAAAACTAAACTAACTAAAACTAACCAACCCTCCTAAATGAGTTTAGGAGGGTATTTATAGGAAATGGGGAGGTGCATGTGTTGCCTCCTCTTTCATTCTTTCTTCACGTCTTCTCGTCTTTTAAGTTCTTCGACTTTATCGACTATGTCTCGGGATTAATTAAACTCGTCTTATAATTTATTTATTTATTAGACTCGAGTTCTTCGGCTTTATTAAACTTCCGTCTTTAGACTTGTTCTTCGATAAATCTTCAAAATTGGTCTTGGACTTCCGTTCTTTTTCCACTCTTGATTTCTTGACTTCGTCTTTTGTCTTTTTCTTCGATAAAAGCCCGTGAAATCCCGTGTTTTCTCCACTTTTCACATTTTCGTCCTAAATCACAACAAAAACACAAACCACGCATAATTCCGACATTTACGACATAAAATACACGTTTTGGCTTGGTTATTATTGCAATTAAGTGGTAAAAGGATGGGTGTTTTCACACCTATCAGTGGAAAACGGAGTAATCGAGCTGTATTTTGTCACCACTGAGTATCAACTGGCAGATATGTTCACAAAAGCCTTAGATCGAGGACGAATCGAGTTTTTGATCGACAAGCTTGGCATGAAATCCTTCTCTCCAGCGACTCTCAAAGAGTTGGCAGAAGAATCAGCAGAATAGTGGTGGTAAACTATTCATGCGTATCCTTTGTTCGTGATCATGTATATTATCGTATATATATAAACCACAAAAATAAAAATACAAAAATATAAAACCTACAAAAACCATAAAAAATATAAAACCAAGAAAAACCATAAAAAATATAAAACCAAGAAAACCCAAAAATATTTTCGTCTTTTTTAATCGGGCATGTCTTTTAGTACGGTAATATTTACGGCTTTAGAAATGTCAATCAATATTGACACGGCGCCATAAATAGAGTCCGTATAAAAGTTGTACATTTTTAAAACATGCCCATAATGGCTTGTAGTTATTTCAGACTGCAACCCGCTTTTCGCATTAAAGTCACGTATTTCCTTGGAAAACGTTGGCTCACAACGGGAATTAATTTTCTCGGGTATGATTTACAAGCCAAATCATACAAGGGGATCAAGTTTACGTTATAACTTGGTCTAACACGAGTTAGTGTACGTCTCAGTGCATTAACTTGTCAAAATAAGAGAAATCTTATTGCCACCACGAATCATTCTTTTCAAGACATTAATTGGAAAATGTTTTCATCAATATTTGACTCTTTAAACAATGACTACAGCTCTTTCAATAGAAAACGGGTCATCGTTTAAGGGGGAGAAAATATTAAATCGTCTTCGTCATCAAAAAGGTCTTCAAAAGTTTTCGAGGAAAATTAATTGGCTAAATGGTTAATGACTGGAATTGCTTTGGTATTCGTCTTGTATTCGTTCGTGATTTGTCGAGAATATTTAAGTTGTGTGAGGGCTAGAACGTTTAATACTATGATATAGGTCTAACGAATGTTAATTAATTAATGATTGTTAACCTAATCTTGTTATTAACTAGAAAAGAAAAGGAAAAGAAAAGAAAAAAGAAAAGTTAAGGGACTAAAAGTGTTAAAAAGGGTAAAATTTGTGAAAAGTTTTGACCAAGTCAAACCCCCCCCCCCCCCCCCCCCCCCGTCTTCTCTTTCCTTCTTTCTATTTTCTTCTTTCTGTTTTTCTCCTTTCCGCCATTAACGCACCTAAAAACACACACACAGAGATCAAAACATCACGCTTATTAATCTTTAATCCATCTCATTCGTTTTATAAGGTACATTCATCATCAATATTAATATCTAATTCATATAATTCGTCTTTAATCTCTCTAATTAACTCCTCTAATTCAATTAATCAATTAGGGTTTCTGCCTAATTTAGGGTTTAATTGATTAGGGTTTTAGTTGGGTTTTACTCGGAATAGCATTAGAAAGATGTTTGTTGCCTTTAGAATGCCTTAAACACTCATATTCGCTTAGATTAATTCATTCAAGAACATGTTTAGGTTATTCCGGATAGATGGATTTTTCTAAGACTATTCCGAATGAGCAAGGTGATAAGTTATTCCGGATGAACTGTTTTGCAAAAACATTCCGGATGAACCAAAGTTTAAGGTTATTCCGGATGAATCATGTTATTCCGGATAAACTGTTTATTCTGGATAAACCACTTATTCCGGATAGACTGTTTATTCCGGATAGACTGTTTATTCCGGATAGACTGTTTATTCCGGATAGACTGTTTATTCCGGATAGACCATTTTATTCCGTATAGCCTATTTTATTCCGGATAGACAATTTATTCCGGATAGAGAATTTATTCCGGATGAAACAATTATTCCGGATGAAACAATTATTCCGGATGAAACAATTATTCCGGATGAAGTGTTTATTCCGGATGAAGTGTTTATTCCGGATGAAGTGTTTATTCCGGATGAAGTGTTTATTCCGGATGAAGTGTTTTTTCCGGATGAAGTGTTTTTTTCCGGATGAATTGTTTATTCCGGATGAGATGTTTATTCCGGATGAAGGTGTTTTTGCTTAATAACTTGTTAAATGTTTGAGTATTGTAAATGCTTAAGGTTTTATGTCATATGTTTAATGCTTAGGTATAAATTCATAATGGTAACTATATCTGTGTGTATCAACCTTTATGTTTTATCTTAAGAAGAAACAATGACTAACCCAACCGTGCAACAAATACAAGACAATAGAGCAGCAGCCATTGAAGAAGCCAAAACCCTCAAGTTCATTCCAAACAACTACTGGTTGAAGGAGGTCTCTAACTCCACTCACACTGGATTCAAGGTAGGTTCAGCCATTCTTGACAATTCTCACTTCAAGAATGCGCTAAGGGGTAGTGCTTCGGTACCCTTCGACTACATGTACGAATTCTGGGCAACCAAAGATAAGACGTCAAACAAGATCACATTCTTCCTGGACAACAAGCAACAGACTCTCACCGTGTCAGACTTCCGCAAGATCTTTGGTTTTCGGGAGTCACCCAAAGGTACAACATTCTCAGCGAACCCGACCAAGAACGAGCTCATGGCGATGTTCTCTGATATTGGATGTGCGGACTTACGAATAGTGTCCGATTTTACCATAGCCAAAGTGGGTCAACCTTGGAGAGAGATTTTTGGTATTCTCAACTGATGTCTCACACCCAAAACGACTTGGTATGATGCTGTGCATCCGCCAATCATCAATATGTTCTATGGTATGTTCAAAGGTATTAATATTGATTATGCATCATTGTTGTGGGACGAGTTTACTTATCAACTCTTCACAAACACGAAGACTAAGGCTAAAGGTTACCAGTACCCTAGGTTCATAAAGCTAATCATACATTATTTTACGGAAAACGATGCGTCTATTGATAAGCGTGCAGGTAGCCGTCACCACACAAAGGATGCTGATGATCTGGTGGACCTAAGGCAAGAAAGTCACTCCAATGTTGTTATCCCAGGTCCTATTCCCGGTCATCTCCTGACAGATAAGATTATAGCTTCTGCTGATTACAAGTGACTGCTAATAGAAATCAAGAACCAACAAGCAAGCATTCAGACAGGAGAAGACTCATCTACTACGGTCAAGAGTAAAGGTAAACGCAAGCAAACAGTTGCTTTATCTGAACCCAAAACCAAAAAGACAAAGACTAAGGCTAAGAAGGGTAAGAGCACGGCTGACAAGCTTGTTCTTCACGATGAAGAACATGTTGATGACGATCCTACTCTCGAGCTAACTCACAAGACTGAGAAAAAGTTAATGAAGAAGGCTATTGAAAAGAGTAGGAGAGACACAGGCGGTAGTGGTTCGGGTGCACAGATAGATGTTGAAGAAGAATACGAGGAGCCACATGAGATTAGAGAGTTTGGATCACCCGAACGTTACTCAGCATCGAAGGATACATCCATTGCTGATACAGCAAGTGTTGAGAAGGATTCCGGTGCTACAACAATCATTGTGACTACTCAGCCTCTTGTAACTCAACCTCCACCAATCCAGCCTTTACCAACACGACCGGTTCCAACAACACTACCATTCCCTCCACCTCCACCTACTTCCGTCATGAGTACTGTAATCACAACCGTGCCTACTCAACCGCCCCCGATTAGCCCTGTGCCATCTACATTTTCTGCACTCTTCCTGGCAGAAATGTTGGATAAACACACGGAAACTCAAAGAAAAGAGATGGCTCAACTTCGAGAAGAGCTATTTCGACGAGTACAAAGTGAGGAGGCATCCAAGAAAGCCCAAGAAGAGATGCTAGCTAAGTTCACTGCAGAGATGGAGTTGACACGTAAATCTCATGCAGAACAACTTGCTCAGGTCAAACAGGCTGAAGCTAATAGGAGTGAAGCACGATTTGCAAGACTTCAAGCCATAAAGGATAAATATAAGGAGCATAAAGAAACACTTGAAGCTTCCATTTTAGAGAGAGTGAATGAATCTGTTGAGTCTCTTATGCCAAAACTGCGTGAAGAGATGAGGAAACTTGCGGCTGATAAGTTGATGATTAAGTCGTCCAACCCTTCCGAGTCAGCCTACAAAATTGCATATGACTTAACAGATTTTGAACAAAAGAAGATCCTTAAAGCTCGCATGAAGGAAGTTGGATCTTTTGACAAGTCTAAAATTCAGCGGACACTTTACAAAGCACTCAATGAAGATATCTTGGAGGATGATCGGTTGTTTAAGACATTTGGAAGTGTGGTACCTTACCACATCTTGGATGAGGAGGAAAAGGAAGATAGTGAGCAAGAGGAGAGTGATGGTGAAGAAGAGGGTGATGGTGAAGAAGAGGATGATGGTGAAGAAGATGAAGACAAAGGTAGTGATGGTGATGATGATGATGATGGTGATCAAAATGAGGAGAGTGATAAGGGTAGCAACGGGGATGATGATGAGGATGATGGTGACAACGAAAACAGGGATAGCGGTAACAATGACCAGCCTGATCAGTCTGATGACGATGAAACGGGGGACAAGGTTGCCAGCAAAAAGAAACCATCCAAGTCTGGTACCAAGTCTCAGAAAGATGCTGCCCGAAAGGAAAAGTCCACATCTACGGAGTCAGGACGAACCAAGTGGCGCCATGATGTGAATGCTGCTACTGCATCATCGATTCCCGGTACATCTGTTTCTATTTCTAAACCTGTTACCACTAATCCTGTTAGTTCTATGGTTGCTCATGTGATTGCAGAACCAGTAATTGAGCCTGAATCTGCACAACACTCGCCTGTTCATGATACCGCCGAAATGCCTGAATCCGAACCCGCAAGTGTTCAAGCAGCTACTCCTCTGCAAAAAGAACCAGAATCTACTGTTCCCGAGTCAAGCACACGGGACTGGGCGGATACATTGGAGATTGATGAAACTGCACCGCCACAAGCTTGGATCATGGCAGCTGCTGAATATGATCCAATCTCAGACGCTGATAGAGATGTTCTATATCTCCGTATCCGTAGTCCGATAGACTTGTGTGCGTATTGGGCTCATGAGTTCAAATATTCGGTCACTCCGTCTTTGGTGAAGAGAGCGTTAAAGGACAAGAGACTTCACGCCAAAACTAGGTTAAGCCGCATGGAGTACGGGTATTATGCTGACGAGGTCCTGAAAGCTCTCAATACCGTTCAAAGGCTAGGCCTTCATGAGTCAGAAAGAGCTCCACCTCCACTTGATCCCTCTCAAGATAATCAAATTGCTCTTGACTTCTTTGTCACCTATGATCTTGAGTATCTCCTTAAGGGATCATCCAAGTACGCGACCTCCCTAACTTTGTTGAAAGCTGCTAATTGGGGGACAATACCCTGGATCGAGGAAAAGGTAAACCGCCTATGGGTTCCACAGGTAACCCGAAAGTATGATATGTATGCTGCTGTAGGAGCATCACATTGGGAAGAGCGCTTGCGAAGGGCGTACAGAGGTTGCTGCTTAGTCACTCAGGTAGTATTGTCAAATCCAATCTTGGCATCACAAGTATCTTAGGAGTGAAGTTTGAACCCAAGAATGGATATCATCATGTGACGGAAATTCTACTCAAAAGAGAAGATGATCGAGAATACAAGATACAGCAAGGAGATTTTTCAATCATTCGCCTTGAGGATATAGAAGATATGTTGCTTTTCATG
Source organism: Glebionis coronaria (assembly GCA_025667525.1). Taxonomy (NCBI): domain Eukaryota; kingdom Viridiplantae; phylum Streptophyta; class Magnoliopsida; order Asterales; family Asteraceae; genus Glebionis; species Glebionis coronaria. The sequence continues at coordinate 172,237,488 of CM046879.1, read as the reverse complement.
ACCCGTGATCAGCTTACCCATCTTACTCGTGAAGAAATCATTGCCTTGAATACAACACTTCGTATGTTCACACGAAGCATTGTTATCAAGAAACGAGTTGAAGATCTTCAAATGGGAGTTGAAATCTACCAAAGGAAGCTTAACATGACCCTTCCAATGAATCAAGTTCTACCTCAACATGTCGAAAGATGTCCCTATACCGACACGACCGTTCCGATGTATGGGATTTTCTACATGAACAGTCTTGGGATCATGAAGTTTATGAGGGTAGGTGAGCTTCATAAATACAGTGATGGGACTCTCATATACGTCAGAGTAAAATTGGAGCATCTCAACTCTAGCAGAACATTACCGAGATGATTGAGGATTGGCATGCGGGTTATCAGAAGATGGCGACATATGTGATAAAGAAGATTGATGAAAAGCTCCAGGAACGTAGATTGATGAGGAGCTTAGAAAGATTTGTTGGTGGTAGACCATATGAAGTACACTACAAGTTACTGCAACGATCCATTTAATGGGTCGTCTCATATCAGGTCCACTCTATATTGCTTTTAATTGTGAATATGTAAATTTGTGAATATTGTGCTTTTATGGCTTGATGTAGTGTTAAGGTATGATAATTTTTTCAAGAATTTCTCACGAGATTCTAAATCATTCAAAATATGTCATACTAAAGCACTATAACTAACCCTTATTAACTTAAGGGGAGCATTAATATGTTCTATGGCCATACACTGATTTCATTTTTACCCAAAGACCGGTTAATCCATTCAATATCCCAAATATTAATGGTTAACATTTTGGATAAGGGGAGAAAATGGGATTAAGGAGACTTAATGATATGTAGCTAATGATGAAAAAGACTTTAAGATAATCCAACTTAATATGTGTAATGCATGTGTTAAGGGGGAGCGTTTTTTATGAACAAAACACTTAAGGCACAAAAACTTTGATTATAATATCACAAGTGTCTTAAGTGATTTTCAAGGATTTTTCATGGTGACAATACTTACCCACAACACATTTAATTCACGACGGATGTGGTGACAAAAGGGTGGTAGGTATAAGTATTAGTCCAATTATTCATCAGAACCGATGGAATCTTCCCAAGGATAATTCCCTAGATGGAACTAGAAGTCCTAGGAAAGATGGAGAATGATTGTGAACGAAGCTGAATGCCGACCAAGTACTTAAGCTAGCACTGGAACAATCACAACAAGGTGCTAGTGATGACGTCTTGGTAAGCATTGAAGGGGTTGAAGAATGAAAAAGAATTGTAAAGATAAAGGGTGTAAAGAAAGAAGCCCTCCTTACAACTTTAGGCAGAAACCAGGTCAATACATATGCTATTGAGATCATTTGTTAATGATTCTTGATATTGAAGAAAGACATCATGGACCCAGTGATGCAATGCACAACCCTTCCCAACTAACTCAAATATCTCTCAAAAGGTATTTGTTTTAATCACACGGAGATCAACACGTTATCTATTGGTTTATTCACTCTGAATAGACTGATATTGAATAGGTGGCACTCCTCTCCAGCCATCGCTCACTAAATCAAAACGCACTATCGAGTCTAGAGCCACGAGATCATCAAAAGTCTCATTAGGACACTTTCCATTTATTCCTTGCTTTATCACACACTGTGAAAAGTAAGAGATCTTTATGAGTCCTACGCAGTATTCTTGTAATATTGCCAGAACATCCGAGTGATATGCAAGTATTACAATGAAGATAGAAATCCTGCTTGAGCCAACATCAAACAAGCTCATGGTAGGTGACACGTGCGGTTTCTTTAGAAACCAATCTTGTGAAAACTGGAAAGAAACAGTAGTTTAATTCTTATTTGAACTTAAACTCGTTCCAGGCCTCTACGCATTATCGTATGATCTTGCCAGAACACTCAGAGTGTCACTCCTTAGTGTTCACAATGACGAGTGGAAATCCTTCTAGTGTTAACATCAAACAGCACTTGGTAGGTGACGTACAAGATTCTATACGAATCAAGCTCGTGACAACTGGAAAGCAACGATGGTGAAAATCTTAATTGAAATTCACTTGTTCCAGGTTCATGAATTGACGGCTTCAAATCACAAGGATAATTTATTATCCAAGTAATTCACTCTTTATGTTCGCAGTCAGGATTAGTGACGGTCGAATAAAGAGAACGGGTTTACCCGCGAAATCCTGTCAGGAAGTTACTTAATTGAAACTATCCGTCACAGGTACGATATATAATATCGTCCAACGGTCTTCATTGACCGGAGGTAAAATGCTACCGTTTAAGAACGAAATGTTTTAAGCCATTTCGTTCGTGTCTTGTTGCGACATTTGAAGACGGTGGCGTTGTGGTGTACCAGCTGAAGTCGTTCCCACATGCTTATGTTTTTCTGCATCAAAGTTCAACAAAATTCAAGAAAGTACAAAATGAAGTCTTCCGATGTACCAAACTCTGAAGTTTTCAAGAATTCAACAAAAACATAAGTGTGTGGAACATGGAGTCACGAGGAGGCAAGAATCACAAGAAGGCAAAGATCGCACGTGAAGGGTCAAAAGAACAATGCTCTCAAGCCAAAGCCTAAAAGATCAAATCAACATATTCACAACAAAAAGAAAAGAAGAAAAGACTACGAGCTGAAGAACGAAGACTTAGTATAGTATGCTAGGTTTAGAACTGTGTAACGTAGAGTGACCTCCCTTAGGGGGAGATTGTTAGAAATACGTTTTTAACGTATATTAGAAGTATCGGTCACTCCACGATATTATTGAACGTTGTATAACTCGTAGTTAATGTTTGTTTACTTTGTTAAGTAAACCGGCCCATGGGCTTGTCATGGGTCGGCCCAAGTCCATTAGTGGCTTGGATATAAATACCCCTTTCCACCATGGAAAGGGGGTTGGTTGGTTGTTTCACTTTTTATTAATAAAAACACACATTTCTCTCTCACTTTCTCTCACTACTTTCTCTCTCTAAAACCATCAACCCACCTTATTGATTCATAAGATTATCACAATTCTACACAAATAATGTTGGCGAATATCAGTGCTTATGAGATGATCACTAAACTCAAAACTATGTTTGAGGAAAAAGCTAAACAAGAGCTTTTTGATACTACTAAAGCATTTCATGCTTGTAGACCGGAGATTGGATAATCCGTTAGCACATATTTTCTAAAAATGAAAGGCTATATGGATACACTGAAACGCCTAGGCTATCCCATGCCAAAAGAACTTGCTGTGAGTTTCATTTTGAACTCTCTCAACAAGGATTATGAATCACTTGTGCAAACTTACAATTTGCATAGCATGGGGAAGACATTAGTAGAGCTACATGCTATGCTAATGTCACATTAGAAAGGGCTTTCAGTGAAGTTCGAAACGCCTGCTGTAATGGCTATTAGGGTAGGGCTGATCCAGAAAGACAAGGGTAAGAAACCGCAAGGGGATAAAGGAAAGTCTGCTGGAAAGGGTAAGTCTAATTACGGCCCAAAACATGAAATTCCTCCACCAACAAAGAAGGATAATCCGGCAAAGGATTCCGAGTGTCACCATTACAAATAGGTAGGACACTGGAAAAGTAACTGCCCGGAATATCTCGTTGAGGTGAAGAAAAGAATGCTAGCAGAGCTAGTACTTCAGGTATCTTCGTTATATAACATTATGTTATATCTAATAGTAAGACGATGATATATGATATGGGTTGTGCAACTCATATTTGTAATACATCACAAGGACTTAGAGATAGCAGGAAATTGAACCAAGGAGCTTTGAGCTTGTATGTAGGCAACATGATGCATGCGAACATTGAAGCGATTGGTCAATTGAATTTGGCACTTCCTAATGGACTAGTTATTACTTTAAATAATTGTCATTTTGCACCTTCTATTGTTATAGGTGTTGTTTCTATTTCTAGATTAATGGAAGACGGTTTTATTAATGTTATTATGAATAATGTTATATCCGTTTACAAAGACAATATACTTTACTTTAAAGCAATACCTCGTAATGGCATTTTTGAACTTGATTGTCTCAATCTTAATATTTCTATGTATAATGTTAGCAGGAAAAGAGCCAAACATACGATGTTGAACTCGACATATCTATGGCACTGTCGCCTTGGCCATCTAAACAAGAAACGCATAGAGAATCTTCAACGTGATGGAATTTTGAACACCACTGACGTTGATTCTTTCGATGACAAATGCAAGTCTTGTGTGTATGGAAAGATGAAGCGTAAGACCTTCACACATTTGGTACAAAGAGCTAAAGATCTTTTAGGAATCATTCATACGGATGTTTGTAGACCCTTTGAAACCGTTTCTAGAGAAAGAGCTAGCTACTTCATTACATTCACGGATGATTTCAGCCGTTATGGTTATGTTTACTTCGTGAAACATAAACATGAAGTATTTAAAACATTCAAGGAATTTCAAAATGAAGTGGAAAACCATCTCGGCAAGAAAATCAAAGCTATTCGGTGTGATCGAGGAGGCGAATATATGAGTTTTGAATATGTGGAACATTTGAAGAAATGTGGCATTGTGTCACATCTCACACCTCCCTACACTCCTAAAAATAATGGAGTGTTAGAAAGGAGAAATAGAACTCTATTGGATATGGTTCGTTCTATGATGAACTCAACTACTCTACCAAAGTCCTTTTCGGGTTATGCTTTAGAGTCTGTTACACGCATTCTCAATATGATTCCAACCGAGAAGGTCGATGATAGGTGTGAAAACACCCATCCTTTTACCACTTAATTATAATGAAAACAAGACCATAACGTGTATTTTATGTCGTAAATGTCGGAATTATGCGTGGTTTGTGTTTTTGTTGTAATTTAGGATCAAGATGTGAAAAGGAAGGAAAACACGCGCTTTCACAGGCTTTTATCGAAGAAAAAGACAAAAGACGAAGTTAAGAGATCAAGAATGCAAAAAGAACGGAAGTCCAAGACCTTTTTCTGAAGATTTATCGAAGAACAAGTTCAAAGACGAAAGTTTAATAAAGCCGAAGAACTCAAGTCTAATAAATGAAGAAGTTATAAGACGAGTTTAATTAATCCCAAGACAAAGTCGATAAAGTCGAAGAACTTAAAAGACGGAAAGACGTGAAGAAAGAAAGAGGAGGCAACACATGCACCTCCCCATTTCCTATAAATACCCTCCTAAACACATTTAGGAGGGTTGGTTAGTTTTTAGTTAGTAGTAGTTTTCATTTTCATTTTGTAGGTAATTTTAGAGAAAAAAAGTGACAGTTTCTCTCACTAGGATCTTAATCTTTTATCTTCCTTTCTTGTTTTTAATCAAATCTTTACTTTTGATAGCTTAATCCTTCTTTTAATCTTAATCTTATTCTACCTTTCTTAGTTTTTATATATTTTTAATCCGAAATTTTTATGCTTTTTGTTTAATCTTGATGTTTGATTGATCAAAAAGTTTATCTTTTTATCAATCCTTAAGTTTTCATACGGAATAAGCTATAAGTTTGACAATCTTATTTGCTTATTTTGTGTTTAGCTTATTTGTTTTTTCTTTAGTTTTCTTAAAAAAGGTTTCATCCTTTTAATGTTTATCTTATTAAGTTTGCATATTTTGTGTTTTTAGAAGTCATTAAATTCTAGCTTATTAGCTTTTCTTAAACGTGTTTTGATTAGGTTTTTAGGCGTGTGCTTATTTGATTAATAGCTTATAGATTTAGCTTATTTGCCTTTTTCCTTACTTCATTCTGATCATCTTGATTGGAAAAGGGTTTTACATTCCTTTTATACATTCCTTTTACATTCCGATCATCTTGATTGGAAAAGGGTTTTACATTCCTTTTAGCATTTCTTTCAGCATTCCTTTTACATTCCTTTTACATTCCTTTTACATTCCTTTCAGCATTCCTTTTACATTCCTTTCAGCATTCCTTTTACATTCCTTTTAGCATTCCTTTTACATTCCTTTCAGCATTCCTTTTACATTCCTTTTACATTCCTTTCACCATTCCTTTCAGCATTCCTTTTACATTCCTTTTACATTCCTTTCAGCATTCCTTTTACATTCCTTTTGCATTCCTTTTACATTCCTTTTAGCATTCCTTTCAGCATTCCTTTTACATTCCTTTCAGCATTCCTTTTACATTCCTTTTACATTCCTTTCAGCATTCCTTTTACATTCCTTTTACATTCCTTTCATCATTCCTTTTACATTCCTTTTACATTCCTTTTACATTCCTTTTGCATTCCGACCAGCATTCCAATTAGCTTTGTCTTTAATATTTTGTTTTAGTTTTATTTTTAAGTTTACATTGTTTTAAGTTTTCAACTTTTTCACGCTTCCTGAAATCTCTGTTTTTACCAAGTGTTTTTATATTTTTCTTAGAGAGAATAAGTGACAGTTTTTCTCGATTTGTTTTTAGCTTATTTTTATTACTATTCGCATTTGACTTCTACTTAGAAATAGATAATCAAAACTTTCTTTTTGTTAACCAAAAACGACTGAGTCACACTTTGAACCGGAAATCAATTCGTTAAGACACCGAGAAAACGAAATTTTTAACCTAACAAAATCCATGTTATTAGTCGATAAGACACCATATAAGGTATGGCATGGGAAAGCTCCCAAGTTGTCTTATTTGAGGGTTTGGGGTTGTGAGGCACTCGTAAAGTGAGATGCGCGTGACAAATTAGACCCTTGATCAATTAAATTTATTTTTGTAGGATACCCAAAGGAAATGATGGGCTACTACTTCTACTATCCACTTGAGAACAAAATATTTGTTGCTCGAAACACTGAGTTCTTTGAGACAAGTCTCATAGATCAAAAAGCAAGTGAGAGCACTCCACTGCTCGGAGCAAGTGGGAGTACTGACGACTTAGAACTCATCGAAGACCTAAATGCACTGCCTTCTGGTAACACTATCGAAGTAGGTGACGAAGTTCCACATGAGATTGTTGAAACTTAAAACCTAGACGTTCCCATTAAAAGGTCCGCAAGGACGCCTCAAGCACCTAATAGATAGGGTTTCTACACAGATGATGAGGATTACGAATTAGGTGATCATGGTGAGCCCCTAATTACCAAGCGACTATATCTGATGTTAGATCTGACAAGTGGCTTGAAGCAATGAACACGGACATGCAATCCATGAAAGACAATCAAGTATGGGTTTTGATTGATCTTCCTGTGGGCGCAAGAACCATAGGTTGTAGATGGCTTTATAAGATAAAGACCGACATGTATGGCAATCTACACACCTATAAAGCTCGACTTGTTGCGAAAGGATATAATCAAACCTATGAGCTAGATTATGAGGAAACCTTTTTTCTGGTCTGTTTTCCCATATTATATGATGATCAAACAAGAAATAAAGAAGAAAGATTGATGAATTCTCGAGAGAGAAAGTAGAGAGAGAAAATAGAGAGAATGGTTGGAAACTTGGTGAATATTAGATTAGAGAGAGTGAATACTGTAACACCCCCAAATTTATACAACTCAATACAGCGGAAGACTAGTTGGTGTTACGGGATAGCACATTACTCACATCATAGACAACGCATAAAAATCGCGTCGTTTATTAATAAAGCATTTCCATTCATAAATATCAAAGTTACATCGGTCCCAAGTCATTACATTTCATACAAAGTTTTACAAAATATTTGAATGGAAAATATTGTTTATGTGCGGGCCATGAATTCTTGTCGTCTTCCCGAGAATTACCTTCAAGTACCTGAGATAAAACATGTTAAAAGAAAAGGTCAGCGATAACGCCGAGTGAATTCATAGAGTTTAATAAAATCCATCAATATAATATCAGTATAAAATTATTACTGAAAATCATCTTGTACAAATCATTTTAATAGGCCATAAAATAGCCATAGTCATTTTATACAAATCTTTATCGAAAATCATAATATAGGCATTTGCCTTAAAAATCATTATACGAATCATTGTCGTTAAAAACACCATACAATACGTTTTGCAACGTTGTATAGATTAAATAAAACCCTTATATGAATATGGTTGTAAAAAGCCTTAAAAATCATTATACGAGCCAGTGTCGTAAAAACGTCATACAATACGTCTTACGACGTTGTATGAAAATAAAAACCGTTATATGAATATGGTTATGAAAACCAAAACACAAACATAATATCAATAGTATGACCCAGTATTGCTAGTCAGGCAATACATTGTAATTCGTAGCGTCTAGTAGTATTTCGTTAGTTTTAGATTATTATAAGCCGCATGACATTGTTACCTTACTAAACCAACAACGGGTAGCTAACCCGATACCAAGTTTGCCCATCTAAAGTAGCGTGTCGTCACAAAGGTCACGCTATGGAAATCTTCTCATACATAAATTCGCTTACCAATCAATGTGGCACGACGGGGATCAACCGTCAAGGCGCGAACTGGGGTGATCGTCCCCAAATAGTACTATTAAATGCATAAGCGTCTACCTACTCCCGGTAGTTCACAATTCATGCTAATGGGACTTTTAGTGACATAACCTAACTTTAATAATCCATTTAATTTCATCTATCGGGTCCTTTAATCATTTATCGGGTCATACAATCAGGTCATTCAATCATTCGGGGTCCAAAATCAATAAACAAACAATCGGGACAAATGGTGTCCTAATTTTATAAAAACCAACATGTTATCTCCCTCGCGGGTTTATAAAACATTTATAAAAACATTTAAAAGAGTGCGAGGCTATGAACTCACGTTGATATGGGAAAGCGGGTTATCGGCAACTCGGACGTACGGTACGTGCTTCAATCACGGAAACCTAGACAAATAATACTCGTCTTAGACTCATGTCCAATGACTTTATAAAAATAACAATTATGTATACATATGATGATTATATATATATATGATGATCAAGTGGGTTTACATATTCCGATTTACTCATTTTAGTGTTATGTGTCGGTAACATTTATACTAGTTTACTAGTTTTACCTATTTACACGTTTTAAGTCCAATAAGCCTATTATAAGTTTATTAACTTGTATTAATCCATGTTATAATTATATTATCAGTAGTTAAACTTTACAAGTTGGGCCCAAATGGGTTAAGCCCAATAAGTTATTTTTATGAGTGTTTATCTCATTTAGTCCAATTATTAGCTCAAGTATTAGTCCAATATGTTTACTTAGTTCGTTAATGTCCGTATGCCCTATAGTTCGGGTTTTATCGGTTTTTACTTGTTATACATGTCTATATATCAGTATATAAGTTTTATAAAGTTTTCATTAGACGGGTCCAACCATCTAAGTTTTATTTAACAAAAACGTTAATTTTACGGCGATAGCCGAAAAAGTCGTAAAAACAATGTTTATAGTTTTATAACTTATAAGTATTATTTCACTACCATTTATATAAGTTATTCATTCGTTTACCCTTTTACATATTTATATAAATAAGTTTTATAAGTTAGTGGGTTTTCATTTATATTTTATACTATTAAATTTTGAGTGCTTATATAATAGTATTATTCTTTAATTTCCAAAAATCTGATTTTTATCCTTACTTTCACCAAAACTGCCATATCTTGAGTTCTATATGGAGATAGAAGCTCAAATTTTTATCACATGAACTACATAATATGTGCTCCATTTAACTTTTCTATAGCTACTGTTGAATCATCCTTTAAGTATTTTCTAAAAATCGTCCAAAACAATAACCTCAGATTTATACCCTAAACTTGTTTTGATCATATCTCACTCATTACAATGATTCCATTGCATGGCCAACTCTCACATGTGTACAAGACATATAGCTTACTGTAAATGGATTCTACTTCATCATTTTATCAGTCCATGACCTGTTTCTCTACTGTTTTATACAGCCAACAAATTTAACCAAGATTTTAACCTTGTTTCTTATGGTTTTTCACCTTTTTAATCATGTTTATCAACACCAAATCCCAACATAACACTTTTATCATCATATAATCATCATATACATATACAATAGGAAAGAAAATACATGATTACATAATCAAAATAACAAGAGGATGAGGAGAACAATCTTTATACCACCATGATGATGAAATGATGAGCTTTTGGATGAACAAGACATGGTTTTGGGTAACCAATCTTATGAGATATCAACACCACTTCTAGGATCACCAAGTATTTGTAGATTCCTCCAAAAATCAGCCCTTGTTCTTCATGAAAACTCCTTGAGAAATCAGCCCCAAACTCCCTTGAAAACTCCTTTTTACATGTTAAGATCACCTCCAATCTTCATAACTTCAATGGGTTTTCATCATATGTGTGAATAACATATGATTTCATGGTTAAATCAAGATCAAATGGGTTATTTAGAGTGAGAGTAGGACGAATTTTTGAGAGAGAAATGGGAGGATGAGGGTGGTTTGCATGAGTGAAAATGGTGGTTATGAGTAGCTAGTTGTTTTTGTGGGATGAGTGGAAGAAACTAGCTTAAGTGTTAAGCTAGTGCTTACACTTGTAAGCTACAAGTTAACATGATGCCACATCTTTGATGTGGTGTCATGTTGTGCCATCCCATGTGTATTAGTGGGGTGGGATAATGTATTTTGTCCCACCTCACTAATTTACGGGTATTCCTAGATTCTAGTTTCCTCGATTTGCGTGCCCTCGGGTCGTTTCACGAAAAATGTTTTTATAAACTATGAATCAACGACACAAAACGAATCCAATAAAAATTGTCTCATAAAAAACGGAGTTCGAAAACGTAAATACGAAATCCTAAGGTTTCCGGTTTAGTCGTAAAGGACGTTAAAATAAAATCGTAAGTCCTAGTCTTTTCTCGTAAATTTGTGAGTTTATGAACCCACACAAATTTAAAACTCCAAAATAATATTCATGGACAAATTTATTTTCTGAAATGTCCGACTGCCACCAAAGACGGTGTATGTAAACGTAAGCACGTAACGTTGAATCCTCCGGTTTAGACGTAGTCGATGCTACTCCAAGACGTAAATCCAAATTTCTTCCCAAAAATAAGTGAGTTCATATTGTAACATTAAAATAATGTTTTTAAATAATATTCGAGAATAAAATATCAACCATAAATTGACGGATTGTCACAACATTTACCCCTAAACAGGATCTTTGTCCTCAAAGATCATCTTACCTTACTACTCGCTTCTTATAGAGTTAAAGCCATGTGGGTATTTCCTCCACATCCGATCTTTTCTCACAAGTGTAATCCATCATAATACGCGAGTTTCATCAAACATAACTACGGGAATAAGATCAGGCTAAATGTTGACTTACTTTCTCTATCCATGATGTTCACGGGTTTCTGATGAATGCAACTTTTCGCCGATCTAAGCTCTACTAAGAATAATCAGATTCTCACTTGATAGATATTTCATCAAGTTCGATATACGAAGCATAATTCACGTAGTCTTTGAAGTCCTAGGGTAGATCCAGCTTATATGCCTTTCAAACCAATCTTTTATATCATCTCAATGGTCCCATATAACGGGGACTTATATCCCATGATTTGTCAGATCATGAATTCATTTTTTTTCCAAGGTTAAAAATTGTGGCATAACTTCGCTACCCATTTGGCACTTCAAGATCTACATTTCATATTCACATAACCTCTTGTCCACTATCAGCAGTCAATAATCAGATCTTAATTTCAATAATCATTTCAGATCTCGCGGGCCGGGTATTTTGCAAGGATAGGTTCGCCATCATAGGAAACCTTAAACCTAAGAGACATGTCCAACTCACAATGGGTGTATGTTGGGTGTCTTCGTCTCAACTCTTGCTTACAGATGCTCTAATATAGATTCTAACAAGATTCGATTTCAATCCTAATACGATGATTATCAATGGTAATCTCTCCAAAGGAAAACGATTATACGGTCTATTACCAAAGGTCAATCATTCAAACATAGAACAATGCTTATAGTATTTTGTATTGTTACTTTACCTCACCCCTTCGATTTGGGGTGGTACATAGTACTCTTATCAAGGTTCGTTCTCAATGATTTCTGAGCAAATATCTAGAAATTAGTTGCGAAGCGAGGATCTTGATATAGATGTTTGATACAGGCACACTATGTTTACACAACTCTTTTGCATTTATCATTAACGGGAATGATATTAGCAGATTTGGTCAGTCTGTCGACGATGACCCAAATCGAATCAAATTCAGATGATGACCTTTGCAATAGCTAGACGTTTACTAATGTATGAGGCGATGTCTGCCTTCATAATTGCCATCAGTACAACTTCTTCAGACAAAGATACTTTTAGTCAAAAATGACATACATATGATACTTATACTTACAAGATTTCCAATTTAACTATATCTCACAATCTTCCACATTTAGGCAACCATAAACGGCCCTTTAAAACATTTAACGCTATTGGTTTCTCTATTTTAATGGTTCACATAAGACGCGAACCTCTTTTTATTATCTATATTATCTCTTTTTACAAGCATCGGTTATTTTAAATTGTTCGGCAATTTATTTTGCACCTTCATTATTAAGAAATATATCCTAATTGGTTCTTTATCCTTTTTATATAATACGTCAGTATTTATATTCACTTCTCATGATGATATAATTATCATGTCCACAATTCACTCAGATATTCTTTCTATATTATGCGTCAGCAATTACGTTCGCCTTTCTTCATATTTTCTAAGTTTCAGTTTCGTCTCATCTATCATTTTTATCCGTTTTACTCAATCCGTCGTCTAAAGCGTCGATAATTATTATAATTAATTAAATAATTATTATTCAATTTTTATGAAATGTAAACGCAAAGATTTTAAATTTCTTAGTTCGACCAATTATATAAAATGTTCAAAATAAATTTGAATTTAATTAACAAGATTTTTGTTGATTTATCGAAAATAATTAATAAGATTCGTAAATGTTCGAAAAATCTTTGGTTATACTTCGGTCAAAATTTTCTTAGTTGAAAAGCAAAAATTGTCGTTTCAAAATTTAAGTCATGGTTTAAATGGTTTCCTCAATCCTTCTTAAGTTATCTTGAGGTATACACAAACATTTACCCCTAAACAGAAGTTTAGTTAAATGTTTAGTGTATAAGGGAATAATCCCTTTAAAATCCTTTGTTAAAACATTTGTCAAAACATATTTCCATTTCTTTTTGGTAAAATCCAAAGTCTTAAAAGGGCTCTTAATTTTTGAAGAGTCTATTTATATTCCATTATTTATTAATCACACGGTTAAATCATGTAAAGTATTAAGTCTTAAGTCTTATGTTTAATATTCAAGGTTCAGGTTTACACTCTTCGGCCAATTCAGGGCAATCTATAAATAATTATTAACTCATTTTTATTCTGATAAACAGACATATAGTCCTTAATGATCACGAGCATGAATTTATCAAATTACAGCCTACACGTGATTCATCATAATTATGAATACTACATGTGCATCGGTCAATCCAAACGACATCACGTGAAACTCATAATGTTCATCATAAGTTCGGGGTGTGATGATTGGAATAGATAATCTTCTTCGCAGATGCGAAGTTGATAATAACCATGCCGTGGATCAAATCTTTAAAACATACGCTAGAACCTTGTAAATGATCGAACAAATCTTCCATTTCGAGTTATGGATATCGTTTTCGATTGTCAATTTACTCAGTCACAGTAATCTATAAATATAAGGAACGATAACACCATAGCTCTTCAGGATGACAGGCTTGGTATAATAAAATCTTTCTCCTACAACTCTCTCAGTTGTACGGTAATTCCTTTAATTTAGATGGTGCTGACGTATAGTGTACAAGTCACAAGTGCAACACCGGGAATATAATCAATACCAATTTCAACTTGCCTTAATGGCAAAAGTCTAGGTAAACCATCAACAAATACTTACTAAAGTTTCAAATAACAGAAACAACTTTTAATAAATTCACATTACGTTCTTCTAGATTATAAGATCTTATGTCTAGTTCATAACCATTCACGGTATAATTTCAAGTCTAAATGCAGGATATGGTCATCCATCAAGAATTATTTAGATCACTTTTGATAATCAACATCTTATCATTTAGGGGAATTCTACTCGAGTTCCCATCAATTAAGACAATGTCGTCATGTCATAATCAATCACTCCATTCTACTGGCATTACCAACTTTCCAGTTTCATTACCATTGATAAGATGTGAACTTCTCAAAAGACTAATAATAATTCATAATCCTTTACAAATTCAAGGATATATGGAGACACCACTATCATTAAAAGAGTAAGGTCAACGCATAATCTATGCGAGAGAATTTCAAATCAGATACAGACGAAAACATTTAACGAATATGAATATATCCCATGTTTTCATAATTTGAGTACGCATTCGAAAGCTCCTCGGATCGTTACCCAGGTCATTCAAATGAAATCAAATCATAAGAAATGATAAGAACGTCAATACATCCAGTCGGGTATCAACACTCGGTAATTGGATACTTTTCCTAAGAATCTCACTACGGGAGAATTGGACAAGAAAGAATTGTCAATTGTCAAATAAGACAATTTCCACAGATGAGTAAATTCAACTCAGAAGAATAGATGCTACCGGCACATATGTAGGTGTCCCTAACATTATGTCCTTATTTTTCACTTCTTGCAGATCTCATAAGATTTAATCTTTCACAATCTTCAAAGAAAATTTAGTGTTTATTAATCAGTTTTATGGTGACTACTAATCAGTCTTGCATAGTCCATTCCAAATTGTATGTAGGCGCGCAACTATATACAATTTCAAGATTAACGATGCAATACTCAGTTCGTCAAAATTTTATCATCATAAAAACATTTTCATGCTTAATTCTTAAATAAGAATCAAAAATAAATTTACAAAGATTTTCTTTGTTATGAAAACAATTAAGTTTTCCAAGGTGTTTTATAAACAACTTCATTTTGATATAAATCACTTATAAATCTCACTTTGAATAATCCTTATAGTAATGAAAATTAAATTTTCTTAAAGGATACCGTTTTAACTTTATAAAATCAATGAGTGATCTGCAAAAGAGTGATGAAAAGTTGTTCACCAAGAACTAACTACAATATGATAGGAAATGAGCTTTAGCCAAATAATCATGAGGTTCATGACTTCGATGGCACTCACGAAGAATGATTCACAACGTAACTCAAATTAAGATGAGTACTTGTTCAATGGTTGCATCACTAATGCAAACATACATGTAGGATTTAGCAATCAAAGGTAGTCTTTTCATTAATCACAAACAAGTCAGATTGTACCGTAACACATTGCGTGTCACTATTGTAGATTTGTAAATCTATGCTTATGATTTTAGAGAGAGAAAGAGATAGAAAGATGGTGGATTTCACACTTCTAGAGAGAGAAAGTTAAGAACAACTATGTGTAAATTAATGAAAACCACACCCTCTCCATCAAAGGAGAGGGTTTATATACCCAAGCCTTGTAATGGGCTTGGGCTTACACTTTTGGGCCGGCCTACACATGTTGTAGGCTAGGCTTGGACTTGTTTGATAAGTAATGAAGATTAACTAAACTACGAGCTATTACATGGACTATTAATGGAGTGACCGATCCTTCTTAATACGTAAAACGTATTTCCAACAATCTCCCCCTAAGGGAGGTCACTTCAAACAAGGGCGTTACCCAAGTTACAATAATAAAGTAAACCTAGCATACTGTGCTTGTCTTGAGCTCGTAGTCTTCGTCTTTCCTTTTCTTTTTCTTTTTCTGGTGAACATGCTAATGTGATCTTTGATATCAATCTTGAGCATTAATCTCTTGCCTTGATCTCGTGCATCCATCACTTGTGATCTTCGCCTCTTCGTGACCTCACGTCCCACATACTTATACCTTAGTAATTCTTGAAAGCTTCAGAGTTCGATACAGCGGAAGACTTAACTTTTAGGCTTTCTTGAATTAGATGAGGTATTAAGTGCATAAAGTATAAGCATGCGGGGACGACTTCTTCTCGGATTCCGCAACGCCACCGTCTTCAAATGCCGCAACATAAGTAGACACGAACGAAATGGCTTTGAACATTTCATTCTAAATCGGTAGCATTTTACCTCCGGTCGGTGAAGACCGTTGGACGATATTAGATATCGTACCCGTGACGGATAGTTACAATTAAGTAACTTCCTGACAGGATTTCGCGGGTAAACCCGTTCTCTTTATTCGACCGTCCAAAGCTGACTGCGAACATAAAGAGTGAATCATTTGGATAATAATATCCGCATGATTTGAAGCCGTCAATTCATGTTCCTGGAACAAGTGAAATTCAATTAAGAACCGCACCATCGTTGCTTTCCAGTTGTCACGAGCTTGATTCGTATAGAATCTTGCAAGTTACCTACCAAGTGCTGTTTGAGGTTAACACTAGAAGGATTTCCACTCATCACCGTGAACACTAAGGTATCACTCTGAGTGTTCTGGCAAGATCATTAAGATATTGCGTAGAGGCCTGGAACGTGTTTAAATTCAGTTAAGAATTAAACAGCTGTTGCTTTCCAGTTATCACAAGTTTGATTCATAAAGAATCGCACGAGTCACCTACCAAGAGCTTTTTGATATTCGCTCAAGAAGGATTTCCATCTTCATTGTAAATACTTTCGTATTACTCGGATGTTCAGGCAAGTTCATGAAGATTTTGCGTAGGACTCTTAAAATCTTTCTTACTTTTCACAGTGTGTGAAGAAGCAAGGAAATATGAAAGTGTGTCCTAATGAGATATTTGATGATCTCAAATGGCTCTAGACTCGATCGTGCATTTTGGATTTTAGTGATCGGAGGCTGGAGAGGAGTGCCACCATTTCAATACCAATTTATTCGGAGTGAATAAATCAATAGATAACGTGTTGTCTCCGTGTGATTAAAACAAATATCTTTTAAGAGATATCTGAGTTAGCTGGGATGGGTTGTGCATTGCATCACTGGGTCCATGATGTCTGTCTTCAATATCAAGAATCATTAAAAATGATCTCAATAGCATATGTATTGACCCGGTTTCTGCCTAAAGTTGTAAGGAGGGCTTCTTTCTTTACACCCTTTATCTTTACAATTCTTTTTCATTCTTCAACCCCTTCAATGCTTACCAATACGTCATAACTAGCACCTTGTTGTGATTGTTCCAGTGCTAACTTAAGTACTTGGTCGGCATTCAGCTACGTTCACAATCTTTCTCCATCTTTCCTAAGGACTACTATTTCTAGCTATGGAATGTCCTTGGGAAGATTCCTCCGGTTCTGGAAGAATCATAGGACTTAACCTATCCTACCATCCTTATGTCATCACAATCTTCATCGTCGTGAAATAAGTGGGTTTTGGGTAAGTATAAATCACCATGAAATCCGTTTTTGATGTGCAAATCCATTTTGCTCCCCCCTAACATATGCCACGATATTCGAAAACATTTCGCACATGTCGGGATGAGCCAGCACATTAAGTCAAACCGTTTGTGATAATATCCCATATTAAATAACATTTTCTCCCCCATATTAAAAATATTAACCCAATCGATGTTTTTAATATCAATTGATTTAATGAAGTTTTAACAAAGGTTTTGGGAAGAAAAATGCACGTGCATTTTATCTTCATGATATCAAACGTATGATATATGATATCGATTTGTAACATGATCACAATTCGCCATATTAGAAAAGAATTGACAAGGTTGGACCTGATAGATGAGAACATCATATGATAAGATCAAATGGTTCTTGTCAGCATATGTTGGTCGCCTCGTCACGTCTGAAGTCATCTCTTGACACCACATGTACGACTGGTATTGTTGTCTTGACACCAACTTGTGAACTTGGCACGTTCGGCATCGAAGATTCTGAATGCTTGACTATTGCTCCCCCTCAATTGTTGACCCGTGTTCTATCGAAAGAGCTGTAGTCGTTGGTTGAGTAGTCGCATTTGTTGAGTATGTAGATACCAATTGTAGAAAGCATGGTTGTAGAGATGATAGCTTCATAAAAACAAGACTTCTCTTGTTTGTACAAATAAATGCACTGAAACGTACATAGATTTGTGTTAGACCAAGTTATAAAGTAAACTTGATCCCTTACAAGGTTTTAAAGTAAACCTTGCCCGAGAAAATTAATTCCCGTTGTGAGCCAAAGCTTTCATAAGAAATACTTGACTTTAATATGAAAACCGGGTTGCAGTCTGAAATAACTACAAGCCATATAGGCATGTTTTATGAAATATTTACAACTTTTGTACGAACTCTATTTATGGCGCCGTGTCGATATTAATCAACATTTCTAAGGCCGTAAATATTATCGTACCAAAAGACATGCCTTAGAAAAATAAAGTAAAAATATTTTTGGATTTTTCTAGATTTTTCAATTTTTATGGTTTTTATATGGTTTTATATTCTTGTATTTTGCTTTTGTGGATAAAAATATAAACAATATATACAAATGATCACCAAGGATACGGAGAATAGTTTTACCACCACTATTCTTTCGCTTCATCAGCTAGTTCCTTAAGAGTCTGAGGCGAGAAGGTTCTCATTCCTAGCTTGTCGGCCAAAAATTCAATTCGAGCGCGATCTAAAGCCTTCGTGAAAATATCCGCCAATTGATACTCAGATCGGACAAAGTAAAGCTCGATTACTCCATTTTCCACTTGCTCCTTGATGAAGTGGTAGCGAATGTCAATATGCTTCGACCGGGAGAATTGAACATTGTTGCAGCATAAGGCAATTGCACTTTTGTTGTCGCAGTACATCGAAATCTTGTTGAAACCTAGACCATAGTCGGTTAATTGCGATCTCATCCAAAGAATTTGAGCACAACAACCGGACATAGCTATGTATTCTGCTTCCGTACTTGAAATTGCAGCGCTTTTCTGCCTTTTCGATGCCCAACTGATTAATCGATCTCCTAGTAGTTGCAAAGTTCCACTCGTGCTACGCCTTGTATCTTGACAACCCGCATGATCCGCATCTGCATATGCCATTAGTGCAATAGAAGAGTCCTTCGAATACCAAAGTCCCCGATTAATGGTTCCTTTAAGATATCGAAAGATCCTTTTAACAGTAGCTAAGTGTAACTCAGTAGGCCTAGTTTGATATCTAGCACACATACATATAGCAAACTGAAGATCAGGTCTACTGGCTGTGATATACAGAAGAGTACCTATCATTCCACGATAAAGTGTCGGATCAACGGCAACTCCATGAGGATCTGCATCAAGCTTAGTTCGTTCCACCATTGGAGTATCCACGGGGTCGCAAGATTCCATCTTATACTTCTGAAGCGATTCAAGGGCATACTTGGATTGATTGATAAAGATGCCTCTGGGACTCTGAGATATCTGAAGACCTAAGAAGAATGATACCTTGCCCATCATTGACATCTTAAACTTGGAAGACATGAGTTTCCCAAATTCGTTCGATAAAGTTTGGGTCGAGGCTGCAAATATAATATCATCAACATATATTTGTACCATAATCATATCTTTACCTCGTTTCTGAATGAACAGCGTAGGATCCACCTTGCCTTTAGCGAAGCCTTGCGTAATGAGGAATTGTGACAAAAGATCATACCATGCGCGAGGAGCTTGCTTCAACCCATAGAGAGCCTTCTTAAGCTTGTACACATGATTAGGATAATTAGGATTCACAAAACCATCAGGCTGTTGAACATAGACCTCTTCCTTCAGTTCACCATTAAGAAATGCCGTCTTCACATCCATCTGATAGACAATCATATTCATATGGGCTGCATAAGCGAGGAATAGTCTAATAGCTTCCAAACGGGCAACAGGTGCAAAGGATTCCATAAAGTCGATGCCCAATAATTGCTTGTATCCACGAGCTACTAGACGAGCTTTGTTCTTCAATATTCCGCCTAACTCATCAAGTTTCACCTTGTAAACCCATTTCAAAGTGAGTAACTGCACTTGATCCGGGCATGGGACAAGTTCCCAAACATCAAGACGTATGAATTCGTTAAGTTCTTCTTGCATATCTTCTATCCAACAGGATTGAGTAAAAGCTTGTTGCCATGTCTTAGGTTCAACTTCAGTGAGAAAAGCATCAAAGTGACAAAACAATGCACTTTCTTGTAACTGACTTCGTGTGGATACCGGACGATTAGGGTCACCAATAATAGAATCTATAGGATGATCCTTTGTCCACTTACTGTCATGTTCACGAATCCGTGGATTAGAGTAAACTGTAGAAGGAGCTTCCTCTGAGGTGGACGACCCGGCTTGATTAGGGTCAGGAATAGATACACCAAAGAATGGAAGTTCACGCATTTGAGCGAATTCCAAATCGTGATCATCATCATCCTCTTCATCATCAATAGGCATGACATGGGTAGTTGTTACTTGTGTTGGTTGAGAATTACTCGTTGTTGGTATATCTTGACCAATTGTTGGTGTAGGTGTGTCTGATTGTGCTTCGGTTGCTGGAGCGACAACTTCGGTTACCGGAGCTATTACCTCAGGTTCTAGAGCAACAAAAGTTGGAGGAGTAAAGAATTCATCAAAGAACGGTTGAAACAACGTATCCCATTCCTTCCTAGTAGGTGGTGTAAATGATGATGAAGTAGGGTTGTTTGGGACAAGACCAGAACTTATGTTACTGGGTCCCATTTCATGAAGTGCGGGTTCAGAGCTGCTTTGCTCAGAAGCCATAGCTGTCAGCTCATCAAAATCAACATTCATAGTTTCAAGGATTTTGCGAGAGTTACGGTTGTAGATTCGGTATGCCTTCTTTGCGGGTGCGTAACCAATGAAAATACCAATATCAGCCTTTGGTTGAAGTTTTCCCAAATTGTCACCATCATTGTTTGGATAGCAAAGAGAACCAAATACATGAAGATATGATAAATCTGGTACTTTTCCATGGAGAAGCTCATAAGGTGTTTTACCATGGCGTTTACGAATTAGTGACCGGTTTTGGGTGTACACTGCTGTAGATACTGCTTCTGCCCATAAAAACAATGGAGCCTTTGCGTAGATTAACATCGTTCGAGCAGCTTCCATAAGTGTGCGATTTCGCCTTTCAACGACACCGTTTTGTTGTGGAGTGCGTGCAACGGATGTTTCATGAGATATGCCAACTTCTTCATAATAATCACGCAAAATTTGATTCACAAATTCGGTTCCATTATCTGTACGAATGCGTCGGACAGTAGTGTTGAGACGCACTTGAATCATCTTGAGAAATCTGATGATGAATTTAGGTGCCTCATTTTTGGCTTTAAAAAATTTCACCCATGTAAACCGAGAGTAATCATCGACAATGACGAGGATGTACTTTTTGCCACTAAGACTTTCAACACGCATTGGCCCATAAAGATCCATATGCAATAGATAAAGTTTCTCTTGGTTTGTATCTTCAGTCTTGGGTTTGTAAGATTTCTTAGTGCTTTTCCCCATTGTACACGCGGAACACAAATGATCCTTGTGAAATGATAGTTTAGGAAGACCACGAACAAGTTCGTTTTTCGCCAAATGATTAATAGCGTCAAAGTTAAGATGAGATAACCGTCGATTCCATAACCATGACTTAGTCTTCGATGCTTTGGAGAGAAGACATACGGGAGAGGCGGCCATCATGTCGTGTAGAGACAAAGTATACAAATTATTCCCTCGAGTTCCTTTCAATAAATCAACCCCTTCCAAATTACGAATGAAGCAGGTATGCTCTCGAAAAGCAACTTCTAGGTTTGCATCACAAAATTGTCCCACAGAAAATAAGTTGTGACCGAGACCTTCCACGTAATACACTCTTGAAATTATAACATTCCCAATATGATATTCACCATAACCCATTATCTTTGCAATATGATCATTTCCAAATCTAACCGTACCAAGAAACTTGCTGACGAAATTTCTGAGCTGAGAGCGATCTCCGGTCATATGCTTGGAGCAACCAGAGTCCAAATACCAGAGAACAATTTGGACCACCTGTTTTCAACAACAACAGTAGACAATGCATTGGAAACTATTGGTTCCGGAGTGTTAGCAGATACAGATATAGAATTATCAGAATTGCTAACATTTTTGAGATCCTTAGATTTCCTGCGTTTTCTAATGTGAGTTTTAGCACTAACAGGTTTTACTGTCCCAACTTTCTTAGGTTTTGGATTATTCGCGGGCACTACAGTGGGAGTAGACCTATTTAAAGGGCACTTGGTTCCTACAGTAGTGTCGGTGTTCCTAGTTAAAGGACACGCTTGTGTTTTGGTAGCCTTGGTACTCCTAGTTAAAGGGCACGCTTTCTTTGCTTTAGTGGGAGTGATCCTAGTCAAAGGGCACATATTTCCTACTATAGTGAAAGTTCTACCAGTGGGGCGCCACATCCAACCAACTTGGGTTAACACCTTCCCAGTCGGTTTCCATTCTAATCCATTTTTCCGGGCATGCATCTCATTCACATGGTCAATAAGGCAAGAATCATGATGACTAGAAAGCATACATTCATTGCAATTCCAACATTTTAAATTAGAATTCACAGTAGGCTTAGAACGCTGCACAACCGCAGAGCCTTTAGGTTTAGCTACATGATTCTTTTTATTCAAAACAGAAATAACATTCCTAGGATGGGCTTCTACTTTCTTCTTCACTTGACTACTAGATGGGGGCAAGATCCTATCATTCTTCTTGTTTCTTTTAAGCTTAGATCTTTGAGCCTTAGTAGTGGTGCTTACTCCTGTAGAAGGCAACACGGGAATATTAGAAGCTGGTTTTGATTCCGCCTTATCTTTAGTGACCAATGTTTGAGATGGTTTAGTCCTAGGGCCCTTGTTAAGTGGTGTGACGGCTATTAGGTTCCTTTGGATTGTACTAGAGGACGATGCTGAGACAGTGGCTGCGTTATCCACAACATTCTTACCTTTTAGAGTTCGAAGTGTTTCCTTTAACTCAGCCAAGACCAGATTCTTATCACAAATTTGTTCCCTCAAATCAGATATTTCCACCGACTTTCGATTCAATTGTTCAATCAATGATTGATTCTGTGCAGTGGTATTAGCACATGCAGGCTTTACTGAATCGAAGAGTCGTGTATTTTTCTGTTTTAAGTTATCAACTTTGGACAAAATCTTGGAAACTCGATTATCTAGATCCAGTTTAAGATTCTCAGCGGCCTCAAGTACGTTCACACAGTTAAGCTCCTTAGATTTCTCTATTTCTATCGGCAAAGAGTTAGCAACTTTTTCACTCGACTGACGCTGTTTTGATTGTAAATTCAATCGAAAATTCTTTTCGAAATTTGCATCATTGATATTAACACCTTCGAATGACGTTTCAAAGATTTCTTGAATAAATTGTTGCTTGCATTCAAGCGAAATACAATGTGTTTGAATCTCATCAAAATGTTTTGAAAGCGAAGAATATGAATCTTGAAGCTTTAAAAATTCAGCGTCAGATTCGTGACAAGTACTATCTACCACAGTATCCACAGATTCAACATTATGCACAATAGAATCATTATCAACACTTGTATTCACACAGACAGAAACTATATCATGAGACATCACTTGATTCAGAAGCAGATCATTATGGCGTGAAACTCGTTCTATTTCAAGTAAACTGTTTTCATAAGCATCTTCCATTTCATTGAAAACACGTCTAACTTCTTCTATTTCCAAAAACAAATCTTGATCAATAGTACGAAGGCAAGCTTTAACATTGTTTACAAACGGAACAATTTCATCTCGAAACGCAGCTCTTGTGTGCTCAAAGTTCCATTCACCTTCCGTTATGGCCGTGGCCGTCGTACGTTCCAAAATGACCTTGTCAAAATCGGCTAAGTGTTGGTGAACCGTATTTAAGTTAACGGACGCCTTACTTACCGGTGGAATTAACTTCGTTAAATCCTTTTTGACGAGTGTAGGAGACGTACTAGGAAGGTTTTCATTTGACAAACTTTGGGGCACAAGAACTGTTAATTCTGCTAATTCCTTTTGTAAGCGAATGCGTGTCTTTTTCGAAAATTGATCTTTGTTATGTTGATCATAATCAATTGTATGGAATTTTGAAAGCATTTTAGAATGAGTTTCATCCCCAAGTGATTGTGTCTCCTCAGTACTACGAACAAAAGGTGCTTCTTTCGATTTTCCAATTATGGTCATATCATAAAGTCCGGGAATATATTCCTGAGCTTGTTTTGCATAACCGGGATTAGGTGGTAAATCTTGAAGACGCTTAAGTTCGAATTCTTTAAATGATTTAGTTAAAAGATGAACATTTTCTGTGGAAGCGTATTGTTTTAAAAGCTGTTGTTCTTTGAATTTAAGAAGTTTGGTAGCATTAATTTCCGATTCAACCTTTTTAGACTCGAGAGTTTCGAAATCCATTTTAAGTTTCTGAAAATCATTGACAACCGACTCCTTTTCTTTTAATTCATTGGAAAGATTAGCTTTTAATGATTCTATTTCTTTCAAGTGTTCAATCTTTTCAAAACGAAATTGGTCAAATTCAGAACATGTTATTTTCTCTTCTTGAGGGACCATTTCAAAAGTTTTAACCTTTTCTTTATGCAACGCAAGCTCAGCAGTTAGGGTGGAATTGGTATCTACGGATTGTCTGAGGGCCATATGCATTTGATCAATAATATGTTTAGGCACCATTACCAAATCATGTTGAGCATAAGATTCCATACCCGTCGTAGCATTTGGTTGAGGTTCACTCAAATGTGTACAATTGGATACTACAACATTTGAGTTACTAGTTCCCGAATGCTGTTCGAGGTTGTCATTTTCATGCCCAACTTGATGTTGGTTATCATCAATATTATTAGATGTGGTTGGTACCTCACTGATGACATCAGAACCGTAGTGAGAGAGATTAGCAACGAGAGCATCTTGGGCAGAGTGAATGTCATCACAGTCCGAATCGTATGCATCAAGATCGTCCGCTTGATAAGCTGCATTAGAAGTGGAAACAACTGCAATGCCTTCAGTATCTGCTGCCCCTGGGTCTGCAAGAAATGCTAACTCCTCTGAATCCAAAATCTTCCCCTTAGACTGAGCATCAACCAAATACATCTTCTCACGAAACCATGCATCATCCCTTCTCCTTTTCGGCTGAGTGCATTCCCTAGCCATATGACCTTGTCCTCGGCAATTGTAGCAAGTCACAACCTTCTTAGGACCCATAGGACTCCCATTTCCACTAGCTTGAGCATTCACAGCTTGATTGTTCCCAGTCCTTGAAGGAGGTCCATATGAATTTTGCCTTCCCTGAATAGGTTGCACCGTCACTTGACCATCTTGAACAGTGGCTTGTTGTCGAGGATTTGATGAGGTGCGGAGCTGATTGTTTGTTGGTGGAAATCCTCTAGTTGCAACAAGTTTTGACAAGTAGGCGGTGAGATGGTTTAGAACATCAGCTGGCGTATCATTTGGAGTAAAGACCGGTGCTTGGATTGGTGGAAGTTCATTAGAGTAGAAAGCTTGTGCTGGTTGTGCTTCTATTGGAAAATATCCTTGCTGAGGAGTATAGCCCAATGGAGAAGTGTTGGCTTGTGATGGTGATGATTGATATTGTGGTTGCTGTTGAAAAGATTGTTGATGAACACTTTGTTGATATTCTTGCTGTGGCATCATTGGTGGTTGATAAGATGGTTGCTGTGGTTGCTGATAGATGTGTGTTGGTGGCTGCTGCAAGTATGATGGTTGTTGATAAGTAAAAGCCATGTTTTGTTGAGAAGCATACATTGCAAGTGGATCATGAACTTGAGGTGTAGACAACCGAGCCTCGATCACATGGCATTCGTGTTGTTGAAGAAAAGCTTGTAGTTGATCCACATTGGTGTTATGCAAATCCTTAGCCAATTTAACATCCGTCACGTATTTTTTCCATTCTGGAGGAAGAGTGTTCAAATACTTGGTGTTCAATTGAAAGGTAGGAATTGCCATGCCATAGATATTTAGCTCATTCAACAATAGGGTAAATCTCAGATAGTAGTCATTGAGAGTCTCCCCTGGCACATAGGCAAACTTATCAAAAGTATCATAAAGCTTACACTCTCGTTCTTGTTTAGTTAACGAGGTGCCTTGCATTAGAACACGAATTCTATCCCATAACTCTTTCGCAACTTTATGTTTGCTGACGAGTTTGTAGACATCTGGAGGAAGAGCTTGGAGAATGATGTTTGTAGCATACTTATCACATTTATCTTGAATCTTCATATCTCCAGTCAACTCACCCGTTGTGCGAGGACGAGTGGTCGTACCTTCCGTCACAGTACCATAATCTAATGGTCCATTGAGCACAAATGCCCAAATTAGATGTCCATTCTCCTTGTTCAACATATAAAGTTCCATACGAGAAGCCCATTCCTCATACATAGTCTTCACCAACATTGGTGGACGATTATCCGTACCCGAGAGGATGGACTTATCAGTAAGAGATGTATACTCCATTTCAATAAGTTAAGATTTACAAAGTTGATCGAACAATGAAATAAGGTTAAGTATTTTTGTGTTGTTGTGAGTTAGAATCGAGAAACAATGTTAAAATCCCCTAAAATATGTTCTCGATAAACCAAAAATTCCAAGTCAAAATTACACACGGAATGCCAGATCGTAATGTCAGATCGTAATACCAGATCGGAATGTCAGATCGTAATACCAGATCGGAATACCAGATCGTAATGTAACACTGTCGGAATGATGATGGTATCGGAATGCCTAGATCGCAATGCAGAGCGGTCGCAATGTTCAGATCGCAAAGCCCTATCGGAGTGTTCAGATCGCAAAGCCCTATCGGAATGTTCAGATCGCAAAGACTATCGGAATGATTCAGATCGCAAAGTGGCTGTCAAAATTCGAGCAGAGTAATGACTTAACAAACCTTCCTTATACCCGTCGGAATCTCAGATCGCAATAGCTATCGGAATGATTCAGATCGGAATAAGTGATAAAAATCCCACGATCGCAATGTAGAAACCAATCCCTTTCCGATGGACGGTTATTGCGATGGAAGCCCAAGTACAATTGTACTTTCCGATGGATGCTTCTGCTGAAATTTCGGAATGAAGAACACCCAACTTTTTTGCACTTTTGATCCAAGAAAGATGATGTTTTAACGAAAACCAAGATACCAAGAACATTTAACACGAATCCCTATGTTATACTACTTTAAACTCCGATCCAACACAAAAAAAATTTTTTGAAGATTCGGCTAAAAACAAACCACAATCTACGAAATGTTTAGAACACAATACTCAACACAAAAACAAACCTATATTTCATCCCAAGCTCTTGATACCATTTGTAGATTTGTAAATCTATGCTTATGATTTTAGAGAGAGAAAGAGATAGAAAGATGGTGGATTTCACACTTCTAGAGAGAGAAAGTTAAGAACAACTATGTGTAAATTAATGAAAACCACACCCTCTCCATCAAAGGAGAGGGTTTATATACCCAAGCCTTGTAATGGGCTTGGGCTTACACTTTTGGGCCGGCCTACACATGTTGTAGGCTAGGCTTGGACTTGTTTGATAAGTAATGAAGATTAACTAAACTACGAGCTATTACATGGACTATTAATGGAGTGACCGATCCTTCTTAATACGTAAAACGTATTTCCAACAACTATGTCATACAATTCTCAGAACTCATCCTACCAACTGATGTCTCAGTTAAGTTAGGGATTATTTTTAAAATATACCACAATGAATACTAATCTACAAGAGTCATTAGGTGTCCCACCTGTCCCGGAAGATCCATCGGTCCCAATTCAGAAGAAGATTTCTTCAATTTATTTCTTGGACACTGGGCAT
Organism: Glebionis coronaria; assembly: GCA_025667525.1. Lineage (NCBI taxonomy): Eukaryota > Viridiplantae > Streptophyta > Magnoliopsida > Asterales > Asteraceae > Glebionis > Glebionis coronaria. Next base: position 172,209,742 of record CM046879.1, on the reverse strand, counting down.
CCTCGTTAGTGGACAATGGTCTAGGAACAACCCTTAACACGAACTATCAATCAATCAAAACCTTATAATTCAATCACAGGACTTAATGACTTCTATTAACAATCTCATATTCCATACGGGTTAAATTTTACTTTATTAAAATTTTAACCAATTTTTTACTCAATTCGATATCCTACCTCATTTTCTAATACTTTCAATCTTATTCTTAGGCCTTAATAGGCAATAAAAGCTCGATATGAACAACACTTAATTTCCAATCCTATATCTCTTACAACAACAATTATCAAATGAGTCATTAATATAAAATGACTTGATCATTCAACTAGACTTCTCGGAAAGGTATTAGTGGCATGAGTCTTTTGGGTAACGGTTCCAATGACAGCCTCAAGTGCAACATTCACCCTTTCGATTTCAAATTTAAGAATTGGGTGACAACGACTCAGATGACATCTTTCTAGGTGGTAACGTTTTGTCAAACTCCACTCTATAAGAAAAGATCGTCATGACATTGATATCAGTTTTAATTTCGCCAATTCTTCTTCAATGTCACAATCAACTAATATCTACATTTCTACGAATATCAACCATTTGTTGGGATCATAAATATCCACAACTTGGTTTAGATCTAGGATAGCTAGAATTCCTACGAGAACAGCTTCGATTAATTTACTAGGGGATTTAGGGTACATTGTGACAATCTACGTCGTATAAATACCTCGTATAAAAATCAAAATAATCATCAAACAATCATGTAATAAAATTACATCATATATATATATATATATAATCCAAGTTATATATATATATATATATTAAAATAACACTTCTCAGTCTTGGCCTTGTCGGTAACTCGGGAATTCTTCGGCACCGTTATAGTCAAAAGATTTTTAGACATTTTTAGAAAAATGTTTATAGTTAAAAGATTTTGAAATGTTTTATTCAAAACCTTGGTTTTAAAAATCTTTCGTTCTCTATAACGAGAGCTCTGATATCAAACTATAACACCCCCAAATTTATACAACTCAATACAGCGGAAGACTAGTTGGTGTTACGGGATAGCACATTACTCACATCATAGACAACGCATAAAAATCGCGTCGTTTATTAATAAAGCATTTCCATTCATAAATATCAAAGTTACATCGGTCCCAAGTCATTACATTTCATACAAAGTTTTACAAAATATTTGAATGGAAAATATTGTTTATGTGCGGGCCATGAATTCTTGTCGTCTTCCCGAGAATTACCTTCAAGTACCTGAGATAAAACATGTTAAAAGAAAAGGTCAGCGATAACGCCGAGTGAATTCATAGAGTTTAATAAAATCCATCAATATAATATCAGTATAAAATTATTACTGAAAATCATCTTGTACAAATCATTTTAATAGGCCATAAAATAGCCATAGTCATTTTATACAAATCTTTATCGAAAATCATAATATAGGCATTTGCCTTAAAAATCATTATACGAATCATTGTCGTTAAAAACACCATACAATACGTTTTGCAACGTTGTATAGATTAAATAAAACCGTTATATGAATATGGTTGTAAAAAGCCTTAAAAATCATTATACGAGCCAATGTCGTAAAAACGTCATACAATACGTCTTACGACGTTGTATGAAAATAAAAACCGTTATATGAATATGGTTATGAAAACCAAAACACAAACATAATATCAATAGTATGACCCAGTATTGCTAGTCAGGCAATACATCGTAATTCGGAGCGTCTAGTAGTATTTCGTTAGTTTTAGATTATTATAAGCCGCATGACATTGTTACCTTACTAAACCAACAACGGGTAGCTAACCCGATACCAAGTTTGCCCATCTAAAGTAGCGTGTCGTCACAAAGGTCACGCTATGGAAATCTTCTGATACATAAATTCGCTTACCAATCAATGTGGCACGACGGAGATCAACCGTCAAGGCGCGAACTGGGGTGATCGTCCCCAAATAGTACTATTAAATGCATAAGCGTCTACCAACTCCCGGTAGTTCACAATTCATGCTAATGGGACTTTTAGTGACATAACCTAACTTTAATAATCCATTTAATTTCATCTATCGGGTCCTTTAATCATTTATCGGGTCATACAATCGGGTCATTCAATCATTCGGGGTCCAAAATCAATAAACAAACAATCGGGACAAATGGTGTCCTAATTTTATAAAAACCAACATGTTATCTCCCTCGCGGGTTTATAAAACATTTATAAAAACATTTAAAAGAGTGCGAGGCTATGAACTCACGTTGATATTGGAAAGCGGGTTATCGGCAACTCGGACGTACGGTACGTGCTTCAATCACGGAAACCTAGACAAATAATACTCGTCTTAGACTCATGTCCAATGACTTTATAAAAATAACAATTATGTATACATATGATGATTATATATATATATGATGATCAAGTGGGTTTACATATTCCGTTTTACTCATTTTAGTGTTATGTGTCGGTAACATTTATACTAGTTTACTAGTTTTACCTATTTACACGTTTTAAGTCCAATAAGCCTATTATAAGTTTATTAACTTGTATTAATCCATGTTATACTTATATTATCAGTAGTTAAACTTTACAAGTTGGGCCCAAATGTGTTAAGCCCAATAAGTTATTTTTATGAGTGTTTATCTCATTTAGTCCAATTATTAGCTCAAGTATTAGTCCAATATGTTTACTTAGTTCGTTAATGTCCGTATGCCCTATAGTTCGGGTTTTATCGGTTTTTACTTGTTATACATGTCTATATATCAGTATATAAGTTTTATAAAGTTTTCATTAGACGGGTCCAACCATCTAAGTTTTATTTAACAAAAACGTTAATTTTACGGCGATAGCCGAAAAAGTCGTAAAAACAATGTTTATAGTTTTATAACTTATAAGTATTATTTCACTACCATTTATATAAGTTATTCATTCATTTACCCTTTTACATATTTATATAAATAAGTTTTATAAGTTAGTGGGTTTTCATTTATATTTTATACTATTAAATTTTGAGTGCTTATATAATAGTATTATTTTTTAATTTCCAAAAATCTGATTTTTATCTTTACTTTCACCAAAACTGCCATATCTTGAGTTATATATGGAGATAGAAGCTCAAATATTTATCACATGAACTACATAATATGTGCTCCATTTAACTTTTCTATAGCTACTGTTGAATCATCCTTTAAGTATTTTCTAAAAATCGTCCAAAACAGTAACCTCAGATTTATACCCTAAACTTGTTTTGATCATATCTCACTCATTACAATGATTCCATTGCATGGCCAACTCTCACATGTGTACAAGACATATAGCTTACTGTAAATGGATTCTACTTCATCATTTTATCAGTCCATGACCTGTTTCTTTACTGTTTTATACAGCCAACAAATTTAACCAAGATTTTAACCTTGTTTCTTATGGTTTTTCACCTTTTTAATCATGTTTATCAACACCAAATCCCCACATAACACTTTTATCATCATATAATCATCATATACATATACAATAGGAAAGAAAATACATGATTACATAATCAAAATAACAAGAGGATGAGGAGAACAATCTTTATACCACCATGATGATGAAATGATGAGCTTTTGGATGAACAAGACATGGTTTTGGGTAACCAATCTTATGAGATATCAACACCACTTCTAGGATCACCAAGTATTTGTAGATTCCTCCAAAAATCAGCCCTTGTTCTTCATGAAAACACCTTAAGAAATCAGCCCCAAACTCCCTTGAAAACTCCTTTTTACATGTTAAGATCACCTCCAATCTTCATAACTTCAATGGGTTTTCATCATATGTGTGAATAGCATATGATTTCATGGTTAAATCAAGATCAAATGGGTTATTTAGGGTGAGAGTAGGACGAATTTTTGAGAGAGAAATGGGAGGATGAGAGTGGTTTGCATGAGTGAAAATGGTGGTTATGAGTAGCTAGTTGTTTTTGTGGGATGAGTGGAAGAAACTAGCTTAAGTGTTAAGCTAGTGCTTACACTTGTAAGCTACAAGTTAACATGATGCCACATCTTTGATGTGGTGTCATGTTGTGCCATCCCATGTGTATTAGTGGGGTGGGATAATGTATTTTGTCCCACCTCACTAATTTACGGGTATTCCTAGATTCTATTTTCCTCGATTTGCGTGCCCTCGGGTCGTTTCACAAAAAATGTTTTTATAAATTATGAATCAACGACACAAAACGAATCCAATAAAAATTGTCTCATAAAAAACGGAGTTCGAAAACGTAAATACGAAATCCTAAGGTTTCCGGTTTAGTCGTAAAGGACGTTAAAATAAAATCGTAAGTCCTAGTCTTTTCTCGTAAATTTGTGAGTTTATGAACCAACCCAAATTTAAAACTCCAAAATAATATTCATGGACAAATTTATTTTCTGAAATGTCAGACTGCCACCAAAGACGGTGTATGTAAACGTAAGCACGTAACGTTGAATCCTCCGGTTTAGACGTAGTCGATGCTACTCCAAGACGTAAATCCAAATTTCTTCCCAAAAATAAGTGAGTTCATATTGTAACATTAAAATAATGTTTTTAAATAATATTCGAGAATAAAATATCAACCATAAATTGACGGATTGTCATAAATACAAATGACCAACCTCCTCCTAACATGCTAGGAGTAGGGTATATATAGTCCACCCACATGCGGACTTGTAAGGGCTATATATTAATGGGTCGAGCTTTCCTTTTAGGCTTTAGTTACTTATAAATGAACTTTAGCTTAAAGTTAAGTCCGTAAAACACGACTAACCTACTACCTATTACAACGTTCTAAAATACGATACATAATAAACATATGACCGAACATTCTTGCTTGGCTCAATATTTTGAGGCTAACAATCTCCCCCAATGAGAGGTCATAACCCTTTGTCATTTGGAGATTTGTGGAGATTACTAATCTTGCCATAAATGAGTCTTGAACGTGTAATAGTAGTCTTATTCCTTCATGCTGTGATCTTTCAGCCTTTGTCGTTGTCTTTCGACTTTATCTTTTGATCTTAAGATCTTCAAATCATCCTTGACTTGTCTTTGCCATCTTGCGATCTTGTGTCTTCATCCACATGCTCACACTATTAATTGTTCAATATGTCTTTAGGCATGAGTATGTGGTTTTGAATCTTTGACTTTGCCGAGTACACCGTAACGCCACCTTCTCGAGACAAAACATAGACACGGACTGAATGGCTTTAACATTCGTCCTGAATCGGTAGCTTTTTACCTCCGATCGATGAAGACCGTTATACGATATTAAATACCGTACCTGTGATTAGGTAGATTCATTTAGGAATCTCCTTGACAGGGTTTCACGGCTGTACTAGCCGTTCTCTTTACTCGACCGTCTCAAAGCAAGACTGCGAACATAAAGAGTGAATCAATTGGATAAATATCCGCTTGATTAAAGTCGTCAATTTAAATTCCTGGAACAAGTGTGATTCATAAAGAATCTTACCATTGTTGCTTTCCGGTTGACACAAGCTTGATTCATAAGAATCTCGCAAGTCACCTACTGTAGCGCTGTTTGAGGTTGACGCTAGAAGGATTTCCATTCGTCAATATGAATATTAATGAATATCACTCTGAATGTTCTGGCAAGATCATAAAGATATCGCGTAGATACCTGAAACGAGTTTGAATCAATTCAGAATCAAACCATTGTTGCTTTTCAGTTTACACATGTTCAAATCATAAATAATGTTACACATGACCTGCCGTAGTGATGTTTGATGATAACACTGGAAGGATTTCTACTCATCATTGTGAATACTAAGTAGTGTCACTCTGAGTGTTCTAGCAATATCGCAAGGATATAGCGTAGGACTGTCTTGTTCGTCATCTGTGTGTCCTAACGAGATTTTATTGATCTCTAGGCTCTAGACTCGATTTGTGCACTTTTAGTGGTCAGAGGCTGAAGCAGATGCCACCTATTTAATATCAACTATCTCGGAGTGAGAAAGTCAACATAATTCATGTTGATCTCCGTGACAATAAAACAAACTTCTTTTGAGAGAAGCCTGAGTAGCTGGGGAAGGGTTGTGCATTACATCTTTGGGTCCATGATGAGTTGTCTTCATGATGTGTTGATCTGGTTTCTGCCTAAGTTGTATGGAGGGCTTCTTTCTTTTCACCCTTTATCCTTACGTTTCTTTTTCATTCTTCAACCCCTTCAATGCTTACCAAGACATCATTACTAGCACCTTGTTGTGATTGTTCAAGTGCTAGCATTAGTACTTAGTCAGCATTCAGCTACGTTCACATTCTACTCCATCTTTCCTAAGGACTTCTAATAATCTATTGGATTGTCCCTGGGAAGATCCCTCCGGTTCTGGTTGGATCATAGGACTTAAACCTAACCACCCTTTTTACTCTAATAACGTCGTGAATTAAAGATGTTGTGGGTATGAGATTGTAACCATAAAACCACTAGAGAGTCTAACAAAGTGTTTGAAAAATATTTAACCCCTCGATAGTTTTGTCGTTTCAGAAATGCTCCCCCTTCACATGTGCATCGATAATCGAAAGTGTTTTGCACATGTGGGTAAGAGTTAAAGTGATTGAGTCTTATATAAGATTACATTTTAATCACATTTTCTCCCCCTATCTCTAATATATAAAATCTTTTGATATTAGAGATACCAAATTTGATTAAAATATATTTTGAAAAATAGTCTTGAAAATCTTCGGGAGAAAGATGTGTCAAACTTAGCATGAATTTGGAAAGCTCCCCCTCAAAAATTGATCCAATTGAATTGTCATTATGAGGATGTGATCCATATTTCGCTTTTTGAGGATGGGAGTTGTTGAACACACAATTTTTGAAAGATTCTGAATAATCATTGAAAAATTCTTTAAAAAATTATGTTCAACGCTTTTTGAAAAACTCTATTTCTTTTTGGCGAAGAGGTTTTTCTAATGCATAAACTTGAGTTCATAGACTTTGAATGTCTTGACAAATCCACTCAAGTGTAAGAAGATTTCTATTCTTTTGTTGAGGGTAAGAGCACGAGATCGTACACTCCCCCGTGAATATAGATCCGGGTTGCAATCTGAAAGTGATTACAAGCTATTGTGTTGAGCTCAAAACGTTGAATGTTTTGTGACAAGCTCAACCCAAGATAGATTTCTCTACCCGTTGTTTGGAAATATTGTCCAAAATAGACAATTTCCTTTATTAAATATAAATGACATGTTTTGAATAATATCTACAACTTTCATTCGAGCTTTATGTACATACCCGTGTCGTTATTGAGCGACATTTTTAGGCACGTCCATATTATCGATACTGAAAGACATGTCGAGAAGAATATTTTTGGATTTTCAAAGATTTTAAATTTTGTGTTTTGCTTTTATATGTTCTATATTTTTGTATTTTGCTTTATCAATGATATTTACAAGTAGATGTTTGATAGACGAATCAAGCAGGCACTTTTTCCAGAATCTCCAGGTCTACTGGAGTCAAACATCTCATACCTATTTGCCTAACGAGGTACTCTAACCTATCTTTCGATAGAGCTTTCGTAAACAAGTCGGCTAATTGGTAATCAGTTCCAACAAAGTATAACTCAACGATACCTCTTTCAACTTGTTCCTTTATGAAGTGGTATCTGACATCAACGTGCTTCGTGCGAGAATGTTGTACTGGATTGCAGGAGATGGCTATGGCCGACTTTGAGTCACAGTACATAGGTACTTTATCAAAGTGGAAGTCATAATCCGTGAGTTGTGTTATCATCCATAGAACTTGAGCACAACACGCAGATAGAGACACATACTCCGCTTCGGCTGATGAAAGTGACGTGCAATCCTGCTTCTTGGAAGACCATCCCACAAGCTTATCTTGACCTAGAAATTGTGCACCACCGGAAGTACTTTTTCGTGTATCAAGACAACCTGTATGATCAGAATCTAAATAGGCCGTTAGAAAGAAATCAGTTTCCCTCGGATACCAGAGTTCCAAATTAATGGTATTCTTGAGGTACCGAAAGATCCGTTTAACCTCCTTGAGGTGCTTTTTAGTGGGTCGTACTTGATATCGTGCACAATAGCACGTAGCATGTGAAATATCGGTTCTGCTTGCTGTCAAGTACATGAGAGAGCCGATCATGGAACGATATCACGTTTGATCTATGGCATTTCCCTCTAAGTCAGCATCTAGCAATGTGGTTGATAATGGTGTCCCAACGGGGTCACATGAGGTCATACCATGATTTTTTATTATCTCTTGACAATACTTAGCTTGGTTGATAAAGATACCACTTGGGGATTGGTGAACTTGAATTCCTAGAGAGAATTTTAGTTCGCCCATCATTGACATTTCAAATTTGTTGTGCATTACTTTTTCAAACCATTTTGAAAGTTTTGGGATTGTAGACCCGAAAATAATGTCATCAACATAAATCTGCACAAGAAAATGTCATCCCCATATTTATAAGTGAATAAATTTAGATCAATGGAACCTTTGGAGAAACCTTTGGATACCAGAAATTTTGAGAGCTCATCGTACCACGTCCTTGGAGCTTTCTTGAGTCCATAAAGTGCTTTGTGTAGACGATACACCTTGTCAGGATAATAAGGATTGACGAATCCTTCCGACTGTGTGACATATACTTCTTCCTTCAAAGGACCGTTAAGAAACGTCGTCTTTACGTCCATTTGATAAACGATGAATCCCTTATGTGCAGCATAAGCAAGGAAATTCCTGACCGCTTCCTTACAAGCAACTGGTGCAAATGATTCTTCAAAATCAATTCCCTCTTTCTGGCCATACCCCTTAGCCACTAGCCTATCTTTGTTCTTGATGATCGCGTTTTCTTCATCCATCTTGTTTTTCCAGATCCAACTAAGATTTAATGGAATCACATCGTATGGTCTGTCAATAAGTTCCCAAACCTTAAGTCTTTCAAATTGTTGAAGTTCATTCGTCATCGACTCAATCCAATCATGATCATCCATGGCTTCTTTGATGTTTTTTGGTGCAGCTGTACTCACGGTGAGTGCGAACATACAAACATCGCCACTGGTTTCTAATTGTCGTCTTGTACGAATAGGCTGTGAAGGGTTTCCAATTACTTGAACCAAAGGATTATCTCGGGTCCAATGATGTATTGACGTATGTCGTTGATAAAACGTATGCATATTTAACGGATCAACATGGCGAGTAGAAGACTCTCCAGTTTCGTGTACTGGTGTACAGAATGGGTTGTGAAAATCGTCATCGTCAGATAATGCATTGTCTGCTTGATTTGTGTTCTCTAGAGCAATGACAATAGTTGTGTATGTTGTAGGATCGATTGTTGAAGTGATATTCTGAGGAGGTAAATCTACAGTAACGCGTGTTGAAGTAGATGAAGTTGTATCCTTTTGTTGACGATGATCGGTATCATCATTCTTATCATGGGTGACAACGGAAGAATTTGATAAAACATGTTTCTCCCCCATGAAATATTCATCAAACATTGGTCCATATAACATTTCCAACTCTTCAAGTGTCGTGTCCACTGTCATATCTGCTCTTGGAACATTTCCTTAAACCAGCGTTGATCTTGACGGTTCATTGTTGTGGTCTTGAGTTCCGAGTTCCGAGTTCCATGCGGTTGTGCACATAAGTCTTTTGTCGTTGTGGATCGGGACATAAACTGTTTTGTTCAAGTGCCATCTCTTGTAATTCATCAAATATGATACGAATAGTCTCGACTATCAATTTTGTTCTCTTGTTGTACACTCTGTATCCCTTAGACTGAGTTGCATATCCCACTAGAATGCATGCATCACCTTTCTCTTTCATCTTGTCCAGATTTTCACCATCTCGAATTATGTAACACGTACATCCAAAAACATGAAGGTGTTTGAGTGAAGTTTTGCGATCATTAATTATGTGATATGGTGTCTTTTCGTGTCTTGGGATAATTAAGGAACGGTTTTGTGTGTAACATGCGGTAGACACGGCTTCGGCCCAAAAGAATAGTGGTAGTTTTGAAGTGGATAATAATGTTCGAGTAGCCTCAACCAATTTACATTTCGTCTTTCAACAACACCATTTTGTTCAGGTGTTCTAGCAATAGATGTTTCGTGTTCAATCCCTTCGGCTTCAAAATAATTCTTTAGAGTTGAATTCAAGAATTTCGTGCCTCTGTTAGTACGTACCACTTTTACTTTAGCTTGAAGACCACGTTGTATCAGATTAAGAAAGTTGATGAGAACTTCGGGTGTTTCATCTTTAGACCTCAAGAAGTGAGTCCACGTGTACCTTGAGTAGTCATCGACAATTACCACAACATATTTCTTCCCATTGATGCTTTGAACACGCATGGGGCCACACAAATCTATATGAAGAAGATCTAACCGTCCTTTAGAGCTTGGTGTACTCTTTGTCTTGAAACTACTCCGTTTAGCTTTATAAAGCTCACAAGAAGAACAAAGATTATCTTTGATGAATTTCAAGTTTGGAAGGCCTCTCACAATATCTTTCTTGGAAAGCAAGTTGATGGTATCAAAATTTAGATGAGATAACCGTTGATGCCATAACCAAGCTTGAGTCGTTGAAGCTTTAGCCATGAAACAAATTGGAGTTGAAAAAGTGGAGTCTTGAAGTGATATAGTGTAGAGATCAGTACCCCGTGAACCGGTAAGTAAGTCATTCCCATCATAATCACGAACAAAACATGTCTTCTTTCTAAGAGAAACCTCCCAATCCGCATCACATAATTGACCAACCGAGAAAAGATTGTGATTGGGCCCTTCGACGTAGTAAACCCTTTTGATTGTGATATTCCCTTGAACCAAATATTCATATCTTAGGATCGATGCAAATTGATCATTTCTGAATTGAGCCGTACCCAAGAAATTCTCCACGAAGTTAATTAGAAGCTTGAGATTCCCCGTCATGTGCTTCGTGCATCCGGAGTCTAGTATGAACAGAATTATTTAGATCACCTGCAGAAGAATTAGAACACGATGGAGCATTTACTATATTGGATTCCATGTTAGTTGTGATTTTGGATTCATTAGTTTCCCTAGTTTCAGCACTTAAAGACACACTAACGCTCATTGTCACATCTTCTTTTCTAACCTTAGGCATCTATTTATATCCTGGAGGACATTGATTAGAAAACTACCATTTCCAATACTTGCTAGAAGACTCATATAATTCCCTAATTATGCTTCTAGGGTTCTTAGTGGTGGAGTCTGATGCAATACTTTTCTTAGGAGGGGTTGCACCAGAATGGTTCACTTTGCGTGTGGGTTTTCTAGTACTAATAGACATCGCAATTTGCTTCTTAGTTCTAGTATCTACGCCTTTGACATTATTCAAAACACACATATCATGATTATCATTGGCACATTTTCCACATTTCACACAAACAAACTTAACATTCAAAGCATTCAAAGTCGAATCATTTAAATCGTCATTACACGCGATTACAGACATTTTATTCTTAGAAACATTCAAATTCCTAGGGTGGTCTTCTACTTTCTTCATCTTCCCTTGACTTTTGTTTTGTCAAACCTTTTTATTCATTCGAGTGCTCTTAAGCTGAGGTCGGCTAACACTAGCAGTAGGGACAACTCCTGTAGTAAAAGACATAGTGTTTCTAGAAGTCTGAGGTGATTGACTTTCTTTGTTATGTGTGGGTTTAGTGGCCAATATGTTCATTAATATTTTAATCACATTTGTGTTCTTAATGCTTTGTGATCGAATACGTGTTTTGGGAGTAATCTGTGGTAACCTATCCTTCCCAACAGTCTTGGGGGCAAACCCAGGTTTTGCAAATGCAAAATTAGAAAAAACAGATGGTTTTCCCAAGACAGAACGTTTAGTCACTTTGTGCGCATTGGGTTGTCTTACATTAGGTTTCTTAACACTAGGTTCCACAATTTTCCCACCCATCTTATCAACGAGTTTCTTCAACTCTGCTATCGCTATTTCCCTGTCTTGTAATAGATCTTTCAAGTCTTTAATATCAAAACTCTTTTCATTCATTTCTTGACACATTTGGGAAAGTTTTTCTTGCAATTTATTATCATGTGGAAAACTTCTGATGTCTTCTTGCAAAGCAAGTTCAAGAGAATGACAATGTTTTTGAAGGAAATCAGTTTTGTGTTGAAGTAACTCAAAAGCCTTTTTATCAACATTTTCTTTATGTTTCGAAAGTTCGGTTTCAAGCCGTTCACACTCTTAGATCTTATCAAGATATTTGTATGCAACATCAGAATATTCATCGATATTAGCACAAGATTGAAGAGTAACACACAAAATATCTTTGAAGAGACATTCTTCTAAGAGTAGATCATATTCGTTTGAAAATTCTGATTTGTCATTTTGAAGTTCCTCAATTTCTTTTTCAAGAGACTCAACATATTTCAAATCATCAAACATTTTAGACCGAATTAATTTTTCAAACTTAAGAACATTTTCTTTTATTATCCTCATATTTGGTATTAAAATTTCTTTCACAAGCACAGTTATATCATGAGGAATCTCTGTTTTCCACTTATCATTTTGACGTTTTTTGTCAATCGCTTTCAACAATTGATTGAACATTATCAATGTGATGTTTAAGAATACCAAGTGTTTTTCTACTTTTGCTTTTAGAAACATCAAGAGTCAAGTAGTTAATATATTTAGAAATATTTGATTTCTTAGTGGCAAAAATTTTCTTCCATAGAATTCTTCGTTGTTTGCTTTCAAGAAACAATTCCTCACAAGACTTCTGTTTTTGTGGAGTGAAAAGACCATAAAGACTGTTTTCATAAGCATAATTATATGGTTTCACAAAATCTTTATTGACCGGCGATCTACTCTCCTCATCCCAAAGGTACGTCTCTTCACTATCGAGCCTAACTATTGGGCAATCATAATTGATCCATTCGGACTCATCAAGATATAAGTGGGGGTTCGCAACTTGAGCTTGTTTGAGGTACTTGGGACTTTCAAAACTAGCTTGACACTTGAAAAACGACCGAGGTGATATCATTCTAACGGTTTGAATAGATTCATGCGTTTTATAAATAACCTTTTTCAAAAAATCAACTTGTTCTTCGAGATCCTTTACTTTTTCAGTATCTTTGCCTTGTCTATTTTTGAAATCTTGTTTTAATTTTTCAACCTCTTATTTCCTTTCGTCAAGAATTTTAACAGAATTGGTGGTATTCATAGAAATCCTCTGTTCAAGTTCGTTTACTTTTGTTGTGGCAAGTTCGTTTACTTTCGTCAAGAATTAAATTGACGTTTTTCTTTAGTTAACAAAGCAAGAGCTTTGTTGTATTTATTTAATCCTCCTTTTTAACGTTAATTACATGACTTTTGTACCCCTCAAGCTCTTTGTCTCTTTGAAGAAGTTGAGCCCTATAACTATCAATAGTCTTACTAGATTTTATAAGAGCGGCTTTGCTTTCTTCAAAGTTTTGAGTGAGCGCTGCGTTTGCCTTCTTTAATTCCTTTTGAATCTTTCTATTTTCATTGACATCTTTTTGTAAACTAGAAATTAAATTATCAAGCGTGACACGCTCCTCGTCATTATACTCATTTGCATGTTGATCATCCTCAAACTCATTATTGCACCATGTCTGATGAATCAGGTGTGGTATTGCTATCAACCGTTTCCAAACACATTATATTCATCATCATGTTGTACCTTATCAATTGGCTCGGTATCAAAGATAGGACCATTGTCATCTTTAGTGACGTTAAGGACATCAAGAATCTTTGCCATGTATGAATAATGTGCCTCGAGTTCTTGGTCGGAGAGTTCATTGTCCGTGTCGTCAAACATTTCTCCTTCCTCGGCTGATAACTTGATCCCAGCTTCCATCTTCTTGCATAGCAACATCTTTTACTTATGATAACCATAATCTTTAACCCTCTTTGGATGCCGGCATTCCCTAGCCAAATGCCCAAAACCTCTGCAGTAAAACATTGAATCCCACTTTGTTGCACAACTTGAGTACCAACAGTTTCCCTATTTCCAACAACAGTAGCAACCCTCTGATTATCATACATAGCGGGTTGTCGATCATACTTTGGAGGACTCTCAGCACGCCTTCGTGTGTCATTCCTTGGAGGACTCTGAGCATAGTTGTTCCTTGTGTTTGATGATGTTCTAAGGTTGTTGTTTGTTGGAAATACGTTTTACGTATAAAGAAAGTCTCGGTCACTCCAACAATATAGTTATAGGCTCGTAGTAGTGTTTAAGTTATATTTATGTTAAACCCGACCCATGAGTATGTTCATGGGCCGGAGGTCCAAGTCCATTAAGGACTTGGGTATATAAACCTCTTTCCACCATGGAAAGAGGTGTTGGTTGTTTCATTTGATTAATATCACTTTTACATTTTTCTCTCATCTCTCTCTCTCTACTTTCTCTCACTAGAAACATCAACCCTCTTGATAAATCAAAGATTATCACACTTCTACATTTATCACATTGCCGCCATTATCAAACTTGTGCATCAACTCGTCTATTGTGTGTTATCTGTTGTGCTAATCTTCTAGGTAACGTTGAATACATGTAATTCTCTTGCTTTATCCATTCATTTACCTCATTTATCTCGGTAAATCTATTGCTCTAGGTTTTCGGTTTCTAAATGTGATAAAAAAAACATGCTTGTTAGAGGGGTTTTGATCTTAATCACGTATTAAACACTGGTTTTGAACTGATTTGATTAAAACATACTTAAAGCCATGAAAATCGTTAAGTTAAGAACCACCTCGTAAAATCCGCCCCAGATTCCGATGACATTGATATCAGATAGATTCCGATCGGACATTCCGATTGGGACATTCCAATTGGGACATTCCGATTGGGACATTCCGAATGGGACATTCCGAATGGGACATTCCGATTGGGACATTCCGATTGGGGCATTCCGATTGGGACATTCCGATTGGGAAATTCCGATTGGGACATTCCGATTAGGACATTCCGATTAGGACATTCCGATTAGGACATTCTGATTGGGACATTCCGATTGGCACATTCTGATTGGGACACTGCGATTGGGACATTCCGATTTGGGACTTTCTGATTAGGTACTTTCCAATAGAATCTTTTCGATGGGTGCATTCCAATAGGGTATTCCAATAGATCAGTGCCTTGTGTTGATAGATTGTACTTAAGATAAGTGGTCTAATAGAATTTGCGAAAAGATTGTTGTTGTATCATCACCTTAAGTTAGTATGCTTTTACACTATGCATTTGACTTAGAATTAGAGCTTCTATAACGAACATAATTTTGATTGGACGTAATTAATTTTTTCTCATAAGAATACTTAAAAGGTTTATTATTACAAAAATTCATCTTATTTTTATAAGTTGATATTTCTGTAAACGAAAGAGATAAAATTATTTACACCATATATTGTGTTTTGTTCTCAGGCAATGGAAGCAATCGCTGAGTTTAAACCTACTGAGGTTGAGGTTTTGCGACCACCTACTGAGATTGAGGTTTTGCGAACACCTACTGAGGTTGAGGTTTTGCCAACACCTACTGAGGCTGTAGTAATGCTTAGGTCTACTAAAGTTAGTGTGGAACTTCGTAGTCAGATTTACTCTAGTTCTCCCACTGAAGTAGTGGTTATGACAACCAGTAAACCTAAATCTTCATGTGACTAAAATAACATGTCTTTGCTACACCACCATGCCTTTAGGTTTTTTTATATCGGATTGTATGATTGTACTTCCTTTGAACATTGTCTGTATGATCTTATTGTGGTTTACATGATGACATTTGTTATGCTATCTTATGTATTTTCATGGATATATGATGTATATGTTTGTATATAGCAATTGTGTCTGTGTTATCTTCAGCAGGAACCATGTCAATCACCAAAGAACAACAACAAAAATCAAACCTCTTATTAGTACCACTTAGTGACCGACTACCACTTGCAGAGAACAACTTTCATCTGAGAGACGACTTTGATCCAAACATGGCAGCTTTCAAAGTTGCAATGGACATCCTTGACATGTCACCTATAAAAGATGCCCTTAGAGCTACTGCATCAGTTCCCGAAATCTACATTCATGAATTTTGGGCCACAGCATCGATTACAGCGGCAAAGCAATCCTCTAAGAGATCTATCACTTTCAAGAACAAGAAAAATTTTACACTTGGTTTAACCCAATTCAGGAAATTGTTTAAGTTTCCAAAATTAGCAAAAGGAGAAAAATTTGTGCCCAATTCAAACACAGATGAATTGCTTCGAGTAATTAGAGCTCTAAACTATGAGGGTGACATTCAAAATCTATCTCAGTTTTCCACCTCACGCATTGGTCAACCATGGAAAGCACTCGTCACAATCATAACCAAGTGCCTCACTTCAAAGGCTCGTGAGTTTGACCAAATGAGACCACCTCAGGCTTATGTACTTTGGGGCCGATACACTGCATCTAAAGTAGATTATGCTCTACTTCTTTGGAAAGAATTTTGCTACCAATTCATCGGTACCAAGAAGAAATCACTGCATCTTCCGTTTCCAAGGTTCACAAAACTTATCATCAACCAATTCATGAAGAGTGTCCCTTCTATTGGCAAGCGTGGAAATTTCTTCTACCATATATCAGATGATGACCATGTGTTGGATCAGATAGGTGACGACAAACATTCTACTAAGTACTCACTACGTCCAGCTTTAGTGCCAGACACAATGATCAATGATGGGATCAAGGACAGTGAACCTTACAAACAAATGCTCCTGGATATCGAAGCACAGTTTAAAAAAGCAAACGCAGATCCATCCGAAAAGCAAAAGGGTAAAAGGAAAAAGACTGTTGTTAAACGCCAAAAGATCTCCTCACACCAAACAAAAGGCAAAGCTAAAGGAAAAGAGCAACTACGTGATGAAGATGCAGACGAACAAGATCCTTCAGTACTAATGTTTGAAGAAAAACAGATGTGAATAACACGTAAGTTAAGTAGGATTGAGGCACAGAAAACCGGTAGTGGTTCTAGATAAAAAAACTCCTGCAGAATTAGCACTGGAAGCTTTTGGAGATCTAGACAACTCATACGATGAAGAAGAACAAGATCTCAGACTAGAGGAAGGAATCACAGACCCAACAAACCAAGATGATGACAACGTAGATGATTATTTCAACTATGATTTTGAAGACCAAAATTTAGAAGGTGGAGAAGATATGGAAACACTCCTGTACGAGGACGTCAACCTTAGCAAACCACTTCCAACTCCTTCAACAAAGATAGCAGCAGACGTTGCTCATCTGACGATGTTTCCTATCCAACAACAAATACCCCTTCCACCACCAGTATTCAGCACCATTGTGACAACTGTCCCCCATATTGAACCTAAAATCGAAACCATTCAACCTGTACCAACCACCATGCAAGTAATTACACCTACGCCGCCACCGGTCATCCATCAACCTGTATCAACCACCATCCAAGTAATTACACCTACGCCGCCACCGGTCATCCATCAACCTGTACTAACCACCACCCAAGTAATTACACCAACGCCTCCACCGATTTTCGATCTTCCTGTACCAACCACTGCCTCATTGATTGTACAAACATCGCCATCTATCCTCGAACAACGTGTACAAACCACCATCCAATCCACAACCTCTTTAGCACTTGTGGTAACTCCTCCACCAACAACAACAGTACAACTACCATCCACTTCCACTCCATTCCTCACGATCAGTGACCCTCTCATTCAGCTCTTCCAAAAACATTTGGAAGATCAGGCAAAAAAGATTGAAGAGCTACAGTCGCGTGTTACTAGTTCAAAAGTCGTAAGAGAACAAAACTGCGACAAAAACAAACTTGATGATGTTCATATTGGAGTTTTAAAACTTCAAGACCAACATAAGAAGTTTATAGCCGAAAAGGAAGCACGTGATAAAGAAAACATTGTTTTCCTCAACTCCATCAATGATACCATGACTAACATCATTTAGCGTAAAGTTAGGTCATGTGTCAATCAGTAGCTTCCAGTATTGTTCACTAAAGGCCTTACTGACTTGCAATTAATGCAAACTTTAGTGACTCGATTAACCAACATTGAGTTACCAAAAACAAAAGCTCAACACGACTTGCAACACGCTCTTGTTAAAGTCATACTAGAAGCTTCCAACACATCACCATTAGAAGACACTGAAGTTCCCCAATCTTCCAAGAAAAGGAAACGTTAGGAGCCTGAAAATGACGATGAGGCAGAAAATAAGGAAGAAGAGGATGAGAATGAGGAGGAGAAAGAACATTCTGATAAGAATGAAGAAAAAGAGGATGAGGATGATGACGAGGATGAGGATGATGACGAGGATGAGGACGATGAGGAGGATGAGGATAACAGAGAAGACGAGGATGACGATAGTGATACGGATGACGATAATGACAATGAGGACGGTAATGGGAATGGTAAGGATAAGGAAAAAGGGGATGGTGATAAGGATGAAGGTAATGGTACTAATGGTGAAGAATCTGAAGAATTCAAGGACGGTGATGAGGAAGAAGAAGTAAGTGATGCACGTTCAAAAGAAAAAGTTGGCGATAAACAAGATGAGAGTGAAGACATCACCAATGACGAGCATGGTGAAACCACTGTCAACACCAAAGGTAAGTCATCTGAACTAGTTCTTACTAGTGTATCACAAGAAGAACCTGTAGTGCCACTGGTACAAGACGAACCAATGATTCAAGACGAACCATCACCGTCTGTGGAACATCACTCTCCACCGCCAACTCCTGTTCAACATCACACAGAAATAGACACAGGTATGTCTTCTGTATCGGTTCTTACTAATGTCTCATCAATAGCACCTGTAGAACACGAACCTATGCAAGAAGACGAATCGATACCATCTGTGATACATAACTCTCCACCTCAGCACTACATCGATATGGATATTGACGATATAAATCACCCAGATCCTGAGTTTACTGACACGTTCACTATTGATGAGACGGTTCTAGTGCAGCCATGGCTTACACAGGCAGCAACCGCACGTATAATTTCTGACAGTGAAAAAGCGGATCTCACACAATTCCTCAATAATCCAATCGACTTCTCTGGATTCTTGATGGATAAATATGGAGTGCCTAGCATTGATACAAATACACTTCAAACAACGATCAAAGACAAGAACTTTTGGGCCTCCATGAAGATTGCCAAAACTGAGGGAGAATATCATTTCAATGAGCTCATGAAAGCAATCAAATCAACAGCATCAGGTGAACAAGCTCCAATCCTTCTTCCACTAACACCCTCAGTTATTGCAGCAGCTAAGCACCTGCCAATGCAATACTTTACCAACCATGATCTGGATTTCTTAGAAAACGGCGCGAACAAGTATGCTACATCATTAACAATGGGCAAAGCAGTAAATTTAGAGGATATCCCTTGGATTGAAGATAAAGTTCAGACCTATAGAGCAAAGAGCTTGTCAAGGAATATTATCAATATGCGAAATTAGGCATCTCACATTGGAGGGGCAACAAGAGGTCGGCTTACTACTTCTATAATCACACCAAGAAAGGTACACCTATAATTGCAACCCGTCGAATCTCAAGCATACAGGGAGTTAGCTTTCAACATATATTCGGATATTCATATTTGAAAGATATCAGATTCAAGCGAGAACACGGTAATACTTATAGTGTCAGTGAAGGGGATCTTCAATTCCTACGACTTGAAGATATTGAAGACTTTCTACTCATGTTGGCTCAAGGCAAGGTCCCTCACTTAGACCCTGATGAAGTCATTGCCCTAAGCTCCAACATTCACCAATTCACTCGTAGAATTGTGATTAAGCAAAGGGTTGAAGACTTACAACTTGGGGTAGAGAGTTATCAATCCAGGCTAAATCTAGAACAACCTCACACAACACCAATGATCATTTTCACCAAGCTAAGGAACCATACATGGGTACACTCCAACCAGAGATGGGCATATTTTACCTGAATGAAGCAGAGGTCATGCAATACATGCGACTCTCAAAACTGCACAAGTTCAGCGATGGTACTCTCAAGCATGTACGTGACAAGCTGTTGATGCTCAACTCAGGTCAAGGTCTTCCAGAGGTAAAGTATAGATGGGTAGGCAGATTTAAGAAGAGTGCCAACCACACCATCCGGATGATTGAGGAGAAGTTAAGGGATCGACGGTTGATTCGCAGTATCGAACGATTCGTGGGGGCAGACCATATGGAGCACATCACAGGCTTGTGGAACGATCCATCTAATGGGTCGTACTATCTCAGGTCTATTCCATATTGGTAAATTTGTGAATATTTAAATATTGTAAATATTGTGCTTTTGTGGCTTGTTGTAGTGTGAAAGTATGATAATGTTTCAAGAATTTCTCACGAGATTTTAAATCTTTCAAAATCTTTCATACTCAAGCACTACAACTAACCCTCATTAATTTGAGGGGGTGCATTAATATGTTCTTTGGCCAACATCTAATTTCATTTTATTACCCAAAGACCGGTTAATCCATTAATATCAAAAATATTGATGGTTAACATTTTGGAAAGGAGAGAAAATGGGATTAAGGAGACTTAATGATACTTGGCTAAACAATGAAAAAGGCTTAAAAGATAAACCAACTTTATATGTGTAATGCACATGTTAAGGGGGAGCGTTTTTGATGAACAAAACACTCAAGGCACAAAAACTTTGATTATAATATCACAGTGCTTTAAGTGATTTTTTCAAGGATTTTTCATGGTGAAAATACTTACCCAAAACACACTTAATTCACAACGTATGTGGTGACAAAAGGGTGGTAGGTTTAGGTATTAGTCCAATGATTCATCAGAACCGATGGAATCTTCCCAAGGACAATTCCCTAGATAGATTTAGAAGTCCTAGGAAAGATGGAGAAAGATTGTGAACGTAGCTGAATGCCGACCAAGTACTTAAGCTAGCACTAGAACAATCACAACAAGGTGCTAGTTATGACGTATTGGTAAGCATTGAAGGGGTTGAAGAATGAAAAAGAATTGTAAAGGTAAAGGGTGTAAAGAAAGAAGCCCTCCTTACAACCTTAGGCAGAAACCGGGTCAATACACATGCTATTGAGATCATGTTTTAATGATTCTCGATATTGAAGATAGACATCATGGACCCAGTGATGCAATGCACAACCCATCCCAGCTAACCCAAATATCTCTCAAAAGGTATTTGTTTTAATCACACGAAGTTCAACACGTTATCTATTGGTTTATTCACTCCGAATTGACTGATATTGAATAGATGGCAATCCTCTCCAGCCATCGCTCACTAAATCAAAACACACTATCGAGTCTAGAGCCACGAGATCATCAAAAGTCTCATTAGGACACTTTCCATTTATTCCTTGCTTCTTCACACACTGTGAAAAGTAAGAGACTTTTTATGAGTCCTACGCAGTATTCCTGAAATATTGCCAGAACATCCGAGTGATACGCAAGTATCACAATGAAGATGGAAATCCTGCTTGAGCCAACATCAAACAAGCTTATGGTAGGTGACACGTGCGGTTTTTAAGAACCAATCTTGTGAAAACTGGAAAGAAACAATAGTTTAATTCTTAATTGAACTTAAACTCGTTCCATGCCTTTACGCATTATCGTATGATCTTGCCAGAACACTCAGAGTGACACTCTTTAGTGTTCACAGTGACGAGTGGAAATCCTTCTAGTGTTAACATCAAATAGCACTTGGTAGGTGACAAGCAAGATTCTATTTGAATCAAGCTCGTGATAACTAGAAAGCAACGATGGTGAAAATCTTAATTGAAATTCACTTGTTCCAGGTTTCATGAATTGACGGCTTCAATCATAAGGATTTTTAATCCAAATGATTCACTCTTTATGTTCGCAGTCAGCTTTGGACGGTCGAATAAATAGAAAGGGTTTACCCGCGAAATCCTGTCAGGAAGTTACTTAATTGAAACTATCCGTCACAGGTATAATATCTAATATCGTCCAACGGTCTTCACAGACCGGAGGTAAAATGCTACCAAATTAGAATAAAATGTCAAAGCCATTTTATTCGTGTCTTATTATGTTGCTGCATTCGAAGACGGTGGCGTTGCGGTGTACCTGTTGAAGTCGTCCTCACATACTTATTCCTTCTGCATCAAATATTTCTGCAAAATTCAAGAAAGTATGACCTAAAAGTCTTCCGCTGTATCGACTCTGAAACTAAAGAATTCAACAAAGGATAAGTGTGTGGGACATGAAGTCACGAAGAGGCGAACATCACAAGAAGATAAAGATTGCACGTGAAAGGCCAAAAGAACATGTTCCAAGCAAAAACCTGATATTATTCAACACATATTCACAAAAAGAAGAAAAAGAAAGAAGGAAAGAGAAAGTGGACTACGAGCTCATGAACAAGATCTAACATGCTAGATTAGGACTTTGTAAATTTGGAGTGACCTCCCTTTGGGGGAGATTGTTGGAAATACGTTTTACGTATAAAGAAAGTCTCGGTCACTCCAACAATATAGTTATAGGCTCGTAGTAGTGTTTAAGTTATATTTATGTTAAGCCCGACCCATGAGCGTGTTCATGGGCCGGAGGCCCAAGTCCATTAAGGACTTGGGTATATAAACCTCTTTCCACCATGGAAAGAGGTGTTGGTTGTTTCATTTGATTAATATCACTTTTACATTTTTCTCTCATCTCTCTCTCTACTTTCTCTCACTAGAAACATCAACCCTCTTGATAAATCAAAGATTATCACACTTCTATATTGTTGGTAGGTTTGTAGATTTTCCTGTATTGCTTCATAATGAAAGCCATTTGTTGCTTGAATTCTCTATCCTTTTAAGCTAATTCTTCATCACTGTCTTCTTTGGATGATTGCTCAGGTGTGGGTGATGGTGCTCTTGAAAATTCTTTGTCTCAGGATCTTGTTGGAGCATGTGACTTAGAGACAGTGGATGATCGTGGTGATGATGATTGAGTAGAGTAGGTATTTGGAGCACGAGAACGATAATATGGGTAATGTTGAGTGGTAGACACCAAAGCAAGTGGATTTGAAACCTTTGCAACACGTTCAGCTCGAAGTTCGTTTGCCTCATTCTAAAATTGTATCAAAATGTCAAATAGCATGTGATATGAAACTTCGTCTAACTTTTCTTTTTGTTTCACCAAAGTAACAAACCATGTCCACTCTAGTTGAAGTTGCTGTAGAAATTGGACATTGACTTGCATGGTAGTAACTTGCAAGTTGTTTCGGGTCATGTCATTCATCATTTTGTAGAATCGGGAGTAATAAGAATCTATTGATTCCCCATCCTTTTAAGTAAACTTGCCAAAGTTCCAAAACATCTTAGTTTTCATATCTTGTTTGTTAAGTGATTCACCTTGTTGCAATCTTTCAATAGCCGTCCACATATTCTTAGCAGTAGGGCATGCATCAACCGTGGAATAAATATCATCTCCATTTCCACTGAGAATTAATTAAATTAGTTCCTTCTCTGCATCAAGCCAAGCACGATTCTCTGGTGTGAGGTCATTTCTCTTTTCATCACGTTCATATGCGGGTTGTTTGTCAATTGTGTCTGTGGCTAGTACGGCAGGAACTTGTACCCTTGATAATTTATAAGGTCCATAAAAAATGTGTTAATGCAAGTAATGCCTAAAAACATTATTAGTGTTAACTAATCTTTCTTAGTTTTGATCACAACAAACCATACAACACATTTAGTGTAGAAACACAAAATGAATTATTTAACTAACACTATCATCAAGGTAATAATCATATCACTAACCTTTCTTAATCATACTTAGTGATCACCAAAATGATTATCCTTAAAACTCACTTTTGCTAATAAGACAAAAGACTTTTTAATAAACTTTCTTTTTTAGAAAATGTTTTATTAAAATGGAAAATGAAAATTTGAAAATGGCATATTCCAAATGCTGTTAGAATATCCTTTGAAGGGTTCAAATACCCCATATATTCCCACCCCATTAAAAGACAAAAAACGGAGCGAAGTCTAGTGGCGGTACCATAAGTACCTACGCGGTACCTTAGCGATATGGTACCGCGGGGTGAGATATGGTACCGCGCACAGTAGCCGTTATATATCCGTTGTAACTTTGTCTCCTTTAAATAGTGGGTCAAATCTCATTTTCCAGCAAGCCTCTTGGACGATTTTCTCAGCCCTCTTTCTATTTTCTATAGCATAATCATTAGTAAATGATCACTTAATTTGTTAAGGATGTTTACATATGATTATCCTCTTGATCCCCTCCTTTACCATGTCCAATGAGAAGATCACTCACCCACTAGTGTAGTGATAAAGATGAATCAATGAGCTAGTCATATTCATCATGATACTCCTTTTTGTTTTAGGTCAATCCAATGTATTTATGAATACTTGGACTAGTTGTGTTCATCCAAGTTATTTGTGGATACTTGGATTTGTTGTGTACATCCATTGCATATGTGTTTGCTTGGATTTGTGTTGTGTAAATCCAAGCTACATGTGTGTATTTGGATAAGTCTAGTTGAGTTGTAATAGATTTGATTAGGAGTTCTCACTAAACTATAAAGTGATGTGGTTGTGTCTTGTGAGTTCTCACTAAACTTTAAAGTGATTAGTAGTTGTGTTGTGTGAAGTTCTCACTTAGCTTCAAAGTGAAGAGTCGTGAAGATTGGTTCTAGCTTTCGATTAGAACTCGACATCTAGCCTTGTGTCGTAAAATGGTGAAGTAGGAAACGTCGTGAAGATTGGTTCTACCTTAAGAATTAGAAATCGACATCTAGCCTTGTGTAGTTAAATTGTGAAGTAGGCAACGTCGTGTAGATTGGTCCTAGCTAAAGATTAGGTCTCGACATTTAGCTTAGTGTCGGAAAATAATGTAAGCAACGATGTAAGGTTTTCTCCGCCGAGAAGGGAGCTTGTGGATATAGTGTAAATCTCAAGTAGGTGTACTCGAGGAGTGGAGTAGAAACGAGGATAGAGCCTCGTTGTCGAACCACTATAAATCTTGGTGTCTTCCCACTAGGTTGTGTCCTTCCTTGCTCTTTACTTATTTCATTATCATTATACTTGCTTATTATCCTTGCTAGTGTATTTCAATTGAACCTAATCATTATGCAACTTAGCATCAAGTAAAATATAGTTTTGATACAAACAAAAATTGGAAGTAATTTTAATTTGGTCACCAATCGAAGAGAAACTATTCAACCCCCCCCCCCCCCCCCCTTCTAGTTTCTACAATTGGTATCAGAGTGATGGTCACTCAAGATCTTTGAAGTATATTGTACTTTAAAACTTGGATCGATCCATTGTCTCCTCAAATTAGAAGGTCTAGTTGTACTAAAGTTTCTCTTTGGTCAAAACTATGTTTTCTTTGAAAATAGGTATTTTAATTGATAATTTTGCATCCCACTTAAGATTAGTAGCCTTTATGCATTTTAGATATACTTTTGAAATGTATCTACTAGTTTGCATCTTGCTTTGTGTAGGTACTCATGAAGATCAATCAATTTATTGGTTATGGATTGAGTTACTTGCACTTTTAGAAGAATCATCTTCATTGACCTTTAACATCTTTGAATGATGATACCAAGATGATTGGGAATGATACTAGTCCTTGAAGACTTAGTACTCATCATAGTCATTGATTGGGCATAGCACTTATTCCTTCATGGATTGCTCTTTGTGGCCAAGGTACGCTTTCGTTCTTCCACACGCCCTTTGATCATTCTTTTGATCATTACTTGACTATGTGCTTATTCTCGGCATCCTTGCCTTGACATTTATTTGTGGTTTGTGTTTCTTTTCTTTTATCCTCTCAAACCTTCATTTCTTGGATACTTGACTCACTACGGTGATGTAGAGTGAGTTAGTAGAAGCTTAAAGTATCAAGAATGATTTCCATGGTTTGCACCCATACGGTTAGTAGGCCCTTTGTGGGAGAGAAAGTGAATTAATACTTTGCTCATATTTTAGTTTAGACTAAGACTATTATTGAAAGTGATCTTAGTTTAGACTTGAATAATTGCTTTGTGTTTATTCATTACCAAAGCCGTTTATCGTTTCGCCGGAAAGGCACGTCTTAAACCACTATATATGACACAAGCTCTTCATTTCAACTACTTGAAGATTGTCATTAATCCCTTGAGCATTGATCCTAGTCTTGATTCACTTCTCTTGACTTCTCTCCACTTAGTCGTTTTGCTACGAGTAGTCGTTTGTCCGTTTCGGTTCTTTTCGATCTTGATTTAACTCGTAATCCTTCATTAAGGCATATTGCTTAGTGTTTTGATGATCCAATGATATTCTAAAAGGCTCATGATTTAATTTTAAGTATTTTAGAAAAACTGGATTTTCAAAATTTGGCATTTTTCAGAGATAGAAACCTGCCTCTGTTGGCGGTTCCTTATCTCCGCGGCTCAAACCCGCGGTACCTTATCGATAAGGTACCGCGGGCAGTAAATTTTGTCAGAGCGCCAGTTTGTGTTTTTTATTCTTTTTCAAACCAAACTCTCTCTCTCCCAAAAACACACAGCCGACGGGTTTTACCTTTTCCACCATTGTTGAAGCTTCCAAAACCTTCAATTACTCAAATTAATTGATTCCAAATTGTGGGTTTCACTCATCCTTCATCTAACATCAATTAATTGTAAGTATTTTCTTTCAATTTCATCTATTTTGTTCTAGGGTTCATCCTTTCATAATTGGGGATTTTTAAAATTGAAATTGAATTAAAACCTTAATAGGAATGTGGGTTGACATAGTTATTTTACTATGATTCCTTAGGTTCATATTCATTAAGATTTCACTAAAACCCACTTATAGAACAAATCCGAATTTAGGCTAAATGATTTTGGTTGAATTATGGATTTGAGATGAACCCATGAACAAGTAGGTAATGACATTGTTAATGCTTACCTAAAAACCTTGTTTTGAAAAACCAATGTTCTAATCCATTGTTGATCTGACATAGATCATGTGTTCTTGGTCAATGATGGAATAGACACATTGTGAACATGAAAATGATATGGATTCAATCCTATGTTTGTCAAGAAATTGATATAACACATTTTCATTTTTCGTTTTCCTTTTTGATTTTCATATGAGTGATTGGAAAAATATTGTCTTGTGTTTGTATTTAGGTACTTAATCATGCCTTCTCAATTTCACAAAGATCATCAATTCACTAGAGATTATATGCCCGACATCTCTCAAACCTTTGTTTCCCCTCAACTCCAAAACGCTTTTCCATCCCTTTCCTCTCGTTGTTTCCATGAGGGTAGGATTGTAGACTCAAGAATAGCGGGAGATAATTATATCAACTCTATGTTCGAGCTAATTGGGTTTGATTGTTTGCTTTACATAGACGAGGTAATTTATCCCTTGTTCCTTCTTGAGTTCTTTAGTACTTACTCCATGCTTGAAATCAACGACCAAATCTTTATCCGCTTCTTGTTGAATGGTCAAATCATTCATTATTCCCTCGATGACTTTGGTAATATTCTTGGTGTGCCATTTGAAGGCACTTGTCGTTTCACGGATAAGTGGAGACTAGATGCTCTCTTTGAGTCAAACGACAAACCTCCAAATGACACCACCGAAGTTGATCTAAATTTCATCCTTGAAATCATCACGAAAGAGCGTAGTGGAAATGTTGTGAGAAGCCTTCATACAAATGTGCGAAATGTGAATTGGTATGAAGTGCTCTCAAGCGACCTTAAGGATTATATTCTCCAATGGGCAAACATCCTTAGGGAAAATGTGTTTTGTCTTGGTGGGAACCGGGATCATATCCCGGCTTGCATGGGGCATATGTTGTTTTGCCTATTTACTTCCACCAAGTACAATCTTGCATATTACATCGCTCGACGTATAAATTATGCTCTTTCCAAACCCAAAACAAACCTCCCTTATGATATGCTTCTTACTCGCCTCTTTAGAAGGGTTGGTCAAGATTTTCCTCAACTCGATCTTTCTCGCTTTCACCCGGTTCAACGGGTTATGTTGCCTATTCAAGAGGCGTATCAACGAAAGCAAAGAAGTGACCGTGGTTCGAGAAAATCCGACCATCAAGAGCCGGATGAGGAGGACACCGATATGCCACCAAGTGATGGTGATGGCATCGGTCCTAGTTCTCATTTTGAATCTTCGAGCAACTCCCATCCATCCTCAAATCAATTCGAGGATGATTTTGAAGACTTAGCTCCTCCTCCTCACCCTTCTAGTGATGTTCCTGAAGATCTCAATATAGAGCATCTTTAACGTGAGAATCTTAGAACTCGGGGAGAATTACATGAACACCGAGTGGAGTCAAGAAAAGGGTTCAAGTATTTGGGAAAGATGATCAAGGGTTTAGGAAAGAAAAGGAGGTGAAGACTTTGAAGTTGTGTCAAAGTTTGGATTTGATGGTTTAACATTTGGTCATTAACACTTTGGTTTAGTTGTTTATTAACTTGTGATTGCATGTTAGAATTATTATTTTCCTTGATCCTTAATGTTAATTATGCCTTCTTGATTGTGTTTTACATTGCTCTGTGCATGCCTTTTGATAGTTAGCTTATTAGATTATGATCTGTAGTTAACTTTGGCTTGTGAAACCTTTGGTAAAAATCTGGGTTTATCAAAAACTGGGATGGGAAATTTTTGAAAACCTTCTGGTCGCGGTTCCATACCGACCCGCGGTTCCTTATCGATAAGGTACCGCCGGTCCTAGATAAGGAACCGCCGACCACTGTGGACGACAGCATCTTTTCTTTACACTGTTTTCTTAATTTTGTGTAAACCTTACATGATTTTCAATAATAAACTGCACATTTCCTAAACTAGGGTATCTAAATTCATTATTCACCTAAAATGATTTTAACCCATTACTAGTTTGGATCATCCCCTCACCCTTTTAAACCCACCTTGTTTTCCATGTTCTTCACACATCAAACATACTTCCCTAAACCTTAAACCACCCTAATCAACCATGGTGTGTACCAAAACCTCAAACACTTCCAAGACCTCCACCCCAAGAAAAACACTCAAAATAAGGGTTAAGGTAGCTAAGCCTAACTCTTCACCTTTCCTCACACCTAAGAATGAGAATGCTCATATCCTCATTTCTTCATCACCTTCCCCACCTCATGCACCATGCAAGACCTCCTCCACCCATGGTACTAACCACTCCATTGGTTCTACCTCCTCTTCATTCAATTCTAGAATGAATGAGCTTTCTTCACCCTTCACTCCAAGTGCACCCTTGGAAGTGACCACACAACCTCAACCAATCCAAAGCATTCCTTTTGGGAATGACTTTGATGACCTTTTGGTGACTTCCCCATTTACCCCTCACAACTCACCAATTTCACCAACCTTGGAGGATTTACCTCCACACTCACCCATTTCCCCTTTGGGGAACATGCCTCCACTTTCACCCACATCACCCTTGGAGAACTTGCCTCCTCTACCTCCACCCAACTCAAACATCCCAATTTTAGGTGTCCCTCTTTCCCTCCTCTAGGGTGATCCTTACTTTGGGTTTCAACAAACTCATGGTCCTAGATGTCCATGTTGTCTCTACAACCACTTCCTCATCCAAAACCTAAGGATGGATATGTATGGACTACATAGGGGTTTGCAAGATTTCTTTCTTACTTTCTTCTCCATGCCTCCTCCTAGGAGATGAATGATGGAGTTCTTTTAATAAAGTTTTTCAACAACAAGCCAAAGAAAACCACCTATCTAGATTTTATGATAAGCTAGCTATGTATTAGTTAGTTTTATTTATCTTTGTACTTGTTTCCTCATTTATGAATGTTTCATGTTGTTGTGTTATGGATTTAGCTTTGTGTGATTCTATCTTTTTATGCACACTAATCAACTTTAATTTGAAATTAAAATTGAACCTAAATCTATCACAACCCCTAAACTTGACTAAAATTGGTTCAAAATGATATCTAAATTATTTTGTCACCCTTTGTCAAGACATTCTTTGTGAATGTGTTGCTTTATGCAACCCTAGCATATTTTGGTTCTAATAGAGGTAAAATTCCAAGATTTGCAACTTTTTGAAAAAGTCTCAGTTTTTCCCAAAACCCAGGAAAAACATTGTTTAAAGTCCACTGGACGCGGTTCCTTAAGGACCCACGATTCCCTAGTGATATGAACAGCCGGCACATATAAGGTACCGCGGCCAGAAAGCGACTTTAGACTAATTTTTGGTCAAAACCTTTAAACCCTATTCCCAGTCAAGATTCCTTGTTTACTCAAATTGACTAAACATTCCTTGACAATACACATTTTGTATTCAAATTCTCACCTTGATTACATTTTACTTATACCCCAACCTTGAGATTTCATTCTCACAACTTCCCAACCTTGAGAATTCATTCTCACATAACCTTGAGATATCATTCTCACACTCTCACAATGCCTAACTCCTACATTCCTAACCTTGACATTTCTTTGTCACAACCCCACTCACCCAAAGCTTCTTCATCCAAGCTTTCAAAGAAACCGAAAATCTCGGTTCGACCCGTTTGGGTTAAGAAGAATGAACCATCTTCGTCCAAACCACCCAAAAACCCTACCTTCTCTCCAATCAAGTATTGGAATGAGACTTACACCATAAACCCCATCACCGGAGCAAAAGAACATGTTCCACCACCACCACAATCCTTCAATACCCCCCAACTCAATGACCTTTCCACCTTCCCAAACCTCACAAGGCATTGTGAAAACACTCCCAAACCCTTTACCCCACCACCACCAAACCCTAAGTTTGATGCCATACCCACATCAAACGATTTTGTGTTGCATCATGGATCCTCGTGTGATTGTTGCCGATTTCAACAAATTGAACATGCTCATGTGTATGAGAAGTTAAATTTTCTTGAATTCCTCCTCACTCGACCTCCTATTCAAGTTTTCGTTCCGGTGGACAAAACTTCGAATGATGCATCGTCGTCTTTTTAGTTTTATTTTATTTTTAGCAATCTTGGAAAATATCACTATTAGACTAGCTTTTGCTTAGTGGTTTATTTTCCATATTTATTGCTTTTAGATACTCATACTATGTGTATGACTATCTTCTTTGTTGTATTTTTTTGTGTTTTCTTTTTGTAACTTTTGTGTTATTTGTGTGCTATCTAATTAGTTCTATTTTTGATTTGATCTTGGTTAAATTTTTACAATTGCTTATGGGTGATTCCATCAATTCTAAAGCTTTAACCCATTGACAAGCTTATCATCTTCATTTTATTGAAGTTTGATTTTGTCAATTACCTCTTTGGACATACTTAGCAAAATACTTGCTTCTAATTTGAGACTTCTTCTCTTTCTCCCTCTCAAGTTACTTAGTAGGTAGTGATCATATATACATTGGTGTTTCCTTATTTTCTACTAACCTTTGTGTAGCATGTCACCTTAGCTCACAAACTTGGTGCCCCGAGCAAGGGGGAGCAACCACCAAGGGGGAGCTACTAGCAAAGTTCGATGCACTTCAAAGACTTATGCTAACCTTTTTGCTACGACAAAGGGGGATAAATGATAGTGATAAACTAGTTAATAATTCCATAGTTTGTGTTTATACGTAAATGAGTTTATCGTTTGTCGTAATCAAAAAGGGGGAGATGGTTAATGCAAGTAATGCCTAAAAACATTATTAGTGTTAACTAATCTTTCTTAGTTTTGATCACAACAAACCATACAACACATTTAGTGTAGAAACACAAAATGAATTATTTAACTAACACTATCATCAAGGTAATAATCATATCACTAACCTTTCTTAATCATACTTAGTGATCACCAAAATGATTATCCTTAAAACTCACTTTTGCTAATAAGACAAAAGACTTTTTAATAAACTTTCTTTTTTAGAAAATGTTTTATTAAAATGGAAAATGAAAATTTGAAAATGGCATATTCCAAATGCTGTTAGAATATCCTTTGAAGGGTTCAAATACCCCAGATATTCCCACCTCACTAAAAGACAAAAAACGGAGCGGAGTCTAGTGGTGGTACCTTAAGTACCTACGCGGTACCTTAGCGATATGGTACCGCGGGGTGAGATATGGTACCGCGCACAGTAGCCGTTATATATCCGTTGTAACTTTTTCTCCTTTAAATAGTGGGTCAAATCTCATTTTCCAGCAAGCCTCTTGGACGATTTTCTCAGCCCTCTTTCTATTTTCTATAGCATAATCATTAGTAAATGATCACTTAATTTGTTAAGGATGTTTACATATGATTATCCTCTTGATCCCCTCCTTTACCTTGTCCAATGAGAAGATCACTCACCCACTAGTGGAGTAATAAAGATGAATCTATGAGCTAGTCATATTCATCATGATACCCCTTTTTTTTTAGGTCAATCCAATGTATTTATGAATACTTGGACTAGTTGTGTTCGTCCAAGTTATTTGTGGATACTTGGATTTGTTGTGTACATCCATTGCATATGTGTTTGCTTGGATTTGTGTTGTGTAAATCCAAGCTACATGTGTGTACTTGGATAAGTCTAGTTGAGTTGTAATAGATTTGATTAGGAGTTCTCACTAAACTATAAAGTGATGTGGTTGTGTCTTGTGAGTTCTCACTAAACTTTAAAGTGATTAGTAGTTGTGTTGTGTGAAGTTCTCACTTAGCTTCAAAGTGAAGAGTCGTGAAGATTGGTTCTAGCTTTCGATTAGAACTCGACATCTAGCCTTGTGTCGTAAAATGGTGAAGTAGGCAACGTCGTGAAGATTGTTTCTACCTTAAGAATTAGAACTCGACATCTAGCCTTGTGTCGTTAAATTGTGAAGTAGGCAACGTCGTGTAGATTGGTCCTAGCTAAAGATTAGGTCTCGACATTTAGCTTAGTGTCGGAAAATAATGTAAGCAACGATGTAAGGTTTTCTCCACCGAGAAGGGAGCTTGTGGATATAGTGGAAATCTCGAGTAGGTGTACTCGAGGAGTGGAGTAGAAACGAGGATAGAGCCTCGTTGTCGAACCACTATAAATCTTGGTGTCTTCCAACTAGGTTGTCTCCTTCCTTGCTCTTTACTTATTTCATTATCATTATACTTGCTTATTATCCTTGCTAGTGTATTTCAATTGAACCTAATCATTATGCAACTTAGCATCAAGTAAAAGATAGTTTTGATACAAACCAAATTGAAAGTAATTTTAATTTGGTCACCAATCGAAGCGAAACTATTCAACCCCCCCCCCCCCCCCCCTTCTAGTTTCTACAAAATGCATTGCCTTAAAGCATCACCGTTAGGTTTTGTGTCAACATAACATAGAAAACAGGATTGCCATTGATCATATCGACCCGACACAAGCATTGGTGGTCTCTCTTTGTTACCCGCTACCATGATGTTGTTGTTCGTCACACGATACTCTGCAGTAGAATCCATCTCAATATTCTCTAAAATGATGAAGTGAATACGGATCTTAATTAGATGTTCTAGTGATTGTTGTTGAGGAGAAAAAGTGTTGAAATCCCTTAAAAATGTTCTCGAAAAACCAAAAAATTCTCCAAGACCAAAAAACACAAGTGTATTTTCGGAATTTGTAAAAAATCCTCCAATCTGTCACAATACCAAACCTATCGCAATACCAAACTTGTCACAATACAAAAGAATCTATCGCAATGCACACAACTGAATCTGTCACAATGTACACACTGAATCTATCGCAATGCCACAAGTAACTCTCTCGCAATAACTAAACAAAATTATGTCGCAATACCACAAACAAGTCTATCGCAATACCTAAACTAGATTCTGTCGCAATACCACAAACAAGTCTGTCACAATACCTAAACAAATTTTTGTCGCAATACCACAAACAAGTCTGTCGCAATATGTATCGCAAAGATAAACCCTATCGCAATATTGGACGCAATAATGGTCGTAATACAGAAACCCTAGCCTTTGCGATGGGAATCAAACCATTTCTGTCGCAATCTAGTTACTATTCTGAAACTTGAAAGAAAAAATTGAGATTTTTGCCTAGAAATCCGTGATTTTAACCAATCCAAAGCACCCAAATCCCTACCACGACTATGTAGAAGATGTATATAAAAATTTAGAGCACGGAAAACATAAAAAAAATTGAATCCAAGATGATTTACGGATTAAATCATATGAATCAAATGAAATAACAACAACCAATCACAAATCTACCCCATGGCGATTGATACCAATTGTTGTCTCATATTATATGATGATCAAACAAGAAATAAAGAAGAAAGATAGATGAATTCTAGAGACAGAAAGTAGAGAGAGAAAAGAGAGAGAATGGTTGGAAACTTGGTGAATATTAGATTAGAGAGAGTGAATAAAAATGAGCCAACCTCCTCCTAACATGCTAGGAGGAGGGTATATATAGTCCACCCACATGCGGGCTTGTATGGGCTATATATTAATGGGTCGGGCTTTCCTTTTAGGCTTTAGTTACTTATGAATGAACTTTAGCTTAAAGTTAAGCCCGTAAAAAACGACTAACCTACTACCTATTACAACGTTCTAAAATACGATATATAATAAACATATGACCGAACATTCGTGTTTGACTCAATATTTTGAGGCTAACACGGTCTCTAACATAAGAGCTATTAGGATTCTCTTTGTAACACCCCATTTTGATAATGGAAATGTCACATGATATTATGGCATGTCATCAAAGCATACAAGGAAAAATGTCTAAACATTAAATGACCATATAAGGAAAATACCGGAATCAAACATCGGTAGTCCAAATGTAAAGCTCATCACACACAAACATAAGTATAGTAAAGGAAAGGACTAAACAATGTCCATAAAAATGTATCAAAAGAAAGGAAATGCATAAAGTAAAGAAAGGCTAGAAATCTTCCAGTCCATATGCACGTACTCTTAAAGTCTACGAGCGTCCCTGAGTACCTGCCGTTTTGGGAACATAGAAAAGGAAAACGGCTGAGCAATACGCTCAGTGCACGGATGTACAATAAAGCATGAATAGGATAAGCATATAACATATAACAGTGGAAGAAAACTAAGTCCCGAGTAACCTGTTTAAATCTTGATAAAACTGGTTTTATAGTTTGAAAAGCCTTATGTTTATCTTGTAAAAACTGTTTAACGTATTTTACCATTAGCCAATATAGGTCATGAAAATCCACCGTGCATGAATACTTGGAGGGGTGACCTCATCATGCAAATTAGAGGGGCTGCCTCTAATTTAATATACTAGTTTTTGGGTAGGAGGGATCAGCTCCTTGTGAAGGATGCAAGGCACACACCACATTCACCATGAAATCCTGACTGAAAACATGTAACTAGGATGCACCCATACGCCCCACATGATAAATATAATATAAATGGCCAAAAGCTGAAGGGACGCCACGAGCAATCACTCCGCTGTGGTGAAGTCATAACATCAGTGCCTCTAATGTTATGGTTATGGTACCTCCATAACTAGGTGAAACTGGTCATGCATGTATATGGCTATAGGTATTCTAAATTAAACATAAGCAAATCAAACACATAACTTATACTACGAGAAAACATTTGGCTGCATACGGGGAATCCTAATAAGGAAAGAATGTCCATACTGAAAGGACGAGAATCCGTACCTTATGTCCAGTGAACGAAGAAGATGAACTGAGAGGAATCCTACTTCCGAATCACTAACACTACATAAATACATACATGAATAAGTATCTGCTTACTTAATACGTAACTGGTTTTATGTCATGTCTTAGCTTATTTTATATGTCCTTACCATGTTTTACTGTTTTAAGCCTTAAACTGTGTTTATCTTATATTCTGCTTACTCTGATTAAGTATTTCTGGTATTTCATGTATTATTATACTTACTGTGTAATAATAAGTAACTTTCCAAAAATAGCAGGTTTCCTAAAACAGAAAGTTTTCAAAAATAGAAAGTTACCAAAAAAATAGAAAGTTTCCAAAAATACAAAGTTTCCAAAAATAGAAAGTTCCCAAAAATAGAAAGTTTCCAAAAATAGAAAGTTTCCAAAAATAGAAAGTTTACAAAAATAGAAAGTTTCAAAAAATAGAATTACTGCTTAAAATAGATAAGTTTCTAAAAATAGGAAGTTTTCATAAATAGATTTGCTGCCTTATTTAAATAAGTTTCCATAAATAGATTAGTTGCCTGAAATAAATAAGTTTCTAAAAATAGAACGTTTCCATAAATAGATTAGCTGCCTTATTTAAATAAGTTTCTAAAAATAGAAGTTTCCATAATTAGAAATAAGCTGGTTAAATAAGCTAAGTATATAAGCCTAAGTGTTTTCGTGATTATTTTCTAAGTCATATGATATAATGTATAGTTTATTAATTATTTCATGTAATTAAAATAAACTATAGGTTAAAATATTTAATTAAAGTATAACATGTTTTTAATTAAATAAAGTTAAATACTTACGTTAAAACATGTATTATTATTTATTAATAATATAACCTAAGTCAAGTTAATTAATTAATTATAACCATGGTTTTTAAATAATTAATTAATTATAAGTCTAAAATATAAAACTATTTAGGTTAATTTATTTCATGATTTTAATAACTAAAATAACCTAAGTCATGTTATTAAATTAATCATGTCATGTTATTAATTTAATTTTAACATAATATCATAAAAATAAAAACTAAACATACACCATGAACCGGATCTTGACTAAGAGCCATGAACCGGACATGAAATCGACACCAAACCCCGAACCAAGTCGGGGTTACCCTTGTCTTGATGCTGCCGTGGCACCCACACCAACCAACCGGGACCATATGGTCTCGGTGGTGGTCAAATGGCCAAATCGAGACCCTCTCGGGTTCGGTGTAGGCTGCGGCCAAGAACAAAACACCCCTAAACAACCCTTTTGATTTTATTCCAACCCAAATTCATGTTAGATCTATGACTTAATTAGGTTTTATAAAAAACTAGACGAGTACCCGCGCATAGCGGCGGAAATTGTTAGCGACAAATAATTACCGATAGACGATATTATCATAAGTGTTTTGTGTAACGTTCAAAATAGAACGTGAAAATCTTTAATGTGAGTGCAAAATAGTCGTAACATACGATACTTCGACTCTAGTAAAAATTCTTAACATGTTTCAAACACATATAAAAAAATATTTAGTAAAAATTAAAATGAAACGTTACATCAATTAACAAATAATAACTATTAACGTTCACTATTCATTACGTAAATCTTTTATACTCTTGCCTCAATTTTCACAGTATTGAATCATTATTTATATATGTTTGCGTTATGTATAATAACAAGTTTTTGAGACCCGCGTTACGTGGCGGTGTGCTTTGACCGCGCTTCACCACAAGTTGCTCTCTGCACGGTAGTATTATTATACACGACGTAAGCTTAAATTCTAAGTCGCTCTAAATCCCATAAGAAAATATCAACCACATGCACATTGATTATGATCAAATCAAGCTTCATAAAAGTCTCTAATGTTTAATTTCTGTTTCAAAATATAAACTATCCCAAGTGACACATTTGTGAGAAAAAGAGAAGGTGCATCCATCCAAACACGAAGTTTATAAGACGCGGGATAATTGAGTTATGTCGACACTTGGCTGGAGAATACAATCGCTAATGACTACACATTAAAATCTCAAGTACAGCAAATTTCACACAAAGAAGTGAAATGCACCGGTGTCACAGAAGACGCGTTTTGGACTCTAAAAAACAGAACTGTTGCATACATTGACCCTATAGCATTGCCCAAATATTGTTGAGTTTACCATATTAACATTAACTTTAGTACCCGAAAATAGAACATAAACTTTATAGTTTTATGGTTTCTGGCACGCTTACCTTTTACCACCAAATTCTAAAAACATAGTACCAAATATGACCGCGATAGATGTGGTAAAATCAAAACGGACAGCTGTATAAGGCGGGTTTCACTCAATACTTTCTATCATAAACAATAAAATGAACAACTATAAAGTACTCTTCTAAAGATCAAAGAAAGCAGAGTTGTTTCTTTTATGATTATGCAAGCAAAGAAAAAACTTGGTTAACACCAATTTGGAGTAGCTAACACCACACAAGCAGCATTCTTCTCAAACTCGGCAAGCTAAATCAAAAACTTTAATTAAAATTGAATTCTTTAAAATAGAATTATCCAAAATAATATGAAATCAAATAGAAAATTATGCCATAGCCATGATCACTTGTTCATAGTAAAACTGATTCATACCTTTTCATGATTCTATCAAAAAGGAGACTACTCCGTCTCCAAAATTATAACATATTCGTACATCGTATTAGAGACCTCTCGTATAGCTTTAATGCAACCTTTTCTCTCTACAATCTCATGTGTAGTGCCAAACCTTTAATCGTTTCCGAAGGATAGAAGATAAAAGGATGAGAATATAGAGATGAAATAGGAAAGTGTGAAGATCAAGAAATTAATTAGTCATAACATATAAAGAAGAAGTATGAAGTATGAAGTATCATACCTTTCCTTTATAACATATTTGTATGCATTGTGAGTTTTCTGCTTTGGGTAAACATTATTAAGGGCTTTGAGATATTATGCCATCAAAGAAATAAGTACTATGAAGAAACAACACAATGCTAATCTGCTCGGATAAAATAATAGTAGTCTACTTGAATCATCATCTTTCATCTTTGTTTTGCAAAAACACAATGACAAAAACAAAATCAATTTATGAACAGATGTGTGATAATTTAAGCCATTCCATAATATTACCTTTTAGGTCTTTGCATTTTATAGGAATGGCGTGTGAAATTATATATCATGCAATAAGTTTCAAACTTGCCATTCCACTGTGTATTAGAGATCATGCGTTTCAATTATGATACTTTCCATGTTAAATACTTCCCATATTAGAGATCATGCGTTTCAAAATTGTGATACTTTCCCATGTTACACTTTCAACTAATGTTATGCAGTTGAAATTTTTGAGGCTTCCTGAACAAGTTTTCACTTACAGGGTGTGCATTTGAATGGTGATTTAATACTTTCTGTTAATATAATATTTTCAGTTTTTAGTGCAAATCCTCATTCAATACTTCCATTTTAAACGGATCACCCAGCTCTCCATATTAAAACAGTAACACAATAGTTTCCATGAATAAAAATGTTGAAAATTTTCAACTTTTCAACAATATGGATACACCCTTTATAATGTAGTATAGATATAACATGTTCTTAATTAATTAAAAGATTAAATCAAAAGAAAAAGGTTTAAAAGGATTTACTGAATACGTGGATCAAGAGAACGATGAACAAACACGAACACCAACAACAATTCCAAGATCAAAGATCAACAAACACCCCTTTGGTGTTGTTTGAGGGTGGCGGCCAAAAGAGAAAAAGAAGGAGGAGGAGGATTTTAGGTTTCTATAAAATTCTTCTGTAAAGTTAAATGAGTAGTGTTATTTTCCTTAACCTCCTTTTTAGTGAAAATTGAAATGGGCTTGGCCCATTTCTTCCTTGTAGCCGCGGGTAGGGGGCCCCACATGGGGTACCCGTACCGTTTTCCGTGTCTCGATGTTTAGTTACTCGTTCGTGATTATTTGTGTTCACG
This sequence comes from Glebionis coronaria, assembly GCA_025667525.1. Classification (NCBI taxonomy): domain Eukaryota; kingdom Viridiplantae; phylum Streptophyta; class Magnoliopsida; order Asterales; family Asteraceae; genus Glebionis; species Glebionis coronaria. The sequence continues at coordinate 172,170,205 of CM046879.1, read as the reverse complement.
TTTTATATGTTCTCGTTAAATAATTACCGTGACCTAATATATTCAATTACGCTCGTAATAAATTTATATACGTAATTAATAATAGTTTGTGATTTAATTACGTTCATGATTTCATGATTGCATGTTCGTGATTAATTATTGTCAAATAATTATTACGTGTTCGTACGTAGTAAATTCTTATCATGTTCTAACACGTACGTAATACGTTAATCCTAACACGTAATCGTAATCATGCTATCATAGGAAAGTTTTAATCTAGTACGTATGATCTTAAGGGTACTATTCATGGTAAAAGCATGCGGGTTTTACAACTCTTCCCCCCTAAAAAGAATAATTCGTCCCCGAATTATAGATAAAGTAAACTGGAAAAGAAGAACATACCCGAATTCAAAATATGAAATGAGGGTAAGAAGCCCGGATAGACTCCTCTGTTTCCCAAGTGGCTTCCCGCTCGGTATGATCCCTCTATAGGATTTTGACGAATGGAATCGTCTTCCTTCTCATGACTCGTTCTTGTCTGTCAAGAACTCGTTCGGGTTCTTCTATAAAAGTGAGATCTTCACGTATCTGTTCTACTGGATACTGAACCATGTGAAGGGGATGATACTGGTACCCTCTGAGTAAGGACACATGAAACACATTATGCACATGCGAAAGCTGCAGAGGTAACGCCAATCGGTAAGATACTTCACCGACTCGTTCAATGATATCAAAAGGTCCGATGAAACGAGGATTGAGCTTCCTTTTAACCCCGAAGCGTCTAACACCACGTACCGGCGAAACCTTAAGGAAAACGTGATCTCCTACATTAAAATGTATGTCCCTACGATGCTTATCGGCGTAACTCTTCTGACGTGACCGTGCTTCCTGAATTTTCTGCTTAGCTACTGTGATCTTTTCATTGGTCATCTCTATGATTTCTGGTCCTTCAAGTGTTCGCTCACCAACCTGATCCCAGCATTGGGGCGCGACACTTCCTGCCATACAACATCTCGAAAGGAGCACACTTGATACTTGCGTGCCAACTGTTGTTGTATGCAAACTCCACCAAACAGATGTAATCGTCCCAATCACCCGTCCATTCCAATGCACATGACCTCAACATATCTTCCAATGTCTGAATGGTTCGCTCCGACTGTCCGTCCGTTTGAGGGTGAAAGGCCGTGCTTAGCTTAAGTTGTGTACCCCAAGCTTTCTGCAGACTCTTCCAAAAGCGCGAAGTGAATCGAGGATCTCTATCTGAGACGATGCTGGATGGTGCACCGTGGAGTCTCATGATCTCTATTCTGTACGTATCGGCGAGTTTACTTACCGGATCTTCCTTGCGGATCGATAAGAAATGAGCTGATTTTGTAAGTCGATCTACGATGACCCAAATTGCATCGTGCTTCCTCTTGGTAGGCGGAAGACGAGTAACAAAATCCATGGTGATTTTGTCCCACTTCCATTCTGGAATATCTAACGGTTGAAGGAGACCACCAGATCGTTGATGCTCGATCTTAACCTGCTGGCAGGTAAGACATTTGGAGACGTAAGTGGCCACATCCTGTTTCATACCACTCCACCAAAAGTACTACTTGATGTCATGGTACATCTTAGTCTAACAAGGATGTATAGAGAATGGGGAGCTATGAGCGTCAGCTAACAAAGCTTCCTGGAGTTCTTGGTCATCAAGAACCCAAAGTCTCGTGCCCTGCCATACGATACCATCTACATCTACTCTAAATTTTGTCTGTTTCTCCAAATTCTGTACTATCGCCCAGATTTCTCCGTCATCCTTCTGAGCTTCCTTGATCTTAGAGAGTAACTCGGGTTCTACTCTAAGATTATCCCAGTAACCGTGCTGTCCACGTACCATGATCTCGATGTCAAGTCGCTCCAAGTCTCTTATGATTTCCTCTTCGATTTTAATGCCGTTGATCATTCCGGACTTCCTGCTAAGAGCATCTGCTACTACATTTGCCTTTCCGGGATGATACTATAGATTAATGTCATAATCCTTTAACAGCTTTAACCATCTCCTCTGCCTCATGTTCAATTCACGCTGAGTGAAGATATACTTCAAGCTCTTGTGGTCCGTGAAAATGTCACATGATTCTCCATATAAGTAGTGCCTCCATATCTTCAATGCAAACACGACTGCAGCAAGTTCCAAGTCATGCGTGGGGTAATTTTCTGCATAAGGCTTAAGCTGCCGTGAAGCGTACGCGATCACTTTCCCATGTTGCATGAGAACACAGCCAAGTCCCTTCCCCGATGCATCGCTGTAGATTTGAAATCCACCCGTACCATATAGGAGAGTAAGAATAGGTGCAGATACTAGCTTCTGCTTCAGGTCTTCAAAGCTCTTCTCTCGATCTTCAGTCCAGATGAATTTCTCCCCTTTCCGCATCAGTTTGGTTAATGGTAGTGCTAGGCGAGAAAAGTTCTCCACGAACCTACGGTAATAGCCAGCTAAGCCTAAGAAACTGCGGACTTCCGTCGCAGATGTCGGCCTTGGCCACTTAGTAATGGCCTCAAACTTCGCTGGATCTATAGTGATTCCTTCTGCTGATACAGTGTGACCTAAGAATGCCACCTTGTCTAACCAGAACTCACACTTGGAGAATTTAGCATACAGCTGCTTCTGGCGAAGAATCTATAGTACTGTACGAAGATGGTCTTCGTGTTCCTCCTTGTACTTTGAGAAAATCAGGATGTCATCGATGAAAACAATGAAGAACTTGTCCAGAAATTCATGGAAGATTCTGTTCATCAAGTCCATGAACACTGCTGGAGCATTTGTCAGGCCAAATGGCATAACTACAAACTCGTAGTGGCCATAGCGGGTACGAAAGGCAGTCTTAGCGATGTCCTGCTCCTTGACCCGTAGCTGATGATAGCCTGACCTAAGATCAATCTTGGAGAAGTGTTTGGCCCCTTGGAGTTGGTCAAACAGATCGTCAATACGTGGCAGTGGATATCTATTCCGGATAGTAATCTTATTGAGCTCGCGATAGTCTATGCAAAGACGCATACTATCGTCCTTCTTCTTAACAAACAAGACCGGTGCGCCTCATGGAGATGCGCTCGGTAGAATGAAGCCTCGTTCAAGAAGTTCTTGTAGTTGATCCTTCAGCTCCTTCAGCTCTATGGGAGCCATGCGGTAAGGAGCTTTGGAGATTGGTTCAGCTCCTGGAATAAGCTCGATATTGAATTCCACTTCTCGTGCAGGTGGTATGCCCGGAAGTTCTGCTGGAAAAACATCTTGGAATTCCGACACTATAGGTTGATCCTGAATTGATGGGAATTCAGCATCCATGTCGTGAACCGTAGCTAGATAACCCTCGTAGCCATGTGACAGTAGTGCACGCGCTTGCAGGGTAGATATGACTTGTACAGACCGTACGGGTATGAACCCGTTATGAATATACTCTGGTGCATTAACATCACCGAAGATAACTCGATATGAATGGCAATCTATGGTAGCATGATGCTTGGATAGCCAATCCATGCCCAAAATCATGTCGAAGTCATTCATGTCCAGCGGAAGTGAGTCAACAGGTTGAACCTTATCGTCAAATTCTAGGGGAAGACTCTTGTATACATGAGTGATTAATACAAAGTGCCTCAAAGGCGTGGAAATAGTAAGCCTAAAGTCTAGTGGCATGGGGAGCATCCTAATGTTCTTAGCATAAGCAGTAGAAATAACCGAGTGAGTAGCACCCGTATCGAAAAGAACACATGCAGCTTGACCATACATATACAAGATTCCAGTGATGTTACCTGTAGACTTGTTGGCCTGGTCTCGAGATGTCGTGTAGACACGCCCGGTAGTAGGAGGCGGCTTGGTATCAGCATGTCCCGATGTACCCTCCATCTTGCCCTTACAGCAATCCTTCATGATATGGCCAGGAAGACCACACTTGAATCACGCGTCAGTATTACGGCGACATGGCCCTGGGTGCCTACGGTGGCAAGTAGAGCAAAGAGGATGAGTGAATCCTCCAGCAGGTGCTCTGGCTGGCTGGGAACCTAATAAAACATTTTACATAAGACATGATAATTGGGTACAAAGGACAATGCGGATAATCGTAAGATTGAATACCAGTGATAGCTGGACGGCTAGGCTGTGAACCTCTCTGGTTCTGGTCCCTGCCGTTTCCATGGTTCCTGGTAGAAGTTTTGCTAAAGTGTCAGAATATGAGTTATAACATGAAATCATAAGGAAATGCGTAAGTACTAGGACCTGCTGCTGTTGGAGTGTCCAAAATTGTTACGGTAATTATCATTACCTCCACGCCTATCCGTAGCAAAACGGTCGTTAGTCTGACCGTTTCCCTTGGGGTGATGAGGCTGCTGCTGAGTAGCCGGCTGAGACCGGTCCCCAATTTTATGCGTGGAAGATACATTTAAAGAGATGAATAATTGACATATATGGAAAGTATACGGAATGATCACCGCTTGAATACGAATGTTTACCTCTTGTCGGGTCTCTCATCTTCCCCGAACTCATCTCTCTCCTTCAGCATCTCCAGCTTACGTGCTGCATCGGCCACTTGTGCTACAGTGTTGAACGTAGCACACACCAGATTGTTTGCGACCGATGTGCGAAGAGCCCATCAAAAGTGATGTGCCTGCTCTTCAGGAGTACCTGCTGCCGCACCAAGGAAACCAGCTAAGCGAAGAAAGCGCTGCATAAACTCGTTGCTATTCTCCCCAGCTCTCTGTCAGATCCTATGGTACTCTCTCTTAAGCTTGTCCTGCTCAGCCTTGGGAAAGAACTGCTCCATCACCCTGTCCTTGAACTGAGCCCAAGTCAAACCAGCAACCCACTCGTCACCACCTTCAGACTGCATCAACGCTAACCACCAATTAAGCACATCGCCTTCGAACCGATAGCATGCCAACCTCGCCTTGTATGTGGGGTCACAGCCCATAGCATTGAAAATCTTCTCGATGTGAGCCCACCAGCTTTCAGCATCGCTGGGGCTATCTATCTTCTCAAAAGCTCGAGGGCGGAGCTTGTTGAATCTCTCCAGCCATACTACTAATGTCACTAGAGGAGGAGGAGGAGGAGGTGCCTGATTATGCTGCTGATTGTTGGCAGCTTGAACTTCAGCCCTGATGTCATTCCTCAGTTGAGGAAGCAAAGCTTGCATAGCAGCTTGAATTGCAGCATTGAGCTGTTCCTGTTCGCGTGTGAGAACCATCTGACAGTATAACATAAAACATATGATTAAACAGATCAAAACATAATATATATATATATATATATATATATATATATACATGAAAAAAAATTTATACCAAAATTTCAAGAGAAAAATTTAATGCATAAAAATCTTTGTGTATGAATGCATGATGCAGTTTTATGAAAACTTTTGTATGCTCGAAAGTGAACGCCTCTGGTCAGTTCACCCAAAGCAAAAGACAGAGCGAGGGGACGCCTATGGGTCGGTCCCAAATTGAAAAGTTTCGATAAAACACATGCGACTAAATAGGGCCAGTCCTGTACCAACCATTACTTAGTCATAAATCTTCAACAATGACATATATATGTATGCTTAAAAATGATGAATGCATGAAAACAACTGTCACTTCTAGGAAGACCGTAGTGACTACCCACTAATCACAGGTCATATTTGAGAGCCTGCAGGTCGAAGCCTTGGCTCTGATACCATAATTGTAACACTCATTTTGATAATGGAAATGTCACATGATATTATGGCGTGTCATCAACGCATACAAGGAAAAATGTCTAAACATCACATGACCATAATAGGAAAATACCGGAATCAAACATCGGTAGTCCAAATGTAAAGCTCATCACACACAAACGTAAGTATAGTAAAGGAAAGGACTAAACAATGTCCATAGCAATGTATCAAAAGAAAGGAAATGCATAAAGTAAAGAAAGGCTAGAAAGCTTCCAGTCCATATGCACGTACTCTTAAAGTCTACGAGCGTCCCTGAGTACCTGCTGTTATAGGAACATAGAAAAGGAAAACGGCTGAGTAATACGCTCAATGCACGGATGTACAATAAAGCATGAATAGGATAAGCATATAACATATAACAGCGGAAGAAAACTAAGTCCCGAGTAACCTGGTTAAGTCTTGATAAAACTGGTTTTATAGTTTGAAAAGCCTTATGTTTATCTTGTAAAAACTGTTTAACGTATTTTACCATTAGCCAATATAGGTCATGAAAATCCATCGTGCATGAATACTTGGAGGGGTGACCTCATCATGCAAATTAAAGGGGCTGCCTCTAATTTAATATACTGGTTTGTGGGTAGGAGGGATCAGCTCCTTGTGAAGGATGCAAGGCACACACCACATTCACCATGAAATCCTGACTGAAAACATGTAACTAGGATGCACCCATACGCCCCACATGATAAATATAATATAAATGGCCAAAAGCTGAAGGGGCACCACGAGAAATCACTCCGCCGTGGTGAAGTCATAACATCAGTGCCTCTAATGTTATGGTTATGGTACCTCCATAACTAGGTGAAACTGGTCATGCATGTATATGGCTATAGGTATTCTAAATTAAACATAAGCAAATCAAACACATAACTTATACTACGGGAAAACATTTGGCTGCATACGGGGAATCCTAATAAGGAAAGAATGTCCATACTGAAAGGACGGGAATCCGTACCTTATGTCCAGTGAACGAAGAAGATGAACTGAGAGGAATCCTACTTCTGAATCACTAACGCTACATAAATACATACATGAATAAGTATCTGCTTACTTAATACGTAACTGGTTTTATGTCATGTCTTAGCTTATTTTATATGTTCTTACCATGTTTTACTGTTTCAAGCCTTAAATTGTGTTTATCTTATATTCTGCTTACTCTGATTAATTATTTCTGGTATTTCATGTATTATTATACTTACTGTGTAATAATAAGTAACTTTCCAAAAATAGCAGGTTTCCTAAAATAGAAAGTTTCCAAAAATAGAAAGTTACCAAAAAAAATAGAAAGTTTCCAAAAATAGAAAGTTTCCAAAAATAGAAAGTTTCAAAAAATACAAAGTTTCCAAAAATAGAAAGTTTCCAAAAATAGAAAGTTTCCAAAAATAGAATTACTGCTTAAAATAGATAAGTTTCTAAAAATAGAAAGTTTCCATAAATAGATTTGCTGCCCTATTTAAATAAGTTTCCATAAATAGATTAGCTGCCTGAAATAAATAAGTTTCTAAAAATAGAACGTTTCCATAAATAGATTAGCTGCTTTATTTAAATAAGTTTCTAAAAATAGAAGTTTCCATAATTAGAAATAAGCTGGTTAAATAAGCTAAGTATATAAGCCTAAGTGTTTTCATGATTATTTTCTAAGTCATACGATATAATGTATAGTTTATGAATTATTTCATGTAATTAAAATAAACTATAGGTTAAAATATTTAATTAAAGTATAACATGTTTTTAATTAAATAAAGTTAAATACTTAGATTAAAACATGTATTATTATTTATTAATAATATAACCTAAGTCATGTTAATTAATTAATTATAACCATGGTTTTTAAATAATTAATTAATTATAAGTCTAAAATATAAAACTACTTAGGTTAATTAATTTCATGATTTTAATAATTAAAATAACATAAGTCATGTTATTAAATTAATCATGTCATGTTATTAATTTAATTTTAACATAAGATCATAAAAATAAAAACTAAACATACACCATGAACCGGATCTTGACTAAGAACCATGAACCGGACATTAAATCGACACCATACCCCGAACCAAGCCGGGGTTACCCTTGTCTTGATGCTGCCGTGGGACCCACTCCAACCAACCGGGACCATATGGTCCCGGTGGTGGTCAAATGGCCAAACCGAGACCCTCTCGGGTTCGGTGTAGGCTGCGGCCAAGAACAAAACACCCCTAAACAACCCTTTTGATTTTATTCCAACCCAAATTCATGTTAGATCTATGATTTAATTAGGTTTTATAAAAAATATAACATGTTCTTAAATAATTAAAAGATTAAATCAAAAGAAAAATGTTTAAAAGGATTTACCGAATACGTAGATCAAGAGAACGATGAACAAACACGAACACCAACAACAATTCCAAGATCAAATATCAACAAACACCCCTTTGGTGTTGTTTGAGGGTGGTGGCCAAAAGAGAAAAAGAAGGAGGAGGAGGATTTTAGGTTTCTGTAAAATTCTTCTGTAAAGTTAAATGAGTAGTGTTATTTTCCTTAACCTCCTTTTTAGTGAAAATTGAACTGGGCTTGGCCCATTTCTTCCTTGTAGCCGCGGGTAGGGGGCCCCCTCATGGGGTACCCGTACCATTTTCCGTCTCTCGATGTTTAGTTACTCGTTCGTGATTATTTGTGTTCGCGTTTTATATGTTCTCGTTAAATAATTACCGTGACCTAATATATTTATTTACGCTCGTAATAAATATATATACGTAATTAATAATAGTTTGTGATTTAATTACGTTCATGATTTCATGATCGCATGTTCGTGATTAATTATTGTCAAATAATTATTACGTGTTCGTGCGTAGTAAATACTTATCGTGTTCTAACACGTATGTAATATGTAAATCCTAACACGTAATCGTAATCATGCTATCATAGGAAAGTTTTAATCTAGTACGTACGATCTTAAGGGTACTATTCATGGTAAAAGCATGCGGGTTTTACACTCTTAGCCATAATGGCGTTCAATGACTATGAGATTTGGCAAATGGACATCAAGACTAATTTCTTGAATGGTCACCTTAGTAAAGATGTTTACATGGTCCAACCGGAAGGTTTTGTTGATCCAAAGTATCTAAATAAAGTTTGCAAGTTGTAGAGATCCATTTATGTTTGAAGCAAGCTTCAAAAACATGGAATAAACGGTTTGATGAAGAAATCAAGAAGCTTGGTTTTGATTAAAATTCCGATGAGCCATGTGTATGTGTCAAAGCTAGTGGGAGAAATGTTGCATTCCTTTTTTTTCCTTTTTTTTCTTAATGGTAAATTTATTAAGAAAAGGCCACAAAGGCAGAAGTACAAAGCTAAAAGCTTGACAAAAATTAGATGGTACACATCCCCATCTAACAAGCTTTAGCAACAAAAAGGTATGGACAACAACCCATACTCAATAACACTATAGGTAATGGCAATGGACAAACCCCATGCTCATTACACAAAGATACAAATTAAGCAACTAAAAGAATGACAAATAGCAGCTTCCCATAACACTAATCTTGATCCCAATTGATAAGACCAAGCTCCTGCAATGCATGACACAACTAATACAAGACAAGTTCTTAGCTTGTGATGAGGAAACCACTTCGGAATCCATGATTGATCTTGATTCAACCACAAAGTAAAGAACCAAAACCAACCAATCCATCCCAATGGAAAACCCCACCCCAACTAAGAAACAAGCAGAGTAGGTAAAAGAGACCTACTCAAAACGCCATCAGATCAAATGTAGATAACAAGAGAGGTGCTAGTGTAGCACATCACATTTATTGCCTCCTCAAAACCCCAATCTATGTAAAACCCAGTGGGAAACCATAGAAGGGGCAAAAAGTACAACTAAACATGAATCCTCTCACATGATGCAATAACCTATATATCTATCAGCTCGACAATCAACAGATACAAGGTTAAATAAAAACATAAGGGAGGACAAAGCATCAACAAAAACAGGTCTAGAATCTAAAAAATTGTTCAAAAAGGTAGAACAAGGGAGGAAATATACCATACCTTGCATAGACGGCACATCTTTCAGCACGCTCTAGAAGGCATAGCACACTCCCCCCAAGTACTACCCAAATGACCACTAATAGCACATCAAACCTCCATAAGCAACCAATAAGTCCTCCCAAAAATCCCATCAGAAATAGAATACCATAAACCATCATCCAGAAAGCCCTCGACCCACCAAAGAAACTTACCATGATAAAGAATAATCATCCATGATAAACTAATACATGAAAGACACCAGCCACTCCAATACCTGTGACAGTAACAAGCAAAACAAGCCAACAAATCCATAGGAAAAATAAAAGTCATAGGAGGCTTACTATAAGAGTAGAAGACATACCAAGTCGTCAACTCCCTTCTTAGAAAGCACCAAAACCAATGGTGAAAAATTAAACCCACCATGCCATCCAAGAAACTAGCCATATAGTAACAACCCACCAGCTTCCTCAAACGACCAAACCATCCAGTAATAAAAAGAAACCAGTACCGAATAACATGAAATAGGAGAATCCACATACACTTCCAAATATGAAATATCAGCATATAAGGATCAGACCAAACCAAGCTGTTATATTGACCTATCATCAGAATCCATATAGCCCGGGATAAACTCCTTCAAACCTTTATGACCTAGATTCGGGATTTGCCAAATATCAGAAGCCTTAGCAACATCCGTAGACCATACCACCTTTAGACTCATCAGTGTAAACCTCACAGAGTTAATGATGATATTAAAAATAACCTTCGTGGTTCTAAACTTCTCAAACAGCCTTATGTTACGCTCTTGCCAAATGAAATAGATAGAAGCACTAAACGCCAACCTACGTATAACACTCCATATAGATTTGCTGGCACTTTTTTTACACATTCCAGGTATAATCTCAGCCCAAACACAAGATAAATCTTCAAGTTTGGCCATAACTTTAATCCTATCCCATATAACTCGGGAAAAATTACAGTCAAAAAACAGATGTATGTGTGAGTCAATACAGGTATGGCATAAAGAGCAAATACCATCTTCTAAGTGGAACCACCTAGATAACATATCCTGAGTTTTAAGACGCCCCTTCAAAGCAAGCCAAAGGATAAACAAATGCATGGGGATGCTATAAGGGAACCATACAAGTTTATACCATAAAACCTCATGAATATCCGTTCTAGTAGCATTACAAACTTCATGGACACTAAACTTCACACTCTCATGTTTTTTATTGATCCAGATGGCCAAGTCATCAGTATCACTTAAAACAGGGACAAGGATATCAAAAATATGACCATGATCAATAAGCCATTCATTAGGCCATAACCATTTATAATCCCTAATCTTGTCACTAAGCTTATCCTCTATATTAATTCCCATACGAGAGATCATGTTCTGAGAAAGCCTATTTGACAAAGGACCATTTGAGTGCCATTTGTCTACCAAATAAAACAATTGACCCCATTTCCAATTTAACAGCCAATAAAATTCCTAACCTTGTCTCTAAATTCCATAATCTATCTCTAAGTCCAAGCATTACGGTTCCAAGTTTTATGACTCCAAATACATTGGCCTCTCAATATGTACACATTGACCTATTTGACCCACAACGAGTGTAAAACCCGCATGCTTTTACCATGAATAGTACCTGTTGGGAATAAAATGTAGCCAGTCCACTTGAGCGCTGACAAGAGGAAAACAAGCGTTGATAGGAAGAAAACAAACGCTGACAGATCAAGCGTTGACAAGAAGAAGTCAAACGTTGATAGGTTGAAGACAAGCACTGATGGAAAGATTTAGTCTACGCGTATATTGTTTCTAGTTTGTTTCTAGTAATGATAAGTTCAACATTGTATTTTCTATAATTATCTTTACCTAGAATAGTTGATATGTAGACTCGTGTACAAGGCTTCTTATGTATATAAAAGAAGACCTTTAGGTTATTGTTCAATATAAGTTTTCATATGTTAAACACTTTCATTGTAAGCAAGTTCGTTATTATCAATCAAGTGAAAGTTTGTTTACATCTTTGTGTGTTCTTGTTTAAGTGTTAATTCCGCATAACACTTAGATTACTTTATACATATACAAAGGTTTCTCTATGTGTATAACTTGATCTAATCTCGTATACACAAGCTTAATCGATCTAAGTTTGGGATCAACAAGTGGTATCAGAGCTTGTTGAGAAACTTTTGATCTTAAAGAACACAAGAACCCTAAATCACCAAAACCCTAATTTTCACAAAACCCTAAAAACATCATGTCCAATCCAAAAGTAAACCCCTCCTCCTCAAACCCTAGCATCAAGATTCCCATGCTTGATGCAAACAACTTTGAGCTATGACTACACTCTCTGGGAGATTATTGAATATGGAAACACATTCAATAAAGCTAAAAAGATTGCTAATGCCATTGCTGCAAGAACTGCTGTTACTGGATGTCCAGAAGCAGATAAGAAAGACAAACCTGATGATGGTAGAGCTGTGTCTGCTGAAGACATAGCAAAGAAAAGGGTTGATATAAAAACCTTAAACATTCTGAAACTCTCTTTGGGACAAGAGAACCAGCATAAATACAGAGGTTATGAATCAGCAAAAGACCTTTGGGCAGCTCTTGAAGTTGCATATGGTGGCAATGATGATACTAAGGAAGAGAAGAAGAAGCAACTCATGCATGAGTATGCTGTTTTTAAGTCTCAACCTAATGAGAAGCTTAGCAGTGTGACAAGCAGACTGCTTGACATTACAAGCAAACTGTCCTTCATGGGGACACAAGTTGGTGATGTTGACATTATTACCACTTTTCTTAATAGCCTTGGTGATGCGTGGAAGATTGAGGCTAGATCTATACTTGCCAATAACAATCAGAAAAGTTATACTTTTGATGATATCTACAACAAACTGAGGCTGTTGGAGTATGAAACTCTTTTGGAGCATGGAAGTACATCTACCAATAGCAACATGGCCTTCTTCTCACATAGTGAAGGCCAATTTGATCAGAAGGACGCTTACATGCACCCAGTTACTGGATCAACATGTGTCAACGCTGGAACATATCCTGTCAACGCCTCACATTCAGACGCTGACACATACAAAAGTGACTCACCAAGAGTTAAGCCTGCTGGTTTAGATCTGGATACTGTATGTGCTTACATTGCTTCGTTTCCCAATAGTTTAGTGATTACATATGAGGACCTTGAGCAAATAAGTGATGAGCACTTGGAAGAGATAGATATAAAGTGGAACATGGCTCTTGCTAGTATAAGAGCAAACAGGTGGAATAGAAGGTTTAAGAAGAAGATGACCTTTAATGCAAAGGACACTGCTGGATTTGATAAATCCAAAGTTGAATGCTACTATTGTCACCGTATGGGGCACTTCATGAGGGAATGCAGATCTCCAAGAAGATCTGATGCTGGCAAACCCTCAAGCCAAATTGTTAAGGCTCGGGATCCTAAGGCCATGGTAGCAGTGCAAGAAATTGATGGTATTGGATGGGACTGGAGCTATTTGGCTAAGTATGGGGAAGAGGATAAAGCTTTGGTTGCTGAGATAGAAGAAGAAGAGCATGTTCAATATGCTCTCATGACACACTCCTCCTCTTCATCAGATAATGAGGTATACGATGATGCTTTTTGTAGTAAGGGTTGTAGGTTAAATACTGAAAAACTTAACAAAGAGGTTTCAAGATTGTTAAGTGATGTGAGTACTGAGAGATGCAAATTGTCTAACTATCAAATTGCTCTCACTCAAACTGAAAAGACAGTTTCTGAGTAGAAGAAAATGGAATTTGACCTAAAAGATAAAACAAATATCTTAAAACATGAGTTAAATGCTAGTAATGATATTAGAAACATCATGGAAAGGGTCAATAGTGAACTACAGGCTAAGTTAGATGAGGCTATTAAGAATAAGGATAATGTTGACCTTAAAATTCAGAGATTTGATAAGGCCTCACAAACCCTATGAGAATGTGTTAATAAACAGAGGGATCCTAAGGACATGACTGGGATTGGGATGAAAGACTATACTGTTGTTCCACCACCACCTGGGGACTTCTATGGTGTCCAAAGAAAGGACCTATCTTGGACTGGTTTACCAGAACTCCAAGAGGAGGAATTTATTCCTCCACCAAGAGTCACTACCCCAGTTGAAGAGTATAGACAAAAGTTGACTGACTTGAATGAATGGAAGAAAGCCAACCCTACCTTGTTTGTTAAGTCCTAATGAGTCTACCCCTATTAAGGTAAGAAACCCAATCACTGGCAAGACAGTCGACCTTGGCTCAAACACTGTTAAGAAACCTAGCATTAAGTATGCAGAAATGTATAGGAATACTAGGTCACCTAAAAGCCAAGTTAGTAATGATGGAACAGGTTTCTTCTCTTCTAGACATAGAGTTGTGTCTAGAAAAGCCTATTACACTTGTGGTAGCTTTTCACATTTAGCATATAAGTGTGTCAACGCTTCCAAGGTCAACACTGTTAAAAAGTCAAACATTGTCAGACCCAAAACTTTTATGGAGCAAAGTCTACAAGTTGTTAGACCAGCCCCATTCTGCACTAAAAGGTCTAGCACTCATGGACAAAGACCATTTCAAAAGACCAATACTTGGTCTAATAGGCAATGGGTTTCTGTAGAAAACCCTAGGTTCAACGCTGACAAGGGTAATTTCAGCGTTGACAAGACCAAATCCAACGCTGACAGAAACGTTGCCAGACCTAAATATTTGCAACCACAGGGTAAGGGGTCTAAAACTTCTTCAAGCTTGACATGGAGACCTAAGCAAGATCAAAACCCTAATTCTAATGGGCTTTCTATGACCTGCAACAGGTTTAATTATAATTCAAAGGTCATTACAAAACCAATTGGAATTAATTGGGTATTTCATCCAAAAAGGGATGAACAAGGGGTTGTTATGAGAACTAAGTCTGTTCTTGTTGAACAACCAGATGAATCCAAGTTTGCTCAGGCTTGGGTTCCCAAAGAGAACTAACTTGTTTTCTTTATGTGCAGGCATTCACAAACAGGTCAATGATTATGGATATTGGGACAGTGGATGCTCTAGGCACATGACTGGGAAGGAAGATTATCTTACTAACTTCACTCCCATTAAGGATGGTGATAAGGTTTACTTTGGAGGCGGATATGGAACTATCACAGGCAAAAGAACTCTTCTCACCAAGAACTTGCATTTTGAAAACGTGTTTCTGGTAAATAAACTTGATTACAATCTTTTTAGTGTATCACAAGTTTGTGATAACAAAAATAAAGTTCTGTTTACTAATACTGAATGCTTGGTGTTAAGCAAGGATTATAAAATTCCAGATGAGAAATATATTGACTATATAACACCTAGACATAAAGACATCTATAATGTGAATCTTAATGGGATTAGGTTGAATAATAATATGTCATGTTTTTATGCTAAAGCTTCAGTTGATGAGAGTAATCTATGGCACGGGAGACTAGGGCACATAAACTTTAAGAATATAAACAGGCTTGTGAGACTTAGCTTGGTTGATGGTTTGCCTGAAAAGGCTTTCCACAATGACCACTCTTGTGTTGCATGCCTTAAGGGTAAGCAGCACAAGGTCTCATTTAAGTCTAAACAGGTGCACTCTAGTTCTAAACCACTTCACTTGCTGCATATGGACCTGTTTAGTCCAACTAATATAGAGAGTTTGAATGGTAAATCATACTGCTTTGTCATCACAGATGACTTTTCTAGGTTTACTTGGACTTTCTTTTTAGCTATGAAAAGTGACACTGCTGACACTTTAATTGACTTTATTACTCAGATAGAGAAGAAAAATGGTAATGAAGTTAAAATGCTTAGAAGTGACAATGGTGGTGAG
This sequence comes from Glebionis coronaria, assembly GCA_025667525.1. NCBI lineage: Eukaryota > Viridiplantae > Streptophyta > Magnoliopsida > Asterales > Asteraceae > Glebionis > Glebionis coronaria. Next base: position 172,154,640 of record CM046879.1, on the reverse strand, counting down.
TTTAGAAATAAGCTTTTGGATGATTTTTGTGCCAAGAAAGGGATTACTAGGCAGTTTAGTGTTGCCAGAACCCCACAGCAAAATGGGGTTACTGAGAGAAAGAATAGAACCCTAATTGAAGCAGCCAGGACTATGTTGGCTGATGCTCACTTTCCCATAGCTTTTTGGGCTGAGGCTGTGAATACAGCTTGTTATGTTCATAATAGAGCCTTGGTCAACAAGATACATAACAAAACACCTTATGAGTTACTTTGGGGAAGGAAACCTAATATTGGTTTTCTTAAACCTTTTGGCTGTCATGTAGTTGTATTAGATACTAGTGATGCCTTAGTAAATTTAGTGCAAAAGGTGATGAAGGTTATTTCATGGGTTATTCAGTGCAGAGCAAGGGATATAGGGTTTATCTTAAGAAGGAAAAACGTATACTTGATAGAGTACATGTTAGGTTTTTAGAGAGTAAACCTAGTGATCCTGAAAGTGGTCCAAATTGGTTGTTTGACTTAGAACCTCTATCTAGGACTTTAAATTATATGCTTGTTACTAATCCAGACATTGTGAAGGTAACTTCAAATGTTGTAGAAGAACAAGTTGTTGATGTTTCAGGTACACAGGTTAATGAAGAGGTTGGATCACCAGCAAAAAAGTCATCTCCCATACAAGAGTATGTCACTATCCCCATATGGACAGATGCTTTTGCTGCTGCTACTGCTGCTGGAAAGGAAAATGGTGGTCCCGAAGTACCACCAGTTAACAACATGCATGGTCCTTCAGGCGCTGACAAAGGCAAATCTGGCGCTGACAGGACAAATTCAGGCGTTGATGGCTCAAACGTTGACAACAACATTTCAGGCGTTGATAACCCAAACGCTGACAATCTTGGTTCAAGCGTTGATAACACTTTTGGGCATATTTTCTCTTCAAATTTTGAACAAGGTGAACCTTCCAATTTACATGAAGAGGTTCATCCTAATATTGATGGAAGAGAGTCTGAAGAAGATATTGGCAACTTGGAGAATGAGATTGAAGACAACAGACTTTTTGAGGGAGGAGTTCTCACTTCTACTATGAAGAATCATCCCCCTTCACAAATTATTGGGGATGTCATGACCCCTTTTCAGACTAGAAGATCTCATCAGAATCTTGGTGGATTCATTGCCAATATACACAAGAAGTTTGATACCCCTCTTGTTCAAGCATGTTTGTTTGCCTATTTTCTGTCACAACAGGAACCCAAGAAGATCTTTGATGCTCTCAAAGAACCAAGTTGGGTGGAAGCAATGCAGGATGAGCTTCACCAATTTGCTATTCAGGATGTTTGGGAGCTGGTTGATTGTCCCAGGTATGTCAGACCTATTGGGACAAGATGGGTTCTAAGAAACAAGAGAGATGAAAGAGGTATTGTGGTCAGAAACAAGGCACGTTTAGTGGCTCAAGGATATACACAAGAGGAAGGGATAGACTATTGGGAGGTCTTTGCACCAGTTGCAAGGATTGAGGCTATAAGGATATTTCTAGCCTATGCTTCCTGCATGGGTTTCACTGTCTATCAAATGGATGTGAAGAGTGCCTTCCTCTATGGAACAATTGATGAGGAGGTGTATGTGATGCAGCCTCCTAGTTTTGAAGATCTAGAGAATCCAGACAAGGTGTATAGAGTCAAGAAGGCTATGTATGGACTTCATCAAGACCCAAGAGCATGGTATGGCACATTGTCCACTTATTTGGTGGAAAATGGATTCAAAAGGGGCACCATAGACCAGACATTATTTACAAAGAAGGTTGGTAAGGATGTATTACTTGTTCAGGTTTATGTTGATGATATCATCTTTGGTTCAACCAATCCAAAGATGAGTAAAGACTTTTCCAAGCTTATGACAGACAAATTCAAGATGAGTGCAATAGGGGAGATGAACTTCTTTCTATGGTTACAAGTTCAGCAGAAAGAAGATGGTATCTTCATCTCTCAGGATAAGTATGTAGCAGAGATCTTGAAGAAGTTTGGCTTTTCTCCACATGAATAGAGGGCTACTACTCCTATGGATAGAGAACACCCTTGGGGAAAAGTTGGTGATGGAAAATATGTGGATGTCAGGCACTATAGATCAATGATTGGTTCATTGATGTATCTCACAGCCTCAAGACCTGACATCATGTTTGTTGTGTGTGCATGTGCACGCCATCAAGTGACTCCCAAAGAATGTCACCTTTATGCTGTCAAGATAATCTTTAGGTACCTAAGATGTCATCCAGATCTTGGCTTGTGGTACCCAAAAGATTCACCTTTGGAGCTTATTGCATATTCAGACAGTGACTATGGAGGTGATAAGTTTGATAGAAAATCCACAACTGGTGGATGTCAGTTTCTTGGGAGTCGGTTGATATCTTGGCAATGCAAGAAACAAACAGTGGTGGCCAATTCTACAAGTGAAGCAAAGTATGTAGTTGCAGCTGCTTGTTATGGACAAGTCTTATGGATTCAGAACCAGCTGTTGGATTATGGGTATAATTTCATGCATACCAAGATATTCGTTGACAATAACAGCACTTTATGCATTATTAAAAATCATGTACATCATTCTAAAACTAAACACATAGAAATTAGACACCATTTTATAAGGGATTGTTTTGAAAAGGGTTTAATACAACCAGATAGGGTTGACACAGAAGATAATGTGTCTGATTTATTGACTAAACCTTTTGATGCTGGAAGGTTCCAATACTTGGTAACAAGTATTGGAATGATCAATCTCACATAATATGTGTTTTGGGGTCTTTTTGTAAAAGTATGTATAGGATAATGCATTGTTATTGGTCTTTTTGAGGATTTAGATTTTCCACTATATTTTTCTAACACTGACAAAGGTTACCTTAACGCTGATAAGTGTTATTGTGACGTTGTCAGCAATATATTTGTCTAACGCTGACAAAGGTTTTCTTAACGCTGACAAGTGTTATCGGGACGTTGTCAGCAACAATGTTAGTTTTGTGGTTTTTAATCTAAATGTGCAGGTGGTGTTAGCATTATACAGTTGGATACAGAGTTTCTTATGGATCCTTGGAGAATCATTTGAGCATGTTTTTATTTATGGATGATGGTTGGAATATTTCTATTCCTATCTTGACATAAATTTTGTATGTTCATGCATATTTTGGGCAACATATGTATCACAGTTTAAGGGGAGGTTTTAGGAACCTTTAGGACTTTTGGGTATTCTTATGATACTCTTATCACAATTATAGATTGTGTCCACAGGTGAGTATGAGTTAGTTTTACTAAATCATGAGGCACTGTAGCATGCAAAGTTGATATAATATGCATGCTGCCAAGACATTTTTGGCCTAGAATTGGTTGTGGTCTGTTGGGAGACTTGGGAATGATTTTATCATGGGTTTTACCTGGGATTAACAAGGAATTTTATGAGATAACTTAGTTGTTAAGAGTTTTGGTTAGCAAGGGACACTAGAGGACTGGTATGTCTATCTTGCATAAGCAAGTGTGCATAACTGGACAGTGCTTTCCGCCCTACAATAATTATCAATTTATAGGTTATCTTCACTAGGATAAATTACTTTGTTAAGGTCATTTTTTCATTTTTATAAACTTTTATTTTTGGACGCTGACAAGTATTTTTCCAAGCGTTGTTATGACCAATTTAGACGTTGACATGGCTTTGGCAAACGTTGACAAGAATATAGCCGTTGGGCGTTGATGGGTTATTTTTTACCGTTGACACTCATTGGGACCTACCCAGTTGTTACTTTTTGACAAATTTTTGGGCCGTAATTTTGGGAGCAGATAACTTTCAATTAATGCATGAGATAACTTATTTTCTTTTCAATATTTTCATGATTATATTTTGAAAATAGTTGCCTCATTTTTGACCAATCACATGCATATTTCTATCCTATATATTTGGCTCCTATTTTTAAACAGGGTATCTATCATTCTTGTCTAACAATTTTCTCCTATGCTTCATCTTTCTAAATCATTCACAAACAGCTTTCAACAATGGCACCAAAATTTAAACCAAGTGATATAGTATTGGGATTCAGGAGTCAACACAACATGATTGCATATTTGGACGCTGATGACACTCTGTTTCCTTAATACACCCAGATGGTGGCGTATTTGAATGCATCCCCAATTAGGTATGCTCTTTCTCATGCTCCTCTCATCTCTGCCACACATATTAAGCAGTTTTGGAACACAGTTAGTTCCTCAACAGTTAATAATGTGACTACATTATCATCTATTGTTCATGGGCGTACATGGGTGGTTACTGAAGCCTTGGTTCACCAGGCTTTGCATCTTGATGATGCAGATGGTATAACCACCCTTCCCATTCATGAAATAAAACAAGGACTAAGGGCTTTGGGTTATCCTTTCCCTGATGAGGGAACTTTAAACAAATATCATAAACAGGAGTTTCCCCCAGCCTGGAAGTACCTCATACATGTCATCTTACAATGTTTGAGTCCCAAGTGTACTGCATTCAATGAGTTTAATAGATCCATTGCTAGTGCTATTGTGTGCATTGCACGTGGGGAAAAGTTTAATTATTCTAAAATGATTTTTGATGGCATGTGTAAAAACAAAGGGAAAGATGACATTAGCTTATCACAGATTTTTTCAAATGGTTTTTGATGTCCAAAATTACTACACAAGGGATCATGATGATTTTTATGAGATCCCTGTGCAAAAGAATGTTATTTTTGCAAAGATGAACTCACCCCCTCACCGTGACTTACCTCTTACCCCAGCTATGCTTGCTGTTATTGAAGCAACACAACCTCAACCAGACCCACAACCACAACTTGACCCAATACCAGAACCTTTACCTTCACCACAACACATGCAAATTGACCAAGAACCCTTTGACGCTGACACATTAAATGTTGGCGTTGATACACCTAATCCAGACGTTGACACCATTCCTTCACAGACCCAAACACCCCTTAACCAACCCACATCCACCCAATCCACATCATCTTCTACCCCACCACAATATAGGTTGCAAAAACGCCAAAGGACTACTGGAGTGTTCTCCTCTAGTGGTCCTAGACATGTAGTAGAGAGAACCACTACCACAAGTGTGGTTGGTGCTATGGATGAGGCTGGGACTATTGGTTCTGGCTTAGATGTAGGCCAAGACAGTCCTAACATCTTTAAGACCTCATCCATGCCCCATGAATCTAACTTGGGAGGTCAAATACCCATTTTCGAGGAGGGCAGATTGGAACCAATAACATTAATGGAATTGACGGCTATCTGCATTAGCTTGCAAAAGCAAAATGCAGACTTGGTACAAATTATCAGTACACAAGGCCTTGAACTCAAGCAATTGAGGGAGAGGATTGTTATTTTGGAGAATGCTAGCACAAGGCGTGGGATGGAGGAATCTTCCAAAGGGGAGGATGAGTAGATAAATGTGAGTGATAAGGGCTCACATGATGGTGAATCTTTGGGTGTTGTTGAAGCCCTAACTAGTTTGAAGAAGCAACCAGGTTTTGTTAGATCTCTGGTAACTCCTACCAATTTAGACTTGTCTTTTACAGCTATGTTGGAGCAAATTACAAGAGGCGCTGAGACGGGTAATTTGGGCGTTGACAAGCAAAAGTTGAACGCTGACACACCAAGCGCTGACATGAGCAAAATGGGCACTGACAAAAGAAATTTAAGCGTCGACAGACCTGAAGATGAGGTTGATGTATTCCAGTCATCATCCATCATCAAAGATGTCTCTTCACAGGTATTACCATCTTCCTTACCCATAATTAATCCATTAGATAAGGGTAAAGGAATCATGGTAGAAGTAGATGTTCCAAAGAATGCAGCACAGGTTGAGTTTGATAGAAGGTTGGATGCACAACTTGTGGAACACGAAAGAAAGAAGGTTGGTGAATCACCATTTGTTGCCACTTCAGAGGAACAAGAAGGAAGTGATGAAGCAAGTTCAGACTCAAGTGTGATGATTATAGAACAATGAGAAAGACTTGAGTATGGTGATGATTTGGCAAGAGAGAAGCTGAATGAGTTGAAATTGCAAGTAGATTTTGATATGCCAGAAGTTGTTCAGATGTACCATGCTTGGGAAGATAGGTGTATGGAGAATCCAGATTTGACTATTTCAGACCAAATATGGGGTTTGGAGATTCTTCTAAGAGTACAAAAAGACTGCAAGGTAATTCTGAAACACAAAGCTAGCAATATTCTCTCAATGCTGAAAAGGGATAGAAGGGAGTTGTACTACATGCTACTCAGGTGTCATGGAACAAGATGGACCTATAAGAAATTGTTGGCATGATCCTTTGAAGAGTTGGAGTACAAGGCCTATCCCATTTGGGCAAGAGTGCAGGAAGAAAATACTATAAGACTTCTTTCTGATGAAAGGAAAGAAGAACTTGCAGAAGAGATGGAGCTTAAGAAGGCAATGATTGTTCCCAGACCTTTGAAGAAGGGAGTTCCTCTTGAGTTTCCTAAAGATATGGATAGATTGAATCCAAGTGAAGCTGTTATAAGAAGGAGCATCAAGCTCTCACCATTAGAAGCTTCAGATATGGTACAAGTGTTACCTCTTGATTCCAAAAACCCTATTATAAGCTATGAAGAAGATGAATGTGGGATTTGGAAGATTGGCAGGTATGGGAAAGAGGTACACACTTTTACTACACTTATATCTCTCTTTGCAAGTTTTGATAGAGAAGACTTGGTAGACCTTTGGAGGTTGTTAGAGGCCAAGTATGAGACTGAAGCTCCTACTTCAGTCAATGGAATAAAACTTTGGTCAACATTTAAGAGAATGTGTGGACCAAGAGATGAAGATCCTGCTATTTGGAAGGATCTTGAAGATGATCTCAGTGGTCTTCAATGGCGTTTGTATTCAGCTGCTGGTGTATATTATTTGAGTTCTACAAAGTTTGTTGAGTATCTTCTTGTAGATGGTCAGTATTCCATGTCCAAAGAAGTTTTGGAGAAGATGAAGACAACACAGCTGGAGATTGATTATTCAAGTGACGTGGCCAAAGATTTGATCAGACATATTTATTACCAATATGAGAAAAGTTGTAAGATTCCTCCTAGTTATTAATGTTTATTCAGAAACTTGATTACTAGAGTAGATATCAAGTTTAGGGGAGGATTGTTGGGAATAAAATGTAGACAGTCCACTTGAACGCTGACAAGAGGAAAACAAGCGTTGATAGGAAGAAAACAAACGCTGACAGATCAAGCGTTGACAAGAAGAAGTCATACATTGATAGGTTGAAGACAAGCACTGATTGAAAGATTTAGTCTACGCGTATATTATTTCTAGTTTGTTTCTAGTAAAGATAAGTTCAACATTGTATTTTCTATAATTATCTTTACCTAGAATAGTTGATACGTAGACTCTTGTACAAGGCTTCTTATGTCTATAAAAGAAGACCTTTAGGTTATTGTTCAATATAAGTTTTCATACGTTAAACACTTTCATTGTAAGTAAGTTCGTTATTATCAATCAAGTGAAAGTTTGTTTACATCTTTGTGTGTTCTTGTTTAAGTGTTAATTCCGCATAACACTTAGATTACTTTACACATATACAAAGGTTTCTCTATGTGTATAACTTGATCTAATCTCGTATACACAAGCTTAATCGATCTAAGTTTGGGATCAACAGTACCCTTTAGATCGTACGTACAAGATTAAAACTTTCCTTTGATAGCATGTTTACGTTCACGTATAAGAATTTTAAGTATTACGTACGTGTTAGAACACGATAAGTATTTATTACGTATGAACACACGATAATTATTCAAATAATAATTATAATCACGAACATGCGATCATGAAATCATGAACGTAATTTAATCACGAGGTAATATTATTTACGTATATATATTTATTACGAACACGAATAAATATATTAATAACGATCAATAATTAATTAGAACACATAAAACACGAACACGATAAAACACGAACACACACTATAACATTTAGACTCGAGAAAGGTACGGGTTACCCCATGTGGGGCCCCCTACCCGCAGCTACACCAAGGAGAATGGGCCAAGCCCATTTTAATTTTTACTAAAACAAAGGAATTAGGAAAAACATGTTTTATTATTTACAAAACAAGAAAAATAACAAAACACTAAATCTTTTTCTTCTTCCTTCTTGGTCGCCGGGTTTGATCACCAACAAGGGTGTTTCGGGTTGATTTTTTATCTTGGAATTTAGCAAGGATACGTGTGTGTTCATCTTCATTTGTTTCACGTAAACGGTATAACCTTTTTAACCTTTTCCTTTATGTTTTAATTTAATGAATCACATAAAATCATGATGTTTTTTAAAACTAACTAAAAACAATGATGTAAACATGTTAAGGATCATGGGTAAATCAAAACAAGGGTTTTGAGGGTGTGGTGTTTGTAGCCGACGCCTAACCGAGCCCCAAAGGGGGTCTCGGCTTGGCTGATTAACCACCACCGAGACCATATGGTCTCGGTATGGTGGTGGTGGTCCCACGGCAGCAGCAAACAAGGGGAACCCCGACCTTGGTTCGGGGTATGGTCTTGATTTCGGGTCCGGTTCATGGTTTCTAGTCACGGGTCCGGTTCATAGATTATTTTAAGGTTTATAATTTTAATAATTATGTGTTAAAAATTAAATTAATAAAACATGACATGATTAATTTAATTAACATGACTTAGGTTATAAATTTAATTATTAGATCATAAATTTTAACCTAAGTATTTATATTTAACTAGACTTTATAATTAATTAATTATTAAAAACCATGACTATAAGTAATTAATTAACATGACTTAGGTTATATTATTAATAATTAATAATACATGCTTTAACCTAAGTATTTTTAACTTTATTTAATTAAAATCATGATATATTTAATTATATACTTTTAACCTATAGTTTATTTAATTTACATGTAATAATTAATAAACTATACTTTATAACTACATGACTTAGAATAATAATCAGAAACCACTTAAGCTTATATAATTAGCTTATTTAACCAACTTATATCTATTTATGGAAACTTTCTATTTTTAGAAACTTATTTAATTAAGGCAGCTAATCTATTTATGGAAACTTTCTATTTTTAGAAACTTATCTATTTTAAACAGTAATTCTATTTTTGGAAACTTTCTATTTTTGGAAACTTTCTATTTTTGGAAACTTTCTATTTTTGGAAACTTTCTATTTTTGGAAACTTTCTATTTTTAGTAACTTTCTATTTTTGCAAACTTTCTATTTTAGGAAACCTGCTATTTTTAGAAAGTTACTTATTATTACACAACAAGTATAATAATGCATGAAATGCAAGTAATACTTAATTAGAATAGACAGAATATAAGATAAACACAATATAAAGCTTAAAACAGTAAAAACATGAGGTGAACGTATACAATAAGCTAAGACATGATATAAAACCAGTTACGTATTTAGTAATCAGATACTTATACACGTATGTATTTATGAAAAAGAGATTTTTCCCTTTTTAATTAAGTTCGTTTATCCACGATTCGACTCGAATTTGATTTCCGATTTAACGTTTCAACTTAACTTTGTTTTTGGTAAAATCTCTTTTTGTTGGTATTTTTTAAAACTAATTGTTATTAAATAGAAGAAACTATTAAATAAAACTAATTTTAACTATTTAAACTAATTTGAAATCAAAATAAAACTAATTAAAAATTTAAACTAAATGTAACTAATTAAAAATAAAAGTAAATCTATTTTAAATAAATTGAAAACAAATTCAAAGTTATAAAAGTAAATAAAAATATTTTTTTTAACTTTTTATTTTTTTTATAAAAACTGAATTTAAAACGAAATTTAATTAAAATATTAAATTGAAATCTATTTTAAACTAGACTAATATTAATTAAATTAAACTGCAGGAATTATCTAATCTATATTAACCTAACGTTGCGAAACAATACACAAAAAGATGTCTAGTCTACTGGTTGGGGCGTATGATTATTAAACGAGGGGTCCTGGGTTCGAGTCCCAGGACAGACACAATTTGCTATTTATTTTTTTAGCTTTGTTAGTTTTTGGATATTGAAAAGTTGATGCCCAGCAAATACAGTAGATGAAATTTTTAATTATTATAGCCACCACAAGCAAGAATAAAATTAAACAGACTAAAAAAAAACAAATAAGCTAGGACTACAAATAAGCTGAGGAGCAAATAAGAAAAGCTGAAAAGAAAATAAGCTGAAATCCTAATAAGCAAGATAAACTAAACAAGCAATAAGAGCTAATTAATAAGTAGTAGAAACTAAATAAGCAGAAACAAACATACTGAAATTCAAGCAGTTTAAATCAAATTAAACAGATCCAACAATAAATAAGCAATTCCAATCGAAATCTAAAAAAAACACAAAAGCAGATTCTATCAGCTTAAACAGTTCTATTTAAATTCAAACATACCCAAACCAAAACTATATCAATTAAAATCAGGTAAGAAAAACTTAACCAATTAAAATAGAAACAAACAGATAATAAATAATCTAAGAACAAACTTAATAAAAAAAAGAGAAGAGAATAGAACCTTGATGTCGATTCCATTGGGAAGAAGATTGGCGCTGAGCCATCTTTGAGAACAAATCGAACACCACCTTAATCATCAACATCATCGTCATCTTCGTTCCATTTCTCTCGAACCAAACAGTAGCCTTCGAACAGTATTGTTTATTTTTTATTTTATTTTTATTTTATTTTTATTTTATCGAGAACAGTAAATAAAGGAAGAAATTAAAGATGAACATTTAACTTTAACAGAATTTCATTCGAGACAAAATTTAATCAAAATAAAACTTTCATTAATTAATTAAAATCATTACAAAACTTGAAACTGAAAATACAATTTATCCTAAACTATTTTGCAGAAAATTAAAGTTAATTTACCCTACTCCTAATTTAATTAAAAAAACTGAAAATAAAGAAAAAGCTATATCAGTTTACAATGAATATGGGGTTTTTATAGGCAAAACCCCTGAAACCCTCTTGGTAGCTTCAAAGTTAAGCAAATAAATCTTGGCCGCTGTTCTATCTTCTCTCTCTTTTTTCTTTGATCAAACGGATGAGAGTGATTTGTGAGATGGATTGCCAGCGTGGAATGAAAGAGGACCACCAGTGGGTGTTTCTTGCGAAAAACTTGGGGATTTAATCCCCAAGTGTGTGAATTAAGTGATTAAACAAAAAGCCCCAATATTTAATGGTAATTTTTAGTTAGGGTTTATAGGGATGGCTGTAAAAAATGGTGGTGGTGTGTTGGGTAGAGAAGAAAAAAAATGTGTTTTTTCTTCACATAGTAAATAACGAAAAAAAAGATAAAAGGAATGGGGTAATTCGTGTGTGAGTGGGGAGTGATTATTGGGTGTGGTGAGGGTGCACGGTAGAGGGTGTGTGGGGAGTAAATGAATACGTTTTATTTGTGAGTTGAGTGGAGTAAAATGAGGTAAATGTTTAAAGAAAACATGTGTTGTATTTGTGGGCTTTGACCGGTTCTATTGAGTCAAAAAAAAACAAAGAAAGAGTTTATCTTTTCCTCTCTTTTTTTTCGTCCAATTGTTTGGTGTAAATGGGCTAAAGGCCCAAGTAAATATTACTTCACCCGTGTCTTATTAGAGTTGGGCCATTTTGGGCTAAATAACAAAAGGATGAATACTTTAAATCTTTAAATGGGCTTTTGAGCCCATTTATCCAATGTGGGACCCACAAGACTCGAATTCTTCGTAAATGATTAAATCCACTAAAGACGAGCTCGATGTTGTCTTCCTTGATTGTTTCTTCAAAAACGTGTCGGTTTAGCCGGTTTTCGTGAACTTGGGCACACTAATGGTCTTTTGACTTTGTCTTCGTCTCTTTTTGGACTTTTCTTCAATATTTGACCGTTAAATCCCGTGTTTTCTCTTCTTTTGATCATTTGTACCTATTTAACACAAAAACACAAAACCACGCGTAACTCCGACATTTATGATATAAAACACATGATTAGGTCTTGTTTTTCCTTGATTTTAGTGGCAAAAGGATAAGTGTTTACACACTTATTAAATCCCCTACACTTGACCATTGCAATGACCCCATGCAATGCATAGTTTTAAAGCATACGTTACATTTTTCTCATTATTAATCCATCTCGGCCTTTATTACTATTACTACTTTTACTACGACGAAAAGATAAAAAAAACTTTAAAGGAAACAAAAGTTATAGCAAGTTTATTAACTAGGAATTTATTAGATGGAAGAAACTCGTAAAGAAATCTAAGACTTAGATTAGGGATTTGGTGTCATGAATATTAATCACCCTCAAGTTTCACGTTCCCCATACCAAGCTTAAAAACGAGATCATTGTTATTACAAGTTAGCACAACTAACACTTACTCATGTGGTTTAGTTAATCACTTAGACCCCCTTATTCCTACGGTGTATCTCTTGTATTTTATTTTTGTCTTGAATGATCACGAGGATGCATTTTTGACTTATTTCGATAATTTATTAAGGCCGAAAATAAAGTGGGACGATTTAATCAATAGTTAGCTAAAGGACAAAATCTTTTAAAACGGCTTCTCGAAACCTCATAAAAGTTCATATCTTGGCATAACTCGTTTCACAATTTGAGACCCCTCTCGGACCGATATTTGGCTTGTACTTCAAACTTCAAATCTTGAGAGACGATCTTGAAATTATGGTCTTCTCTTCATTTTGGTATACATCTTCATAAGGAGTGAAAGATGCTTCAAACGTTGACCACGACTTCTTCATTTATCCTCTTCTTTATTTAGGATTTTGATATACAACGATCCGCCTCCTTTTCGGACTTGGATCTATTTATCCTCATACCTTGTTAGGGTCTTTTTGGATAGACTTCTCCATGATCTTTAGGGGAGTAATTGCTTCTCGTCGTGTGTCTTGATCCATCATATTGATTTGGATTAATGATCTTCACATCATCTTAGGATTTTTAGCAAAAAGTGAATCCTCGTGCCTTGTTAGGGCCTTTATGGACTCGGGTATCCTCATGCCTTGTTAGGGCCTTTTTGGATAAGCCAATCTTCTCGTCTCGCTTCAATAAGTTATGCCTTGGCTATGAACTCTAATTAATACCGAGCAACTTTTAAACGATCTTGTGCTAGAAGCTAAGTAACTTTTCAAATCGTACAACCTTATTTATTACAAATATATTTATTAACAAGTGATGGGAGAAAAAGCTCATAACTAACTCACATAAGTTAATGAAAGAATACCAAACTTATAATTAACTCTATCATCTCTCGTTCTCCACAATTTAAAATCTCAAGGAATGAGACTTGTGGATGCTTTGCCTAATAAACCAATAAAGGTCCATATGGTTAAGGATACTAGCTAGAGTAAACTTGGATAAGTAAACTCGGGTTGAGTCAAAATATTCACGACGGGCCTAATATATCAAAGACATCTAAACTTGTTAAAACCATTTTATTCATTTATTTATTTTTGACTTTATTCTTGAAAATATAAATACGACGCGAAGATAAAAAGGAAAGAAAATAAAACCAAATACTACAAGGCCAAAATAGATCAAAAATTTGAAAAACGTTGGAAAATTTTTAAATTTTCCGGTAAAATGGGGTCAAATTCATAGAAAAGTCCACTAAAATTCGATAGAAGTCCCCCTACACTTAATATAAACATTGTCCTCAATGTTTAAGCATGTGGGTGAATAAACTCCCCTACACTTAGGACATTGAGTACGTTGTTTAAAATCGAGCTAAGGAAAGGACAACTAAAGTGATTACATTTATTTATATACAAGATTGAATCACAATAGCAAAAACTTATCGAAGGAACCGGGTACACGGGAACACGGGTCTCGTCAAAAGTACCAAAAGTGGATCATTTAAGCACATGTCCCTGCACAATCACAACACACAAAACAAACAACCTACACGGCTCCCCCTACACTTATTGTAGAAAATAAATAAAAGATAGATAATCGGGTTGCCTCTCGAGAAGCGCTTGTTTTTGTTAACCGAGTCACGAGCCTGACTCGACCCCGAATTAAATGGTCCATGGGGAAGCCTCGAATGTTATACCCGGATCAAAAATCTTATCCTCGGTCCCGGAGGAACATAATAAATGAGAGGCAGGAGGATAAGTCATAAAAGGTAGAAAAGTCCTCTCGACATAAGAAAAGTAAGTGAAGTCTTGATCCACGGGAGGTGGGGTGGGTAAAGGAGACAAATTGTCATCCCCCAAAGACATAGGATGGTCACTATTCGGCAAAGCCGTAAAGGTATCAATCAAAGAATGGTTAATGTCACCTCCCGGGTCAAAGCACTCATCCTCATTTCCCGGTATGAAATGAGGAGAGTAAAAGCGATACATCACTTGCTTGGGTGTGCACGCGGTAGGACGGGGTGGCAACATAATATGAGAAATATCAGAGGACATATCTACCACCCGCGTCACCTCACCATAGCGAATCAAACGGAAAGTAGGGTCAAATCTCTCCACATCCTCTACGATGGGAGGTGGTGTGGCTAACAACGAATGCTCATCAATAGCAAGAGAGTCGGAGCTATCAATGTCCTCAATCCCCTCTTCAAAGAGAGGATTCATCTCACTAGAGATGTAGGCGTCATCAAAATCAAATAAAGGGTTCGAATAAATCTTGAAATTTTCCTTCTGAACGTCTTCATCGGATAGTGACTCGTCCTCACTAGAAGTAAAATCATCATCGAGATCAAAAAGAGGATTAGAGAAAGCCAAAGAATCGTCTCCCAAGATGTCGGTGGGAGGTAATGTGTCATCACTAGAAAGAGATTCACACTCATCGTCACTATCGGAAGCAACCGTAGGCTCACTTTGGATTGGAATAAGAATCTTATCACAAGGAATAGTGATAAGACCCTCATCCCCCATGATGAGAGAGGCATCGGTCTCCGTAGTGGAAGAATCGAGAATAGGAGTGGTAGAATCTTATCACAAGAATCGAGAGCCGGCAAGTCGAGAGAAGGAATTACAATTTCACTAGGACATTGAGCACAAAGATCATTCCAAGAAATAGTATTCTCGTCGTCATCATCATCATAATAGTAAGAACTCACAAGAGGAGGAGTATAATCACTAAGATTAGATACTTGCTCTTGTCGTTGTCGTTGTCGCTTTTCCTCCTCATTTGCTTCTTTTAGAAGAACAACGGCTTCTTGAAGTTGCAAAACAATGGCGTGTGTTTCGTCTTTCAAAGCATTGAGTTGTTGAATTCTCTGAGAGGATTGATGATTGATGGTAGGATGTGGGGGCTCACAGTTATGAAAACCAGAATTATAGCACGGATGTGGCTCATAGGAAGTCATCGGTTGAGAAGAATTAGAACACGTATTTGGTTCATAATAATCCATCGGTGAAGAAAAATGAGGACACGGATTTGGCTCATAATAATTCATTGGCTGACAATACGAAGTATCGTGAGGGCCCCCACAATGATTGCAACACGGGTATTGGGAAAAACCCGGTTCATGTTGCGGATAGGGATTGTCATAGACGGGAGGGGGGGAGAAAGTATTGTAAGAGGAGAAGTACGAATTTGTTGAATTGCAAAATGGACAAAATCCAATTTGTGTATTGTCGATATCAAAACCGCACCGCTCACAAGTACACCATTGACATGTTTGAAAACCATGCCATGGTCTCCCACACCGAACGCAAGACGAATCCATGAAGAATTAAAAATAAGAGGGGTTGAGAAAAGAATTAAACACAAAAGAGGATAAAGAAGAATATTTTTGTATTTTTTTAGAAAAATATATATACAAAAGAAAAAAATCGAAAGAAATCGAACTAAAAATTAACACTAATACGTAATATTTTTGGTGTAATACTTTTAGGAAAAAGTATTACTTTTGGATTTTTTAATTTTTGGTGCAATTCTTAGGAAAGAAATTGCTTTTGTGATTTTTATTTTTTTAATTTTTTTGTATTTTTAAGTTTTTGATTTTTTTTGTATTTTTGATTTTGTTAACAAGAAACGTAACGTTCAAAAAGAACGGATCCCAAAATCCAAACGTCTACACGAAAAATCGTCAATCGTACGAGCGAAGCGGCAGCGGCGCCGTTTTGATAAAGAGATTTTTTCCTTTTTAATTAAGTTCGTTTTTCCACGATTCGACTCGAATTTGATTTCCGATTTAACGTTTCAACTTAACTTTTGTTTTTGGTAAAATCTCTTTTTGTTGGTATTTTTTAAAACTAATTGTTATTAAATAGAAGAAACTATTAAATAAAACTAATTTTAACTATTTAAACTAATTTGAAATCAAAATAAAACTAATTAAAAATTTAAACTAAATGTAACTAATTAAAAATAAAAGTAAATCTATTTTAAATAAATTGAAAACAAATTTAAAGTTATAAAAGTAAATAAAAATATTTTTTTAAAACTTTTTATTTTTTTTATAAAAACTGAATTTAAAACGAAATTTAATTAAAATATTAAATTGAAATCTATTTTAAACTAGACTAATATTAATTAAATTAAACTGCAGGAATTATCTAATCTATATTAACCTAACGTTGCGAAACAATACACAAAAAGATGTCTAGTCTACTGGTTGGGGCGCATGATTATTAAACGAGGGGTCCTGGGTTCGAGTCCCAGGACAGACACAATTTGCTATTTATTTTTTTAGCTTTGTTAGATTTTGGATATTGAAAAGTTGATGCCCAGCAAATACAGTAGATGAAATTTTTAATTATTATAGCCACCACAAGCAAGAATAAAATTAAACAGACTAAAAAAAACAAATAAGCTAGGACTACAAATAAGCTGAGGAGCAAATAAGAAAAGCTGAAATCCTAATAAGCAAGATAAACTAAACAAGCAATAAGAGCTAATTAATAAGTAGTAGAAACTAAATAAGCAGAAACAAACATACTGAAATTCAAGCAGTTTAAATCAAATTAAATAGATCCAACAATAAATAAGCAATTCCAATCGAAATCTAAAAAAAAACACAAAAGCAGATTCTATCAGCTTAAACAGTTCTATTTAAATTCAAACATACCCAAACCAAAACTATATCAATTAAAATCAGGTAAGAAAAACTTAACCAATTAAAACAGAAACAAACAGATAATAAATAATCTAAGAACAAACTTAATAAAAAAATGAGAAGAGAATAGAACCTTGATGTCGATTCCATTGGGAAGAAGATTGGCGCTGAGCCATCTTTGAGAACAAATCGAACACCACCTTAATCATCAACATCATCGTCATCTTCGTTCCATTTCTCTCGAACCAAACAGTAGCCTTCGAACAGTATTGTTTATTTTTTTTTTATTTTTTTTTTATTATTTTATCGAGAACAGTAAATAAAGGAAGAAATTAAAGATGAACATTTAACTTTAACAGAATTTAATTCGAGACAAAATTTAATCAAAATAAAACTTTCATTAATTAATAATAATCATTACAAAAGTTGAAACTGAAAATACAATTTATCCTAAACTATTTTGCAGAAAATTAAAGCTAATTTACCCTACTCCTAATTTAATTAAAAAAAACTGAAAATAAAGAAAAAGTTATATCAGTTTACAATGAATATGGGGTTTTTATAGGCAAAACCCCTGAAACCCTCTTGGTAGCTTCAAAGTTAAGCAAATAAATCTTGGTCGCTCTTCTATCTTCTCTCTCTTTTTTCTTTGATCAAACGGATGAGAGTGATTTGTGAGATGGATTGCCAGCGTGGAATGAAAGAGGACCACCAGTGGGTGTTTCTTGCGAAAAACTTGGGGACTTAATCCCCAAGTGTGTGAATTAAGTTATTAAACAAAAAGCCCCAATATTTAATGGTAATTTTTGGTTAGGGTTTATAGGGATGGCTGTAAAAAATGGTGGTGGTGTGTTGGGTAGAGAAGAAAAAAATGTGTTTTTTCTTCACATAGTAAATAACGAAAAAAAAGATAAAAGGAATGGGGTAATTCGTGTGTGAGTGGGGAGTGATTATTGGGTGTGGTGAGGGTGCACGGTAGAGGGTGTGTGGGGAGTAAATAAATACGTTTTATTTGTGAGTTGAGTGGAGTAAAATGAGGTAAATGTTTAAAGAAAACATGTGTTGTATTTGTGGGCTTTGACCGGTTCTATTGAGTCAAAAAAAAAACAAAGAAAGAGTTTATCTTTTCCTCTTTTTTTTTCGTCCAATTGTTTGGTGTAAATGGGCTAAAGGCCCAAGTAAATATTACTTCACCCGTGTCTTATTAGAGTTGGGCCATTTTGGGCTAAATAACAAAAGGATGAATACTTTAAATCTTTAAATGGGCTTTTGAGCCCATTTATCCAATGTGGGACCCACAAGACTCGAATTCTTCGTAAATGATTAAATTTACTAAAGACGAGCTCGATTTTGTCTTCCTTGATTGTTTCTTCAAAAACGTGTCGGTTTAGCCGGTTTTCGTGAACTTGGGCACACTAATGGTCTTTTGACTTTTTCTTCGTCTCTTTTTGGACTTTTCTTCAACATTTGATCGTTAAGTCCCGTGTTTTCTCTTCTTTTGATCATTTGTACCTATTTAACACAAAAACACAAAACCACGCGTAATTCCGACATTTATGATATAAAACACATGATTAGGTCTTGTTTTTCCTTGATTTTAGTGGCAAAAGGATAAGTGTTTACACACTTATTAGTATACAATAAGCTAAGACATGATATAAAACCAGTTACGTATTTAGTAATCAGATACTTATACACGTATGTATTAATGTAGCATTAGTGATACCGAAGTAGGACTCTCTTCCGATCGTCTTCTTCGTTCACTGGACATAAGGTACGGATTCCCGTCCTTTCAGTATGGACATTCTTTCCTTATTAGGATTCCCCGTATGCAGCCAACTGTTTTCCCATAGTATAAGTTTGTATGTTTGATTGCTTATGTTTAATTAGAATACCTAAAGCCATATACATGCATGACCAGTTTCACCTAGTTATGGAGGTACCATAACCATAACACTAGAGGCACTAGTGTTATGACTTCCCCATGGTGGAGTGATTGCTCGTGGCGTCCCTTCAGCTTTTCGCCATATTATTATATTTATCATGTGGGGCGTATGGGTGCATCCTAGTTACATGTTTTCAGCAGATTACTCATTGTGAATGTGGTGTGTGCCTTGCATCCTTCACAAGGAGCTGATCCCTCATACCCAAAAATCAGTATATTAAATTAGAGGCAGCCCCTCTAATTTGCATGATGAGGTCACCCCTCCAAGTATTCATGCACGGTGGATTTTCATGACCTATATTGGCTAATGGTAAAATATGTTAAACAGTTTTTACAAGATAAACATAAGGCTTTTCAAACTATAAAACCAGTTTATTTAAGACTTAACCGGGTTATTCGGGACTTAGTTTCTTCCGCTGTTATATGCTTATATGTTTATATTATTCATGCTTTATTGTACATCCGTGCACTGAGCGTATTGCTCAGCCGTTTTCCTTTTCGTGTTCCCAAAACGGCAGGTACTCAGGGACGCTCGTATACTTTAAGCGTACGTGCATATGGATTGGAAGCTTTCTAGCCTTTCTTTACTTTATGCATTATCTATACTTTGATACTCTTTCCATGGACATTGTTTAGTCCTTTCATTTACAGTACTTATGTTTGTGTGTGATGTGCTTTACTTTTTGACCAACGATGTTTGATTCCGGTATTTCCTTTTTATGGTCACGTAATGTTTTAGACATTTATCCTTGTATGCTTTGATGGCACGCCATAATTACGCGTGACATTCCATTATCAAAAGAGGATAAAGAAGAATATTTTTGTATTTTTTTAGAAAAATATATATACAAAAGAAAAAAATCGAAAGAAATCGAACTAAAGATTAACACTAATACGTAATATTTTTGGTGTAATACTTTTAGGAAAAAGTATTACTTTTGGATTTTTTAATTTTTGGTGCAATTCTTAGGAAAGAAATTGCTTTTGTGATTTTTATTTTTTTAATTTTTTTGTATTTTTAAGTTTTTGATTTTTTTTGTATTTTTGATTTTGTTAACAAGAAACGTAACGTTCAAAAAGAACGGATCCCAAAATCCAAACGTCTACACGAAAAATCGTCAATCGTACGAGCGAAGCGGCAGCGGCGCCGTTTTGATAAAGAGATTTTTTCCTTTTTAATTAAGTTCGTTTTTCCACGATTCGACTCGAATTTGATTTCCGATTTAACGTTTCAACTTAACTTTTGTTTTTGGTAAAATCTCTTTTTGTTGGTATTTTTTAAAACTAATTGTTATTAAATAGAAGAAACTATTAAATAAAACTAATTTTAACTATTTAAACTAATTTGAAATCAAAATAAAACTAATTAAAAATTTAAACTAAATGTAACTAATTAAAAATAAAAGTAAATCTATTTTAAATAAATTGAAAACAAATTTAAAGTTATAAAAGTAAATAAAAATATTTTTTTAAAACTTTTTATTTTTTTTATAAAAACTGAATTTAAAACGAAATTTAATTAAAATATTAAATTGAAATCTATTTTAAACTAGACTAATATTAATTAAATTAAACTGCAGGAATTATCTAATCTATATTAACCTAACGTTGCGAAACAATACACAAAAAGATGTCTAGTCTACTGGTTGGGGCGCATGATTATTAAACGAGGGGTCCTGGGTTCGAGTCCCAGGACAGACACAATTTGCTATTTATTTTTTTAGCTTTGTTAGTTTTTGGATATTGAAAAGTTGATGCCCAGCAAATACAGTAGATGAAATTTTTAATTATTATAGCCACCACAAGCAAGAATAAAATTAAACAGACTAAAAAAAACAAATAAGCTAGGACTACAAATAAGCTGAGGAGCAAATAAGAAAAGCTGAAATCCTAATAAGCAAGATAAACTAAACAAGCAATAAGAGCTAATTAATAAGTAGTAGAAACTAAATAAGCAGAAACAAACATACTGAAATTCAAGCAGTTTAAATCAAATTAAATAGATCCAACAATAAATAAGCAATTCCAATCGAAATCTAAAAAAAACACAAAAGCAGATTCTATCAGCTTAAACAGTTCTATTTAAATTCAAACATACCCAAACCAAAACTATATCAATTAAAATCAGGTAAGAAAAACTTAACCAATTAAAACAGAAACAAACAGATAATAAATAATCTAAGAACAAACTTAATAAAAAAATGAGAAGAGAATAGAACCTTGATGTCGATTCCATTGGGAAGAAGATTGGCGCTGAGCCATCTTTGAGAACAAATCGAACACCACCTTAATCATCAACATCATCGTCATCTTCGTTCCATTTCTCTCGAACCAAACAGTAGCCTTCGAACAGTATTGTTTATTTTTATTTTTTATTTTTTTTTTATTATTTTATCGAGAACAGTAAATAAAGGAAGAAATTAAAGATGAACATTTAACTTTAACAGAATTTAATTCGAGACAAAATTTAATCAAAATAAAACTTTCATTAATTAATAATAATCATTACAAAAGTTGAAACTGAAAATACAATTTATCCTAAACTATTTTGCAGAAAATTAAAGCTAATTTACCCTACTCCTAATTTAATTAAAAAAAACTGAAAATAAAGAAAAAGTTATATCAGTTTACAATGAATATGGGGTTTTTATAGGCAAAACCCCTGAAACCCTCTTGGTAGCTTCAAAGTTAAGCAAATAAATCTTGGTCGCTCTTCTATCTTCTCTCTCTTTTTTCTTTGATCAAACGGATGAGAGTGATTTGTGAGATGGATTGCCAGCGTGGAATGAAAGAGGACCACCAGTGGGTGTTTCTTGCGAAAAACTTGGGGACTTAATCCCCAAGTGTGTGAATTAAGTTATTAAACAAAAAGCCCCAATATTTAATGGTAATTTTTGGTTAGGGTTTATAGGGATGGCTGTAAAAAATGGTGGTGGTGTGTTGGGTAGAGAAGAAAAAAATGTGTTTTTTCTTCACATAGTAAATAACGAAAAAAAAGATAAAAGGAATGGGGTAATTCGTGTGTGAGTGGGGAGTGATTATTGGGTGTGGTGAGGGTGCACGGTAGAGGGTGTGTGGGGAGTAAATAAATACGTTTTATTTGTGAGTTGAGTGGAGTAAAATGAGGTAAATGTTTAAAGAAAACATGTGTTGTATTTGTGGGCTTTGACCGGTTCTATTGAGTCAAAAAAAAACAAAGAAAGAGTTTATCTTTTCCTCTTTTTTTTTCGTCCAATTGTTGGGTGTAAATGGGCTAAAGGCCCAAGTAAATATTACTTCACCCGTGTCTTATTAGAGTTGGGCCATTTTGGGCTAAATAACAAAAGGATGAATACTTTAAATCTTTAAATGGGCTTTTGAGCCCATTTATCCAATGTGGGACCCACAAGACTCGAATTCTTCGTAAATGATTAAATTTACTAAAGACGAGCTCGATTTTGTCTTCCTTGATTGTTTCTTCAAAAACGTGTCGGTTTAGCCGGTTTTCGTGAACTTGGGCACACTAATGGTCTTTTGACTTTTTCTTCGTCTCTTTTTGGACTTTTCTTCAACATTTGATCGTTAAGTCCCGTGTTTTCTCTTCTTTTGATCATTTGTACCTATTTAACACAAAAACACAAAACCACGCGTAATTCCGACATTTATGATATAAAACACATGATTAGGTCTTGTTTTTCCTTGATTTTAGTGGCAAAAGGATAAGTGTTTACACACTTATTAGTATACAATAAGCTAAGACATGATATAAAACCAGTTACGTATTTAGTAATCAGATACTTATACACGTATGTATTAATGTAGCATTAGTGATACCGAAGTAGGACTCTCTTCCGATCGTCTTCTTCGTTCACTGGACATAAGGTACGGATTCCCGTCCTTTCAGTATGGACATTCTTTCCTTATTAGGATTCCCCGTATGCAGCCAACTGTTTTCCCATAGTATAAGTTTGTATGTTTGATTGCTTATGTTTAATTAGAATACCTAAAGCCATATACATGCATGACCAGTTTCACCTAGTTATGGAGGTACCATAACCATAACACTAGAGGCACTAGTGTTATGACTTCCCCATGGTGGAGTGATTGCTCGTGGCGTCCCTTCAGCTTTTCGCCATATTATTATATTTATCATGTGGGGCGTATGGGTGCATCCTAGTTACATGTTTTCAGCAGATTACTCATTGTGAATGTGGTGTGTGCCTTGCATCCTTCACAAGGAGCTGATCCCTCATACCCAAAAATCAGTATATTAAATTAGAGGCAGCCCCTCTAATTTGCATGATGAGGTCACCCCTCCAAGTATTCATGCACGGTGGATTTTCATGACCTATATTGGCTAATGGTAAAATATGTTAAACAGTTTTTACAAGATAAACATAAGGCTTTTCAAACTATAAAACCAGTTTATTTAAGACTTAACCGGGTTATTCGGGACTTAGTTTCTTCCGCTGTTATATGCTTATATGTTTATATTATTCATGCTTTATTGTACATCCGTGCACTGAGCGTATTGCTCAGCCGTTTTCCTTTTCGTGTTCCCAAAACGGCAGGTACTCAGGGACGCTCGTATACTTTAAGCGTACGTGCATATGGACTGGAAGCTTTCTAGCCTTTCTTTACTTTATGCATTATCTATACTTTGATACTCTTTCCATGGACATTGTTTAGTCCTTTCATTTACAGTACTTATGTTTGTGTGTGATGTGCTTTACTTTTTGACCAACGATGTTTGATTCCGGTATTTCCTTTTTATGGTCACGTAATGTTTTAGACATTTATCCTTGTATGCTTTGATGGCACGCCATAATTACGCGTGACATTCCATTATCAAAATGAGGTGTTACAATTATGGTATCAGAGACAAGGCTTCGACATGTAGGCTCTCAAAACATGACCTGTGATTAGTGGGTAGTCACTATGTCTTCCTAGAACTTACAGTGGGTTTTCATGCATTCATCATTTTCATGCATACATATATATGTCATTGTCGCAGGTTTATGACTAAGTAACGGTTGGTATAGGACTGACCCTATTTAGTCGCATGTGTTTTATCGAAACTTTTAAATTTGGGACCGACCCATAGGCGTCCCCTCGCCATGTCTTTTATTTTGGGTGAACTGACCATAGGCGTTCACTCTCGAGCATACAAAAGTTTTCATAAAACTGCATCATGCATTCATATACAAATTTCTGGCATAAAATATTTCTCTTGATTTATTGGTATAATTTATTTTTTCATGTATATATATTTTATGTTTTGTTCTGTTTAATCATAGGTTTTATGTTATACTGTCAGATGGTTCTCACACGCGAGCAGGAGCAACTCAATGCAGCAATCCAAGCTACAATGCAAGCTTTGCTTCCTCAACTGAGGAATGACATCAGGGCTGAGGTTTAGGCTGCCAACAATCAGCAGCAAAACCAAGCACCTCCTCCTCCTCCTCTGTGAGAACCCGTACTTTTCCAACATTATTTTATTCTTTTTATTCGTGTTTCTGAATTTTCCAACGGATTACGTTTTCTTGTATTGCTATATGTAAATCCTGAGATTTTTTTAAATTATAATTTCTAAGTATTTTTTCTAGTCATCGATAAATACTTTGTATGGAATTATAAAATTTTTATTTTTATTTTTCCATATTTAAATTAAATCAAAGTTTTTGATTTAAAATGACCCGCGTGCGTGTTACAACGAGTTTATTCAAAATCAATGTACAACGAGAATTCCTAGTGATCGCGATACCGACGGATGCCCAAAAGTTTATGTTTATTTATCAATTGTTTCGATAATTAATATTTTCGACGATTTCGTTTTAATTACGTATTAAGTCGTGTCGGGAAATCGTATAATCATTTTTATGATGCATTGTAACTTTTGAAAAATATTTTTACGAAACCCGAGCCTCGTAAATATTTTCAATATTTACCAATAACCATTTTTACCCTTTAAAACTTTTAATTGTTTTTAAGTTCACAAGTTTCAAACTTGGCAATATTGGTCCCTCCACTACCTACCATATATATTAACTTTTCTTCCACTTTATTCATAAAAAACACACACCAAAACAATTTCTCTCCCTCCCACCTCCATTTTTGCCGCCACTTACCACCATCAACCACCACCATCAACCACCACCATCCATCATGATTCATCCAAAACAAATTGAAGACCACCTCTTAGAATCTCATGGAGATTATAATGATCCAAAAATCTTCCACATGCATCAAGGGTTTTATAAATTTGTGATTTATGGTTGGATTATGTTTAAATAATCTTGCATGTGTTATTTTTGGTAAGATCATTATGTTTTAATCTTAAAAAGTTTAATTTTTTATCTTTGATTTTGTTAAAATTTTACATGCATGTGTTTAGGAGTGTGTTTGGTTGATAGGAATGATAGTATAGTGATCCTAGGGGTATGGGAATGATTGGTTTTGAGTGAAAAATGGATTTGTCTTGTTTTCTAAAAAGCTATTTTGGGACAGCAGGTATTAAACAGATTTTTCGTGGGTTTAAGGTCTGTGAAAGACTGATATTATTTGAAATTGTTGTATAGTTTTCCGGGACGGTCGTTTTGGTATAAGATAGAGCTTCTAAGTCATTACGAGTCAAAAGTGATGCTAGTTTTAGTTTTTGTGTACCGGGAGACGCAAGTCGGCACAATCCGAAATTGTGGCTGATTTTGGGTGGCCTCTCGGGGACTTTAGGCTTGGTTAGATAAATGTAACTACTTATTTTCAAAGTTTACAAACTGAGTTTTATGAGTCTAGTAGTGGTTTCAAAAGACGGATTGTCGAATTTGCACTTTTAAAGTGGTCCAAACGGTTTTACAAAACAAGTATACAAATCTGTCCTAAATTTGGAGTCGGGTAAAGTGTCGAGCTGATGGATTTTAAAGTGTGAACTTTGGCTCAAATTTTGGTGAGGTCTTATACAGGTTATAAGTGACCTTGACACCAATTTTCATGTAAAACGGACATGTCTAGATAGGATAGATCGGTGTGTACATTCAGGGTGTACTTGCTGATTTTTATTTTGGACACGTAGTTCAATGTTTGTGTTGCGTGAGTTTGAGTATTCATCATCGGACATGATGACTTATTCAAGTTCTTAGTCATTATATAAATGACTTAGCTACTGGTCCAAAAAAGGTTAAAGGATAGTTTGACTTGCGTTGACTTGGCGTCGTATAACGAGTCATTTTCAAGTGTTCAAGTGTTTTGACGTGTAACGTTGGATAAATGTATTCATTTGATTCGTGTCAATAGTTTCGAAACGTGTATACTTTGAAAACATTAGAGTCATATCATATTTGGTACATATCGATATTCGAGTTCGAGTTTTAACGCGCGCCTTATTTTGATAGGTTGCGGTTTTCGTGTTTCCCCGGTCATCCATATCGTCGGTGATCGTCTACCACTACCGTTTCTACTCAGTTGCTGAGTACCGTGATTGACTTACCTCGTGGCTAAGGTGAGTTCATAACCCCTTTTTACTTGTACATGGTTTCTAAACACGGGGTGAGATTTTACATGGTGGAACACAACCAATTAAAAACTATATTGCTATCTGGAACTCGTATGTTATTCTGAACGTGTATGCTTTACAGATGATTTCAATGGTATTATTGCTTTTAGACGTTAGCCTTGAGTTTCCTCTCCTATCATGAATCGTTAATTGTCCCGTATGCTTTGCGCTAAGCGCGAATGTTGTGGGTGGATCCATTGTTATTGTCAATCACCGTCCCGATTACTTTGACGCACTAATATTCGTTTATACTTGAGTATTTAGCTGAATACTCCCTAGAGGAACTTACATTTGAGTTAAGCTTCAGTTCATGAGACTAAACAGCAATAATATGCATCGTGACTATGGACGTACATAGTTAACCCCCCCCCTCCATTACGTGTTTTACGAATTATATTATGTTCCACACGTTTACTGCTAAACCTATGAATATCACTCAACTTTATGTTGACAATTTTACATGTTTAATCTCAGGTATTGTTACTTAGCTTTGCTTGGATGGGAGCCCGTAGGACATTATCGCAACTTGGAGATTTCTGTGATGCTCTTAAAAGACTGTTTTTAGTAAAAACTGTCATGAGTTTATTCTATCTTTTGGGCAACTTTATGTTATAAATTGAGACGAAATAATATAATTTTCCGCTTCTAAAACTCTGGGACCTACGTTTAAAAACTCTGACCCTTTTATGATGTAATCATGTACATGTTTTTATTTCGTCAGCTTTGTATGAACTGTAATTCATTGTTTCTTGTACTATGGCGTGCTACCCCCTCGTTGTCTAGTTGTTCCATGTCAGAATTTGGGGGTCTCACAGAGTGGTATCAGAGCGGTGGTTATAGGGAACTGAGTCGTTTTCAAAAACTTAGTCTATAACCGAAAGTTCAAATATTTTATTGTTTCTAAGTGTCAAACACAGAATCTGCTGTTGCTGTTTGTTGGAAACTCACTTTATGTGACGACATTTAAGAATTCCCATTAGTTATCATAGTCACACACGCTTAGACTAGACTAGGTTCGATGTATAGTTTAAAGTGCGTGTGTGACTATATATACCCCTCCTTAGTTTCCAAGGAGGGGTGTTGCTTGTGTTCATTTGTATTTCATTTTGTCAATACATATTTTCTTAACCTTTAAACACACATCCTCTCTTCTCTCTCAACTTCATCCATGGCTTCCACCATATTTCACCATGTTAGACCACCGGATAGCTTTTAGCAAATCCACAATTGGCATCAGAGCCTCGGTTCTATCCTTGGATCGTTCTTGTTTTCGATTTTGGTGGTCTTAAAAAAAATTTGGGTCCGAATCTGCCATTTTTATGTCACGTCTTGTTTTTATGTCACGTCTTGTTATTATGTCAAGTCTTGTTATTATTTGGTCCAAATTTTCTTTCTAAATTGTCACTGTCTTGTTATCATTATTTGTCACATATCTAATATTCCCAATCTCGTCTCGAAATCTTTTTTATCAAAAAAATTTTGTACCCTGTTATTGTGTTTGTCCCTGTATTCATCAGTCTCTATCTATGGGGATAAGAACAAAAACTTGGTCCAGATCCATTTTTTTTTTGGGGTACAAAATTACTGGTCAAAAACCTATTCAGATGGGATTTTGCGATGAGAGTCTCAGATGGCATTGCGATACTTTTCCAGAAGAACACATTGCGACGGCTTCTTTCCTGGATTTATTCCGATGGATTGGTTTTTCATATTCCGATGGATAGGGTTGTCCTCATTGCGATGGATGGCTTGATCCATCGCAATGGTAGGTAGGTCGTCATGCTGCCTAGATGTTTCCAATGACATTGCGATGGATTTTACTTATTGCGATGGGGTCCTGTTTATTGCGATGGTTCTTTGTTGACCCATTGCGATGAAAGACACAAACTATTATATTGCGATGTTTTTTTTGGTGACTCATTGCGATGAAAGACAACCTTGTTTATTGCGATGAATGATAAAATATTGCGATGGATTGTTTTAATTATAACGATGGATGGAAGAAAATCATTGCAAAGAGAGTTTAAATCTGTCAACATATAAAATCAGATTTGGACTCTTCATTAAAGCTTAAATCAAACCTCAATGATTTTTAAATCAAAACTTTCTCATTCAATATTCAAACCAGTAACTTTAAAATCCGACTCAACTTACAAACCTTAACCGAGACCTAATCTGTAACATCATTCCAACCTTTTACCTCCACAAATCCTCATCTATCCTAACCCTTCGTCACCTAAACCCATCACCTAGACTCATAAATCATCAACTCGAAAAACACCATTTCATGATCTCCGTTTTGGTTAAATGTTTTTTAATCTGTAAAAAAATATTTTTTCGTTTAAACAAATTATCATCTCTGATTAAACCTACCTTAGATCTCTCTTTAGATCTTGAAGATCATTGCGTACACGTCTTGGCATCGGTTGGATTTATCAGTTTGTGTTTTCAGGATGATAAGAAGATGATGTTGGTGTTTCGGTACCCTGGATGAATGATTATTGGAGGGGACTTAAGGTGAGTGTTGTTTAGGAGATGAATAATTTATGGGGCGGATGTGATGGAGGAGATGAGATTGTCTAGATGAAGATGATGGAGGTAAGAATGTATCGGCTGTTTGATTGAAGATAGGAGTGGAGATGAAAGCAGATGGAAAGTTGAAGATGTGGATGTATTAACGAATGAAAAGAGGGGTGGTAGAAACAATGTGAGGTTTGGTTTGTGGTTAATGTGTTATGTTATGTGCTTATATTCTAGGTCAACTCATTGCCACGTATCTTTGACTTAGGCTGAGATACATGGACATCTGGGCACACGTGGTTGTGATTTACTTAGCCAACAGATTTCTGTTTATTCAACCTAATGGACCGGGTATAGTAAGCTTGGGCTTAGGCTACGGTTTCAAATGTCATTTGGGATTATACGAATGTCATTTTTGTTTATTCTTCTAAGTCGAGCCTAGAAGTGTCATTTGGGATTGATCTGTGCACATGTTTTGTAAAGAGTGTCATTTGATAATGGACCGGATATTGAAAATTCATTTGGGCTACGTGGTTACTCATGGACGAATTAATATGAAATATATCGGCAAATTTTTAAAAAATTGTGTTTCATATACATTTTTTTTAATTGTCGTATATCCGAGTTTGAATATGACGAGACTAAGTGACAAAAATACGAACAAAAGTGACGAGACAAAAGACATGACCAAGTGAGAAGATTTATTTTGACGAGACCGAAGAAAAATAGGGCGATTTTTTAGTGACTACAGATTTTTTTTGGATCGGGTATTAATTATTTGAAGATGAAGACGGATTTTTCGAAGGCGTTGATAAGTGTGAAAACACTCATCCTTTTACCACTTAAATCGGGCTAAAACAAGACCAAAACACGTATTTAATATCATTTGTTTGGAATTATGCGTGGTTTTTGTGTTTATTGTGTTTTCAGAGTCAACCGGATGAATAATGAAGAAAACATGGGATTACACGGGTTTTATCTAGGAAAAAGACTCAAGACGAAGTCTATTATCCAAGAGATGCAGAAGATTTGAAGTCATTTTGCCTATTTGAAGATTTATCGAAGAATAGAGCCAAAGATGGAAGATTCATATATGTCGAAGAACTCGAGTCTATAAAACAATAGATTATAAGACGAGTTGGAATAATTCACCGACACTTCTCAAATCCAAGTCGGCAACGTTTATTTAAAAGACGCAGTAAGACTTAAGAAGAAAGAAGAAAAAGAAGCCCAAATCAAAGCCCAATAAAAAGCCCATCACTACCATGTACACGCCTATATAAAGGCCCTTACTTCACAAAAATTGACACTTAGTCTTTTAGGTAGTTTCTAGTTTTAGAGAGAGAAAGTTCCAAACTTTCTCTCACTAGATTTCATCTCTTTTCACTTTCAAATTCAAACTTTTGTATTATCTTTAATTAATCAAGTTCCATTTTTAAGCTTTTATCTCTTAATCTCATTCTACTTTTCTTTGATTTAAGATTGATTTTGGTGTGATTATCATGTGATCCGTGTTGTTCTAATTGATTTCATGCTAAAAAGTTAATCTTTTGATCATTTTATAAGTTTTCATTTGATTAAGCTTTAAGACTTTTGTGCTTATTGGCTTACTTTTATGATTAGCTTATTTTTATTATTAAAAAGTTTTGTTAAAAAGTTTATGTTTTTATGATTTGATCTAAAAAGTTGCTTGATTTCGAGTTAAATAAGTTGATTAAAGTCCTTATTTGATTCGGTTAAGTATTTTGGATTTATAAGTTTTGGGATTGGCTTATAAAAGTTAGCTTATTTCCTAGCTTATTCATTTTCCACAAATTTCGGAAAGGGTGTTCAAACTCCCTTTTCCGATTGGTCTTTCCGACCGGTGTACCACCATAACCGTTCCCACAATTTTAGGAAAGTTGTTACTCTCGTATTCCGATCGGTCCCTTATTCCGACGGTATTACCCTTCATATTCCGATCAACCCAATCGGATTAGGGTTTATCCTTTCCGATTGGGCCTTGTCTTGTTTTCCGATTGGTCTTGTACCCCATATTCCGATTATAGCTTGCTTGCTATATTCCGATTGGTTTAATCTCGCTGCATTCCGATTGGAGTATTTTCCCTATATTCCGATTGATAGCTTTGTCCCATATTCCGACCATCCGATCGGAATACATTCCGATCGGGCTCCCTTTTGGCTGTTTTTGACTTCTTTCGATATCACTTTCATATAGTACTTTTTATTTTCTGAAAATTTTCAAAGTGTTAGTTTTATTTAGTGAAGTTAGTATTTTTCCATTGTCACCTTTAAGTTTCATATGCATTTATTTTTACTCGTCATTCAAATTAATCTTTTATCTTCCATTTTACTCAACGCACTTTAATTACTTGTCATTAGTTTATAATAGATAAACAAACCAACCACTTTTTATTAACCGAGAACAAATCATTCCACTTTAAACTGAGATCAATTCGAGAGGATATCGAGAGAAATATTTTGAACCCATTGAAAACACTTGTATCAAATGGCGCCGCTGCCGGCTCTTCTCGTTAAGATCAAAAGTTTTTTGTGAAAACTTGGATTTTGGGATCCGTTCCCCGTGAACGTTACTTTTTCATAAAAATTTTCAAAACTCCTAAAAAGTAAAAAACATAAAAACCAAAAATATTTTTGCTTTGTTTGTTCGTTCTTTTGCAGGTGTATGCGCACTCGATCCACGTCTTATCAAGAGCCCGAGCCTCTCGATAACCTAGACATGGCTGGTGTACAAAACAACAATAACATACCACCTCCGAACAACAATAATAACAACAACAACCCGCCTTTCAACAACATGAATAATAACAACAACAATGAGCATCTTCCGGATAATCGCCCAATGATTGAATTGCTGCAAGCTCATGTCGATGGCAATACGGATCCAATTGTTATACCACCAATTGCCGCCAACAATTTCGAGCTCAAGTCAGGCTTTATCCAGATGGTCTCAGCTCAACCGTTCTTGGGACGAACCATTGATGACCCACACGACCATATCAAGAGATTTCTACAACTCACCAACACGGTCAAGTTCAATGGAGTTCCACAGGAGGTTATAAGGTTACAACTTTTTCCCTTTTCTTTAGAGGGACAAGCCCGGCATTGGCTTGCTAAGGAACCGCCACAGAGTATTCTCTCGTGGACGGATTTGGAAACAAAGTTTATCAATTACTTTTTTCCACCCTCTCGTACTACCGCTTTGCGGAATGAGATTATAAACTTTGAACAAAAGTACGATGAGTCATTCAGTGAATCTTGGGATCGTTTTAAAGATCTTTTAAGAAAATGCCCACAACATGGTTTTACCAAAGTACATCAAATTAATACTTTTTACAATGGTTTAAGCATGAGTGACCAAGATTCACTGAATAGTGCCTCAGGGGGTAATTTATTGGCTAAGACTTCCAATGCTGCTTGGGATATCATTGAGAACAAATCTCGTGTGCAAACCAAGAGTGTTAGGACCAATGTTGCTAGTGCTAGCACTAATGACAGCGACAAGCGACTTGACAAAATCACC
Source organism: Glebionis coronaria (assembly GCA_025667525.1). NCBI lineage: Eukaryota > Viridiplantae > Streptophyta > Magnoliopsida > Asterales > Asteraceae > Glebionis > Glebionis coronaria. The sequence continues at coordinate 172,122,062 of CM046879.1, read as the reverse complement.
ACGCTTCTTGAATCGCTTGTCACCCACACCGTCAGCAACAACAACAGCAACAACGCCAAAAACGCTCAAGTGAACGCTGTCAGCCAACCTTGTGAGATATGCGGTGGTCCTCATTCTTACACAACTTGTACCGCCACCCAAGATTACCCTGCTGAGAATGTGAATGCAGCATATGGCACCTATACTCAACCTGCCTATCAAGCAAAACCTCAAGGTGACCGCAACTTGCTTAGCTACCGTTCTAACAACTATATCTCACCACCTGGTTTTAATCCTAACAACCAAAACCAAAACCAACAACAAAACCTCAACCGCCCTCCTCAACAACAACAAACTCGTACACCATACATCCCTCCTCACAAGCAGCAACAACCACCGCAACGAAACACCCAAGTTTACCAGCAACCTGCTTATCAACCACCCGCATACACTGCTCCTTCAAACCAAACCCCCGCATCACATCAAGACATTGGAACCTACGTGAGGACTAACGATGTGATCGTGGATAATCTCCAACAGGAAGTGCGCAACTTGAAAGCAGATCTGATGAAACAAGGGAATGATCTAAGAGCTGATATGAAGAACACTATGGATAGTCAAACGAATGACTTGAGGAACATGATGGCTAGTTTCTTCAATGGTAATCAACCCTCTTCTTCGGGTACTCTTCCGAGTAACACCGTTGCGAATCCAAGAGGGGAGATGAAAGCAATCACCACTCGAAGTGGCAAAGGTACCAAGGAACCCGAGCTTCCTATACCTCCACCGGTGGTTGTGACTAAGGAGAACGAGTCACCTGCTCCTATTCCTCATCCTTCTCCTTCCCCAATTTCTCCACCTATTCCTTCTACCCCTCCTCCACCCAAGGATGTGAGTGATCCTATTATCCCAAAGCCTTCCTCTTCTTCCAATATACCTTATCCATCTAGGTTGAGGAAAGAGAAGCTCAAAAGCAAGGATGATATTCAGGTTTCGAACTTCCTTAAAATGTTCAAACAACTGAATTTCAATATCTCCTTCGCTGAGGCTCTCGCTCACATGCCTAAATATGCGAAAATGTTTAAAGATCTTCTGAGCGACAAGGAAAAGCTCCTCGATCTCGCCAACACCCAACTTAATGAGAACTGCTCTGCAGTGCTCTTAAGGAAATTACCAATCAAGCTTGATGATCCGGGTCGTTTTCTTATCCCTTGCAATTTCCCGGGAGTAGAGAATTGCATGGCCCTAGCCGATCTAGGTGCCAGTATTAATCTCATGCCTCTAAGTGTTTGGAAGCAATTATCTCTCCCAGAGCTAGTACCCACTAAAATGACTTTGGAATTAGCTAACCGTACGGTTGCTTATCCAGTGGGGATAGCCGAAGATGTCATTGTAGGAGTCGACAAATTCACCTTTCCTACTGATTTTGTTGTCGTCGACTACGAGATGGACCCCCGTGTGCCACTTATTGTTGGTCGTCCATTCTTAAGGACCGGTCGCACTCTCATTGATGTTGAAGCCGGTGAGCTTATCATGAGAGTGGGTGACGATAAAGTAGTCTTCAACATGGGAAAGTTGTCTAAACAACCTTATTCCAACGAGAGTGTTAATTGTATTGACGTTCTGGATGAGGCTTGTGAAGCACACTTTATTGATGCTTGCAAAAGTATTCCTTCCTCTCTTCCCAATGTTGAGACCGTGTCCTCTATTGATTCATCGTTGTCTCTATTTGGAGATAGTGATTTATTTTGGAACAATCTTGAAGATACCATGGGAGATGCGAATTTAGCTACTAATGATTCTCCTATCGATGGGGATGACGATATGAATTTCTTTGACAATCTTCTCACCGAAGACAATCCTTCTCCTCCATCTCCCACGGTTATTGCTATCGATGCCACGACTTTGAAAACGCCTCCCGTCGAAAATCCTCCGGATTTAGAACTTAAGGAGTTGCCGCCCCATCTCGAGTATGCGTTCCTTGAAGCAGAGAAGAAGTCACCCGTCATTATCGCTAAGGACTTGCAAGAAGAAGAGAAAACTCGTCTCATCGCTGTGCTTAAAGCTCATAAGAAGGCAATTGCTTGGAAAATTTCCGATATCCGCGGAATTGATCCGAACTTTTGTACTCACAAGATTCTCATGGAAGATGACTTCAAACCCACAATCCAGAGCCAAAGAAGGGTTAATCCTAAAATTCATGACGTCATCAAACAAGAGGTTATCAAACTTCTAGATGCCGGCTTGATCTACCCTATTTCGGATTCGCCGTGGGTAAGTCCCGTCCATTGTGTGCCCAAGAAGGGCGGAATAACCGTTGTTCCCAATGAACACAACGAGTTGATTCCCACTCGTCTCGTTACTGGGTGGAGAGTTTGTATTGATTATCGCAAGCTCAATGATGCCACGAGAAAAGACCACTTTCCTCTTCCCTTCATGGATCAAATGCTCGAGCGTCTAGCTGGTAATGACTATTACTGCTTCTTAGACGGTTTCTCCGGGTATTTTCAAATTCCCATCGATCCCAAGGACCAAGAAAAGACCACATTCACTTGTCCCTATGGAACATTTGCTTACAAACGCATGCCTTTTGGTTTATGTAATGCTCCTGGGACATTCCAAAGGTGTATGATGGCTATCTTCCATGACATGGTGGAGGACACTATGGAAGTATTCATGGATGATTTCTCGGTCTATGGCGATTCATTCTCTGCGTGCCTTGCCAATTTGGAACGTATGCTCAAGCGGTGCGAAGACACTCGCCTAGTTCTGAATTGGGAAAAATGCCATTTTATGGTAAAAGAAGGCATCGTCCTAGGACACAAGATCTCGAAAGCCGGTCTTGAAGTAGACCGTGCTAAAGTCGATGTTATCGCCAAGTTGCCTCCACCTTCTACCGTGAAGGGTGTGAGAAGTTTCCTGGGTCATGCGGGCTTCTACCGTCGCTTCATCAAAGATTTTTCTCAAATCGCTCGCCCGATGACCCACCTCTTGGAAAAAGATACTCCTTTTATCTTCTCCAAAGAGTGTCTTGAAGCCTTCGACTCACTTAAAGATAAGCTAACTAAGGCACCCGTCTTAGTTACCCCTAATTGGGAGCTGCCTTTTGAGTTGATGTGCGATGCTAGTGATTTTGCTATTGGAGCGGTTCTTGGACAAAGAGTGAACAAACACTTCCAACCAATCCATTACGCTAGCAAGACAATGACTGGGGCACAATTGCATTACACGACAACAGAAAAAGAGCTTTTAGCTGTTGTCTATGCTTTTGCAAAGTTCCGCCCCTATCTTGTCCTTTCCACCACCATTGTGTATACCGATCATTCCGCGCTGAAGTACTTGTTGACAAAGCAAGATTCCAAACCAAGACTTCTTCGCTGGGTTTTGCTGCTCCAGGAATTTAAAATCGAAATTCGCGATAAAAAAGGAGCAGAAAACCTAGCCGCGGATCATCTCAGTAGACTTGAGGATCCTTACCAAGGGGATCATCCGAACAAAGAAATCAATGATTCTTTTCCCCTGGAGACCTTAATGTCTATCAACTCTACTGCTGACGAAACCCCGTGGTTCGCAGATATTGCAAACTACTTAGCGGGTGGAATCCTCGTTGACGGGTTAACATCCCAGCAAAAGAAGAAGTTCTTCAAAGACATAAAAACTTACTTCTGGGATGACCCGTATCTTTTCAAACAATGTGCTGACTCGATTATTCGCCGATGTGTTGATGGACCGGCAGCTTTCGAAATACTTGATGCTTGCCACAAATGACCCACTGGTGGTCACTTTGGTCCCAACTACACCGCCAAAAAAGTGTTTGATTCAGGATTTTATTGGCCCTCCATTTATCGTGACGCTCACGATATGGTTAAAAAATGTGATGCTTGCCAGAAACAAGGCACGATCACACATAACGACGAGATGCCTCAGAATTTCATTCAAGAGTGTGAAATCTTTGATGTTTGGGGTATCGACTTTATGGGGCCATTTCCTTCATCTAAAGGAAACAAATACATCCTTGTTGCCGTTGACTACGTTTCAAAGTGGGTTGAAGCCAAAGCTTTACCTACTAATGATGCAAGGGTGGTTTGTAACTTTTTGAAATCGCTGTTCTCTCGATTCGGCGTTCCTCGTGCTATTATCAGTGACCGCGGGACTCATTTTTGCAACGATCAATTTGCAAGAGTCATGGCCAAGTATGGTGTCAATCACCGTCTTTCCACCGCTTATCATCCCCAAACCAATGGGCAAGCCGAGATATCCAATCGTGGATTGAAGCGAATTTTGGAGCGTACTGTGGGAGAGCATCGTGCCGCGTGGGCTGATAAGTTAGATGATGCTCTGTGGGCTTTCCGTACTGCTTACAAGACCCCGATCGGTTGTACACCTTATCGTCTTGTGTACGGGAAAGCATGCCACCTTCCAATCGAGCTGGAGCATAAGGCGCACTGGGCCTTGAAGTGGGCTAACTTCGACATCAACAAAGCCGGTGATCATCGTAAGATTCAACTCAACGAGCTTAACGAACTGAGGAATGAAGCTTATGAGAACTCGCTGATCTACAAAGAGAAGACGAAGATCCTCCATGACGCAAAAATCAAGAACCGAGAGTTCCATGTTGGTGATCAAGTCTTACTTTTCAACTCTCGGTTGAAGATCTTCTCTGGCAAGTTGAAGAGCCGCTGGTCTGGTCCATTCACCGTCGCCAACGTCTTTCCGTATGGGACCATTGAGCTTTCTCAGCCAAATGGGCCGAATTTCAAGGTGAATAGCCAGCGTCTGAAGCTGTACTTTGGTGAGGACATCTCTCAGGAGATGATTCCATCCCTCACCACGTTCCCCATGAACTAATTTTGGGTCGAGTCAGGCTCGTGACTCGGTCATCAAAAACAAGCGCTCCTCGGGAGGCAGCCCGAGTATCTATCCTTTTACGTTTTAACCTCCTAAGTGTAGGGGGGCCTGCATAGGTGTTTGTATTTGTGTGGTGATGTGATTACAGGGATAAGTACACTCTTGGAAACTTTGAAGAACCGTGCTCCCGTGTTATCCGAAATCCGGTTCTATCTCTCAACTATCGTGATTCAATTTTCTTCATACTCACATTTGAAATTGATCACTTTAGTCGTCTCTTCCTTAGCTTGAGTTAACCAACGTGCACAATGTCATAAGTGTAGGGGAAACTTTTCCCACATGCTTAAACATTGAGGACAATGTTTATCTTAAGTGTAGGGGGGACTTCTATCGAAGTTTTAAGTGGACTTTTCCATGAAAGTGCCTTCATTTAACCAGAAAATCCTATTTTTCAACATTTTTCAAATTTTTAATTAACTTTGGCCATTTAGTCGTAATTTTAAAATTTTTATCGTTGCTTTCATATGTATATATTCCGCAATAAAGTCAAAAATATTAATAAGTGGTGTAGCTAGTTTAGAAATCTTTGACATATTAGGCCCGTTGCGTTTATTTTGACTCAACCCGAATAGACTTGTCCAAGTTCATTCTAGCTAGTATCCTTAACCATATAGACCTTAATTGGTGTATTAGGCTAAGTGTCCACGAGTCTCATTACTTGAGATTTTAAATTGTGGAGGACGAGAAATGATAGAGTCAATTATAAGTCGGTATTCTTGCGCAAGCTCACTTGGTGTAATTATTTGCCTATTCTCCCATCACTTGCTAATAATTTATCTGCAATAAGTAAGGTCTTACGATTTGAAAAGTTACTTAGCTTCTAGCCCAAGATCGTTTAAAAGTTGCTCGGTAATGATAAGAGTTCATAGCCAAGGCATAACTTATGAAGCGGGGCGCGAAGATTGGCGAGTCCGAAAAGGCCCTAACAAGGCATGAGGATTCAATATTATTGCTGAAGATTCAAAGTGATGTGAAAAGCATTATTCCTAAAGTCAATATGAAGGATCAAGACTCACGACGAAAAGCAATCAACTCCCATAAAGATCATGGAGAAGTCTATCCGAAAAGACCCTAACAAGGTATGAGGATAAATAGATCCAAGTCCGAAAAGGAGGCGGATCGTTGTATCTCAAAGTCCCAATTAGAGACTGAAGAAATAATCATGAAGTCGTGGTCAACAAAGTTGGAGTACCCCTCAAAAGTCTCCAAGTGAAGAAACTCTATTATGATGAGAAGACCATTATCTCAAGAACGTCTCTCGAAGATATGAAGTATGAAGTACATGCCAAATATCGGCCCGAGAAAGGTCTCAAATCGTGAACCAAGTTATGCCAAGATATGAACTTTTTGATATCCCGAGAAGCAGTTTTAAAAGATTTTGTCCTTTAGCTAACTATTGATCAAATCGTCCTACTTTGCTTTCAGCCCTAAATAACTATCGAAATAAGTCCAAAAATGCATCTTCATGATCATTCTAAGACAAAAATAAAATATAAGAGATACACCTAGGAATAAGGGAGTCTAAGCATTTAATTAAGCCATGTGTGTAAGTGTTTGAATTGCTAACTTATAATAACAATGATCTCGTTTTTAAGCTTAGTTTGGGGAACGTGAAACTTGAGGATGATAAATCTTCGTAGCACCGAAGCCCTAATGTAAGTCCTCGATCTCTTTGCAAGTTATTTCCATCCTTTTGTTTGCTTTAAAGTTTTAAATTTCTCCTAGTATTTTTATTTTCGTTTAGTAGTATATTAATAAGGCCAAGGTTGATTGATTATGAGGAAAGTGTAAATGTGCTTTGTCACTAAGCATTGCATGAGGGCATGGCAATGGTTAAGTGTAGGGGATTTGATAAGTGTGAAAACACTCATCCTTTTACCACTTAAATCGGGCTAAAACAAGACCAAAACACGTATTTAATATCATTTGTTTGGAATTATGCGTGGTTTTTGTGTTTATTGTGTTTTCAGAGTCAACCGGATGAATAATGAAGAAAACATGGGATTACACGGGTTTTATCTAGGAAAAAGACTCAAGACGAAGTCTATTATCCAAGAGATGCAGAAGATTTGAAGTCATTTTGCCTATTTGAAGATTTATCGAAGAATAGAGCCAAAGATGGAAGATTCATATATGTCGAAGAACTCGAGTCTATAAAACAATAGATTATAAGACGAGTTGGAATAATTCACCGACACTTCTCAAATCCAAGTCGGCAACGTTTATTTAAAAGACGCAGTAAGACTTAAGAAGAAAGAAGAAAAAGAAGCCCAAATCAAAGCCCAATAAAAAGCCCATCACTACCATGTACACGCCTATATAAAGGCCCTTACTTCACAAAAATTGACACTTAGTCTTTTAGGTAGTTTCTAGTTTTAGAGAGAGAAAGTTCCAAACTTTCTCTCACTAGATTTCATCTCTTTTCACTTTCAAATTCAAACTTTTGTATTATCTTTAATTAATCAAGTTCCATTTTTAAGCTTTTATCTCTTAATCTCATTCTACTTTTCTTTGATTTAAGATTGATTTTGGTGTGATTATCATGTGATCCGTGTTGTTCTAATTGATTTCATGCTAAAAAGTTAATCTTTTGATCATTTTATAAGTTTTCATTTGATTAAGCTTTAAGACTTTTGTGTTTATTGGCTTACTTTTATGATTAGCTTATTTTTATTATTAAAAAGTTTTGTTAAAAAGTTTATGTTTTTATGATTTGATCTAAAAAGTTGCTTGATTTCGAGTTAAATAAGTTGATTAAAGTCCTTATTTGATTCGGTTAAGTATTTTGGATTTATAAGTTTTGGGATTGGCTTATAAAAGTTAGCTTATTTCCTAGCTTATTCATTTTCCACAAATTTCGGAAAGGGTGTTCAAACTCCCTTTTCCGATTGGTCTTTCCGACCGGTGTACCACCATAACCGTTCCCACAATTTTAGGAAAGTTGTTACTCTCGTATTCCGATCGGTCCCTTATTCCGACGGTATTACCCTTCATATTCCGATCAACCCAATCGGATTAGGGTTTATCCTTTCCGATTGGGCCTTGTCTTGTTTTCCGATTGGTCTTGTACCCCATATTCCGATTATAGCTTGCTTGCTATATTCCGATTGGTTTAATCTCGCTGCATTCCGATTGGAGTATTTTCCCTATATTCCGATTGATAGCTTTGTCCCATATTCCGACCATCCGATCGGAATACATTCCGATCGGGCTCCCTTTTGGCTGTTTTTGACTTCTTTCGATATCACTTTCATATAGTACTTTTTATTTTCTGAAAATTTTCAAAGTGTTAGTTTTATTTAGTGAAGTTAGTATTTTTCCATTGTCACCTTTAAGTTTCATATGCATTTATTTTTACTCGTCATTCAAATTAATCTTTTATCTTCCATTTTACTCAACGACACTTTAATTACTTGTCATTAGTTTATAATAGATAAACAAACCAACCACTTTTTATTAACCGAGAACAAATCATTCCACTTTAAGCTGAGATCAATTCGAGAGGATATCGAGAGAAATATTTTGAACCCATTGAAAACACTTGTATCAGGCGTGTATTTATTTTATCTTCAAAGATAACTTGCTCGTGCTTAATCTTAGAATGACGACTTGGTTATCTAGTTTCCGGGTTCGGGGTGGATGGTTGATGACTCGGATAACTATCACTTAAAGGGGTTACTTTGTTGTACTCAGTGTCACGCGCATAGTCGACGTGGATAATTTCAAGAGGTGTTGTGCTTATAGACATCTTTAGTGATGCATTGGGTACTTAAAATTTTCTCCACCGTTCTTCATTCAACAATTGTGAAAGCTTAAGTCACAAGATCGTAGGATTCTTATTCAGTTTCACGTTTGATGTATCTGGTTCATTCTATCAGTGGTCACTTCAAATTGCTTTCACGTGGGTTGGTAAAGGTGGCCATGGAGAGTTTATGAGTAGAGATTTTCGATCAACAACTGATTCTCACCAAATATAATTAAGCTTAGTTATTATTCTCTCGAGATTTTCAGGTTTATGTGCTTACGATTTATTGATGGTTCCGAGTTTCAAAATCATCAAGGGGGAAGAAGAAGACACATCAAACGCACAACGAGTACACGTGATGAACTTCATACCCTCTTTTGATTTGAAGACATTCCGGGATGACATTTGTCATAGCCGCAGAGAAAATCAGTGTTATAACTCGTGGCGTTATCAATCTCTAAACGGTACACTACTTATTCGATGTTTAATTGTTTGGTGGTTGCAATTATTCATCATCATTATCCTATATGCATTCCCGGGACTTAATTGACTCTGGCGCATCTCCGGAAGAAGATATGTGCATTTCCGGGACTTAATTGACTCTGGTGTTACGATGTCAACTTCATGAATGGGATAAAGTGTCCACTTCAGTATTTGAGCTTCATAATGGGGATTGATTTACTTTCTTCAACCATGTGGGGGAAGAAATGTCTTGATTCTTTCTGGTATGCATAACTTGAACTCTCAGGGGGAAGAAAAATTCAGATGAATTATTCAAGCGTGAGAAGAGAAGTTGTTGATCTACTTGGTGTGCCCCAAGCTTTCAATTCCTCTTAGCAACGTTATCATGTTATATGATGGGATTTGCTTGTTAGATTCCGCTGTGCGCTTAATCATTCTAAACTTTATTGAAAGCTTTGAAGTTGCTTACGAGGATTGTCGATTTAGGGGGAAGCTATTTGAAAGCTTCTACATCAAGTTTATGTGGCATGAATTAGGGGGAAGCTAATTCAGAAGCTTCTACTTAACCAGAAGTGTATGGGTTACTTAGCTCGTGCCGTTACAGTATTTCTTCAACAAGTTACTTTAAAGATGAGTTGTTTTGAAGACGAAGGCCTCAGAAGACTTCATCAGCATTGGACGCTTCATGAAAGCTCTTGTTCTTAATCATTTTGTACTTGTTAGAAAGAATATTGTAAGGAATTCTACACGTCGTCCCATGGGGGAAGATTGTTGGAAACTCACTTTATGTGACGACATTTAAGAATTCCCATTAGTTATCATAGTCACACACGCTTAGACTAGACTAGGTTCGATGTATAGTTTAAAGTGCGTGTGTGACTATATATACCCCTCCTTAGCTTCCAAGGAGGGGTGTTGCTTTTGTTCATTTGTCTTTCATTTTGTCAATACATATTTTCTTAACCTTTAAACACACAACCTCTCTTCTCTCTCAACTTCATCCACGGCTTCCACCATATTCCACCATGTTAGACCACCGGATAGCTTTTAGCAAATCCACACTGTTCGGTATCTTTGCGGGTAACTCTCTAATCCTTATTATTTACTTTCAATTATCGTTGTAGTATTTCATGTTGAAATATTACATTACCTTGATGGCGATAATTACTATGACTTTTCAAAGCCTATGTGCTTCAGGGATTATCATTCAATATTACTGTGATTACATCCGCCTATACTGTATTTCTTGAATTCTTATTCTTGTGACTTGATCTTATTACAATGATTCTATATCGTTATGACGTTACGTACTTGTATTCAGAGCGCGTGTACTGCCGACTTTTCATACTCATTTTTCTGAGTACTATTGCTATTTCATTTATGCGTGATACGACAGACTTCATATGCTCGTTCGTTTTGAACCGTCTGTTTTTCTCGACTCGCCGATACTTGTTGTGTATACTCTCGAGATATCATTGTTCGGGATCAAATAAGTGTTGTTTCCGATGAAACTTCTGACTTCCATTCTACTACCGTACGTGTTGCACTCATTGTTTAATTCTATTAAAATATCTATTTAGATACGCAGATTTTCTTTCCGACCGTTCGTGATTGAATATCTAGTCTATAGACCATTGTGTAGCTCAATGTGTCTCCGAAAAAGACTAAAGGACACCATGTGAGTCACACATCTCGAAGCATTCTTTGAATCAGTAGCTGAATAATATCGTGAGTTTTCGTAATCTTGATTGACCTTTACGTCACCGTTTTACACGACAATTGTACATGGATTACATCTTCTTTCATTGGCCATTCTACGTTTCGACTTCGACTTACAACATCCGTTGTACCTTGAACACATGATCGTCATTTATTATGTGACGATTGTTTGGAATACGATCCTACTTGTATCCTCCCTTTTTCATTAAACCTCCTCGCCTCAGGAGTGTGACTTGTTAATATTTTGTTTCTTTCTCGGTATGTCTTGTGATTTTGGAAAATCACGCCGCCAGGAGACTTTCCTGCATTGCATCTTGCAGCCGAAGACACGGATGATATGTGTCGTTTTTGATCTCTCAGATTACCGTTGGCATTCTAGAACCATTTTCATACTGCGTTTTCTTTACATGACTAATTATACAGTTTATCTTCTTTCGTCTTTATGGAATCCCCAAGTCTTGTGTGTACATTAATTTTGGGTTATTATGGAATTGGATTTAATTTCAAGCTGTGTCAAAAAAAATATACTTTGTATAGAAACTTTACAGGAAGTTTAACAGTGTCGAGAAAATATTTTTATAACTTTAGACATAAAAGTATATATTTCTACTTGTTGAGACGTCCGTTTAGGACATAAAAATTGACCAGTAAACTTTAAAATCGAGCAAGTTACGCTCATTTGAGATTGTAAAATCTAAGAAGTTATTTCTGAATAATGCTAAAATATTATTTTGTTGACGGATTTAATGCAAGGGCATTTTCGTCCATTTTTATTCCGTTCCAAGTCCCGGGTAAAACTAGAAAGTTGTTCAAAACATTGTTTTACATCGAAATGCATTAGACTGTGAGTCTTAGAATATCGTTTAGTGAGTTAATTGGTCTAGTCAAACCCAAAAGTCAAAACTGATAGACTTTAAAAATATGATTTCAAGCGTTTTTGAGTTCGTTTGAGCTCGTAAAACTTTAACTAATGATATTTTGCAAACTAAAAACATTGATTTGTTTGAAAACGTTTACAAACAGTAACTTGAGCTCGGCCATACATAAATCTTGAACTTTTAGGAACCAAGTGATTTGACAAACTGATGTTCTACATCTTAAAAGTGTATTTTTGTCAAATAAATCACGATGTGCACACATATAGATTTCTTTATCCTTTCTTTTATTTATGACTTATTTGTCATTCTATTTTCTTTCTTTGTTTATATCGTACCACTGATTTGGACCGAGGTTGAAGTTCTTACTTTCTTGTCGTTCGTTACCATCTTGACACGTGTCTCTTGACGATTTCAGCTAAACCTCTTGAAACCTTATCACCTTGTAACCATTTCGTTGACTGTCTTGAACTACTCCTTATTTTCCCTCTTGTAACCCACTCGCTAATTTATAAACTATTGTCATGTCACCATATAAACTCAAACTAGTCATGGTTGCGAATCATTTTACATAAGGTTTCATTTGGGCTTTTTTAAATAATTGAATGCTATCTTATAAAATTAATTTATATTAATTTTACAATGTATACTCACAAATTGTTCTGCCTTGGGTCTTGTAAAGAATCTTGTAACATTACAATTGTTGAATTAAATATCTAGCCAGTAACCTATTGGTGAATAGTTTCATAAACTATTTTGATTTCTGTTTTTATAAATGGCATTATATACATATTTTAAATAATATGACCTATAATAGTGGTTTGACGAAGCTGAGCATCGCACTGCTAGTCCTAAATTATGCATGGCCTGATCACATATGCCTAATTTAAAAGGAGCCATGCAAGGCCAAATAGTAGTCGCCCTAAATATTTTTCCAAGAATCAACTTTTTAATTATGTTCTTTAAAAAGTTAGATAAATAAAGTTTTGAAAACTTTTACATCTTATGCGAGTAGCAACAATTCACGACATACACATACGAACCCTTATCTTTTCTTGAAACGAAGTACATGCCCCAAGCACAGATTTCCTTACTCAGTGACCTTTGTTTTACCTGTTACCTCATCATTCTCATGATACGATTTTCGTTACCATTTGCCTAAATTCTTACCATTGATACCAGACTTGAAAGTTTCATCGTTGTTATGCTTCTACATCGATCGACCTTCTTTATCTATTTTGCTAGACCTTCGAAACGTCTCTTGACGCGATTAATGACTTATGACTGGACGTGAACGATGATTTCGTGAAATTGTCATGATATGTGTTAGACTTTATCGTCTTGAAATTCATTCGTGTGAATCATGTGTTGATTTCGCCTTTCATTCCTAATGTTTTCATTTTACTGAATTTACTCTCAAGTGACTTCTTAAGAATTTTCTTTGATTAGAAAATTCGTTGTGTGGCTTTTCCCTTTCGATCGTATTTCGACCACCGAGAACTTAATAAGCCGTTATTGGTGACGCCAACCGCACTCGTGAATTAATCTTACTGAATCCTTTGTTTCTTATTGTCCTTATCATCGATGCATCTATTCTATCATGTTCGTTAAGAGTTGATACGACTTCCGTTTTATTCCCTCGTGCTATTGCTTGTATACTAATTGTTGATCGATGTTCGTTTCATAATCGTTTGCTATTTTGTCACTTTCGGAAAACCAGAAACTGTTACGTGTTTATCGTTTGATATCTTAAACACTTTCTTGAATTTCTAAAAATTAATATAAATTTTTAAGAACGTTTTATACATTTTACCAAATGTCTAAATTGTCAAAATACCAATTTCAAGTTTAATATCGAATCTGTACATCCTCTTGGGTAAATTTATAACTTATGTTTAAACAGTGTCAAGCTGTATCTTTTAAAGTAATTGATTTTATCATACTTTACTGTCAGTATAATGAAATTATTAAATTAATTTATAATTTCTAACAATGATTCTAAATAACTTGGAAAAATTTGATTTTCCTAATGGTAACGATAAACATGAGTTTTTAACGAAAATTTCATGTAGTCACCCGAAAAGCTCTTAAGCTGATCAAAATAACTATTTGAACTGAGTTACTTTTACCTTGAAGTCCTGATCAAGAAAAAGATTTGACCACTGTTTACCCATTCATTTTATATAGAGTTTGATTTTTAAATCACTACACCTTGTTAAATTTTCTTTTAATAAAGAAAATATTTAAAACTAAGTTTTAAAGTAATATCAAAATCCTAGACAACTGATTTTGACAGCTTGTATTTTAAATGATCATTACGTTTTAAGATTGTCACGTTTTACAGTTGCACGATTTGCGACCCATTGTTGATTTACAATCTTGGTTTATTTTATCGCACTTTGCCTGTTTAAGCGATTCTTGTGTTCATTCTTGTTAGTGTATCGCACGTATTTCCAACAACTCTATATGAAAAGGAGTTAAGAAACTGAAGCATAGTTGTAACACTCCCAAATTTCGGATAGCAGCGGAAGGGTCATTGAGAGTATTACTTCATAATCACAAGCACATGTACAAGAGAACGACTTAAAAAAAAGAGACGTTTGAAAAGTTTAATCCATTCGATTAATAACATCAGAGTTCACAAAGAGATCAGGTCCCGAAAATAATGTAATAATAAACAGTTTCAAAAGAATTTATCGAATGGTAATCAATATTTATTGCCTTTAAAATATCCAATGCGACTCCATGCTCCAACTGCTCTTAAACTTGAGTACCTGAGAAATACATGCTAAAAACATCAACACAAAGGTTGAGTGAATTCATAGGTTTACAAGTAAAATCAGTGGACCACAAGATTTCAGTATTCAGATTACAAAAAACAGATAGCATCAGTTATCGCATTTAGCTCATGAAACCGAACATTAACATCCGTTATTCCGTTCAAGTTTCAAATACAGTGCGTCCAGTCGGTTTTCCGTTAAACCCGGACGGAGAGGTCAATCCCAATAGATCTATTCACAGCATTCACGTTTACTCGACCAGTACAGTCGGTCCAAGTAATTAACGGTTCATGACTAAAAGGGATAAAATAAGCATACAGTTCAAGCACTTGCGTCCATTCGTAAAAAGTATCATGTATCCCCCTCGCGGGTTTCATAAAATAATAAAGTATTAAAAGCGAGGTTATGAACTCACCTTAGCGATAGCGATATCAAACAAGGATAACGATCAATATTATAGTGACGTGAGTGAAACGATGAAATAAGATAGGTCGAGAAACCATGAGCTTCTAACAACGACCTAAAATAAAGTGGCGCGCCTTAGAAATATAAACGACAAGATACAAGACTGAAATGGGTTTTATAAACACAATTACTTTATAGATAAAATTAATAAATTATAAATTTCGGACTAGTTTTGAAAAGCTTAAAATTGACGAGGGCCAAATCTATTACTTTGAAATTCTATAATTTTTATTTGTATATACCATTATAAATTAAGGACCAATAATGTAAATTTGCATTTTCATTATATGAAAATGACGTTAAACTTGTTCTTTGCAAGATACTAGTCATATCATGCAATTAAAGCAACTTTGCTCTAGTATTTCATTCGCATAATATAGTTAAGCAATTATAATCGTAATATTAATTGGATATCAAGTAATACCTCAGTTCCATGTCGCGATACGAGTTATTTGGAGTTGTGATGTACGACTATATTATAAACGAGAATATTATCAAAGTTAAACCTGCCTGCGACTCAACCGATCCTCGAACTCGAACCCGTTCTAGCCCAAAATCATAGTTTTACGAGACATAATTTTACACAATCTTTCGGACTGTCAATTTTTATATCCGACGTGAATCTTAGTAATGGATAAAACATATGCAATGTTGAGATATGGTTGTTGCTTTTTATATGTGATAAGAATGAGTTATATACATCTCTTTTTTAATGTCACATGATAAGAGAGTGACACGTTAGAATTATAATGTAATTGTATTCCTCATTAGACACGTAGTGTTGTTTAATATTATTCTTGTTTTTACAAATATTATATTAGTATAAAAGCGGGTATTATCGAAAACTAATATCTTAAAAGTTACGCGATTTAAAAAAATACACGTAGAGCACGAAAAATAAACGCTCAATAAAAATAAAAACTTCGACATTCGAAGAACATTTATATTTCGATATATAAATAAGGGCTTATTATTTAATAAACGTTAACGCGTTATATAAACGAAGGACACTTAAAAGTTTATCATAAATTACGAAAAATATCCGCAAAACGAATAATTATAACAATGACAACAAAATATATATATATATATTTTATTTTTTTTGTCATGAGAATAATATTTACGATCGATGACGGACATAAACTTTGTCAATAAATAATAATTGAAACGTATTTGATACGTTAAAGCCATAACCTTGTCGATTAACCGATAATTCAATATTTTATTTTATTTTTATAAAAATAAACATGATTAATAAAAGTCGGGTTATAAATATTGATCTAAAAATTAAGAATTGCTACAGTCTGACCACCTTAAAAGAACTCTGTCCCAGAGTTCAGTTGTTTTATATGTTCTCGATACGTTCGAGAACAGGTGTGAGTACTTTTAAGTTTACAAGAGTTGATACCCGCTCGGAATAATCCATACAAATGTATCAAAAATATAAAAAGATTAAAGATTTATTCTTACAAGATAATAACAATATGAATTAGAATATCGATAGATAACGGATGAATCGTACAATCGAATTACGATTCGAAATGAGACAGTTTGTGCGAATGCCACATGCTTAAGCCCACTCATTTACAAATCATTAATTACATGGGTTCGTCAGGTCCATCTAATTAAGATTTGGAAACTAATGGTTTGGTAATTTATAATTTGTTTGTTCAAACGAGTGACGAATTCATTTCAACAAAATAATTATAAATTAGCCTACATAAGCATCGTTTGCACAAATAATAAGATAAAAAAAACAAATCAAATGTCTATAAAAAAATAATCTCCTTTGAGGCATGATTCTTCAAAATCATTCAGAGTGAAAAGAAAATCAAGGAACACAATAAATTGTGTTTCCAAAGGAATAAGTGTCTCGAAATGGCACATCACGAGGTGATAAGCCAAAGTCGTACTCCAATCAACTGGAAGACTTTACCAGGATGGTCTATGAAAGAGCATACGATTCCAAAGCATAAGACGAGTATTCAAACTCGGGACCAGAAGGTACATAACCAGCAGAATTGACACATGACAGTGAGTCCACGTTAATATAAATAGTATCATAAAAGTTATGAAAAACATTACCAAGACCATTGCTTCAGCTACAATGTCTTTTAGCTCGATATTTATATAAATAAACCTTTCATATAAACATACTAACAAAGTGAAAATATATATAACAATACACATATTTTACAAGCTTTCGGGTAGCATGAGCGCACCGATGATCTTTAAGGCAATAAAGTCGTTTTAGCAAAAAAGCTGTTATAGTCTAGGTTTTAAAAACGACCTAGTTCTCTATAACAAGTGCTCTGATACCAATCTGTAACACTCCCAAATTTCGGATAGCAGCGGAAGGGTCATTGAGAGTATTACTTCATAATCACAAGCACATGTACAAGAGAACGACTTAAAAAAAAGAGACGTTTGAAAAGTTTAATCCATTCGATTAATAACATCAGATTTCACAAAGAGATCAGGTCCCGAAAATAATGTAATAATAAACAGTTTCAAAAGAATTTATCGAATGGTAATCAATATTTATTGCCTTTAAAATATCCAATGCGACTCCATGCTCCAACTGCTCTTAAACTTGAGTACCTGAGAAATACATGCTAAAAACATCAACACAAAGGTTGAGTGAATTCATAGGTTTACAAGTAAAATCAGTGGACCACAAGATTTCAGTATTCAGATTACAAAAAACAGATAGCATCAGTTATCGCATTTAGCTCATGAAACCGAACATTAACATCCGTTATTCCGTTCAAGTTTCAAATACAGTGCGTCCAGTCGGTTTTCCGTTAAACCCGGACGGAGAGGTCAATCCCAATAGATCTATTCACAGCATTCACGTTTACTCGACCAGTACAGTCGGTCCAAGTAATTAACGGTTCATGACTAAAAGGGATAAAATAAGCATACAGTTCAAGCACTTGCGTCCATTCGTAAAAAGTATCATGTATCCCCCTCGCGGGTTTCATAAAATAATAAAGTATTAAAAGCGAGGTTATGAACTCACCTTAGCGATAGCGATATCAAACAAGGATAACGATCAATATTATAGTGACGTGAGTGAAACGATGAAATAAGATAGGTCGAGAAACCATGAGCTTCTAACAACGACCTAAAATAAAGTGGCGCGCCTTAGAAATATAAACGACAAGATACAAGACTGAAATGGGTTTTATAAACACAATTACTTTATAGATAAAATTAATAAATTATAAATTTCGGACTAGTTTTGAAAAGCTTAAAATTGACGAGGGCCAAATCTATTACTTTGAAATTCTATAATTTTTATTTGTATATACCATTATAAATTAAGGACCAATAATGTAAATTTGCATTTTCATTATATGAAAATGACGTTAAACTTGTTCTTTGCAAGATACTAGTCATATCATGCAATTAAAGCAACTTTGCTCTAGTATTTCATTCGCATAATATAGTTAAGCAATTATAATCGTAATATTAATTGGATATCAAGTAATACCTCAGTTCCATGTCGCGATACGAGTTATTTGGAGTTGTGATGTACGACTATATTATAAACGAGAATATTATCAAAGTTAAACCTGCCTGCGACTCAACCGATCCTCGAACTCGAACCCGTTCTAGCCCAAAATCATAGTTTTACGAGACATAATTTTACACAATCTTTCGGACTGTCAATTTTTATATCCGACGTGAATCTTAGTAATGGATAAAACATATGCAATGTTGAGATATGGTTGTTGCTTTTTATATGTGATAAGAATGAGTTATATACATCTCTTTTTTAATGTCACATGATAAGAGAGTGACACGTTAGAATTATAATGTAATTGTATTCCTCATTAGACACGTAGTGTTGTTTAATATTATTCTTGTTTTTACAAATATTATATTAGTATAAAAGCGGGTATTATCGAAAACCAATATCTTAAAAGTTACGCGATTTAAAAAAATACACGTAGAGCACGAAAAATAAACGCTCAATAAAAATAAAAACTTCGACATTCGAAGAACATTTATATTTCGATATATAAATGAGGGCTTATTATTTAATAAACGTTAACGCGTTATATAAACGAAGGACACTTAAAAGTTTATCATAAATTACGAAAAATATCCGCAAAACGAATAATTATAACAATGACAACAAAATATATATATATATTTTATTTTTTTTGTCATGAGAATAATATTTACGATCGATGACGGACATAAACTTTGTCAATAAATAATAATTGAAACGTATTTGATACGTTAAAGCCATAACCTTGTCGATTAACCGATAATTCAATATTTTATTTTATTTTTATAAAAATAAACATGATTAATAAAAGTCGGGTTATAAATATTGATCTAAAAATTAAGAATTGCTACAATAGTGAATTCTAACCGTTAAGATTTGACGTGGTACGGAAATTTACCTGGGAAGCAATGAATTTTGTTCTACACTTTGTACCTCCTCTTGTTTGCATCTTCTACTGTTTTCGAGAGAACTCTGGGAACCAGAGTTCCATTAGGGGGGAAGACTGTGAGAATCCGTACTTTCCCAGCATTATTTTATTCTTTTTATTCGTGTTTCTGAATTTTCCAACGAATTACGTTTTCTTGTATTGCTATATGTAAATCCTGAGATTTTTTTTAAATTATACTTTTTAAGTATTTTTCTGATCATCGATAAATACTTTGTATGGAATTATAAAATTTTTATTTTTATTTTTCCATATTTAAATTAAATCAAAGTTTTTGATTTAAAATCACCCGCGTGCGTGTTACAACGAGTTTATTCAAAATCAATGTACAACGAGAATTCCTAGTGATCGCGATACCGACGGATGCCCAAAAGTTTACGTTTATTTATCGATTATTTCGATAATTAATATTTTCGACGATTTCATTTTAATTACGTATTAAGTCGTGTCGGGAAATCGTATAATCATTTTTATGATGCATTGTAACTTTTGAAAAATATTGTTACGAAACCCGAGCCCCGTAAATATTTTTAATATTTACCAATAACCATTTTTACCTTTTAAAACTTTTAATTGTTTTTAAGTCCACAAGTTTCAAACTTGGCAATATTGGTCCCTCCACTACCTACCATATACATTAACTTTTCTTCCACTTTATTCATAAAAAAAACACACCAAAACAATTTCTCTCCCTCCCACCTCCATTTTTGCCGCCACTTACCACCATAAACCACCACCATCCATCATGATTCATCCAAAACAAATTGAAGACCACCTCTTAGAATCTCATGGAGATTCTAATGATCCAAAAATCTTACACATGCATCAAGGGTTTTATAAATTTGTGATTTATGGTTGGATTATGTTTAAATAATCTTGCATGTGTTATTTTTGGTAAGATCATTATGTTTTGATCCTAAAAAGTTTAAGTTTTTGATCTTTGATTTTGTTAAAATTTTACATGCATGTGTTTAAGACTGTGTTTGGTTGATAGGAATGATAGTATAGTAATCCTAGGGGTATGGGAATGATTGGTTTTGAGTGAAAAATAGATTTGTCTTGTTTTCTAAAAAGCTATTTTAGGACAGCAGGTATTAAACAGATTTTTCGTGGGTTTAAGATCTATTATAGTCTGATATTATTTGAAATTGTTGTAGAGTTTTCCGAGACGGTCGTTTTGGTATAAGATAGAGCTTCTAAGTCATTACGAGTTAAAAGTTATGCTAGTTTTAGTTTTCGTGTACCGGGAGACGCAAGTCGGCACAATCCGAAATTGTGGCTGATTTTGGGTCGACTCTCGGGGACTTTAGGCTTGGTTAGATAAATGTAACTACTGATTTTCAAAGTTTACAAACTGATTTTTATGAGTCTAGTAGTGGTTTCAAAAGACGGATTGTCGAATTTGCACTTTTAAAGTGGTCCAAACGGTTTTATAAAACAAGTATACAAATCTGTCCTAAATTTGGAGTCGGGTAAAGTATCGAGCTGATGGATTTTAAAGTGTAAACTTTGGCTCAAATTTTGGTGAGGTCTTATACAGGTTATAAGTGACCTTGATACCAATTTTTATGTAAAACGGACATGTCTAGATAGGGTAGATCGGTGTGTACATTCGGGGTGTACTTGCTGATTTTTATTTTGGACACGTAGTTCAATGTTTGTGTTGTGTGAGTTTGATTATTCATCATCGGACATGATGACTTATTCAAGTGCTTAGTCATTATATAAATGACTTAGCTACTGGTCCAAGTAAGGTTAAAGGATAGTTTGACTTGCGTTTACTTGGCGTCGTATAACGAGTCATTTTCAAGTGTTCAAGTGTTTTGACGTGTAACGTTGGATAAATGTATTCATTTGATTCGTGTCAATGGTTTCGAAACGTGTATACTTTGAAAACATTAGAGTCATATTATATTTGGTATATATCGATATTCGAGTTCGAGTCTTAACGCGCGCCTTATTTTGATAGGTTGCGGTTTCGTGTTTCCCCGGGCATCCATATCGTCGGTGATCGTCTACCACTACCGTTTCTACTCAGTTGCTGAGTACCGTGATTGACTTACCTCGTGGCTAAGGTGAGTTCATAACCCCTTTTTACTTGTACATGGTTTTTAAACACGGGGTGAGATTTTACATGGTGGAACACAACCAATTAAAAACTGTATTGCTATCCAGAACTCGTATGTTATTCTGAACGTGTATGCTTTACAAATGATTTCAATGGTATTATTGCTTTTAGACGTTAGCCTTGAGTTTCCTCACCTATCATGAATCGTTAATTGTCCCGTTGCTATGCGCTAAGCGCGAATGTTGTGGGTGGATCCATCGGGATTGACAATCCCCTTCCCGGTTACTTTGACACACTAATATTCGTTTATACTTGAGTATTTAGGCTGAATACTCCCTAGAGGAGCTTACATTTGAGTTAAGCTTCGGTTCATGAGACTAAATAGCAATAATATGCATCGTGACTATGGACGTACATAGTTAACCCCCCCCCCATTACGTGTTTTACGAATTATATTGTGTTCCACACGTTTACTGCTAAACCTATGAATATCACTCAACTTTATGTTGATGATTTTACATGTTTAATCTTAGGTATTATTACTTAGATTTGCTTGGATGGGAGCCCGCAGGATATTATCGCAGCTTGGAGATTTCTGTGATGCTTTTAAAAGACTGTTTTTAGTAAAAACTGTCATGAGTTTATTCTATCTTTTGGGCAACTTTATGTTATAAATTGAGACGAAATAATATAAGTTTCCGCTTCTAAAACTCTAGGACCTACGCTTAAAAAATCTGACCCTTTTATGATGTAATGTACATGTTTTTATTTCGTCAGCTTTGTATGAACTGTAATTCATTGTTTCTTGTACTATGACGTGTTACCCCCTCGTTGCCTAGTTGTTCCATGTCAGATTTTGGGGGTCTCACATCCTCCTCCAGTGACATTGTCAATATGGCTGGAGAGATTCAACAAGCTCCGTCCTCGAGCTTTCGAGAGAACAGATAGCCCCAGTGAAGCTGAAAGCTGGTTGGCTCACATCAAGAAGATCTTCGATGCTATAGGTTGTGACCCCGTGTTCAAGGCAAGGTTGGCATGTTACCGGTTCGAAGGCGATGTGTTAAATTGGTGGTTAGCATTGAAGCAGTCTGAGGGAGGTGATAATTGGGTGGCTGGTTTGACATGGGCTCAGTTCAGAGATAGGGTGATGGAGCAGTTCTTTCCCAAGGCTGAGCAAGACAAGCTTAAGAGGGAGTACCATGGGATCCGACAGAGAGCTGGGGAGAATAGCAACAAGTTCATGCAGCGCTTTCTTTGCTTAGCTGGTTTCCTTGGTGCAGCGGCAGGTACTCCTGCAGAGCAGGCACATCACTTTAGGTGGGCTCTTCGCACATCGGTCGCAAACAACTTGGTGTGTGTTACGTTTAACACAGTAGCACAAGTGGCCGATGCGGCACGTAAGCTGGAGATGCTGCATGAGAGAGATGAGTTCGGGGAAGCTGAGAGACCCGAAAAGAGGTAAACATTCGTATTCAAGCGGTGACCAATCCATATTCTTTCTTTATATGTCAAATATTTCATCTCTTAAATTGTATCTTCCAGGCAGAAAACTGGGGACCGGTCTCAGTCGGCTACTCAACAGCAGCTAATCAGCCCAAGGGAAACGGTCAGACTAACAACCGTTCTGCTACGGATAGGCGTGGCGGTAATGATAATTACCGTAACAACACTGGAAACTCCAACGGCAGCAGGTCCTAATACTTACGCATTTTCTTACGATTTCATGTTATAACTCATAATTCTGACACTTTAGCAAATCTTCTACCAGGAACCATGGAAACGGTAGGGACCAGAACCAGAGAGGTTCACAGCCTAGCCGTCCAGCTATCACTGGTATTCGATCTTACTATTATTCACATTGTCCTTTGTACCCTATTATCATGTCTCATGTAAAATGTTTCATCAGGTCCTCAGCCAGTCAGAGAACCTGCTGGAGGATATACTCATCCTCTTTGCTCAACTTGCCACCATAGGCACCCAGGGCCATGTCGTCCTGACACTTACGCATGCTTTAAGTGTGGTCTTCCTGGCCATCGCATGAGGACTGCCGTAAGGGCGAGATGGAGGGCACATCGGGACATGCTGATACCAAGCCGCCTCCTACCACTGGACGTGTCTACATGACATCTCGAGATCAGGCCAACAAGTCTACAGGTACCATCACTGGAATCTTGTATATGTATGGTCAGGCTGCGTGTGTGCTTTTTGATACGGGTGCTACTCACTCGGTCATTTCTACTGCTTATGCCAAGAACATTAGGATGCTCCCCATGCCACTAGATAATAGACTTACTATTTCCACGCCCTTGAGGGACTCTGTATTAATCACCCATGTATACAAGAGTCTTCCCCTAGAGTTTGATGATAAGGATCGTCCTGTTGACGCACTTCCGCTGGACATGAATGACTTTGACATGATTTTGGGCATGGATTGGCTATCCAAGCATCATGCTACCATAGACTGCCATTCATATCGAGTCATCTTCGATGATGTTAATGCACCAGAGTACATTCACAACGGGTTCGTACCCGGAAGGTCTGTACAAATCATATCTACCCTACAAGCACGTGCACTACTGTCACATTGCTGCGAGGGTTATCTAGCTACGGTTCACGACATGGATGCTGAGTCTCCATCAATTCAGGATCAGCCAATAGTGTCGGAATTCCAAGATGTATTTCCAGAAGAACTTCCGGGCATACCACCTGCACGAGAAGTGGAATTCAATATCGAGCTTATCCCAGGAGCTGAACCGATTTCCAAAGCTCCTTATCGCATGGCTCCCATAGAGTTAAAGGAGCTGAAGGATCAACTGCAAGAACTTCTAGAAGGAGGTTTTATTCGACCGAGCGCATCTCTATGGGGCGCACCGGTCTTATTTGTTAATAAGAAAGACGACAGTATGCGTCTTTGCATAGACTATCGCGAGCTCAACAAGATTACTATCAGGAATAGGTATCCAAAATTGATCTTAGGTCAAGCTATCATCAACTACGGGTTAAGGAGCAGGACATCGCCAAGACTGCTTTTCGTACCCGCTATGGCCACTACGAATTTGTAGTCATTCCATTCGGCCTGACCAATGCTCCAGCAGTGTTCATGGATCTGATGAACATAATCTTCCATGAACTTCTGGACAAGTTCGTCATTGTCTTCATCGATGACATCCTGATTTTCTCAAAGTCCAAGGAGGAACACGAAGACCACATTCGTACAGTACTACAGATTCTTCGTCAGAAGCAGTTGTATGCTAAGTTCTCCAAGTGTGAGTTCTGGTTAGACAAGGTGGCATTCTTAGGTCACATTGTATCAGCAGAAGGAATCACTATGGATCCAGCGAAGGTTGAGGCTATTACTAAGTGGCCGAGGCCGACATCAGCGACTGAGGTCCGCAGTTTCTTAGGCTTAACTGGCTATTACCGTAGGTTCATGGAGAACTTTTCCCGCTTAGCCCTACCATTGACCAAACTGATGGGGAAAGGGGAGAAATTCGTCTGGACTGAAGAACGAGAGAAGAGCTTTGAAGACCTGAAGCAGAAGCTAGTATTTGCACCTATTCTTACTCTCCCATCTGGTACGGGTGGATTTCAAATCTACAGTGATGCATCGGGGAAGGGAGTTGGCTGTGTTCTCATGCAACATGGGAAAGTGATCGCATACGCTTCACGGCAGCTTAAGCCTTATGAAGAAAATTACCCTACGCATGACTTGGAACTTGCTGCAGTAGTGTTTGCATTAAAGATATGGAGACACTACTTATATGGAGAATCATTTGACATTTTCACGGACCACAAGAGCTTGAAGTATATCTTCACTCAGCGTGAATTGAACATGAGGCAGAGGAGATGGTTAGAGCTGTTGAAGGATTATGACATTAATCTACATTATCATCCCGGAAAGGCGAATGTAGTAGCAGATGCACTTAGCAGGAAGTCCGGAATGATCAACGGCATTAAAATTGAGGAGGAAATCATAAGAGACTTGGAGCGACTAGACATCGAGATCATGGTACGTGGACAGCACGGTTACTGGGCTTGATGAGACTGTATTTATACATAGTCTCATCGTCCAAATTGGGCTTAAAACGCTTAAAATATCGTCAAAATACCCATATATGTGCTTGTGTTTGTTCATTGTGTATTTTAGGTATGGATATCGTGAATTCACCAAAAGATCAAAGGAATCAAGCAAAAACGAACACGGGAAATGAAGCCGCACAAAGAACCGGACCCGAATCATGATTTTCCTATCAAGTCCTTGAAGTTTGAAGATTTGGCAAGAATGGTCCCTCAACTTTTGAAGACTTGTCACTTTTGACCCTTGTAAATCTCTATTATTACAAGATTGGTCCTTAAGTTTCAAGAAAATACCATTTATGCCCTTGAAGAATGCATTAAATGCATAAAATACCTTTGTGAATGTGTTTTATAAATTATTGTGCCAAAATTGACAAAAGCCCAAAGTTATTTACAAAGGAGTGGAGGTTAATAGCTGTCAAGACTTTATATGAAGACCTTTCCAAAACTCAGGGGGAAAACTTGTGAAAAACAAACCCATATCCGGTCAAAACCCACACTTAATCCAGTCAAACCCACCAAAAGCCCAAACCATTTACCCCTTACCCGACCAAACCCAGCCCAAACCCATAAACACGTCACTTTTTTAGAAACGTGTTTAATTTTTTAAACCAGATTAAATAAACTAAAGTTGGGCGCCAAACACACACTGTTCATAATCTTCCCCAATTAAACCCCTAATCCCAGGATAAGAACCCTAATCTAATTGGGGTTGAAAGCAAAGGGGTTTTACCCCATATTTTCCAGTTTGTTAATTAAACCTTCCCTAAACAAAACCCAACTCCAAACAGGTTCTCCCGTGACCTCCATGTGGCCCCCCCCATGTCCCCTGCTTCACCAAATTGGGCAAAATTAGCATCTTGGCAGAAATCTAACGTCCCACAAGAATTCCTTCCTCCCAAAGATTGAATGAACGTTCGAGATGGGTCTTCACAGCTCAGCATCCATACAGCAATCACATGGCACCCCATTGACCATTTTTTGAAGAATTCAAATTCAAGGGCATTTTAGAGATTACATTGATTAGGGTTTTAGTTTCTAGATATTTCTTTTTCATTGTATAAATAAGGACGAGTTGTGTCCTTATTTTTCGTTCCAGTCTTTGTAATTTTCTTTTTAAATTAATGAAAATGAAATAAAAATTAAAATACAATTCTGAGTTCCCTTTTTCTGTTTCTTAGTATAATTCTTATTTAAAATTGCAATTAGTGTAAAAGGTTTACAAAGTTTTTCAGTTTGGTAGTTAAAAACGTGTTTCAAGATTTTTCAAAATTAAATCAAGTTTAAGGGGGAAGTGAAAGTGGAAGCTTTAAGCTTGAATTGGTTGGAATACATCTTGTAAATTCAGTTTTTTTTATAAAGATTAGAAGGTTTTCAAAGTTTTTCAAAGTTTTTTTTGATAAAAAAAATCTTATTCTTTTTTTTATATTACTTACTGCTTAATAAGCCAGCTCATAAGCTAGCTTATGAGCTTAGCTTATTAAGCTTGTAGTGTGTTTTCCTGTTTGGTTGTGTATGTGCAGGTCCCAAGATCAATCATCAACTCCATTTCATTTGATTTCCCAGAATTGAAGACATAACGGGTGTTGACTGACTAGTCAACACCACCTCCTCTCTACATCAACCTCTCCACACAATCTCACATAAGCTCACAAAGAAGATAGTCAAGGAAGGCATCAGCTTAAAATAAGGCTTGAACCCCTTTTCCCTCTTTTTTTGAATTTTATGTGATTTTCATGTGATTTTTAATGTTTACTGTTCATATGTTGTTTTTATTGATTGAGCATGCTTAATTTAGTTCTATATGCTTGTTTAGGCCATTTTAAATCAGTTTGGTTTAGGTTAGATTAAGTTTTGTTTGTTAAACTTCATATTAGATATATAAGGGAGTGTTTGGATCTGCTTTTAAGCTCAAGTGTTTGATTAATATTTAACCTAAAAACAGCTTGGTCACACTCATTTAGGTTAGTCTAAGTTTATTCAGCATTTGGTTTAAGTAATATGGGAGTATTCAAACATGTGCATGCTTAAAATTTGGTTTTCATAGCATCAAATCAGAAAGTGCCCCCCATCTGCTTGATTTAGTTTGTTTTTGCCCTCCACTTTTTGCATTACGTTAGATATTAGGGCACTCTAGGGATCTAAACAGCTTGGTAGTGATTTGGTAGTATAGTGTGCTAGAAATTGAGCTTCTAAAGTCATAATTGTGCACCTAGCAAACATTACTGTTCACCAGACACCATAACATCAATACAGCAACTATCATTGCCCATGTTTGTGTGATTCTTGAACTGTGCTAAGTGTTTTTATTGTTTAATCAGACTCCCTACACTCCACTGAGTGTAGGGGTGCCAATCTTGTCCAATAAAATCAACCATAGCTCAAGTTTTTAAGCAAAACGTGCCCAGACCCGTTTTTAACACAAGCAGTGGGAACTCCTTTCCCACTGCTAGCACTTGTGTTCCCACTGCTATACTAAAAGACAGAAAAACAAGGAAAGGTCACTATCACAATCTCATTTTTTTGTCTTTAGTGAGGTTAATTAGGAATTAGGGTTTCATTTTTGTTGCATTATTTTTCTTTTTTAATTCTTAATTTTTCAGTATAATTTATTTTTATTCTACTGTTCATTTTATATTTTTTAGAGTATTTAGCATTTTTAATTACTTTTTAATTAATCTGTTTTTGTCTTTTAGTGGTAAAAAGTGTTATTTTTCAGATTTAAAATTTTTCCTAGATTTAGAAAATTAGTTTAAGATTTTTGGTTTTAAAATTAGTTACTGTTCACTTTTTAGTTATTTTTTATAATTAATTTAAGTTAGTTAGGGTTTAATTAATAAACTGTTTTGTCTTTTAGTGAAAAATTTTACTTTTTTCAAACTTTTTCAATTTTCTACTGTTCATTAGGATAATTTAAGATTTTTAAAATTGTTAGATTAATTTTGTCATTATTTTATTATTTTTTATGATTATTTTAATTTAAAAATAGTTTTAAGTCATTTAAAATTAGAAAAATAGTTTTTAAAATTGAAGAAAAATAGTATTTAGTTTTTAAATAATATAAGTTAGTTATTAGTTCAATAAATTAATATTTTGGGCATTTTGTTAATTATATTTAATTTTTGGGCTTTAATTAGCATTAAAAATTGAATATTTAATTAATAAAAGGTTTTAAAATATATTTGTTGGATTTTTATTCTTATTTATATTATTTAAGACTTAGTTTGATATTTTAATTAATTTTTAGGTTTCATTTTTAATTTCGTCACGTTTTACGTATTTACGTTCGCGTTTTACGTCATTCGTCGTAGTTTAAACGTAGTTGTAACTCGTCTTTTATTTTTCTCTCTCAACACCAAAAATGTCACTAATCCAAACATTGTTATTTTATATAATTGGCACACATAATACACACCTCCTTCGAGAACGAACTTGGAATTTATTCGTCTTCACGGTTTTCCTAAATCGTGTCGATTAATACTTACCGCGGTTATTTGTTTTTCCTAAAACAAGTGACTAAAAACACAATTATCATTTGGCGCCGCTGCCGGGGAGGTGTTTGTGTTGCCATTATTATTAGTATCGTGTTTGTGTGAGTAGTGCGTTTTTGCTTTTCATATTTTTTGGAAAGCGTGAATATCGTACATACTCATTTTTGTTATTTTTCATTATTATATTATAGTATCCAAATAAATCGTGTTTAATTTTCCTAAGTTAAACACAAAACAATCTTTACTATATTGTAGATATATTGGTTTTCGTTTTTCTTGTGAATATTATTATTACTATATTGTACTACGTAAGAACAAATAAATATACAAGTACTCCAAATACGTGAGAAATCACAACCTTGATTCGGGATTTCATCACTCGATCATTGTATTCGAATCTAAAGCAAAAGTTTACAGGGAAAATAGATAAATACTTTCGTGAGGCTTAATTTCGATTAACACAAACTATAAGGTGGGTATAAGGCGGTTGTATTTCACGACCTAAAGGAAAAAGGCTCTTAAGTGCTTCGCGCCGCCTCGTTTCCTCCGCTTGCTTGTGCGTGTTTTGAGAAAGAGGGCTAATCGAGGGTTTGCCGCCCAAGTATTATCTACGTATATTATATTTGCTTGTGTTTTCAAGATTAAACCCTCTTGAACGTTTTGGTGTTCCACCAACGTTCTAAAGTCATCGAGAACGTTCACTCCACGTGTTCGTTTTCATTCTTTGAGGCTCCTTTAATCGTGAAAGTCGATTCGAGGAGAGATTTGTAGATTTGTGTCTACGTAATACAACAAAAAATCCAAAAAAATTAAAAAACCAATCAAAAACCAAAAAAATTGAAAAATCAAAAAGCCGCAAAAAGAATCTTCTTTGCTACCACCCATTCTACGCTTAGTGCATGCGCACTCGATCGAAGGATTATTCCAATTCTAGTGAAGCTTCGAATCGACGCAATCGTAATCGAAGGAATCGACGACGTAGACGAGAATTAGAAACCGACGTTCCTAATATCGTTGTTGAAGAAACCGTAGAGGAGATGGCCGACAATCGTTCTATGATGGAATTGCTCCAAGCGCCCACCGAGGGTTATGGAGACGCGATCGTAATTCCCGCTATCGAGGCGGAGAATTTTGAGATCAAAAGCGGAATGATTTCGTTGATCCAAGCTACGAAGTTTCGAGGTCGTGAAGCCGATAATCCGCACGACCATATTCGGAATTTTGATCGTCTTTTGGCCACGAGCAAGTTTAAGAACGTCGACACCGATGTCGTCAAGCTTATGCTTTTTCCGTACTCGCTCGATGGTGCCGCCAAGGATTGGTACGAGAAAGAGCCACCTAATTCCATTACTACGTGGAAGGATCTCGTTTCCAAGTTCGTTAATTATTTCTTCCCACCGTCTAAGACAACGTTTTTCAAAAACGAGATTACGAAATTTGAGCAAAAATCGAATGAATCTTTTAGAGACGCGTGGGATCGTTTTAAGGAATTGCTTAGGCAATGTCCTCACCATGGTTTTTCCGAGTTGCACCAAATCGATACGTTTTACAACGGTCTTAATTTTCACGAACAAGACTCGTTGAATTCCGCCGCCGGTGGCAACTTTTTGTGTAAGACTCCGAGAGAAGCTCTGATAATTATCGAGAACCGATCCAAGGTTTACCAACTCCGCAATGCACCGAGTGTTGCCAATGTCGCCAATGTTAGTAGTTCTAATCGCGACATTGAGAGGGTTGATGCAAAAGTCGATAAGTTGACGAATGTGTTCACGTCTTATCTCATTGAGATGCAAAAGAAAGACGCTCCCGCTACGGTGAAAGCGGTTGAGGTTTCGTGTACATTTTGTGGTGGACCTCATAATTATTACGAGTGTGCGGCTACGGATGGCCAAACGTCGAATGTGAGTGCGTTAAACAACAATTTTTCTAATCAAAAACAAAATAACGCCGGTCCATCACAACAAGGCAATTATAACCAAGGCAACAATTTTCAAAATCGAAACAATTTTCAAGGAAATAATCAACAAGGAAATTTTTCGAATCAAAATCAAGGAGGTTATAATCAAGGTCGTAATATAACTTGGCAAAATCGAGATAACAATCAAGGAAACAATTTTTCAAGTGGTAATCAAGGAAATTTTCAAAGAAACAATCAAAACCAAGGGAACTTTAATTCAAATCAAAATAGTTCGTCAAACGATTTTCAAAATTACATGAAAACGAATGAGGCTAATATGAGACGATTAGAGGGAGAAATTGGTACTTTGAAAAACGACTTTACAAATACTTTGAAATTGCAAAACACGAAGATTGAGCAAGGGCAAATTGATATTAAAAAGATGTTTTCGGCTATAATGAACAAGGCCTCGGGTTCGTCATCAAGTTCGTTACCTAGTGACACCGTTGCAAATCCGAAAGAACAATGCAAAGCCGCCTCGTCTCGTGAGAAAGGTCGTGTGATTACCCCTAACCTTGAAGGATTCCGTGTTGTTTATCCCTCTCAACCCTCGACTTCTAAGACGTCTTCTTGTTCTAAAGTCGATGGGGTGAACGTGGCGACCAAGGAAAAGAGTGCACACCCTCGTGTACCTCAATTTCCATCCACGGTTCAAAAAGAGAGCTTTGTCGACCTTACCAAAGTAACCCTTGAAGAAACTTGTGCATCGATCCTTCTTAAAAAACCCAAAAGGCGTATGCCGAGAAAGGAAAAGGATCCGGGCCAATTTCTACTACCTTGTGATTTTTCCGAGATTGAGGGATGTTTAGCCCTTGCCGATTTAGGTGCTAGCATCAATCTTATGCCTCATTCTCTATGGAAATTGATGAGATTGCCTTCGCTTACCCCCACGAACATGACTATCGAGCTTGCAAATTGTACACCACTTATACCAATTGGAATAGCCGAGGATGTCTATGTTAGGATTGGAAAGTTTGTTTTTCCCGCGGATTTTGTTATATCCGATTACGAGTGTGACCCTAAATGTCCCGTTATTTTAGGCCGACCATTCTTATCGACGGCTAGAACCGTAATCGACGTTCACGAGGGGAGACTTGCTATGAGATATGGGGATGAGAAAATAGACTTTTTCGCTAGAAAATCCCAAGGATTTTATGAGAATGAAAAAACCGAGGTTTCAAAACCTAATGATTCAAATTCTAATGATTTCAAAATGTTTACTTTAGCGGAAAGAATGAAGCTTGATGCATGTTTTGAAAGAATTAAGAAAAACGGTTTTAAAGATGATGATTTTAATGATAAAGAATACGTGTACCTAATTCAAAAGGGTATGTGTAAATTTATGGATGAAAACTCACTTTGGGATGTTTTTAGCGAAACAAGTGAAACACCAATTCCGAAGGGTGACGTTAATGCCATCACGACAATGACCAAAATGGATTCGTCTTCACCACCTTCGAAGGACCACGTCTTTGAGGCTTCAACTTCTAACTCCATCGAAGTGCCTCCTTTGCCTAGCCCAACACCCGTTGAGGCTAAAGGGTTTATCGACATCGATCCTCTCGTCTTAGAAAAGTCACCTAAGCATAGCCCTAGTGCTTGTAAGTCCATGGTTGTGAGTGCTCACATCGACTCTTTCTTTGACGATGACGATGGCGATTTTGCCGAGCTTGATCACGTACTTCGACATCCACATGCTATTTTTGATTCTCCTAAGAAGAAACATGTGAAGTACGATGATTATGAGTTTGATCCCGAGATTGAGGAAATCATTGAACGAGAGCTAGCTCTTATGCCTTCACTTCCACCTACGAGTGAGGTCGACCTTTCCAAAATCGAGGATGAACTTACTGAGTTGGAACGTCTTATTTTCGACGACGAACCAACTCATGTGACCACCAAAAATCCCATTCTCGAGGAGTTACCTTATCAACACTCCTCATTCGAGAATGACGTTTACCACATTCGTGAGGATCTAACTTATCAACGATCCCCACAAAAGAATGATGGTTTCGTGCTTGATCGTGATCTTTTCGAGAGAGTTTCTAAGATACTCAAGGAGGGGAATGACAAACCTTGGTTTGACAAGCCTATCTTTGATGAAGAAATCGATGAGATCGACGTTCATGAGGATGACGAGTATGTAGACCCCGAGGGGGCGGTGTTCTTTATTGATAAACGTTTTGAGAACTTATATAATCCGCCACCCCCTCCCGCCAAAGACTTAAATGTGAGGATTTTTAGCGCGACTAATTTTGAATTCGACACGCCAAATATTTTCGACATTATCAAATCGGGTTTTCATAAAGAGTTTTTAAACGATGAAAAAGGAAAAGATTTTAAAAATGTTTTAAATGATTTTTCTACATGTTTAACTCCGTCATCACATCGTGTTATGAGTGCTACCACCTCGTCTACTCTTTTTGACGATGGTGTGTGTGGATTTAGTATGGGGGAAGCCCCTAATGTTCCCTCACACTTTACCACCGAGGACGAGATTTACGATCCCGGAATTGCTTGTAAAGGGAAATCTCGGTCTTCCACCGATGCAATAAATGGAAAACTTATCTATTTGCTTGGTGTGAGTCTACCTCGAGTAGCTCATAAGTTTGACTTACCATTTGCCCCACCTTTCTACTTCTTATCTCTTTTCTTCTACCCCATTGGGGTTTGCGTTGGAGTAGCGTTGTTTCGTCTTTCATCCGAAAACGAAGACGCTATCTTTGACCCCGGTATACATTTATCGGGTTTTTAAAGTACTCCATGTACTTTTGGGCCTTGTTTATCATATAAGTCTCACTAAAAATGACCATACCAAGATTATCCCTAAATGATCACATTTATGGGGATTCGAGTCGAGCTTTTGACTCGGTTAACAAAAACAAGGTGCCTCGTGGGGGATTCTCATGCTTATCCTTGTACATATTATCGCTTTCTTAGTTAACGTAACGAGGGGACTTGTGCTCTTCCGACCTTTGTTTCGTGGTTGTTTGTGATTGTGATTTATTAGGTTCATCGACATCATTGAAGCCTCTCGTGTTCGTTTTACGGATCACTCGAGCTTCGATCGTTGCCTTTGGAGATTCCGATATCCGATGATATCCTTTTATGTTCTAACGTTTATCTTATTAGCATAATTCATAAACGGCTATAGGTTATTCGTTTTACCCTTTCCATGCTCGAGATTAAGCATTCGACTTCGTCTCTAGTATGGGGGTGTTTACACCCCTAGACTCGAAACATTGAGGACAATGTTTAGTTTTAGTATGGGGGGGTGAGTAGATACTTCACCTTGCTTACGTCAACACGCAATTCAATATTCATCGTTTTGTTATCGTTTTGTTGCAAAATAAGGCTAAAAATGGCCAAATTTTAAAATTTTTCTTGTTTTTCATAAGTGTTTAAGACACGAATGTAGGTTTTCCGATGGTGAGAACGAGAGTAATTTTTGACTCGACCGTGCGTGTTGAGCACTTAGCTTCGATTCCTTAACTTTTTAGGCTAAGTCTCTTAAATGAGGACGAGAAATGATAGAGTTATTTATAAGTCTCGTAATCGTCACGATCTTATGTGTAGTAATTATTAGCTTATTCTCCCAACGCTTTTGCATAAATAATTGTTAATAAATATTGATTTGGCGGTTTAGTCACTATTGTTGGGTTTCTAATTTGTTTTGGTAGCTTCCATGTAATTAAATTGGGAAAACATTAAGGTATCGCCAGCGTCACGGTTTTGAAGTATTGGCACCCGAATAATCAAAAGCTTCACCTAATAATAAGATTTCAAGTGCTCACCTAAATTAAGCAAAAATTTGAAGCTCACAAGGCCGAAAAATCTATGCCCAAATTGAAAGTGAATCAAGCCTTAATCTTCGAAGCTTTAAAGATCCAAAATTCGCTTTAGCGTGAGGATATACGTCTTTGGCTAATAAAACCACCGATGAGGCGGATAATAAAAGGCAAGGCAAGACCGAAGTCATAATAAAAGCTCCATGGCGGAGTTGAATAAAAGATGGAGGTAAACCAAAGATAATAAGGCCCTTCCGTTAGGGGGCATATAAAAGTCTTGGTAATAAGTCTCATGTTCAAAACCGTTATAAAACCGTGTTTATCGATCCTTCTTGTTGACTTAATTTTTTGACATCGTTGTCTATTAGGATGAATTATTGATTTGATGATTTTGGTTACACCGTTAAGTTTCTATTTTTAGACTTAATCTCTATTCACGCATAAGTCGATGATGTATCCTCGTGATCATTAAGACAAAATAAAATATAAGAGATACCAAGTAGGAATAAGGGAGTTTAGGTTCGTAATTAACACTCATGAGATGTGATCGTGTTGCTAACTTATAATAACAATGATCTCGTTACACGCTTAGCATGGAATTGGGTGAAAATCGAGGACGACGAAATTATTTCTAACGAAGCATTCACGTGTTCTTGTTCTATGATCCCAAAAGTCACGTTCTCGTGATGAAAACAATACATTATGTCTAAAGCACGTGTAGTAGTTTATTTAAATTTATGTCTTGAATAAATGTCATCATAAAATGAATTTTGGAAGTGCTATGATACTTAATTCTAGCATTGCGTGGGGACACGGCAATGGTTTAGTATGGGGGAGTGATGAGACTGTATTTATACATAGTCTCATCGTCCAAATTGGGCTTAAAACGCTTAAAATATCGTCAAAATACCCATATATGTGCTTGTGTTTGTTCATTGTGTATTTTAGGTATGGATATCGTGAATTCACCAAAAGATCAAAGGAATCAAGCAAAAACGAACACGGGAAACGAAGCCGCACAAAGAACCGGACCCGAATCATGATTTTCCTATCAAGTCCTTGAAGTTTGAAGATTTGGCAAGAATGGTCCCTCAACTTTTGAAGACTTGTCACTTTTGACCCTTGTAAATCTCTATTATTACAAGATTGGTCCTTAAGTTTCAAGAAAATACCATTTATGCCCTTGAAGAATGCATTAAATGCATAAAATACCTTTGTGAATGTGTTTTATAAATTATTGTGCCAAAATTGACAAAAGCCCAAAGTTATTTACAAAGGAGTGGAGGTTAATAGCTGTCAAGACTTTATATGAAGACCTTTCCAAAACTCAGGGGGCAAACTTGTGAAAAACAAACCCATATCCGGTCAAAACCCACACTTAATCCAGTCAAACCCACCAAAAGCCCAAACCATTTACCCCTTACCCGACCAAACCCAGCCCAAACCCATAAACACGTCACTTTTTTAGAAACGTGTTTAATTTTTTAAACCAGATTAAATAAACTAAAGTTGGGCGCCAAACACACACTGTTCATAATCTTCCCCAATTAAACCCCTAATCCCAGGATAAGAACCCTAATCTAATTGGGGTTGAAAGCAAAGGGGTTTTACCCCATATTTTCCAGTTTGTTAATTAAACCTTCCCTAAACAAAACCTAACTCCAAACAGGTTCTCCCGTGACCTCCATGTGCCCCCCCCCCCCCCCCCCCCATGTCCCCTGCTTCACCAAATTGGGCAAAATTAACATCTTGGCAGAAATCTAACGTCCCACAAGAATTCCTTCCTCCCAAAGATTGAATGAACGTTCGAGATGGGTCTTCACAGCTCAGCATCCATACAGCAATCACATGGCACCCCATTGACCATTTTTTGAAGAATTCAAATTCAAGGGCATTTTAGAGATTACATTGATTAGGGTTTTAGTTTCTAGATATTTCTTTTTCGTTGTATAAATAAGGACGAGTTGTGTCCTTATTTTTCGTTCCAGTCTTTGTAATTTTCTTTTTAAATTAATGAAAATGAAATAAAAATTAAAATACAATTCTGAGTTCCCTTTTTCTGTTTCTTAGTATAATTCTTATTTAAAATTGCAATTAGTGTAAAAGGTTTACAAAGTTTTTCAGTTTGGTAGTTAAAAACGTGTTTCAAGATTTTTCAAAATTAAATCAAGTTTAAGGGGGAAGTGAAAGTGGAAGCTTTAAGCTTGAATTGGTTGGAATACATCTTGTAAATTCAGTTTTTTTTATAAAGATTAGAAGGTTTTCAAAGTTTTTCAAAGTTTTTTTTGATAAAAAAAATCTTATTCTTTTTTTTATATTACTTACTGCTTAATAAGCCAGCTCATAAGCTAGCTTATGAGCTTAGCTTATTAAGCTTGTAGTGTGTTTTCCTGTTTGGTTGTGTATGTGCAGGTCCCAAGATCAATCATCAACTCCATTTCATTTGATTTCCCAGAATTGAAGACATAACGGGTGTTGACTGACTAGTCAACACCACCTCCTCTCTACATCAACCTCTCCACACAATCTCACATAAGCTCACAAAGAAGATAGTCAAGGAAGGCATCAGCTTAAAATAAGGCTTGAACCCCTTTTCCCTCTTTTTTTGAATTTTATGTGATTTTCATGTGATTTTTAATGTTTACTGTTCATATGTTGTTTTTATTGATTGAGCATGCTTAATTTAGTTCTATATGCTTGTTTAGGCCATTTTAAATCAGTTTGGTTTAGGTTAGATTAAGTTTTGTTTGTTAAACTTCATATTAGATATATAAGGGAGTGTTTGGATCTGCTTTTAAGCTCAAGTGTTTGATTAATATTTAACCTAAAAACAGCTTGGTCACACTCATTTAGGTTAGTCTAAGTTTATTCAG
The DNA here is from genome assembly GCA_025667525.1 of Glebionis coronaria. Lineage (NCBI taxonomy): Eukaryota > Viridiplantae > Streptophyta > Magnoliopsida > Asterales > Asteraceae > Glebionis > Glebionis coronaria. The sequence goes on along the minus strand of CM046879.1, from coordinate 172,084,409 downwards.
CATTTGGTTTAAGTAATATGGGAGTATTCAAACATGTGCATGCTTAAAATTTGGTTTTCATAGCATCAAATCAGAAAGTTCCCCCCATCTGCTTGATTTAGTTTGTTTTTGCCCTCCACTTTTTGCATTATGTTAGATATTAGGGCACTCTAGGGATCTAAACAGCTTGGTAGTGATTTGGTAGTATAGTGTGCTAGAAATTGAGCTTCTAAAGTCATAATTGTGCACCTAGCAAACATTACTGTTCACCAGACACCATAACATCAATACAGCAACTATCATTGCCCATGTTTGTGTGATTCTTGAACTGTGCTAAGTGTTTTTATTGTTTAATCAAACTCCCTACACTCCACTGAGTGTAGGGGTGCCAATCTTGTCCAATAAAATCAACCATAGCTCAAGTTTTTAAGCAAAACGTGCCCAGACCCGTTTTTAACACAAGCAGTGGGAACTCCTTTCCCACTGCTAGCACTTGTGTTCCCACTGCTATACTAAAAGACAGAAAAACAAGGAAAGGTCACTATCACAATCTTATTTTTTTGTCTTTAGTGAGGTTAATTAGGAATTAGGGTTTCATTTTTGTTGCATTATTTTTCTTTTTTAATTCTTAATTTTTCAGTATAATTTATTTTTATTCTACTGTTCATTTTATATTTTTTAGAGTATTTAGCATTTTTAATTACTTTTTAATTAATCTGTTTTTGTCTTTTAGTGGTAAAAAGTGTTATTTTTCAGATTTAAAATTTTTCCTAGATTTAGAAAATTAGTTTAAGATTTTTGGTTTTAAAATTAGTTACTGTTCACTTTTTAGTTATTTTTTATAATTAATTTAAGTTAATTAGGGTTTAATTAATAAACTGTTTTGTCTTTTAGTGAAAAATTTTACTTTTTTCAAAAAATTTCAATTTTCTACTGTTCATTAGGATAATTTAAGATTTTTAAAATTGTTAGATTAATTTTGTCATTATTTTATTATTTTTTATGATTATTTTAATTTAAAAATAGTTTTAAGTCATTTAAAATTAGAAAAATAGTTTTTAAAATTGAAGAAAAATAGTTTTTAGTTTTTAAATAATATAAGTTAGTTATTAGTTCAATAAATTAATATTTTGGGCATTTTGTTAATTATATTTAATTTTTGGGCTTTAATTAGCATTAAAAATTGAATATTTAATTAATAAAAGGTTTTAAAATATATTTGTTGGATTTTTATTCTTATTTATATTATTTAAGACTTAGTTTGATATTTTAATTAATTTTTAGGTTTCATTTTTAATTTCGTCACGTTTTACGTATTTACGTTCGCGTTTTACGTCATTCGTCGTAGTTTAAACGTAGTTGTAACTCGTCTTTTATTTTTCTCTCTCAACACCAAAAACGTCACTAATCCAAACATTGTTATTTTATATAATTGGCACACATAATACACACCTCCTTCGAGAACGAACTTGGAATTTATTCGTCTTCACGGTTTTCCTAAATCGTGTCGATTAATACTTACCGCGGTTATTTGTTTTTCCTAAAACAAGTGACTAAAAACACAATTATCAGGGCTAATCATAGAGTAGAACCTAAGTTACTCTCTAAGATCAAGGAAGCTCAGAAAGATGATGGAGAAATCTGGGCGATAGTTAAGAATTTGGAGAAGCAGACGGAATTCAGAGTAGATGCAGATGGTATCATATGGCAGGGCACGAGACTTTATGTTCCTGATGATCAAGAACTCCGGGAAGCCTTGTTAGCTGAAGCTCATAGCTCCCCATTCTCTATACATCCTAGTTCGACTAAGATGTACCATGACATCAAGCAGTACTTTTGGTGGAGTGGTATGAAACAGGATGTTGCCACTTACGTCTCCAAATGTCTTACCTGCCAGCAGGTTAAGATCGAGCAACATCGATCTGGCGGTCTCCTTCAACCGTTAGATATTCCAGAGTGGAAGTGGGACAAAATCACCATGGATTTTGTTACTGGCCTTCCGCCAACCAAGAGGAAGCACGATGCAATTTGGGTTATCGTAGATCGACTTACCAAATCAGCCCATTTCTTACCGATCCGCAAGGAAGATTCGGTTAGTAAACTCGCCGATACGTATAGAAGAGAGATCATGAGACTCCACGATGCTCCATCCAGCATCGTCTCAGACAGAGATCCTCGTTTCACTTCGCGATTTTGGAAGAGTCTGCAGAAAGCTTGGGGGTACACAACTTAAGCTTAGTACGGCTTTTCATCCTCAAACAGACGGGCAGTCGGAGTGGACGATTCAAACATTGGAAGACATGTTGAGGTCATGTGCGTTGGAATGGACGGGTGATTGGGACGATTATATCTGTTTGGTGGAGTTTGCATACAACAACAGTTGGCACGCAAGTATCAAGTGTGCTCCTTTCGAGATGTTGTATGGCAGAAAGTGTCGCACCCCAATCTGCTGGGATCAGGTTGGTGAGAGAACACTTGAAGGACCAGAGATCATAGAGATGACTAATGAGAGGGTCGCAGTAGCTAAGCAGAAACTTCAGGAAGCACGGTCACGTCAGAAGAGTTACGCCGATAAGCATCGTAGGGACATACATTTTAACGTAGGAGATCATGTCTTTCTTAAGGTTTTGTCGGCACGTGGTGTTAGACGCTTCGGGATTAAAGGGAAGCTCAGTCCTCGTTTCATCGGACCGTTTGATATCATTGAACGAGTCGGTGAAGTATCTTACCGGTTAGCATTACCTCCGCAGCTTTCGCATGTACACAATGTGTTTCATGTGTCCTTACTCAGAGGGTACAAGTATCATCCCTTTCACATGGTCTTGTATCCACTGGAACAGATACGTGAAGATCTCACTTTCATAGAAGAACCCGAACGAGTTCTTGACAGACAAGAACGAGTCATGAGAAGGAAGACGATTCCATTCGTCAAAATCCTTTGGAGGGATCATACCGAGCGGGGAGCCACTTAGGAAACAGAGGAGTCTATCCGGGCTTCTTACCCTCATTTCATATTTTGAATTCGGGTATGTCCTTCTTTTCTAGTTTACTTTATCTATAATTCGGGGACAAATTATTCTTTTTAGGGGGGAAGAGTTGTGAAACCCGCATGCTTTTACCATGAATAGTACCCTTTAGATCGTACGTACAAGATTAAAACTTTCCTTTTATAGCATGGTTACGTTCACGTATAAGAATTTTGAGTATTACGTACGTGTTAGAACACGATAAGTATTTATTACGTATGAACACACGATAATTATTCAAATAATAATTATAATCACGAACATGCGATCATGAAATCATGAACGTAAATTAATCACGAGGTAATATTATTTACGTATATATATTTATTACGAACACGAATAAATATATTAAGTCACGATCAATAATTAATTAGAACACCTAAAACACGAACACGATAAAACACGAACACACACTATAATATTTAGACTCGAGAAAGGTACGGGTCACCCCATGTGGGGCCCCCCTACCCGCGGCTACACCAAGGAGAATGGGCCAAGCCCATTTTCATTTTTACTAAAACAAAGGAATTAGGAAAAACATGTTTTATCATTTACAAAACAAGAAAAATAACAAAACCCTAAATCTTTTTCTTCTTCCTTCTTGGCCTCCGGGTTTGATCACCAACAAGGGTGTTTCGAGTTGATTATTTATCTTGGAATTTAGCAAGGATACGTGTGTGTTCATCTTCATTTGTTTCACGTAAACGGTATAACCTTTTTAACCTTTTCCTTTATGTTTTGATTTAATGAAACACATAAAATCATGATGTTTTTAAAAACTAATTAAAAACAATGATGTAAACATGTCAAGGATCATGGGTAAATCAAAACAAGGGTTTTAGGGGTGTGGTGTTTGTAGCCGACGCCTAACCGAGCCCCAAAGGGGGTCTCGGCTTGGCTGATTAACCACCACCGAGACCATATGGTCTCGGTATGGTGGTGGTTGTCCCACGGCAGCAGCAAACAAGGGGAACCTTGAACTTGGTTCGGGGTATGGTGTTGATTTCGGGTCCGGTTCATGGTTTCTAGTCACGGGTCCGGTTCATAGATTATTTTAAGGTTTATGATTTTAATAGTTATGTGTTAAAAATTAAATTAATAAAACATGACATGATTAATTTAATTAACATGACTTAGGTTATAAATTTAATTATTAGATCATGAAATTTAACCTAAGTATTTATATTTAACTAGACTTTATAATTAATTAATTATTAAAAACCATGACTATAATTAATTAATTAACATGACTTAGGTTATATTATTAATAATTAATAATACATGTTTTAACCTAAGTATCTTTAACTTTATTTAATAAAAATCATGATATATTTAATTAAATACTTTTAACCTATAGTTTATTTAATTTACATGTAATAATTAATAAACTATACTTTATAACTACATGACTTAGAATAATAATCAGAAACCACTTAAGCTTATATAATTAGCTTATTTAACCAGCTTATATCTATTTATGGAAACTTTATATTTTTAGAAACTTATTTAAATAAGGCAGCTAATCTATTTATGGAAACTTTCTATTTTTAGAAATTTATCTATTTTAAGCAGTAATTCTATTTTTGGAAACTTTCTATTTTTGGAAACTTTCTATTTTTGGAGACTTTCTATTTTTGGAAACTTTCTATTTTTGGTAACTTTCTATTTTTGGAAACTTTCTATTTTAGGAAACCTGCTATTTTTAGAAAGTTACTTATTATTACACAACAACTATAATAATGCATGAAATGCAAGTAATACTTAATTAGAATAGACAGAATATAAGATAACAACAGTATAAAGCTTAAAACAGTAAAACATGACATGAACGTATACAATAAGCTAAGACATGATATAAAACCAGTTACGTATTTAGTAATCAGATACTTATACACATATGTATTTATGTAGCATTAGTGATACCGAAGTGGGACTCTCTTCCGATCTTCTTCTTCGTTCACTGGACATAAGGTACGGATTCCTGTCCTTTCAGTATGGACATTCTTTCCTTATTAGGATTCCCCGTATGCAGCCAACTGTTTTCCCATAGTATAAGTTTGTATGTTTGATTGCTTATGTTTAATTAGAATACCTAAAGCCATATACATGCATGACCAGTTTCACCTAGTTATTGAGGTACCATAACCATAACACTAGAGGCACTAGTGTTATGACTTCCCCACGGCGGAGTGATTGCTTGTGGCGTCCCTTCAGCTTTTGGCCATATTATTATATTTATCATGTGGGGCGTATGGGTGCATCCTTGTTACATGTTTTCAGCAGATTACTCATTGTGAATGTGGTGTGTGCCTTGCATCCTTCACAAGGAGCTGGTCCCTCCTACCCAAAAACCAGTATATTAAATTAGAGGCAGCCCCTCTAATTTACATAATGAGGTCACCCCTCCAAGTATTCATGCACGGTGGATTTTCATGACCTATATTGGCTAATGGTAAAATATGTTAAACAGTTTTTACAAGATAAACATAAGGCTTCTCAAACTATAAAACCAGTTTATTTAAGACTTAACCGGGTTATTCGGGACTTAGTTTCTTCCGCTGTTATATGCTTATATGATTATATTATTCATGCTTTATTGTACATCCGTGCACTGAGCGTATTGCTCAGCCGTTTTCCTTCTCATGTTCCCAAAACGGCAGGTACTCAGGGACGCTCATAGACTTTAAGCGTACGTGCGTATGGACTGGAAGCTTTCTAGCCTTTCTTTACTTTATGCATTATCTATACTTTGATACTCTTTCCATGGACATTGTTTAGTCCTTTTATTTACAGTACTTATGTTTGTGTGTGATGAGCTTTACTTTTGGACTACCGATGTTTGATTCCGGTATTTCCTTTTTATGGTCATGTAATGTTTTAGACATTTATCCTTGTATGCTTTGATGACACGCCATAATTACGCGTGACATTCCATTATCAAAATGGGGTGTTACAACGAGCCTTTCTTGGAAATCACATTCCATAAATACCTAATAACGAGGGCATTATTCATGAACGAGGTAGACCTTAAACCTAGACCACCTTGAGACTTAGGTCTACAAACTTCCTCCCATGAAACACTTGCAATGCCCTTACCATCGTTACTAATTCCCCACAAAAAGTTCTTAAAAATCCTATCAATGCTAGTACTAACATAATTTGGAAGAAAAAACATGGAAGACCAGTAAAGGTTGATAGAAGATAAAACGGAAGAAATAAGTTGGAGCTTACCTACATATGACAGCAGTTTGTTCTTCCAGTCAAGAATACGCCTCTTGACTTTATCAATCAACCATTTTCAGTCAGTATTACATAATTCCGTTGTCATCAATGGGACACCCAAATAGCAAACAGGAAGAGCACCTTCCTTGAAAGGCATAGCAGTAAGAATCTGATCCTTGACACCACCCGGAACATTGCTAAAGAAAACAGAACTCTTCTCCAAGCTAGGATACAAACCGGAGCAGATACTAAATTCATCAAGAGCTCTACGAAAAATACAAGCTGAAATAATATCCCCATGGCATAATAACAGCAGATCGTCCGCAAAGCACAAGTGAGTGAGACCAATTTTCCTACAAGCTGGATGAAAGCGGAATCTATCATCATTAGAAATCTGTCTTTTAACAAACAAGTTAAAAGTTTCCATCACTAACGTGAACAATAAGGAGAAATGGGATCGCCCTGCCTTAAACCTATATGTCTCTTAAAGAACACATGAACATTACCGTTAACACACAAGGAGAAAGAAGCTGTAGTAAGACATGTAATAATCCAGTTAACCATCACCTCGTGAAAACAAAATTGAACTAAGATAGTCCTAAGGAAGCCCCAATCCACAGTGTCGTAAGCCTTCTTGATATCAACCTTAAACGTGCATTTTCTAGTACCCTTACTCCAATGATAACCAACCATCAGTTCTTGTGTGAGCAGAATATTATCACTGATTTGCCTTCCCGGGATGAATGCACATTGGTTAGTATCTACAAGACTGCTAAGACCTTCTTTAATTCTGTTTGTCATAACCTTGCTTATGCATTTATACACAACATTACAGCAAGCTATAGGTCTATAATCAGAAATCTTCAAAGGAAACTTACATTTAGGAATAAGTGAAATAAGATTTGTATTCAATTACTCAATAATTTACTCGAGATGAAGAATTCCCTTACCGCCTTTAGTCACATCAGGACCAACTACACTCCATGCCTTCTTGAAGAACTTTGAAGTATAACCATCCGGACCTGCTGCTTTATCATCATGAATACTAAACATTGCATTTTTTTTATTTCATCATCCAAAATTAGCCTAACCATATTAGAAGCAACAATAGAATTAAGCTTATTACTAAACAAACAATCAACATCATCAATGGGAAAAATATCCTCACTAGCTTGAAAAAACTGCTTGAAATGGGTCACAAATTGATCCGGAATATCATCGCCATAGAATCTGTTTCCATTCTCATCTTCCACCAACTCAACCCTACTCTTGCTAACTCTGACCTTCAAAATCTTATGAAAATATACAGAATTATGATCACCCTCTCTGAGCCATTCCAACTTTGTTTTTTGCTTCAAAAGTCTCTCTTCCTCTAGAACCGCATAATAATAAGCTTTAGAGAACACCATCTCATGTTCTCTCAAAACAGGATTGTGTGGGTCTTTGTCAAGATCCTGTTGTACCATACTTAGCTCATCCTTTAAGACTTTAACATTCTCAAAAACGTTTCCATTATATTTATTAAGCCTATGCATGAACTTCTTCATATTCTTCAATCGCTTTGCCAATACAAACATCGAGAAACCCTTTATATCAACAAACCAATTTTCACTAACCATTGGTAAGAAATTATCTTTCTCAGCAAAAAAATTCATAAATCTAAAGGATTTGGGTTTAGAACAGCCACTATCTGGGAAAACCAAAAGCATAGGACAATGATCCGAATTGAGATATGGGAGAAAATTTGCAAAACTTCTACCATATGAATCAATAAATGCCTCATTAGCCATAACCCTGTCTAACTTCTTAAGCATTCCAAGCTCCGGGTTAGACATGTTCTCAATCCATGTTTAGAACATCTCATATCTGTTAGTATCTTCTAACTCCAGCTCCTGCACACAATCTTTAAACCTTTCCATACCCCCATCTCTAGAATCAAAAACCCTGGAACATTCCTCATAGTTAAGGGAAATATTAAAATCACCCATTAACGCCCAAGCAGAACTACCAACAATACTTTTAAAATCTAACAGATTCTTCCATAACTTCAATCTCTCCTTTATACAATTTTCACCATAAATATAAGATATAAAAAAGGTTTCCTCGCTATGTAAATGAAGGATCTTAAAATGCATAACCTGATCGATTTGAGATATAATACTTGCTCTAAGAACAAAAGGATCCCAAACCACGGCTATTATGCATCCTTTCCTATTATCAGTAGTATTTGAAACCCATTGCCAATTCTCAAAAACACCATTACAAACAGAATCTACAGATTTCTTCCTTAATTGAGTTTCTATAATAGCAAACATATTAATATTATATTTCTTATAAGATTTTTAACTTCATTTTGTCTCAAGGTAGAATTAATACCTTGGACATTCCAAGCAGCAAAGTTACCTATCATTGTAAACTTGAAGATTCTTGTCCACCACCTTTCTGCCTTGCAGTCAAAGATACATCATTAACATTTGATACTTCGTCTTGAGCCATGAAGTTTGCAGTATCATCAAAAGAGACACCCACATCCTCAAAATGACCATTAATTCTATCGCTTCGATCCTCCTCACAAATTCTCTCATAATACTCAAACATGTTCTTAGACCATGACTCTTTGATACTAACAGTCAATGGTTGTTTTGAGCAGCAAAATAAGTCAACAGACAACTTACCTTTACGCCATTTAACATCATTGATGTTTGCTAATTCAGCCGCACAAGCCTGCTCGAAAAAAGAATTGTAGACATTTTGATCTTTCTTACCCGCACATTCATCCGCAGTTCTCTTCTCAGCAATGTGTTTAGCCTTCACATGCAAATTCTTCTTCATTTCCACAATCGCATTCTCTAATCTCACCATTTCACCTTGTATTACTTCTTCTGGGGTTAAAACCTTATGTTGACAATTCTTCCATTTCATCACATAATAATCTAACATACTCGCAGACCACTTTGATTTTTCCACATCATCTACCCTAATTCCCATATCACACATTGTATCGATTCTAAGACAAAATTCCTTCCATTGCAACAATTCTTCACTGCGACCTTCCTCACTCAAAATATCAAACCTATTTGTTGAGCTTCCAACATCTTTCCCGTTACCTTTCTTCACATTTCCCATCCTACTAGTATTACTCTTTTTCACCACATTACCACTCTTTTTACCAATACCATCTTGACTATTACTCACACTCCCACCCGCCTTCACAGGTTCTTTACTTATGCTAGTACTCGGCCCACTTACCTTATCTTGACTAACTTGTGGGTTAGTATTAACATTTGTACTAACACCACTACCTCTGTTTACACCACCAGAACCCCTGCCACCATTAACTAAGCCACCCCTGCCACTGTTATAACCTCATCTACCATATTTGCTAAAACCTCCCATTCTATAGTTAACTTACCTCCAACCATCGTTACTAGTACTCACCCCGTTAGTAACAACAGTCGGCTTCACGGCTATATTGCTTGGCTTCAAAGCTTCTTTAGCTAATTTCTCTTTATCAGAAAGATCATTAGCTTGACAACTTTTCAATGAATGACCGAAAACTTTACAATGCTCACAAATTATTGGCTTCCAAGGGTACTCAACATCCAGTAACATAGACTTGTTTAACTTCTTATAGCACACCTCAACTTGATTCACCAATCCCTTAGTAGCATCAACTTCCACTAAAACCCTAGCAAAGCTCGCCCTTCCATACGCCTTATCACACATTTCAGTGGTAATCCTATCTATAATGATAGGATTACCAATCTGACTAGCTATCCTACTCATCCCTTCCACATTCCATGCCTCAAGAGGTACATCATAAATTTTAGCCCATAATGGAACTTTAGATATCACTGGCTTAGATATCCATATTCCCGGTTCCTATTTTTGAGCAACAAAAGGTTTTTTATCAACCAACCATGGTCCCTGCTCAATCACAGATTGCATTCCATCCACCGATTTAAACTTACAAAAGTACAAACCACTATTGTTAAGCAACACATCATCAGAACCATAGGGCCTCCACATCCTCTTCAAATTACTCATAATCTCCCAATAACTCATCTGATATCCCACAAAGTGACCTACAATATTGAGTCCCCACTTAGAATTTCCTTCCTCAAGCAGCGAGTCCATTTCCGCCACTTCCTTCCCCACACTATTAACCAAACCCGGAACAAATTTGAGCTAATTATTTCCCGTAACTCTAATACTAGTAACAGCATTAGCAAAGGAAAACCGTTTCTTAGCACTCTGTCCCTTTTCACCACTTTCACTCATCACCACATCATTCACAGAACTACCCTCACCAACTTCAAAATGACTAACACTCTTAACCTGATTATCACTACCCACTTCATTAATTCTAAACAACCCTGGTTTCACAACATTTGCAACACTCACCTTAGGACCATTACTATTCTTCAAATTCTTATCATTATCAAGATTAAAATACTTATTCTACTCAAATGGAACAGGCATTTCAGGCAATACCCTATTTTGACTAGTATTAACAACACTAACAGTATTCAAATTCACCTTACCAGAAGTATCAGCTTCAATAGGTCTGTTTGGACCCCAAAACAACTCAGGTGTCGCCTCAGAGTTCACCAAACCACTCGAAACACTATTGATAGTTGTAGTAAATACGCCTTTTTAGGAAAAAGAGCGTAAATGCGTTAAGTATTAAGCGTACGTTTAGGAAAACGTAAACACTTATGACCCAAAGGTGTGAGTTCGTTCTCAAGGAGGCTTGGTGTGTGTGTTAAGACTTGATTAAGTTTGAGATTAATATTATTGAGAAGAAAGAAAACAGAAAATGATGACGGTTATGATTATGATAAAACTACAATGAAAGCTAAGACGTAAAACATAAAACCGTAAAACGTGACGAAATTTAAAAAATACCCTAAAAATTCCTAGAAAATCACAATAAATCCGTAAAAATGCAATTAGAGTTTACCAAAAATCAAAACTTGTTCAAACATTTTATTTAATTAAATAATATTTTTTAATGCTAATTAAAGCCCTAAAAATCAATTTAATTAATAAAAAGCACAAAATAAGATTTTTCAATTTGTAAACCTCTAAATAACTTAATTTCACTAAAAAGTATTTTTGAAAAATTTAAGACTAATTAAAAATATTTAAAATGATTAAAAATTATAATTAAATATTAAAATGATATTAAAAATTCAAAATTTAAAAAAAATTCTAAAAACTTGCAAACTAATTTATTTTAACTTAATAAAACTAGAAATGAAAGTGAAATGACCAAATTACCCCTAATGGGCCTCCAAATGGGCCAAAATAGAAAACATAATTCTTAATGGGCTTATTAAGGCCCAATAAGAAAAATGTTAACCAAATAAGCCCAAAATTTCCAGATACGCTTAAAATTCAATTTTAAACACAAAACTCTAAAGGCCCAAAAGCTGAATCAGTGCTTATCACAGCTTAATAGAATTCAGCTTATTCTTAATGGGATTTTTGGCCCATTAAGCCATAAGCTAATGCCATAAGCTGAAACTTGACACACATCCTTCTTATGAGATTATAAAGCTGTTTGTAAAAAGAAGTTTTGAAAAATCTCAAGAAATAAGCCTGAAATAAGCCAAAGCTCTCTACATAAAACGACAAAATAGTTGTTTTTGAGTTTTAGACTACTTCAAGAGCTGATTCAAGTTGCAAAAGGTTTTAAATGACCAAACTAAGCTTAATCAACAAAAAGATTTCAAATAAGCACACTCAATAAGCTGGAAAAATCAATAAGCTATTTTGAAAAATAAAAGTCAATTCGTTTTCTAGTCAAACTTAAAAGTCAAAGTCGAAGAAGCTCCAGATCAAGTAAATGGGTCAGATAATTAAGAATGATTACAAAATCTAAGTTGTGGCACAATAGAATTGAGGTCCTTAGTTTCTTAGGATTGTAGATGTGTTTGATTAATCTAAAGAAAGGAGATGAATAAAGAACTAGAGAGAGAGAGTTAGAGAGAGAAAGAAGAGAAAGAGAAGGTTGATTAAGTGAGAAGTGAAAACACAAATGACTAACCCCTCCTAACATGCTAGGAGGGGGTATATATAGCCCACCCTACATGTGGAGTGACCGATCCTTTCTAAATACATAAAAACGTATTTCCAACAATCTCCCCCAAAGGGAGGTCACTCCAAGTTACAATGTCCTAAATAGTCTATAGCTCGTGATCTATGCTAACAATGATGTGACCGAGACTTTCCTTGGAAAAACGTATTTCCAACAATCTCTCCCAAAGGGAGGTCACATCATTTTACAAAATCTTAAACCTAGCATACTATGCTTGAGTCTTCAATCTTGTTCTTATGAATATGCTAATGAGATCTTTGACTTTAGTCTTGAACATGTGTCCTTTCTTTGACCTTGTGCATGCATCACTTGTGATATTTGCCTCCTCGTGACTTCATGTTCCACATACTTATACTTCTATAAATTCTTGAAAGCTTCAGAGTTTGATACAGCGGAAGACTTGACTTTTAGACTTTCTTGAATTTGTTGAAGTATTAAGTGCATACAGTATAAGCATGTGGTGACAACTTCTTCTGGATTGTACACCGCAATGCCACCTTCTTGTTACGCTACATAAGACAGTTAACAACAAAACATATACACGGATGAAATGGCCTTGAACATTTCATTCTAATTCGGTAGCATTTTACCTCCGGTCGGTGAAGACCGTTGGACGATATAAAATATCGTACTTGTGACAGGTAGTTTCAATTAAGAACCTCCTTGACTGCGAACATAAAGAGTGAATCATTTGGATAATAATATCCGCATGATTTGAAACCGTCAATTCATGTTCCTGGAACAAGTGAAATTCAATTAAGAACCGCACCATCGTTGCTTTCCAGTTGTCACGAGCTTGATTCGTATAGAATCTTGCAAGTTACCTACCAAGTGTTGTTTGAGGTTAACACTAGAAGGATTTCCACTCATCACTGTGAACACTAAGGTATCCCTCTGAGTGTTCTGGCAAGATCACTAAGATATTGCGTAGAGGCCTGGAACGTGTTTAAATTCATTTAAGAATTAAACCACTGTTGCTTTCCAGTTATCACAAGTTTGATTCATAAAGAATCGCCAAGTCACCTACCATGAGCATTTTGATATTCGCTCAAGAAGGATTTCCATCTTCATTGTAAATACTTTCGTATTACTCGGATGTTCAGGCAAGATCATGAAGATTTTACGTAGGACTCTTAAGATCTTTCTTACTTTTCACAGTGTGTGAAGAAGCAAGGAAATATGAAAGTGTGTCCTAATGAGATATTTGATGATCTCAAATGGCTCTAGACTCAATCGTGCATTTTGGATTTTAGTGATCGGAGGCTGGAGAGGAGTGCCACCATTTCAATACTAATTTATTCGGAGTGAATAAATCAATAGATAATGCGTTGTATCCATGTGATTAAAACGAATATCTTTTGAGAGATATCTGAGTTAGCTAGGATGGGTTGTGCATTGCATCACTGGGTCCATGATGTCTTATCTTCAATATCAAGCATCATTAAAATGATCTAAATAGCATTTGTATTGACCCGGTTTCTGCCTTAGGTTGTAAGGAGGGCTTCTTTCTTTACACCCTTTATCTTTACAATTCTTTTTCATTCTTCAACCCCTTTAATGCTTACCAATACGTCATCACTAGCACCTTATTGTGATTGTTCTAGTGCTAACTTAAGTACTTGGTCGGCATTCAGCTACGTTCACAATCTTTCTCCATCTTTCCAAAGGACTACTATTTCTAGCTATGGAATGTCCTTGGGAATATTCCTCCGATTCTAGAGGAATCATTAGACTTTAACCTATCCTACCATCCTTATGTCACCACAATCTTCATCGTCGTGAAATAAATGGGTTGCGGGTAAGTATAAATCACCATGAAATCTATTTTGAAGTACAAATCAATTTTGCTCCCCCTTAACATATGCCACGATATTCGAAAACATTTCGCACATGTCAGGATGAGCTGTCACGTTAAGTCAAACCATTTGTGATTAATCATTTCCATTATTAAATCACATATTCTCCCCCATATTAAAAACATTAACCCAATCGATGTTTTTAATATCAACTGATTTAATAGCATTTTAAGAAAAATTGGGAAGAAAGATGCAAATCCAATTATCTTCATGAAATTACACAAGCTCCCCCTCAAATTAATGAGGGTGCACTTGAAACGTAAATTAAATACCTTTTAAACACAAGTGTAAGGTATTTAACACGTGAAAAGATCATATATGATAATGTATTCACAAGATTAGTGATTTTTGAGGTTGGACCTGAATGATGGAGAACATCATATGAAAGAAGCACATGGTTCTTGTTCACGAATGTTGGTCGCCTCATCATGTCTGAAGTTATCTCTTTACTCCATGTGTACGATTGATATCGTTGTCTTGACACCAACATGTGAACTTGGCACTTTCGGCGTCAACGATTCTGAATGCTGGACAATTGCTCCCCCTCAATTGTTGACCCGTGTTCTATTGAAAGAGCTGTAGTCGCCGTTTGAGTAGTCGCATCGTCGAGTATGTAGATATCAAATGTAAATTGCTACGGTTGGTGGAGATGATAACTTCATAAAAAAAAGATTTCTCTTGTTTTAACAAATAAATGCACTGACACGTACATATATTCGTGTTAGATTGTGTTATTACATAAACACAATCCCTTACATGGTTATAGAGTAAACCATGCCCGAGAAAATGAATTCCCGTTGTTGAGTCAAAGCTTTCCGGTGAAATGCTTGACTTGAGTATGAAAGCGGGTTACTATCGAAAATGATAGCAAGCCATTTTGAGCATGTTTTAAAACATTTGAACTTCTGCTCGAACTTTATTTACAACCCCGTGTCATTATTGAATGACATTTCTAGTATCGTAAATAATATCGATTCCAGAAGACATGCTCTTTTTATCAAAACATTTTTGAACACACAATTTTGAAAGATTTAGAAAAACCTTTTGAGAAATTCTCGATAAATTGTCTTCAAAGTTTTGAAAACCAATTACTTGAGCTGAAGATGTTGAATATCTTGCAAAATGAGCTCAAGTCCGAGAAGTAGTAAACTTCCCGTTGTTAAGTATAAGTTTATCATCGGCGATAAACCTTCCTTTTAACTGAAGAACGAGATCTAAGTTGACATTTACTTAGAAGTCGTTTTCATGAGCTTGAAAAACTTTGAATGTTTTAACGTAAAGCTCATGACCGAGAAAGGTGAATTTCTCGTTATGAGGAAAAGTTCTCTTATTTAAAAGATTCACTTTCTTTTCTGAGCTTAAAACTTGGAATGTTTTAATACAAGCTCATGACCGAGAAAATTTAATTTCTTGTTACGAGGATAAGCTATCTTTAAAGATAAGCTTTCCTAAAACTGAAGTCCGAGTTACCAGTCTGATATTTAACTGTAAGTCATTGTGCATGAGCTTAAAAACTTCGAATGTTTTAATATTAGCTCATGCCCGAGAAAAATTAATTTCTCGTTGTAAGGATAAGTTTATCATCGGTGATAAACTTTCCTTTCTTTGAAGTCCGGGGCATAATCTGAAATATAATTATACGCCATTGTGCATGAGCTTAAAAAACTTCGAATGTTTTTAATATAAGCTCATGCCCGAGAAAAAATAATTTCTTGTTGTAAGGATAAGTTTATCATCGGCGATAACTTTCCTTTATTTGAAGAACGGGTCAACGTCTGACATTTAACAATGAACCATTTTACACGAGCTTAAAACCGTTGAATAGTTTTAAAGTAAGCGCGTGTCCGAGAAAATTTAATTTCTCGTTTTTGAGGATAAGTTTATCATCGGCGATAAACTTTCCTTTATTTGAAGATCGGGTCATCATCTGATATTTAATGAAGAGCCTTATACACGAGCTTAAAGCCTTTGAATGGTTTTAGGATAAGCTCGTATCCAAGAAAACTTAATTTCTCGTTAAGAGGGTAAGTTATCGTTGCGTAGATAAACTTCCCTGTCTCTGAAGTCCGGGTGATCTTCTATCATTTAGCGAGGAGCCATTTACACGAGCTTAAAACTTTTGAATAGTTTTAAATTTAGCTCGTGTCCGAGAAAAATTAATTTCTCATTTTGAGGGTAGGTTATCGTTGACGAGATAAACTTCCCTTTCTTTGAAGTTCGGGTCACAGACTGTTATTTGACTATGAGCCATTGTGCATGAGCTTAAAAAACTTGGAATGTTTTTGATATAAGCTCGTGCCCGAGAACAAATAATTTCTCGTTTGTGAGGATAAGTTTATCATCAGCGATAAACTTTCCTTTCTTCAATGAACGAGTTACAGTCTGTGATGTGACTATAAGTCCTTTTGGTAAGCTTAACCATGAATCCCCTGAGACACTTGTTTCTCCGATATCTGCTTCTTCAGCAACCAAACTCTAAGAGTATCCTTAGTTGAACAGTATACAATGATTGGACCGCTTCGTTCTTTTGGAACATCAACTTTGGTACCTGCATTCTCATTAGGAATTTGCATGCTTTGATATGGGTTAGCGATATCTATCTTAGAAGCAAGTGGGGGTTCACAGTTGTCTTTTCTTCTGCCAGAGGCGACCTGAGTGGAAGATTCACTTGTCTTAGTTTGCAAACGTTTCCGTTTATAGAAAACCTTAAGTTCAGGCTTAAGCGATGTATCATCCTTTTCAATTTCCTCCCTAGCAGTCTTAGTAGAATCGAAGATTATCCTTGTTAAAGGGCACTCGTTTCCTACAAGGGTGAAAGTTCTACCAGTGGGGCGCCACATTTTACCAATGGGTTTGATTTTGGCAACCCAGTGGGATTTAAGTCTAGCACGGGAGTTCACCTCATTAAGTAGTTTCTTGATACAAGAATCATGATTTGCCGTAAAGACACATTTTCTACATGTTTTACAAGTAGCATAATTAATGTCCGAGTAAGATCTAGAATTCTTGGACGATTGATTGATGCTCCTAGGATTTGACATGCTACGGTTAGCATTGTTGGGTAATCTAGAAGGCATATGTCTAGGTTTGAAATTCCTATCTCTTACTTGTGTCTTTTGCTTAACTTCCCTCAGACCATATTTATGGTAAACGTCATTTGAACTATTTCTAGACATGGTCTTGGTATTTTTAGAGAAACTAGGGGCAATCATGTGATTAGGTCTTGCTAAAGCTGTTTTGGTCACATTGGGCCTAGTTGCAGGAGTGACTGTTCTAGAAAGATGAACCAAATCAACTTGGAAGGCAAACCGCGGTCTCGAGGATTGTGGTCGCTCGGATCTAAAATGCAGTCGGTTGTCTAACGAACTGATTTGTAGGCGGTTTCCCCAAGATTGATGGTTTCTCAATCTTAGTGTCCACACTAGTTCCTTTGGTTTTCCTCAATTCGTTTTTCAACGCAGCTATAGCAAAGACCTTTTCCTGTACTTGAGCTTTTAAGGTCTCATTCTCTTTGAGAAATTCATCTTGGGATGCCTACTTAGATTCAAGCAGCTTAATTTGTTTCAAAGAATTATCCTTTTCAGCTTTAGAATCTAGAACATTTTTATACAACTTTCGTTCAAGAACAACGTTTGACTTTTCAAGTTTTTCAAAATAAGTTTCAAATTTCTCCGTTTTCTTTGAAAATTCAATTTTGGCATCCTCAAGCTCTTTGTATTGCTGAGCTAAAATCGTTTCGAGCTCTTTAATCTTGGAATCATAGTCAGTTAACAAAGTAGTCATAAAGCATTGATCATGATGTACTATTGCATTCTGAACAATCTCTCCCCCATTATGACTCACATCGGATGAATAAAAAATGGTATTTCTATCACTCTTTTCCATCCCATGTTTGTCATAATTAGGTTCAGAATGCTCAATATGCGGCATTTCATCAGCATATACATCATAAACAACATTACATTGTACCATGTTCGCAGGCTCTTCGTCATAAACGGGTAAGGTGTCATCAAAAGAGATCTCGTGAACATTCCCTGACGTGTCACTAGTATCATGTTGTCCTCCTGACTCCGTGCTCTTGCCATCGTTAGGCTCTAAGTTGTCAACCGTATGACCATTATCCTCTTGTATCTGCATCATAGATTCTTGCACTCCATTATCATACGCTTGCTGAAGTCTGGATCTTTCATAAATCGAAGAAGAAAACGATGCCATAAATTTCAACAGTTTATCACGGAAATCTTTAACCTCGTTCTGTGTGTATTGAAAAAATGACCGGCATATCCCTGAATTGTCAGACTTGATTATATTGAATTGGAGGAAAGGCGTAAGTTGTGTCACAAGATCCTTATAAACAAATGCCGATGCAGAGTGATTAAAGTCTTATTTTTGAAGTTGATCAGCAAGTTGGTGCAAGTTGAGAAATAGTGAATCGATGAATGTATAATGATTTTGACCAAAGAGTGTCACAAATTCGCTTCCTCCTTGAACCCATGCAATGGTCATAAGATGTGACTGAAGTAGTCGACATAATGTTATACCACTTTCTCTAGCTTTGTCTTGCATTTGATGCGATTCTCCCTCTTGTGACTTGAAATTCAACGAGTCCATGGAAGGTCGATGAGAAATAAAGGAAAAATTACTTATCGGTCACGTCACGTTGTTTTAAAACTCGAAACTTTAAAATTATCGCGCTAGTCCAATAACAACACAGTAACCTAATTAACTCAAGTCAGTCCTCAACACTTGATCGTTACCAACTTGATTGTTTATAACACTTGATTTATAACACTTGATTTATAACACTTGACTGTTTATAACACTTGATTTAGTCCTTAACGTTGTTTTATAACACTTGATTGATTAGCTAGTGTGTTAATTGATCGTAACCTAATTAATCCAAGTCCCTGCACGTTGTTTATGGCCCGTGAGATTGTAAAGCGGATAAAAAAGAAAGAGAAAAAATTAACACACTAGCCCATGTAGCTTTAGTACACGGTCCAATCCAAAAAGAAAGATAGGAGTATATAATTTGCTATTACCCTAATCTCTCATAATAATCATAAAACATCACAGCCGCTTTCTTATCTCCATCTTAATCTCTCATCATCTCAAACTTCCAAACTCACCTGCTCATCTGAATCAACCGTTTAATCACTCTAGCACATGAATCATATTAATCCTCCTATTTTCTTACACAAAATCGAATTTCAGCAACCTTAATATCCTTTTATGATTTGAAACAACAATCTTTTCTTTACCAAGAACTTTTCAAGCGAGTTTTCATTCAAGCCACTACAACAAGATCTTATTAAAAAGATCTAAGGTAGGTAATAATTGATT
Organism: Glebionis coronaria; assembly: GCA_025667525.1. Classification (NCBI taxonomy): domain Eukaryota; kingdom Viridiplantae; phylum Streptophyta; class Magnoliopsida; order Asterales; family Asteraceae; genus Glebionis; species Glebionis coronaria. The sequence continues at coordinate 172,064,880 of CM046879.1, read as the reverse complement.
GCATGTTGTTTTCAACAGAACGAATCAAAAAATCAGAAAAATCATAACACACATGTTTACGACAGATCGAATCAAAAAATCAGAAAAATCAGAACACACTTGTTCTTGATTTTACATTTGCATTCGAAAATTGAAGGAAGATTAAGCTTCTGATATATATCAATGATGAGTTATGTTCATACACTCAAGATCTTTATAGATCTGTATTTTGGTTGAACAAATCTGAGATCGAAATGTTTTATGCTTTGGATCCGATATCTCTTTCTGCCTTTTTAATTGATACGAGTCAGTTTAGATGGGATTTAGGAGAAGATGGGATTAAGTAGATCGAGTCGGGGTGTTGCGTTGATATGAGATTATATTTTTGATTGAGGTTGGTTGAGTCAAGTCTGGGTTTTTTATGATGAGGGAGTTTCTGTTGGTTTGTTTTTGAACGAGGGTGTGTTTTTGTTTAATTCGAGTCTTGCTAAATATTTTTGGTTGAGTCAGTTTACCGAGTCAGTTTTGGAGTCGAAGTGTTGTGAAAGAGTCTTGAGTCTTGTTTGAGTAAGTCAGGGTCCGTTGAGTTTGTGGGGTTTGTTTGTAGTCAACGGTTGGTGATATTGAGAGTGGTGAGTCGTGAGTTTGTTTAGATTGAAGTTTAAAGATGAAAGGAGGGTCAGTTGAATTTGGTTGTGAGGCTGATGAGTCTTGGTCTTGTTTTAGTCAAGTCTAAATTTGTATATGAAAATCATACCAATTGCAATAAGAACGAAATAATCACACCATCGCAATAATGGACAAAAACTTCATACCATCGCAATATGACAAAGTTACCATCTCAATATTGAAAAAATAGCCATCGCAATATGAAAAAGTAACAGATCTATCGCAATATTCCAACACCTGTCGCAAAGCTGTCGCAATATGATCAGAAACTGTCGCAATAACTCACAAGTTGTCGCAATATACCAAACTGTGTCGCAATATCACAAGAAAAAAGTTGTCGCAATAACTCAAAAAGCGTCGCAATATGCCTCGCAATATGCCTCGCAATATGCGTCGCAATATGCCTCGTCGCAATATGTAAACCCTAGGCTATTGCGACGGAAAAAGTGTCGCAATAGTACAAAATTATCCAAAATTCCACTTTTTCCACTTTTTCGGATAAAACCCAACCAATTCGAGATTTTTAAGCTAGAAAATGATCCAAACACCCAAAAATTTTGCGTTTTTAACCAAAGAAACAATACCAAATCACTACCACAACTATGTAGATGATTTGTATCAAGATTAAACCATAAAAAACACAAAAAAAAATTGGATCGAATGATTTTGAATCAAAATAGACAAATCAATGATGAACAAACACAAGAACAACCTAATCAACCATGGCTCTTGATACCATTTGTAGGTCCTTAGTTTCTTTGGATTGTAGATGTGTTTGATTAATCTAAATAAAGGAGATGAATAAAGAACTAGAGAGAGAGAGTTAGAGAGAGAAAGAAGAGAAAGATAAGGTTGATTAAGTGAGAAGTGAAAACACAAATGACTAACCCCTCCTAACATGCTAGGAGGGGGTATATATAGCCCACCCTACATGTGGGCTATATGGGCTATATTGGATCACGAGCCCAATATCATTGGAGTGACCGATCCTTTCTAAATATGTAAAAACGTATTTCCAACAATAATAAGCCAATATGGCTTATTAATAAGCTGATTTCCAATTAACACTATCAGTGGGAACATTCAATGGGAAAGAGTTCCCACTGCTTGACTTTTTTGTTTTGCTTTTTTAGAGTGAATCACTTGGTTTCTCTGGACAAACAAGGCACCCCTACAACCAGTGAGTAATAGGGAGTCACAATCAAGCAAATAAACATAAAATCACCCAGCCAATTGATACAGTTTTATCAAAATGTGCACAGACATGATACAGACATCATAATAAGTAGATCTGGTGATATAAGCCAATGTTTAATCTAGAATAAGCTGACCAAACTTAACCAAAAGCATACAACAGCAATAATAGAACTAATTAAGCACAATCAAACTTGTTTCATGCAATGGTTTAAAGATTTGAGCTAGTTTCAAGCTTATGTGACTTAAGTCCTTTTACTGATGAACACAAAGATCTTTTTTACTGATATACTTGACCATAAATCTAATTTCAAAGCCCTAAATATACTTATCAGGTTGCAAGATCTCTATTTTATCGCTTGTTAGACCTAGTTACATATTTAATCTAGGTGTTCACCAAGTTTCAACTTACAAGAACCTAAAACAACTTAGTTATGCAAGATAATTAGATTTGGAGTTTCAAAGCACAAAGTAAACAGATTTTTGCATATAACCACCCAAAAATCAGATACCAACATATAATAACTTTACCCTCCTACTTACTTCTACCAAAACATGAACAAAACAGCAATCCCAAACACTGGTTAAGACTTTTTACTAAGATTTTAACAAAGCAGATTGATTTTCAGTCCAAGAAAATATTAAACATGCACTCAAACATCAATGACATGAACTAAGAACAAGTAATCAAGCATCAAATAACACCAAATAACAGCAGGCAACAAAATAACTTAGCACAAGTACTTTGGCCAAATTTGAACAAGGAAAGTACAAACCTAAGGAATGTACATCCACACTCTCGAATCTAAGAGCTTATGTGGTAGCTTAACAACCACAAGCTTCTAACAACACCCCTGCTAAGATTCAACAAGGTCAAGAACAGATTATATAAAAAATGAAAATAAGCAGATTTCTTCCAAACTTGTTCCCCACTCCTTGAATCTTCCCAAACTAAGATCTCACTCCACCTTGATAATCTTCTTATCAGGGTGAGATGATCAATCTTAAGCCAAAAAACCTCAAGTGTTCATACCAAACTTGGAAAAAAAATCATATTTTTAAAAACCTTTGAACAAATTTGCAATAACTTAAAACCAATCTTTTGGAACTTAAAATCACAAACTTAGAACATAAACAACAAGATTAAATGATTGGAACTTCGAATTCGTCACAGCTTTCAAACACTTTTTTCATTCACTTGAAACAAAGGATTTACAGAAACTTGACCAAAGAAAACCAAGAACAAAGGTAAATGTAATGAGCTAAATCCTTTATATAGAGGGTGTACATGTGTTCTACAAAGCTAAAAACTAAAAACCCTAAGTGATTGATTGAGTCGTTTTCGTACACCCGAAGGTTATCGTAGTTCCTGTCGAAGTGTGAATAGAAATCCGCATTTATGTCTCAAGATTGATGCTCGAATAAAAAGGGTTTTGATGTTTAAATTTAAACTACTAGACTAACCGATTAAATATTAAAAGATAATGAAAGCGACAAGTATACTATGAATATAAATCGGAAGAGACTAAAAATAAGGCTAACGGCAATAAAGTGTTAAACTAAACAAGCATAAATAAAACTACTCTAAAAATGACATTAAAGCTAAACATGAACAAGACAACAATAATAATAATATAAAAACTAATGAATGGAAATAAAAGAAAAAGAGAATAGTAACCTTAACAAAGTATTGGAGATGAAAATTCAACTATCCAATCTAATAACTAAATTAGATGTAAAGTTTAAAACTTTAAATCTTTTTATCAAATAATTAGTGGATAAAGTTGTCAATTTTATCGACTAACCACCGAGACAAAAACAAATCAAGCTTTAAACTTTAAATACTAATTAAGCTAAAAGACCCGTAAAACTCCTCGTCGAAAGTGATGAACCGGATACGCCGAGATGACAAAGAAAGCACAAACGGTTAACGATAATAAAGCTAAAAGGCATTTTAGAATTATAAAAAACATTTTAATTTTCAAATCCTAATATTTTATAGAAATAAAAAAACAGATTTAATTAACTAATATATATATATATATATATATATATATATATATATATATATATATATATATATATATATATATATATATATATATATATATATATATATATATATATATATATATATATATATATATATATATATATATATATATATATATATATATATATATATATATATATATATATATATATATATATATATATATATATATATATATATATATATATATATATATATATATATATATATATATATATATATATATATATATATATATATATATATATATATATATATATATATATATAAACTAATTATTAAAATCAAATTAAAGTGATTTGCTAAAGAGAAATTAAATTATTTTAACATTCATTAGTTATAAAAAATGAAATGAAAAGAATTTGTCTCGGCGAGCGTGCAAAAAAATGATTTAAAAAATTGATTATAATGTAAAACGCAAAGAAAAAGAACATACCATTGTTGTATCTGAATGTGTAATACTAAATTAAAACGAAAGTTGCATACTGTTTCCAATGAAATGAAGATTCTTGTAAATAAAATAAAGATTTTTTTGAAATGAAAGAACAGTGCATATAATATTTAATGAAAGGAGGTTTAGAGTAGTACTAAACAATAAAATGGTGAGAAACTGATAACCTGCTAAGTTTCTATTAAACTTATAAAAGAATACATAAGTCTAATACTCCATTCTAATACTCCGTGTCTGTAGATGTTAACCAAGTCTTTATCAACCTCAGCCATTGAGTACGAAACATAAAACGATTCATCAATAACTTTAAACACAGAAATCCAAACATCAAACGGGTATCTCGACTTCTACACCGAAACAATAATCGACACAAACTTTTATGTAAATCGAATCGAACGTAAGTAATCAAGAAGAAATGAAACTGTTTCTTTATTTATAAACATGAAACCGGACATGATAAAAAAAATATGATGGACAAATCTGCATTTTAGTTGAAAAAATACAATAAACATAAAAAAAATCTAAAAACTACATATTAATAATGATAAAAACTTAGATCTATATCCCTAAACTCATCTACTATTACCCTACGGAAAGAAAAAGAACAACATAAAAAATATAAAGATGATGCCCTATGGAACGTTATTTGTCTATCTCTTGCTACCTAAAGTAAAAAACGCAGACTAAAAGAAAGTGAGGATTCAAAAATTAATAATAGAATGTATGATATCTATATACTCATCTTACCCTACCAAATGGAAAATAAATATACTGGAATAAAAATGATGTGTTCGCTTTAAGCTATATCCCCTTTTATATATATTGTAAAGTGAGGATTGCTTTGTTGGGCCTTCAAACCAACCGAGCCTTCATTTTTCTTTGCTGGGCCTTGACATCATAATGGACTTCGGTCCATATTGGGCTGGAGTGGCTGTGTCAGGCTTGTGTGCGGGCTGAAGTTATATTAATGGGTCGGTTTGACCCATTTAAATGGTGTCAGGCCCGCCCAATAAAACATGAATGCACCATCAAACTCGATTTTTTGCGCTCTTTCTATTTCTTGTGCTAGTTTTTGGCACTTTGGCTTCGTTTTTGCTCCTTTCTTCATATCCGTACCTACAATAACAAATAACACATTTTAAACAAAATATGCACTAAAAGTACACTTTTGCTATTTATTATGCGAAAAATGAAGGGTTATTTGCACTAAAAACATGAACAATCACGTGTTTAACACACCCCTACACTTAAACGTTGCTTGCCCCCAAACAACTATTATCACAAACGTTAAATCCAAAAACAATTTAAAACTACTTTATTCGAGATTGTCTTGTTAGTAAAATAAAAATTAAAATATATTGTGACCCGCCATGCTCGACTTTTTATTAAAGGTATAAGGATCACAGAACGGGAGACACGCAAACTGGGTGTCTCCAGGGAATAAATATAATCATCCTCTTTTTATTACTCCCAACTAAGCTAAGATTCCTTGTGCAAACGTTTTGGCAAAATGCTAACACTACTTATACTAATAACCTATGTAAATATAGTTTTTCACTCCTATAATTATAAAAGACTAGGCAAGTGTGTTCATTTTCAAATTTTTGATCGTTCAAATCGGCATTTGTTACGGTTGCTAATCATCTAAGTAGAATATTAGACTCACCGAAAATGACGAGATTTGAGATTCAAAAATGGCCTTTCCCATGTAGAGGCTTTCTTCTCGGAACGTCCCAACCTAATCGGTTAAGTGCCCGGGCTTTTGACACCCACGGAGAATAGTACCGGGATTGGCGGGATTTTGAAATCAAAGATCTTGAAATCACCGCTAAGCTAATAAAAGACACTTAGATGAAAAACAACGACGGTAATTAAAGAATGAAGATTCAAAGGAGAGATCACTCCATGTAGCGACTTTCTTCTCAACTTATCCTTTAGCAAAGCTTAGGAGGCTAGGTTTTTACACCCTCGAGAATAGTATCGGAGCTCACGGGACCTTTGACTTCTACATTCTCTATTACCGTCTAAACTGTTATATAAAATTGACGAATTCTACTTCAACTTCGGATTTAAATTTAAGAAAAAGGAAGCTTCTCACAATTATAATTAAAACAACAAAAAACACTTATTCATTCACTCGACTCTTCTAACGCTATTGAACACTTTTTTTCTATATTTTTTTTCTCTTTTTTTCGATTTTCTTTTTTTTCTATTTTTTTTCTCTTCTTTTTTTTTTCTTTTTTTTCGATTCGATTTTTTTTCAACATATTTATTCACGCAACATTATTTCAAATTTAAGAAAGTATGATTTCACTCAAATTTAAATAAAAAGTTGAACTAGGACTCTGTATCAATATTGCATAAGAATTTATTTTTGCATAACAACACAATTTTTAACGTTCCAAGGCTTGAAAAAAAACATACTTATTTAATCTAGTTATAATCTAGGAGGAAAAGCTACAAGTTACTCATATAAGCTCTAAAGAGAACCAACTACTCCATGTTTAGCATTTTCATTTGCACAATTCCTAAAAGCTTAGTCTAAAAGTTAAGGGAGCAGCCAGATCAACACTCAGGCAGAGTCAGGATCCCCTTTGTTCTAGCCTACGGGACAAGTCAATCACGCACGGTCAAAAACGTTTTATTATTTTTAAATAAAATAAAAAAACAAACACACATTTGATCAAAATAGGATGCAAGAGGGCAAACAAGTAGGCATGAATATAATCATATTGATATAAACCCCCTACACTTAGAACCGAACATTGGCCTCAATGTTCAAAAGTGATAAGGTGCTACCCCTACACTTAAGAACACAAAAGGCTAATGCTAGAATTCCAAGTGTAAGAAGGAGAACAAAATCAGATATATATATAGATAAAGATGAGAACTGAGTACTCCCCTGATATAGACATGAAGATCGATCGGAGACTGAATGAAGAAGATGATGGAAAACAGCAACATCAACCCTCTGAAAGTCTTCTCGATCCAAGGGAACCCTGCACACAAAAACAAATACCAACAAGCACACATGCAGAGAAGCACACCCCTACACTTATGTTAGAAAATAGATAAAACAGATAAATCATCAGGTTGCCTCCCGAGAAGCGCTTGTTTTTGTTAACCGACTCACGAGCCTGACTCGACCACAAATTAAATGGTCCATGGGGGAGCAAGAGAATCACCACTGGCTCAAAACAAATATGCCAGGGTCAAAAATCTTATCCTCATTATCGGATGAGAATAAAGAAGAAGAATCCATAGTATAAGTGAAGAAAAGCAGAAGGATTCTTATAACATACGATAAATAGGTATAAAGGTGATCCTTAAGAATACTCGTCTTCGCCAAGGGCGGGACGATGGGAGAAAAAGATAGTGTCACCCGAGGACACTCGATAGAAACTCAAAGCAAGAGTCGATGGGGTAACCGGTAAAACATCACAAGTAATAGCAACATCAACGTCTCCTCCAGGATCAAAACACTCATCCTTATTTCCCGGTATGAAATGAGGCGAGTAAAAGCGATACATCACCCGCTTGGGCGTGCACGTGGTGGGACGGGGTGGCAACATAATATGAGAAATATCAGAAGAAATATCTACCACCCGCGTCACCTCTCTAGACCGAATCAAATGGAAAGTAGGGTCAAATATCTCCACCTCCTCTACGATGGGAGGTGGTATAGCTAACAAAGAATGCTCATCAATAGCAAGAGAGTTGGAGCGATCAATGTCCTCAATCCCCTCTTCAAAGAGGGGATTCACCTCACTAGAGATGTAGGCGTCATCAAAATCAAATAAAGGGTTCGAATAAATCTTGAAATTTTCCTTTAGAACGTCTTCATCGGATAGTGACTCGTCATCACTAGAAGTAAAATCATCATCGAGATCAAAAAGAGGATTAGAGAAAGCCAAAGAATCATCTGCCAAGATGTCGGTGGGAGGTAATGAATCATCACTAGAAAGAGATTCACACTCACTATCACTATCGGAAGAAACCGTAGGCTCACTTTGGATTGGAACAAGAATCTCATCACAAGGAATAGTGATAAGACCCTCATCCCCCATCATGAGAGAGGAATCGGTCTCCGTAGTGGAAGAATCAAGAATAGGAGTGGTAGTCTCACATGATGGATTGAGATCGTAAATATTATCCTCGTCGTTATCATAACAATAAGGAATCACACGAGGCGTAGAGGTATAAGCACTAAGACTAGATACTTTCTCTTTTCGCCTTTCATCTTGCAATTTATCTTTAAGTCGATCTAATTCTTCTTGAACTATTAGGAGTGCATTCAAAATAGTGCCTCGTTGGTCTTCACTCATTGAAAAAGAAGGTTGATGATCGAGGGTATAATGTGGGGGCTCAAAATTATGAAAACCGGAATTATAGCATGGATTTGGCTCATAATAATTCATAGGTTGACAAGAAAAAGTATCGTGAGGGCCCAGAAAATTTTTACAACATGGGTATTAAAAAAAACCCGGTGCATGTTGCGGATACGGATCGTCATATATGGAAGAGGGTGAGATAGTGTCATTAGAGGAGAAGTATGTATTGATCGAATTGCAAAATAAACAATGTCCAAATTTGTAATTAGGGATATCCATTCTGCACCGCTCACATGAACACCAATGACATGATTGACTACCAGACGATGGTCTCCCACACCCTAGACAATCGACATGCGAATCCATGAAGAATTAAAAATGAGAGGGGTTGAGAAAAAGAATTAAACACAATAGAGGATAAAGAGGAATATTTTTGAAACCTTTTTTTATGATATATATAGTGATAAAGAAAATGAGATAAAATAAGAAAACAAATTTGTTTTTATTGATTTTATGTATATTTTTTACATTTTTAAATATTTTATATATATACATAAATACGTAAAATAAACTTTCAAAGCGAAAGGATCTTCAAGTCACTAACTAAAAACACAACGCAAATATCGCTACACACATTCCCCGGCAGCGGCGCCATTTGATTGAGTCGTTTTCGTACACCCGAAGGTTATCGTAGTTCCTTGCGAAGTGTGAATGGAAATCCGCGTTTATGTCTCAAGATTTATGCTCGAATAAAAAGTGTTTTTGATGTTTAAATTTAAACTACTAGACTAACCGATTAAATATTTAAAGATAATGAAAGCGACAAGTATACTATGAATATAAGGCGGAAGAGACTAAAAATAATGCTAACGACAGTAAAGTGCTAAACTAAACAAGCATAAATAAAACTACTCTATAAATGACATTAAAGCTAAACATGAACAAGGCAACAATAATAATAATATAAAAACTAATGAATGGCAACAAAAGAAAAAGAGAATAGTACCCGTAACGAAGTATTGGAGATGAAAATTCAACTATCCAATCTAATAACTAAATGAGATGTAAAGTTTAAAACTTTAAATCTTTTTATCAAATAATTTGTGGATAAAGTTGTCAATTTTATCGACTAACCACCGAGATAAAAACAAATCAAGCTTTAAACTTTAAATACTAATTAAGCTAAAAGACCCGTAAAACTCCTCGTCGAAAGTGATGAACCGGATACGCCGAGATGACAAAGAAAGCACAAACGGGTAACGATAATAAAGCTAAAAGGCATTTTAGAATTAAAAAACACATTTTAATTTTCAAATCTAAATATTTTATATAAATAACAAAAACAGATTTAATTAACTAATATATATAAAAAAAACTAATTATTAAAATCAAATTAAAGTGATTTGCTAAAGAGAAATTAAATTATTTTAACATGCATTAGTAATAAAAAAAAGGAAATGAAAAGAATTTGTCTCGGCGAGCGTGCAAAAAAATGATTTAAAAAATTGATTATAATATAAAACGCAAAGAAAAAGAACATAACATTGTTGTATCTGAATCTGTAATACTAAATTAAAACGAAAGTTGTATACTGTTTCCAATGAAATGAAGATTCTTGTAAATAAAATAAAGATGTTTTTGAAATGAAAGAACAGTGCATATAATATTAAATGAAAGGAGGTTTAAAATAGTACTAAACAATGAAATGGTGAGAAACTGATAACCTGCTAAGTTTCTGTTAAACTTATAAAAGAATACATAAGTCTAATACTCCATTCTAATACTCCGTGTCTGTAGATGTTAACCGAGTCTTTATTAACCTCATCCATTGAGTACGAAACATAAAACGATTCATCAATAACTTTAAACACAGAAATCCAAACATCAAACGGGTATCTCGACTTCTACACCGAAACAATAATCGACACAAACTTTTATGTAAACGAAATCGAACGCAAGGAATCAAGAAGAAACGAAACTGATTCTTTATTCATAAACATGAAATCGGAAATGATAAAAAAAATAAGATGGACAAATTTGCATTTTAGTTTAAAAAATACAAGAAACATTAAAAAAATCTAAAAACTGCCTATTAATAATGATAAAAACTTAGATCTATATCCCTAGACCTATCTACTATTACCTTACGGAAAGAAAAAGAACAGCATAAAAATATAAAGATGATGCCCTATGGAATGTTATTTGTCTATCTCTTGCTACCTAAAGTAAAAAACGCAGACTAAAAGAAAGCGAGGATTCCAAAATTAATAAGGGAATGTATGATATCTATATACTCTCTACCCTACCAAATAGAAAATAAATCTACTGGAATAAGAATGATGCGTTCTCTTTAAGCTATATCCCCTTTCATATATATTGTAAAGTAAGGATTGCTTTGCTGGGCCTTGAAACCAACCGGGCCTTCATTTTTCTTTGTTGGGCCTTGACATCATAATGGACTTCGGTCCATATCGGGCTGGAGTGGCTGTGTCGGGCTTGTGAGCGGGCTGAAGTTATATTAATGGGTCGGTTCGACCCATTTAAATGGTGTCGGGCCGGCCCAATAAAACATGAATGCACCGTCAAATTCGATTTTTCGCGCTCTTTCTATTTCTTGTGCTAGTTTTTGGCTCTTTGGCTTCGTTTTTGCTCCTTTCTTCATATCCGTACCTACTATAATAAATAACACATTTTAAACGATATATGCACTAAAAGTACACTTTTGCTATTTATTATGCGAAAAATGAAGGGTTATTTTCACTAAAAACATGAACAATCACGTATTTAACTGTGATGAAGTCCCAGTTTTGCCCTTGTGAAGTTTAAATATTTTGACTGAATTTGGACTTCTTGGTGTTTTGCTGAGATGCCAGTGGTGTAGAGGTGATCTTGGACATCCAAATGATGCGTAGGAATGAGGCATGAGCTTGGTTCTTGATTCCCTGCCAAGGTTTGTCTTCATGCTAGTTCGTGGGTCAAGGGATGCTTCATGTGATAATTTTGATGAGGTGGCAACCAAGTTATGAGTTGGGTTTTGTTTAGTATGACCTTAATCTTAATTCTGGAGTAGATTAGGTTGTAATTGTTAGTGGTTAAGAAAAACCCAAATTTGGTTAAGAACTTGAAGAACATGGGTTTGATCTGTTTTGGGTTTAAGTAAATTGTTTAGCGCCAAGATTAAGTATAATTTAATCAGTTTAAACTGACTAAATATATACGGTTAGTGGATGTGTGAGGTGGCAAAAGGGTGGAGTGTGATTGGTTGTTGGGATTGAGTGGGTGAGGTGTCAAGCAGGGATAGGTCTAGGTAAGTTTGGTTGTCGTCCATGTTTAACCCTCCATCTCTCTTCTTTGTTTCATTCCATGTTCAACAGCCCATAACTTGCTTTCTGTTGTAAATGAAGTTTTAAACTTCACACATTTGCCACAAAAACTTTCCAAAAGTTTATCAAAGGACTTGTTTTGTAATTTGATGATATTTGAAGGGTTGTTTTTGGCATGTCTTCATTCTTCAAGGTCTTCACTTGTATTCTTGTCTTCATGGAGGACTAAAAGAGACAAGTCTTCAATTTTGAGGGACCATTCTTGCCAATTTTCAAAGTTGACTGTCCTTTTTGTAAATTTGACAAACTTTAGGGACCAAACTTGTAATTATGAATAAACAAGGGTATAAAGTGTCAATTCTTCAATAATGAAGGAACCTTCTTGTACAATCTTCAATTCTTCAAGGACTTTTCTCGGAAAATCAACACTTGGGTCCGGTTCATTGTGCGACTTCGTTTCTCGTGTTCGTTTTTTATTGATTCTTGTGATATTTTGTCATTTTCTCGATATCCGTACCTAAAATACACATAGAGCAAACACAAGCATATATATGGCACTTTTTATGATATTTTAACCATTTTAAGCCCGTTTTGGACGATGAGCTTATGTATAAAAGCAGTCTCATCACTCCCCCATGCTAAACCATTGTCATGCCCTCATGCAATGCTAGAATAAAGTATCTTAGCATCTCCAAAATTCATTTTTATCGACTTTCATTGAATCATAAACTTACTACACTACTACTACTTGCTACTACTTGCGTTTTAGACATAATGTATGATTTTCATCGCAAAATGGGACGTTTAAGTTCATAGAACAGGAACACGTGAATGCTTCGTTAGAAATAATTTCGTCTTCCTCGATTTTCACCCAATTCCATACCAAGCGTGTAACGATATTATTGTCATTATAAGTTAGTAATGCTAACACTACTCATATTCCCTAATCACGTACTTAGACTCCCTTAATCCTAAGTGGTATCTCTTATATTTTATTTTTGTCTTGAATGATCACGAGGATACATCATTGACATATACGATGATAGAGATTAAGGTCCAAAAATATAGTCATAACGGTGTAACCAAGACCATCGAATTAATAACCTCCCCTAATAGACTACGATGTCAAAAAATTAAGTCAACAAGAAGGATCGATAAACACGACTTTATAACGATTTTGAACATGAGACTTATTACCAAGACTTTTATACGCCCCCTAACGGATGGGCCTTATTATCATAGGTTTACCTCCATCTTTTATTCAACTCCGCCATGGATCTTTTATTATGACTTCGGTCTTGTCTTGCCTTTTATATAACCTCACCATGAGGTGTTTATTATGGCCAAAGACGTATATCCTCACGCTAAAGCGAATTTTGGATCTTTAAAGCTTCAAAGATTAAGGCTTAATCACTTTCAATTTTGCATAGATTTTTCGGCCTTGTGAGCTTCGATTTTTTGCTTTATTTAGGTGAGCACTTGAAATCTTATTATTGGGTGAAGCTTTTGATTATTCGGGGTGCCAATACTTCAAAACCGTGACGCTGGCGATACCTTAATTTTTTCCCAATTTAATTACATGGAAGCTTGATGAGACTGTATTTATACATAGTCTCATCGTCCAAATCGGGCTTAAAACGCTTAAAATATCGTCAAAATACCCAAAAATATGCGTGTGTTTGTTCATTGTGTATTTTAGGTATGGATATCGTGAATTCACCAAAAGATCAAAGGAATCAAGCAAAAACGAACACGGGAAACGAAGCCGCACAAAGAACCGGACCCGAATCATGATTTTCCAAAAATACCCTTGAAGTTTTGAAGATTGGCAAGATTGGTCCTCCAAGTTTGAAGAATTGTCACTTTATACCCCTCATCTATCATTATATACAATGGGGTCCCTAAAGTATGGATAATATACATCATTGGCCCTTGGATTATGATCAAATTGCATTAATAGTCCTTGTTATAAAGATGGAAGAACCTTTGTGCCATTTTCAGCAACATGGCCAAAGTTATTTACAAAGGATTGAAAGTTTGGTTGTTTTAATTCAAAGTAGCAAAAGTTTGGGAATCAAGGGGCCATTTGTGCCAAGACACCACAACTTCCCCCACCAACCAAAAACCTACACGTCACTCCACTCCCCACACCAGCCAATCACATTCTCCCTTTCCATCCACGTCTGATTCCACTTAAAACCTAAACTAACAAACAATTAAATAAGATTGTTTAAAAAGGATTAGCGTGGGAAACACATTCCTTAATCCCAAATCAGATTCAACCCTCCCTGTTCTTATGATAAACCCTAGTTTTCCAGGAAATTAATTATCCTAAATTAGGATAATTATCATTGGGGGTTTTGGTTAATGGGCAATAAAGAACACTCCCACATGCTGAAAATGACCTCTCCCTACTCTTGTCCCCCCCACAGCCATCACAGGTCACGGGTTTTCACCTTTTCTTCAAAGTATAAGACCAAATCAACGATCCAGATGGAATGCGTGTTCTCCACAACAAATAGACGGCCAAGATTGCTTCTACACCCCTGTCACTTCACATGCCAGTCAAGAATCATCCAGAATGGTTTAAAGTTCAAGGAATATGCTTCAAAGATCCAAGGGTGTTATGGGAACTTCACTTAGCTAGGGTTTTCATCCAAGTAGTAGTATAAATACCAAGGTCGACATGTGACCTGGTTTTTTGTTCCAGTTTTTGTAAACACTTTATTTAAGTAATGAAAATGAACTTTTAATTTGTTTCAAGCTGAGTTCCATTTAGTTTAATTATTTTACTATTTTCAAAAAAATAGTGTAAGTTTCATAAGTAATGTTTCAAATTTCCAGTTAAATTGGGTTGGTTCAAGATTACTTTCCAAAACGTTTTTTTTACTATTTGAAATCCACACACACAATGAAGTGATAGTGGATTTGTGTGTGTGATTTCAGTCCTGTTTTGTTGATTGTTATAGTTTTAAAGGGTTCAAACATTGGTTCCAAAAAGATTGAAGAAAAACAGTTTTATCATATCTTTTTATTCACCTCTTACTGCTTGAGCAGTTTAACCCATAAGCCTTGACAAGCTTAATGGTTTAGCTGTTCAAGCTTGGATTTGCTCTTTTTTGTTGTTGGTTGTGCAGGAGAAAGAGAATCCACAAGACTCCATTTCATTTTTTCATTTCTTTTAGAAGATATTGTCTCCCCTAGTTCTGTTGTTGAACTCCAACAGGGGTCTTCTACAAAGACTTAAACCCTTCTCATAAGCTTAAAAGCATCAAAAAGATGGCATCAGCCTTAAGGTAATCCGGCTTGAACCCTTTTTATGATTTTTATGCTTGTTTGAGTGGATTTACATGTTTTTGTGCTTAAGTTGTTCATGTGCTTTGTTTATGGTTTGTTTAAGCTTAGTTGATGATATTATGCATGATTAGACTAATTATATTCAGTTTGATGTTGTTTTGTTAGCATTTTGTTGGTTAAAATCTTATTATCAGAAATTAAGAGGGTGTTTGGGTCTGCTTGATAGGCTAGGAATTTGACAAGTTATTGGGTTAAAAACAGCTTAGACACACTCCATTAGGGTAGTTAAAGTAGATAGAGTATTTGGTTTGAGTTTAGTAGGATTTACAAGTAGTTTGCATGTTAAAAATTGACACGTAGCTTAAAGATCAGTTAAGACTTGTTTCTGCCTGTTTTTGTGCCTTCTAGATTTGAAAATCTTGCTCATTGCTAGAAATCCGTATAATCTAGGGCTTGTTGTTAGTTGTGTGTGATTTGGTTGAGCATTAAGCTAGTTCTTGGCCTTTAAAACTCACCATTATACCAATTGCACCAGTACTGTTCACCAGACCCCTTGTTTTGCTTATCAGTCACTTAAATTGCTTCTTTTTTAGTTATTTTTGCTTTGGACTTGTGTTGTTTATTGATTATACTGACTCCCCACACTTCCATGAGTGTGGGGGTGCCCTTGTATCCATTAAAAATCAAAGCAACAGCTTTCCTAAGCTGAAAACATCCACAGACACGTTTTTCTGCATAAGCAGTGGGAAAAAGTTTCCCCTGCTAGTTGTTTAGTTCCCCCTGCTTAGCTAAAAAACAAAAACAGCTAAGTGTCACTTTCAGTTTCCAACTTTTTTGTCTTTTGTGGACTAATATAGGAATTAGGGTTTAAAACTTTTTGCATTATTTTTCTTTTTTTAATTTCTGATTTTTCAGTTTATTTAGTTTTTAAGTTACTGTTCATTTTATAATTTTTAGATTAAATTGCTATTTTTATTTACTTTTAATTATACTGTTTTTTTTCTTTTAGTGGTAAAAATACACATTTTTAACTTTTAAAATTTTTCTTAGATTTAGAAAATTAAGTTAAGATTTTTAGTTTAAGAAATAATTACTGTTCACCTTTTAATCATTTTTATAATTAATTAGTTTAATTAGGCTTTAATTATTAAATTGTTTTGTCTTTTAGTGCAAATTTTTACTTTTTTCAAACTTTTTAAATTTTCTACTGTTCATTAGGGTAATTTAAGATTTTTAAAATTGTTAAATTAATTTTGGCATTATTTTATTATTTTTTAGGATTATTTTAATTTAAAAATAGTTTTTAGTGATTAAAAAATAGAAAAATAGTTTTGAAAATTTAGGAAAAATAGTTTCTAGTCTTTAAATAATATAAGTGACTTATTAGTTTAATAAAATAATATTTTGGGCATTTTGTTAATTATATTTAATTTTTGGGCTTTAATTAGCATTAAAAATTGAATATTTAATTAATAAAAGGTTTTAAAATATATTTGTTGGATTTTTATTCTTATTTATATTATTTTAGACTTAGTTTAATATTTTAATTAATTTTTAGGTTTAATTTTTAATTTCATCGCGTTTTACGTATTTACGTTCGCGTTTTACGTCAACGTCGTAGTTTAAATCGTAGTCGTAGCTCGTCTTTACTTTTTCTCTTCTAAACCAAAAACGTCACTAATCCAAACTTGATTTTATATAATATGCACATTAATACACACACCTCCTTCGAGAACGAACTTGGAATTTATTCGTCTTCACGGTTTTCCTAAATCGTGTCGATTAATACTTGCCGCATTTGTACGTTGTTTTCCTAAACGCGTATTTCTACACACATCATTTTGGCGCCACTGCCGGGGAGGTGTTTAGTGTGCCATTATTATTAGTATCGTGTTTGTGTGAGTAGTGCGTTTTTGCTTTTCAATTTTTGGAAAGCGTGAATATCGTACATACTCATTTTTGTTATTTTTCTCTATTATAGTATAATATCCAAATAAATCGTGTTTAATTTTCCTAAATTAAACAAAAAACAATCTTTTACTATATTGTAGATATATTGGTTTTCGTTTTTATTGTGAATATATTATTACTATATTGTATTTACGTAAGAACAATAAAAATACAAGTACTCCAAAAGCGTGAAAACGCAACCTTGATTCGGGATTTCATCACTCGATCATTGTATTCGAATCTAAAGCAAAAGTTTAAAGGCAAAATAGATAAATACTTTCGTGAGGCTTAATTTCAATTAACACAAACTATAAGGTGGGTATAAGGCGGTTGTATTTCACGACCTAAAGGAAAAAGGCTCTTAAGTGCTTCGCGCCGCCTCGTTTCCTCCGCTTGCTTGTGCGTGTTTTGAGAAAGAGGGCTAATCGAGGGTTTGCCGCCCAAGTATTATCTACGTATATTATATTTGCTTGTGTTTTCAAGATTAAACCCTCTTGAACGTTTTGGTGTTCCACCAACGTTCTAAAGTCATCGAGAACGTTCACTCCACGTGATCGTTTTCATTCTTTGAGGCTCCTTTAATCGAGAAAGTCGATTCGAGGAGAGATTTGTAGATTTGTGTCTACGTAATACATTCAAAAATCCAAAAAAATTAAAAAAACAATCAAAAACCAAAAAAATTGAAAAAATCGAAAAGCCGCAAAAAGAATCTTCTTTGCTACCAACCATTCTACGCTTAGTGCATGCGCACTCGATCAAAGGACTATTCCAATTCTAGCGAAGCTTCGAATCGACGCAATCGTAATCGAAGGAATCGACGACGTAGACGAGAATTAGAAACCGACATTCCTAATATCGTTGTTGAAGAGACCTTAGACGAGATGGCCGACAATCGTTCTATGATGGAATTGCTCCAAGCGCCCACCGAGGGTTATGGAGACGCGATCGTAATTCCCGCTATCGAGGCGGAGAATTTTGAGATTAAGAGCGGAATGCTTTCGTTAATCCAAGCTACGAAGTTTCGAGGTCGTGAAGCCGATAACCCTCACGACCATATTCGGAATTTTGATCGTCTTTTGGCCACGAGCATGTTTAAGAACGTCGACACCGATGTCGTCAAGCTTATGCTTTTTCCTTACTCGCTCGATGGTGCCGCCAAGGATTGGTACGAGAAAGAGCCACCTAACTCCATAGTTACGTGGAAGGATCTCGTTTCCAAATTCGTTAATTATTTTTTCCCACCGTCTAAGACAACATTTTTCAAGAATGAAATTACGAAATTTGAGCAAAAACCGAATGAATCTTTTAGAGACGCGTGGGATCGCTTTAAGGAATTGCTTAGGCAATGTCCTCACCATGGTCTTTCCGAGTTGCACCAAATCGATACGTTTTACAACGGTCTTAATTTTCACGAACAAGACTCGTTGAATTCCGCCGCCGGTGGCAACTTTTTGTGTAAGACTCCGAAAGATGCATTGATAATTATCGAAAACCGATCCAAGGTTTACCAACTCCGCAACGCACCGAGTGTTGCCAATGTCGCCAATGTTAGTAGTTCTAATCGCGACATTGAGAGGGTTGATGCAAAAGTCGACAAGTTGACGAATGTGTTTACGTCTTTTCTCGTTGAGATGCAAAAGAAAGACGCTCCCGCTACGGTGAAAGCGGTTGAGGTTTCGTGTACGTTTTGTGGTGGACCTCATAATTATTACGAGTGTGCGGCTACGGATGGCCAAACGTCGAATGTGAGTGCGTTAAATGGAAACAACAATTTTTCAAATCAAAATAACGCGGGTCCATCACAACAAGGCAATTATAACCAAGGCAACAATTTTCAAAATCGTAACAATTTTCAAGGAAATAATCAACAAGGAAATTTTTCGAATCAAAATCAAGGAGGTTATAATCAAGGTCGTAATATAACTTGGCAAAATCGAGATAACAATCAAGGAAATAATTTTTCAAGTGGGAATCAAAACAATTTTCAAAGAAGTAATCAAAACCAAGGGAACTTTAATTCAAATCAAAATAGTTCGTCAAACGATTTTCAAAATTACATGAAAACGAATGAGGCTAATATGAGACGATTAGAGGGAGAAATTGGTACTTTGAAAAATGACTTTTCTAATACATTGAAATTGCAAAACACGAAGATTGAGCAAGGGCAAATTGATAATAAAAAGATGTTTTCGGCCATTATGAACAAAGCCTCGGGTTCGTCATCGAGTTCGTTACCTAGTGACACCGTTGCTAATCCGAAAGAACAATGCAAAGCCGCCTCGTCTCGTGAGAAAGGTCGTGTGATTACCCCTAACCTTGAAGGATTCCGTGTTTTTTATGCTTCTCAACCCTCGACTTCTAAGACGTCTTCTTGTTCTAAAGTCGATGGGGTGAACGTGGCGACCAAGGAAAAGAGTGCACACCCTCGTGTACCTCAAATTCCATCCACGGTTCAAAAAGAGAGCTTTGTCGACCTTACCAAAGTAACCCTTGAAGAAACTTGTGCATCGATCCTTCTTAAAAAACCCAAAAGGCGTATGCCGAGAAAGGAAAAGGATCCGGGCCAATTTCTACTACCTTGTGATTTTTCCAAGATTGAGGGATGTTTAGCACTTGCCGATTTAGGTGCTAGCATCAATCTCATGCCTCATTCTCTTTGGAAATTGATGAGATTGCCTTCGCTTACCCCCACAAACATGACAATCGAGCTTGCAAATTGTACACCTTTAATACCAATTGGAATAGCCGAGGATGTCTATGTTAGGATTGGAAAGTTTGTTTTTTCCCGCGGATTTCGTTATATCCGATTACGAGTGTGACCCTAAATGTCCCATTATTTTAGGCCGACCATTCTTATCGACGGCTCGAACCGTAATCGACGTTCACGAGGGGAGACTTACTATGAGATATGGGGATGAGAAAATAGACTTTTTCGCTAGAAAATCTCAAGGGTTTAATGAGAATGAAAAAACCGAGGTTTCAAAACCTAATGATTCAAATTCTAATGATTTCAAAATGTTTACTTTAGCGGAAAGAATGAAGCTTGATGCATGTTTTGAAAGAATTAAGAAAAACGGTTTTAAGGATGATGATTTTAATGATAAAGAATACGTGTACCTAATTCAAAAGGGTATGTGTAAATTTATAGATGAAAACTCACTTTGGGATGTTTTTAGCGAAACAAGTGAACCACCAATTCCGAAGGGCGACGTTAGTGCCATCACGACAAAGACCAATATGGGCTCGTCTTCACCACCTTCGAAGGACCACGTCTTTGAGGCTTCAACTTCTAACTCCATCGAAGTGCCTCCTTTGCCTAGCCCAACACACGTTGAGGCTAAAGGGTTTATCGACATCGATCCTCTCGTCTTAGAAAAGTCACCTAAGCATAGTCATTTGACTTGTAAGTCCATGGTTGTGAGTGCTCACATCGACTCTTTCTTTGACGATGACGATGGCGATTTTGCCGAGATTGATCACGTGCTTCGACATCCACATGCAATTTTTGATTCTCCTAAGAAGAAACATGTGAAGTACGATGATTATGAGTTTGATCCCGAGATTGAGGAAATCATTGAACGAGAGCTAGCTCTTATGCCTTCACTTCCACCTACGAGTGAGGTTGATCTTTCCAAAATCGAGGATGAACTTAATGAGTTGGAACGTCTTATTTTCGATGACGAACCAACTCATGTGACCACTAAAAATCCCATTCTCGAGGAGTTACCTAATCAACACTCCTCATTTGAGAATGACGTTTACCACATTCGTGAGGATCTAACTTATCAACGATCCCCACAAAAGAATGATGGTTTCGTGCTTGATCGTGATCTTTTCGAGAGAGTTTCTAAGATACTCAAGGAGGGGAATGACAAACCTTGGTTTGACAAGCCTATCTTTGATGAAGAAATCGATAAGATCGACGTTCATGAGGATGACGAGTATGTAGACCCCGAGGGGGCGGTTTTCTTTATTGACAAACGTTTTGAGAACTTATATAATCCGCCACCCCCTCCCACCAATGACTTAAATGTGAGGATTTTTAGCGCGACTAATTTTGAATTTGACACGCCAAATATTTTCGACATTATTCAATCGGGTTTTCATAAAGAGTTTAAAAATGATGAAAAAGGAAAAGATTTTAAAAATGTTTTAAAAGATTTTTCTACAAGTTTAACTCCGTCATCACCGCGTTTTATGAGTGCTACCACCTCGTCTACTCCTTTTGACGATGGTGTATGTGGTTTTAGTGTGGGGGAAGCCCCAAATGTTCCCTCACACTTTACCACCGAGGACGAGATTTACGATCCCGGAATTGCTTGTAAAGGGAAATCTCAGTCTTCCACCGATGCAATAAATGGAAATCAAATCTATTTGCTTGGTGTGAGTCTACCTCGAGTAGCTCATGATTTTGACTTACCCATTGCCCCACCTTTCTACTTCTTATCTCTTTTCTTCTACCCCATTGGGGTTTGTGTTGGAGTGGCGTTGTTTCGTCTTTCATCCGAAAACGAAGACGCCATCTTTGACCCCGGTATACGTCTATCGGGTTTTTAAAGTACTCCATGTACTTTTGGGCCTTGTTTATCATGTAAGCCCCACCAAAAATGACCAAACCAAGATTATCCCTAAATGATCACATTTATGGGGATTCGAGTCGAGCTTTTGACTCGGTTATCAAAAACAAGGTGCCTCGTGGGGGATTCTCATGCTTATCCTTGTAAATATTATCGCTTTCTTAGTTTAATGTAACGAGGGGACTTGTGCTCTTCCTACCATTGTTTCGTGGTTGTTTGTGATTGTGATCTATTAGGTTCATCGTCATCATTTAAGCCTCTCGTGTTCGTTTTATGGATCACTCGAGCTTCGATCGTTGCCTTTGGAGATTCCGATATCCGATGATATCCTTTTATGTTCTAACGTTTATCTTATTAGCATAATTCATAAACGGCTTTTAGGTTATTCGTTTTACCCTTTCCATGCTCGAGATTAAGCATTCGACTTCGTCTCTAGTATGGGGGTGTTTACACCCCTAGACTCGAAACATTGAGGACAATGTTTAGTTTTAGTATGGGGGGGTGAGTAGATACTTCACCTTGCTTACGTCAACACGCAATCCAATATTCATCTTTTTGTTATCATTTTGTTGCAAATAAGGCTAAAAATGGCCAAATTTTAAATTTTTTTCTAGTTTTTCATAAGTGTTAAGACACGAATGTAGGTTTTCCGATGGTGAGAACGAGAGTAATTTTTGACTCGACCGTACGTGTTGAGCACTTAGCTTCGATTCCTTAACTTTTTAGGCTAAGTCTCTTAAATGAGGACGATAAATGATAGAGTTATTTATAAGTCTCATAATCATCACGATCTCATGTGTAGTAATTATTAGCTTATTCTCCCAACGCTTTTGCATAATAAATTGTTAATAAAAATTGATTTGGCGGGTTAGTCACTATTGTTGGTTTCTAATTTGTTTTAGTAGCTTCTATGTAATTAAATTAGGAAAACATTAAGGTATCGCCAGCGTCACGGTTTTGAAGTATTGGCACCCGAATAATCGAAAGCTTCACCAAATAATAAGATTTCAAGTGCTCACCTAAATTAAGCAAAAATTTGAAGCTCACAAGGCCGAAAAATCTATGCCCAAATTGAAAGTGAATCAAGCCTTAATCTTCGAAGCTTTAAAGATCCAAAATTCGCTTTAGCGTGAGGATATACGTCTTTGGCTAATAAAACCACCGATGAGGCGGATAATAAAAGGCAAGGCAAGACCAAAGTCATAATAAAAGCTTCATGGCGAAGTTGAATAAAAGATGGAGGTAAACCAAAGATAATAAGGCCCTTCCGTTAGGGGGCGTATAAAAGTCTTGGTAATAAGTCTCATGTTCAAAACCGTTATAAAACCGTGTTTATCGATCCTTCTTGTTGACTTAATTTTTTTGACATCGTTGTCTATTGGGGTGAATTATTAATTTAATGATTTTGGTTACACCGTTAAGTTTCTATTTTTAGACTTAATCTCTATTCACGCATAAGTCAATGATGTATCCTCGTGATCATTAAGACAAAATAAAATATAAGAGATACCAAGTAGGAATAAGGGAGTTTAGGTTCGTAATTAACACTCATGAGATGTGATCGTGTTGCTAACTTATAATAACAATGATCTCGTTACACGCTTAGCATGGAATTGGGTGAAAATCGAGGACGACGAAATTATTTCTAACGAAGCATTCACGTGTTCTTGTTCTATGATCCTAAAAGTCACTTAATCGTGATGAAAACAATACATTATGTCTAAAACGCATGTAGTAGTTTATTTAAATTTATATCTTGAATAAAAAGTCATCATAAAATGAATTTTGGAAGTGCTATGATACTTAATTCTAGCATTGCGTGGGGACACGGCAATGGTTTAGTATGGGGGAGTGATGAGACTGTATTTATACATAGTCTCATCGTCCAAATCGGGCTTAGAACGCTTAAAATATCGTCAAAATACCCAAAAATATGCTTGTGTTTGTTCATTGTGTATTTTAGGTACGGATATCGTGAATTCACCAAAAGATCAAAGGAATCAAGCAAAAACGAACACGGGAAACGAAGCCGCACAAAGAACCGGACCCGAATCATGATTTTCCAAAAATACCCTTGAAGTTTTGAAGATTGGCAAGATTGGTCCTCCAAGTTTGAAGAATTGTCACTTTATACCCCTCATCTATCATTATATACAATGGGGTCCCTAAAGTATGGATAATATACATCATTGGCCCTTGGATTATGATCAAATTGCATTAATAGTCCTTGTTATAAAGATGGAAGAACCTTTGTGCCATTTTCAGCAACATGGCCAAAGTTATTTACAAAGGATTGAAAGTTTGGTTGTTTTAATTCAAAGTAGCAAAAGTTTGGGAATCAAGGGGCCATTTGTGCCAAGACACCACAACTTCCCCCACCAACCAAAAACCTACACGTCACTCCACTCCCCACACCAGCCAATCACATTCTCCCTTTCCATCCACGTCTGATTCCACTTAAAACCTAAACTAACAAACAATTAAATAAGATTGTTTAAAAAGGATTAGCGTGGGAAACACATTCCTTAATCCCAAATCAGATTCAACCCTCCCTGTTCTTATGATAAACCCTAGTTTTCCAGGAAATTAATTATCCTAAATTAGGATAATTATCATTGGGGGTTTTGGTTAATGGGCAATAAAGAACACTCCCACATGCTGAAAATGACCTCTCCCTACTCTTGTCCCCCCCACAGCCATCACAGGTCACGGGTTTTCACCTTTTCTTCAAAGTATAAGACCAAATCAACGATCCAGATGGAATGCGTGTTCTCCACAACAAATAGACGGCCAAGATTGCTTCTACACCCCTGTCACTTCACATGCCAGTCAAGAATCATCCAGAATGGTTTAAAGTTCAAGGAATATGCTTCAAAGATCCAAGGGTGTTATGGGAACTTCACTTAGCTAGGGTTTTCATCCAAGTAGTAGTATAAATACCAAGGTCGACATGTGACCTGGTTTTTTGTTCCAGTTTTTGTAAACACTTTATTTAAGTAATGAAAATGAACTTTTAATTTGTTTCAAGCTGAGTTCCATTTAGTTTAATTGTTTTACTGTTTTCAAAAAAATAGTGTAAGTTTCATAAGTAATGTCTCAAATTTCCAGTTAAATTGGGTTGATTCAAGATTACTTTCCAAAACGTTTTTTTTACTATTTGAAATCCACACACACAATGAAGTGATAGTGGATTTGTGTGTGTGATTTCAGTCCTGTTTTGTTGATTGTTATAGTTTTAAAGGGTTCAAACATTGGTTCCAAAAAGATTGAAGAAAAACAGTTTTATCATATCTTTTAATTCACCTCTTACTGCTTGAGCAGTTTAACCCATAAGCCTTGACAAGCTTATTGGTTTAGCTGTTCAAGCTTGGATTTGCTCTTTTTTGTTGTTGGTTGTGCAGGAGAAAGAGAATCCACAAGACTCCATTTCATTTTTTTCATTTCTTTTAGAAGATATTGTCTCCCCTAGTTCTGTTGTTGAACTCCAACAGGGGTCTTCTACAAAGACTTAAACCCTTCTCATAAGCTTAAAAGCATCAAAAAGATGGCATCAGCCTTAAGGTAATCCGGCTTGAACCCTTTTTATGATTTTTATGCTTGTTTGAGTGGATTTACATGTTTTTGTGCTTAAGTTGTTCATGTGCTTTGTTCATGGTTTGTTTAAGCTTAGTTGATGATATTATGCATGATTAGACTAATTATATTCAGTTTAATGTTGTTTTGTTAGCATTTTGTTGGTTAAAATCTTATTATCAGAAATTAAGGGGGTGTTTGGGTCTGCTTGATAGGCTAGGAATTTGACAAGTTCTTAGGTTAAAAACAGCTTAGACACACTCTATTAGGATAGTTATAGTAGATAGAGTATTTGGTTTGAGTTTAGTGGGATTTACAAGTAGTTTGCATGTTAAAAATTGACACATAGCTTAAAGATCAGTTAAGACTTGTTTCTGCCTGTTTTTGTGCCTTTTAGATTTGAAAATCTTGCTCATTGCTAGAAATCAGTATAATCTAGGGCTTGTTGTTAGTTGTGTGTGATTTGGTTGAGCATTAAGCTAGTTCTTGGCCTTTAAAAACTCACCATTATACCAATTGCACCAGTACTGTTCACCAGACCCCTTGTTTTGCTTATCAGTCACTTAAATTGCTTCTTTTTGAGTTATTTTTGCTTTGGACTTGTGTTGTTTATTGATTATACTGACTCCCCACACTTCCATGAGTGTGGGGGTGCCCTTGTATCCATTAAAAATCAAAGCAACAGCTTTCCTAAGCTGAAAACATACACATACACGTTTTTCTGCATAAGTAATGGGAAAAAGTTTCCCCTGCTAGTTGTTTAGTTCCCCCTGCTTAGCTAAAAAACAAAAACAGCTAAGTGTCACTTTCAGTTTCCAACTTTTTTGTCTTTTGTGGACTAATATAGGAATTAGGGTTTAAAACTTTTTGCATTATTTTTCTTTTTTTAATTTCTGATTTTTCAGTTTATTTAGTTTTTAAGTTACTGTTCATTTTATAATTTTTAGATTAAATTGCTATTTTTTTTAGATTTAATTATAAAGTTTTTTGTCTTTTAGTGGTAAAAATACATATTTTTAACTTTTAAAATTTTTCTTAGATTTAGAAAATTAAGTTAAGATTTTTAGTTTAAGAAATAATTACTGTTCACCTTTTTAATCATTTTTTATAATTAATTAGTTTAATTAGGGTTTAATTATTAAATTGTTTTGTCTTTTAGTGCAAATTTTTACTTTTTTCAAACTTTTTCAATTTTCTACTGTTCATTAGGGTAATTTAAGATTTTTAAAATTGTTAAATTAATTTTGGCATTATTTTATTATTTTTTAGGATTATTTTAATTTAAAAATAGTTTTTAGTGATTAAAAAAATAGAAAAATAGTTTTGAAAATTTAGGAAAAATAGTTTCTAGTCTTTAAATAATATAAGTGACTTATTAGTTTAATAAAATAATATTTTGGGCATTTTGTTAATTATATTTAATTTTTGGGCTTTAATTAGCATTAAAAATTGAATATTTAATTAATAAAAGGTTTTAAAATATATTTGTTGGATTTTTTATTCTTATTTATATTATTTTAGACTTAGTTTAATCTTTTAATTAATTTTTAGGTTTAATTTTTAATTTCGTCACGTTTTACGTATTTACGTTCGCGTTTTACGTTAACGTCGTAGTTTAAATCGTAGTCGTAGCTCGTCTTTACTTTTTCTCTTCTAAACCAAAAACGTCACTAATCCAAACTTGATTTTATATAATTGGCACATTAATACACACACCTCCTTCGAGAACGAACTTGGAATTTATTCGTCTTCACGGTTTTCCTAAATCGTGTCGATTAATACTTGCCGCATTTGTACGTTGTTTTCCTAAACGCGTATTTCTACACACATCAAAGCTACTAGAAAAGACTAGAAACCAACAATCAAGACTAAACCGCTAAGCCAATACTTATTAGCAAAATATATACAAGCGAAGGGAGAATAAGCAACAATTAGAACACATGAGTTTTTGAAAGAATACGAGTATTCTACGTTTAGCATAGTAACTTATAATTAACGCTATCATTTCTCGTCCTCATTTAAGAGACTTAGCCTAATATAAGTTAAGGAATTGAAGATAAGTGCTCAACACGCACGGTCGAGTCAAAAATTACTCTTATTCTCGCCATCGGAAAATCTACATTCGTGTCTTTAAACACTTATGAAACATGAGAAAATTTTTTAAATTTGGCAATTTTTAGCCTTATTTTGCAACAAAACGACAAACAAAAAGATAAACTTTAGAAAGCGTGAAGGTTTAGCAAGGCAAGTATCTATTTACCCCCCCCCCCCCCCCCCCCCCCCCCCATACTAAAGATAAACATTGTCCTCAATGTTTCGAGTCTAAGGGTAAGATACCCCATACTAGAGACGAAGTCGAATGCCTAATCTAGCATGGAAAGGGTGGAACCATTAAATCAATAGCCGTTTATAAAGTGTGTTAAAAGACCTAAGGTTAGAACAATCAAGGATATATCATATGGATATCGAGAAATTTTTCAAAGCAAACGATCGAGTGCTCACGGAAAACGAACAAGAGAGGCTCCAATCATGAAGATAATGATCATCTAAAAACCACAAGTCACAAACAAACACGAAACAAAGGTTCGAAGGGAACAAATCTGTTGATCCCAAACTTAGATCGATTTAGCTTTATGTATACGATATTAGATCAAGTAATGCACTTAGAGAAACCTTTGTATATGTATATGACAATCTAAGTGTTATGCGGAATTAACACTTAAACAAGAACACACAAGATGTAAACAAACTTTCACTTTGATTAATGATATCAAACTTGCTTACAATGAAAGCATTTAACGTATGGAAAAACTTATATTGAACATTAACCTAAAGGTCTTCTTTTATAGACATAAGAAGCCTTGTACAATAATCTACGTATCAACTATTCTAAGTAAAGATAAATATAGAAAATACATTGTTGTTCCTATCTTTACTAGAAGTAATCTAGAACATAAAAAACGTGTAGATCATATCCTTCCATCAGTGCTTGTCTTCAATGTATCAACGCTTGACTTTGTCCTGTCAACGCTTGATCTGTCAGCGTTTTTTTTCTTCCTATCAACGCTTGTTTTACTCTTGTCAGCGCTCAAGTAGACTAGCTATATTTTATTCCCAACAATCCTCCCCTAAACTTGATATCTACTCTAGTAATCAAGTTTCTGAATAAACATTAAGAACCAGGAGGAATCTTACAAACCTTCTCATATTGGTAATAAATAAATCTGATCAAATCTTTGGCCACGTCACTTGAATAATCAATTTCAAGCTGTGTGTTCTTCATCTTCTCCAAGACTTCCTTGGACATGAAATATTGACCATCTACAAGTAAATACTCAGCAAACTTTGTAGAACTCAAATAATAAACACCAGCAGCTGAATACAATCTCCATTGAAGACCACTGAGGTCATCTTCAAGATCCTTCCAAATAGCAGGATTTTCATCAATTGGTCCACACATTCTCTTGAATGTTGACCACAGTTTTATTGCATTGACTGAAGTGGGAGCTTCAGTCTCATACCTGGCCTCTAACAACCTCCATAGGTCTACCAAGTCTTCTCTATCAAAACTTGAAAACAAAGATATAAGGGTGGTAAAAGTGTGAACCTCTTTTCCATACCTGCCAATCTTCCAAAACCCACATTCATCTTCTTCATAGCTTATAATAGGGTTTCTAGAATCAAGTGGTAACACTTGCACCATATCTGAAGCTTCTAATGGTGAGAGCTTGAGGCTCTTTCTTATAACAGCTTCACTTGGATGTAATGGATCCATATCTTTGGGAAACTCAAGAAGGACAACCCTTTTTCACTGGTCTGGGAACAAACATTGCCTTCTTAAGCTCCATTTCCTCTACAAGTTCTTCTTTTCTTTCATCAGAAAGAAGTCTTAGAGTGTTTTCTTCCTGCACTCTAACCCAAATGGGATAAGCTCTGCACTCCAACTCTTCAAATGTCAAACCAATCAATTTCTTATGAGTCCATCCTTTTCCATGACATCTGAGTAGCATGTAGTACAACTCCCTTCTATCCCTTTTCAAATTTGAGAGAACATTGCTTGCTTTGTGTTTCAGAATGACCTTGCAATCCTTTTGTACTCTGAGAAGAATCTCCAAACCCCATATCTGATCTGAAATGGTCAAATGTGGATTCTCCATACACCTATCTTCCCAAGCATGGTACATCTGAACAACTTCTGGCATATCAAAATCAACCTGCAATTTTAGCTCATTCAACTTCTCTTTTGCCAATTCATCACCATACTCAAGCCTTTCTGGTTGTTCTATGATCATAACACTTGAGTCTGAACTGGCTTCATCACTTCCTTCTTGCTCTTCTGAAGTGGCAACAAAAGGTGATTCACCCACCTTCTTTCTTTCTTGTTCCACAATTTGTGCAGCCAACCTTCTATCAAACTCAATTTGTGCTGCATTCTTTGGAACAACTTCTTCTACCATAATACCCTTACCCTTATCAAATGGATCAACTGTTGGTAAGGTAGTTGGTAATACCTGTGAAGAAACCTCTTTGATGATGGATGATGACTGGAATACATCAACCTCATTTGCAGGTCTGTCAACGCTCACGTTTGCTTTGTCAGCGCCCAAGTTACTCATATCAGCGTTCAAATCTGTCTTGTCAACGCCCAAAGTACATGTCTCAGCGCCTCTTGTAATTTCCTCCAACATGGCTATAAATGAAAAATTTAAGTTTGTAGGAGAGACCAGAGACGTATCAAAACCTGTCTGTTTCTTCAAACTTGTGAGGGCCTCGGCAACATCCAAAGATTGACCATCATGAGAGCCCTTATCACTCACATTTATTTGTTCATCCTCTCCTTGTGCTAGCATTCTCCAAGATAACAATCCTCTCCCTCAATTGCTTGAGTTCAAGGCCTTGTGTGCTGACAACTTGTACCAAGTCTGCATTTTGCTTTTGCAAGCTAGTGCAGACTGCCGTCAATTCCATCAAAGTCATTGGTTCCAATCTGCCCTCTTCTAAAATGGGTATTTGACCTCCCAAGTTAGATTCATTGGGCATGGATGAGGTCTTAATTATGGTAGGACTGTCTTGACCAGCTTCTAAGCCAGAACCAATAGTCCCAGCCTCATCCATAGCACCAACCACACTTGTGGTGGTGGTTCTCTCTACTACATGGCTAGGACCACTAGAGGAGAACACTCTAGTAGTCCTTTGGCGTTTTTGTAACCTATATTGTGTTGGGGGAGAAGAAGATGTAGATTGGGTGGATGTCGGTTGGTTAGTGGGTGTTTGGGTCTGTGCAGAATTGGTGTCAACATTTGAAATAGGCACATCAACGCCAACATTTAACGTGTCAGCGTTGAAGGGTTCTTGGTCAATTTGCATATGTTGTGGTGAAGGTAAAGGTTCAGGTATTGGGTCAATTTGGGGGTGGGGGTCTGGTTGGGGTTGAGCTGCTTCAATGACAGCAATCATAGCAGGGGTGAGGGGTAGGTCACGATGTGGGGGTGAGTTCATCTTCATAAAAATTGCTTTCTTTTGCACAAGGATCTCATAAAAATCATCATGATCCGTTGTGCAGTAATTTTGCACCTCAAAAACCATTTGTAAAAATCTAGGATAAGCTAAAGTCATTTTGTTCCCTTTATTTTTACACATGCCCTCAAAAATCATTTTGGAATAATTAAATTTTTGCCCAGTAGCAATGCACACAATAGCACTAGCAATAGATCTTTTGATCTCATTGTGTGCAGTACACTTGGGACTCAAACATTGCAAGAGGACATGTATTAGGTACTTCCAGGCTGAGGGAAACAACTGTTTATGATATTTATTTAAAGTTCCTTCATCAGGAAAAGGATAACCCAAAGCCCTTAGTCCTTGTTCTATTTCATTAATGGGGAGGATGGTTATACCATCAGCATCATCAAGATGCAAAGCTTGGCGAACCAAAGCTTCAGTAACCACCCATGTTCTCCCATGAACAATAGATGATAATGTAGTCACTCTATTAATTGTTGAGGAACTAACATTGTTCCAAAACTGTTTAATATGTGTGACAGGAATGAGTGGAGCATGAGAAAGAGCATACCTAATTGGGGATGCATTCAGATACGCCACCATTTGTGTATATTGGGGAAACAGAGTATCATCAGCTTCAAGATATGCTACCATGTTTCGTTGACTTCTGAACCCCAATTCCAAATCAGTTGGTTTAAATTTTGGTGCCATTGTTGAAAGTTGTTTGAATGATTGATAAAGATGAAGTTATAGGAGAAAATTGTGTTAGACAAGAATGATAGGTACCCTGTTTAAAAATAGGAGCCAAATATATAGGAGAGAAAAATGCATGTGATTGGCCCAAAAATAGGCAAGTATTTTCAAAATGCAATCATGAAAATATTGAAAAGAAATAAGTTTATCTCATGCATTAAATGAAAGTTATCTACTCCCAAAATTACGGCCTAAAAATATGTCAAAAAGTAACAACTGGGTAGGTCCCATTGAGTGTCAACGGTAAAAAATAACCTATCAACGCCCAACGGCTATATTCTTGTCAACGTTTGCCAAAGCCATGTCAGCGTCTAAATTGGTCACAACAACGCTTGGAAAAATACTTGTCAGCGTCCAAAAATAGAAAGTTATAAAAATGAAAAATGACCTTAACAAAGTAATTTATCCTAGAGAAGATAACCAAAAAGTTGATAATTGTTATAGGGCGGCAAGAACTGTCCAGTTATGCACACTTGCTTATGCAAGATAGACATAACAGTCCTCTAGTTTCCCTTGCTAACCAAAACTCTTAACAACTAACTTACCTTATAAAATCCCTTGTTACTCTCAGGTAAAACCCATGATAAAATCATTCCCATGTCTCCCAACAGAACACAACCAATTCTAGGCTAAAAATGTCTTGGCAGCATGCATAGTATATCAACTTTGCATGCTACAGTGCCTCATGATTTAGTGAAACTAACTCATACTCACCTGTGGACACAATCTAGAATTGTGATAAGAGTCTCATATGGATACCCAAAAATCCTAAAGGTTCCTAAAACCTCCCCTTAAACTGTGATACATATGTTGCTAAAAATATGCATGAACATAAAAAAAATGTATGTCAAGATAGGAATTAAAAATTCCAACCATCATCCATAAATAAAAACATGTCCAAATGCTTCTCCAATGATCAATAAGCAACTATGTATCCAATGGTATAATGCTAACACCACCTGCACATTTAGATTGAAAACCACAAAACTAACATTGTTGCTGACAACGCCCCGATAACACTTGTCAGCGTTAAAGAAACATTTGTCAGCGTTAGACAAATATATTGCTGACAACGTCACAATAACACTTATCAGCGTTAAAGCAACCTTTGTCAGTGTTAGAAAAATATAGTGGAAAATCTAAATCCTCAAAAAGACCAATAACAATGCATTATCCTGTACATACTTTTACAAAAAGACTCCAAAACACATATTATGTGAGATTGATCATTCCAATACTTGTTACCAAGTATTGAAACCTTCCAGCATCAAAAGGTTTAGTTAGTAAATCTGACACATTTTCTTCTGTGTCAACCCTATCTGGTTGTATTAAACCCTTTTCAAAACAATCTCTTATAAAATGGTGTCTAATTTCTATGTGTTTAGTTTTAGAATGATTTACATGATTCTTAATAATGCATAAGGTGCTGTTATTGTCAACAAATATCTTGGTATGCATGAAATTATACCCATAATCCAACAGCTGGTTCTGAATCCACAAAACTTGTCCACAACAAGCAGATGCAGCCACATACTCTACCTCAGTTGTAGAATTAGCCACCACTGTTGTTTCTTGCATTGCCAAGATATCAACCTGCTCCCAAGAAACTGACATCCACCAGTTGTGGATTTTCTATCAAACTTATCACCTCTATAGTCACTGTCTGAATATGCAATAAGCTCCAAAGGTGAATCTTTTGGGTACCACAAGCCAAGACTAGGATAACATCTTAGGTACCTAAAGATTCTCTTGACAACATAAAGGTGACATTCTTTAGGAGTCGCTTGATGGCGTGCACAAGCACACACAGCAAACATGATGTCAGGTCTAGAGGCTGTGAGATACATCAATGAACCAATCATTGATCTATAGTGCCTGACATCAACATCTTTCCCATCTCCAATCTTTCCCCAAGGATGTTCTCTATCCATAGGAGTAGTATCCCTCTTTTCATGTGGAGAAAAGCCAAACTTCTTCAAGATCTCTGCCACATACTTATCCTGGGAGATGAAGATACCATCTTCTTTCTGCTGAACTTGTAACCCAAGAAAGAAGTTCATCTCCCCCATAGCACTCATCTTGAATTTGTCTGTCATAAGCTTGGAGAAATCCTCACTCATCTTTGGATCTGTAGATCCAAAGATGATATCATCAACATAGAGCTGAACAAGCAAAACATCCTTACCATTCTTCTTTGTAAACAATGTCTGATCTATGGTGCCCCTCTTGAATCCATTGTCCACCAAATAAGTAGACAAAGTACCAGACCATGCTCTTGGGGCTTGATGAAGTCCATACATAGCCTTCTTGACTCTATACACCTTGTCTGGATTCTCTGGATCCTCAAAACCAGGAGGCTGCATCACATATACCTCCTCAACAATTGTTCCATAGAGGAAGGCACTCTTGACATCTATTTGATAGACAGTGAAGCCCATGCAGGATGCATAGGCTAGAAAGATCCTTATAGCTTCAATCCTTGCAACTGGTGCAAAGACCTCCTCATAGTCTATCCCCTCCTCTTGTGTATATCCCTGAGCCACTAATCTTGCCTTGTTTTTGACCATAATACCTCTTTCATCTCTCTTGTTTCTTAGAACCCATCTTGTCCCTATAGGTCTGATATATCTGGGACAATGAACCAGCTCCCAAACATCCTGAATTGCAAATTGGTGAAGCTCATCCTGCATTGCTTCCATCCAACTTGGTTCTTTGAGAGCATCAAAGATCTTCTTGGGTTCCTGTTGTGACAGAAAACAGGCAAACAAACATGCTTGCACAAGAGGGGTATCAACCTTCTTGTGAATATTGGCAATAAATCCACCAAGACCTTGATGAGATCTTCTAGTCTGAACAGGAGTCATAATATCACCAATGATTTGAGAAGTAGGTTGATTCTTCATAGTAGAAGTGAGAACTCCTCCTTCAAAAAGTCTGGTGTCTTCAATCTCATTATCCATGTTGCCAATATCTTCTTCTTCAGACTCTCTTTCATCAATATGAGGATGAACCTCTTCATATAAATTAGAAGGTTCACCCTGTTCAAAAGTAGAAGAGAAAAGATGAGCAAAAGTGTTGTCAACGCCTGAACCTTGGTTGTCAACATTTGGGCTAACAACGCTTGAAATGTTGTTGTCAACGTTTGAGCCATCAACGTCTGAATTTGTCCTGTCAGCGTTAGATTTGCCTTTGTCAGCGCCTGAAGAACCATGCATATTGTTATCTGGTGGTACTTGGGAACCACCATTATCCTTTCTAGCAGCAGCAGCAGCAGCAAAAGCATCTGTCCATATGGGAATTGTGACATACTCTAGTATAGGAGATGACTTTTCTGCTTGTGATCCAACCTTTTCATTAACCTGTGTACCTGAAACATCAACAACTTGTTCTTCCACAACATTTGAAGTTACCTTCACAATGTCTGGATTAGTGACAGGCATATAATTTAAAGTCCTAGATAAAGGTTCCAAGTCAAACAACCAATTTGGACCACTTTTAGGATCACTAGGTTTACTCTCTAAAAACCTAACATGTACTCTCTCAAGAATACGTTTTTCCTTCTTAAGGTAAACCCTATATCCCTTGCTCTGCGCTGAATACCCCATGAAATAGCCTTCATCACCTTTTGCACTAAATTTACCTAAGGCATCACTAGTACCTAGAACAACTACATGACAACCAAAAGGTCTAAGAAAACCAATATTGGGTTTTCTTCCCCAAAGTAACTCATAAGGTGTTTTGTTCTGTATCTTGTTGACCAATGCTCTATTTTGAACATAGCAAGCTGTATTAACGGCCTCAGCCCAAAAAGCTATGGGGAAATGAGCATCAGCCAACATAGTCCTGGCTGCTTCAATTAGGGTTCTATTCTTTCTTTCTGCAACCCCATTTTGCTGTGGGGTTCTGGCAACACTAAACTGCCTAGTAATCCCTTTCCTGGCACAAAAATCATCTAACACTTTATTCCTAAATTCACCACCATTATCACTCCTAAGCATTTTAACTTTATTACAAGTCTTCTTCTCAATCTGAGTGATAAAGTCAATTAAAGTGTCAGTTGTATCACTCTTCATAGCTAAAAAGAAAGTCCAAGTAAACCTAGAAAAGTCATATGTGATGACAAAGCAGTATGATTTACCATTCAAACTTTCTATATTGGTTGGACCAAATAGGTCCATATGAAGCAAGTGAAGTGGTCTAGTACTAAAGTGAACCTGTTTAGACTTGAATGAAACCTTGTGATGCTTGCCTTTAAGACATGCAACACAAGAGTGGTCATTGTGGAAAGCCTTTTCAGGCAAGCCATCAACTAAGCCAAGTCTCACAAGCCTGTTTATATTCTTAAAGTTTATGTGCCCTAGTCTCCTGTGCCATAGATTACTCTCATCTACTGAAGCTTAAGCATAAAAACATGACATATTGTTATTCATTCTAATCCCATTCAGATTCACATTATATATGTCTTTATGTCTAGGTGTTCTATAATCAATATATTTCTCATCAGGGATCTTATAATCCTTGCTTAACACCAAGCATTCAGTATCAGTAAACAGAACTTTATTTTTGTTATCACAAACTTGTGATACACTAAAAAGATTGTAATCAAGTTCCTTTACCAAAAATACGTTTTCAAAACGCAAGTTCTTGGTGAGAAGTGTTCCTTTTCCTGTGATAGTACCATATCCGCCTCTAAAGTAAACCTTATCACCATCCTTAATAGGAGTGAAGTTAGTAAGATAATCTTCCTTCCCTGTCATGTGCCTTGAGCATCCACTGTCCCAATATCCATAATCATTGACCTGTTTTTGAATGCCCTGCACATAAAGAAAACAAGTTAGTTTTCTTTAGGAACCCAAGCCTTAGCAGACTTGGATTCATCTGGTTGTTCAACAAGAACAGACTTAGTTCTCATAACAACCCCTTGTTCATCCCTCTTTGGATGAAATACCCAGTTAACCCCAATAGGTTTTGTAATGACCTTTGAAATGTAATTAAATCTGTTGCGGGTCATTGAAATCCTATTATCATTAGGGTTTTGATCTTTCTTAGGTCTCCATGTCAAGCTTGAAGAAGCTTTAGACCCCTTACCCTGTGGTTGCAAATATTTAGGTCTGGTCACGTTTCTTTCAGCGTTGGATTTGGTCTTGTCAACGCTGAAATTACCCTTGTCAGCGTTGAACCTAGGGTTTGCTACAGAAACCCATTTCCTATTAGACCAAGTATTTGTCTTTTGAAATGGTCTTTGTCCATAAGTGTTAGACCCTCTAGTGAAGAATGGGGCAGGTCTAACAACTTGTGGACTTTGCTACACACAAGTTTTGGGTCTGACAACGTTTGACTTTCTAACAGCGTTGACCTTGGAAGCGTTGACACACTTATATGCTAAATGTGAAAAGCTACCACAAGTGTAATAGGCTTTTCTAGACACAACCCTAGGTCTAGAAGAGAAGAAGCCTGTTCCATCATTACTAACTTGGCTTTTAGGTGACCTAGTATTCCTATACATTTCTGCATACTTGACACTAGGTTTTCTAACAGTGTTTGAGCCAAGGTCAATAGCCTTACCAGTGATTGGGTATGTTACCTTAATAGGGGTTGACTCATTAGGACTTTCACATAACAAGCCACCCTTAACAAATAAGTTAGGGTTGGCTTTCTTCCATTCATTTAAGTCAGTCAACTTCTGTTGATACTCTTCAACTGGGGTAATGACTCTTGGTGGAGGAATGAATTCCTCCTCTTGGAGTTCTGGTAAACCAGTCCAAGATAGGTCCTTTTGTTAGACACCATAGAAGTCACCAGCTGGTGGTGGAACCACAGAGTAGTCTTTCATCCCAATCCCAGTCATGTCCATAGGATCCCTTTGTTTATTAACACATTCTCCTAGGGTTTGTGTGGCCTTATCAAATCTCTGAATTTTAAGGCCAACATTATCTTTATTCTTAATGGACTCATCTAACTTAGCCTGTAGCTCACCATTAACCCTTTCCATGATGCTCCTAATATCATTGCTAGCATTTAACTCATGTTTTAAGATATTTATTTTATCTTTTAAGTCAAATTCCATTTTCTTGTATTTAGAAACTGTCTTCTCAGTTTGAGTGAGAGCTAGTTGGTAATTAGACAGTTTGCATCTCTCAGTACTCACATCATCTAGTAACCTTAACACCTCTTTGTTAAGTTTCTTAGTATTTAATCTACAACCCTTACTACAAAAAGCATCATCGTATAGCTCATTATCCGATGAAGAGGAGGAGTGTGCCATGAGAGCATATTGAACATGCTCTTCTTCTTCAATCTCAGCAACCAAAGCTTTATCCTCTTCCACATCTTTAGCCAAATAGCTCCAATCCCATCCCATACCATCAATTTCTTGAACTGCAACCATGGCCTTAGGATCCTGAGCCTTAACAATTTGGCTTGAGGGTTTGCCAGCATTAGATCTTCTAGGAGATCTGCATTCCCTCATGAAGTGCCCCATACGATGACAATTGTAGCATTCAACCTTGGATTTATCAAATCCTGCAGTGTCCTTTACATTAAAGGTCATCTTCTTCTTAAACCTTCTACTCTACATGTTTGCTCTTATACTAGCAAGAGCCATGTTCCACTTAATATCCATCTCTTCTAAGTGCTCATCACTTATTTGCTCAAGGTCCTCATATGTAATCACTGAACCATTGGGCAAAGAAGCAATATAAGCACATACAGTATCCAGATCCAAACCAGCAGGTTTAACTCTTGGTGAGTCACTTTTGTATGTGTCAGCGTCTGAATAGGAGGCGTTGACACATGATGATCCAGTAACTGGATGCATGTAAGAGTCCTTCTAATTAAATTGACCTTCACTATGTGAGAAGAAGGCCATATTACTGTTGGTAGACTTGCTTCCATGCTCCAAAAGAGTTTCATCTTCCAACAGCCTCAGTTTGTTGTAGATATCATCAAAAGTAGAACTTTTGTGAGTGTTGTTGGCAAGTATAGATCTTGCCTCATTTTTCCACGCTTCACCAAGACTTTTAAGAAAAGTGGCATTAATGTCAACATCACCAAGTTGTGTCCCCATGAAGGACAATTTGCTTGTAATGTCAAGCAATCTGCTTCTCACACTGCTAAGCTTTTCATTAGGTTGAGCCTTGAAGACAGCATAATCATGCATGAGTTGCTTCTTCTTCTCTTCCTTAGTATCTTCATTGCCACCATATGCAACTTCAAGAGCTGCCCAAAGGTCTTTAGCAGATTCATAACCTCTGTATTTATGCTAGTTCTCTTGTCCCAGAGAGAATTTCAGAATATTTAGGGTTTTCATATCAACCCTTTTCTTTGCTATGTCTTCAGCAGCCACAGCTCTACCATCCTCTGGCTTTTCTTTCTTATCTGCTTCTAACCATCCAGCAACAGCTGCTCTTCCAGCAATAGCATTAGCAATCTTTTGGGATTTATTGAATGTGTTTCCATATTCAATAATCTCCCAGAGTGTGTAGTCATAGATCCCCAGATATTGCTCAAAGTTGAATTTCCACAATTCAAAGTTGGTAGCATCAAGCATGGGAATCTTGATGTTTGGTAAAGGTGAGGAAGAGGTGGGTACTTCTGGATTTGACATGATGTTTTTAGGGTTTTTTGTGAAAATTAGGGTTTTGGTGATTTTAGGGTTCTTGTGTTCTTTAAGATCAAAAGTTCCTCAACAAGCTCTGATACCACTTGTTGATCCCAAACTTAGATCGATTTAGCTTTATGTATACGAGATTAGATCAAGTAATACACTTAGAGAAACCTTTGTATATGTATATGACAATCTAAGTGTTATGCGGAATTAACACCTAAACAAGAACACACAAGATGTAAACAAACTTTCACTTTGATTAATGATATCAAACTTGCTTACAATGAAAGCGTTTAACGTATGAAAAAACGTATATTGAACATTAACCTAAAGGTCTTCTTTTATAGACATAAGAAGCCTTTTACAATAATCTACGTATCAACTATTCTAGGTAAAGATAAATATAGAAAATACATTGTTGTTCCTATCTTTACTAGAAGTAATCTAGAACATAATAAACGTGTAGATCATATCCTTTCATCAGTGCTTGTCTTCAATGTATCAACGCTTGACTTTGTCCTGTCAACGCTTGATCTGTCAGCGTTTGTTTTCTTCCTATCAACGCTTGTTTTACTCTTGTCAGCGCTCAAGCAGACTAGCTATATTTTATTCCCAACAAAATCCCCTCACGTAAGCTACATTAGAAAGCGGTAATATGTACATGGATAAGCATGGGAACTCCCCCACGAGGCACCTTGTTTTTGATAACCGAGTCAAAAGCTCGACTCGAATCCCCATAAATGTGATCATTTAGGGATAATCATGGTATGGTCATTTTTGGTGGGGCTTACATGATAAACAATGCCCAAAAGTACGTGGAGTACTTTAAAAACCCGATAAACATATACCGGGTTCAAAGTTAGCGTCCTCGTTTTCGGATGAAAGACGAAACAACGCTACTCCAACCGAAGCCAAAACCTCAAAGAGGTCAAAGAAAATAGATGAGAAGAAATAGAAGGGTGAGACAATGGGTAAGGTACTAAAACCATGAGCTACTCGAGGTAGACTCACACCAAGCAAACGAAAGTATTTTCCATCTATTGCATGGGTGGAAGACCGAGATTTCTTTTATAAGCAATTCCGGGATCGAATATCTCGTCCTCGGTGGTGAAGTGTGAAGAAACATAAGAGGCTTCCCCCACACTAAAACCACACAAAGCATCATCAAAAGGAGTAGATGAGCTTGTAGTACTCAAAACACGTGGTGATGACGGAGTTAGACTTGTAGAAAAATCTTTTAAATCAAATTCAAAATCTTTTCCTTTTTCATCGTTTAATAACTCTTTATGAAAACCCGATTTGATTATGTCGAAAATATTTGGCGTTTCTAAGACGATGTTAGGCACACTAAAAATACTCACATTTAAGTCGCATTTAGGGGGTGGTGGATTATATAAGTTCTCAAAACGTTTATTAATAAAGAACACCGCCCCCTCGGGGTCAACATATTCGTCATCCGAAAGATCTTCCGTAATAACCGGAAACTTATCGACACCTTCCAAGAATGTGTGTTCGATGTGAGGCGAAAGATCTTTCAATTTGAGGTGTGATGGTTCCTTGATCGAAGATGTAGGTTTAACACTCATAACTTCCACTGGCAAAGGAGTGGAAAATCGTTTTTATCGACAAATCCTAAAACTCTTTGTAAAATTCTTTGCAAACGACATCGATTCAATCAACATGGCTCAAAGCCGCGATAGAATAAACATGAGAAAGCTTGTAGTTTTGAATTTCATTTATGAAAAGTTCCTCCTCAATGAAGCGTAGAGTGATTTTCCTAGCGTGTACATCAATAAGCGCTCTTGACGTATCCAAAAAGGAACGATCTAAAATTAGAGGAACTTTAGGATCCATGGGAATGACTACAACGATAAAATCCACGAGATAGTAGAACTTTCCAACTTTTACGAAAACGTCTTCGGCTACTCCACATGCAAGAATCGTAGAATGATCGGCCATCTCGATTGACATTTTCGATGGAGTAAGAGCCGGAAGTGATAGCGAATTAAAAATTTCAAGAGGCATCAAATTAATACTAGCACCAAGATCGGCCAAGGCGTAGCATTCTTCCATATCTTGAATACCACACGGAATTAAAAATTTACTGGGATCACCGACTCTTTGAGGTATGCGGTTGAGAAAAACCGATGAACAACTAGATACTTTTTGCAATTTCTCCTTGTTATTCAACATACTTTTGAAGTTTGCGGCAAATCGAGGCATCATGATTAAAGCGTCGGCAAAACTTATGTTAAAATGCATATCACGAAACATTTTCATAAAAAGCTCAAATTGATAATTGTTACGTTCTTGCGACTTTTCCTTGTTTCGTCTTGATGGATAAGGTAAGGGTGGTGTGGGTTGGGGCATAGGCATCAGCCTTGGAATCTCGGGTTCCACAATTGGTATTAGTTCAACCGTAGGTGTGGTTTGAGTGGTACTTCGTGGGCTTGTAATATGTTCCTTTTCTACCATCACCTCGGGTTCTTTCTCGATTTCCTTCTCCGTGGAAGTACTTGGACGAGAAGTGGGTTCTTTGAAAGTTTTACCACTACAGGTAGTAATAACCTTCATTTCCCCTTTAGGGTTTGTAAGGGTATCACTAGGAAGACCACCCGAAGAAGACGGTTTACACATTATAGCCTCAAACATGTTTGATATTCTATCCTCAAACTTAGATGCCTTTTATCTGCCTTAAGCATATCTTGTTTAATTTCATGTTGGCCTTGTTCCATCTTTTGTTGATTTTGTTGTAACCTTTGCACATTACTTTCCATTTTGTTTGTATGATTCTTAAGTTCATTTGCACGCTCGTTTTTCAACTCATTTTTCAAATCATTCTTAAGCTCGGATCTTAGGCTAATTATCTCCCTTTGCATATTATCAAATCTAGCATCATTAGCCATTGAATAATCAACAAAATAAATTGGAAGATCTTTCACGTTTTGCAAACCTTTGTTGTTGTTTTGAAAATCATGGTTTTGATTTTTGTTTTGCAATTGCCCATTGTTCCCACCATTGTTGTAATTACCCTTGTTAAAATTCTTTTGATTTCCTTGGTAAGCAACTTGGTTGTTGTTGCTTCGATAGTTGTTAGCATTTTGATTTTGTGGAGCTTGATTTGGGCGGGAACCTTGACCGTTTTGGTTGTAAGTTCCCGTTGCTATATAAGCACTCGAAGTGTTACCATCCGCGGTAATGCACTCGGAAAAATCATGAGCTCCACCACATGATATACAATTTTTTTAAACCGCCTTAACCGATGCGGAATTCAAAGCATCTTGTGCTTTCCAATAAGTCATAAGAATTGAAAACCTATCGAAAAACCTATTTTCCTCATTTTCTTCATCTTGCAAGGCACTCATGTTACGAGACGACGATGATGAACCCATAGTGGCAACACTCGGTGTGTTACGAGGGTTATAAACCTTAGACCTATTCTCATTTATCTTTAAAGCCTCATCGGTCGTTTTGCACAAAAAATTACCACCCGCGGCGGCATTCAAATAATCTCGTTCATGATCATTAAGCCCATTATAAAAGGTATCAATTTGATGCAATTCAGAAAAATCATGGTGTGGACATTCATGTAACATTTCTTTAAATCTTTCCCAAGCCATAGAAAAACTCTCATTAGACCTTTGAGTAAATCTTGAAATCTTGTTTTTCAAATGAGTCGTTTTAGAAGGTGGAAAATTTTGATTCACAAACTTAGAAACGAGATCACCCCACGTCAAAATCGAATTTGGGGGTTCTTTCTCGATCCATATCTTGGCGGGTCCATCTAACGAGTATGGAAACAACATCATCTTAATGGCGTCATGGGGCACATCCTTAAACTTGCTAGTCGCGGTGAGACGATTGAATTGCCTAATGTGATAATGTGGGTTGTCTTTTTCATGTCCGCGAAACTTGTTTGCTTGAAGCATAGACATTAAACCCGTCTTGGTCTCAAAATTCTCTGCAAGGATATCGGGAATCACAATAGCTTCTCCAAAACCCTCGGTGGGTGCTTGAAGCAACTCCATCATAGTACGATTAGCCATGAGAGCTTCTTGTTCTATAATAGGTTCCTCACTTGGAGACTCTTCACTTGGTGATTGTTTCTTTCGATTACGACGTTTACGTGCACGTCCTTCTTCGTTACGAGTTTTCGTAAACGTCACATACAACGTGGGGATGAGCAAAGAAGATTCTTTTGGGTGTTTTTACTTTTTCCAATTTTTTCGTGGTTTTGATTGTTTTTTTACTTTTTTGGATTTTTGTGAATTACGTAGACACAAATCAACAAATCTCCCCTCGAATCGATTTCTCGATTAAAGGAGCCTTATGGAATGAAAACGATCACGTTGAGTGAATGCCTTCGATGACTTTAGAACCTTAGTGGAACACCAAAACGTTCAAGAGGGTTTAATCTTTGGAACCAAGAAAATATATAGATACGTAGATAATACTTTGGGTGGCAAACCCTCGATTATCCCTTTTTATCAAAACACGCACAAGCAAGCGGAGGAAACGAGGCGGCGCGAAGCACTTAAGAGCCTTTTTTCCTTTAGGACACCTTTATAGTTTCTGTTTATCAAAATCAAGCTTCACGAAACTAATTATCTATTTTTCCTTTTTTTC
This sequence comes from Glebionis coronaria, assembly GCA_025667525.1. Lineage (NCBI taxonomy): Eukaryota > Viridiplantae > Streptophyta > Magnoliopsida > Asterales > Asteraceae > Glebionis > Glebionis coronaria. The sequence continues at coordinate 172,020,996 of CM046879.1, read as the reverse complement.
TTTGTTTGGGATTCGAATACAATGATTGAGTGATAAAATCCCAATCAAGGTTGTGTTTTCACACTTTTGGAGTACTTGTGAATTTATTGTGATACGTATATAATATAGTAATATTTCTTCACAAAAAACGAAAACCGATAATACGTATGATTAGAGTACTAATCACACAAATAATTATTATGGTTAATATCAAAACAAAATTTGTTCAAATGTAACACAACATGCCTCCCAGGCAGCGGCGCCAAAATGATAGTTGTAGTAAATACGCCTTTTAGGAAAAAGAGCGTAAATGCGGTAAGTATTAAGCGTACGTTTAGGAAAACGTAAACACTTATGACCCAAAGGTGTGCGTCCGTTCTCAAGGAGGCTTGGTGTATGTGTTAAGACTTGATTAAGTTTGAGATTAATATTATTGAGAAGAAAGAAAAGAGAAAATGATGACGGTTACGATTATGATAAAACTGCGATGAAAGCTAAGACGTAAAACGTAAAACCGTAAAACGTGACGAAATTTAAAAATTACCCTAACAATTCCAAGAAAATCACAATAGATCCCTAAAAATGCAATTAGAGTTTACCAAAAATCAAAACTTGTTCAAACCTTTTATTTAATTAAATAATAATTTTTTAATGCTAATTAAAGCCCTAAAAATCAATTTAATTAATAAAAAGCCCAAAATAAAATTTTTCAATTTGTAAACCTCTAAAATAACTTAATTTAACTAAAAAGTATTTTTGAAAAATTTAAAACTAATTAAAACTATTTAAAATGATTAAAAACTAAAATTAAATATTAAAATAATATTAAAAATTCAAAATTTATAAAAATTCCAAAAACTTGCAAACTAATTTATTTTAACTTAATAAAACCAGAAATAAAAGTGAAATGACCAAATTACCCCGAATGGGGCTCCAAATGGGCCAAAATAGAAAACAGAATGCTTAATGGGCTTATTAAGGCCCAATAAGAAAAATGTTAACCAAAGAAGCCCAAAACTTCTAGATAAGCTTAAAATTCAATTTTAAACACAAAACTCTAAAGGCCCAAAAGCTGAATCAGTGCTTATCACAGCTTAATAGAATTCAGCTTATTCTTAATGGCCTTTTTGACCCATTAACCCATAAGCTAAGCCATAAGCTGAAATTTGACACACATCCTTCTTATGAGATTATAAAGCTGTTTGTAAAAAGAATTTTTGAAAAAGCTCAAGAAATAAGCCTGAAATAAGCCAAAGCTCTCTACACAAAATGATAAAATAGTCGTTTTCGAGTTCTAGACCACTTCAAGAGCTGATTTAAGTTGCAAAAGGTTTTAAATGACCAAACTAAGCTTAATCAACAAAAAGTTTTCAATTAAGCACACTTAATAAGCTGGAAAAAGCAATAAGCTGTTTTGAAAAACAAAAGTCAATTCGTTTTCTAGTCAAACTTAAAAGTCAAAGTCCAAAAAGCTCCAGATCAAGTAAATGGGTCAAATAAGTAAGAATGATTACAAAATCTAAGTTGTTGCACAATAGAATAAGCCAATATGGCTTATTAATAAGCTAACTGCCAATTAATACTATCAGTGGGAACTTTCAGTGGGAAAGAGTTCCCACTGCTTGACTTTTTTGTTTTGCTTTTTTAGAGTGAATCACTTGGTTTCTTTGGACAAACAAGACACTCCTATAACCAGTGAATTGTAGAGAGTCACAATCAAGCAAATAAACACAAAATCACCCAGCCAATTGATACAGTTTAATCAAAATGTGCACAGACATGATACAGACATCATAATAAGCAGGTCTGATGATATAAGCCAATGTTTAAGCTAGAATAAGCTGACCAAACTTAACCAAAAGCATACAAAAGCAATAATAAACCTAATTAAGAACAATCAAACTTGTTTCATGCAATGGCTTAAAGATTTAAGCTAGTTTCAAACTTATGTGACTTAAGTCCTTTTACTGATGAACACAAAGATCCTTTTACTGATATACTTGACCACGAATCCAATTTTAAAGCCCTAAATATACTTATCAGTTTGCAAGATATTTGTTTTATCACTTGTTAAACCTATTTACACATTCAATATAGGTGTTCACCAAGTTTCAACTTACAATAACCTAAAACAACTTAGTTATGCAAGATAATCAGATTTGGAGTTTCAAAGCACAAAGTAAACAGATTATTACATATAACCACCCAAAAATCAGATACCAACATACAATAACTTTAACCTCCTATTTACTTCTACCAAAACATGAACAAAACAGCAATCCCAAACACTAGTTAAGACTTTTTACCAAGATTGATTTTCAGTCCAAGAAAATGTTAAACATGCACTCAAACATCAATGACATGAACTAAGAACAAGTAATCAAGCATCAAACAACACCAAATAACAGCAGGCAACAAAATCACTTAGCACAAGTATTTTGGCCAAATTTGAACAAGGAAAGTACAAACTAAGGAATGTACATCCACACTCTCAAATCTAAGAGCTTATGTGGTAGCTTAACAACCACAAGCTTCCAACAACACCCCTGCTAAGATTCAACAACGTCAAGAACAGATTATATTAAAAAATGAAAATAAGCAGATTTCTTCCAAGCTTGTACCCCACTCTTTGAATCTTCCCAAACTAAGATCTCACTCCACCTTGATAATCTTCTTATCAGGGTGAGATGATCAATCTTAAGCCCAAAAACCTCAAGTGTTTGTACCAAACTTGGAAAAAAAATCAGATTTTTGAAAACCTTTGAACAAATTTGCAATAACTTAAAACCAATCTTTTGGAACTTAAAATCACAAACTTAGAACATAAACAACAAGATTAAATGATTGGAACATGGAATTCGTCACAGCTTTCAAACACTTTTTTTATTCACTTGAAACAAAGGATTTACAGAAACTTGACCAAAGAAAACCAAGAACAAAGGTAAATGTAATGAGCTAAACCCTTTATATAGAGGGTGTATATGTGTTCTACAAAGCTTAAAACTAAAAATCTTTAGTGATGAAGTACCGATTTTACCCTTGTGAAGTTTGAATATTTTGACTAAATTTGGACTTCTTGGCGTTTTGCTGAGATGCCAGTGGTGTAGATGTGATCTTGGACGTCCAAATGATGCGTAGGAATGAGGCATGAGCTTGGTTCGTTGATTCCCTGCCAAGGTTTATCTTCATGCTAGTTCGTGGGTCAGGGGAGGCTTCATGTAACAATTGTGATGAGGTGGCAACCAAGTTATGAGTTAGGTTTTGTTTAGTATGACCTTAATCTTAATTCTGGAGTAGATTAGGTTGTAATTGTTAGTGGTTAAGAAAAACCCAAATTTGGTTAAGAACTTGAAGAACATGGGTTTGATCTGTTTTGGGATTAAGTGAAGTGTTTAGCGCCAAGATTTAGTATAATTTAATCAGTTTAAACTGATTAAATATATACGGTTAGTGGATTAGTGAGGTGGAAAAAGGGTGGAGTGTGATTGGTTGTGGGGATTGAGTGGGTGAGGTGTCAAGCAGGGATAGGTCTAGGTAAGTTTGGTTGTCGTCCATGTTTAACCCTCCATCTCTCTTCTTTGTTTTATTCCATGTTTAACAGCCCAAAACTTGCTTTCCTTTGTAAATGAAGTTTTAAACTTCACACATTTGCCCCAAAAACTTTCCAAAAGTTTATCAAAGGACTTGTTTTATAATTTGATGATATTTGAAGGGCTGTTTTTGGTATGTATTCATTCTTCAAGGTCTTAACTTGTATTCTTGTCTTCATGGAGGAATAAAAGTGACAAGTCTTCAATTTTGAGGGACCATTCTTGCTAATTCTTCAAAGTTGAGGGTCCTTTTTGTAAATTTTACAAACTTTAGGGACCAAACTTTTAATTATGAATAAACAAGGGTATAAAGTATCAATTCTTCAATAATGAAGGACCCTTCTTGTACAATCTTCAATTCTTCAAGGACTTTTCTTGTAAAATCAACACTTGGGTCCGGTTCATTGTGCAGCTTCGTTTCTCGTGTTCGTTTTTATTGATTCTAGTGATCTTTTGTCATTTTCTCGATATCCGTACCTAAAATACACATTGAGCAAACACCAGCATATGTATGGCACTTTTTATGATATTTTAACCATTTTAAGCCCGTTTTAAACGATGAGACTATCTATAAAAGCAGTCTCATCAACTATCAACCACAATAACCTCCTCGCTAACCTCCACAACGTTATCGCCTTTTGAACTCGAACGTGTAACCACCCTCTTAAAATTAACATAGGAAGATTTATCCAGCAAATCTGTGTGTTTCATCGTATTGCCAGCGTCAGGGTTCATAGTCCTCGTCCTCTTCATCGGCTTAAGCTTAGAGGACTTCTTCATAACATGGTATTCACCGGTGGTGGAACCTCCGAAACCGGTGATGGGTTAACCACCATAGGTGGATTAACCATGGGGGGTTTTGGGATTTAGACATATATCATAGTGGATTGGTACGAGGTTAAGAAAGGATTAATGAAATGGTTAATAAGGTTTAATAAGAGGGAAAATAGACAAAAAGTGATCCGCTCAATAAACTGATTTAAAAGTAGATGAACAGGAATGATTTAATGGTGAAATGATATATCAATTTGTTTGTAATGAATAGGAGAACAAGTATCTAAAATAAAATTCAAGATCCCATGGTTGGATCTAAATTAGATGATGATTCTTTATAAAATACTTTAGGGTTTTTAAGTTAGAGAGAGAAAGTTTTAGAGAGAGGTCAGAGAATATGGTTTATTTCTAAATAAATTTTGCAAGTTGTAGAGATCCATTTATGTTTGAAGCAAGCTTCAAGAACATGGAATAAACGGTTTGATGAAGAAATCAAGAAGCTTGGTTTTGATTAAAATTCCGATGAGCCATGTGTATGTGTCAAAGCTAGTGGGAGTAATGTTGCATTCCTAGTACTATATGTGGATGACATATTACTTATGGGAAATAGCACTTTAATGTTGCAGGAAGTGAAAGCTTGGTTTAGCAAGTATTTTTCCATGAAAGATCTACGGGAGGCTGCATGTATTCTTGGAATTAAGATCACAAGAGATAGATCTAAGCGGTTGTTGTCTTTAAGTCAAAGTGATTTTTTTGATAAAGTTCTAAAGAAGTTTAGAATTGATAAATCCAAGAAAGGATTTGTTATAATGGGATAAAAGACGGACTTAAGTAAAAAGCAATGTGCAAATACACCTAGTGAGGAGAAACGCATGATGAAAGTTCCGTATGCTTCAGCGGTTTGTTCTATCATGTATGTGGTAAGATGCACTAGACCTGATGTTGCGTTTGTGTAAAATCTTTGTAGTAGATTCCAACAGAAACTGGGCGAGAAACACTGAACTGCTATTAAGACCATTCTTAAGTATCTTAGGAATACTAAAGATATGGAACTTGTTTGTTTATGGGGTTAAGAAGGAAAACAAGCTTCGCGTTAAATGTTATATCGATGCTAGTTTTCAAACCGACAAGAACGATACTAAATCCCAAACTGGGTATGTGTTTGTACTTAATGGTGGATCCGTGGACTAGAAGAGCAGTAAACAAAGCATTATTGGCATGTCCTCTACTGAAGCTGAATATGTTGTTGTTGAGGCTGCAATGGAGGCGTTCTGTAATAGGAAGTTTATTAGTGGTCTTGCTAGAGTGATACCAACTAATAATGAACCTATGGAAATGTTGTGCGACAATTCTGTCGCAATTTCCGTCGATGATGATCCTGGAATCATGCGAGGTGTTAGAAATTATCAAAGAAGGTTTCACTATATTCAAGAAGTTATCAAAAATGGTGAAGTCATCATTAACAAAGTTCACACAGATGAAAAGGTCACAGATCCTTTTACAAAACCAATGCCTTTGACTAAGAATTTTAAGCATGTTGAGTCTATTGGTCTTGTTCCTTCTGCTAGTCTCATGTAAATCTGTGATAAAGTTTATTTTATGTGTTAGTATTTGGACAATGGGTGTTTAAGAAATTGTTATCAATAAATGAATCAATTTTTATCGAAAATATTGTTTTCATTTCTTAATAATTGTATCCTATATTTTCATGTTTAATTCTTGAATATAGCGTCTATTTATGGCGTATAACATATATTCTAAATCTTCGTTGTTGATCATTAATATGGGAGTATTAATGAATTAAGACAATTATGAGGGTTGGTTGTATTTTGGAATACATATAGATGATTCTTCTATACTCATAGGTTATTCAATGTGGTTGAATAATTGGATTACCCCAACTTGTGTAGGATTCTTTATGGATCGGCGTCATTAAGAATCTACATAGATGGTAAGTATTGTGATCCTTAGACTTGAGATGCAAGTGGATCTTTGCATAGATGGATGGCATTTCTCGATTTAAGAAAAAGTTGTGTCATTCGCGTGGGCGGTTATAAAACTTATTTCAGAAGTGTTTTATTACATGTGTAAAAGGTACTTGTAGTCAAAATGGGAATTTTTTTGAGTATGATACATACTGGGCCCTCTCGTAGGATTAATCGGATGTTTGCATGGCCGTGGCCAAATGGTAGTTAAGAAGTTTCTTATTACATTTGGTAATCTTGATTGAATCGGAGAAACGAGAAACATAATGTTAATCCATTGAAATGACATATGATCCATATTCGTGATTAACCGTATCACTGACAAAAAGGATGCGGTATTGTTATTAAATTACCATAAGGTTAAAACAGTTTACTAGGAACCAAACTCGGGTGATTTTAGGAGCATTGATGGTGTTGCTAGACTACCCGTCAATGTTATTATTAAATTAAACTATAGCTACGACTTCCGTAAGTGGGAGCTGTTGGGAAGTGCGTAAGCTATAAATAGTATTTAATATGACCAAAAGTGTGTGGGCCTAAGGGGTCACACACTTAGACATCGAGATCATCTTTTAATAAATATATAATAAATATGGCTATATTTATTATGTATATTTAATTTAATAAGTTAATACTTAACGGTTGTTAATTAATAAGTTAGAAGGTTGAACGAGGATTAATTAATTAGACTTTATACATTAAGATAATTAATGTAATTACATTATTAAGTAAAATAGAAAGTCAAAAAGTCAAACCAAACACCCCCATGGTGATGGTCGGCCGATTAAGGGAAAGGAAAAGAGAGAAGAAGTTTTTGGTTCTAGAAGGTTAATTTCTTGGAGGTTAAGTTGTAATCTATTCCATAATTAAACCTGTAACTCACCTATATAAACAAAGGATTAAACCAAACTTTTTCTCCCTCTTTCTCTTGGTGTTTGACGGCAACAAAACCTACAAGGGTTTTCGGGTTTGATTTTTATTAAATATTTGCTTAATCAAGATCTAGCAATCAAATGTGATTGATTGAGGTGTTGTGTGGACTAAGCTTGGAGATATTTGATCTTATGGTTTTTGGTAATCGGTTTTGGTGTTGGAATTAGGGTTTGGTTGGTTGATTGGTTTTTGGTTACTTGATAATCTGTTCTTGGACTTAAGGTATTCATTTTTTATCTTTATGTTAATTACATTATGTGCAAAGTTAATCGATCATATCCGCTACATTTTACTCTTGATGCATGAATATATGATTCATATGATTGTTAAATTCCAACAAATATGTCACCGCTCAATTCAAAGTCTCGAATTGATTATCGCATTTTTGCAAAATCAATTAATAAAGGGTAGATTTCTTTCAAGATGATACTTTTATTATGATGCGGTTTCTCATTTATTGTGAGAAATCAAAATTAGAATAATCTCTCGAATTTTCTCAAATCTCATAAACCAAATATCACTTATTTTAGCAGCTACATACTTGGCACTTTTTTTCTCAGAGTGCTTAAAATTAGTATTGCTCTGATATAACCATTATTGGGATTTCTTTAAATGGTAAGTGTACTTCCAAATTTCATAAAACACACGTAGAGTATGTAGTTTAGTATCTAGATAATTCTCTCATTTAGCCAATTGTATTAAGAGAAATATTCTTCTTAATGTATTCAGGATGATAGATATTGGTACTCTATGACGACAGATTTTTTTCTTTCAAGCATAACCTTGTCAGAGTTTCTATACCATCGATGAAATATAGTTGACAATGATCCAGATGGTGTCATTCGTATCTTTAAGAAATTATGTAATGAAATTCATTACTTGTTCTTGCCTATTTCCATAAAGAAAATTCAGGTTGAACTTTTATAATTTAGATTTCAAAACTTCGTTAAGATATAAGTTGAATATTTAGTCAAAAGATCATGAACATATTGTTCAAAAATTTCAAAATATTATAATATAGATAAATTGACCTATCGGGTAATATTATAAAACAAAACAACACTTGCAAGAGATGTAAACAAAACACATTGATTTTATTGATAATACTAACATATGTTCTGAACACTTATTTATTTACAACATACAAATTAAAACGAAAGACAAGGAAATTTAAAAATTCGTCTTTTTCTAAGAATTTCGGGTTTGATGACTTGTCTCATAGCAGTTTTGACACTTGACTGTGCAGAGTCCTTTGTGATGCAGTGGAGAAGTCTTCCAGCATTGAATCCAATAGATTTGGGAAAATTAACTGGGTTGGGAGGAAGGTAATATAGATAGGGAAAATAAGGATCATAGGAAATATTTATGTAAAACCCGCTTAAAATACATAAGAACATTAATTACATGAAAACACGGATTAATTAAAACTTTATAGTTAATTAATATACGACACGTATAATGAATAGTTAATGAATAAATACAAGTATTACGTATGTAATTAATACACGATAAGTATTTACATATAATACTTAAAACACGCCAAGGATTTAAAACACAAGATTAAAACAGGATCACACACGATAATTATTTAAAACACGAAAAACGGAACACGTATATATGAAGGGGGTGTTTGGACGGCATAAGAGAGAAGAATCAAGATGGGCCAAGCTCGGCCCATTAACCAAATTTTACATACATCAAAACTTTCCAGTGAAAACATTTTTACAGTTTTATCAAAAAAATAAGAACCCTACTCTCTCTCTTCTTGCCGCCGGCTCCACCAAGCAAAGAAAAAGGAAAAGAAGTTGTTGATCTTCGATTTGGTTAAGGTTATTTTTTGTATTCTTAATCCTAAATCAATACATTCATACGGTATCACTAAAATCTTAATTCTTTTCTTTTATTATTAATTCATGAATTATGTTAGATTAATAATAAGAGCATGTTTATGGAAGATTAAAACATGTAATAAAAACAAGGCCTAATAGATTTTGGTTGGTATGTCACGGGAACCGAGACCATGAAGGTCTCAGTGGTGTTTGTTCTCGGCCAGCCGCACCCTTAATAGGGGCGATGGCTGTTTTGTTTAGCCAGCCGCAACAGCCAAATCCCCAACGGGGGATCGTTTGGTTTAGTAGTGGCAAACCGAAAGCATTAAGGCTATATGTGGGTATTTAGGCCGAGCAAGGGGAACCGGTAGAAGTTGTGGGTTACGTTGGTCAGGCGGTGGCAACCACAGCCTTACAGCTATGGTGGTTGCTGGTGGTTTGAGCCAAAGCCGAGACCCCATGGCCTTGGTGAGGGTTCGGTTTAGGGGCTCGGGTACACATGAAAAACACAAAGGTGTGTTTGGCTATTATTTTACTAAATTAAATTAAAAGGTTAATTTAATAATTAATTAATCATGTTATTTGTAATTTAATTAATTGAGACTTAAGATATAATTATTTGGTATAATTATCATGATATTAAACATGGTCCTATTAACTAAAATTAACTTAGGTTATAATAATTATTAATATAATTATTTCATGGTATAAGTACATGTTACATTTAATTAATTAAATTAAGAACTTGGCTTATTAGTTAATTACATTTTAATCATGGTTTACTTAAATTAATACTATACTTTAATTTAATTATACAATTATCAGTTAAGGTAAAGTTTTATTAATATAAATCATGCCATATATTAATTAATAATTACTTATAACCCATGTATTATATTATTACTTAATAATCATTATGTTAAGACTAAAGTATTTATTATTAATAAACTTTACTATATTCTTACATTTAATAAATCATGACTTATAATATATGCTTATTAAACTTTAGCTTATATTATATGCTTACTAATCTTGTGGAAATCCTTTGAGAAAAGCTTTTATCATTCTCTAAGAATTAGTGATAGGATATAATTCTGCTAACTCTTGAAAATTTCTCAAATAGTCCTTGAGATTATTTCCTGTTGTCGTTAGATAGCATAATTCCTTTTTCACTTTCTTGATTTCGATTGAAGGATAATATTGCTTTATTAGGAGGCAGTTAAAATTTGACCACGTCTGTAGGATCTTAGTTTTCTAAGGATTAGACAAGTTATGGATTATCTATTGAATGATGATAAATGGAAGAACTTTAGAGAGAGAAAGAAGAGAGAGAAAAGAGAGAGTTAAGAAAGATGGAAATGTGATTAATGGAATGGTAAGTGAACCAACAACCCCTCCTAACATGCTAGGAGGGGGGTTTATATAGCCCACCCTACATGTGGGCTATATGGGCCATATTGGATCACGAGCCCAATATCATTGGAGTGACCGATCCTTTCTAAATACGTAAAAACGTATTTCCAACAATCTCCCCCAAAGGGAGGTCACTCCAAGTTACAATGTCCTAAATAGTCTATAGCTCGTGATCTATGCTAATAATGATGTGACCGAGACTTTCCATGGAAAAACGTATTTCCAACAATCTCCCCCAAAGGGAGGTCACACCATTTTACAAAATCTTAAACCTAGCATACTATGCTTGAGTCTTCGATCTTGTTCTTGTGAATATGCTGATGAGATCTTTGACTTTAGTCTTGAGCATGTTCTCTTGTCTTGACCTTGTGCATTCATCACTTGTGATATTCGCCTCTTCGTGACTTCATGTTCCACACACTTATACCTTTATAATTCTTGAAAGCTTTAGAGTTTGATACAGCGGAAGACTTGATCTTCAGACTTTCTTGAATTCGTTGAAGTACTGGGTGTATGCAGTATAAGCATGTGGGGACGACTTCTTGTTGGATTCCGCAACGCCACCGTCTTCAAATGCCGCAACATAAGTAGACACGAAAGAAATGGCTTTGAACATTTCATTCTAAATCGGTAGCATTTTACCTCCGGTCGGTGAAGACCGTTGGACGATATTAGATATCGTACCCGTGACGGATAGTTTCAATTAAGTAACTTCCTGACAGGATTTCGCGGGTAAACCCGTTCTCTTTATTCGACCGTCCAAAGCTGACTGCGAACATAAAGAGTGAATCATTTGGATAATAATATCCGCATGATTTGAAGCCGTCAATTCATGTTCCTGGAACAAGTGAAATTCAATTAAGAACCGCACCATCGTTGCTTTCCAGTTGTCACAAGCTTGATTCGTATAGAATCTTGCAAGTTACCTACCAAGTGTTGTTTGAGGTTAACACTAGAAGGATTTCCACTCATCACCGTGAACACAACGGTATCACTCTGAGTGTTCTGGCAAGATCACTGAGATATTGCGTAGAGGCCTGGAACGTGTTTAAATTCATTTAAGAAATAAACAGCTGTTGCTTTCCAGTTATCACAAGTTTGATTCATAAAGAATCGCACAAGTCACCTACCATGAGCTTTTTGATATTCGCTCAAGAAGGATTTCCATCTTCATTGTAAATACTTTCGTATTACTCGGATGTTCAGGCAAGATCATGAAGATTTTGCGTAGGACTCTTAAGATCTTTCTTACTTTTCACAGTGTGTGAAGAAGCAAGGAAATATGAAAGTGTGTCCTAATGAGATATTTGATGATCTCAAATGGCTCTAGACTCGATCGTGCACTTTGGATTTTAGTGATCGGAGGCTGGAGAGGAGTGCCACCTTTTCAATACCAATTTATTCGGAGTGAATAAATCAATAGATAACGTGTTGTCTCCGTGTGATTAAAACAAATATCTTTTAAGAGATATCTGAGTTAGCTGGGATGGGCTGTGCTTTGCATCACTGGGTCCATGATGTCTGTCTTCAATATCAAGAATCATTAAACAATGATCTTAATAGCATATGTATTGACCCGGTTTCTGCCTAAGTTGTAAGGAGGGCTTCTTTCTTTACACCCTTTATCTTTACAATTCTTTTTCATTCTTCAACCCCTTCAATGCTTACCAATACGTCATCACTAGCACCTTGTTGTGATTGTTCCAGTGCTAACTTAAGTACTTGGTCGGCATTCAGCTACGTTCACAATCTTTCTCCATCTTTCCTAAGGACTACTATTTCTAGCTATGGAATGTCCTTGGGAAGATTCCTCCGGTTCTAGAGGAATCATTGGACTTTAACCTATCCTACCATCCTTATGTCACCACAATCTTCACCGTCGTGAATAGAGATGTTTTGGGTAAGTGTATGTCACCATGAAATCCATTTTGATAGTGCAAATCCATTTTGCTCCCCCTTAACATATGCCACAATATCCGAAAACATTTCGCACATGTCGGGATGAGCTAGCACGTTAAGTCAAACCATTTGTGATTAATCATTTCCCATATTAAATCATATTTTCTCCCCCATATTAAAAATATTAACCCAATCGATGTTTTTAATATCAATTGATTTAATAGCATTTTAAGAAAATTTTGGGAAGAAAAATGCAAAGCCAATTATCTTCATGAATTACACAAGCTCCCCCTCAAATTAATGAGGGTGTACTTGAAACGTAAATTAAATACCTTTTAAACACAAGTGTAAGGTATTTATCACGTGCAAAGATCAGATATGGTAATGTATTCACAAGATTAGCAATTTATGAGGTTGGACCTGAATGATGGAGAACATCATATGAAAGAAGCACATGGTTCTTGTTCACGAATGTTGGTCGCCTCATCATGTCTGAAGTTATCTCTTTACTCCATGTGTACGATTGATATCTTTGTCTTGACATCAACATGTGAACTTGGCACTTTTAGCGTCAAAGATTCTGATTGCTGGACAATCGCTCCCCCTCAATTGCTGACCCGTGTTCTATTGAAAGAGCTGTAGTCGCCGTTTGAGTAGTCGCATCGTCGAGTATGTAGATATCAATTGTAAATTGCTACGGTTGGTAGAGATGATAACTTCATAAAAACAAGATTTCTCTTGTTTTAACAAATAAATGCACTGACACGTACATATATCCGTGTTAGATTGTGTTATAAAGTAAACACAATCCCTTACATGGTTGTAAAGTAAACCATGCCCGAGAAAATGAATTCCCGTTGTTAAGTCAAAGCTTTCCGGTGAAATGCTTGACTTGATTATGAAAAGCGGGTTACTATCTGAAATAATAGCAAACCATTTTGAGCATGTTTTAAACATTTGAACTTCTGCTCGAACTTTATTTACAACCCCGTGTCATTATTGAATGACATTTCTAGTATCGTAAATATTATCGATTCCAGAAGACATGCTCTTTTTATCAAAACATTTTTTGAACACACAATTTTGAAAGATTTAGAAAAACCTTTTTGAGAAATTCTCGAAAAATTGTGTTCAACGTTTTGAAAACCAATTACTTGAGCTTAAGATGTTGAATATCTTGTAAAACGAGCTCAAGTCCGAGAAGTTGTAAACTTCCCGTTGTTAAGGATAAGTTACCATCGGCGAGAAACTTTCCTTTTAATTGAAGAACGAGTTCTAAGCTGACATTTACTTAGAAGTCGTTTTCATGAGCTTGAAAAACTTTGAATGTTTTAACGTAAAGCTCATGACCGAGAAAGGTGAATTTCTCGTTATGAGGAAAAGTTCTCTTATTTAAAAGATACACTTTCCTTTCTGAGCTTAAAACTTCGAATGTTTTAATACAAGCTCATGACCGAGAAAGGTGAATTTCTCGTTAAGAGGATAAGTTATCATAAAAGATAATCTTTCCTTTATTTTAAGTTCGAGTTACAGTCTGACATTTAACTGTAAGTCATATACACGAGCTTAAAACCTTTGAATGGTTTTAAAGTAAGCTCGTGTCCGAGAAAATTTAATTTCTCGTTGTAAGGATAAGTTTATCATCGGCGATAAACTTTCCTTTATTTGAAGCACGGGTTACCATCTGATATTTAATGATAAACCATATACACGAGCTTAAAACCTTTGAATGGTTTTAGGGTAAGCTCGTGTCCAAGAAAACTTAATTTCTTGTTAAGAGGGTAAGTTACCGTTACGTGGATAAACTTCCCTGTCTCTGAAGTCCGGGTCGTCGTCTGTCATTTAACGAAGAGCCATGATGCATGAGCTTAAAAACTTGGAATGTTTTTTATATAAGCTCATGCCCGAGAAAAATGAATTTCTCGTTTTTAGGATAAGTCATCATCGGGATGAACTTTCCTGTCTTTTGAGAGCGAGTTACAGTCTGTTATGTGACTGTAAGTCCTTGTCACTGTAAGCTTAACTGGAAATCCCCTGAGACACTTGTTTCTTAGATATCAGCTTCTTTAGCAACCAAACTCTGAGAGTGTCCTTAATTGAATGGTATACAATGATTGGACCGCTTCGTTCTTTTGGAACATCCTCTTTGGTACCTGCATTCTCATTTGGAATTTGCATGCTTTGATATGGGTTAGCGATATCTATCTTAGAAGCAAGTGGGGGTTCACAGTTTTCTTTTCTTGTGCTAGAGGTGACCTGAGGAGATGATTCACTTGTCTTAGCTGGTAAACGTTTCCTTTTATAGAAAACCTTAAGTTCAGGCTTAAGTGATGTATCCTCCTTTTCAATTTCCTCCCTAGTAATCTTAGTAGAATCAGAGACTATCCTAGTTAAAGGGCACTCGTTTTCTACAAGGGTGAAAATTCTACCAGTGGGGCGCCACATTTTACCGATGGGTTTGATTTTGGCAACCCACTGGGATTTAAGTCTAGCACGGGAGTTCACCTCATTAAGTAGTTTCTTGATACAAGAATCATGATTTGCCGTAAAGACACATTTTCTACATGTTTTACAAGTAGCATATTTAATGTCCGAGTAAGATCTAGAATTCCTGGACGATTGATTGATGCTCCTAGGATGTGACATGCAACGGTTAGCAGTGTTGGGTAAACTAGAAGGCATCTGACTAGGTTTGAAATTCCTATTTCTTACTTGTGTCTTTTGCTTAGCTTCCCTTAGACCAAAAGTATGGCGAACGTCATTTGAACTAGTTCTAGACGTATTCTTTGGACTATGTCTAGGGAAATTAGAGGCAATCATGTGATTAGGTCTTGCAAAAGCTGTTTTAGTCACATTGGGCCGAGATGGTGGAGTGACTGTTCTAGAAAGATGAACCATATCAACTTGGGAGGCAAACCGCGGTCTCGAGGATTGTGATCGCTCGGATCTAAATGCAGTAGGTTGTCTGACAGTCGGTTGTCTGACGAACTGATTTGTAGGCGGTTTCCCCAAGATTGATGGTTTTTCAAGCTTAGTGTCCACACTAGGTCCTTTAGTTTTCCGCAAATCATTTTTCAACGCAGCTATAGCAAATACCTTTTCCTGTACTTGAGCCTTTAAGGTCTCATTTTCTTTGAACAACTCATCTTGGGATGCCAACTTAGATTCAAGCAACTTAATTTGTTTCAAAAGATTATCCTTTTCAGCTTTAGAATCTAGAACAGTTTGATCCAATTTTCGTTCAAGAACAACGTTTGACTTTTCAAGTTTTTCAAAATATGTTTCAAATTTCTCCGTTTTCTTCGAAAATTCAATTTTGGCATCCTCAAGCTCTTTTGATTGCTGAGCTAAAATCAGTTCAAGCTCTTTAATCCTGGAATCAGAAGCAGTTAATGAAGCAGTTATAAGACAATTATCATGATGTCTAGCATTTTGAACACTTTCTCCCCCATTATGACTCACATCGGATGAATCAGAAGTGGTATTTCTATCACTCTTTTCCATCCCATGTTTGTCATAGTTAGGTTCAGAATGCTCAATATGCGGTATTTCATCAGCATATACATCATCAACATTACATTGTACCATGTCCGCAAGCTCTTCGTCATTAACGGGTAAGGTGTCATCAAATGAGATCTCGTGAACATTGCCTGATGTGCCACTGATATCATGTTGTCCTCCTGATTCCGTGCTCTTGCCATCGTTAGGCTCCAAGTTGTCAACCGTATGACCATTCTCCTCTTGTATTTGCATCATAGATTCTTGCACTCC
This sequence comes from Glebionis coronaria, assembly GCA_025667525.1. NCBI lineage: Eukaryota > Viridiplantae > Streptophyta > Magnoliopsida > Asterales > Asteraceae > Glebionis > Glebionis coronaria. The sequence goes on along the minus strand of CM046879.1, from coordinate 172,004,823 downwards.
ATTATCATACACTTGGTGAAGTCTAGATCTTTCATAAATCGAAGACGAAACTGATGTCATAAATTTCAACAGTTTATCACGGAAATCTTTAACATCGTTCTGTGTGTATTGAAAAAATGACCGGCATATCTCTGAATTGTCATACTTGATGATATTGAATTGGAGGAAAGGCGTGAGTTGTGTCACAAGAGCCTGATATGCAGTTTCTGATGCAGAGTGATTAAAGTCTTCTTTGTGAAGTTGCTCAGCTAGGTGGTCCAAGTTGAGATATAGTGAATTGATGAATGTATAATGATGTTGACCAAAGAGTGTCACAAATTCGCTTCCTCCTTGAACCCATGCAATAGTCCTAAGATGTGACTGAAGTAGTCGACATGAAATTATACTACTTTCTCTAGCTGTGTTTTGCATGTGATGCAAGTCTCCCTCTTGAAATTTCGAATTCAAAGACTCCATTGAATTATGATAAAAAATGATCGTGATTGTGGTTGAATTCGGGATTTTATGAGTCGTGAATAAAATTGACTAAACCGAAAATTGAATTCACGGGATTTTAGAAACCAACTAAGAAATCGTAACAAAACTGGTAAATATCCTCGTTTGGTGATATAACTCTTTTCTCGACAATTTTTGACGGCTAAACAATGATAAAGCAAACCCGATCACAAATCCGGAGCCACTAACAATAATTGTCGTCACTTTGACTCGACACTTTCGTCTTCAAATCCGGCCACAAAGATATTTCCACTTTTTTTTTTTTTTTTTTTTTTTCAAAATACCCGCCTCAAAATAATGTACCAAAAAACTAATATATAAAATTAATCTTAATGATAAAAAATTAACTTTAAAATTTTGTAAATTAAAAAAAAATTAGCTTAATAAAAATAATGAAAAAAAAAAAAAAAAAAAAAAAAAAAAAAACTAAAAATAGAAATGAAAGTATAGAAAAAGAAAAGTAAAAAAATCTGAGAATCGTTTTTAAAAAAAAAACTGACAGTTTTGATTTGTAAAAAAAAAAAAAAGAATACCCCCACGTGGCTAACTTCCCTAAAACGTGGCAGAGATAGGCTTGGTTAACTTTGTTTTCTCCGTCCTTTTTTTTTTTTTTTTTTTTTTATCTCTCCCCACACAACCCTAATATAAACCAATCAACCAAAAGCCCTATTTTCTCTCAGACAAAATATCGCAGCCACCTCCCTATTTTCTCTCAGGCAAAAACGCTGCCACTTCCAAACTAATCAATCAAATCTCTAGTTAAATCCATCGAAGATTCGTAAACACCAATAATACCATCACGAAACACAAGTCCCAATTCAATATATCTTAATCCCGAAACAATTAATCAAATAAACCACTGTAAATCCCACGAGTTATGTTATTTCAGACGAACCGTATGATGAGTCGTCTAGAATGAAACAATCGAAAGACGAGGCTTCAAGATCACTTGAGTTTGGTCTCAGGTAGGTGTTTGTTTACATGCATGTCAGTTTTGTTCAAGAGGTGAGGTCATTAAGAGTCTTTGATCAATGATGGGTTTGTTTTAAACTTATAAATCTTAGAAAAGATTTTGAAAACAAAAGTTTAAGCAATCTGAGATCTGTTAATTGATTTTCGATTTTTTAAAGATCTTATGAAAGTATTATAAATCGTAAATCGATTTGCAAACTGAGATGGAGTTGTTTTCTGTTGAGGTCATGTCTAGAAACGATGGGGGGTCGAGTCTGTTGAGGTTTTGGGTGTGTTTGTTTGTTGTTGGTCGAGAGATGAGAGAGTCTGAGAGAAGTCTTGAGTGTGAGGTTGGTTGTGTCTGTGTAGTCGAGGGATGAGAGTCAGACGAGGGAGTATATGTGAGGTGAGGGTTTTTGCCTTTTGGTCAGTTTTTAAATGGTGGAAACTGTTTTGATGAAGTTTTTTAATGGTGTTTGTATTTGAGTCAAAAATGGGTGTATTGGGTGGGTAACACGAGAGGTTGTGAGTCGAGGGTGTTGCTTGGGTTAGAGTGAGTTTTCGAGGGTAAGGGTCTAGACGAGGGAATATTTGGGGTTGTGTTGCGAAGGTTTGATCGAGTCAGGTTTGGAGTCGAGGGTGTGAGTCCATGGGTCGATGGTGGGTGTTGGGTTTTTGAGTTTTAAGTCGAATCAAGGTCTTTGGTCTTTTGTGTTGGTCATCGCAATATTGCAAAACAAACTCACCATCGCAATAAAACTACTTCCATCGCAATGTTTTAATTTTTCATCGTAAAACAGTCAAAAACTTCCATCGCAATATTCAAAACTTCCATCGCAATGTCTATAAAATTTTTGGCAGAGTTTCGACTCTCTTTTCCTTAAACCCGCGCAATTGTGATCGCAAAGTGCAATCGCCACCCACGTCGGAATAAGATAAACTGAAACAGTGATCGCAAAGTAGAACCCGAGGGTTATTGCGATCCAAATGTCGAAGTATCGGAATAAAGGCAGCAGCTTACTTATCGGAATGGGACAAAAAAATTAAAGCATCGGAATGATAAACCCTTTTGAGACAAAAAATGTTTGATAAAAAAAAACAAAACAGAAAGAACAAAAAAATTGAAAACCGTAAACAACTACTTAAAAAAAAAAGGATTAAGATAGGATAATAAAAAAAAAAAAGGGATGAAATATCTGTAAATTTAAAAATGAAGTTGTCTAAACAGAGACAAAACTGAAAAATATATATATAAAAAAAATGGATTAAAATTTGAAAATGGATAAAATTTTTAAGAGAAAATAGACGAAGGAAAGAAATATTATAGAAGAAGAAAAAAAATTACCACCAAAACAATAAATAAAACTTGCTAATCCAAAGAATCAACCATGCTCTTGATACCAATTGTAGGATCTTAGTTTTCTAAGGATTAGACAAGTTATGGATTATCTATTGAATGATGATAAATGGAAGAACTTTAGAGAGAGAAAGAAGAGAGAGAAAAGAGAGAGTTAAGAAAGATGGAAATGTGATTAATGGAATGGTAAGTGAACCAACAACCCCTCCTAACATGCTAGGAGGGGGGTTTATATAGCCCACCCTACATGTGGGCTATATGGGCCATATTGGATCACGAGCCCAATATCATTGGAGTGACCGATCCTTTCTAAATACGTAAAAACGTATTTCCAACAATCTCCCCCAAAGGGAGGTCACTCCAAGTTACAATGTCCTAAATAGTCTATAGCTCGTGATCTATGCTAATAATGATGTGACCGAGACTTTCCATGGAAAAACGTATTTCCAACAACGTCATCCTATGATCTTCTTCTATTCCAATGGGTTGAGAAAAGAAATTCCACCAAGATAACGCTTCACTAGTCAAAGTAGTGGTAGCATGCTTTACTTTGTGATCCTCAGCATAATTATTATGAGAGAAAACTAATTCAGTTCATTCAATCCAACGAGCGATACTAAATAGTATCTTTGATTCATTAGAATTTATATAACTGACTAGTTGTAGAATTTACTTTTGGAATACTATTTCTTACAATCTTGAATGTTGGTATTTGCAAAGAGGCAGCAACACCATCATCAATTATTCGTTGAAAACCTTTAGAAGTTATAGCAAAAGACGTTGAAGTCCTTAGATGTGTCATTATGAAATTAGAAGACAAATTTTTTTTGAGGTTTAGATACACTTGTCTATTAAGCATTTGTCATATGTGTATAAATATAACTCTTTAAGAGCATATTTTCCAAAAATTTAAAGGCACGTCCTAATATATTGGTTATTTATTCATATCTGAGGGTAATAAATCCAGGAGATGAATATACTTTCCAAGTCCACAATAGATTTATAAAGATATTATTTAGTTATAATCATTGTATGTAAAAGCTTGTCTCGTATAAGGCAAGCTACCAAATAGACTTGAGAAGTCCTTTTTAGTTTAAGAGAATATCTTTCTTTTGCTAAAATTCTTTTAAAGACACATACTTCGTCGAGTATTCATCTTTTCTAAAATTATAACGTGAAGACAACGGAATAGAGATAACAAGAATTCGGAGAAAAAGAAACTTTTATTTATTAACAACTTGCTTTGTTGATGAACATGCAAGCTTCTTTGTTACATAAAAGAAGTGTTGTAAAAAACGGGCTAGGTGGTCATACTCCACCTCGATTAATGGCTAGGCGGCCAAGCTAGGCGGAAAAGTTAAAAGGCGGTCAAACAGCCGCCTAGGCGGCGTCTAGACGGAGCTAGGCGGCCTATGCGGTCCAAAAAGTCAAGAAAGTCAACAAAAAGTTAATATTGTTTTAGAAAAAAATATAAAGGTTTCTTTCTAATATATAGTGCTCATATTTTATTTTAATATAACATTTTAAAATAAAAGATAAATGAACGATCGTAAACATAAAGCAATGGGTTTTTCATATGAAATTGGAACCAATTGAATTATTTATTCACGTTTGAAGTTTTAAGTACTCAAATTGTTATGTTTATTTGTCTATTTTGCAACTATTAAACTATTTGAACTTAGAATTATCTGAAATTAGAAGTATATTTTTATGTGATGCATTATATTAATAATACTTATATGCATAAAATTCCAATCCGCCTAGACGAATTCCGCCTCAAAGGTGGTCGACCGCCCGACTAGCGCCTAGCAATTTCTACAACCTTGCATAAAATTAAATACTAAAGACTCATGCTAAAATATTTACAAATCTTTTAAGGAAGCTAAAATATTTACATACTAGTCTATTTCTTTTTCTTGAGTTCCTTAATATCGTCCAGAAGTCCTTTGTTATTTTCTCGATGTCTAACTTGAATATCTTCAACAAGTTTCTCCATTGTTGTCATTCTTACTCGAGCTAAAGTTACTTCTTCGCCATTCAACATTTTCTTATGTCGTAAATCAGGATTCTAAGTGCGTACTTCCAACAAATCCTTCTCCAATTTTTCTACTTCTTGTTGCATAATCGTCCTTCCATACTTGAGACTTTCAAATTCATATTCTAAATCTTCAATATGTTTGGGAGGAATTTCATCAAGATGATTGAAAACACTTTTCATTAGTTCTTCATAGGTACATTAGGGAAATGGGACATTAGTGGAGGCTTGAGATGAAGGAGTTTGACATTGCGAAATAGGTATATTTTCATAATATGGTTGCTGATTATTTTGAAGAGATAAAGGGTTAGGGAAATTATTAGCAGAAAAGGGCTAACACCAAAGGTTTAGGGAAATTCATAATGTAGATATTTTCCGATTCCAAATCTGATTTGACGAGTAGGAAGACGTATTTCTTAAGACGTCGATAAAATAAATTATTTATATAGTACTTAACACTACATTACCTACACATAAACATGCTATTTCTTAACATAACATCACTACGTATATGTAAACATAATATCACTATTTATGCAAGATCGTCACTTACATATCTTTCTTGTAGCAGCACGGGTTTTGACGCGGAGATTTTACTTAGAGTTATTTAGAAAAATCAGTTATAGTCAAGATTTTAATTTCTTGTTCTCTATAACTTGGCTCTGATATCAATTTGTAGCACCCCCATTTTAACCTTAACACAATGAAACATCAATTTGTGGTATTACTTCATTAAATCGAAGACACAATAATACAAAACAACTCAAAAGCGTGTTTCAATAAACTTTATTTATTTATTATTAGTTATCATTCAAAATTAGAGATTTTTAAACAAAACAACTGTACATATAATGTACATCACAGGTTCTCGAGATCTAGAAAATAGGTTTAAACGATAACAATTTCAAGTCTATATCTCTCCACCTCATCCTTATGTTTCCCCATGCTATCAATCATCAATACCTGAGATATATGCTTAAAATCAACATAATGGTTGAGTGAATTAGTAGGTTTATAAATCATTTTGAATACAATATCCTTTTTCCTGAGCTACGTTATTATTCGCTTATAAATTAATAATTGTTCTACTACATGCTCATGATCCCGCTGCTAGAAATATCGGAAACCAACAATTGCCCCGTCTGCCAAACTATCATGAGTTTAGCTTAATAAAGTATATCCGTTTAGCCTAGGTAGGAACCTTCAGCATTCCAGCAAGTGTAACTTGCCCGGATAGGTGATGTCAACCCCCAAATAGTACCATTTATAATCCTCATTTTATAGAAATGGTTAGTGGTTCACAATTAAAAAGGGATTTTAAGGCGACAGTGAACATAGTGTCAATAAACATATCTAGGAAGCATACCAAAAATAATATTATTCCAATTTATCATATATCCCTCTAACGGGTTTTCAAATCATTTATAAATTAGATCTAGTGAGGGTATGAACTCCAAAGATTCTGAATCTCGTCAGATTATATTTCAATCACAATTTAACAACTTAGTCTCACCAACCTGGATTAACACATTTATATAGTATCAAGTCTCTGATCTTGAGTTCAATCATTTTAAGTATTAATTATGTATTCTTTTATTTATAAACTCTTGTAATTATAAAATCATTGTTCGGGCCATCATACTCAGAAGCCATTCTATATACGTTTGAGGAACGAGGGCTCTTTAAATCGTAAACCCAACCACTCATTCCAGAACGTAATATCGAGATGAAACATCTTTGTATAAAGCTCCCTACTAACATGATACATTATATATTTTAGAAACTTCTCCAAAGATTAGAATATTATTCCATTATTACATTTTATATCCTTTAGTTTCAAAATTGGCATAAATAGTCCCTCTAGTTATATAACTTTAGAAAATAGATTTTATCATACAATTTTTATCCATATACTTTCATAAATGACAAAATGATCCTTAAAATTTCTAAGTTTGGGATATTTACATTTTTAGCCCATAAAGTTATAAGTTAAGTATATTTACACTTTTAACCCTTAAAGTATATAGTTTTAATATTTACAATTTTAACCTTATAAAATTAACCTTAAGTTTTAAAACTTTAAAAATCAATCCTTATAGTTATAACTTTAGCAAAATGACACTTTTGGCACAAAATGTTTATAGTTTCAAAAATGACAATTTTAGTCCCTGGACCTGTTTAAAATTACATAACAACCTTAATATTGTACAAAAAGATCTAAGAACTTAAAAAAAAGTTTATGAACATATTTCAAATCATAATAAAATTAATTTTTCAGATCTATAGCTTTTGAAATGAATTAACTCATTATTTCATGTAAATTGCAAAACTAGGGTTTCATTGCATCTTTAGCTTATAGTTTCTAGTTTAGCTTATTATATGAACTAAGTCTTATTATAATAGCTTATTAAAATCTTATTAACATTATAAAAAAAGTCTTAAAACAACATTATAACAAGATCAAATATTATTTAACATAGTGATTACCTAGGTAGCTCCAAAATGATTTCTAGGGCTTGTTATGAACACAACTTGTTCACAAAGCTTCAAGAGCTTTAAAGGATTCCTTATAGGCCTCTTTTATGGTGTTATAATTATCTTATAACATTTTTGTAAGTGGAAAATCAGAATGGGTATGGTGGTAAAAGAAATCGAGGTACTAGTTGAAATGAGTGGAGTTTGCCCCTATTTTTAGTAGTTTTCAAGCCATAGCCTTCAAGCAAGGCTTAGAAACGTGTAAGTCTTGTAGTTAAGTGACTAATGGATGCTAGGGAAGCCAAAGGGAAGTCTAGGAATGACTCATGGAAGCTAGGATCAAAATATCTAAGATTTGTGGTTCATAATAGGTCACAAAAAGTTTTTGATGAGAATGAAGATGTGTAGCCTTCAAGTAGCTTATGCACCTACTTGAAAATATCTCAAAATATAAATATTATCAGATCCTAAGTTTTAAATTAGGAGGGAAAGATCTTAAATGGGATTTTGGAGGGAAAAAGCAAGTCGGATCCTAATTCGAGGGCTTGTAACTTTATGGTTTTGTAATTCTTGTAATTAAGGTTTTAAGAATTTAATTAGTGATAGATTAGGGTTTAGTTAGAGTTTATACATTTTTATTAGGAAGTTTGGGTCATTGGTTTGAATCTTAACATTGGTTTGAAGTGAAATTTGAAAGAAAACATAGCCGGATTAGGCTTTCTAATGATCTAAGGTTCAATCCTTGTTAAAGTCATTATTCTTACTTTAGATACTAATTTAAAATTAATTTATACATCCTAAATTGTCTTTAATGTGTTCATGAAGTCTCTACACTTGGTTTACTAAGTTATTCTAAGTAAAAATGTCTAAAGGGTGAAAATATATATTTTGACCTAAATTATAAGTCATGCATTGAAATTTTGTAACTTATGCATTAGGGTACTTGTAATTTATCTTAAGATGATTTTATAGCCTAAATGTAATGTTATTAAAGTTTGTACACTTGTCCTAAAATACTATGCATTAATTCTAAGTGAAATTGGTAATATAAAGGTTTTTAGGTTACCATGCCTAAGTGACTTGTACCTTGGGTTATTTGTGTTTACATCATTTTCTTAGCTTATTCTAGAGCTTATATGATGTGTTTAAGGTTTCTAAAGATTATACACACTTAGTTTAACGAGTTATATAAGGTAATCATATTCTAGGAGGTAATAGGCTTAATTAGAATCATATGCTTTGAAAACTTGTACTTTGTGCTTTAATTATTTGTACATTTACTTGAAGTTAAAAGTATGATACTTAGTTGAGTTAAATACATGATAGATACTTAGATATACATCATAGAGGTTGTTACATTGAGGTTGGGTTAATATCCTAAATCAACGTTAACGTATGTTTATTATTTATGTACTATAGATATTGTGAGTTTGTGCGAAGACTGTGTATTGTTTTGCATAAGGTGAGTTGTACTAAGCCCCTTTTACTCTTTAATCTTTTGAGCTGAAAATGATACTTTTATGTTTTATAAAATGCCGTTATGTTATTTTTAAGTGATATGAACATATGTGTGTATGAGTATGAGTATGAGTGTGAGTATGAGTGTGATACACTACACATGGCGGAGTGCGCATGGGTATAAGACGCGGTCATGTGTGAGAGTGTAGTATAGACACGACCGGAGACATCACATGCAGTTTGGTGGGGATTTTCCGGAGTGCGATTCCTTGAAGTGGAGGTTCGCCACCTTCGTCAGGATGGTTGGATCTAAGCGCAATTCTGTTTGATTATAGTTAGAAATCATTATGATACTGTTAATAGATAGTATATGATATAGTCATGCGTTGGTTATTATGATTGATATGTTGTTTATATGTTCATGGTGTTATATGCATGCGGTAATTGATTGTTTTTAAACTGCTAATCTCACCAACCTTTGTGTTGACAGATTTAATATCATTTTTTAGATTTTGTTATGATTATGATGTAAGCTTTAGAGAGCTAAGTATTAGAAAGACCATGGGATTGCACTGCGGAAGAAGTTGCTATCTGCTTATCTTTCATCTGAACTTATTATATGCATTATGTGAGCATTAATGTTTTATTTGAATCGATGTTGTCATGGCAGGTATGTGTTATGTTTTGCTATAATTCATCTTTAGAATTTATGTCTCTATTGTGACGCCATTGTGTCGTGATGATATTGTATTTGCTCACGCCTCGCGATTTCACCTTGGCGGGGTGTGACATATAGAGCACACTAGTCTTGCACTAAATGAACTTATTTGGGATCCCGCGCAAGGGAAAAAAACTGTTAATCTTACTGTGGTGATGGATCCCACGATTAGACTCCAACATGAGAGTAAGTAGACATCTTATAGGGTATAGTTAGCGACTAAAGGGTATGATATACATGTTTCAATGCCAATAATGTTTCTTTTATAGCTGAAGTACCTTTAGGGTTTTCTAATCTTCATGCCCAATCTATGGATCGTGATCTTTGAAATTTGCATTTATTCTTACCTTTTGAATAACTCAAATATATCTTTCCTTTAATTCGGCATATCTCCTTCCTAAATACAAATCACCATCCATCTTATAAATACCGGGTACGGCTCGTCGCGTCTAATAAGTGTGTAAACACTTATCCTTTTGCCACTAAAATCAAGGAAAAACAAGACCTAATCATGTGTTTAATGTCGTAAATGTCGGAATTACGCGTGGTTTTGTGTTCTTGTGTTTAAATAGGTACAAAAGATCAAAAGGAAAGAAAACACGGGATTTCACGGTCAAAAGTTGAAGAAAAGTCCAAGAAAAGACGAAGACAAAGTCAAAAGACCAAAATGTGCCCAAGTCCACGAAAACCGGCAAAGTCGACACAATTTTGAAGAAAAGATCGAATGGCCAAAAATCAAGTCGTTTTGTTCAGGGAATTAATTTATCAAAGTTATTAGGCTTGTGGGTCCCACATTGGATCTAATGGGCTTAAAAGCCCATTAACAAAAACAAGTTATCTATTTTTAACATCAAATAGTCCATATAAGGCCCAAAAACCCATTTTCTACTAATGAAGTGATTAAAACTATTTGGGTCCAACTTCTTTTTGCAAAGCCCATTTGGGACAAATATGGGACGGAGTTTATTTTGGGCCTAGCCCAAGATTTATGAAATAAATGAAACGAGAAGTTGATAGCTAAAATTGCTCGGTCAACAAATCAACACCAATCAACCCCATTTAATTCCCCCACATTCGGTCAAACCCTCACAGTCAAACACATTCTTTTATCAACACACGTGACACACCGAAATAAACAAAACATTTGTTTTACCCACTTTTCACTTTGTAACCTCCCTCTTATGGTATACTCCCCCACACCCGATTACTCCACCCCCACTTCACATCTTACCGTACACCCTCCCACATACAAACAAACTTACCCACGTCCCTCACTACACACGTGTACCCCAATACACCAAATACACCAAATAAATAAAAGTTACTTATTACCCACCCACCATCCCTTTTCGATAAAAACAAGACTCACCCCACCTATTCACTTTCTCTCCCAAAAACATAAACACAGCACCCTTTTTTACCACTTTTACCAAACCCTAAATCATCCATCACCAATTTTACTCAATAAAAATTGGGAGTTTTTACCTCAATGATTAATTCCCACAAAACCATTTAAAACCCCCAAGTTTTTCGGATCAAGAAGATGGAGGGCATCCAGTGACGTGGCTCATCTCTCTCATGTGATTGGTTCTCATAAATCACACATGCCACCTTGGCAATCCATGACACAAGAAGACCTTTCAAGCCGTTGGATTAGAAGTAAAGAGAGAGAAGAACTGAAGAACGGTGATGATCTTCTCCTTGGGCACCAAGGAAAATAGTTTGAGGGTTTGCCTGTAAAACCCTTACATCTTGTATTCAATATCAAGCTTTTAATTATTTTTCAGTTTTTTTAGTTAATTTAGGAGTAGATTAAATTAGATTTAAATTTCTGAAAATTAGATTAGATTTAATCTTGTATTTTTTTCAGTCAATGTAATCTTTTATTATTATTAATGAAAAAGTTGATTTCAATTATTTGTGTCTCATTTTAAATTCTGTCAAGTTTTTATTTAAATCCTTAAATCCAGTTTTTAGTTACTGTTATTCTTTATTACTTTCATTCGGTTATAATATAAAAAAAAATATAAAAAAAAATAAAATAAAAAAAAATAAATATATAAAACTGGATCGAGGCTTGTGTTCGAGCGAAGGTTCACTGTTCGAGGTAGAAGTTCATTCGTTCGAAGAGCTTTGAGGTTAGATTCGAGATGGTGACGACGGTGGTGTTTGTTTGGTTTTGATAAGACGGCTCAACGCCGCGTCTTCATCACAACGGATCCTCCAAAAGGTGCTTATTCTCTTTTAATTATTCTGTTAAGTTCTCAGTTTTAATTAGTTGATTTATCTGCTAGTTTTAATTCAATTTAGTTTTTGGTTTACTGTTTGTTTGAATTGGGATATGTTTATGTTTTATTCTGCTTAGTTTATTTGTTAAGTAGTATTTGTTTAAAGTTGGTTACTTATTTTTAGCTTATTGATTTATCACTGTCTAGCTTTTAGTTTTGGTATGCTTATTATTATTGCTTATTGTTTGGCTTATATAGTTATTTTTCTTTGCTTATCTGATTTCTTATTTGACTCATATGCTTATTTAGTTTTTCAGCTTTTTGTGTTATTTTATATTAAGTCGTATTAGTTTATTTAATGTGATTTTTTTATTTGCTAGTTAATCTTTGCTGATATGGTATTTGAATTTTTTCTGCTTATTAGATTTAGATGTTTGCTATTTAATCTTTGCTTTCCTGCTTAAACGGTCTATCTGTTTGGTTTTGAGTGCATTTCCCTTTTGCTTATCTGATTTGTCATATAGCTTTTTTAGCTAGCTTGCCTATCAGCTTTTGGTTTCAGCTATTTATATGATTATCTGCTTAGTAGTTGGTTTATATAGCTTATTTGGCACTTAACTGACTGCATTTAACTCAGTCCTTTGATCTGAGCTTCATAAATCCAAAAAGTAATACAAATATAAATATTTGGTCTGGGGTGGTATTGAACCCGTGACCTCTCACTAAACAGTCAGGCGCCCCAACCACTGCTCTATCACTCTTTTTGTGTATTAGTTTGCGTTAGGTCATTAATATAGGATAATTACTTCTGTCAATTTTTAATTAGTTTAATACAAGTTTAAGTTTATTTAAATTTTAATTAAAAGTATTAAATAGTTTTTAACTTTAATTCAGTTTTTATAAAAATACAAAAAGAAAAAAAATATTTTATTTACTTTCTTTAAAATTTTAAATTAGTTTAACTTTACTTTTATTTTAAATTAGTTTAACTTTACTTTAAAATTTTATTTTTATTTTAAAAATATTTTAGTTTAGATTTCATAATAGATTTCATAAAAGTCTTTAAATTAGTTTTTAATTAAGTTTTATTCTAAAATATATTTTTACTTAAAAGAATTTAAAAGTGTTTAGTTTTATTTGAAATATTTTTAAGTATATTTTATTTAAGGTTACTATTTTAAAATTAATTAGATTAAAATAGTTTTTTTTTAAAATTAGATTAAATAGTTTTTAAATAGACTTTTAGTTTTAAAATACAAAAAAAATACTTGTCACCAAGAACAAAGTTAAGTCGATACGATAATTGAAAATCAAATTCGAGTCGAGTCGAGGAACGATAAAAGCAGGGGCGGACCTACAACATATGTAGGTGGTGCCCAGGAACCACCTTACGAAATGAAATCGTTAAGAAGCGATATACGAAAAAAAACAAGGACCTACCTTGGAATATTATTAGGAACCACCTTGGAGATTAAAAAGATAAAATAAACTCATTAAGAAGAGTTTGAAGATCTAAATAGAAAGGAAATAAAGTTTTTTTTGCTAGACTTGCTTTCGGATAGTTGCCGGAAATAAACGAAGAAGAGGGAGGAGGTATTAAATGTTGGGTGGAAAAGTGATAGGACTTGTTTTTATTTTTATTGGGGAGAGTAAAAATTAACTATTAATTAATTAAAGTATATCTGTTGGGACTTTAATTAAATAATACTAATATTAGTTTTTGTAGATAGACAATCTTTTTTATTTTTACATTTAGCTTATGCCTTGCTGTACTAGTGAAGGTTATTCTTATTTTAAGTGCTAATTTGATTTTCATGACTTAGCATATGTGGTAGCACCGTAAAAGTTATAAAATATCATCTTATTTATTAAAATGCGTCGATTTATACATTTATTAATTAATCTCGAGACTTTACTATTGTATTTTTAAATTTGTTTCGATTATACCAATGTAAGCCTGAAATGATTATATTACCCCTTAAAAATGACTAATATACATTTTGAAAAATACGATTCTTTAAATAGTATATTAGTCATTTTTATAAATAGTTTGTTATTTTATAACTTTTACTCTACCATATGTTGCAAAAGATAGGACTTTCCTATATCATTTTTTTTCAAAATTATGAATTGTATTTTGAATCTATAACAATTTTTTGTGGCTTTTTTAATATTTCGCTATATCAATGAAACTGAAATTATGTACTCCGCCCAACACATTGACGTGAATAAAACGAAATTATGTCTGTCAACCCAAACCGACACGTTGACGAGGTGACGTTAATTTTTTGCATTAATTATTTTTCGAACTACGTTTAACTATACAATGAACCACCTTGCATTTCTGGCTGGGTCCGCCACTGGATAAAAGTAATATAAAAAGGGTAAACAAAATCTCTTTTTCAGCGTCTTAAGCAAACCACGTGCGGCCTACCGTTGGACTAGACTTAACGGACTGACCGCAAATACGGGCCTAACCTTAACAAGTAAGCCCACAAAGATATTACCAAACGAATCACACTATACGTCCTCAAAAAACAATACAATTATGAACAGTCGGTCAATAACGAACCTTTTGTTACGTTCTTCATTTTATAGTTTGTAGATCATACTTAAAATCACTTTTTAATAATCTACTATCATTTGTCTTAATATGCTGTAAACATGTGATGAAACAAGTTGTAGAAGCATAAGATAAATTATTCAAACACGTAGGACATAACTTACTGAATTTATGGATCAGCCGTTTGACAAGATTTACTTTTTCATCTAAAAATTGAGTGTTGATGGTTATTTACAAACACTTGGACCCATAAATACCCCTATCAGATATCACCTTTAAGTAACATAGTAATAACATGTCTAAAAATAATTGGTCATGAAGAGATTTTCCATTTTGGTATATTTAGATAGGCACCCACAAATGTTACTATTGAAGCCTTGAAGGGTGAGGACCCCTTTTGAGAAAGAAAATCTAGGGCGAGAACTCAATTTCAGCCCACTGATTGGTCTACATTTCTAGCTAAACAGACAAATTTATATGGTCTACATTTCATAAGAGCATGAATTAACGTATGTGACATCTAAACAAAGGATTTACAAATTTATTAGATGCATACACGAGCTCAGAAAATTCGTTGATTGATGTGACTTTAATTTTCGATCTGCTATAATATACAAACCATCAATATACCTATGTCATAAACTCATAATCTTATACTTGTTAATCTTAAGTCAATTACTGTGTGTTAGTAATAAGAGCAATAGATAATCAGAAAAGCACTACACAACATTTAAAACGTTCGTCATGCACCCTCACCCGCTAAAACACAAACACAATAAGAAAAAAGAAAGGAAAAATTGGACCACGGTGTGCACCTCGCGCTGTCGGGTAGCGTTTTGGGAGGAAAAGCGAATGATAGCTTAGGATACCTTATGCTTCAAAGATAGTTGGATAGTTGTTATACAGTATTGTTGCCTACTCAGTATACTCTTAGTTACGGATCCTGCAAGATTGCCGCTAACTTCATTTGAGGCTCAAATATAGTACACGTTTCCTTACCGTGCATACCATGATACCAATGTCAAAACAAACGATCATAAACGAGTGACAAATTTCAATATTAATAGACACAATTAAGAATCATGTGAATATGCAAAACGATAGGGACTTGTGATATAACATATTTGTCATCTGTTGATACAAAAGTTGGATAATCTTTGCTAGACCCGAATTAGGCTTAATTCGGGTTAGCTGGGCTCCGGCTCCTGCACCAAGTGAAATATTTGGTTGGGATCCTGCACACTAAAATAACACGCGTTAGGCTTACCGTGGGAATGTATCCCACGATTAGACTCCGGTTTGAGAGTAAGTAATCGGTTAGGGTTTAAGAATCGGATGAGAGTGTGTAGAATGTCATACCTCTGTAGAACCCTTGGGGGTTCCTTATATAAGCAGTGAAACCCTAATGGGCTATCACTGATGCTTCGGCCCCAAGCAAAGTATAAGTACCAGAATTAGCTTTATTGTTATCTTCTAATTATGGTGAGTGTATATCCTCTACTTTGGGGTAAATTCTAATCATAATAAGAGTATGAGTATGTCTAACCATGTACCGGCCGTACCGGGCCGTGGGTCGCACACATGTATGCGGTCACTGTTCATTTAAGCCCATAAGCTTAAATGATATTAATCCAACCCATCAGTAATGGGTCGGATGCGGGTAGTGCCCGTGGGCCGGGTTCATGATCCGGCTGGGGACTATACGTCATCATGTCCCCCAGTCTAGTTGTTACAGTCGTAGGCGTAACCTCTAGACTAATCAACGTCCTATAGACCTTTATCATTGCAATTACGGCCGTACTCCAAAATAGGCCGACCGGGACAACGTTAATGAATGCATTAATGGTAGTCAATAGTCGGACGCATGCCTGCAAAAGTGCACCAGAAAAGCCCACCCTTGAGCCACGTAAAACTGTCAAGAAGTGACCCGTGGGTCCCTTCTGACGTTTTAGAAGTGTCAGAAATCCCATCCGTTAGATGGGCGTAGTGGCTTACACGTGGCGAACATCCACGTTACCTTGGAAATCGAGGAAACCCTATATAAGAGTTGGTGTGTGCTACTGTTACACACACAGTTTATATCTCTTTCCGTCATTGTCATTTCCAATCTCATTCCTTCATACCTTCTCTCCTTATCCCACGGATTTTCTCCACCGCAGGTTAGATCATCACGCCCTTCTAATCCTTTTTGTAAAACATGGTGAAGGATAATCCTCTTATCACGGATGTCCTCAACGTGATGCCTGTGGAGAAATACATAGACTTTTTGTCTAAGTATTATATTCCTGAAAGCGTACATCCGACCTATCCAGGTGACGGTGAAGCTATTACGGATGCTCCGAAGGGAAAGATAGGCGTGTATACGCGTCTATTTGACTCGGCTAACTACCGAATCCCCCTATCTAGGTTCTTAGTAAATCTGCTTCTATACTACGACTTCCACATAACCCAACTTCACTGCATAGGGGCATGTAAGATCAACCAGTTTGAGATTACCTGCCATAGAAGTCAGGTAACCCCGACCGTGAATCTATTTAGGGTTTTTTATTCCCCCCAACTGGTGAATGGGTGGCTATCGTTCAAGACACGATCCGCATCCGCCCCCATGACTTATAAGAAACCCTTAGATTCCCTTAAGAATTGGTACGACCACTATTTTTTCGTAGATGAGAAAGTATTCCCCACCCCTTTTGTCCTCAAAACCAGAACACCCAAAGACTATCCTCCCAAAACCAAGGACTATAGTAGTAAGGATTTGAAAATACTAGACACCCACCGTATAGAATTCCATAGGGGTCTGCCGGAGCATTTCCTCTGCTTACTAGGGATCAAACGCTATTACTATGGGAGGGAGGATAGATATTCGTGATTTCTGACCGAACGTAGGCA
This sequence comes from Glebionis coronaria, assembly GCA_025667525.1. Taxonomy (NCBI): domain Eukaryota; kingdom Viridiplantae; phylum Streptophyta; class Magnoliopsida; order Asterales; family Asteraceae; genus Glebionis; species Glebionis coronaria. The sequence goes on along the minus strand of CM046879.1, from coordinate 171,987,654 downwards.
GGGTAGGTCTTCCATACTTTAGATGCAAACATGTCTTATAGTATTTTGTGAAATTACTAATCCGTGTGTATGCATATGTCCGTAGAGATGAAGCTGTTTGGTTTATTGCGCCAAGGCGATCCCAGCAAAGTTCCCCAAGGATCACGACCACTGAAAGAAGGGGAACCCCCCTCACTAGAGGCCACCGTGAATATGACCATCACACTGGAAGAAACTTCTGAGCAGCGGTCGGATGAAGAGGAGCCCGTGATCCAGAAGTCCCCCCTTGACTTCCATAATGAAGATGGTGAGGAGCTGCTGTTGGAGGATGTCGTACCGCACCAAGATGAGGAAGAAGAACTCACCAATCCAGCTAACAATCTCACCGGTGAAGAGGATGAAACCATACAGGGTTTCGGATCCCCTCAGCCATCAGGCCCCAAGTCTAGAAAGCGGAAGACCACCAGGAAGGTAGCAAAAAACCTGGAGGCTGGGGCAGGGGCACACAATGCTCCCCCAAAGAAGCTAAGGAAGGATCATCCGTAGTTCCAGGAAGGGAGCAGTGCCTCTACGGCCCAAGTAGACCCCTCGCTGGAAGTTGATGAGCAAGTCTGGAAGGCCACCCCTGTGAATGCCATGGCTCCTACCATCACGGAACCCGTGACTGGTACTACGTAAGTACCAAGCAATACTCCAAAAGATATAATCCACAAACAAAAACTAACGTGTTTTAATAACAGGTCGGACCCGTCGATAGCAGCTCAGGAGAAGGAGGTGGAAAGGAAACCCTCACCCGTGATATCAATGAGACCTCCATCCCCTCCCGTAACTCATGAAGAGGATCCACGTCCTGAGGGACCTGACACCACCCTCCGCCCACCCTGGAACCTGTCCAGCCTAACAAGATTAGAGGCGGAGTCCGAGTGCAGGGAGTTTATGGAACACATCACTCCTCCAGTGCTGGCACAAGACTTGGATGAACTCGAGCATGAGACGCTGCTGGATCACTTTGATGTATCCTCCGCGCACTAGGTGACAGTTGGTGCGGCCCTACGACGCCGCCTGGTAAAAGCTTTGGCCAACGTGAGCCGTGTTGATAGGAAGATAGCTCGCCGTGAGGAACTGGTGGACAAGCATGAGAAAACCATCACATCTCTGCAAGCAGCTTTAGTCATAGCGGAGTCAACTGTCAAGGAACAAGCCCACCATGCCAACGCACGCGAGGAACGCATTGCCGAGCTGGAGGCCCTCTTAGCTGCATCCAATGAGAAGGTATATGCTTCTATTGATACTTATTTGTTCACACAAAAAACCCACATTGTCTTGTAGTAATTCCAAGTATCATGTATAGGTATCCGCAGCCGAAGCCGCCACTAAAGCCGTAACAGTACAAGCCTTCACCATTTCTCAGGAACGCGACACGCTTAAGGGTGAACTTACCCATGCGCGGACTACTTTGGAAGAGCGAGCTGCGACCGCTGAGGGAGAACTGAGCAGGATGGCAACGGACTGTGTCGAAGTGTTGTGCCCTCACTTGCTCACAGCCCTAGCTGGGCGTAGATGGATGGTTGGCCAGGGATTGCGTCTTGGCGTGAGCAAGGTAACAGAGGATCCTTACCTGTTGTAGGCTTTTGCCGATTTTGTATCGGACGGTATTGACCGTGGTAGGCACGAGGGGCTGACCAAAGTTGTGGAGCTAATAAGCAAGAAGGAAGACATTACCACAACCCTCTAGCTGAAGATAAGATGACAGCATCGATGGCCGCCCTTGGGGAAATCCAGCACCCATTCCTAGACGAGCTAGAGTCGTTGAAGGATGCTCCAAATGAGGTGATAATGTCCAAGCTCACCGCCGATCCCATCCAACTGACCCTGCCCACCTACGACTCTGTGTCAAAGGTGATGAATGGTGAGAAGCTGTTAGCCGAAGCGTTGGATGCTAACATGAGCAGGGCACAGGGTGGAAAAGATGCTCGCGGTGAGGTCCTCTGCGCCTTAATTGCAGAAGGGAAGAGAGAGATAGGAGAGTTCTTACCTCCTTTGTAAGTGACATTGTAAACATCTGTGCTTTTATTCGTCCGTATATGTATACGGCTAGAACTGATAATATTGTTATAACTCATTATGTTTATGTAAGTCCGTGATAACCACGTCTACTTTTGTGTTTTGAATTTGAAACTTGTGTATTTTCTTTAGATATCATGTACCTATGTTGCATGACATGTTACGTCTTACCCAAAATACAACCAAGTCTATATTTTACTAGACGTGTGGCGTGCGTATTTACCATGCAAAGCACTACGTGAGCGCGGCATATGGAAACTTATCACAACATCTTGTGAATAAGGTGTCTAGTAAGGATACATGATCCGTGTCACTGGGGTTGCATCCCTCTTATGCGACAAGTTGAATTATTAGGTTCACTTAATCCTCTTACCCCGCCTGGAGGCGCATAGTACATGTACGGTTTTGAATGAATGCATATGAATAAGAGATAGCACATTATAGTAATAACAACTAAATCTATACGACAATAATTTGTACATAGGATCTAAAAAACAAGACAATAATTTGCACAAGAACGAGCCGTGGAGCTAGCTAGGCACCACGACATTTTATTAGAACGTTTACGATTTTTGTTTTGACAAGAATGGGAAATCCTAAAAACAAAGGGAACCTAGAAAGCATGAAAAAACAAAACAAAAGAGAATACATGGATCTTCATTAAAGCCAACTGTAGCGAAGTGTCCATGTGGCAGCCGTAGCCTTTCAAAGATAGCATCTTTTAAGATTGCAAATTAATAACTAGATTTTCACTAGGTATCAAAGTTCGTTGTTCCAAATCTTTTCGAATTGATTATTGGTAGAAAGTGCGACTCACTCGTTCTTGGTGGAATAATAAATGGGGAAAAGTTATCTATTTTAAACTAAAAATGAAAATGTCGTTGACTAAATAAATGAAAATGAAAGCTTGAAATTTAAACTAAAAATTAAGACTTTTGAATTGAAAAGTAAATGATTAAAACTTATAAAAATGTAATCTTTAAATATTTAAACTAGAATAAGACAAGTTAGAATAAAGCTAAGTAAAAAGGGTGGAAAAGTAAAAATTCAAAAACTGGAAGAACGACCCCTTATCCGGAATATCCACCTGTGCCTTATCCGGAATAAAATACTAAGAGCTTATCCTGAATAATATTCGACCCGCTATCCGGAATAATCTTCGAGCCCTTATCCGGAAAAAACTATCTCGTGGCTTATCCGGAATCCTTCTATGCTGAACCTTACCCGGAATAAATTCCGAATGCTTATCTGGAATACACAGATGACCACTATCCGGAATAACTTTCTGACGATATCCGGAATAAATGAAGAATCCACTATTCGGAATAATTGTTAAGCTCCTTATCTGGAATATCTAATCCAACTTCTATCTGGAATACTTGTTTCTTGTGGCTATCCGGAATAAAAAACGGAACCTTATCCGTGATCCTCTATTCGACCTCTTATCCGGAATAACTGGAGTGTAGCTTATCCTGAATAAGAGGGTTTGTGACAATATTCGGAATAAAGGGATTATGAGAACCCGGAGTATATCAAACTAAAACCAATAAGCAAATCTAAAATAAGCACTTACCAAAACTTTAACCAAAAAGATTTTTAAGAAAAACTAATAAGCCAAAATTTAAAAGCTTTTAAAACACTAATTAAGCTAGAAATCAAAAAGCACTTTTAGTTAAAACTTAAACTTATTAAAAACAACTTATTTCTAAAAACTATTAAGCATTAAGATTAAAGAAATAAGCACTTTTATATAAAAACTTTTAAGATCACCAATTTAATAAGCATAACCAAATAAACTAAACAATCAAATCATCAACAAGATTAAGATAAAACTACATGATTATCGAGATTAAGTAAAAGATTAAGAAAGGTAGAATGAGAATTAAGAAAACAAGATTGATTGATTAAAGATTAAAATCAAATGATTACAAGATTAAGGTTGATAACTTGGAAAACTAGAGAGAAGAAAACTTAAGAAAAACTTGAAAATTAAACTACTACTAAAAATTAACCACCTTACCACCCTCCTAATGACACATTAGGAGGGTATTTATAGGAGGTGGGGAGATTACATGCTTAAGCTATTTTATTTCTTTTTTCTCGTCTCGACTCGACTTAATTTCTTTGTCTTTCTCGACGTCGTCCCGGGATTAGTCGATATAAATTGAACTTGTCTTATAATTTTCTTCTATAATTAGACTTAAGTTCTTCGACTTCATTAAACTTCCGTCTTTAGACTTTTTCTTCGATAAATCTTTAGAATAGGCCGTGGACTTCCGTTCTTTTTTCATTCTCGATCTTTCGACTTCGTCTTTAGTCTTTTTTACTTTGATAAAAGCCCGCGATAGCCCATGTTTTCTTCCTTTTGCATCTTTTGGTCCTAAAACACAATAAAAACACAAACCACGCATAATTCTGACTTTTACGACATAAAATACACGATTTGGTCTTGTTATTATTGGAAATAAGTGGTAAGAGGATAAGTGTTTTCACACTTATTAAATCCCCTACACTTGACCGTTGCAATGTCCTCATGCAATGCACTAATTTCAAAGGACGGTTTACATTTTTCATCATAGATAACCCATCTTGGCCTTTATTAAATGCTAAACACTAAGGAAACTATAAGAACAAAACATGTAAGAAATCAAAGACTTACATTGGGTTTTTGGTTGTCATGAATGTTCATCATTATCAAGTTTCACGTTCCCTATACCAAGCTTAAAAACGAGATTATTGTTATTATAAGTTAGCAAACTAACACGAACTCATGTGGCCCAATTATTCACTTAGACTCCCTTATTCCTAGGTGTATCTCTTATATTTTATTGTTGTCTCGAATGATCCCGAGGATGCATTGTTTGACTTATTTCGATAGTTATTTAAGCTGAAAACAAAGTGGGACGATTTAATCAATAGTTAGCTAAAGGACAAAATCTTTTAAAACTGCTTCTCGGGACCTCATAAAGTTCATATCTTGGCATAACTCGCTTCACGATTTGAGACCTTTCTCGGTCCGATATTTAGCAGCGACTTCATACTTCAAATCTTTGAGAGACGTTCTTGAAATTATGGTCTTCTCTTCATAATAGGAATTTCTTCACTTAAAGTTTTGAGAGATTCTTCATATTTGGACCACGACTTCTTCATTTTTCTCCAATCTTTATTTTGGACTTTGGTATACAACGATCCGCCTCCTTTTAGGACTTGGATCTATTTATCCTCATACCTTGCTAGGGTCTTTTCGGATAGACTTCTCCATGATCTTTTGGGGAGTACTTGCTTTTCGTCGTGTGTCTCGATCCTTCATATTGATTTTCGATAAATGATTCTTCACATCACTTTTGGATCTTTAGCAACAAAATGTTGCCCTCATGCCTTGTTAGGGCCTTTTCGGACTCGCCAATCTTCGCATCCCGCTTCAATAAGTTATGCCTTGGCTATGAACTCTAATTAATACCGAGCAACTTTTAAACGATCTTGTGCTAGAAGCTAAGTAATTTTTCAAATCGTACAACCTTATTTATTGCAGATAAATTTATTAGCAAGCGATGGGAGAATAGGCTTATAATCAACTCACATAAATTCACGAAAGAATACCAAACATCTCTCGTTCTCCATAATTTAAAATCTCAAGGAATGAGACTCGTGGATGCTTATCCAAGTAAATCAAAGTCTTGGGTTTTCGAGTCATCTATAGGATCTTGCAAACTCTTAGACTTTTTCAAGTTTAGACTTCACATTTTAAAGTTCCCTTGATAAACGACTCTCTAGGATCAATTATAGGAACTTGCGAAAAGTTCTAGTTCTTAACCCGTGAGAGTTAAGACTTTCGCGTTTTAAAGTTCCCTATATAAAAGCCTAGCAAAACTTGACTTAAACACGTTAAGGATACTAGCTAGAGTAAACTTAGATAAGTAAACTCGGGTTGATTCAAAATATTCACGACTTTGAAAAATTTAAAACCACTTTATTTAAAATTTATTCTAGCAAGAAAAGAAAATAATCATAACAAAGGAAAATACAACTATACAACTGGGCCAAAATAGATTAAAAATTTTGAAAAATGTCGAAAAATCAAATTTTCCGGTTAAAATGAGGACAAATTCATAGAAAAGACCACTTACTTCGATAGAAATCCCCCTACACTTGATATAAATATTGTCCTCAATGTTTAAGCATGTGGGAGTAAACTCCCCTACACTTATGACATTGTGCACGTTGTTTAAATCTTGCTAAGGAGAGGACAACTATAGTGATTTCAATGTGAACATATAAGATATGAAAAATTAAATCACGACAGTTTAGGATAGAACCGGGAAGACGGGAACACGGGATCACGGTTCGTCAAAAGTCATCGAGAATGGATCTTTGAAGCTTTAATCCCTGCACAGAAGAAGAAACAAGACAACAAACACATACGGGGCTCCCCCTACACTTATTATGAAAACGGTAAAGGATAGATCACGGGTTGCCTCCCGAGAAGCGCTTGTTTTTGTTCACCGAGTCACGAGCCTGACTCGACCCAAAACTAGTTCATGGGAAACGTGGTGAGGGATGGAATCATCTCATGAGAGATGTCCTCACCAAAGTACAACTTCACACGCTGGCCATTCACCTTAAATCTTGGCCCATTTGGCTGAGAAAGCTCAATGGTGCCATAGGAAAATACTTTGGCGACGGTGAATGGACCAGACCAGCGGCTCTTCAACTTGCCTAAGATCTTCAACCGAGAGTTAAAAAGTAAGACTTGATCACCAACGTGGAACTCTCGGTTCTTAATCCTTGCATCATGGATGATCTTGGTCTTCTCCTTGTAGATCAGTGAGTTCTCATAAGCTTCATTCCTCGGTTCATTAAGCTCGTTGAGTTGAATCTTCCGAAGATCACCAGCTTTTTTGATGTCGAAGTTAGCCCACTTCAAGGCCCAATATGCCTTATGTTCCAGCTCAATAGGGAGGTGGCATGATTTCCCGTACACAAGACGATAAGGTGTACAACCAATCGGGGTCTTATAGGCGGTACAGAAAGCCCACAAAGCATCATCTAACTTATCGGCCCACGAGGCACGATGCTCTCCCACAGTACGCTCCAGAATTCGCTTCAATCCACGGTTAGATATCTCGGCTTGACCATTGGTTTGGGGATGATAAGCGGTGGAAAGACGGTGATTGACACCGTACTTAGCCATGACTCTAGCAAATTGATCATTGCAAAAATGAGTCCCGCGGTCACTGATTATAGTACAAGGAACGCCGAATCGAGCAAAGAGCTGCTTCAAAAAGTTCACAACCACCCTCGCATCATTTGTAAGGAGAGCCTTGGCTTCAACCCATTTAGAAACATAGTCAACGGCTACGAGGATGTACTTGTTCCCTTTAGATGATGGAAATGGCCCCATAAAGTCGATACCCCATACATCAAAGATTTCACATTCTTGTATGAAATTTTGAGGCATCTCATCTTTATGTGTGATCTTGCCTTGTCTTTGGCAAGCATCACAATGTTTAACCATGTCGTGAGCGTCACGATAAATGGTGGGCCAATAGAATCCAGAGTCAAATACTTTTTTCGCGGTGTAATTGGGACCAAAGTGACCACCGGTGGGTCCTTTATGGCAAGCGTCAAGGAATTGTACCGCTGCCGGCCCATCAACACATCGACGAATAATCAGATCAGCACATTGTTTGAAAAGGTAAGGGTCGTCCCAGAAATAGTGTTCAATGTCTTTAAAGAACTTTTTCTTTTGTTGGGACGTTAACCCTTCCTTGAGAATTCCACCCGCAAAGTAGTTTGCAATGTCCGCAAACCACGAGGTGTCATCAAGATTAGAGTCGATAGACATTAAGGCCTCAAGGAGAAAAGCGTCATTGATCTCTTGATTCGGATGATCCCCTTGATGAGGATCCTCAAGTCTACTTAGATGATCCGCGGCTAGGTTTTCGGCACCCTTCTTGTCACGAATTTCGATTTTAAATTCTTGAAGGAGCAAAACCCAACGAAGAAGTCTTGGCTTAGAATCTTGCTTAGTCAACAAGTACTTCAACGCGGAATGATCGATATACACGATGGTGGTAGAAAGAACAAGATAGGGGCGGAATTTCTCAAAAGCATACACTACAGCTAAAAGCTCTTTTTCGGTAGTGGTATAATGCAATTGAGCCCCCGTCATAGTCTTGATAGCGTAATGGATTGGTTGGAAGTGTTTGTTCACTCTTTGGCCCACAACCGCTCCAATAGCAAAGTCGCTAGCATCACACATCAACTCAAAAGGTAGCTCCTAATTAGGGGTAACCAAGACCGGTGCCTTAGTTAGCTTATCCTTAAGAAGATTGAAGGATTCAAGACACTCTTTGAAAAAGATGAAAGGAGTATCTTTTTCCAAGAGGTGGGTCATCGGGCGAGCGATTTTAGAAAAATCTTGAATGAATCGACGATAGAAGCCCGCATGACCAAGGAAACTTCTCACACCCTTCACGGTTGAAGGTGGAGGTAATTTGGCTATTACATCCACTTTAGCACGGTCCACTTCAAGACCGGCTTTTGATATTTTATGTCCAAGCACAATGCCTTCTTTTACCATGAAATGGCATTTTTCCCAATTTAGAACAAGGCGAGTGTCTTCGCACCGCTTAAGCATGCGTTCCAAATTGGCAAGGCAAGTAGAGAAGGAATCACCATAGACCGAGAAATCATCCATAAAGACTTCCATAGTTTCTTCAACCATGTCATGGAAGATAGCCATCATACACCTTTGGAATGTCCCAGAAGCATTGCATAAGCCGAAAGGCATTCTTTTATAAGCAAATGTTCCATAAGGACAAGTGAATGTGGTCTTCTCTTGGTCTTTGGGATCGATAGGAATTTGAAAATACCCGGAGAAATCATCCAAGAAGCAGTAATAGTCATTACCCGCTAGATGTTCAAGCATTTGTTCCATGAAAAGGAGGGGAAAATGATCCTTTCTCGTAGCATCATTGAGTTTGTGATAGCCTATACAAACTCTCCACCCTGTAACGAGACGAGTAGGAATCAACTCGTTGTTTTCATTGGGCACAACGGTGATTCCGCCTTTCTTAGGCACACAATGGACGGGACTAACCCATGGTGAATCCGAGATAGGATAGATCATTCCCGCATCAAGAATTTTGATAACCTCTTTTCTGATTACGTCATGGATCTTAGGATTCACCCTTCTTTGGGTTTGAATAGTGGGTTTAAAGTCGTCCTCCATGAGAATTTTATGTGTGCAAAAGTGAGGATCAATTCCACGAATATCGGAGATTTTCCAAGCAATCGCTTTCTTGTGATTCTTTAGCACGGCGATAAGTCGAGATTTTTCTTCCTCTTTCAAGTCCTTTGCGATGATGACGGGTGACTTCTTGTTATCTTCAAGGAAAACGTACTCGAGATGAGACGGTAAGTCCTTAAGTTCTAAATCCGAAGGATTTTCGATGGAAGGCGTAGTCAAATTCGGTTCATCGATAGAGATATCCTTAGGAGATGGTGGAGAAATATCGTCCTCATTGAGAAGTTTATCAATGGTACGAATGTCTTCATCCCAATTGGAGGGAGAATCGTCATATTTTAAGTCCACATCTCCCAAAGTTGCTTCAAATTCTTTAAAGATGAAATCACTTTCTCCAAATGGAGTTAGTGATGAAGAAATAGGAGGCAACGGTCTCAACAATGGGTAGAGAAGAAGAACCACTTTTACAAGCGTCTTTGAAATGTTCTTCACAAGCCTCATCAAGAACGTCAATGAAAAACACTCTCGTTTTCAGAAGGTTGCTTAGAAAGCTTTCCCATGTTGAAGACGATTTTATCGTCACCAACTCTCATGATTAATTCGCCAGTGACTACATCAATGAGAGTGCGACCGGTCCTCAGGAATGGACGTCCAACGATTAATGGAACACGGCGGTCCATCTCGTAGTCAACGACAACAAAATCCGCCGGAAAGGTGAATTTGTCGACACCAACGAAGACGTCTTCGGCTATCCCCATCGGATAAGCAACCGTACGGTTAGCTAATTCCAAAGTCATTCGTGTGGGGACTAGCTCGGGTAGAGACAATTGTTTCCAAACGCTTAAAGGCATTAAGTTCATACTAGCACCTAGATCGGCTAGGGCCATACAATTCTCTACCCCGGGGAAGTTGCAAGGAATCAAGAAACGACCTGGATCACCAAGTTTGGTTGGTAATTTCCTTAAGAGCACTGCGGAGCAATTCTCATTAAGTTGGGTCTGAGCAATATCGAGAAGTTTCTCCTTATCACTGAGAAGATCTTTAAACATTTTAGCATATTTCAGCATGTGTGCGAGAGCCTCAGCAAAGGAGATATTGAAATTCAGTTGTTTAAACACTTTGAGAAAGTTAGAAACCTGAATATCATCCTTGTTCTTCAATTTCTCTTTCCTCAACCTCGAAGGATAAGGTATATTGGGTTGAGATGAAGGCTTTGGAATGGAATTCTCACTCACATCCTTGGGTGGTGGAGGGGTGGAAGTAGAAGGTGATGAAATTAGAGAAATAGAAGGTGGGGGAGTAGAAGTTGGAGGAATTGGAGAAGGAGACTCGTTTTCCTTTGTCACAATCACCGGTGTAGGTGTAGGAAGCTCGGGTTCCTTTAAACCTTTTCCACTGCGAGGCTTGATTACTTGGGAAGAAACTAGCCATCATGTTCCTTAAGTCATTCGTTTGACTAGCCAAAGTGTTTCGCATATCAGCTCGAAGATTATTCCCTTGCTTCACCATATCTGCTTTCATGTTGGCCATTTCCCTCTGAAGATTCTGCACTATGCATCATTGGTCCTCATGTAAGTTTCAACGTCTTGGTGTAATGCGGTGGGTTGGTTGGAAGGAGGAGGATGGTAGGTGGGTGGTTGATAAGCAGGTTGTTGGTAAACTTGGTTGTTTCTTTGAGGTGGATATGGGTTTCTTTGGTTTTGATATTGATTTGGAGCACGTGGTTGGTTTTGATTGTTTCGATTAAGGTTGTTTGAGTTTTGAGGGGGAAAACAGGGTGGTGAAAGAAAGTTGTTTGAGCGATAGCTGAGCAAATTTCGGTCACCTTGAGGACGTGCTTGATAGCCTCTTGTAGAATAGGTACCGTTGGCGGCATACACATTTTCCGGATTGTCATGAGCCGAAGGACAATCGGTGTATGAGTGAGATCCCCCGCATATTTTACATGATTGACTCAAAGCACTAGCTTGGGCAGTGATAGCTTTGGTATTGTTGGTGGCTTGAAGAGCAAGTGATTCAACAAGCGAAGTAAGCTTATCAATTCTCTTGTCGCTCTCATTAGTGCTAGCACTAGCCACATTGGTCCGAACACTCTTGGTTTGCACTCTAGACTTGTTCTCAATAATATCCCAAGCGGCATTAGAAGACTTAACCAAAATGTTACCCCCCGAGGCACTATTTAGTGAATCTTGGTCATTCATGCTTAAACCATTGTAAAAAGTATTAATTTGATGTACTTTTGTTAAACCATTTTGTGGACACTTTCTTAAAAGTTCCTTAAAACGGTCCCAAGATTCACTAAATGTCTCACCGTACTTTTGTTCAAAGGTAATTACTTCATTCCGCAAAGAGGTAGTACGTGAGGGTGGGAAAAAGTAGTTGATGAATTTGGTCTCTAAATCCGTCCACGTAAGAATACTTTGTGGCGGTTCCTTATCAAGCGAATGTCGGGCTTGTCCCTCTAAGGAGAAAGGAAAAAGTTGCAAGCGAATTACCTCTTGTGAAACCCCATTATACTTAACCGTATTAGTGAGTTGAAGAAATCTTTTAATATGGTCATAAGGATCATCAATTGAACGCCCCAAGAAGGGTTGAGCAGAGACCATTTGAATGAAGCCGGATTTAAGCTCAAAGTTGTTGGCTCCAATCTCAGGTATGACAATAGCATCGGTGTTGCCTTCTACATGCGATTGCAAAAGCTCGATCATTGGTTGATTGTCCATGGTGACAATTGGTGGAGTAATGACTTCGGCTTGAGCTACTTTCTTCTTACGAGCACGAGTACGCATGCACACCTACAAAAAGAAAATAAAAATATACAAGAAATATTTTTGGTTTTTATGGTTTTTCTATTTTTTTTTTTTTTTTGTATTTTTGAAAATTTTTAATTTTTCTGGATTTTTGAAAATTTAAAAGCAAGGAAAATAACGTTCAAGGATGAACGGATCCCAAAATCCAACGCGTCTCTCACTAAAAACCGTTAATCTTAACGAAAAGAGCCGGCAGCGGCGCAATTTAATAACTAGATTTTCACTAGGTATCAAAGTTCGTTGTTCCAAATCTTTTCGAATTGATTATTGGTAGAAAGTGCGACTCAGTCGTTCTTGGTGGAATAATAAATGGGGAAAAGTTATCTATTTTAAACTAAAAATGAAAATGTCGTTGAGTAGATAAATGAAAATGAAAGCTTGAAAATTTAAACTAAAAATTAAGACTTTTGAATTGAAAAGTAAATGATTAAAACTTATAAAAATGTAAACTTTAAATATTTAAACTAGAATAAGACAAGTTAGAATAAAGCTAAGTAAAAAGGCGGGAAAAGTAAAAATTTAAAAACTGGAAGAACGACCCCTTATCCGGAATATCCACCTGTGCCTTATCCGGAATAAAATACTGAGAGCTTATCCTGAATAATATTCGACCCGCTATCCGGAATAATCTTCGAGCCCTTATCTGGAAAAAACTATCTCGTGGCTTATCTGGAATCCTTCTATGCTGAACCTTACCCGGAATAAATTCCGAATGCTTATCCAGAATACACAGATGACCACTATCCGGAATAACTTTCTGACGATATCCGGAATAAATGAAGAATCCACTATTCGGAATAACTGTTAAGCTCCTTATCCGGAATATCTAATCCAACTTCTATCCAGAATACTTGTTTCTTGTGGCTATCCGGAATCAAAAACGGAACCTTATCCGCAATCCTCTATTCGACCTCTTATCCGGAATAATTGGAGTGTAGCTTATCCTGAATAAGAGGGTTTGTGACAATATTCGGAATAAAGGGATTATGAGAACCCGGAGTATATCAAACTAAAACCAATAAGCAAATCTAAAATAAGCACTTACCAAAACTTTAACTAAAAAGATTTTTAAGAAAAACTAATAAGCCAAAATATAAAAACTTTTAAAACACTAATTAAGCTAGAAATCAAAAAGCACTTTTAATTAAAACTTAAACTTATTAAAAACAACTTATTTCTAAAAACTATTAAGCATTAAGATTAAAGAAATAAGCACTTTTATATAAAAACTTTTAAGATCACCAATTTAATAAGCATAACCAAATAAACTAAACAATCAAATCATCAACAAGATTAAGATAAAACTACATGATTATCAAGATTAGGTAAAAGATTAAGAAAGGTAGAATGAGAATTAAGAAAACAAGATTGATTGATTAAAGATTAAAATCAAATGATTACAAGATTAAGGTTGATAACTTGGAAAACTAGAGAGAAGAAAACTTAAGAAAAACTTGAAAATTAAACTACTACTAAAAATTAACCACCTCACCACCCTCCTAATGACACATTAGGAGGGTATTTATAGGAGGTGGGGAGATTACATGCTTAAGCTATTTTATTTCTTTCTTCTCGTCTCGACTCGACTTAATTTCTTTGTCTTTCTCGACGTCGTCTCGGGATTAGTCGATATAAATTAAACTTGCCTTATAATTTTCTTCTATAATTAGACTTAAGTTCTTCGACTTCATTAAACTTCCGTCTTTAGACTTTTTCTTCGATAAATCTTTAGAATAGGCCTTGGAATTCCGTTCTTTTTGCATTCTCGATCTTTCGACTTCGTCTTTAGTCTTTTTTTCTTCGATAAAAGCCCGCGATAGCCCATGTTTTCTTCCTTTTGCATCTTTTGGTCCTAAAACATAATAAAAATACAAACCACGCATAATTCCGACTTTTACGACATAAAATACACGATTTGGTCTTGTTATTATTGGAAATAAGTGGTAAGAGGATAAGTGTTTTCACAATTATTACAGATATTCCATGTACGTTCCAGGTCGCGGCCATCCATGTTACGCAACTTGTACGCGCCCCGACCTAAGGCTTTCGTAACCTCATACGGTCCTTCCCACTTGGGGCCCAACTTTCCTGTATTCTCCGCTCGACTTGCCTCGTTGGCATGATAAACAAAAATCTCCCGGTCGAAAGGAAACACCTTTAACCTTGGCGTCATAATAAGCCTTCATCCGTGCCTTGGACTTGGCCTCATTGATAGCCGCTAATTCTCTTTTTCCTCCAACAAGTCCAGATTAATCCGGAGTTGCTCGTCGTTCATGACAACATTAACCTCCGCTGTGCGGATGGTCGGCATTCCAATCTCTGCTGGTATAACAGCTTCAGTACCATAGGCCAGCGCAAATGGAGTGTCCCCATTGGTTGTTTTAATCATAGTCATATGTGCCCATAGGACATGTGGCAGCTCATCTACCCATTTGTCACTTCGTTCATCCAGGCGTGCCTTGATGCCTTCACCTAAGCTTCTATTTGCCCGTTCCACGAGACCATTTGTCTGCGGGTGCTTAACAGATGCGAAGCGCCGCGTGATATTCAATGATGCGCACCAGTCCTTGAATGGATTATCCGCGAACTGCTTCCCGTTGTCCGATATGATTTCTCCTGGAAAGCCAAAACGACATACGATGTTTTCCCACACAAACTTTTTAACTTGCTTGCCCGTAATGGATTTAAACGCTTTAGCTACTATCCATCGTGTGAAGTAGTCCATTGCAACGATCAAGAACTTAACTCCCCCCGCAGCTACGGGGAAAGGTCCTGCAATGTCAATCCCCCACTTATAGAATGGCCATGGGGATGTGATGGGTGTCAGTTCCTGCTGCGGATGTCGTGGTACTGGTCTGTGCACTTGGCAATCACTGCACTTACGAATCATGTCGCGTGCATCCCTATGCATAGTAGGCCAATAATATCTTGTGCGTAGAGCTGACGCCACTACAGATCAGGGACCCGCGTGCATACTGCATAGCCCTTCATGTATCTCACTGATCACATAAGTAGCCTGGCGTGGCCCAACACACCGCAACCACGGCTGTAGGAAAGAGCGCTCGTAAAGAATACCTTCTCGAAGCTCAAAGTGCTGCGACTTCCTTCTGATACACTGTGCCGCTTTTTCCTCATCCGGAAGGGTTTCGTCAGTTAAATAGTTGATGATCGGGGTCATCCATGTAGGTCCATCTTCCTCAACTATAGCTGCGACTTCCCCTTCCGTTGTATACTTTTCCTTTAGTATTTATACCAAGACTTGCTTGGATAAGTGGGCGAAACTTGTAGACGTGATCTTCCTAAGAGCGACCGCCTTCTTATTTTCACCTCTTGGTACCTGTTTGATAGAAAACTTGCTGAAAGCAGCGATGAGTGACTTGACTTTCTCCAAGTATCGAACCATGTTATCCTCCTTGGCTACGTAACCCCCTAGAATGTGGTTCGCGACAAGCCGTGAGTCCACGTAGGCCTCAAGGTTGCGGACTCCCAATCTAGCGGCGATTTTTAAACCCGCAATCAACGCTTCATATTCTGCCTCATTATTGGTGGCTGTGAACTCAAAGCGCAGGGCGTATGTAAACTCCATTCCTACCGGATTCGTAAGGATGAGACCAGCTCCTGATCCGTCCGTGCACAAGGATCCGTCAGTGAATAATACCTATGGTTCTGCTGGAGCTTCCTCTCGCTGTATTACTGGTCCGTCCTCATCTGGATTCTCAACCAAGAAGTCTGCCAAGATTTGGCCTTTGACCGCGGTCCTTGGTCTATAGGAGATGTTATGTTCTCCTAGCAGAATGCTCCACTTCTGTAGCCTGTAGGCCACGTCTGGTTTTGAGATGATTTGTTTTATTGGTTGATCAGTAATAACCACAATTGGGTACGCCTGGAAGTACCGACGTAACCGTTTTGTGGCGAATACTAATGCTAAAACCAATTTCTCCATAGAGGAATAATTCAACTTCGGCCCTTGTAGTTAACTACTTATGAAGTAGACCGGGGTCTGGACTGTGTCCCTATCCGTCATGAGTACTGCACTTATTGCTCCGTGTGTAGCCGACAGATACATGATGAGCTCTTCCTTAGGTCGAGGTGCCACTAGCATGGGAAGAGCTGCGAGGTGTTGTTTAAGCTGACCAAAAGCTTCCTCTGCTTCCTTTGTCCAACAGAAATCTCCCTTCTTGATGCACTTCTTGAGTGTTTTGAATAGGGGGACTGACTTCTCCGCGGACTTCGACAAGAACCTGCTTAGCCCGGCCAGCTTTCCATTTAATGATTGTACTTCTTTTCGCGTCTGAGGAGACGGTAACTGTATCACCGCGTCCGTCTCTTCCGGACAAGGTTTAATGCCGTTTGGATCAATCATATATCCAAGGAACATCCCTTCAGTTGCCCCAAACGTGCATTTTTTGGATTCAGTTTCATATTAATCCTCCTCAATATGTCAAACGTCTCTTGGACGTCACGGAGAAGTGCCTCCTCCGTATGACTTTTGATGACTAGATCGTCAACGTAAACCTCAAGGTTGCGGCCTATCAGTGAGTCGAAGGCTTTATCAACAAGTCGCTGATATGTTGCACCGGCATTCTTTAGTCCGAATGGCATTTTTGTATAACAGTATACGCCTTGACTAGTATGAAACGCCGTCTTCTCCGCGTCCTCTTCCACCATCTGGATCTGGTGGTATCCTTTGTAGGCATCTAAGAAGCACTTAAAGGGATATCCACATAGGGATTCCACCTTCCAATCGATCTCTGGTAACGGATAGCAGTCATGTGGACACGCTTTGTTCAGGTCTGTGAAGTCCACACACATGCGTGCAGCTCCCGTCATGCTTTTTTACCATGACCAGGTTGGATAACCACTCGTGGTAGTATACCTCGCGCATAATTCCTGCATCCACTAATTTCCGTACTTCATCCAATATTACTTGGCTGTGTTCTGGTGCTTGACCACGCTTATTTTGCTTAACGGGAGGATATCCCGGCGGATTTGGAGTTTATGTTCTGCTATCGCATGCGGCACACCCGTCATATGCTTGGGCTCCCATGCGAATACATCCAAGTTTGCTTTCAGAAGAGAGCACATGGCCCTCTTGCCGCTATCCGAGAGCGTTCCTCTTATGGACACCTCTTGTTCCGGATAATCAGGATGTATTGCCACCCTACAGTTGGGGGTGGTGATCCTTCCTTGGCGGGGACCGGTAGGACTGGTGTTGCCACGGCATGACATTCGGATGCTGGCATAATTGAGTTATAGATGGTGACAATTCCTCCTTCCACAGGGAATTTAATCATTCCGTGAGCTGTGGATGGTACTGCTCGTATGGCCATGATACCTGGTCTTCCTATTATCCCATTGTATGAAGAGTGTGAGCGTATCACCATAAAGTTCATCCACGCCGTGGTGGAATGCTCTTCATTCTTAATGGTTACTAGCAGACGCAGCTGTCCTATTGGCCAGATGGTGTCTCCACTAAAGCCGATGAGCGGTGACGTGGCTGATACTAATTGGATTCTTATTTCTGGTCGTAGCTGTACGAAACAGTGTTCGTATAGTACTTCCGCTGATGACCCTCCATCCACATACATACGGCGAACATTGTGTGTTCTAATGCTTACGTCAATCGTGAGAGGTGCATCGGTCACGTCGCTTGCCGTGATGGGAGGGAATGAGATTTCTCTGCCGCGTGAAAATTTTTGACTAATTTTCTGCTTTGTGCGGCGCTGCCAGGATTGGATCATGTATATAGTCGAAGGTTTGTCCTTTTGGGGATCCTTCTTATCGTTCTTCTTGTTATCCTTTCCATCCTTCCAATCCTTGACCAAATGTTTAAGTTTGTCTGACTTGATCAGTGACTCAATGTGCTTCTTGAGCTGGATGCACTCCTCCGTGCCGTGACCTTTGTCGTTGTGGAATTCGCAAAAGCGATTTCCTTGACGAAGGTCCACCGGAGTCGTCATCGGAGGAGGTCTTGGGAAGTTCTCCCCTTCTGTCAACCGGATCTCCCGGTAAAACAACTTTAAGGGGGTGAACTTGTCCTCCGACCGCCCTCCTTTGTTTTGGCTCTTGTAGTCTGAGCCCCTTCCACTGCCTTGGTTGTTTCGACCACCCGACTGTCTTCTGGACTGGTCGTTTGATCGATAGTTGTTTCCCTTTGTAGGATAGGCCGCGGCTACCGCGGTTTCTCCTTCTATAAAGTTCCTGACCCTTTCCATGAAGTCGTCATAACTCTCCGGTCGCTTGTCATTGAGACGTCTAATTAATTCCTTGTCTGTTATGGCATGCATATAATCGGAAATTTTTAAAAGTTCCGGCATTGTCTTTGTGCGCGTGCACTCGTCATTGAAGCGTTCGGTGAAGGCCTCCGAAGATTCCCCGGTCCGTTGCTTGACGGTTGCCAATGAGACCGGGTCCCTATTATACTTCTTTCGCTGAGTATAATTGTTTTTGAACGCAGTACGCAATTCAGTGAATCTATCAATGCTTCGGGGAGGAAGTGCCTCAAACCAATCATGAGCATTGCCGATCAAGGTTGAATTGAACATCTGACACCATATAGGCATGGGCCATCATTCGATTTTCGCCTGCGTGTCAAATATCTTTAGGTGATCATCAGGATCACCAGACCCATCATAAGTCTTGACGCACGCCGGCATGCGACGCTTTTTATCCTCGGAGTAATTCCGTATGCGGAGAGTAAAAGGATCTTCCCTGGGATCACACCATGGAAGGGTGAGATTAGGGTCACACCATGGGCGGGAGAGATCTTCCTCTTCCGCCTCACGATAATAGGGGCCACCGTAGTACCCTTCATCGTCTGGCGGCGGTGGAGGAGTACGCCTAGGTCGGCGACGCTTGGGTGGATGGTCATCTGAATCCTCTCCTGATAGACCGGGGGAAGGGGGCAGTGCCCCACCTTTTGGTAAAGGATCCTCTCTATGAGAAGAGCAAGGAGCCTTCTTCCCGTTATTCATTCTATCCCACACGCTTGTGCGGCGGTTAGTTCTGGTTAACTCTAGATCTGGCCGTTCGGCTGAATCGTGGGACCTATCTCCTTCTTCGCGAGATTATAGCAGTTCCTGCATAACACGATCCCCTATACGTTCGAACACATTCCTAGGTTGAGGGGTTTCCTCAAAGAGGTTTCGTTCCTGGGGTCGTGCCCTCCTCTTATTTTGAGTCTGAGGAGAGGTGACGGGTCCGGCTCTGCCAAAGTTAAGCCTAGATTGGAGGTTCCTCCCTAGGTTTAACCTGGACGCGATTCCTGGGACGATCCTCTCGAAGTTCTGCGTGAGAACTCGAGCGAGGTCTTCCTCACTAAGTGGTTCAACTTCCACTTCTTCTGCAGTCGATGGCCTGCGCGGCTCCTTGTTAGGGGGCTTAGGCGCACTCCCTGGATCAGGGTTGTCCAAGTTCGAGGTTGGTGGTGGGGTGATAGCGGACGTGCCTACTCCACCCATGGACTGAAAAACGCTTCGGTTATTCGGCCCACCTGTTTGGTTACCGGGGGACTGAGTGGGGATGAGTATCCCGTCCCCTGCGGACTTTCGATGTGCAGGATTCGTGTTCTTGGGGTTTCCTTGCGGATGTCCTTTCGTCATTGAGAGAGAGATCGAGATGAGGTTTGCTCTAGCTTAGTGTATAGGTCCCACGGATGGCGCCAACTTGTTGATACAAAAGTTCGATGATCCTTGCTAGACCCGAATTAGGCTTAATTCGGGTTGGCTGGGCTCCGCCTCCTGCACCAAGTGAAATATTTGGTTGGGATCCTGCACACTAAAATAACACGCGTTAGGCTTACCGTGGAATGTATCCCACGATTAGACTCCGGCGTGAGAGTAAGTAATCGGTTAGGGTTTAAGAATCGGATGAGAGTGTGTAGAATGTCATACCTCTGTGGAACCCTTGGGGGTTCCTTATATAGGCAGTGAAACCCTAATGGGCTGTCACTGATGCTTCGGCCCCAAGCAAAGGATAAGTACCAGAATTAGCTTGATTGTTATCTTCTAATTATGGTGAGTGTATATCCTCTACTTTGGGGTAAATAATAATCATAATAAGAGTATGATTTTGTCTAACCCTGTACCGGCCGTACCGGACCGTGGACCGCACACATGTATGCGGTCACTGTTCATTTAAGCCCATAATTTTAAATGATATTAGTCCAACCCCTCAGTAATGGGCTGGATGCAGGTAGTACCCGTGAGCCGGGTTCATGATCCGGCTGAGGACTACGTCATCATCATCAAATGAGAATATAAGCAACGGAAGAGAGCTTCGTTAAAGACAGGAACGAGCGTAGATAGAGGTAAAAGTAAATTTGGTGCAAAATATTTTGCCATATCCTGTTCTGTATCCCATCTTTCTTTATATAAGTCGCTTTTGAAACTTCACTAACAAGTGCTATTACATTTTATCGAAGTAATCATAACCTAAACGTTGTATAAATAGTTTTAGCTAATCTGTTATACATGGAGATACAGTAGTTTATACAATAGTTTTAGTTACGGCAAACACTTTAGTGAAGTTTAATCTTTTCAATGTTATTTGATTTAACTATGATAACGTCTTACTATATAGATTATTAATGATATGACCCAAATCACGAGTAACCGGTCATTTCACCCGTTTAATACAGTTTGGTTTTGAACAGTAAATGATGTACTCTTCCCGTAATAGGTAGTTAAAATTTTCAACCGAGACAGATTGAATCGCCCAGTAAACTAATGTGAAAATCGGTTTTTAAATTGACCTGGTGGATTTATCGGGCTCAGGTCCGTCCGGTTTTTTTAAAAAAAATATTATTTTTTTATATTTTTACTAATTAACAAAAATATATATATAAATCATGAAAACTTCCGTATATTGAAAATATAAACTATTTACCAATATTATATAATATGTAAAAATAAAATTTCGTTGTAAATACGTAAAATTTACATATTTTTTATAAAAAAAAAATTGAAACCCGGCGGGGTCTCGAGAACCGGGTTGACCCGGGTCACCCAAACCCGACGAGTTTAGCTGAGTTTCAAAAATATAAAACTCGCTTTAATATAACCATTTTTTCGACCTGAACCGAGTCAACCGTTGACCCAACCGAGTCGACTCGAGTCAGAAAACATTGCCGTAAACAGATTTCGAAAAGTTACGTGTGGAATGCAATACAAAGCTTCATTATCGTGAATTGGGCCTTGGGATTCTCATACTGGGCTTTCTTAAATTTTGATATACCACTTCTGATTTCATGTTACATAGCTCATGGAAAACTAGATTGGCATACATGTTTTAGACTTTTCTCATGTATCCCGTCAATTTTATTGACCATTACCATTACGTCAAAAGTGTAATAGTGGTGGCCAGATTTGTTATTGACACTTCAACTCCAAATCATCATTCACACATCCACAAAATACTTACGTAAACAATTGTAACAGTGATTACAATATCAAATTCAGTTTCTTTTTTACTATATTACTATAAATAAATAAAAATCAAGCTTCGTAGAAATTATAATAACAAATTAACAACAACATATCAAGTGTATTACAGTAAGAGCTAGCAACCTTTTTTTAAGCAAACATGGATAAATATCTCGTGCTGCAGTGGCGGACCCAGCCGGAAATGTAAGGTGGTTCCTTGTATAGTTAAACGTAGTTCGAAAAATAATTAATGTAAAAAATTAATGACACCTCGTCAACGTGTCGGTTTGGGTTGACAGACATAATTTCGTTTTATTCACGTCAATGTGTTGGGCGGAGTAATAATTTCAGTTTCATTGATATAGCGAAATATTAAAAAAGCCACAAAAAATTGTTATAGATTCAAAATACAATTCATAATTTTGAAAAAAAATGATATAGGAGAGTCCTATCTTTTGCAACATATGGTAGAGTAAAAGTTATAAAATAACAAACTATTTATAAAAATGACTAATATACTATTTAAAGAATCGTATTTTTCAAAATGTATATTAGTCATTTTTAAGGGGTAATATAATCATTTCAGGCTTACATTGGTATAATCGAAACAAATTTAAAAATACAATAGTAAAGTCTCGAGATTAATTAATAAATGTATAAAGTCGACGCATTTTAATAAATAAGATGATATTTTATAACTTTTACGGTTCTACCACATATGCTAAGTCATGAAAATCAAATTAGCACTTAAAAATAAGAATAACCTTCACTAGTACAGCAATGCATAAGCTAAATCTATTTTATATAATAAAACAGAATATGTTACAACTCTTTAAAGCATAAGAATTAAATGAAAGAATTAAAATGCCTACCATAAATAAACCTAAGTACAAGTATTCTATGCCACAAACTTTTGCTTAACCTGATTTGAATGCCGAATTTTGTATAAAGCCCAATTCACATATTGAAAATCAATCTTCTTCTGTACTCTTCTTATGCACTTTCAATGGACGATTTATTATCATAAAACCATTCCAAAAATAACTCAGTCAGTTACAATTCCAATCCGTTTTAAACACTCAATCCAATTATCTCTCCTAACACCAATAACGCCAATTCAAATACACATACACGAATTCCATTTTTCTATGTAAGCTCCAATTATGTTGAAATTCATTTGATTTATGTTGTTTCTGAATATTTATGTTTGTGATATAAACCTTATAATTCAATTCTGATTGATATTTAATTGAAATCCATCTACTTTGATGTGTTTATTTTAATTATTAATCTAATTTTGCTTAATTTATTTTTGTCGTTGAATGCTTAATTTTCGGCATTCAGTAATTTTATGATGCTTTGTAGGCGTATATGATTGAGGAATCGAGATACGGTATAAGAAGTTTATTTCTTTAACCAGGTTTGTCATGTTTAATGCTTTTCAAATTTGCTTGCATTCTTCATTATTAATTACCAGTAGATAAGGTGGATTAATGAAGCTGAATCTTGGTTGTTCCTGTTTTTATGTGTTTTATTTTGCACGAAAAGTGTTTGGTAAAATGTCCAAAATAGAATAGGATGAACTTGATTGATATGGTATATTCCAGATTTCGTTTTTAAGCCTGAATCGACAATGTTAGGATCTTACCAACTACTGTGCCAAAACTACAATGGCCATTGTGGTTGTGGTTGCAGTTGATCCCTTTTAATAAGTATTGAAAATTATTTTTATCTAAGATGATTATAGTAATAGTAAAATATGTATGTGAGTAAATAATATGGTTTACTTGAATTTATGGATGAATAGAAGATTTGCGTGAACATCATTTTAGGATGAGATCATTTATTCAGTATGTTAGGATAGAAGATCTGTGCGTGAAGTGAATCACTACTTATATGTAAGTAATTGCATCAGGTTTAACCCGTTAGACAACGACTCCCTATGTATGACACGTGAAGTGTGCGACTATATATAGTTCTTGAATCAACATAAATGCCCTGCTCATATTTGTGCAGGTTGGATAACAGGTAGTCGTCTTATATACAAAGGCTCTTGGAGATTAAAAGTATTAGTTGTACATGTAGATAACAATTTTCATAAATCAACATTGCTGCGTTTTTAGTTGCTGTCAGATAATTCAAAATTATGGGTCACTTTTAGACTTCTGGTACTGGTTGAAATGTCACGGGTCTATAAAACAAATCACGTGTCCGTTCCATATGCGATAAGAAACAAGTGACAATGTAAATGTTTCATCGAAACGTTTCCATTTATACAAATATTTCTGGAAGACATCATAATTGCTTTGAATAATATTTTGATTTTATATCCCTATTTAGTACTGTATGAGCCGATTGTTTAGTGATGTTTGTGTGATATAGAAAAAACTTATTTGTATTTTATTTACAGCATGACTTTTAGACTTAAAGTATGTATTTTTTGGCTGATTTTATGTTTATGTTTATGTAGGTCATGTATTAGCAGAAGGTATGTTTGTAAACCGTAAAGATAAAAGAAGTGGAAGTTGTTTGTAACCCAATCATAACGGCTGTTTATCAGAGGAAATATAACGGCAGTTTATCAGAGGTCTGGCGGGGCTCTGGGTGGTGGTTCAGAATCTATGGAAGATAACAAGGGTCATGATATAGGTATGTTTGTTAAATTAGGATACTATTTGGGATGCATCACAAATTTTATACATCATTTTTGTGCAAATGGAAGCTCTCTTCTTATAAAATAATGATTTTAGAAGGTATTGATGATAATGTAGTGATTTAATATATTATGTCGGATTTTTGTCGAATGTAAATCCTAATTTAAGTAGGAGGATATTTGGGTCGGTTGTGTGAGAAGCTAGGGTAAGAAATCTGATTCTGCTGCAAAGTGAGCTTGCCAACCTGAAATGAGAAGCCTTTATAATAAGGCGCGTAAGTCTAAAGTTTGGACTTGAATGTAGAAGGTACATTTTTCTTTATTTGGTAAGTGCCAATTAAAGGTGTGTTTTGATAGATGTGTGTGTATAGATAATACTGTAACGAAATCTATTTTTCGCTTTTGGCTATAATGCGATGTTTGGAAAAACTAACCGTGGATGTTTGTTTTTAAATAGACTATATGTACAAGTTTTTAAAGCATAAATAATTAAAAATATTACCTTAAATAATCTACAAAAAGTCCTAATGATACATATGTTTTCACTGACCCAATTTTGAAACGCAGGTACTATATATGGTAATGTTGTTAATGTTGTTAATGTTTTTAAGAGAATTAAGTTGATATATGTTTTGATATTAAAGAGGGACGCTCCTCCCCTAAAATAAAGCCTCTAACAGCCGAACCTTAAATCTAAATCTATATAAATCCATATTACTGCACATTGATCCGCATGTTTTTGTTGTGCAAGCATTTAGATCCAAAACTCTGACTTCTTAGTCTCCTTCTTTTTTGTGCTGCCATAAAATGGAATGGATTGCACACCATTCCTGCAACAGTACCTGATCTAAGTGCTGCCATTGAGGTGAACCTTAATGGTTGGCACAACATACCGAGTTTCTTTTCGAGTTTAATTATTAGCCTTCTTATTCTTGGGTTTTCATCCTATAAATGTAGTTTCGAATATGTATTTTTTTCGTTTTTGTTAAACCTTGGATGATTTTGGGTGAACTAAAATATGGGAAGTTGCGTTACTGTGTCTCCAGTCTATGATTTTGCTATGCAGTAGTAGGGATTAAAATGTGTTTATATTCTTCGGGACTTTGTATAGTATTAATCAGGTAGTTTGATTCATTTGGATTAAATATAGATGATTTGAATTTTAATTGGATATCAATCGAACCATTTAAATAATTTATTATGCTTATGTTTAGCAGCAACAACAACTTCATAGATACATATTGTTGAATTACTTAAAAGTTAATCTATTCACAGCGGTAGACATTCAAAAATTCTAGAGATTAGAGGTAGTTTGGGACGTTGGACTATTTTGGATTAGCTAAACTGTAGCTTAAGAGCATGTGTGGAATTGTGGTATTAAGTTTTATTTCCTCATATGAAAAACAAAAGTAGATTAACTCCATACCTACAGCCAAATAAGAAAATATGAGGACAAGTTTTGTATGTGCAGGATTTGGTTCTCTGAGACTTATTACTTCAATTTTGGTTAGCAATAATTATGCAGTTTGTACTTCTCTATGGAGGCTTTGTAGTTTACGGGATGTCCTATTAATATTCTACAAAAGTGAAGATGATAAGCTTGAATTACATGTATATATACTTATATTTCAGCCATCTATAGTATCCTGCATAAATTCATGTCATATAGAGTTATACTTATGGAGCTACATACTAAATAGTGTTCGACTGTTGTGACACAGGTGGAACTGCGTGGAACAAACAAAGTCAACCAACTACAAGCAGTGCCTTATCACCATTCCAGTGCTTTCTTTTCTTATCATATCTCATCCAGCAATATTAAGGTTAGTATTTTGTTATGTTACATAAAATAGAGTCTTCTTTTTAGTTTCTCTTCGAACAATATACATTTTGTAGTCATATGTAACACACTGATAATTTTCATAATATGAAAAATGTTTGGTGAACATTGTTAACATCTACCAATTTTGAAGGATTGTTTTATTATTTTCAACCTGTTGACTTAGAATAGAATATGTCATAACCCAAACAACCCTTTTAGGCAATACATAAATAGATTATATTACACTAACTGACTTAGATAGAGATACAAAGGTGATATGCTATAAATAGATTATTAATATATGAAAAGATTGACAGTGACTCGACTCACAATTGGTTCTACACTGAGCGACTTAGATCGAGCTACAATGTTGGCTTCTCTAAGTGTAATGGCGTTCATGTTGGCTGGTGGTTATTTTGCGAAGGTAATCATATAATATTTTGTCCAAGTTTCAGGTCTTAGCACCATATTTATATTCTTACAGGAGAAACCCACAAGATCTTTAATGCAACGGGCATGTACGTTGTTGTCACAACAACCATTGCTTGCATACGTATCTATATATTTTCTTTACTTGTGTTTGTCTATGGTTTCCTTTTGGTAGTTAATTTCTTTTTTCATTATAGTTGGTCCAGCGGACGCGTCGGGTGGGTTCGATGACAGCTTAAACTTTGTTCAAACTGAAAAATGTCATCTTTTAAGAACGGGTCAATATAGCGCGAGGCATAGGTATATTTTTTTTTCTAAATTTTTCAAGTTTGATTCACTAATCTCCGTTTGGACAGGCTGCAGAAACATCAGAAACATATGGAGAACATGAGGAGTTGTTGTTTTAACACGTATTCTCCTCAAATCCTTCAAAATACTTACTGTAAGATTAGCCTTTTGTAAGTAACATTTATTTTTAGTTTATTGCCATGGTTTTTCTTATAATTTTTTCTCATAGGTAAACTAATATCGAGAAGGCCATAATCAGATCCTCTGAAAGTACAACCTACAACTACTTCTATTAAAACATATGTGTAACACCACGTAACTTTAATACAACTTGAGACCCTATAAATATTTTACTCTCTAATGTGTGATGACAAAGATTGACTATGATCATTGAATGATAACTTTGCAGGAAAAATGTCTCGAATTCTAAGATACTTTAACACATACTCCATATGATATCAGGAAGGCTGAGATATCAGAAATTTACAACAGAGTAAAGTGACTGCCAATGAACATTAGGTGCTGACAACGCTGATGATTGGGGATTTATCACTAATTTAGGGGGTTGGCAATGTGTCACTAAGCAAGGTGATGTGATCATTCAAAAAGGGTACACGGATGACGTGATGTAGAAGATGGACTTTACGATAGAACCACCTACATGTCACAAACTAGAGATTCACTTAGTGTTTTTTTTAACAACTTCTCTTATGAATATACTTATCAACAACTTCTCTTTTGTTTATTTATTTTTTTAACATATTTAGATGTTCACGAAAATTAACATGGACAAGTGTATGATGTTGATTGTATGTTTTTTCTCTCGAAGACTATTTTTCAATTGGAGAAAAATGTCACACACACAATTATTATATTTATCCTCACTGACTCGATGTTTATTGAACAATTTACTTACTAATTATTCTTTTCAATATTATTGAAACATGTTTAAGTTTGTTGTTTTTTTTTTACTTTATTCGTACATAAGACCTTTTAAAATTTTCTTTTAAAACATCCCGTGATTCCACGGGTCTTTAAGCTAGTGTAAAAATAAAAAAGATTGTCTATCTACAAAAACTAATATTAGTATTATTTAATTAAAGTCCCAACAGATATACTTTAATTAATTAATAGTTAATTTTTACTCTCCCCACTAAAAATAAAAACAAGTCCTATCACTTTTCTACCCAACATTTAATACCTCCTCCCTCTTCTTCGTTTATTTCCGGCAATTATCCGAAAGCAAGTCTAGCAAAAAAAACTTTATTTCCTTTCTATTTAGATCTTCAAACTCTTCTTAATGAGTTTATTTTATCTTTTTAATCTCCAAGGTGGTTCCTAATAATATTCCAAGGTAGGTCCTCGTTTTTTTCGTATATCGCTTCTTAACGATTTCATTTCGTAAGGTGGTTCCTGGGCACCACCTACATATGCTGTAGGTCCGCCCCTGTCGTGCTGATGTCGTAGCTTGTGATATGTTAAAATCTACGACTAAAAGACGTCAACACGATATATATTAAGTTTCAAAAAATTGAGTAACCACGTTATGCACATTTACATTAGGAAATGATGATTGAAAATATAAAAATGGCACTAAAATTACTTTTAAAAGGCTAACACATGCATGTTGCAATTAATTTACTCACTTGAAGTACTAATTGAATTTGTTTTAAACAAGAGCGTACACCTTTTATTTGTTTATTTGAAGAGTCAAACTTTCCGTTATTTGATGGAGATCGAGCTCAACACGTTAATAATACCAAAGCACTGATGACTTGTATATTAAACGTACAATATGTTGTTATTGACCTAAACTAAATTATATTCTTTTTTAATAAAAGAATTTAAATGGAAGAAATTTCATCTAGTAGGTTGCTTGATTTTTTCCCCTACAATTTTGTTTTTAATTCATCTTCCGAGTCTCAAATAATGACCTGCTCATAATAAATTCACACATATTATATGCTACAAGATTTTATCATACTTATATTATTTATAAGTCTTTACTGTATGTACGAATTTACGAATAAATTAAATTAAATTTAAAATTTTAGTTTAATATATAATTATATAAAAATTTCGTGCTAAATAATTTGTAATTATGATATTATTATATTATAAAAGCGTAAAAGGTGTTTATTAATTATTTAAATTTATTAAAAACATATAAAAAATTATAATTTTTACTTAACATCATCTAATTTATTTAATATATGACCATAAAAGTTTATTTATTATCTCATTTATTTTTGAGTTTTTTTCTTACAAATTGAACACTTATAATTTTATGTCTTTTACTTTTTCATCAAATTTTTAAAACTTTTAAAAACTTTTACCTAATAAGAAGATTTTTAGATTTAAAACAAACATAAAAATAAAAAAAGATTAAATTAAAAAAAATAGTTCTTATTAAAAAAATATTTTTTTAAATAAAATTTTTTACTAGTCGTTTTGTTTTACTAAATTAAAGATGTGTCAAGCTTATTTAGAAGCGACTGTTTTCTAGAGTATCATTTAACGCGAAAGTGTCTTTTGAGGCGTATAAAATCTTTGAACCCTATAATCATATACGCTGATAACTTCAAACTCCGTGATTTTGTTCAGATAAAAATTTAGATGTGTAAGATTAATTATTCTAACTTAATTTTTTTATCTCTAAGGAAGTAATCTCATTTATACGTACACCTTATTTAATACTAGCTTATTAGATGTAAACTTGGAAAACATTCCATTAACTTGAATGGGATCACTCTTATTGACTTCTCTTCATGACACTTGGTTTTCTACTTAAACCCCATGTTTGACTTCTCTTACGCCATTTCCATTGTCAAACTGTCCCGATTCGTTTTTTTAATAACATGGTTCGCTTAACAAGTGGCATTAGAAAATTAGTTAGGAATTAGGATAATGTAATAATAGAATAAAATTATTAAATAAAGTTTATAAAAAGAACAACCAAGTGTTTACAAATTTAGCCAAAGATAATTAGTTTTAGTTATACTATCATGATACTCGTGTAATATAACGATGGGTATTTGATAACTATTCTTTTCGATCAAATTAGGGTTAAAATTTAAAATTTTGAATTAAAATAAATAGAACCACCTAAAAATGAAAAAAAAATATTTTCTTATAAATATATCAAAATGAATGTTGAATTAAAGAAAATATTTTTTAGAAAATATGATGAAATTAGATTATAGAAAACTAAATGAATTAAAAGATGTTTAAATTTAAAAATAAAAATAATTTTTTAATTATTTATAAAAAACTGTTACAAAATTTGGTAAAAAATAAATAGCAAAGATTACGCATTTAATTTGTAGTTAAATTTGAATTAAATATAATTAATAAAAATATACATATTTATATAATAGTATATGCTCTTTTCGTCTTATAATTATAGTCTACTAAAAAACACGCAGTTTAATAAAAAATCAATTTTGAGTTTTTTTTTTCTTACTTTTTACACAAAAACAATTTTACTCTTAATCAATTAATTTATAACTTTTTTATTGTTTGTAATATTACATTCAAGGATGGTGATATGATAAATTTAATCTATATTCTTTATTTAATTTTAGACATTGACTATTAATTTGGAACGTCCGAAAATAATAATTTGAACTCTAGTTTTGGAACGGATAGAGTACTCCTTCTCTCACATAGTTCCCATCGTCCTTTTCTTTGCTCAGATCTAATTTTGCTGCTTCTCTGGCTGTCGGCTATGGCCGACCGTCTGGATTCCATATTTCATCTTTTTTTTATGTATATTCCTTTCTTTGTGAAAGTAAGTTTCTTTCCTAACTCCTATAATAATAGCCATTTGTTTTCAGATATGTCACTTTTCACTGTCGTCGCCTACCATCCAGCCACCTCCATTGAGTTTTGAATTTAGATTTGTTTGACTTAGGTTTAGCTCTTAGGAATGTTATATTTTATTTTCTTTGTATGTTTTGTGTACCTTGTGTACTTTTGCCCCAAACTACACCTTCATATAAATATGTTCGCAAAAAACTCACATTGGTGATTCCGCTCATCCTTGTATTGTGTTGCTGTCCCTGCGTCACAGCTTTTATAGTGTATGTTTTGGCTTGGCTCAAATTGTTACCTTGTGTATTTTGTTTAGTATATCAATTTCAATTTTGCTATTTATGTTTGATATAATTTGTTTTGTTCAACTTTCCTCCGTTTATAAAATATGATAAAAATTACTGTTAAAAGAAAGATTCACATGCTCCGAAAGAATCAAGTAAATGTAGTTTAAGTTTTACCAAAATAACATTTGGTTTTGTAAGGTGAGTGGTATTGAATAACGAAGATGACATGACTTCAAATGTTGACAAAGGCTTCAAATTTTGACGAAGACATTCATAAGGTAATATTTTAAAATGTTAGATTCATGAATGTGATTTTTTATATAATTAGTTTTGTAATTTAAAATAAGTTAACCTTACATTTATTGTTTGTTTGATTTTCACGATTATATTATTGTAGATGTTTAGATGATTAAACTTTAAAAAGATTTTTTTTAAACGGTGAGTAAATAGTTAGTGATTTGAGCTTAGAGTGACATCTAATATCTATATATTCACATATCTATATATTCGAGTAGGGTGTTGATATTAGTACGTAGTACTTTATTTAGAGTGTAAAATTAAGAAAATAGATACGTATTTCAGCTTTGTGTCATTTTTACCAACCAACTATTTTATTAAATGACTTCAACCAAAAACTATCAAATTTGATGTAGACTTCACCAACTTGTTCTCAACTTCCTACTTGTTACTCGTTGTACCAGTTAATTCCACGTGTGTCATATCATCTTCCTTACCCCACCAAAAACTCAAATTACTTATCGATACATTCATCCATGCCCAAAAATTCAACATTTAAAATAAAACTAATCCTAAACCCGTTAACACACATATTACCAAACATTCATAAACATCAAAGATATGAATCTGTTGATCATATGCCACATGATCTGTGAGCGTGTGACAGATCTATTAGACAAATGGTATTTCACACATATTTCTTGACCCTGCTTTACTTGATCCCCTTTTACCTACTTCACCATTTATAATATTAAACCTGATAAGATCACTATCCTCAACGATTGATGGTAGGCAATCGTTCGTGTCGAACCCACAAAGGATGTGACCCACGAATGAGGAATGAGCGAGTGATAGGTAGGCAATTAATAAGTGTGAAAACACTTATCCTTTTACCACTTATTTCTAATAATAACAAGACCAAAACGTATATTTTATGTCGTAAAAGTCAGAATTATGCGTGGTTTGTGTTTTTATTGTGTTTTAGGACCAAAAGATGAAAAAGGAAGAAAACACGGGCTTTCACGGGCTTTTATCGAAGAAAAACGAGAAAAGACGAAGTCAAACGATCAAGAGTGCAAAAAGAACGGAAGTCCAAGGCCTATTCTGAAGATTTATCGAAGAAAAAGTCTAAAGACGGAAGTTTAATGAAATCGAAGAACTCAAGTCTAATAAAATAAGAAAATTACAAGACAAGTTCAATTTACATCGATAAATCCCGAGACGACGTCGAGAAAGACAAAGTATTTAAATCGAGTCGAGACGAAAAGAAAGAAAGAAGGAAGCACACATGCACTCCCCTCCTCCTATAAATACCCTCCTAATGACACATTAGGAGGGTGTTAGCTAGTTATTTTTCTTTCTTTAGTTTTCATTTTAGAGAGAGAAAGTGTTTAACTTTCTCTCACTAAAACTTCATCTATTCTTTCTTTTATGTTTAAGCTTTAATTCACTTTTGTAATTTTGAATCTTTAATCTACAAGTTCAAGTTAAGTTTTTCTTATTCAATCTTTTTCTACCTTTCTTGATTTTAAATTGTCCTTGATCCGAAATTTTAATATAAAGTGCTTGATTTTGATGTTTTTGTGATTAAGAAGTTTATCTTTTTATACTTTTCTAAGTCTTACACGGATTAAGCTTTGAGCTATTCATGCTTATTGACTTATTTAGTGTTTAGCTTATTGTTTTTAGTTTTGTCAAAAAGTTTAGTCTTTTTAAAGTGTCTTCTATAAAGTTTGCGAATTTAGTATTTCAAAAGTTGTCAAATTTATGCTTATTTAGTTGGTTAAGTTTCGGTTTAGTGTTCTTATTTGGAAGTGCTTATTGAGTTCTTATCTTATTCCACCTTTTTCGGATTGCTTGGTGTTTCATCGCAAAGTTAGGAATTTCAGATTCCGAAGGCCACATTCAGACGGTTTCATTGTATCGCAATAACCCTTAGGGTTTTACTTTGCGATCACGTGTATTTTCCCCCTTATTTCGATCGTGATTGCGATCGCTCATTGCGATCGCACATTGCGACGGGTTTTAAGGTTTTATTAAGACGAAACTCTGCCAAATTTTTGTTAGCAACATTCCGACAGAAATCCTTGTATTCCGATACAATTATTCCAATCTTAAACATTCTGATACTGCATATTCAGATAGAGATATTCCGATAGACTTGTATTCCGATAGACTTACATTCCGACAAAACTGCATTCCGATAGGGAAACATTCCGATGGTTATTCAGACAGCATTATTCCGATGGTTTTGTTTTTGCAACATTCCGATAGAATTGACTTGTTATATTCCGATGGTTTAAATTTTTAGTTTTACTACGTTTTAATTTCCACAAAGTGCTAAAGCTTTAATTTTACTAGTTATTTTTAGTAAACCAAACCATTTATTTTTAAAGCTTTAATTTCCACAAAGTGTTTTTCTAGTAATTTTTAGTTTAATTTTTAAAGCTTTAGTTTTACTCAACGACATTTTCATTTTACTTGTAGTTTAAAATAGATAATCTTTTCCCTTTATATTCCACCAAGAACGACTGAGTCGCACTAATTAACGGTAATCAATTCGAAAAGATCGGTTTGACGATATCATTTATACTTGGCTAAAACCTTGTATTAAATGGCGCCGCTGCCGGCTCTATTCGTTAAGATTAACGGTTTTTAGTGAGAGACGCGTTGGATTTTGGGATCCGTTCATCTTTAAACGTTATTTTTCTCGCTTAAATTTTCAAAAATCCTAAAAAATATAAAATTTTCAAAAATACAAAAAAAAAAAAAAAACCAAAAATATTTCTTGTCTATTTTTCTTTTCTTTTTGTAGGTGTGTATGCGTACTTGTGCTCGTAAGAAGAAAGTAGCTCAAGCCGAAGTCATTACTCCACCTATTGTCACCATGGACAATCAACCAATGATCGAGCTTTTGCAATCACACGTAGAGGGCAACACCGATGCTATTGAATTGGAGCCAACAACTTTGAGCTCAAATCCGGTTTATTCAAATGGTCTCTGCTCAACCTTTCTTGGGGCGTTCGCTTGATGATCCTCATGACCATATAAAAAGGTTTCTTCAACTCACTAATACGGTTAAGTATAATGGGGTTTCACAAGAAGTGATTCGCTTGCAACTTTTTCCTTTCTCCTTAGAGGGACAAACCCGAAATTGGCTTGATAAGGAACCGCCACAAAGTATTCTTACGTGGACGGATTTAGAGACTAAATTCATCAACTATTTTTTCCCACCCTCACGTACTACCGCTTTGCGGAATGAAATCATTACCTTTGAACAAAAGTACGGTGAGACATTTAGTGAATCTTGGGACCGTTATAAGAAACTTTTAAGAAAGTGTCCACAACATGGTTTCACAAAAGTACATCAAATAAATACTTTTTACAATGGGTTAAGCATGAATGACCAAGATTCATTAAAAAGTGCCTCGGGGGGTAACATTTTGGTTAAGTCTTCTAATGTCGCATGGGATATTATTGAGAATAAGTCTAGAGTGCAAACCAAGAGTGTTCGGACTAATGTGGCTAGTGCTAGTACTAGTGATAACGAAACGAGAATTGATAAGCTTACTTCGCTTGTGGAATCGCTTGCTGTACAACCCGCCAACAATGCCAAACAAATCAATGCCCAAGTTAATGCTATGAGTCAGTCATGTGAAATATGCGGGGGGTCTCATTCATTCACCGATTGTCCTTCGACTCATGACAATCCGAAAAATGTGTATGCCGCCAACGGTAACTTCTCTACGGGAGGCTATCAAGCACGTCCTCAAGGTGACCGCAATTTGCTCAGTTATCGTTCAAACAACTTTTTTTCACCACCCGGTTTTCCACCTCAAAACCCAAAAAATCTCAATCGCAACAATCAAAATCAACCTCGAGCTCCAAATCAATATAAAACCCAAAGAAACTCATATCCACCTCAAAGAAACAATCAAGTTCACCAACCACCCGCTTATCAACCACCTGCCTACCATGCTCTTCCTACCACCCAACCCACCATATTTAATCAAGAGGTTGACACTTACATGAGGACTAATGATGTGATAGTGCAAAATCTTCAGCGGGAAATGGCCAACATGAAAGCAGATATGGTGAAACAAGGGAATGATCTTCGAGCCGATATGCGAAACTCTTTGGCAAGTCAAACGAATGACTTAAGGAACATGATGGCTAGTTTCTTCCCAAGTAATCAAGCCTCTTGTTCGGGTTCTCTTCCGAGTAACACCGTTGCTAATCCAAGAGGGGAGATGAAAGCAATCACCACTCGAAGTGGAAAAGGTTTAAAGGAACCCGAGCTTCCTACACCTACACCGGTGATTGTGACAAAGGAAAAAGAGTCCCCTTCTCCAATTCCTCCAACTTCTACTTCTCCAATTCCTCCACCTTCTACTTCCACCCCTCCACCACCCAAGGATGTGAGTGAGAATTACATTCCAAAGCCTTCATCTCAACCCAATATACCTTATCCCTCAAGGTTGAGGAAAGAGAAATTGGAGAACAAGGATGATATTCAGGTTTCTAACTTTCTTAAGATGTTTAAACAACTGAATTTCAACATCTCCTTTGCCGCTCTCGCTCACATGCCCAAATATGCTAAAATGTTTAAAGATCTTCTCAGTGATAAGGAGAAACTTCTTGACATCGCTCAGACCCAACTTAATGAGAATTGCTCTGCAATGCTCTTAAGGAAATTACCCACCAAACTTGGTGATCCGGGTCGTTTTCTCATTCCTTGCAACTTCCCCGGGGTAGAGAATTGTATGGCCCTAGCTGATCTATGTGCTAGTATAAACTTAATGCCTTTAAGCGTTTGGAAACAATTGTCTCTACCCGAGCTAGTCCCCACACGAATGACTTTGGAATTAGCCAACCGTACGGTTGCTTATCCGGTGGGGATAGCCGAAGACGTCTTCGTTGGTGTCGAAAAATTCACCTTTCCGGCAGATTTTGTTGTCGTTGACTACGAGATGGACCCCCGTGTTCCATTAATCGTTGGACGTCCATTCTTGAGGACCGGTCACACTCTCATTGATGTAGCCGCGGGAGAATTAATCATGAGAGTGGGTGACGATAAAATCGTCTTCAATATGGGTAAACTTTCTAAGCAGCCCTCTAAAAACAAGAGCGTTAATTTTATTGACGTTCTTGATGAGGCTTGTGAAGAACATTTCAAAGACGCTTGTAAAAGTGGTTCTTCTTCTCTACCCATTGTTGAGACTGTTGCCTCTATTGCTCCATCACTAATTCCATTTGGAGAAAGTGATTTCATTTTGAAAGAATTTGAAGCAACTTTGGGGGATGTGGACTTACAATATGACAATTCTCCCTCCAATTGGGATGAAGACATTCGTACCATTGAGAAACTTCTCAATGAGGACCATATTTCTCCACCATCTCCTAAGGAAATCTCTATCGATGAACCGAATTTGACTACGCCTTCCATCGAAAATCCTCCAGATTTAGAGCTTAAGGACCTACCGTCTCATCTCGAGTACGTTTTCCTTGAAGACAACAAGAAGTCACCCGTCATCATCGCAAAGGACTTGAAAGAGGAAGAAAAATCTCGACTTATCGCCGTGCTGAAGAATCATAAGAAAGCGATTGCTTGGAAAATCTCCGATATTCGTGGAATTGATCCTCACTTTTACACACATAAAATTCTCATGGAGGACGACTTTAAACCCATTATTCAAAGCCAAAGAAGGGTGAATCCCAAGATCCATGACGTTATCAAAAAAGAGGTTATAAAACTTCTTGATGCGGGAATGATCTACCCTATCTCGGATTCACCATGGGTTAGTCTCGTCCATTGTGTGCCTAAGAAAGGCGGAATAACCGTTGTTCCCAATGAAAACAACGAGTCGATTCCTACTCGTCTCGTTACAGGGTGGAGAGTTTGTATAGACTATCGCAAACTCAATGATGCTACGAGAAAAGATCATTTTCCCCTTCCTTTCATGGACCAAATGCTTGAACGTCTAGTGGGTAATGACTATTACTGCTTCTTAGACGGTTTCTCCAGGTATTTTCAAATTCCCATCGATCCCAAAGACCAAGAGAAAACCACATTCACTTGTCCTTACAGAACATTTGCTTATAAAAGAATGGCGTTCGGCTTATGCAATGCTCCTGGGACATTCCAAAGGTGTATGATGGCTATGTTCCATGACATGGTTGAAGAAACTATAGAAGTCTTCATGGATGATTTCTCGGTTTATGGTGATTCTTTCTCTCATTGCCTTGCCAATCTAGAGCGCATGCTTAAGCGGTGTGAAGACACTCGCCTTGTTCTAAATTGGGAAAAATGCCATTTCATGGTAAAAGAAGGCGTTGTGCTTGGACATAAAATCTCAAAAGTCGGTCTTGAAGTGGACCGTGCTAAAGTGGATGTCATAGCCAAATTACCTCCACCTTCAACCGTGGAGGGTGTGAGAAGTTTCCTTGGTCATGCGGGCTTCTATCGTTGATTCATTCAAGATTTTTCTAAAATCGCTCGCCCGATGACCCACCTCTTGGAAAAAGATAGTCCTTTCATCTTTTCTAAAGAGTGTCTTGAATCCTTCAATCTTCTTAAGGACAAGCTAACTAAGGCACCGGTCTTGGTTACCCCTAATTGGGAGCTACCTTTTGAATTGATGTGTGATGCTAGCGACTTTGCTATTGGAGCGGTTTTGGGCCAAAGAGTGAACAAACACTTCCAACCAATCCATTATTCTAGCAAGACAATGACGGGGGCTCAATTGCATTATACCACTACCGAAAAAGAGCTTTTAGCTGTAGTGTATGCTTTTGAGAAGTTCCGCCCCTATCTTGTTCTTTCCACCACCATTGTGAACACCGATCATTCCGCGTTGAAGTACTTGTTGACTAAATAAGATTCTAAGCCAAGACTTCTTCGTTGGGTTTTGATCCTTCAAGAATTTAAAATCGAAATTCGTGACAAAAAGGGAGCCGAAAACCTAGCCGCGGATCATCTAAGTAGACTTGAGGATCCTTATGAAGGGGATCATCCGAATCAAGATATCAATGACTCTTTTCTCCTTGAGGCCTTAATGTCTATCAATTCCAATCTTGATGACACCCTGTGGTTTGCGGACATTGCAAACTACTTAGCGGGTGGTATTCTCATCGAAGGGTTAACATCCCAACAAAAGAAGAAGTTCTTTAAAGATGTTAAGACTTACTTTTGGGATGACCCTTATCTCTTCAAACAATGTGTTGATCTGATTATTCGTCGGTGTGTTGATGGACCCGCAGCTTTAGACATTCTCTAAGCTTGCCATAAAGGACCCACCGGTGGTCACTTGGTCCCAACTACACCGCGAAGAAAGTGTTTGACTCGGGATTCTATTGGCCTACCATTTATCGTAACGCTCACGAGATGGTTAAAAATTGTGATGCTTGCCAACGCCAAGGCAAGATCACACATAAAGATGAGATGCCTCAAAATTTCATACATGAACGTGAAATCTTTGATGTATGGGGCATCGACTTTATGGGGCCATTTCTATCATCTAAAGGGAACAAGTACATCCTCGTAGCCGTTGACTATGTTTCTAAATGGGTTGAAGCAAAAGCTCTCCCTACGAATGATGCGAGGGTGGTTGTGAACTTTCTGAAGCAGCTTTTTGCTCGATTCGGTGTTCCTCGTGCTATCATCAATGACCGCGGGACTCATTTTTGCAATGATCAATTTGCTCGAGTCATGGCTAAGTACGGTGTCAATCACCGTCTTTCCACCGCTTATCATCCTCAAACAAATGGTCAAGCCGAGATATCTAACCGTGGATTGAAGAGAATATTAGAGCGAACTGTGGGAGAGCGTCGTGCCTCGTGGGCCGATAAGTTAGATGATGCTTTGTGGGCTTTCCGTACCGTATATAAGACCCCGATTGGTTGTACACCTTATCGTCTTGTGTACGAGAAAGCATGCCACCTCCTTATTGAGCTGGAGCATAAGGCGTAATGGGCCTTGAAGTGGGCCAATTTTGACATCAACAAAGCCGGCGATCTTCGGAATATTCAACTCAACGAGCTAAATGAACTGAGGAATCAAGCTTATGAGAACTCATTAGTCTACAAGGAGAAGACCAAGATCATCCATGATGCTAGGATTAAGAACCAAGATTTCTACGTTGGTGATCAAGTTTTACTCTTTAACTCTCGGTTGAAGATCTTCTCGGGCAAGCTGAAGATTCGTTGGTCTATTCCATTCACCGTCGCCAAAGTCTTCCCATATGGCACCATTGAGATTTCTCAGCCAAATGGTCCCAATTTTAAAGTGAATGGCCAGCGCGTGAAGTTGTACTTTGGTGAGGACATCTCTCATGAGATGATTCCATCCCTCACCACGTTTCCCTTGAATTAGTTCTGGGTCGAGTCAGGCTCGTGACTCGGTTAACAAAAACAAGCGCTTCTCGGGAGGCAACCCGTTGATCTATCCTTTACCGTTTTCATAATAAGTGTAGGGGGAGCCCCGTATGTGTTTGTTGTCTTGTTTCTTACTCTGTGCAGGGATTTAAGCTTCAAAGATCCATTCTCGATGACTTTTGACGAACCGTGATCCCGTGTACCCGTCTTCCCGGTTCTATCCTAAACTGTCGTGATTCAATATTTCATATCTTATATGTTCACATTGAAATCACTATAGTTGTCCTTTCCTTAGCAAGATTTAAACAAAGTGCACAATGTCCTAAGTGTAGGGGAGTTTACTCCCACATGCTTAAACATTGAGGACAATGTTTATATCAAGTGTAAGGGGACTTCTATCGAAGTAAGTGGGCTTTTCCATGAATTTGTCCTCATTATAACCGAAAAATCTAATTTTTCGACGTTTTTCAAAATTTTTAATCTATTTTGGCCTTGTAATTTTCCTTTGCTATCATTATTTACTTTCTTCGCTAGAATAAATTTTCAATAAAGTGGTTTTAAAATTTTCAAAGTCGTGAATATTTTGACTCAACCCGAGTTCACTTATCTAAGTTCACTCTAGCTAGTATCCTTAACGTGTTTAAGTCAAGTTTTGCTAGGCTTTTATATAGGGAATTTTAAAACGCGAAAGTCTTAACTCTCACGGGTTAAGAACAAGAACTTTTCACAAGTTTCTATAATTGATCCTAGAGAGTCGTTTATCAAGGGAACTTTAAAATGCGAATTCTAAACTTGAAAAAGTCTAAGAGTTTGCAAGATCCTATAGATGACTCGAAAACCCAAAACTTTGATTTAGTTGGCTAAGCATCCACGAGTCTCATTCCTTGAGATTTTAAATTGTGGGAACGAGAGATGATAGATTCAATTATAAGTTTGGTATTCTTTCGTGAATTTATGAGAGTTGATTATAAGCTTTTTCTCCCATCGCTTGCTAATAAATATATTTGCAATAAATAAGGTTGTACGATCTGAAAAGTTACTTAGCTTCTAGCACAAGATCGTTTAAAAGTTGCTCGGTATTAATTAGAGTTCATAGCCAAGGCATAACTTATTGAAGCGGGATGCGAAGATTGGCGAGTCCGAAAAGGCCCTAACAAGGCATGAGGGCTACATTTTGTTGCTAAAGATCCAAAAGTGATGTGAAGAATCATTTATCGAAAATCAATATGAAGGATCGAGACACACGACGAAAAGCAAATACTCCCCAAAAGATCATGGAGAAGTCTATCCAAAAAGGCCCTAACAAGGTATGAGGATAAATAGATCCAAGTCCTAAAAGGAGGCGGATCGTTGTATATCAAAGTCCAAAATAAAGATTGGAGAAAAATGAAGAAGTCGTGGTCCAAGTATGAAGAATCTCTCAAAAACTTCAAGTGAAGAAATTCCTATTATGAAGAGAAGACCATAATTTCAAGAACGTCTCTCAAGATTTGAAGTATGAAGTCGCTGCCAAATATCGGTCCGAGAAAGGTCTCAAATCGTGAAGCGAGTTATGCCAAGATATGAACTTTAAGAGGTCCCGAGAAGCAGTTTTAAAAGATTTTATCATTTAGCTAACTTTTGCTTAAATCGTCCCACTTTATTTTCGGCCTAAATAAACTATCGAAATAAGTCAAACAATGTATCCTCGTGATCATTCGAGACAATATTAAAATATAAGAGATACACCTAGGAATAAGGGAGTCTAGGTGAATAATTAGGCCACATGAGTTCGTGTTAGTTTGCTAACTTATAATAACAATGATCTCGTTTTTAAGCTTGGTATGGGGAACGTGAAACTTGAGAATGATAAACATTCATGGCAGCCAAAACCCTAATGTAAGTCTTTGATTTCTTTACTTGTTTCTATCTTTTTATTTTCCTTAATGTTTAGAATTTAATAAAGGCCAAGGTGGGTTATTTATGATGGAAAATATAAACCGTGCTTTAAAATTAATGCATTGCATGAGGTCATTGCAATGGTCAAGTGTAGGGGATTTAATAAATGTGAAAACACTTATCCTTTTACCACTTATTTCCAATAATAACAAGACCAAAACGTATATTTTATGTCCTAAAAGTCGGAATTATGTGTGGTTTGTGTTTTTATTGTGTTTTAGGACCAAAAGATGAAAAAGGAAGAAAACACGGGCTTTCACGGGCTTTTATCGAAGAAAAACGAGAAAAGACGAAGTCAAAAGATCAAGAGTGCAAAAAGAACGGAAGTCCAAGGCCTATTCTGAAGATTTATCGAAGAAAAAGTCTAAAGACGGAAGTTTAATAAAGTCGAAGAACTCAAGTCTAATAGAAGAATAAAATTACAAGACAAGTTCAATTTATGTGACAACCCTGGTTTTGAGGTTCATCACCTAGTTTTATTTTGTGCTAGTTACGTGTCTTTACGTGTTTATGTGCTTATTAGTGTGTATAGATTGTGGTTTGGGTA
The DNA here is from genome assembly GCA_025667525.1 of Glebionis coronaria. NCBI lineage: Eukaryota > Viridiplantae > Streptophyta > Magnoliopsida > Asterales > Asteraceae > Glebionis > Glebionis coronaria. Next base: position 171,945,743 of record CM046879.1, on the reverse strand, counting down.
TCGTTTCCGGTACGGGGTACCTTGTGAGTGAAACGATGTGTGATGATTTCATGTTCATGAGCTCACATGGTAGTGACTATGAAATGAGATGGTGTTATTTAGTGGTTTTACGTATACGTATATGTATTACAGAAAATCGTATTTTTACGATTTACGGTTTAACATTTAGAGGTCTCGGATGAGGTAATTAGTCATATGGATATTTTTCGGGATGGTTTTAAGTCATTTAGGACTTAGTTATAAAGTTTATTTCAAAATTTGAGATTTTTTATAAAAGTGTATATTTTACGTCTTTTACGGCAAAACGCGTAAATTTGACTAGTTTTACGGTTTTGAGGTTTTGGAGGCTTTAGGAGCTGAAATAAATTAAGGAAAATTAAGGTAATATTAATAAGAAATATATTAATAATAAAAAGAAAAAAAATGAAATAAGGGGGTGTTGGGTCGGTTTGGTAGACGCAAGAAAATAAAGGGAAAAAGGAAAAAAGGAGAAAAAGGAAAGTGGGCTATGGGTTGGACTAGGATTCACCCATACCCTATATAATGTTTTAATTAAAAAACAAAAGCCATATTTTTTCTCTCCTGGTGTTGAAGTCGACGGCATAAGGAGTTTTTTTAGGGTTTTCATAGTTTATTTCATCTTCCATTAAATTAAAGGTAAAACCTTCATAACCCTTTTTAATTAAATTGTTTTTATGTTTTCTTTAATCATCTTATGATGGATTTAGGTTAGGGTTTAATTTAAAAACAGTAAATTAATGTTATATTAATCATAATATGATGATTACACAAAATAGGGCTTGTATTTAATGGGGTTATGGGTAATTAATTAGTTTAATTTGATTAAACCCGTTTTTAAAAACTGGGCAGAATTTTGAGTCAATTGTTTTGATCATATTGAGAGTTCTACAAACTCTTACTTTGCGATCCAAGTATCCCTGAAAAGGTAATTGAAGTGGGTTTCCAATTCAAGAAACTAGAACTAAATTAGAGGTCGGGAAGTGGGTCAAAAACAGGTTACAACAGTCGGAGGTCAAAACAGTTTTGAATTCAACCTGTTTTCTTTTTAAGTTTTGGGTTGTTTGGGGTACTTAGGGTTGCATTGGGATCTTCTAACGAACATGAGAGATGGTTTATATATTTTAGTAAGTATCTACACTTGGGCTAAGGTTTTGGTTTAGGGTAAGACCCCCTAATCATAACAAGCTTTTTGTAAGTTTAAAATCAGTAAATCTGGAATGACAAAAGTATATATATATATATATATATATATATATATATATATATATATATATATATATATATATATATATATATATATATATATATATATATATATATATATATATATATATATATATATATATATATATATATATATATATATATATATATATATATATATCGGGGCCTTAACAGTAGCTTTAAGGTTGGGTCAAGTGGGAGGTGTTAGCTAACATATGTAGGGGCATAAATATTCCCTTTACAGAGATCATGGGTGTGCTTAGGTGGGTGTTTGGCTTATAATTTGGAGACCTAAAACTGGGACTGTTTTTGATAAAATGTTAACGGGATGTGTTATGAAGTAAAACGAGTTAAGGGCTTTATAGAGGGGTGTATTGAGATGATTAGAGCATATATATAAGGTATATATATGGGGAGGAGGTTGGATGTCCATCATAGGTTGATGAGCCATTTTAGTGTTTGGTTCATGTTTTGATTATGTGTTTTTGGTTGTTAGCTTTTTGCTAGTGCGCGGATGTTTGGGGAAGCTCAATCAGGTGAGTTTCATAGTCCCATGTCTACTAATGATTTTGACTTCCAGATGGGATGGAAGAGACACTGTTTTGTTTTGATATTTATAAATTATGTTGTGAATGGTTTGGCGTTGGTAATGGACTTATGTGTGCATACTTATATGATTAACTGCTAGTTGATTCTTGATTGTTTATGTTTTGAATTGGTACCAAGGGGTTGTTGACAAGGCGGGGCCTTGGGGAGGTACATAGATGTGTGAGCATCTATGGGACCAATGGATAATGACAAGGCGGGGCCTTGGGATTTGGTTCATAGGTGTTGGATGCCTATGGGAGTATGGTTTTTGGTATGGCTGGGAGCCTGAGTTTTGGTTTGATTAGTTAAATCTTGAATGTTAGTTTGTTAATGCATATTAGTATCACATTGTCCATATGCTTTTAACTTTTGGTTGTTACTCACAGCGTATGGTATGATTTTGGCGTTTGAGTCTATACCTATGACTCTCACCAACTTTATGTTGACGTGTTTTAGTGTCTCTTTCAGGTGAGAATGTGGTTAAGCTTGAGGATAGAAGAGGCTAGATTTGGATGCCTTAGGATTGCATATAGAAGGAGATCCCCGTTCCTTCTTAGTTTACCTTTATGTTTTTTTAATAAGTGATACATGTTGGCACCTATATGTTTGTTTGGTTTATGTTTATTGTTTGTCTTGGGTAAGTGGTAGGACTGTTACCTACTTACCTAGACTCCTGCTATGTTGAGATATTGTCATGACCTTTGTGTCGCCATTTATGACATTATAGTTTCATTTTAGTTTTCTCTATAGAGACACCGTTTGTTGTGATGATATCCATACGTCATGCCCCATATTCCGCCATGGTGGGGTGTGACAGAATGGTATCAGAGACAATGGTTATAAAGAATTAGGTTGCCTAGTCGTGTAGCCTAGTCTATAGCTTAAGAGTCCCTGCATATAGGCGTCATAGGAGTATGTGTGCATTTTATAAAAATTGATGTGTTTGGATGTTATTTATTGCGATGTTTTGACTATTATGTATTGAACCATAGTAAGTTCATACTTAGCCACATGCTATTTTCTTTTCGGGTTGCGACTAGTGCGGGTTGAACCATAATCATCCACGCTAGTCATTGCCGTATTTTGCTTAAATTGTACATTATAGTACATAATTTGGTACATGGTAGTTTTTATCTTTTGTTGGGTTATTTTATGTACCCGAGAGATATTATTTTCTTTTGATGTTTAAGTCATGTTCCCTAAGAATCATGTGGTGGTTCGAGTCATTAGGAGTAGGTGGATATGAAGGGTTTTAAGTTGTTTCCACTCTTATGGGCGACATGACTTATAACTGATTATGTTTTCATTTTGGATTTAGTCTAGGCTGTTTTAGCTAGACTATGGATTTCTGTATTCTAAGAGTTTTACTATGTTATTTTAGTAGATGGAGTTTTGGACCTTATTGGTTATGTGGTTATGATCTTATGTGAGTAGATGGATTTATGTGTTATATGTTGTATTGATTCTTATAAGTGTCATCATAGGAGGGAGTGCATTGGGGAAAGGGTAATTGTATAAGTATGGTGGCCAACATAGTTATACAAGTACCACAACTTTAATGGGTTCTCAAGTATGATTGCATGAAAGAGGGTTAGTACATGCTTGTATATGATGAGATGTAGAATTTGGGTATACATATAATATATGGGTTTATGAAATGGCTGCCTATGAGATGGCTATTGTTCTTTTTGTGTTATATGTTTTGGGTTATAGTTATGTTATGTGATTATGGGGTCACACGATATGGTTTGGTTTTGGAGGTGGGCTTTATGCCTTGTTGTGGCACGGTGAGATGGTGATTCCTCGTATGAAAAAACGAGCGTATAAAGCGATTGATTGACTTACATGTATGATAACGAGTATGTTTGGGAGATTCAATAGGTATACATATGCAGATGTATATATACTAATAGATGTTATGTTATGATTTACGGTCGTTCAGTAGTTATTTTAACTTGAATGTACCTAGTGCTCTCTTGTGTTAAACAATTTATTAGTGCTCGAGTTTGGTGGAGTTTCAACGACGTTTTGAATCTTTTGAAGTGTGTCTTGTAGCGTATTCTTTGAGTTTCGTATTTCACGTGTACGTTTTAAAAATGGTGTTCTTGGTTTTATGTCTCTTGAAATACCTTGGGATTTCTTTTGAGATAATGAAATCTTTTGTGTTGGGTCTTACATTTCTTTTGGTCGGTATATATTGAGAAAAAGGGGGGACTTGGAAATCTATTATAGGGTTAGATAGTTGGTTGTATTCGGTAAAATAAGGGTAAGGTGTTGGAGTCATGTTTGGAACAAGATGTAACATAAGATTTCTTTTAATCAACACTTATTTATTTCAAGATCTAAAAGACTTTCTTTAAAATAAAGCGAAGTAAAAATTTCTTTCTACTTACATAGTTTATATAATTGGGTTTAACCGATTCACGTCGTTTATAATTATTAATACGAGGTTAAATTGAGTTTATGAAGGTTACACATACAATTATATCTTTCATTTAAAAGGATTGCATTAATCACTAAGTTTATTCTTTAGTTTTTAAAACAACTAGTATAAAATTGTTTTGGTCATAACTTGTTCGTTTTTAGATCTTTTTGAGTGATTCCAAAGCCAAAAATTATGTACTCGGAACTTACTTTTCAAATATTCAGAAAGTGTAGTCATGGGAGGTCAGTGGACTGGTCGGAATTGTTGTACAAGTGTCGGGTTCAAGGTTGAGTTTTGAATAGTAGTTTATTTTTATTTGGGGTGCACGGGATACCTAGTCTTTGGGTTGAGTTTTGAGATCGCCTAGAAGGTTGTTTGTAGATGGTTTGAGTCACATAGATGTGGGGAGGTAAAAATAATAATAATAAATAAAAGTATATTCATCTGGAAAGGTCGGTCTTTTGCACGGTTTAAATAATATGTCGCGGGGCGTAATATGTTTTGGTTGCCATTGGGTGTTTCTTGGATTATTTTTTTTCGTTGTCATGGGTCATTTTGAATTGATACATGTTCTAGGTTTGAGTTTTCTTTTGAGTCTCGTGGTTTTGACTTGTTTTAATTGGTGCACGTGAAATGTCGTTAGTTATCCGTGGGTTTGATTCGTTGATCGTATCTGGTGGATTCAGGATGTAGTTTTGGTTTCGTATTGTTTGGGAGCGTTGAGGTAGTCATATGAAAGACTTGGTCGCGCCTACACGCTTAAGTAGGTGACCATGAGAGAACGATCGGAATGCCCTTAGTGGTGATGAAAGAGTAAAAGGTTTTTAGACGAACTAATGTGGTCATGAGGTCTCTTTGGAGTACCAAGGAGATGAATAGAGATTTGTGGGATACTAGCACAAGTAACGCGCCATAGAGAGTGTTGGAAGGGGGTATAATACCTCAAAGGTATTTATGATTGTTCGTAGGGCATGTAAGTTTTCCGAAAATTTCCTGAAATTTAGTAGGTTTGCCTATTATTATGAGGTAGAACCATAAATAGAGCAAGTAGGGGAGGTGAGAGGAGTTGTAATTAGTGCCTTTCCAAGGCAAATCGTTGATGGAGTTATATAAAAACAAGAGTTGTTAGAAATTGCAAGGAATGCCGGATAAAAGTGAGTTGCTTAGTAGTAGATTGGATGTGGAAAGAGGTTGAGTGGTCCGATGAGAGGAAGTACCGGTCTTTTAAGATGCGTGTAGAATTTTGCAAGTAGAACGAGGTAGGAATTTATTCGTATTGCCGCTAAGAGGGGGTGCAAGGAGGACATAGTTGAAACTGCTAAGGATGTTGTATGAACGCTTTGGGTTTACGGTTATGCATTTGGCTTCGCCAAAGCACTAGCGGATTACATAGAGTCAATGAATCGATTGTGCATGAACGTATATAAACGAGTTGTCATCGGGAGCATCGACGACATCTTGATCTACTCAAGCCTTAGAAGGAGAGTGAGGCGAATTATGAGTTGGTTTTGGAATTGTTAGGAAAGGGAATTATATGTGAGATTTTCAAGTGTGAGTTGTAGGATTAAGTTGGCCAGGACGAGTAGTCAGAGATGATGGCATATCGTGGAACCGACAAGGGGCGAAGTAAAGAAAGGATGAAGAAGCGCTTTGGAGGCTGAAGAGGTGGATTGGATAATGAGCCGATCTTGGCATTATCGGCAGGACTGGATGAATTCGCGAAGCATGACGATACGTGGAGCAAGGATTGGGAGGTGTACGAGAATGACAAAGAAAGGCGATTGCTTATACGTTGCAGGAACTGAAGATTTGGAAGAACTGGATAGACTTAGTTAGTGGAGCTGGACTATTATATCTGCCTAGAATGCTAGAGACATTTGGCGTACGAGACGTGGAGAATTATCTATACGAATCATGAACGTCTCTAACACATATTCAATCATCTTGATTGAACATTTGGTAAAGGTGATGGGTGGAGTTAATTGATGAAAGAGAATTGCAAGGCCAAGTACCATCCGGGAAAGGCAAGCATGGTTGATGAGACATAAAATAAGAAGAATGAAGTGAAGCTAAGACGAACTTGAACTATATGGATGACGTATTAGGGTGGTTTGGATGAAGGATGTAGGTTGCACGAGTTGAGTTATCTAAAGCAGAGAACGCGTCAACATGTATGTTGCGTGGCTTGGAAAATCATATGGAGAAAAGGGACGTAGACTATACTTTCTACATAGATAGGAGTAGCTTAGAAAGGGCAATGTAAGGACGAAGTTAGTGAAAGGGATACATAATGGGGTGGAGGAATAAGTACGACGAGAGTTGGGTGATAGTCGATAGACTGACTAATTCATCTCATATTTCAAGAGGAATGAGAAGTCACGTGGTTGAGAAGTTGGAAGGATTGCGTACGGATGTGATGAAATAGAGGGTTTTGCGTAAAAGTTAGCCTAATATGTATGGAATGCCTTATGAAGGATTATGGCAAGGGAAGAAACGATGGGAAGCATCACATCGTGATGTACAGTATGAGTTGAGGAGGAAGAAGGAAGTGTGTATAGAAGCGAATCATGAATGAAGTAGGTCGAGATAGGAACCGGAGGTAAAACTTTGGTAGAGCTTAATGAGTAGAATAAAGCACAACGGAAGCTAATACTGTCGTAGTGTGGAAAAGGAAATGGCACTGACCTATACTGATTTTTTGGGAGGCTTAGTATCGATAATCGAGTGGATGAGGAGTTATAGGTGTGATGTGCCATAGGGACGAAGGGCTTGGTCTAACTGAGATAACCGTCCTTTTGATGATGTGTATAGATCATAAGTTAATTTGGATTGGAAGAACTAATGGATATGTGAAAGACCATCATAGGTCACTTTGTAAGGAAATTGGAATTTTAAGTAGTTTGGAGTACAGACTAAAGGGAGTTGATGAACATGATTGGATATGAGTATATCCAGCTAACTAGAAAAGGATGGGCAATTGAGATATTTATACAGCCTTAGAGGTTACACTGAGGGCATGAGTGATTGATTTAGAGGGGAGTTAGGAAACTCATTAGCGATGGCTGAGTTTTCATATAATGATGGTTATCATACTAGAAGTCGATAAATGCAATTTGAGGCACTACATGAAAGGATAGGTTGAGTTGTCCCCTTTGTGGACTAGAATTGGTAAAAGAGGCTACTAATGTGGTAATGGTGTTTGTGGAAAGGATGAGAGCAACAAGGGATGCTAGGTAGAAAAGGAGGAAACCACTAGATTTAGTGACAAAGTTGTGTAGGGAGTTTCACCCATAGTAACGGGTGGTATGTTTTGGTAAAATGGAAGAGTTGATGTAGAGTTTTGTAGGTCCATTTATGATCTATGGAAAGATCGGACCAGTAGCTTATGAGTATAGAATTACCTGGGGGAAATGATTTGTATACATGATACATTTCATGTATTGAGATTGGTAAATGTTGTTTGAGAATGCATTTTGCATGTACGGTTATTCGGGACTTGTGTTAATAAGAGTCTTTGTTTTATCAAAGAGTCATTTGTGAGATTTATTGACTGTGAGGTCAAGAGTTTGGAAATGAGTTTAATTATTTTTGGTATGTATGTGTGGTATTTTGAAACTTGAACTAAAGTTCAGGTGGAAATGAGAGGAGTTCATTTAGAACAAGTATCCTCGTGTGATTTGTTGTTTTTGTGTTTGATCCTAAGGAGTAAATCTCGGGACGAGATTTCTATTAGGAGGGAGTGATGTGACAACCCTGGTTTTGAGGTTCGTCACTTAGTTTTATTTTGTGCTAGTTACGTGTCTTTACGTGTGTATGTGCTTATTGTTGTGTATAGATTGTGGTTTGGATATCGTTTCCGGTACGGGGTACCTTGTGAGTGAAACAATGTGTGATGATTTCATGTTAATGAGCTCACACGGTAGTGACTATGAAATGAGATGGTGTTATTTAGTGGTTTTACGTATACGTATATGTATTATAGAAAATCGTATTTTTACGATTTACGGTTTAACATTTAGAGGTCTCGGATGAGGTAATTAGTCATATGGATATTTTCGGGATGGTTTTAAGTCATTTAGGACTTAGTTATAAAGTTTATCTCAAAATTTGAGATTTTTTATAAAAGTGTATATTTTACGTCTTTTACGGTAAAACGCGTAAATTTGACTAGTTTTACGGTTTTTAGGTTTTGGAGGCTTTAGGAGCTGAAATAAATTAAGGAAAATTAAGGTAATATTAATAAGACATATATTAATAATAAAAAGAAAAAAAACGAAATAAGGGGGTGTTGGGTCGGTTTGGTAGACGCAAGAAAATAAAGGGAAAAAGGAAAAAAGGAGAAAAAGGAAAGTGGGCTATGGGTTGGACTAGGATTCACCCATACCCTATATAATGTTTTAATTAAAAAACAAAAGCCATATTTTTTCTCTCCTGGTGTTGAAGTCGACGGCATAAGGAGTTTTTTTAGGGTTTTCATAGTTTATTTCATCTTCCATTAAATTAAAGGTAAAACCTTCATAACCCTTTTTAATTAAATTGTTTTTATGTTTTCTTTAATCATCTTATGATGGATTTAGGTTAGGGTTTAATTTAAAAACAGTAAATTAATGTTATATTAATCATAATATGATGATTACATAAACTAGGGCTTGTATTTAATGGGGTTATGGGTAATTAATTAGTTTAATTTGATTAAACCTGTTATTAAAAACTGGGCAGAATTTTGAGTCAATTGTTTTGATCATATTGGGAGTTCTACAAACTCTTATTTTGCAATCCAAGTATCCCTGAAAAGTTAATTGAAGTGGCTTTCCAATGCAAGAAACGAGAACTAAATTGGAGGTCGGGAAGTGGGTCAAAAACAGGTTACAACAGTCAGAGGTCAAAACAGTTTTGAATTCAGCCTGTTTTCTTTTTAAGTTTTGGGTTGTTTGGGGTACTTAGGGTTGCATTGGGATCTTCTAATGAACATGAGAGATGGTTTATATATATTAGTAAGTATCTGCACTTGGGCTAAGTTTGTGGTTTAGGGTAAGACCCCCTAATCATAACAAACTTTTTGTAAGTTTAAAATCAGTAAATATGGAATGACAAAAGTATATATATATATATATATATGTATATACATATATATATATATATATATATATATATATATATATATATATATATATATATATATATATATATATATATATATATATATATATATATATATATATATATATATATATATATATATATATATATATATATACATATATATATATACATATATATATATATATATATGTATATATATATATATATATATATATATATATATATATATATATATATATATATATATATATATATATATATATATATATATATATATATATATATATATATATATATTTATATATATATATATATATATATATATATATCGGGGCCTTAACAGTAGCTTTAAGGTTGGGGAAAGTGGGAGGTGTTAGCTAACATATGTAGGGGAATAAATATTCCCTTTACAGAGATCATGGGTGTGTTTAGGTGGGTGTTTGGCTTATAGTTTGGAGACCTAAAACTAGCACTGTTTTTGATAAAATGTTAACTGGATGTGTTATGAAGTAAAACGAGTTAAGGGCTTTATAGAGGGGTGTAATGAGATGCTTAGAGCATATATATGAGGTTTATATATGGGGAGGAGGTTGGTTGTCCATCATAGGTTGATGAGCCATTTTAGTGTTTGGTTCATGTTTTGATTATGTATTTTTGGTTGTTAGCTTTTTGCTAGTGCGCGGATGTTTGGGGAAGCTCAATCAGGTGAGTTTCATAGTCCCATGTCTACTAATGATTTTGACTTCCAGATGGGATGGAAGAGACACTGTTTTGTTTTGATATTTATAAATTATGCTGTGAATGGTTTGGCGTTGGTAATGGACTTATGTGTGCATACTTATATGATTAACTGCTAGTTGATTCTTGATTGTTTATGTTTTGACTTGGTACCAAGGGGTTGTTGACAAGGCGGGGCCTTGGGGAGGTACATAGATGTGTGAGCATCTATGGGATTAATGGATAATGACAATGAGGGGCCTTGGGATTTGGTTCATAGGTGTTGGATGCCTATGGGAGTATGGTGTTTGGTATGGCTGGGAGCCTGAGTTTTGGTTTGATTAGTTAAATCTTGAATGTTAGTTTGTTAATGCATATTAGTATCACATTGTCCATATGCTTTTAACTTTTGGTTGTTACTCACAGCTTATGGTATGATTTTGGCGTTTGAGTCTAAACCTATGACTCTCACCAACTTTATGTTGACGTGTTTTAGTGTCTCTTTTAGGTGAGAATGTGGTTAAGCTTGAGGATAGAAGAGGCTAGATTTGGATGCCTTAGGATTGCATATAGAAGGAGATCCTCGTTCCTTCTTAGTTTACCTTTATGTTTTTTTTAATAAGTGATACATGTTGGCACCTATATGTTTGTTTGGTTTATGTTTATTGTTTGTCTTGGGTAAGTGGTAGGACTGTTACCTACTTACCTAGACTCCTGCTATGTTGAGATATTGTCATGACCTTTGTGTCGCCATTTATGACATTATAGTTGCATTTTAGTTTTCTTTATAGAGACACCGTTTGTTGCGATGATATCCATACGTCGCGCCCCATATTCCGCCATGGTGGGGTGTGACAATTTACATCGACAAATCCCGAGACGACGTCGAGAAAGACAAAGTATTTAAATCGAGTTGAGACGAAAAGAAAGAAAGAAGGAAGCACACATGCACTCCCCTCCTCCTATAAATACCCTCCTAATGACACATTAGGAGGGTGTTAGCTAGTTATTTTTCTTTCTTTAGTTTTCATTTTAGAGAGAGAAAGTGTTTAACTTTCTCTCACTAAAACTTCATCTATTCTTTCTTTCATGTTTAAGCTTTAATTCACTTTTGTAATTTTGGATCTTTAATCTACAAGTTCAAGTTAAGTTTTTCTTATTCAATCTTTTTCTACCTTTCTTGATTTTAAATTGTCCTTGATCCGAAATTTTAATATAAAGTGCTTGATTTTGATGTTTTTGTGATTAAGAAGTTTATCTTTTTATACCTTTCTAAGTCTTACACGGATTAAGCTTTGAGCTATTCATGCTTATTGGCTTATTTAGTGTTTAGCTTATTGTTTTTAGTTTTGTCAAAAAGTTTAGTCTTTTTAAAGTGTCTTTTTAAAGTGTCTTTTTAAAGTGTCTTTTATAAAGTTTGCGAATTTAGTATTTCAAAAGTTGTCAAATTTATGCTTATTTAGTTGGTTAAGTTTCGGTTTAGTGTTCTTATTTGGAAGTGCTTATTGAGTTCTTAGCTTATTCCACCTTTTCGGATTGCTTGGTGTTTCATCGCAAAGTTAGGAATTCACATTCCGACAGCCACATTCAGACGGTTTCATTGTATCGCAATAACCCTTAGGGTTTTACTTTGCGATCACGTGTATTTTCCCCCTTATTCCGATCGTGATTGCGATCGCTCATTGGCGATCGCACATTGCGACGGGTTTTAAGTTTTTATTAAGACGAAACTCTGCCCAATTTTTGTTAGCAACATTCTGACAGAAATCCTTGTATTCCGATACTATTATTCCGATCTTAAACATTCTGATACTGCACATTCAGATAGAGATATTCTGATAGACTTGTATTCCGATAGACTTACATTCCGAGAAAACAGCATTCCGATGGTTATTCAGACAGCATTATTCCGATGATTTTGTTTTTGCAACATTCTGATAGAATTGACTTGTTACATTCCGATGGTTTAAGTTTTTAGTTTTACTACGTTTTTAATTTCCACAAATTGCTAAAGCTTTAATTTTACTAGTAATTTTTAGTAAACCAAACCATTTATTATTAAAGCTTTAATTTCCACAAAGTGTTTTTCTAGTAATTTTTAGTTTAATTTTTAAAGCTTTAATTTTACTCAACGACATTTTCATTTTACTTGTAGTTTAATATAGATAACCTTTTACCTTTATATTCCACCAAGAACGACTGAGTCACACTAATTAACGGTAATCAACTCGAAAAGATCGGTTTGACGATATCTTTTATACTTGGCTAAAACCTTGTATTAGCAATCGTTCGTGTGAGACCCACAAAGGATGTGCCAGAGTTTAGATATTGCTGGTGGCGGTTATGTGATGGTGATTGAACATGGGGAAGATGTTTCGTGTAACGTCGCTTGTGACAATACTAAAAAATGTGTTAATGCAAAGTAATGCATAAAAACATTATTAGTGTTAACTAATTTTTCTTGGTTTTGATCACGACAAATTAAAAAGACATTTTTCGTCAAATACGATCATAAGACGAATTATTTAACAAACACTATCATCAATGTAATAATCAATTAAGTATTGCACTAACATATCATAATCATGATTAGTGATCATAAAAGTGATTTGTCCTAAATTTAAATTGTGTCAAATGTGACAAAAGATTTTTTAATAAACTTTCTTTTTAAGAAAACGTTTTATAAAAATGGAAAATGTAAATTTGAATATGGCATATTCCAAATGTCATAGGAATATCCTTTGAAGGTAAAAACTTACCTCAGATATTATTCCCTCACTAAAAGACAAAAGGGAGCAGAGTATACTACCACGAATCCTTAAATGCCTATACGGTTCCTTAGTGATAAGGAACCGCAGGATAATTAAGGAACCGCGGGCAGAGAGCCGTTGGCTTTTGTCTCCTATAAATAGTGGATCAAATCTACATTTTCCACAATCCTTTTTGGACACTCTTTCTACTATCATTCTCCTTTCTAATTCCTAATCATTTGTAAATGATCACTTAATGTGTTAATTATTTTTACTTATGATTATCCCCTTGATCTCCTTATTTACCTTGTCCAAAGAGAAGATCACTCACACACTTGTGATGTGATTATAGATGAAGCCTTGATGAAGATCATCCTCTCCTAAAGATCTAGTCATGTTCATCATTTGTTTTATTAGAGTCTTGTGCAGATCTAAGGCATTTGGGAATGCTTGGATCTAGTCTTGTGTAAATCCATTGTATATGTGTATACTTGGATGTGTGTTATGTAGATCCAAGTTACATGTGTATACTTGGATATGTGTTTTATTGAGTTGTAATAGTTGTGAGTTGTGAGTTCTCACTAAACTATAAAGTGATGTGGTTGTGTCTTGTGAGTTCTCACTAAACTATAAAGTGATGTGTAGTTGTGTCTTGTGAAGTTCTCACTTAGCTTCAAAGTGAAGAGTCGTGAAGATTGGTTCTACCTTTCGATTAGAACTCGACATCTAGCCTTGTGTCGTAAAATGGTGAAGTGGGAAACGTTGTGAAGATTGGTTCTACCATTCGACTAGAACTTGACATCTAGCCTTGTGTCGTAAAATGGTGAAGTAGGCAATGTTGTGAAGATTGGTTCTACCTTTCGATTAGAACTAGACATCTAGCCTTGTGTCATAAAATGGTGAAGTAGGCGACGTCGTGTAGATTGGTCCTAGCTAAGATTAGGTCTCGACATTTAGCTTAGTGTCGGAAAATAATGTAAGCGACATTTTAAGATTTTCTCCGCCAAGAAAGGAGCTTGTGGCTATAGTGGAAATCTCGAGTAAGGTGTACTCGAGGAGTGGAGTAGGAACGAAGATAGAGTTTTTGGGAATAAAATGAGCCAAGACACTTAGACGCTGACAAGAGTTAATTGAACGTTGATAGGAAGAAATCAAGCGTTGACAGATCAAGCGTTGACAAGAAGAAATCAAGCGCTGATGAGAAGAAGTCCAAGCACTGATAGAATACTTAGTCTACATGTTTTGTATTTCTAGTAAAGATATGTTCGACATTGTATTTTCTATATTTATCTTTACCTAAAATAGCTGATAGGTAGACTCTTGTGCAAGGCTCCTTAATCTATAAAAGGAGGCCTTTAGGTTTTAGTTTAATATACGTTTTGACACTTTCATTGTACGCAAGTTCAATCATCAATCAAAGTGAAAGTTTGGTCTATTCTGGTTTGCTTGTTCTTCATTCAAGTATTAATTCCGCATAGTACTTGAATTGTTTATACAACAAAGTTTCTCTAAGTGTTTAACTTGATTTAATCTCGTTTACACAAAGCTAAATCGATCTAAGTTTGGGATCAACAAGTGGTATTAGAGCTTGTTGAGGAACTTTGATCTAAAGAACACAAAACCCTAAAAACCCTAAATCGCCAAAAACCCTAATTTTTCAAGAAACCCTAAAAACCAGACAAGATGTCTACTCCTGTATGACCTCCTCCACTAGTCATAATCTAAAAATCCCCATGCTAGACCCAGACAACTTTGAGCTATGGAAGTTTAATTTTGAGCAGTACCTTCAGATTTATGATCACATTCTATGGGAAATTCTTGAATATGGAAACACATTCGATAAGGCTGCCAAGATTGCTGATGCTATTGCTTTAAGATCAGTTGAGGGTTCAACTGAAGAGGATCGAAAAGAAAGACCTATAGATGGGAGAGCTGTCACAACTGAGGATATTGCAAAGAGAAGGAGTGACATGAAAACTTTAAGCATTCTCAAACTCTCGTTGGGACCAGTCAATCAGCACAATTATATAGGTTTTGAGTCTGCCAAAGAAATTTTGGCAGCTCTTCAAGTCAACTATGGTGGTAATGATGATACTGCCTCAGAGAAGAAGAAGCAACTCTTGTATGAGTATGCTGTTTTCAAAGCTCTTCCAAATGAGAAGCTATGTGGGGTGAGAAGCAGGCTTCTAGACATCACACGCAAATTGTCCTTTATGGGAACAGTATATGGTGATGCTGATATCATTACCACTTTCCTTAAAAGTCTTGGTCATGCATGGAAGATTGAAGAAAGGTCTATTATTGATACCAATGCTCACAAGAGTTCTACTTTTGATGACGTCTACAATAAACTGAAGATTGTAGAGAATGAAATCCTCTTGGATCAAGGAAGCAATTCTATCTCTGGAAACATGGATTTATTCTCACATAGTGAAGGTCAAGTCGATCAAAGAGGGTCATATGTACATCCTGTTACTGGATCAACTTGTGTCAACGCTGGATCAACCTTTTTCAGCGCCTCATATTCAGACGCTAACACATACAATGTTGACTCACCAAGGATTAAACCTGCTGGTATTGATCTAGATACAGTGTGTGCATACATTGCTGCATTGCCCAATGGTTCAGTGATTACATATGAGGACCTTGAGAAAATCAGTGATGAGAATTTAGAGGAGATGGACATTAAGTGGAATATGGCACTTGCAAGCATAAGGGCCAATAGATGGAATAGGAGATTCAGGAAGAAGATGACCTTTAATGCTAAAGACACTGATGGGTTTGACAAATCCAAGGTTGAGTGTTACAATTGCCATAGAATGGGTCACTTTATGAGAGAATGTAGATCTCCAAGAAGATCTGATGCTAGAAAGCCTTCAAGCCAAATCATTAAGGTTGAAGACACATATGCTATGGTTGCCATGCAAGAAATTGATGGTGTTGGCTGGGACTGGAGCTTTATGGCCAAGGAGGTGGAAGAGAACAAGGCCTTGATTGCAGAAAAGAAAGAAGAAGAGCATGTTCACTATGCTCTCATGGCACATTCTTCGTCTTCATCAGATAATGAGGTATATGATGATGCTTTCTGTAGTAAAGGTTGTCGTTTAAACACTGAAAAACTTAACAAAGAAATTTTAAAGTTAAAATCAGATGTTTTTGATGAAAAATGCAAGTTATCTAATTATCAACTGGCACTTGTTCAAACTGAAAAGACTGTGGCTGAATATAAGAAAATGGAGCTTGACCTAAAAGATCAAATTAATGTTTTGTCTCATGAACTAAATGTTAGTGTTGACCTTAGGGACATTTTGGAAAGATCCAAAGGAGTCATACAAGCTAAGTTAGATGAGGCCATTAAAAACAAAGAGTGTGTAGGGCTTAAAATTCAAAGATTTGATAAAGCTTCTCAAACCCTAGAAAAATGTGTAAGTGAGCAAAGAGACTCTAGGGATATGACTGGGATTGGGATGAAATAGTATGTTGATGTTCCACCACCTGTTGGAAACTTTTATGGTGTCATTATAAAGGATTTATCTTGGACTGGTATTCCAGAACTCCAAGAAAAGGAATTCATTCCTCCACCAAGAGATCTTACTCCAGTAGAGGAATATAAGCAGAAATTGACTGACTTAGAACAATGGAAGAAAACCAATCCTACTTTGTTAGTTAAAGGGGACATGCTTAGTGAAAACCCAAATGAGTCTACACCCATAACTGTGACCAACCCTTCTACTGGAAAGACTGTTGACCTTGGCTCAAACGTTAATAGAAAACCTAGTGTTGAGTATGCAGAAATGTATAGGAAACCTAGGTCACCAAAAAGCCAAGTTAGTGATAATGGGACAGGGTTCTTTTCATCTAGACCTAGGGTTATGTCTAGAAAAGCTTGTTATATTTGTGGGAGTTTTTCTCATTTGGCGTATAAATGTGTCAGTGCTTCAAAAGTCAACGCTGACAAAAAGTCAACCATGGTCAAACCCAGACCTTTTGTCCAAACAAGTCCACAAGTTACTAGACCAGCTCCATTCTTTACTAAAGGTTCTAATACTCATGGACAAAGGCCTTTTCAAAAGACCAATACATGGTCTAACAGACAACGGGTTCCTGTAGCAAACCTTAGTTTTGGCGCTGATAAGTGTAATTTCAGCGTTGACAAGAACAATTTTAACGCTGACAGGAATGTTTCCAATGCTGTTAGACCAAGTAATAACAAATACTTGCACCCAAAGGGAAAGGGGTCTAAAGCTTCATCTAAACAAGACCAAAACCCTAATGTTAATGGGATTTCTATGACCTGTAACAGATTTCGTTATATTTCAAAGGTCATAACTAAACCAATTGGGGTTAACTGGGTGTTCAATCCTCAAAGGGATGACCAAGGGGTTTTTATAAGGACTAAATATGTTCTTGTTGAACAACCAAATGAATCCAAGTTTGCTCAGGCTTGGATTCGCAAAGAAAACTAATTTGTTTTCTTTATGTGCAGGGCATTCAAAAGCAGGTAAATGATTATGGCTATTGGGATAGTGGATGCTCTAGGCACATGACGGGGAAGGAAGATTATTTGACCAACTTTACCCCCATTAAAGATGGTGACAAAGTGTACTTTGGAGGAGGATATGGTATAATTTCTGGCAAAGGCACTCTTATCACCAATAATTTGCGTTTTGACAACGTATTTCTGGTAAAAGAACTTGATTACAATCTGTTTAGTGTATCACAAGTTTGTGATAACAAAAATAAGGTTCTTTTTACTGATACTGAATGCTTGGTGTTAAATAAAGACTTTCAGATACCTGATGAGAAGTTTATTGATTATAGAACACCTAGGCATAAGGACATTTATAATGTGAATCTTAATGGGATTAGGATGAATAATAATTTGTCATGTTTATATGTTGAGTATTCAGTTGATGAAAGTAATCTCTGGCACAAAAGGTTAGGGCACATAAAATTTAAGAACATAAACAGACTTGTGAGACATGGTTTAGTTGATCGTTTGCCTGAAAAGGCTTTCCACAATGATCATTCTTGTGTTACATGTCTTAAAGGCAAACAACACAAAGTCTCTTTTAAGTCTAAACTTGTGCACTCTAGATCTAAACCACTTCACTTGCTGCATATGGACTTATTTGGTCCAACTAATATAGAAAGCTTAAATGGTAAATCTTTTTGTTTTGTCATAGCTGATGATTTTTCTAGATTTACTTGGACTTTCTTTTTGGTTTTGGAAAGTGAAACTGCCACTGTTTTGATTAATTTTATTAACCAGATTGAGAAAAAGACTGGGAATGAGTTTAAAATACTTAGAAGTGATAATGGTGGTGAGTTTGGAAACAAGTTTTTAGATGAATTTTGTGTCAATAAAGGGAATACTAGGCAGTTTAGTGTAGCTAGAACCCCACAACAGAATGGGGTGGCTAAAAGGAAGAATAGAACACTCATAGAAGCAGCTAGGACAATGTTGGTTGATGCTCATTTTCTCATTGCTTTTTGTGCTGAGGCTGTGAATACAGCCTGCTATGTTCAGAATAGGGAATGATCAACAAAATCCACAATAAGACACCTTATGAGCTATTTTGGAATAGGAAACCTAATATTGGTTTTCTTAAACCCTTTGGATGTCATGTAGTGATACTTGATACTAGTGATGCCTTAGGAAAGTTTAGTGCTAAAGGTGATGAAGGCTATTTTATGGGCTATTCAGTGCAGAGTAAAGGATATAGGGTTTACATTAAGAAAGAAAAACATATACTTAAAAATGTACATGTTAAGTTTTTAGAAAGTAAACCTAGTGATCCTGAGAGTGGACCAAATTGGTTCTTTGATTTAGAACCTTTATCTAGAACCTTGAATTATATGCCTGTTACTAATCCAGACATTGTAAAGTGGATCCAAATGTTGTGGAAGAACCTATTGTTGAAATTTCAGGTAAACAGGCTGACAATGAAGTAGAATCACATGTAGTCAAATCAGCCTCCATACTTGAGTATGTTACCATCCCTATATGGACAGAAGGATTTGCTGCTGTTGCTGTTGCTGGAAAGGAAAAAGATGGTCCACAAGAAAATCCAATTGATGAAACCATGCATGAATCTTCAAGCGTTGATAAAGGCAATTCTGATGCTGACATTCCAAATTCGGGCGTTGACAACTCCAACGTTGATAGGCCAAGTTCAGGCGTTGACAACCCTTTTGACCACTTATTCTCTTCCAACGTTTTTGAACAAGGTGAACCTTCCACAGTTCATGAAGAGGTTCATTTTGGTGATGATGGAGGAGAATTTGAAGATGATATTGGCAACATGGAGACTGAGATTGAAGACAACACACTTATTTAAGGAGGAATACTTACATCTACTATCAGAAATCATCCTCCTTCTCTAATCATTGGTGATGTGTTGTCTTCTGTTCAAACAACAAGGTCTCATCAGAATCAAGGAGGTTTTATTGCTAATATCCACAAGAAGGTTGATACCCCTCTTGTACAGGCATGTCTGTTTGCTTGTTTTCTGTCACAACAGGAACCCAAGAAGTTTTTTTATGCTCTCAAATAACCAAGTTGGGTGGAAGAAATGCAGAATGAGCTTCATCAATTTGCTATTCAAGATGTTTAGGAGTTAGTGGACTGTCCCAGATATGTAAGACCTATAGGGACAAGATGGGTTCTTAGAAACAAGAAGGATAAAAGAGGGATTGTGATCAGAAACAAGGCACGTTTGGTTTCTCAAGGCTATACACAAGAGGAATGGATAGACTTTGAAGAGGTTTTTGCACCTGTTGCAAGGATTAAAACAATAAGGATTTTCCTAGCCTATGCTTCTTGCATGGGCTTCCTAGTTTACCAAATGGATGTGAAGAGTGCTTTTCTTTATGGCACAATTGCAGAAGAGGTTTATGTAATGCAGCCTCCTGGTTTTAAAGATTCAGAACATCCAGACAAAGTGTATAGGGTGAAGAAAGAAATGTATGGACTTAATCAAGCCCCAAGAGCATGGTATGGCACATTGTCCACCTATCTGGTGGAAAATGGATTCAAGAGGGGCACCATAGATCAGACTTTATTTACCAAGAAGATTGGTAAGGACTTTTTACTTGTTCAGGTCTATGTGGATGATATCATCTTTGGCTCTTCAAGTCCAAAGATGAGTGAAGACTTTTTCAAGCTCATGACAGACAAATTCAAGATGAGTGCAATGGGAGAGATGAACTTCTTTCTAGGTTTACAAGTTCAACAGAAAGAAGATGGTATCTTTATCTCTCAAGACAAGTATGTAGCAGATATCTTGAAGAAGTTTGGCTTTTCCCCACATGAAAAACGGGCTAGCACACCCATAGAGGGAACACCGTTGGGGAAAGATTGGAGATGGAAAAGCGGTGGATGTCAGGCATTATAGGTCAATGATTGGATCATTGATGTATCTTACAGCTTCTAGACCTGACATCATGTTTGTTGTGTGTGCATGTGCACGCCATCAAGTGACTCCCAAAGAGTGTCATCTTCATGTTGTCAAGAGGACCTTTAGATATCTTAGGTGCTATCCCACCTTTATGGTATCCAAAGGATTCTCCATTGGAGCTCATTGGTTATTTAGACAGTGATTATGGAGGAGACAAGTTTGATAGAAAATCCACAACTGGTGGATGCTAATTTCTTGGGAGCAGATTGATCTCTTGGCAATGCAAGAAACAAACAGTGGTGGCCAACTGTACAAATAAAGCAGAATATGTTGCTGCAGCTGCTTGTTATGGTCAAGTCTTATGGATTCAGAACCAACTGTTGGATTATGGGTATAATTTTATGCATACCAAGATTTTTGTAGACAATAATAGTACCCTATGCATTATTAAGAATCTTGTACATCATTCTAAAACAAAACACATAGAAATTAGACATCATTTTATAAGAGATTGTTTTGAAAAAGGTTTAATACAACCAGATAGGGTTGACACAGAAGAAAATGTGGCAGATTTATTAACTAAACCTTTTGATGCTGGGAGATTTCAATACTTGGTAACAAGTATTGGAATGATCAATCTTACCTAAAATGTGTTTTTGGAGCTTATTGTAAAAGTATGTACAGAATATTTACTGTTATTGGTCTTTGTACAAAAATTAGGTTTTCCACTTTATTTTTCTAACGCCGACAAAGGTTATTTTAACGCTGATAAGTGTTAAAATGGACGTTGACAGCAATATGTTAGTTTTGTGGTTTTTGATCTAATTATGAAGGCGTTATGAGCATTGTACAAATGGATACAGAGTTGCTTATGGATCTTTGGAGCTTACTAGGAGTGTGTTCAAGTTTATGGATGATGGTTGGAATGTTTACATTCCTATCTTGACATAAATTTTTATCGCATACTTTATTTTTGGCAACTTGTATATCATTGTTTAAGGGGAGGTTTAGGAAACCTTTAGGAATTTTTGGGTATTCTTATAATACTCTTATCACAATTCTAGATTGTGTCCACTGGTGAGTACGAGTTAGTTTTCTAAATCGTGAGGCACTGTAGCATGCAAAGTTGATATACTATGCACGCTGCCAAGACTTTTTGGCCTAGAATTGGATTTGGTCGGTTGGGAGACTTGGTTACATATTTTTATTGGGCTTACCTGGGAAGTTACAAGGGATTTATAGGAGATAACTTCGTTGTTAAGAACTTTGGTTAGCAAGGAACACTTGAGGGCAATTATGTCTATATTGCTTAAGCAAGTGTGCATGATTGGACAGTGCTTGCCACCCTATAGTGATTTTCAGTCTATAAGTTATCTTCAACATGATAAATTACTTTGTTAAGGTTCTTTTTCTTTTTAATTATTTTTATTTTTGGACGCTGACGTTTTTCTTTCCAAACGCTGTTAAGACCAATTTTGACGTTGACATGGCTATTTCCAACGTTGACAAGAATATAGCCGTTGGGCACTGATAAGTTATTTTTTACCGTTGATAAACATTGGGTCCTACCCAGTTGTTATTTTTGATGAAAATATGGGCCGTAATTTTAGGAGTTGGTAACTTTTTATTAATGTTTGAGATAAGTTATATATTTTTAAGATTTTCATAATTACTTTTTGAATATAACTACCTCACATTTTGACCAATCACATATTTTCACATCTCCTATATATTTGGCTCATTTCTTTTAAACAGGGTAACTGCTCATTCTTGTCTAACTAAAATTTCTCAAAACTTCATTTTCCATAACTTTTATCACAGCTTTCTACATCAATGGCACCTAAGTTTAAACCTAGAGATTTGGAATTGGGGTTCAGGAGTCAACACAACATGGTAGCTTATTTAAAAGCTGATAATACCCTGTTTCCCCAATATACTCATATGGTTGAGTATTTGAATGCGTCCCCCTTAAGGTATGCACTTTCTCATATTCCTCTTATCCCTGTCACACACATTAAACAGTTTTGGAACACTGTTACTTCCTCAACAGTTAATGACGTGACTACATTGATTGCTATTGTCCATGGGGTTCCATGGGTGGTTACTGAAGCTTTGGTTCGCCAAGCTTTGCATCTTAATGATGCAGATGGTATAACCACCCTACCCATTGCAGAGCTAGAGCAAGGACTTCAAGCCTTGGGTTATCCTTTGCCTGAAGAAGGCCATTTAAACAAATATAAAAAACAATAATTTCCCCCAGCTTGTAAGTACCTAATACATGTCATTCTTCAATGTTTGAGTCCCAAATGCACTACACACAATGAAATCAACCGATCTATTGGGAGTGCCATTGTGTGTATTGCAACTGGGCAAAAGTATAACTTTTCAAAAATGATTTTTGATGGTATGTGTCATAACAAGGGTAACAAGATGACTCTTGCTTACCCAAGGTTTTTAAAATGGTGTTTGATTTACAAAGATACTGCAATAGGGATCACAATGATTTTTATACGATCCCTGTTCAAAAGAAAGCAATTTTTGGGAAGATGAACTCTGAACCTTATAGAGACCTACCCCTCACCCAAGCCATGCTTGCTGTTATTGCAGCAGCCAACCCTCAACCAGACCCACAACCACAACCAGACCTATTGCCTGAACAACCACCATCACCCCAACAAATGGAAGTTGACCAGGAACCATTCAACACTGACACTTCAAATGTTGGCTTTGACACTCAAAATCCAAACGCTGACACCCTTTTACCACAAACCCAAACACCCCTTAACCTTCAACCAGACTCTCAATCCACTCCATCCTCTACACCACCAGAGTATAGGATGATTAAATGCCAAAGGACTACTGGAGTGTTCTCCTCTAGTAGTCCTAGCCATGTAGTAGAGAGAACCACCACCACAAGTGTGGTTGGTGACATGGGTGGGTCTGGGACTATTGGTTCTAGCTTAGAAGCAGGCCAAGACAGTTCTAACATCATTAAGACCCCATCCATGCCCCATGAATCTACTTTGGGAGGTCATATTCCCATTCTAGAGGAGGGCAGATTGGAACCTTACACAATTTTGGAATTGACGGCTGTCTGCATTAGCTTGCAAAAGCAAAATGCAGACCTTGTACAGATTGTCAACACACAAGGCCTTGAACTCAAGCAGTTGAGGGAGAGGATTGTTCTTTTGTAGGGTGCTAACACTAGGCGTAGGGAGGAGGATTCTTCCAAAGGGTAGGATGAACAGGTACATGTGAGTGACAAAGGCTCACATGAAGGTGCTTCTTTTGGAAATTTGTTGGATATAACTAAAGCCCCTACAGGATTGAAAGAGCAACCAGGTTTTGATGCTTCACTAGTTACTCCTACAAAGTTGTCGTTTACAGAGATGATGGAGCATTTCATAAAGCCAAGCGCTGACAAGAGTAAATTAGGCGTTGACACTCATAGTTTGGACGCTGATAGACTTGCAGATGTAGTTGGTGTATCCCAGTCATCAGCTATCATCAAGGATGTGTCTACACAGGTACCATCAACTTCTTTACCCACTATTGATGTATTGGATAAAGGTAAAGGGATTATGGTGGAAGTTGAGAAGCCAAAGAAGAATGAAGCCCATATTAAGTTTGATCAAGCTTTAGCTACACAACTACAAGCGAATGATTGGGCTACTACTACAGAGACAGAAAAAGTTGGTAGTTATGATGAAAGCTCAGATTCTAGTGTTATGATCATTAAAGATCCAGAGAGGCTGGAATATGGAGATGAGTTGGCTAAGGAAAGGCTTGAGGAGTTGAAAATGCAAGTTGATTATGAAATGCCTGAAGTAGCCGGAATGTACTTTGCATGGGAGAATAAGACTATGGAGAATCCAGACATGACCATTTCAGATCAAATTTGGGGTTTGGAGATTCTGCTAAGAGTTCAAAGAGATTGCAAGGTAATTTTGAAGTATAAGGCTAGCAAGGTTCTTTCACAGACTAAGAAGGATAGAAGGGAGCTTTACTATATGCTTCTCAGATGTCATCAAGGGGGTTGGACTTTCAAGAAATTGCAGGATTTGTCCTTTGATGAATTGGAGTTTCGTGCTTATCCAATATGGGCACATATTCAAGAGGAGAATACTATCAGACTCCTTTCTGATGAAAGAAAGGAAGAACTTGAAGAAGAGATGCAGATCCAAAAGGCTTTAATTGCACCAAGGCATGTGAAGAAGGGACTTCCAATTGAGTTCCCAGAGACTTTGGATAGAGTGAATCCTAGTGAAGCAGTTATTAGAAGGAGTATTAAGCTCTCACCTTTGCAAGCTTCACACATTACAGAGGTATTACCTTTTGATTACAGAAATCCTATAGTTCAATATGAAGAAGATGCAAGTGGGTTTTGGATGATTAGCAGATATGGAAAGAAGGTACATACTTTTACTACTCTTATCTCTTTGTTTGCAAGCCTGGATAGAGAAGACTTGGTAGATCTTTGGGGATTGATGAAGACCAAGTATGAGGCTGAAGCACCTACTTTAATCAATAGAATAAAGATTTGGTCCACATTCAAGAGGATGTGTGAGCCAAATGATGCAGATCCAATATGGTTGGATCTGGATGATATCAGTGGACTTTAATGGTGTCTACATTAAGCAGCTGGTGTTTATCATTTGAGTACTACAAAGTTTTCTGAATATCTTCTTGTGGATGCTGAATATCCCATGTCTAAGGAAGTTTTAAAGAAAATGGTGTCAACACAGCTAGAGATGGATTACACAAGTGATGTTGGCAAAGATTTAATTAGGTTTATTTATTTCCTAATTAACAAGTGATTTGTATTTGTAAGAATCCTCCTTGTACTTAGTTTTTATTCAGAAACTTGATTATTAGAGTAGATATCAAGTTTAGGGGAGGATGTTGGGAATAAAATGAGCTAAGACACTTAGACGCTGACAAGAGTTAATTGGACGTTGATAGGAAGAAATCAAACATTAACAGATCAAGCGTTGTCAAGAAGAAATCAAGCACTGATGAGAAGAAGTCCAAGCACTCATAGAATACTTAGTCTACACGTTTTGTATTTCTAGTAAAGATATGTTCGACATTGTATTTTATATATTTATCTTTACCTAAAATAGCTGATAGGTAGACTCTTGTGCAAGCATCCTTAATCTATAAAAGGAGGCCTTTAGGTTTTAGTTTAATATACGTTTTGACACTTTCATTGTACACAAGTTCGATCATCAATCAAAGTGAAAGTTTGGTCTATTCTGTTTTGCTTGTTTTTCATTCAAGTATTAATTCCGCATAGTACTTGAATTGTTTATACAACAAAGTTTCTCTAAGTGTTTAACTTGATTTAATCTCGTTTACACAAAGCTAAATCGATCTAAGTTTGGGATCAAGAAGAGCTTCGTTGCCGAACCACTATAAATCTTGGTGTCTTCCTATTAGGTCGTTTCTTTCCTTACTCTTTACTTACTCTTATTATCACATGACACATATATACTATTTTGTCATTGTTAATCCATTAGAATTGAACCTAATTATTATGCAACTAGCTTTCAATTAAAAGGTAGTTTTGAGACAAACCAAATTGAAAGGAATTTTAATTAGGACATAAACCGAAGAGAAACTATTCAACCCCCCCCCCCCCTCTAGTTTCTACAATTGGTATCAGAGCGATGGTCACACTCAAGGTCTTTGGAGTATATTGTACTTTAAAACTTGGATCGATTCATTGTCTCCTTAAATTAGAAGGTTTCGTTGTACTAAAGTTTATCTCTGGGCAAAACTATTTTTCATTAAAAATAGGCCTTTTAATTGATAATATTGCATCTGATCTAGATTAATAGTATTTATACATTTTATATTGGTCCTTGAAATGTATCTACTATTTTGCATCTTGTTATGTGTCGGTACTCATGAAGATTATTCAGTTAAGTGATTGTGGATTGAATTACTTACACTTGTAGAAGACTCATCTTCTTTGATTCCCAAAATCATTGAATGAGGATACCAAGATGGTTGAGAGTGATACTGGTCCTTGAAGACTTAGTGGTTACTTCAATCATGTTTGGGCTTTGCATTAGCTCCTTGAAGTCTTGTAATGCTCTTTACGACTAAGGTACGTTTTCGTCTTTCCACACGCCCTATTAATCATTCTTTTGATCACTACTTGACTATGTGCTTGTTCTTGGCATCCTTGCCTTGACATTTTTTGTGGTATGTGATTCTAATCTTATACCCTCTCAAACCTTCATTGCTTGGATACTTGACTCACTTCGGAGATGCAGGGTGAGTTAGTAGTAGCTTAAAGTATCAAGCATGATTTATATGGTTTGCACCCATACGGTAGTATGCCCTATATCATGTGTAATATGTGCAATTGAGCTCATCTCTAGGATGATTGATTAATCCCTTGAGATACCAAACTACTCCATAAGTTGTAGTTAGGATGTTACACATTTGGAATTGATATATTCTAAGGATGTTGTTATTGTAAGCCCTAGCGATACTAATTGTCCGATTGTGTGGGAGAGAAAGTGAATCTATACTTTTCTCATTGTTTTAAATAGCATTAAGACTACTTTTGAAAATGATCTTAATCTATTTCTACAAAATTGCTTGGTATGGTTCATTACCAAAGCCGTTTAGACTTTCGCCGAAAAGGCACGTCTTAAACAATTATAAATGACACAAGCTCTTCGTTACTACTACTTGAAGATTGTCACTTGTCTCTTGAGCATTGACCTTGGTCTTGATTCACTCCCATTGGGTCCTCTCTCTTTTGCTTCTTTGCTACGAGTAGACGTTTCTCCATTCCGTTCTCTTTCGGTCTCGATTCAACTCGTAATCCTTCACTAAGGAATTATCACCTAGTTTTGAAGTGGTCTAATGATTTCCAAAAGGCTTAAGATATATTTTAAGTATTTTAGAAAAACTTGGTTTTGAAAATTTCTTTGTTTTTCTTTGTTAAAAATCTGCCACTGCTGGCGG
This sequence comes from Glebionis coronaria, assembly GCA_025667525.1. Classification (NCBI taxonomy): domain Eukaryota; kingdom Viridiplantae; phylum Streptophyta; class Magnoliopsida; order Asterales; family Asteraceae; genus Glebionis; species Glebionis coronaria. The sequence goes on along the minus strand of CM046879.1, from coordinate 171,918,531 downwards.
TTCTTTAATTGTCACGGTTCAAGCCACGGATCCTTATCGATAAGGAACCGCGGCCCCACCAGGTGACTAAATTAATCAATTTTTAATAAATAAAACTATTTCAAACAAACCATCCCTTTCTTCTCCATAGAGGCAACAGGTTTCATCATTTCCACCATTGTTGAATCTTCAAAAGTTCCAATTTTCTCAAGATTAATTGATTTCAAGTTGTGGGTTTCACTCATCCCTCTTCCAACATCAATTAATTGTAAGTAAATTCATTCAATTTCAACTATTTTGTTCTAGGGTTTTTATTTTCATAATTGGGGATTTTTAAAATCAATATTGAATTAAAACCTTGCTAGGAATATAGGTTGACATAGCTATATTGTTATGATTCCTTAGGTTCGAATTCATTGAGATTTCACTAAAACCCACTTGTAGAACAATCCGAATTTTGACTAAATATTTTTGGTTATATGAACCTATGAACAAAATTGGTAATTGCATTGTTAATACTTACCTAAAAATGTTTTTGAAAAACCTTTGTTCGAGTTCATGATTGATTTTACATAGCTCATATGTTCTAGTCAATGATGAATTGAGTTCATTGTGAACATGAGAATGATAAGGTTAACCCTTTGTTTATCAAGAAATTGACTAAACACACTCTCATGAGTTTGACTTTTAGGTCACTATGTAACATAAGAGTAATTGAAACAATATTTGTTTTATGTTTAGGTACTTGATCATGCATTTGGAAACTCATAAAGATCATGAGAAAACTAGAGAATACATGCCTAATCTTTCTTCATCGTGTCAATCTCGTTCCCTCAAAAATACTTTTCAATCTCTAGAATCCCGAAGTTCTCATGAAGAACGCATTGTCCTTTCAAATTTCCTTGGACCTGACTTCATCCGATTCATGCTCAAATCCATTGGCTTTGACTGCTTGCTTGACATTGATGAGCCAATCTTTCCTTCCTTTCTATTGGAGTTCTTTGGCTCATACACATTAATATGCATCAATAATGGTTTATCGATAAGATTTTCCATCAAGGGGAAAACCTTTGTATACACTCTTGAAGAATTTGGAAAAATTCTCAATGTTCCATACAAAGGTCAATGTAGGTTCACCGATGCTTGGAGTATCAACTCTTTAGAATCAGCCTCTAATGATGTGCATTATGTGACCTAGCTACCTTCACCTTCGACCATTTCTTGTGACATTGCCAGGCCTCGTGAACATCCTATTCTTGGTAAACTCGAAGGAGAAATTCGTGCTCTCACTCCTTGGGAATTACTCACTAGCAATTTTAATGATTTTATGATCCCTTGGGCCGAAATCATTAAGGAAAAATGCAACGTGTCTCAGTGGTGATCGCAACCATGTGCCTGCTTGTCTTGCACATATGTTGTATTGTGTTGCAACTTCCAACCCATACAACCTTGCATTTTTCATAGCTAGAAGCATTAGATTTGTTCTATTAAGTCTCTTTCAAGTCTCCCTTTTGCTATGATTTTCTCACACCTTTTAGAAAAGCTCTCCTTGACTTTCCATCTTTAAATGCTTCATCATTTCACTTTGTTGATCGTGTTATGCTTCTCATTGAAGGGAACCTTTCACTTGAACCCAAGCATGATTCAAATGAAGATGAAAATGTCCTTCAAGAGAATTCTCACATCTTTGATGTCTCTCCTTTCAACTCTAATGACACTTTGTCATCTACCATATCTCAATTGTCATCTCTAGAAATTGATTCCGACTATGAATTCTATCTTAATCATCGCCTTTTAGAAGATCTAAGGAATGGATCAAGAAAATAGAGAAATTTTCTTGAATGAAAGTGTGTTGAAGCATTGCTCATGCTTGTTACCACGTGTGTCTCTTGGAATTATCTTTGTTTCTTGTTCTTAGGATTCAGTGTTTTCTTTCTAATACACTATGTTTGGATTATGAGATATTTTTAATTCTAATTTGTTCATGCTATCGATCTTTCGATGTGCATGACTTTGTGCAATTTATGTGTTAGTTAGCTTTCTAGATTTTGGTTAATAGTCTAATTTGGCTTGATAAATCCTTGTGAAAAAATCTGGGCTTTTGAAAATTGCTGGAAAATCCATTTTCTGAGGCCACTGTCCATGGTTCCTTAAAGACTGGCGGTTCCTCAATGATAAAGAACACCCTGTTTAAGGAACCACAAGCTCTGGTTTCGACAAAATCTTTGGTTTACACTGTTTTCCCTAAATCTTTGTAAACATTGATGATTTTTTTGCTAAAAGACCAACTTTTTCCCAAATTAGCCTACCTAATTTCATTATTCATCAAAATTATTTTTAACCCATTACTAGTTTGGATCACATCCTTCCCTTCTTAAACCTCTCTTGTTTGATCTTCTTCTCCATCCTTCAAACCCTCTTCCAAACCTAGACACACAACCATGGTGTCCACAAGATCATCAAATTCCTCCAAACAATCCTCATCCAAAAGAAACCTTAAGATCAAATTCAAGTTTCCTAAACTTGGTTCTCTATCTTCTCACACACCCGAGAGTGAGATTTCTCCAATTCTCATCTCTTCATCACCCTCACCACCTCTTGTAGCACGCAAGACATGTTCAAATCATGGTACTAACCATTCACATGGTTCTACCTCCACTTCATTCCAATCTAAGATGAATGAGTTGTCCTCACCTTTCACCCCACCAAATTCACCCATCTCACCTTTGGACACCATGCCTCATCCTCCTCCTCCTACCTCAAACACTCCAATTGTGGGTGTTCCTATTTCTCGCTTCTTGGGTGATCCACACTTGTTTGACTTTTTCATGCATAATGGAACCACTCGTCCTTGTAGCTTAAACAACTTCTACCTCATTGACATCTTTAGGTTAGAGATGATTGAGGCTCACATTAAGTTGTAAAGCTTCTTGTTGAATTTATTTTCTAATCCTCCACCTCCTAGGAGATGAATGATGATTTTCTAAAAATAAATATTTTTAAAACAAAATCAAGCAAATGAAGACAATCTATCAAGAACTAGTTTAGCTAACTTTGTTATAGTTAGTTATTGTTTCTTTTCTTGTATTTCCTTTCCTTCATGAGTTTTCATGAAGATGTGTTATGGATTTAGTATTTGTGTGTTTTAACCTATGTGCTCACACTAATCAACTTCAATTTTATTTTAAATTGAACCTTAATCTATCACAACCTCTTAAAACTTTACTAAAATTAGATCAAAATGTTATCTAAATATTTTGTCACCATTTGTCAAGACACTCTTTGTGAGTGTGTTGCCTTTTGTGCAACCAAATCAGAATCTAGTGCTAAAAGAGGTAAAAATCCCAGATTTGCAAATTTTTTGAAAAAGTCTTATTTTTTCTCAAAACCTTGTAAAATTGCATTCTCATGTCCACTATATGCGGATCCTTAAAGTTCGCGCGGTTCCTTATATATAAGGATCCGCAGGTTCTTTTAAAGAACCACGGATTTTGGCTCGTTTTTAGCATTTCTTCTTTGACCACAGTCTTTTTCAGGATTCTTTGTTTGCCAATTTTGGCTAAACATTCCTTGAAAACTTTTGTTTTCATTTCAAATCTTTGCCTTGTCTATTTTCTTTAAATTCTCTTCTTTTTAGGAGTTCTTCTTCTCATCCCTCACAATGTCTAACTCTCCTAATCTTAACCTTGACATCTTTTTGTCACAATCTTCTAAACCTAAATCTTCTTCTTCTAAGATTTACAAGAAACCGAAAATCTCGATTTTACCTATTTGGGTCAAGGAGAAAAAGGATCATCATGATTCCTCTTCTTCCAAACATTGCAAGAATTCTTTCTCTCCCATTGCGTATTGGAATAAGACTTTCTCAATCGATCCAATTACCAGAGAAAGAGAAGTTCTTCCACCACCACCTAAACCTTGTAACATACCTCCTCTCAATGACCTATCTTGTTACCCAAATCTCACTAGGCATTGTGAAAATATTTCTTATCCATTATCTCCCTCTCCGCCGCCACCTTCTCATCTTGATGCTCCTCCCCCATCTAACGACTTTGTTTTGCATCATAGAAGTTGGTGTTCATGTTGTAGATTTCAACAAATTGAACTTGCTCATGTGTATCACAAGCTAAATTTTCTTGAATTTCTTCTTAATCGACCTCCTCTCAAGGTATTTGTTCCCGTGAATGAATCTTCGAATGATGCCTCGTCGTCTTATTTTTCCAATTAAAGCATACTTGGTGTTTTAGTTGTTTGAATCAACTTAAGCAATCTTGGAGGATTATCAATACTAGAGTAGTTTATGCTTATGTTGTTTATTTTCCTTATTTGTTTTGTTAAATATTCATATTGTGTGTATGAATATTTCCCTTGTTTATTCTTTCATATTTTTGTAATATGAATGTTATGTGTGTTACTCCCTTTTCCATCAATTCCTTTTGACACATTGTTTAGAGTAGATCATGGTTAAAACTTACAATTTCTTTGGGTGATTCTACCAATTCTAAGTTTCTAACCCTTTGACATATTATCACTTGAATTGGTAGGGATGTTTCTTTTCTATCTCTATTCCATCAATTGAACTTTGATTTTGTCAAAACACCTTCTTTGGACATTCTTAGCAAATACTTACTTCTAATTTGAGATTTCTTTTCTTTCCCCTCTCAAGTTACATAGTAGGTAGTGACTATATATACATTGGTGTTTTATTCTCTCTACTAACCTTTGTGTAGCATATCACCTTAGCTCATTCACTTGGTTCCCCAAGTAAGGGGGAGTAAACACCAAGGGAGAGCCTCTAGCAAAGTCAATTCTTCTCTTCCTCAATGACTTGTGCTAACCTTTTTTTTCGACAAAGGGGGAGAAATGATAGTGATAAACTTGTTAATAATTCGAACAGTTTTGTATTTTACATAAATGAGTTTATTGTTTATAGTAATAAAAAGGGGGAGATTGTTAATGCAAAATAATGCCTAAAAACATTATTAGTGTTAACTAATCTTTCTTAGTTTTGATCACGAAAAATTAAAAAGACATTTATTGTCAAATATAATCATAAGACGAATTATTTAACAAACACTATCATCAAGGTAATTATCATTTAATATTGTACTAACATATCTTAATCATGATTAGTGATCATAAAAGTGATTAGACCTAAACTTACATTGTGTCAAATGTGACGAAAGATTTTTTAATATATTTTCTTTTTAAGAAAATGTTTTACTAAAATGGAAAATGTAAATTTGAATGTGGCATATTCTAAATGCCATAGGAATATCCTTTGAAGGTAAAAACTTACCTCAGATATTACTCTCCCACTAAAAGACAAAAGGGAATGGAGTCTACTACCACGAATCTTTAAATGCCTATGTGGTTCCTTAGTGATAAGGAACCGCTGGACAATTAAGGAACCGCGGATAGAGAGCCGTTGGCTTTTGTCTCCTATAGATAGTGGATCAAATCTGCATTTTCCATGAACCTTTTGGACACCCTTTCTACTATCCTTCTCCTTTATAATTCCTAATCATTTGTAAATGATCACTTAATGTGTTAAGTATGTTTACTTATGATTATCCCCTTGATCTCATTCTTTACCTTGTCTAAAGAGAAGATCACTCAAACACTTGTGATGTGATTAAAGATAAAGCCTTGACGAAGATCATCCTCTCCTAAAGATCTAGTCATGTTCATCATTTGTTTTATTAGAGTCTTGTATAGATCCAATGTATTTGTGAATACTTGGATCTAGTCTTGTGTAAATCCATTGTATATGTGTATACTTGGATTTGTGTTGTGTAGATCCAAGTTACATGTGTATACTTGGATATGTGTTTTATTGAGTTGTAATAGTTGTGAGTTGTGAGTTCTCACTAAACTATAAAGTGATGTGGTTGTGTCTTTTGAGTTCTCACTAAACTATAAAGTGATGTGTAGTTGTGTCTTGTGAAGTTCTCACTTAGCTTCAAAGTGAAGAGTCGTGAAGATTGGTTCTACCTTTCGATTAGAACTTGACATCTAGCCTTGTGTAGTAAAATGGTGAAGTAGGCAACGTTCTGAAGATTGGTCATTTCGATTAGAACTCGACATCTAGCCTTGTGTCGTAAAATGGTGAAGTAGGCAACGTTGTGAAGATTGGTTCTACCTTTCGATTAGAACTCGACATCTAGCCTTGTGTCGTAAAATGGTGAAGTGGGCGACGTTGTGTAGATTGGTCCTAGCTAAGATTAGGTCTCCACATTTAGCTTAGTGTCGCAAAATAAAGTAAGCGACGTTTTAAGGTTTTCTCCGCCAAGAAGGGAGCTTGTGGATATAGTGGAAATCTCGAGTAAGGTGTACTCGAGGAGTGGAGTAGGAACGAAGATAGAGCTTCGTTGCCGAACCACTATAAATCTTGGTGTCTTCCTATTAGGTCGTTTCTTTCCTTACTCTTTACTTACTCTTATTATCACATCACACACATATACTATTTTGTCATTGTTAATGCATTAGAATTGAACTTAATCATTATGCAACTAGCTTTCAAGTAAAAGGTAGTTTTGAGACAAACCTATATGCAAGGAATTTTAATTAGGACATAAACCGAAGAGAAACTATTCAACCCCCCCCCCCCCCCCCCCCTTCTAGTTTATACAAAATGGTTAACATGAATGTCATCACGTAATGGTTCTACTGGTTTTTGTTTAGTGTTAATGAGTGGTCATTTTCAGCGTCAATAGTTACTGGTGATGGTTCATTTGTTTAAAGTAAGAGGAATTGAGGTGGTCGGGTTACAACAGTAGCCGGCGTGAAACTTCTTTAGACACGTGATGATGTGATTAGGATATAGCTGGATTTGGATTTGATTGGGTTTAAGTTGTTGGTTGATGATGTTGTTGTTTCAGATTATAAAATGATTGAAAAGTTAAAAGAAATGACACTTTAGTCATTTAACATTAGTCACGGTGAAAATTTATTACTACCTTCGTCTCATACTAAGTGTCCATTATGGAATATTCTAAGTCTTTGTTATTGAACTTTGACCATAAATATTAGTATTTGTGTTATATAATACTTGATGAAATTTATATGAATATATTCGATTTTAAAATATATTTTCATTGGTATAATTTTCATCAAGTATTATATAACTGAAATAAAAATACTTATAGTCAAAATAATATAAAAAAATTAAAAAAGTCAATTTGGACACTTATTATGAGACGGAGGGAGTAATTTATGATATTATTAAATAAAAAATAATAATGACCTGATAAATGAATCGGTAATATTGGTGAGATTAACACATACTGTAATTAATAAGTTTGTTGTTGAAGTTATTGAATAAAATAGTTGGTTGGTAAAAACGGCACAAAACTAAAAGTTCGTGTCTGTTTTTTTACTTTTACCCTTATTTAGAGGTTGATGGCCCTTTAATACATAATTATCTAAGTATAATTATGTAAAAAGATAAAAATAGCATTTTACCTTTTTGTTCCATATATTTTGTGTGTAATGCTTTTGCTAATATGATTTGGTGTTCGATTATGAAGACTCCTTTCAAGTATTTGGGAGTGTCGGTTGGTGGTAATATGTCGCTAATCAAGGCTTGAGATGACATGATTACCAAACTTATGAAAAGGTTATCTAAGTGGAAACTCTAAACTCTCTCAATTGGGGGTCGGTTAACTCTTTTTAATCGGTCCTTGGTTCCGCATCGATTTATAATATGTCTCTGTTTATGGTTCCTAAGGCGGTCCTCAACAACATGGAAGGTCTTCGTCGTAACTTCTTAAATGGTATCCAAGAGTGATATAGAAAAATCACATGGCTAAAAATCATGGAGGATTAGGCGTCTCTAGTTTTTTTGCTCTGCACAGGGCGCTTCTTGATAGTGGGTTTGGCGTTTTTATCGCATGACAAATCATTATGGTATCGGGTTATTTTGGGAATTCATGGGTCTAGTTCATAGGCCTTGACTGCTGCTCATCCATCGTTATGCAGTTCTATTATCAACACTATTAATTCTCTTAAGGATGAAGGAGTTGATATTTTGTCCCATTTCAAGATCCGGATTGGTAATGGGGTACACACTAGTTTCTGGTAAGATTGTTGGATCGGAGATTCGTCACTACAATTTCAGTTCCCTCGAATTTTTGCTCTTGAGTCTTCTAAAGATATATCTGTTACCGAGAAGCTTAATTGGCCTTTATTTTCATATTTGCGTCGAGCTGTTAGAGGAGGGGTTGAAGCGCATAAATATGAGCTTCTTTCAACTCTTCCTAAAGGTTTTGAATGCGGAAGACAGATGGGTGTGTGACTTGAATGGTGAAGGAATCTTTCGAGTTAAAGATGTTCGCATTTTGATAGATGAGGTGTTTCTTCCTAAAGTGGACGTCTCAACGCGTTGAATTAAATGTGTCCCGATTAAAATCAACGTTTTTGCTTGGAAGGTTTTTCTTGATCGCCTTCCTACTCGCGTGAATCTTGCTAGAAGAAATGTTGCGGTTGTTTCTACTTCTTGCTCGATTTGTGACTTAGCGCCTGAGAACACTACTCATTTGTTTTTTGATTGTGGCATGGCGAGAGAGGTGTCAAACCTTGTTTGTTGATGGTGGAATCTGTCTTCTCAGTCGTATAATTCCTATGCGGACAGTAACAAAGCTTGACCAAGATTTTAGGAGGGGCCGAAATAGAATTTTTCAATTTTAAAGGGGCCAAACTCGAAAAATACTATTGTACCAGTATAATTTTAGATTAAATACAACATAAAATACATATGGTGGCTATTTTTTATTTTTATTTTTTTTTGGGGGGGGGGGGGGGGGGGGGGCACCACCCCTTCCAGCCCCTACTAAGCTTTGTCAGTGTATGCGGAATGACTTGTTTGGTTAAAAGCTCTTCGGCTTCGATCTTAGCTTAAGGATATGTTGGAAGGTGTCTTCTATGTTTATTGGTGGAGCTTGTGGCTTTTTGGGAAACAACTTCTCTTCTCGAATAGTCACCCGAGGAAGGACTCTATTTTTGACGATATTGTTTTTCGATCTTTTAAATGATGTTTAGCTAGAGGTAAAACTATGTTGAATTGGGATAGTTGGCTTCAACACACATATTTGATTTCTTTGTAATTGTCTAGTAGTTTGCTAGTTTTTAAATAAAGTTGTCATTAAAAAAAAATTATATTTTATGTTTTGCAATTTCAATTTTTTAGTTTTATAAAAAAATTATAAAAATTATAAAATAGTAAATAAAATTATAAACTATTAAAATAAAAATAAAAAAGACCAGAGTCATAATCTTCGAGTGTTCTCTTAGGCTGTGTTTGTTAAAAGGAGCAGTAGCAGTGAGCAGTAGCAGTGAGCAGGAGCTGTGAGCAGGAGCTGTGGGCAGGAGCTGTGAGCAGGAGCTGTTTTTTTAAGAAAAGTGTTTGGTAAATAGCAGTAATTGTAATTATATTTGTGTAAAATTACTTAAAAATATATACATATATTATATTTAGGGATGGAGAGAGGGTTATTTTAGTAAATTAATTTGCTCACAGCTCTTAAGATTTTACAATGCTTCTTTATATGAGCATTGAGGAAAGAGCATTCCTAAGAAATAGCCAAAGCCCACTGCTCTTTTGCCAAACAATACCAAAAAATTAAAATGCTATTTTCTCACCGCTCATTGCTCTAAAATGCTCCTCACCGCTCTTCACCGCTCCTTGCCAAACACAGCCTTAATTAAGTGGCAGAGAAATATTTTATTTAGCCATTTAATTGAAAGAGAATTTTCTTTTAACCTGCAATAAATAAAATGAAAAAAAATTGAGCCCATTAATCAAGTAAAAAAAACACCATGCAGGTACGAATAACTTAGACCATTTGAAAAATAAAGCATATAGTATAGTCGAAGCTCAAGATATGTATTAAGAATATTGATTTGTAAACTAAAATAGTTATGTTCGCATCAACTTAATACAAGCTTTTCCAATATCATTTAAACCTTTTAAACCTTTTATTGAGCCAATTTAAACCTTTTAAGTCTTATTTGCACCAACTTAATACAAGATTTAGTTCGAAGAGAAACATATATGCACCAATAATTGAGCCAATTTAAACCTTTTAAGTCTTATTTGCAATTATCGTGATCTTTAGCCTACAATAATTGTGACAAAGTTTACACTAAGAACCAATTCGGGCACATTTTGTCCCTAAAATGTCAAGCTAAGAGAGACCAGAACAACTTTATGAGGATTTAATAATTCAAGCTAGAAAAAAAAACATCATACTAAGTGAAAAGCACATTTATAAAAGACGACATGCCATCATGTTCACACGAGTCCCGTACTAACCCACTCACGTGGTATTGAAAATGCCATATCAATGTCGAGAATCAAGATCATTCATGGTACTACTTCAAAATAGAGTTGCGGAGTGTTGGATAACTTGATCCCCCAACGCCGTCGTTTAACCTTAAAACGACGTCGTTTAGCCGATGTCCACTCACACCCAATGACCAGAAAGAAATGAGCGAAATTAGTAACAATTTACTCTAAACTAGCTAGCAGCCACCATAAAATTTTAAAACGCCGTTCCACTTTCACAAATCTTGTAAGTACAGTATATATTTTCGAATTTGTACATGAAAATATTGTCTTATATCAGCGAGACATAACATGTTAAACTTGCATGTATTGTGGTGTATTGGTGTAGCTTAATAAACTATAACAGAAGAAGCCTATAGCTTATTGATTAATTAAGTAACGTAAATCTTATGGGTGTCTTACGTATATATAATCAATTTTGTAGCCAAATCAACAATAAATAAGAATGAAATCTAGAAGAAAGGACACACTTTATTTTTATTTAATATATGTAGTTGTTGTATTGCTAACTTTTTATTGATGGCCTACAAAACTAGGTTTCAAAAGTTCCATGGCTTGATGTAATGTATCATTATTCAGCTTACTAAACTATATATATATCCAATAAACTTAGTGGGAACAATTATTTAATCTCTCAATGCAAAATATCATATTTCTGAAACAATCCAATTATCCACATATGTCATTCATTGTATAACAAATGTTATTAAAAATTAACGAAAATATCTGTGTTCACATCTCTTGATCTTGTGACTTTATAATCACCAATACCATACACATGTTTAGTAACATTGTTTTATTGTTTTTTTAACAGCAAAAATATATTCAAATATGAGATAAGCTAGTTTTGGGGCTTTCAACATAAAAAAGCCTATCCAGCTTGGCTTTGCTATTGCTCATGACTTGTATCGTAGTCGGCCCAAAACCCTCGCGACTGATTGGGAGAAACAGCAAAGTGAGAAAGATGGATTGTATGGACAAATCAATAAAAGATACAATTGCATATAAAGAATACTTATTGCAACACGGTTTCAGAATGAACCTCCGTGGGTTTATATGTTGAAATTGCTGAGATTATGAGCCGGTTTTAGCCATAAGCCAACAGGAAAAAAAAAAACATAACTTAATTATTAATGTTATTATTAGTTAACAAAATGTATAGTAAACTTCCTACTACACAAGTAATTGTATCCCAAAAACTCATCAATCAGTTATTTCTTGGGCTATGTATCATTACATGCTGTTAAATTGTTGTTCAAGATATAATATGTCCTCAGCATTCCACAAACTGTCCGAAAAATCTCCATTACTTTCGCCCGACCAGAGGTTAACGTTGTTTTCCACCATCTGTCCTTCAAAATCCATTTCTCGGTTGAAGTAAACCGAGGGGCTGATTATTGGACAATCGAACTCGTCACCAGTTGTGATGTTAATTTGAAATAAATCTTGGTTTTGGCTGTCACTGATGGGATAGTAGCAATCAGTCAAGTCAGAAACTGGTGAAACCGCGGTGTTGCTTGAAGTTTCCCGCGTGTAGATATGGTTAACTTGTTTATTCTCATGATCACTAGAATAAGTATTGGGAATAACCAATTGGTTTGCACCAAAGTTATCTATATTCTGATCAAATGAGTGCTTTGTGGTGAAGGTGTTGCCGTGGGTGGATGCTATAGGAAACGAATCTACGGTGTTGCTGGTGGAAGCTGCTTGAATACGCTCAGCAAGTCGTGGCATCCAAAGATAACGCATGGTGTCTTTAAACTGCTTGCTATTAACGTCGCATTTAAGTTGTTTAGCGTGCTTTTGAACTCGTGTTCTCCAATAATTTTTGATCTCGTTATCAGTTCGTCCTGGCAAGTGTTGTGCAATTTTTGACCAACTGCGTATACATACAGGACAACTAATATTAACCAATGTCTGTTGTATGTACTTAATGAAACTAAACTGACCAAAGGATATATACATACCGATTGCCCCAACGAGAATGAAGTTCAAGAATCAAGAGCTGCTCTTCAAGAGTAATATTTCCCCGACGAACATCAGGGCGAAGATAGTTAAGCCACCGCAATCTGCAGCTCTTTCCAGTTCTCTTGAGCCCTTTACACATTTGGTTAAAAAAATAATCAGAAACACTTGTTTTTGGAATGAACCGAAAGTTTTGTTAAACTTTATAGATGTTCCATATTAAACAAAGAAGGATCTTTTGCAAAAAAAAGAAAAAAAGATCAATTCCTAGACATAAATTTTATGGCAATAGTTATTTAAATTTTCTATTAAGGAAGATGAATGCACAAGAATATTATAGCATAGTTGTTCCTATAGAGAGACAATTTGATACAATAAAAGTTTAGATTGTTTTATACTATATTTAATATAGGAATAGGAATTGAGCCTACCAATGGAAACACTTATATTGTTCTTACGAGTATATATAAAGCAACATTCGCATGAAAAACAAGATTATCTACATTAATCCATTTCTAAGTTAGAAACTGGAAACCCTAGTGTAGTAAATAAATTAATCCAGTATGGTAGGTTCATCATTCATGTTACTGTAAAGGAAAAATGTTGGTCAATATTATCTTTGTTTTTCGTATGAGAACAAAACACTAGGTAGCAAGAAGTTGATCATATTATATAGGTGCATCTCCACTGTATACTTGCATACACAAATTTATTTAGACTATATGGTATTATGCAAAGACGTATACGTAAAGCACTATAGCTAGGTACAATACATACCTGCACAACGAGCTAGAGAGTTCCATCGACCTTCGCCATGGTGAGCGATGTAGTTCATAAGAGCGAAATCTTCTTCGACAGTCCATGGACCTCTTCGGAGATCATCTATCATCATATTATTCATTTGATCATCTTCTTCACCACCACTACTCATGTCAATACATCTAATAGTCGTCTTATTATCTTCCATGATATGCACTTTTCTTGATAGATAACTTGACGTTTTAGATTTGTGTTAAGTTGCTTGTGTGTGTGAAAGAGAAAAGTTTTATTTTGGAAGGTGTTGGGTTTGTACAATTTAGCTTAGGTTGAGAGTTATATATAGAAACAAGGACGGATGTGAGAGAAAAACAGCCGCAAAAGTGAAGTGGGATACTTATTAACACTTGTGGTCCTGAAGTCGGCCTTGAGAAGTATGAGACTTTGACATTTTGGCTTTGTTTGTGTAGTCAGATTGAATAGAGATGGAATTAGTTCACATCTGTTTCAAAGTAACTTTTCTATCTAAGGATAATGCAGCATGGTTAGTCATTTATATTCCAAAGTAAAAATGATTAGAATCTTACATATATTACAAGCTTAAGATTTTATAAATTCTTTATTTTAATCGTATGATCTTAAAATCTAACTCGATTTGATTTTATATTTATTAAATCACAAACAAAAAAGTTATAAATTCATAGCTTACATTATTTGTTTTTGTATATATTTCATAATCATACTTAAAGAAAATATTTCTACGAGACATTTATATAATTTTATGTTTATTTACAGTATTATAGAGATTAATAAAGTTTTGAATATCTGTTCTTTGACAAATCTTTTGACATTCTGACAACTAAAGTCAAACACTCAAATACTACTTGAACTATCATAATTTTGTTGAAAAAATTGGTTTGTAAAATGAGTTTTTGTAATGTTTGGACATAATTTAACATATGTATATATTAGATATATTCGTAATAATTAGTAGCTTTGTGTTCTCCTTGAAAAAGCTTCGCAGCGAGCTAAAATATGTCTAAAATGAGTTAATATGAATGCGATATTATGTGTCAAAGTGGGGCACATGAAGCACAAAGTTTGAGAGATGAAATTGTCCTACATCGATCAAAACATGAAGTGGAAACATGTTTATAAGAAAATCTTGATTTCTACATTCAATATTCATTTGTGGATTTTTACTCCCACGCCTATGTGCGTGCAGGGGGGTGCAGAAAGTGAGTTTATCGTTGGCAGTAACGGCAAGATGATCAAATCTACTAGAGACATGTTGAAATCAAAGTTTAACATGAAAGATATGGGTTTGGCTCATTTGATCCTTGGAATAAAGAGCATACGAACTCAAAGTGGACTCGCATCAAGTCAAGCACATTACGTAGACAAAAATCATAATACTCATTATGCGGGGGATTTCAGCCTAGCTAGAACTCCAATTGACACCAGTTTGCATCTATCTAAAAATAGAGGCGCATGTGTTGCCCAATTAGAGTGTTCAAGAATTATTGGCATGTTAATGTATTTGATGACATGTACCCGACCTGACTTAGCATATGTTGTTAGCAGGCTGAGTAGGTATACTAGTAATCCAAATGAAGCACATTGGAAAGCTATGACTAGGGTACTTCATTATTTGAGATACAGACGTAATTATGGACTGAATTATGCTAGATATCCAGCTGTTATTGAAGGATATAGTGATGCAAATTAGATATCTGACATAAAGGATTCTAGATCGACTAGTGGATATGTCTTTACACTAGGAGGGGCCGTTATATTTTAGAATTCTTCCAAGCAAACTGTAATAGCTAAGTCCACGGTGGAATCATAATTTATCGTGTAAGATAAATGCGGAGAAGAGGCGGAATGGCTACGTCAATTCGTAGAGGACATACCCAGGTGGCCTAAACCGGTAATGGCCATTAGTATACATTGTGATAGTCAATCGGCAATTGGCAGAGCTCATAGCACAATGTATAATGGAAATTCTAGACATATCCGTCGTCGAAATAATTCGGTATGACAAATACTCTCAACAGGAGTTATCTCAATTGACTATGTGAAGTTAAAGGATAACTTCGCGGATCCGCCTACGAAAGGCTTAAGTAGAGAGTTAGTTAGTAAGTCGTCTAAAGGAATGTGACTAAAGCCCTTGATGGAATGAGTTTCTATGAAGGAAAACCTAAGCCAGTTGACTGGAGATCCCTAGATCTGGGTTCAATAGGACAGCCTAATCATAAAAATGTGGGGGAAGTCACGTCAATGTAGGGGATTTACTGAATATAGTAACTTTCCTAGTCCGTTCTTAGAACGATGTGACTTGTTGAGAAGTTAAAGATATGGCCCAATGATTCCGGATGAAATCATAAAGCATAATGATTCAAGATGAAATCATAAAACATATGTTTACAATGATTCAAGTTGAAATCATCCATGTTTATGAGAGAGAAGTGATGTCGCTTCGAAGGAAATTGTGGGGGCGCAATTTCTAAGAGCTCTTGCAGAACCATGTGAGTGTTCATGACCATAACGAGCACGACTATGAGGACTTGACAATATCAGAGAGAGTCATATGTGAGTGTGCATTTTCGTTGATGAGACTACAATTATACATGGTCTCATCATCCAAAACGGGCTTTAAATGCTAAAAATGTCATAAAAACACCATATTATATGCTTGTGTTTGTTACTTGTGTATTTTAGGTATGTATATCGTGAAAAAGACAAAAGATCATAAGAAACAAGCAAAAACGAACACGAAAAACGAAACCGCAAAATGAACCGGGCCTAAGTTATGATTTTCTAAGAAAAAGTCCTTGAAGAATTAAAGATGTACAAGAAAGGTCCTTCATCATTGAAGAAATGACACTTTATACCCTTGTATAATTCATAATTACAAGTTTGGTCCTTAAAGTTTGTCAAAATTACAAAGGGGTCCCTCAACTTTGAAGAATTGGCAAGATTGGTCCCTACAAAATGAAGACTTGTCACTTTTAGTCCTCCTCAAAGTCAATCATACAAGAGAATACCTTCAAGTTTCAAGACATGTCAATAATAGCCCTTCAAATATCAAGAAAATACAAAACAAGTCCTTTAAAACACTTTGGAAAAGTATTTGTGGCCAAAGTGTGAAGAATGAAACTTCATTTACAAAGGAATTTAGTTTTGAGCTGAATAAACATGATATGCATACTTTGCCAAAAACAAGGGACTAAAACTGCCCAGACAACCATACTTAAACCACCACTCACCACAGGACACCTCACCCCCCATCAGCCGCATCACCATTCCACCTCACCCTCCACTAACCGTTTATTAATTATATTTTCAAAATATAATTAATAAATTAACACGTGCCAAACACTTTTCCTAATCCAACACAAGATCAAAACCTGTGTTCTTAAACCAAGAACACAAATTGGGGATTCGATGTTTAATGACAATTAGATCATAATCTTCTCCAGATTAATGATTAACCATATGATAAACAAAACCCAAACCCCATTTTGGTCCCCCCCATCACCCGAGGAGGCTACACGTGTCTCTCCTGCCTACTCCCTATTCGTCTTCAACAAGCAACCAAAACCAAGGCTCCCATCCAACGACCAAGAGCATTTCCTTAGTCCCTACATGTCATTGGACGCCTAAGATTGCTTCATAACAGCTCAGCATCAGCATAACGCTAAGAATTCTTCACATGATATCCAAGTTCAAAATTTGACAAGGGCATACTTGGAACTTCATTAGCTAGGGTTTTATTGTTTCCTTAGCTTTCTAGAATCATTGTAAGGTCTATATAAGGCCATTAGTTTAGTACCTTAGTTCTTATTCTCAGTTTTTCATTTTGTCAAGCCTTGTAAATTCCTTTTTCTGTTAATGAAAGTTGTGGTATTGTGTTTTGATTGAAAACTGAGTTCTATTATCTTATTATATTGTTCTAAGTCTTTGTTGTCACGAATTTGCTTAAACAAAACCTTGAGTCATTCCAAGAATCTCCTGTAGCCTGTTATACCTTTTTCTTTGAGGATAAAGAAAAGTTGGTGTGTGTTTGTGAGAGGATTGCTCATTGAGGTGTTTCTTTAAGTGACATAAGTCATATTCAAACCACCTTAAACAATTGGGAAATGTATTCCAAGTTTTCTAAACAAATCTGTCAAAAGTTTTGCTAAGTGCTTGTGGTTCAACAGCTTTGCTATTTGAGCTTAAGATTGATCATAACCTCCTAATCTTGACTCGTTAAGGGGTAGTGAGGTTTAAGGGAGGATTCAAAGCCTTGTGGGGACCTAAGTGTTGCAAGGATTTGACCTTTTTGCCATTGTATTCAGTTTACTTGTGCTAACCATAGGTCTAAGCCTTGGGCTGTGATTTTCTTTGGTCTTAGCAATGGGAATCTGGTGCTTGTTTAGCTAGCACCAAATCTGTTCGATTCCAAGGTGTGGATGTACATCTTGGAGGTTTGAATACTTTCTCCTTCATTTTTCTGTTTAACAAGTGCATGTTATGTGATTTGGTGTTTCATACATGCAAGTTGTGTTCCTTGTGTTTGAATCAGTCACATAGGTTCATAGGAAGTTACTTAAGTGATAAAATTATATGTTATAAGGTTATAATCAAAAGTTGCTTTGAAATCAGTTGGATTAAGGGTTGGTTGGATTTTTTTCCTATTAGGGCTTAAGGCCTTTGGCCTTTGGTTCTTTTGTTCTTGCTTCATTTCTTTGTTCATTCTAAGTGGTATTTGCTCTATGCTAAATGGTGAAAACTGATAAACAAAAATTTGCATGCTAACCCATTTTTGTGCTTAAAACAAGGTCAAACACATCAGTAGATCCCATTTGTTTGTTTGTTTGATTTAAAGTCTAAAAATTGGTTTACTTATATTTTTTGTGGGTGTTCATCTCTGCATAATCTTGTTTTGTAATTTGGGGGCTTATAGAAAAATTTATAGCTTATTGAATCTCACCTTTTTGATCAAATATATCAATGAAATGCATGCTATGTGATTTGCCATTGTTGAACTAAATTGTGTGGTTTTCTGCTTGTAACTTGTTCTTTGGTGCCTACTTGTTGTGTTTTAAGTGTTTGTAGCTTATTTCACAAGCTCATAAGCTCACTGAATTATTTTTGCCGGTAGTTCGACACACATATATTCGGGTTATACTTGCATTGACTGCGTGTAAAGATTATGAGCTGGAGCAGCTTGATGTAAAATCGACATTTTTACATGGAAATCTTGAAGAAGTGATCTACATGAGACAGCCACTGGGATTTGAACAAGGTAACAAGGTATGTTTGTTAAAGAAATCTCTTTATGGTTTGAAGCAGTCACCTAGGCAATGGTACAAGAGGTTCGATGAGTATATGCTAAGCAACGGGTTTAAGCGTAGCAGTTACGACGACTGCGTATATTACAGGAGTTATGCACCAAGGGAGTATATCTATCTATTGTTATATGTAGACGACATGATGGTTGCTTGTAAAAGCAAGGCTGAGATCGCGGCTACCAAGTCTTTGCTTAAAAGGGAGTTCGACAAGAAAGAGCTCGGGGAAGCAAAGAAGATTCTTGGTATGAGATCGTCAGGGATCGAAGTCGCAAGATTCTGAGGGTTTCACAATCCGGGTACGTTTCTAAAGTTTTAAACAGGTTTAGAATAAACAATGGGAACTCGGTAGAGATGCCATTGGGTGGGCACTTCAAGCTGTCATTGAAGGATTTCCCGGTTAAGGGTTGTGATGTTGAAAGAATGAGTAGGGTGTCGTATGCAAATGCGGTTGGGAGCTTAATGTACTCGATGGTATGCACGAGGCCAGACATAGCGTATGCAGTAAGTGTAGTTAGCAGATATTTGACGAATCCGGGTAAACTCTATTGGGAAGCAGTGAAGTGGATTATGAAGTATTTGCAGGGCACTGTAAACGTGACTTTGGTGTATGGGACAAATCGTGGCAACCATGTGGACGTAACAGGTTTTGTTGATTCAGACTACGCTAAGGATCCGGATAAAGGTAGGTCACTCACTGGTTACGCATTTTTAGTACATGGATGTGTTGTAAGCTGGAAGGCAACGTTACAACACGTGGTGGCTCTTTCAACTACAAAGGCGGAGTAAATGGCCCTTACGGAGGTTGTGAATGAAGCTATTTGGCCTAAGGGGACTCTTGGAAGAGTTGGGCGTGAAGCTTAACACTGTTGCAGTTAATTGTGATAATCAGGGCGCGATTCACTTATCGCGGAATCATGTTTTTCGTGAAAGGACAAAGCACATCAATGTGCGTTATCACTTTACCAGAGAAGTCTTGGAAGCGAAGACGGTTGAAGTTCTGAAGGTGGGTACTGAACATAATGCTGCGGATGCCTTGAAGAAAGTGGTACCTGGACGCAAGTTACAACACAGCTTGGAGTTGCTGAGTGTTGGAATAGGCTAATATAAAGTCTAAGGTGGAAATTGTTATGTTTAGTCTTTATATCTCCTAAGTCGTGTCTAGGGATAGTGTCGAATAGCCTAGTTTCCTAATAGCCATGAATAAAGGTCGGTTGGCTATGTCTAAGCCCAACCCGACCCGTAGGACTTGCCCGACCCGTAGGACTTGTAATAGTCGGTTCCCCCTCATCTCTATAAAAGGAGGTGAGGGGGAACGAACCAATTCACGTCATTCTTTCAATACTAATCAAAGAGTCGATTAGGGATATTACCTTGTGGGCGTCGTTTTACTTTTCTGTCGAGTCTGCTTGTGTGTGTTCTTTATAGATCGAGTATTTCGCATCTAGGTTAACCAGGATTGTATGGATTAAACCCTACATCTTGCAACGATAAACAGAAGTTGCAAGAATAATTTTCACGACACAAATTAAAGACAATTATACGAGATTCAATCAACTCATTAGTATTAAAATGGAGTGTTGAAAACTTTTGCTATACCTGATGTGTGGCATTCTATTTGTGATCGTGCTACGAAAGTGGATATATTGGCCGGTACGAGCTAGTATAGTCAAAGTATATATGGCTGTATGGCATTCCGAGACACTCAATTCACCTTGGCTGGTCATGAGGAAACAATTAAAAACCCAAGATCGACTGAGGCAATGGGACGTTGGCGATAGTGTCAACTTAAACCTTCTCCGTCCGCTCTGTAAGCTCCAACTAGACTCTCATGAACGATTATATTGTTTTTTGAGTGCTCGTTTGGTGTGTGTGCGTGTCCTTGGTATGGCTCAAATACCAGCTATTTTCTTTAAATGGGTTGACGTTATGAGAACAATTTCAAGTCACAGTTAACAAAACAAAATTATGATAACAATGTTGTAGGGCGTTTGATTGTGGCTGCTTGTTCCTATTTCTTATGGCAAGAACATAATAATAGGATCCATGGGAAAGGCGAGAAGCGGTCTGAGCAAGTAACCAGGGTTCTTTTTGAAACGGTGAGACTTAAGCTTGCATCTATTCAGTTCAAGAAATGCGCTCGTGATGTATTGACAAGCTTAGGGAGCACTTGGAAGATCTCAAATCAATTTTTTCTTAATATATCAAATCAATTTTTTCTTAATATATTCACCAGCCGTATAAACCTTTTACCAAAAATAGTATTAGAATGATGTTGTTAAAATGGTTACTACACATCTAGAGATGGATTCTGATTTCTGAGAATAGTTGGCCTATGTAAATGCCACAATATTATGATACCGCACGTAATAATCTTTTTGCTCAATCTGCTTGGCTAACCAAGAATGATTGTATTTTTTGTTTCTATAGACTCTGATATAAAGGTACATACTAAGAACACACAAGATAAACTTATAATTTAATCAGCAGCTAAAAAGTTCGGACTTAATAATATTACTGAGGACATGCGATATAAACCTTTGAATCCCGTTGGTTATATTAAGAGAAAATTTTGTTGCACAATTAGGTATTCAATCAGAACAATAAGTACATTGGACGACATCAATAAACATGTATGTACTCAAGACACAGTTGACATCACAAGGAAATGGGACGTATTTCCTGGTAATCAGGGTTATGAATTTAATATCGATCCGAGAAGGCCTTATGGATAATCCAAATTCCATATGTATTACTCATAATCGAATGCGTAAATGATACGTATTTGAGCATTTATAATTGCATCTTCGATTTACGGTTCTCATAAGAAAGCAAGAAAGCTTTTAGGAAAATATCTTGTCAAGCTAAATGCATTCACCTCATTTTTTTCATTGCCAATATATTAAAGTAACATTCTTTGTCATTAGAAAAGCAACAAGTTGCATCTTAATTATTCGTGTTATGATTATTTAAGGGGAATCAATAATATTATTTATAGTGATTAACATCTAATTCTAGTAACTAAGGATCATATCCAGAATAATGTTAGCATGAATAATGCATATTGTAATTCTAACATGCTTGAAATTCTCTTTTTTTGTATATACAAATATTAATGCATACCTATTGTAATTCTAACAGGTGATACATTTTTGTTCTAGAAAAAAACAAGTTTTTGCCATATCAACTAAAATTTTTTTTATCACTCTCTAAAAAGCTTGTTTTCGCTTTAACTATCTAATGTATGTGTACATGTGTCTTGTGTGAACACTTGTGTCGGTAATTATGATAGTTAAAAAGATGACATTGGCCGCACGCTTGTTTTTGCTAATTAAAACATAAACTTTGTGATTATGTTCCCTAATATGACATTTAAGGGACACCCACTTATGCAAGTCTACGTAACCATGTTGGTTTCTTACTAGCTAACTTGTTTTTTATTTGCTCTCAAGTGTTTGAATAATCAGAAACAAAAGAGGTCAAACAGAAGCGTGTAGGAGCTAGTTTTTTTCCTTATTTACATGTCAAATTTTGAAAATGTTGCACTAAACAAATCCATAAATTTTCAACAAGTTTAGTGGTAAGTGGTCAACACTGTAATTGTTGCATAGTTTATTATAAGAAATAGTTAATGGTCAATAAAAGAAGGTTGTAGTGGTTCTAAACCAATCAAAATGTTAAGATTACATGTTTTCCTATCAAGTCCATATGACCCAAACCAAACAGTTTTGTGGAGTGTTCTAAAAAAGTGACTCTTGTAGTAAACTAGTTCAAGTCGTATTCGAGTGTTTGACTTTATTTCTCAGAATGTCAAAAGATTTGTCAAAGAACAAATGTTGAAAACTTGTTTTATCTTTCTGTTTTGGTTTTCTACATCCTTAATGTACAAAAACCCAATGTTTTGAAACCCGGGTCGACCCGGCCGGTTCAACCGGTTGGACCGGTTCCGGCCGAAAAAACGGGTCAAATTGACCCGGGTCTTACATTTTGGAAACCCGGTGTGACCCGCCGGGTTTGAAGCGACCCGGGTTGACCCGGTTCGTGCGACCCGGCCGGGTTTTGATTTTTTTCGATTTTTTTGTTTTTTTTTTCGTTTTTTCGCGATATAATTATACGTATTTATAACGTAACTTTGTTTTTACGTGTTGTATTTGTTAGTAAATGGTTTTTTAGGCCAAATATATGATATATTCATGATTTATATTTATATATATATAGTAATATTGGAAATATATAAATAATTTTTTTTAATTGAAAACCGGGTCGACCCGGCGGTCCAACCGGTTGAACCGGTGACCCGGTGACCCGGTGGCTCGACCGGGTCGATTCAAAACCCGGGTTTTAAAACATTGCAAAAACCTCTCATCGAATCAACTGACGTACGTGCCAATCTGCCAGATCAAGACTACCTAGTCCGATAGAGTATTTACTATAAAAGGTCTAAAACTTATTGATATGACATGAAAAAATTGATTTATAAAACTTTATAATATTTAACCATAGCAAATGCTTTTACTGCCTAACCTTTATACAGAGTATATATACTAGAAGTAGCATGCCATACGAGCACGAGACTAGCTGAACTTATGTGTTGCGAGAAAGAAATTAACACATTGGGTTTTAATTTTCCAATTCGCGTCGGAAATGCATATGGTGTTTTTGCATAGCTCGGTCCAAAATTTCTATGAATAACAAATTGTAATATATAACCACTTTTCAACCAAACTATGAATATATCATCAAGAATAGGCAGTAAAACTTAGATGTTTTATAGCAAATCATATAAAAAAATATAGTATTATTTTATGTCAATTTAAATTTTAGATATTTAACTTTTCTTTCTTTTTAATTAAGGTAACAAAGTTAATTTTATATGCAATGTAAGGTTTTTTCAAGATTTTTTTTTAGGTTTTTTGACTTTTTGAAAAAGGTTTCGAGTCATTTTTCTCGTTGAAAACTTGAAATGGCTAACTAATGTGATACATCATCATTGTTATTGAGTATTTAAAAGGCATTCCTGCAAAAATTATGATTGGGAATCACCGTGGAAAAGTAGAAAAAATATTACATTGCACATAAGATTAGTTTTGAAGAAAAAAATCGAATTCCTAAAATTCAAATTGGCCTAAAATATGATACATTTGCGTGCTTTTGACCTAATGTTTTATTGTAGCTTTTAATATTAACTTATATAAAACTCTCATTATATCCATTGAATATCCACTAATAACAATTTCATCTTGCTTATAAGATATTGACGAACTACTTTCATAATCTTCTATACCTAATTGTGTGTCGCATAATACGTTTTTTATTTATTCTTTTGTGTTTCAGACATTGTGATGATATACGTGTTAGTTGATATGTTGGCCCATTATGTTTAGGTTTTAGCCCATTTATGTTATTTTAGATCATTCCTGTGTGTTTATATATTGTAATAACTTTATTGAATAATTCAAAGAAATTGCCAATCTTATATGGTATCACAGCCTGTAATTATTCTCTCATAACAAACTCCTCTCTCAAATTTTGTAACGTTTTTTCATCAATCCCGCATTAAAAAAAAAAAAAAAAAAAAAAAAAAAAAAAAAAAAAACCTTACCCGTACTCATCGTCGGTGCCGTCTTTGCTGTACGTTTGCTTCAAGGTTTGCTGATTATATTAATTGTAATTGGATTTTGGTTGAATAATTAATTGATATGGGCTATCAATTAGATGTGAGGTTTACTCAATGATTGGTTGAATAATTATTCACTGATTGGTTGAATACATGTCTACATGATCAATTGTGGTGGTGGCTTTGTTTTAAAAAGTTACGTCTAGGCGTGGTTACTTTTAAAGCTGTTGATATTTCAGTGATCCAGACCACGTACCGTAGTTGTTCAAGTTAATAAATATGGATCGGTTATTTACGGGTCAGTCTTACATCCCGATTGAATGCTTTTAGTAGTATGAGTTCTCAAGATCCTACTTGGAATATGGGTACAGGCGCGTCTTCACATTTTAATTCTAATGTTAATACTTTAAGTACCATTTTTAATTCTTGTTTGTATCCATCTGTTCGTGTCGGTGACGGTAAAACTATACCCGTCACAAACACGGACCATAGCATTCTTCCTACTCTTCATCGCCCTTTACATCTTAATAATGTTCTTGTTACCCCTAATATTATTAAAAATCTTATATATGTTAGTCAGTTTACTCGGGACAACAATTGTACTATCGAATTTGACGCTTTTGGTTTTTCTATCAAAGATTTTCAAACTCGTAATATCCTTCTCAGATGTGACAGCTCGGGTGATCTTTATCCGGTAACCGAGCCGTCGTCTCTTCCAAGTGCTCTAATGTCTCTCAATTCCTCTACGTGGCACCAACGCCTCGGTCACCCGGGTAATGACGTGTTACGTTCCCTAGTTTCTCGTGATCTTATTTCTTGTAATAAGGAGAATTCTCCTCATGTTTGTCACGCTTGTCTGCTTGGCAAACATGTGAAACTTCCTTTTTCTAGTTCTACTTCAATTGTATCGAGTTGTTTTGAGATTATTCATTCAGATATATGGACATCCCCTATTGTTAGTACGGGTGGTTTTAAGTATTATGTAATTTTTCTTGATCATTTTTCTCATTATCTGTGGATTTATCCTCTTCAAACTAAATCCGAAGTGTTTGCTAAGTTTGTGCACTTTCGCTCTTATGTTAAAACTCAATTTGTAAGAACCCGTACTTTCCCAGCATTATTTTATTCTTTTATTCGTGTTTCTAAATTTTCTAACGTATTTCGTTTTCTTGTATTCTTATATGTAAATCCTGAGATCTTGATATTTCAATAAATAATACTTTTTAGTATTTTTCTGTTCATTGACAATACTTTATATGGAATTTTAAAACTTTTATTTTATCTTTCCATATTTAATTTAAATCAAAGTTTTTGATTTAAAATCACCCGCGTGCGTTTTACAACGAGTTTATTCAAAACAATGTACAACGAGAATTTTTAGTTATCGCGATACCGACGGATGCCCAAAAGTTTACGTTTATTTATCGATTGTTTCGATAATTAATATTTTTGACGATTTCGTTTTAATTACGTATTAAGTCGTGTCGAGGAATCGTATAATCATTTTTATGATGCATTGTAACTTTTGAAAAGTATTTTTACGAAACCTGAGCCCCGTAAATATTTTCAAGATTTATCAATAACCATTTTCTACCCTTAAAAACTATTAATTGTTTTTAAGTCCACAAGTTTCAAAATTGGCAATATTGGTCCCTCCACTTAACTAGCCATATATATTTTTTTTTTCTTCCACTTCCACTCACACACATAACTAGCTAAAAAAACACACATCTTCTCCCACCACCACCTATTGCCGCCACCTTCACCACCACCAAACACCATCAACCACTATGATTCAATCAAAACAATTTAAAGACCCATTCTTAGAATTTTCTTGTGATTCTAATGATACAAAAATTTCATACATGCATCCAGGTTTTCATACTTTTGTGATTTATGGTGGGATTATGTTTTAATCATCTTGCATGTGTTATTTTTGGTATGATCATCACATATTAATCCTTAAAAGTCTTGTTTTTAATCTTTGATTTTGTTAGATTTTACATGCAAGTGTTTTTAGGAGCGTTTGGATGATGGGTATGATAGTATAGTGATCCTAGGGGTATGAGAATGAGTGGTTTTGCTTGAGAAATAGATTTGTCATGTTTTCTAAAAGGCCATTTTGGGACAGCAGCCTTAAATAGTTTGTTTCGTGGGTTTAAGGTCTCTGAAAGGCTAATATTATTTAAAATTGTTGTAGAATTTTCCGAGACGGTCGTTTTGGTATAAGATAGAGCTTCTAAGTCATTACAAGTCAAAAGTTATGCTAGTTTTAGTTTTCGTGTACCGGGAGACGCAAGTCGGCACAATCCGAAATTGTGGCTGATTTTGGGTCGACTCTCGGGGACTTTAGGCTTGGTTAGATAAATGTATCTACTGATTTTAAAAGTTTACAAACTGAGTTTGATGAGTCTATTAGTGGTTTCAAAAGTCGGATTGTCGAGATTGTACTTTTAAAGTGGTCCAAACGGTTTTACAAAACAAGTGCACAAATCTGTCCCAAATTTGGAGTCGAGTAAAGTGTAGAGCTGATGGATTTTTAAGTGTGAAATTTGGCTCAAATTTTGGTGAGGTCTTATACAGGTTATAGGTGACCTTGACACCAATTTTCATGTAAAACGGACATGTCTAGATAGGGTAGATCGGTGTGTACGTTCGGGGTGTACTTGCTGATTTTATTTTGGACACTTAGTCCAATGCTTGTGTTGCGTGAGTTTGAGTATTCACCATCAGACATGGTGACTTATTCAAGTGCTTAGTCATTATATAAATGACTTACCTACTGGTCCAAGTAAGGTTAAAGGATAGTTTGACTTGCGTTGACTTGGCGTCGTATGACGAGTCATTTTCAAGTGTTCAAGTGTTTTAACGTGTAACGTTGGATAAATGTATTCATTTGATTCGTGTCAATGGTTTTGAAACATGTATACTTTGAAAACAGTAGAGTCATATTATATTTGGTACATATCGATATTCGAGTTCGAGTCTTAACGCGCGCCTTATTTTGATAGGTTGCGGTTTTCGTGTTTCCCGGGCATAGTCGGTGATTGTCTACCACTACCGTTTCTACTCAGTTGCTGAGTACGTGATTGACTTACCTCGTGGCTAAGGTGAGTTCATAGCCCCTTTTTACTTGTACATGGTTTCTAAACACGGGGTGAGATTTTACATGGTGGAACACAACTAAATATAAAACTGTATTGCTATCCATAACTCGTATGTTATTCTGAACGTGTATGCTTTACAGATGATTTCAATGGTATTATTGCTTTTAGACGTTAGCCTTGAGTTTCCTCTCCTATCATGAATCGTTAATTGTCCCGTATGCTTTGCGCTAAGCGCGAATGTTGTGGGTGGATCCATCTGGATTGACAATCCCCGTCCCGATTTTTGACGCACTAATATTCGTTTATACTTGAGTATTTAGGCTGAATACTCCCTAGATGAACTTACATTTGAGTTAAGCTTCGTTTCATGAGACTAAACAGCAATAATATGCATCGTGACTATGGACGTACATAGTTAACCTCCCCATTACGTGTTTTACAAATTCTATTGTGTTCCACACGTTTACTGCTAAACCTATGAATATCACTCAACTTTGTGTTGACGATTTTACATGTTTAATCTCAAGTATTATTACTTAGCTTTGCTTGGATGGGAGCCCGCAGGATATTATCGCAGCTTGGAGATTTCTGTGTATAATTTAACTTAGTCAAATCTATAAGCTGTCAGAAGATAGTTTTCTGTATTTTTAGTAACTAAATGTTAAAAACCTTGACGAAATAATAAAATCTTTCCGCATATAAAACTCTGGGACCTATGTTTAAAAAGTCTGACCGTTTATGATGTAATATACATGTTTTTATTTCGTCAGCTTTATATCAACTGTAATTCATTGTTTCTTGTACTACGACGTGTTACCCCCTCGTTGCCTAGTTGTTCCATGTCAGATTTTGGGGGTCTCACAGATTGGTATCAGAGCGATGGTTATAGGGAACTGAGTCATTTTTCAAAACTTAGTCTATAACCGAAAGTTCAATTATTTCATGTTTTTAAGTGTCAATCACAGAATCTGCCAATGTTGTTCGATATCTGCGCTGGTAACTCTCTAATCCTTATTACTTACGTTTAATTATCGTTATAGTGTTTCATTTCTTGATTACATGTTGAAATATTACGTTACCCTGATGACGATAATTACTGTGTCTTTTCAAAGCCTTTGTGCTTCATGAATTATTATTGGTTGTTACCGTGATTTCATCTGCTCTTACTCTATTTCTGGAATTCTTGTTCTTGTGAACTGATCTGTTACGATGATTCTATATCGTTATGACGTTACGTACTTGTATTCAGAGCGCGTGTACTGCCGACTTTTCATACTCATTCTTCTGAGTACTATTGCTATTTCACTTATGCGTGATATGACTGACTTCATATACTCGTTCGTTTTGAATCATCTATTTTTCTCGACTAGCTGCTACATGTTGTGCATACTCTCGTGATACCATTGTTCGGGATCGAATAAGTGTTGTTTCCGATGAAACTCCTGATTTTCATTCTACTACCGTACGTGTTGCTCTCATTGATTAATTTCTTTAAAATATCTATTTAGATACCCAATTTGCTTGTCGACCATTTGTGATTAAATGTCTTGGAAAATAGTCTATAGACCATTGTGTAGCTCAAGGTGTCTCCGGAAAAGACTAAAGGACATCGTGTGAGTCTCACATCTCGAAGCATTCGTTGAATCAGTACCTGAATAATATTGTGAGCTTTCATAATCTTGATTTACCTTTACGCCACCGTTTAACACGACACTTGTACATGGATTACATATTATTTCATTGACCATTCTACGTTTCGACTTCGACTTACAACATCCGTTGTACCTTGAACACATGATCGTCATTTATTATGTGACGATTGTTTGGAATACGATCCTACTTGTATCCTCCCTTTTTCATTGAACCCGCCTCAGGAGTGTGACTTGTTAATATTTTGTTTCCTTCTCGGTATGTCTTGTGATTTTGGAGAAATCACGCCGCCAGGAGACCTTCCTGCATTGCATCTTGCAACCGAAGACACGGATGATATGCGTCGTTTTGATCTCTCAGATTATCGTTGGCATTCTTGAACCATTTCTGTATCGTGTTTTCTTTACATGATTAATTATACAGTTTATCTTCTTTCGTCTTTATGGAATCCACAAGTCATGTGTGTACCTAAATTCTGAGTTATTATGAAATTTAGTTAAAATAAACTTTGTATAGAAACTTTACAGGAAATTTAACAGTGTCGAGAATAATATTTTTATAACCTTAGACATAAAAATATATATTTCTACTTGTTGAGACGTCCGTTTATGACATAAAATTTGACTAGGAAACTTTAAAATCGAGCAAGTTACGCTCATTTGAGATTGTAAAATCTAAGAAGTTATTTTCTGAATAATGCTAAAATATCTTTTTGTTGACAGATTAAATGCAAGGGCATTTTCGTCCATTTTTAATCCGTTTCAAGTCTCGAGTAAACCTGGAAAGTTGTTCAAAACATCGTTTTACACTGAATTGCATAGGACTTCGAGTATTAAAAATATCATTTAGCAAGTTAATGGGTCTAGTCAAACCCAAAAGTCAAAACTGATAGACTTTAAAAATATGATTTTAAGCGTTTTTGAGTTCGTTGAGCTCGTAAAACTTTAACTAATGATATTTGGCAAACTAAAAACAAGGATTGCGTTTGAACAAGTATAAAATATTAACTTTAAGTTCGGTCATACATATACATAGATCTTGAACTTTTGAAACTCGGTAAATTCCTAATATAGAAACTTTTCGGAGTGATTGTACTATTTGTTAACTGATACCCTACTTTCTTAAAAGTATATTATTGTTAAATTAATCACAATGTGCACACATATGTATTCCTTATTCCTTTCTTTTATATATGACTTATTTGTCATTCTACTTTGTCTTTCTTTGCTTCTATCGTACCACAGAATTGGACCGAGGTTGAAGTTCTTGCTTTCGTATCGTTCGTTATCATTTTGACACGTGTCTCCTCACGATTCCTACTAAACCTCTTGAAACCTTATAATCTTGTAACCATTTCGTTGACTGTCTTGAACTACTCATGATTTCCCTTTTGTAACCCACTTGCTACTTTATAAACTATTGTCATGTTACCATATAAACTCAAATTGGTCTTGTTTGTGAATCATTTTACAAAAGGTTTTATTTGGTCTTTCTTAAATAATTGAATGCTATCTTATAAAATTAATTTATATTAATTTTACAATGTATTCTCACAAATTGTTCTACATTGGGTCTTGTAAAGAATCTTGTAACATTATTGTTGTTGAATTAAATATCTAGCCAGTAACTTATTGGCGAATAGTTTCATAAACTATTTTGATTTCTGTTTTTACAAATGGCATTATATACATATTTCAAATCATATGATATGTAATACTGGTTTGACGAAGATGAGCGTCGCATTGCTACTTCTAAATTATGCATGGCCTGATCACCTATGCTTAATTTAGAAGGAGCCATGCAAGGCCGAATAGTAGTCACCTTAAATATTTAACCAACAATCAACTTTTTAATATGTTCCTTAAAAAGTTAGATAAATAAAGTTTAGAAAACTTTTACTTCTTATGCGAGTTGTGGAAACCTTGGTTTCCGGATCTTTGAAGCTACTAGGAATGATCATTGTTCATATGATTAAATAATCAAAGCGGAATTAGAACAACAATCATTAAAAAGGTGTTTAGGCACGAATAACATGAATTAAAACAATTGGATTGCCCATTATATTAATAACGAACAACCACTAGGTGTGTATACATTGAATCCCACACCTAGTTGACACACGCTTTAGGTTTACATTGTGAATGAATTATATATATAAAACCTAAGACCCTTGTTCCTTTTATAGTGGAAGGAACAGAATCTACAAGAGATAAAATCAAATAAACATCTAAATCTTCTATTTAGATAAAGTATATATTGTGTATATCATAAATAATATACTCAATATATTCCCTAAATAGATTTCTCCATCAAATCTTCAACGTTGACTTTTGTTGACAGCGTTTGACTTTTGTTGAATTCTGTCAACGCCCAATTTGCTCTTGTCAACGCTTGGATTACTCTTGTCAACGCCTGAGTAAATGTCTTGATGTTTTCTTCGTTTTTGAGTTTCTGTCACATCAACTTTTTGACCCAACAATCTTCCCCTAGTTGATAGTGGCAAAACTCTATGTGTATCTCTTGTAAGTTGTACATGATCTTCAAATTGCTTCCCCTCAAGTGTAGCATGTATTTCTTCCCCTTTTTGTCACATCAACAGGAAAGTAAACAATGTTGCAATCTTTGAACAAAAACTGACAGACCTAAATGAGTGGAAGAAAGCTAACCCTACTTTATTTGTTAAGGGAGGTTTGCTATGTGAAAGTCCCAATGAATCTCCACCCATTAAGGTTGGTAAAGCTGTTGACCTAGGCTCCAACACTGTTAGAAGACCTACCATTAAATATGCAGAGATGTATAGAAATAATAGGTCACCCAAGAGCCAAGTTAACAATCATGGAACAGGTTTCTTCGCTTCTAGACCTAAGAGTGGGTCTAAGAAAGCCTGTTATACTTGTGGTAGCTTTTCACATTTGGCATACAAGTGCGTCAACGCTCCCAAAGCCAACGCTGATAGGAACAATTTCAGCGCTGATAGGAAGAAAGTCAACGTTGTTAGGAAGTCAAACGTTGTCAGACCCAGACCTTGTGTGCAGCAAAGTCCACAAGTGATTAGACCTGCCCCATTCTTCTCTAGAAGGTCTAACACTCATGGACAAAGACCTTTTCAAAAGACAAACACCTGGTCAAATAGGCAATGGGTTCCTGTAGCAAACCCTAGGTTCAACGCTGACAAGGGTAATTTCAGCGTTGACAGGACAAAATCCAACGCTGACAGAAACGTGACCAGACCTAAGTATTTGCAGCCACAAGGTAAGGGGTCTAAAGCTTCTTCAAGCTTAACATGGAGACCCAAGAAAGATCAAAACCCTAATAATAATGGAATTTCAATGACTTGTAATAACTAACTTTTTTTTTTTTGTTGGTTAATAAAAGGTTTTTGCTTGCAAGATCTCTCTTTGCGTTTCTCGTACCCAATTGATATATATCGTTGTTTCGTTCTCGGTATCTTCTCGAATCGATCACGGTCAAAAGTGGAATAGTTGTAATTGGTGACTAAAAAAGGGGGAGCTTTGGTCTAAATCTACTGAAATGATAAAGGCAGGTAATAATAAAACTAAACTAGAAGCTTTAAATGAAACAGTAATACCTCAATAAAACTGGAATTCTTCTATTCGGAATGTTGGCCTTACTCGGAATAATTTGCTCCATGCGGAAAGTCATGATCATGCGGAAAAATCTTCTTACTCGGAATATTAAGCTACTCGGAAAATTTGGGTTATTCGGAATATGGAAGATATTCCGAATAGAGGAAATGGAAATAAGCCTATGCGGAATAATGAGGGTAATTTGGAAAATTGGTTTATTCGGAAAAAGTTCCGAATAGAGAAACACAAACAATCCTATGCGGAAAAAGTCTTCTACTCGGAAAATCTGAAATCTATGCGGAAAGAATGGACTATTCGGAATATGGAATATTCCGAATAGAGAAATTAGAAATCGGTCTATGCGGAATATTTTGGAACAGAATACTATTCGGAAAAATGGAAATGTTCCGAATAACCAAAATGATAAAACCCTTATTGGGAGGAGTATATATAGGCTTCTCCCTTGGTTGGTGAGTGGGCTTTCTTCCCTTCTTTTTGTCTTCTCGTCTTTTCAGAAAAGTTGACGTTTTCGATTCTGATTCGGGATTTGTCGTCGATTAAATTCAACTCATCTTTTAATTCCTTCGTTAAATAGACTTGAGTTTCTTCGTCATATGTAAATCTTCCGTCTTTGGTCCTTTTCTTCGATAAATCTTAAAATAGGCCCTTTGACTTCAAATCTTTTGCATCTCTTGGACAATAGACTTTGTCTTCAGTCTTTTTCCCTTATAAAACCCGTGCAATCCCATGTTTTCTCCAATATTTATCCGGTTGGCTCTGAAAACATAACAAACACACAAACCACGCATAATTCCAAACAAATGACCTTAAATACGCGTTTTGGTCTTGTTTTAGCAAGAAATAAGTGGTAGAAAAGATGGGTGTTTACACACCTATCAAATCCCCTACACTTAACCATTGCCATGCCCTCATGCAATGCTTAGTGATAAAGCAACATTACACTTTTCTCATAATTAATTAACCTTGGCCTTATTCAAATTCTTCTAAACAAAAATTAAAGCACTAAGAGAAATTTGAAGCAAACAAAAGGTTAGAACATAACTAAGTGGAAATAACTTGTAAAGAGATCGAGGACTTACATTAGGGCTTTGGTGCTGCGAAGATTTATCACCCTCAAGTTTCACGTTCCCCAAACTAAGCTTAAAAACGAGATCATTGTTATTATAAGTTAGCAATTCAAACACTTACACACATGGCTTAATTAAATGCTTAGACTCCCTTATTCCTAGGTGTATCTCTTATATTTTATTTTTGTCTTAGAATGACCATGAAGATGCATTTTTGGACTTATTTCGATAGTTCATTTAGGCCGAAAGCAAAGTAGGATGATTTGATCAATAGTTAGCTAAAGGACAAAATCTCTTAAAACTGCTTCTCGGGATATCAGAAAGTTCATATCTTGGCATAACTTGGTTCACGATTTGAGACCTTTCTCGGGCCGATATTTGGCATGTACTTCATACTTCATATCTTCGAGAGACGTTCTTGAGATAATGGTCTTCTCATCATTATAGAGTTTCTTCACTTTGGAGACTTTTGAGGGGCACTCCAACTTTGTTGACCACGACTTCATGATTATTTCTTCAATCTCTAATTGGGATTTTGAGATACAACGATCCGCCTCCTTTTCGGACTTGGATCTATTTATCCTCATACCTTGTTAGGGTCTTTTCGGATAGACTTCTCCATCATCTTTGTGGGAGTTGATTGCTTTTCGTCGTGAGTCTTGATCCTTCATATTGATTTTGGAGATAATGCTTTTCACATCACTTTTGGATCTTCAGCAATAAAATTGAATCCTCATGCCTTGTTAGGGCCTTTTCGGACTCGCCAATCTTCGCGCCCCGCTTCATAAGTTATGCCTTGGCTATGAACTCTCGTCATTACCGAGCAACTTTTAAACGATCTTGGGCTAGAAGCTAAGTAACCTTTCAAATCGTACGACCTTACTTATTGCAGATAAATTATTAGCAAGTGATGGGAGAATAGGCAAATAATTACACCAAGTGAGCTTGTGCAAGAATACCGACTTATAATTGACTCTATCATTTCTCGTCCTCCACAATTTAAAATCTCAAGGAATGAGACTCGTGGATGCTTAGCCTAATAAACCAATTAAGGTCTACATGGTTAAGGATACTAGCTAGAATAAACTTGGATAAGTCTATTCGGGTTGAGTCAAAATAAACGCAACGGGCCTAATATGTCAAAAGACTTCTAAACTAGCTACACCAATTTATTAATATTTTTGACTTTATTGCGGGATATATACATATGAAAGCAACGATAAAAATTTAAAAATTATGACTAAATGGCCAAAGTTAATAAAAAATTTGAAAAATGTTGAAAAATAAGATTTTCCGGTTAAATGAAGGCATTTTCATGGAAAAGTCCACTTAAAACTTCGATAGAAGTCTCCCCTACACTTAAGATAAACATTGTCCTCAATGTTTAAGCATGTGGGAAGGGTCTCCCCTACACTTATGACATTGTGCACGTTGGTTAACTCAAGTTAAGGAAGAGACGACTAAAGTGATCAATTGCAAATGTGAGTGTGAAGAAAGTTGAATCACGATATTTGAGAGATAGAACCAGATTTCGGATAACATGGGATCACGGTTCTTCAAAGATTCCAAGAGTGCAATAATCCCTGTAATCACATCACCATCCAAAAACAAGCAACCTATATAGCTCCCCCTACACTTATGATGAAAAACGGGAAAGGGGGATAGATACCCGGGTTGCCTCCCGAGGAGCGCTTGTTTTTGTTTACCGAGTCGCGAGCCTGACTCGGTCCCGAACTAATTCAAGGGAAACGTGGTGAGGGATGGAATCATCTCCTTAGAGATGTCCTCACCAACGTACAACTTCAAACGCTGGCCATTCACCTTGAAGTTGGGCCCATTTGGCTGAGAAAGCTCAATGGTACCATAAGGAAAGACATTGGCGATGGTGAATGGACCAGACCAGCGGCTCTTCAACTTGCCTGAGAAGATCTTCAACCGAGAGTTAAAGAGCAAGACTTGATCACCAACGTTGAACTCTCGGTTCTTGATTTTAGCATCGTGGATAATCTTGGTCTTCTCCTTGTAAATCAATGAGTTCTCGTAAGCTTGATTCCTCAATTCTTGAAGCTCGTTGAGTTGAATCTTCCGAAAATCACCGGCTTTGTTGATGTCGAAGTTAGCCCACTTCAAGGCCCAGTATGCCTTATGTTCCAGCTCGATGGGAAGGTGGCAGGCTTTCCCGTACACAAGACGATAAGGTGTACAACCAATCGGCGTCTTATAGGCGGTACGGAAAGCC
Organism: Glebionis coronaria; assembly: GCA_025667525.1. NCBI lineage: Eukaryota > Viridiplantae > Streptophyta > Magnoliopsida > Asterales > Asteraceae > Glebionis > Glebionis coronaria. Next base: position 171,882,862 of record CM046879.1, on the reverse strand, counting down.
CACAGAGCATCATCAAGTTTATCGGCCCACGAGGCACGATGCTCTCCCACAGTACGTTCCAAAATTCTCTTCAATCCACGGTTGGATATCTCGGCTTGACCGTTGGTTTGAGGATGATAGGCGGTGGAAAGACGGTGATTGACACCATACTTTGCCATGACTCTTGCAAATTGATCGTTGCAAAAATGAGTCCCGCGGTCACTGATAATAGCACGAGGAACACCGAAACGAGCAAACAGTTGTTTCAAGAAATTACAAACCACCCTCGCGTCGTTAGTTGGTAAAGCCTTTGCTTCAACCCATTTAGAAACATAGTCGACAGCGACAAGGATGTATTTGTTGCCTTTAGAAGACGGGAATGGCCCCATAAAGTCGATGCCCCATACATCAAAGATTTCACATTCTTGTATGAAATTTTGAGGCATCTCATCTTTATGTGTAATCTTGCCTTGTTTTTGGCAAGCATCACAATGTTTAACCATCTCGTGAGCATCACGATAAATGGTGGGCCAATAAAATCCCGAGTCAAACACTTTTTTGGCGGTGTAGTTGGGACCAAAGTGACCACCGGTGGGTCCTTTGTGGCACGCTTGGAGAATATCAAAAGCTGCCGGTCCGTCAACACACCGACGAATAATCAAGTCAGCGCATTGTTTGAATAGAAAAGGGTCCTCCCAAAAGTAAGTCTTAACATCGTTCAAGAACTTCTTCTTTTGTTGGGATGTTAACCCTTGGATGAGAACACCACCCGCTAAGTAGTTTGCAATATCGGCAAACCACGGGGTGCCATCAAGATTGGGATTTATAGACATTAAGGTTTCAAGGGGAAAAGAGTCATTGATCTCTTTGTTCGGATGGTCCCCTTGATATGGATCCTCAAGTCTGCTCAGATGATCCGCGGCCAGGTTTTCAGCACCCTTCTTGTCGCGAATTTCAATGTTGAATTCTTGAAGGAGTAAAACCCAGCGGAGAAGTCTTGGCTTAGAATCATTCTTAGTCATCAAGTACTTCAACGCGGAATGGTCCGTGTATACGATAGTGGTGGATAAAACAAGATAGGGGCGAAATTTCTCAAAAGCATAGACAACAGCTAAAAGCTCTTTTTCGGTTGTCGTATAATGCAATTGAGCCCCCGTCATTGTTTTACTAGCGTAGTGGATTGGTTGGAAGTGTTTATTCACTCTTTGGCCCAGAACCGCACCAATAGCAAAGTCGCTAGCATCACACATCAATTCAAAAGGCAGCTCCCAATTAGGGGTAACCAAGACCGGTGCCTTAGTCAGCTTATCCTTGAGAAGATTGAATGCTTCGAGACACTCTTTAGAGAAGATAAAAGGAGTATCTTTTTCCAAGAGGTGGGTCATCGGGCGAGCGATTTTAGAGAAATCCTGAATGAATCGTCGATAGAAGCCCGCATGACCCAAAAAACTTCTCACACCCTTCACGGTTGAAGGTGGAGGTAATTTGGCTATGACATCAACTTTAGCACGGTCGACTTCAAGACCGGCTTTAGAGATTTTGTGTCCTAGCACAATGCCTTCTTTTACCATAAAATGGCATTTTCCCAATTCAGAACAAGGCGAGTGTCTTCGCACCGCTTAAGCATGCGTTCCAAATTGGCAAGGCAAGCAGAGAAGGAATCCCCGAAGACCGAGAAATCATCCATGAAGACTTCCATGGTTTGCTCAACCATGTCATGGAAGATAGCCAACATGCACCTTTGGAAAGTCCCGGGGGCATTGCATAAGCCAAAAGGCATTCTTTTGTAAGCAAATGTGCCATAGGGACAAGTGAATGTTGTTTTCTCTTGATCTTGGGGATCGATGGGTATTTGAAAATAACCCGAGAAACCATCCAGAAAGCAGTAATATTCATTACCAGCTAGACGTTCAAGCATTTGGTCCATAAAAGGTAGAGGGAAATGATCCTTTCTCGTGGCATCATTGAGTTTGCGGTAGTCTATACAAACTCTCCACCCAGTAACGAGACGGGTAGGAATTAACTCGTTGTTTGCATTGGGCACAACGGTTATACCACCTTTCTTAGGCACACAATGGACTGGACTAACCCACGGGGAATCCGAAATAGGGTAAATCATACCCGCATCAAGAAGTTTGATAACCTCTTTTTTGATGACGTCATGGATTTTAGGATTCACCCTTCTTTGGCTTTGAATAGTGGGCTTAAAGTCGTCCTCCATGAGAATTTTATGTGTGCAAAAGTGAGGATCAATTCCGCGGATGTCGGAGATTTTCCAAGCGATAGCGCGTTTATGCTTCTTCAACACAGCGACAAGTCGGGCTTTTTCGTCTTCTTTCAGATCCTTTGCGATGATAACCGGTAACTTCTCGTCATCTTCTAGGAAAACGTACTCAAGATGAGGCGGTAGGTCCTTAAGCTCGAGAGTAGGAGGATCCTCAATAGATGGTGAAACTAACGATGGATCATCATTAGTCACCTCTTTAGGAGTAGGAGGAGACAATGGGTCCTCATTGAGAAGTCTCTCAATAGTACGAATATCTTCATCCCAATTGGTGGACGAATGATCATACTTAAGATCGAGAGGACCCAGGCTAGCTTCGAACTCATCTAAGTCACTTTCTCCAAAAGGGGTAAATGCCGGAGCAATTGAGGCAACGGTCTCAACAATGGGTAGAGAAGAGAGAGTACTTTTGCAAGCATCATAAAAATGTTCTTCACAAGCCTCATCGAGAACATCAATAGCATTAACACTCTCGTATGAATAAGGTTGCTGAGAAATCTTACCCATGTTGAAGACAATTTGATCGTCACCAACTCTCATGATTAATTCGCCTGCGGCTACATCAATGAGAGTGCGACCGGTCCTCAAGAATGGACGTCCAACGATTAATGGAACACGAGGGTCCATCTCGTAGTCAACGACGACAAAATCAGCCGGGAAGGTGAATTTATCAACGCCAACAAAGACATCTTCGGCTATCCCCACTGGATAAGCAACCGTACGGTTGGCTAATTCCAAAGTCATTCGTGTGGGGACTAGCTCGGGGAGAGATAATTGCTTCCAAACACTTAAAGGCATTAAGTTTATACTGGCACCTAGATCGGCTAGGGCCATGCAATTCTCTACTCCCGGGAAGTTGCAAGGAATCAAGAAGCGACCCGGATCACCAAGTTTGGTGGGTAATTTCCTTAAGAGCACTGCGGAGCAGTTCTCATTAAGTTGGGTCTGAGCAATGTCAAGAAGCTTTTCTTTATCACTTAGAAGATCTTTAAACATCTTAGCATATTTGGGCATGTGAGCGAGAGCCTCGGCAAAGGAGATGTTAAAATTCAATTGTTTAAACATTTTTAGGAAGTTTGAAACTTGAATATCATCCTTGCTCTTTTGCTTCTCTTTCCTCAACCTTGAAGGATAAGGTATATTGGATGAAGAAGAAGGCTTTAAGGGAATAGGATCACTCACAACCACGGGTGGTGGGGAAATGGGGATAGAAGGTGAAGGAGGTGGAGAAAGTTGCTCTTTTTCCTTGTTCACAATCACTGGTGGAGGTGTAGGAAGCTCGGGTTCCATATAACCTTTTCCACTACGAGTGGTGATTGCTTTCATCTCCCCTCTTGGATTTGCAACGGTGTTACTCGGAAGAGTACCCGAAGAAGAGGGTTGATTACCTTGGATGAGCGAACCAATCATATCACGAAGGTGAAGAGCTTGATTATTGAAAGAGTTTTGCATGTTGGCATTAATAGCATCGCTGTGTTTGGCCATATCATTCCTTAGCTCGGCTCGAATATCGCTCCCTTGTTTCACCATGTCATTCTTCAAGTTGACAAATTGACTCTGAAGATTCGTCACCATCTCACGATTGGTCTTCATAAACGACTCGACGTCGGGATTCACTGCCATCGGTTGATTGAGAGGTGGAGCTTGGTAAGCTTGAGAATTTCCTTGAGTTTGGTAGGTATTTCTTTGGGATGGATATTGGTTTTGAGCACGAGGTTGGGATTGGTTGTTTCGGTTATAGCTTTGTTGTTGGGTTTGGTTTGCAGGAGGGAAACCGGGAGGTGCAAGATAATTGTTGGAACGATAACTTAGCAAGCTACGGTCTCCTTGAGGACGAGCTTGATAGCCTCCCGTGGGATATGTACCGTATGCCGCGTTAACGTTTTCAGAATAATTGCCTTGAGTGGAAGGACAATCATTATAAGAATGAGGACCACCACATGTGTCACAAGACATAGCAACGGCTTTAGCTTGTTGAAAGTGGTTTGTGGCCATGGTCATGAAATTTTTGTTCATTTCAGCAAGTTGTCGAGAAATTTCAGACATTTCAGGATTGGAGGTAGTAGAAGAAACATTGACTCTCGAGTTAGATCTTGAGGATGCGGATGAATCCCAATTCTTGTGGTGAGTAGTCATGTTTTCAATCAACTCTCGACACTCCTCTGGTCTCCTTTTCATAAAAGTACCACCGGCGGCGGCATTGATCGTGTCACGATCACGAAAGGTGAGACCATTGTAGAAGGTGTCAATGAGAGTGACGGGGAGCATATTGTGATTAGGACAGCGGTCGATCAAATCATTGTAACGTTCCCAAGCATCGAAAAGCGATTCATCATTCTCTTGCATAAATCCACTGATTTGGTTACGAAGGCTAGTGACCATGGATGGGGGAAAGTAGCGCGATAAAAAGCGTTGAGTCATGTCGTTCCATGTATGAATAGAATTCTTAGGAAGACGGTCAAACCATTTTTCGGCATGATGAGAAAGCGAGTGGGGAAAGAGTTGAACGCGAAGGTCATCCATAGAAACACCGGGAGATTTCATGCTTTGGGTAATAGTGATGAATTTGTCGAGGTGTTTGTTGGCATCATCATCCGGAATTCCACGAAATGGATTCGTTTGTACTTGTTGTATCATGTGATGCTTCAACGAAAACTCCTGAGCCGTGACATGCATCGGTGCAATCGGGCCTCCACGTCCGTTCATTGTGGGTTGACATAGCTCCTCCATGGTTCGTAAATCGGGTGGATTATTCATATTTGGGTGGGGTGGGTTATTATTATTATTGTTGTTTTGGGGGGGTGGAATATTATTGTTGTTGTTGTGCACACCGGCCATGTCTAATTGTTCGAGAGTCTCGGGCTCTGAATAAGACGTGGATCGAGTACGCATACACTAAAAAGAATATGCAAGAGAAAATATTTTTGGTTTTTATAGGTTTTATATTGTTTTTGTATTTTGAAAATTTTATATTTTTATGGATTTTTGAAAATTTTTGTGCTTGAAAATAACGTTCCCGAAAGAACGGATCCCAAAATCCAATTTTTCTCACAAGAAACCGTTGATCCTTACGAAAAGAGCCGGCAGCGGCGCCATTTTAATAACTAACTTTTGTTTTTTTGTTGGTTAATAAAAGGTTTTTGCTTGCAAGATCTCTCTTTGCGTTGCTCGTACCCAATTGATATATATCGTTGTTTCGTTCTCGGTATCTTCTCGAATCGATCACGGTCAAAAGTGGAATAGTTGTAATTGGTGACTAAAAAAGGGGGAGCTTTGGTCTAAATCTACTGAAATGATAAAGGCAGGTAATAATAAAACTAAACTAGAAGCTTTAAATGAAACAGTAATACCTCAATAAAACTGGAATTCTTCTATTCGGAATGTTGGCCTTACTCGGAATAATTTGCTCCATGCGGAAAGTCATGATCATGCGGAAAAATCTTCTTACTCGGAATATTAAGCTACTCGGAAAATTTGGGTTATTCGGAATATGGAAGATATTCCGAATAGAGGAAATGGAAATAAGCCTATGCGGAATAATGAGGGTAATTTGGAAAATTGGTTTATTCGGAAAAAGTTCCGAATAGAGAAACACAAACAATCCTATGCGGAATAAGTCTTCTACTCGGAAAATCTGAAATCTATGCGGAAAGAATGGACTATTCGGAATATGGAATATTCCGAATAGAGAAATTAGAAATCGGTCTATGCGGAATATTTTGGAACAGAATACTATTCGGAAAAATGGAAATGTTCCGAATAACCAAAATGATAAAACCCTTACTCGGAATGTTGGAATATTCCGAATAACACAAAATTAAAATCCTTACTCGGAATAAATGAAAGTTCCGAATAGACAAGAATTCAAACCCTTACTCGGAATAATTGAGAATTCCGAATGGACACACTCCCAGATTCCCTATTCGGAATCTGGGGAACTTATGAAGCTGACGAAGAACAGTAAGATACGAGTGATCACAAACCAACTCAATCAAGTAGAAAGGTTTTACCAAATCAACCACAAATCATCTACTAACTACAAGGATCAAATCCCAATCATAAAAACACCAATTCAACAACTTTTTAGAATCAAGCTAGAACCAAATAGAACTTAAGAACTTGAAAGAAAAAGATGAAGAAGAACAAGATGAATCAAAAGATTAAAGGAAGGATTGTATTAATGATTTAAGGTTCAAAACAACAAAGATTAACTTACAAGATTGGAAGATAAATCAAACAAAGATTAAAACCACTCCTTAAGGGAGATGGTTCCTAAAAACTAGGAAGAAGAAAATAACTGGAAAAAGAAGAAGAGAGTCCCTCGTGTGTGTATTGGGAGGAGTATATATAGGCTTCTCCCTTGGTTGGTGAGTGGGCTTTCTTCCCTTCTTTTTGTCTTCTCGTCTTTTCAGAAAAGTTGACGTTTTCGATTCTGATTCGGGATTTGTCGTCGATTAAATTCAACTCATCTTTTAATTCCTTCGTTAAATAGACTTGAGTTTCTTCGTCATATGTAAATCTTCCGTCTTTGGTCCTTTTCTTCGATAAATCTTAAAATAGGCCCTTTGACTTCAAATCTTTTGCATCTCTTGGACAATAGACTTTGTCTTCAGTCTTTTTCCCTTATAAAACCCGTGCAATCCCATGTTTTCTCCAATATTTATCCGGTTGGCTCTGAAAACATAACAAACACACAAACCACGCATAATTCCAAACAAATGACCTTAAATACGCGTTTTGGTCTTGTTTTAGCAAGAAATAAGTGGTACAAAAGATGGGTGTTTACACACCTATCAACTTGCAATAGGTTTAATTACATTTCAAAGGTCATTACAAAACCAATTGGGGTTAACTGGGTTTTTCATCCTAAAAAGGATGAGAATGGGGTTGTTGTGAGAACTAAGTCTGTTCTTATTGAACAACCAGTTGAATCCAAGTCTTCTGAGACTTGGGTTCCCAAATAAAACTAATTTGTTTTCTTAATGTGCAGGGCATTCAGAGACAGATCAATGATTACGGATATTGGGATAGTGGATGCTCAAGGCACATGACAGGAAAGGAAGACTATCTGACGAACTTCACTCCTATTAAAGATGGTGATAAGGTATACTTTGGAGAGGGCTACGGCACCATCACAGGCAAAGGAACCCTTCTCACCAATAATCTACGTTTTGAGAACGTCTTCCTGGTAAAAGAACTGGATTATAATCTGTTTAGTGTATCACAAGTGTGTGATAACAAAAATAAGGTTCTTTTCACTGATACTGAGTGTTTGGTGTTAAGCAAGGATTTTAAGATTCCTGATGAGAAGTATATTGAGTATAGAACACCTAGGCATAAGGACATATATAATGTGAATTTAAATGGGATTAAAGTGAATACAAATATGTCTTGTTTTTATGCTAAGGCCTCAGTAGATGAAAGTAATTTGTGGCACAGGAGACTAGGGCACATAAATTTTAAAAATATAAATAGACTTGTGAGGCTTGGTTTAGTTGATGGTTTGCCTGAAAAGGCCTTCCACAATGACTACTCTTGTGTTGCATGTCTTAAAGGCAAGCAGCACAAGGTCTCATTCAAGTCCAAGCAGGTGCATACTAGTTCCAGACCTCTTCATATGCTTCACATGGACCTCTTTGGTCCAACTAATATAGAAAGTTTGAATGGCAAGTCATATTGTTTTATTGTCACTGATGACTTTTCTAGGTTTACTTGGACATTCTTTCTAGCTATGAAGAGTGACACAGCTGATGTTCTTATTGAATTTATCACTCAAATTGAGAAAAGGTCTGGCAATGAGGTTAAGATGCTCAGGAGTGATAATGGTGGAGAATTTAGGAACAAGAAGCTAGATGATTTTTGTGCCAGGAAGGGAATTACTAGGCAATTCAGTATTGCTAGAACCCCACAACAAAATGGGGTTGCTGAAAGGAAGAATAGAACCCTAATTGAAGCAGCCAGAACAATGTTGGCTGATGCTCACTTTCCTATAGCCTTTTGGGCTGAGGCTGTTAATACAGCATGCTATGTGCAAAATAGAGCATTGGTTAACAAAATTCAGAACAAAACACCTTATGAGTTACTTTGGGGAAGAAAACCTAATATTGGTTTTCTCAAACCTTTTGGATGTCATGTAGTAGTCTTAGACACTAGTGATGCCTTAGGGAAGTTTAGTGCAAAAGGTGATGAAGGTTACTTCATGGGGTATTCAGTGCAGAGCAAGGGTTATAGGGTTTATCTTAAGGAGGACAAACGTATTGTTGAGAGAGTACATGTTAGGTTCTTAGAGAATAAACCTAGTGATCCTGAAAGTGGTCCTAATTGGTTGTTTGATTTGGAACCCTTATCTAGAACTTTAAATTATATATATATAAAACCTAAGACCCTTGTTCCTTTTATAGTGGAAGGAACAGAATCTACAAGAGATAAAATCAAATAAACATCTAAATCTTCTATTTAGATAAAGTATATATTGTGTATATCATAAATAATATACTCAATATATTCCCTAAATAGATTTCTCCATCAAATCTTCAACGTTGACTTTTGTTGACAGCGTTTGACTTTTGTTGACTTCTGTCAACGCCCAATTTGCTCTTGTCAACGCTTGGATTACTCTTGTCAACGCCTGAGTAAATGTCTTGATGTTTTCTTCGTTTTTGAGTTTCTGTCACATCAACTTTTTGACCCAACAATCTTCCCCTAGTTGATAGTGGCAAAACTCTATGTGTATCTCTTGTAAGTTGTACATGATCTTCAAATTGCTTCCCCTCAAGTGTAGCATGTATTTCTTCCCCTTTTTGTCACATCAACAGGAAAGTAAACAATGTTGCAATCTTTGAAGATTCTCCAAATGTAGACTCTGTGTAATGATCTTGAAGAACAATTAATGTAATATTTTTGATGTAGAAGTAGAGTAACCCAACCTTGTGTTCCATGTCTTGTACTATCCACGTGACTAAGAACTTATACTCATGGTACAAAGTATAAGTAGACCTCAATCCCTTGTCAATATTCTCATCCTTTGTGAGACACTGAGCACGATAATGTAACTCCTTCAAGTGTTATGACAAGTCTTCGTCACCAAACATTTAAAGCATGAACAAGTTATCTTTAAAGTCTATGACTGGGAGTGCACGACTTTAAGATATGATAGAACACAAACTCGCGAAAATCTTCTTCAATCATCAAACTTATCATAAGAATTCTTCCCCTTAAGCCAACACCTCTTCATGACGAAACTTATTCTTCATATCATATGTAAAAGTTGTTGGATGGATAACTCTTTTACAAGGCTACCTCGATTACATAATCAAATCCAATAAATTTCCTCACGAATTGTTGTCAACTCGCATTAAAACCATTAATTCCGTTTAAAAATATCCGAGCCATAAATATCATCATGATATTCTAAATTAAAACGGAGATTCCATGTACCTTCGTGTGTATAATCCACCTTTTTGTGTGCTTAAAACGTACCAATTTTCTCAACAGCAGATATCCTTGTGTTATCTGAGATCCTCCTTTATCCAATATACCTGGAATGTGTATTGTCACATATCGGACAACACCTAACAGCGTTTGAAAATCATATCTCGGACAACACTGTCAACACTGTCAGCGTTTGACTTATTCTGTCAGCGTCCATTCAATACTTTGTCAGCGTCAAATTCCTTGTCAGCGGCTACATCTTCATTGATCTTCTTTGTCATCTTCAACCATATCCTACGTGATTCCAAAGTCAAAATACCTTCTGCTATACCCACGCAAGGCAGAAAGTAAAATATATCATGACTTTAAATAACTCCCTTTTTTAAGCAAGATATCACGTAATCATATTTTCAAAAATAGACAACTGAATATGTGAACATCCCTATAGTTTAGCAAGCCATACTGTTATCTCCAAAAATGAATATAACTTCCATATACCACTTCCATATCCTTTTAAACGTACTTCATTGTTCATCAATGCTCCATCACATGCAAACAATGCATGCATATTCATCTTGGGAATACAGTTTTCCTTTTTGCTGCTCATACCCCCGTGAACATAGTAACAATCAAATCGCATCTTGATTTCATAAATAGTCCAAAGATTCCATCACGTGATATACAATAATACAAACCAATAAGCAATCTGCTTTTCTCCTTTTGCTCACGTCATTGAGTTTTAATACTCTTAGATCTTGCGATTGTGACTCTTTTCTTTCATCGCATATCACTGGACCACACTATCAATCACGTGCCTTTGTTATAGAATAGCCAATTGAACATAAATCCTTTCTCTTCAGCATCATGTGACAACTTGGCATCAACTACTCAATCCCTAACAACACGTGATACTAACATTGTGCATCTTTACTGCTGGAACCCTTTCTCTTTGACACACAGCGAAGTATAGCATCGTCCCATCACTTCCATGCCTGTATATATGAACTACACTTTTCTTGGATCAATATTCACTTGAATAAATGTCATGGGACCATACACTTCGAGCAGCAACATTAAATAAACGGATTACTTCGACATCTTACGCACAATCGCTGCTACATATTCAATATAGCAAAATCTAGGGTTTTTACAAACCCTAATTCGTATAACAACTTCACAGCAATCCATACACAATCACGAACACATTCTTTTCTGTTTTCAAAAACGTTCTAGGGTTTGAAGGAAACCCTAATTTATGATTTCATGTGAAAACAGAATGTTGAATACCTTCTTTGCAGCCAACTTCGACATATGATAACTTCTTCATTAGAGCTCAACTTGAAGATCCCTTCGGTGAGATCCTAGACACAAGTGCCAAGAATCTACAGTTCAAAAATCACGAAGATCCAACGGTTAACGAAGGAGAAAACGTGTTTTGAACATGGCTGTTTACAGAAAACTGCATATACTCCCTGCTGACTTTGACGCCTAATAACTTTTGCCTGGGGAAACAACTCGACAATCCCTCCGGTGGATGTTTAGATCTATGTATGTAGAACACACATATAAAATTTCGTGACGATCCAACGGTTCAATCAAAAGTTATGACCTTCTGAATACTGCTGCGCACACAAAAACGTCCAGAAAAACCCTAGACGGATTTTTCCATTCTTCTCGATACACGAACACCTTGTTGGTCCTAGCATCACGAGCCACGAGGCTCTGATACCAATTGTGGAAACCTTGGTTTCCGGATCTTTGAAGCTACTAGGAATGATCATTGTTCATATGATTAAATAATCAAAGCGGAATTAGAACAACAATCATTAACAAGGTGTTTAGGCACGAATAACATGAATTAAAACAATTGGATTGCCCATTATATTAATAACGAACAACCACTAGGTGTGTATACATTGAATCCCACACCTAGTCGACACACGCTTTAGGTTTACATTGTGAATGAATTATATATATAAAACCTAAGACCCTTGTTCCTTTTATAGTGGAAGGAACAGAATCTACAAGAGATAAAATCAAATAAACATCTAAATCTTCTATTTAGATAAAGTATATATTGTGTATATCATAAATAATATACTCAATATATTCCCTAAATAGATTTCTCCATCAAATCTTCAACGTTGACTTTTGTTGACAGCGTTTGACTTTTGTTGACTTCTGTCAACGCCCAATTTGCTCTTGTCAACGCTTGGATTACTCTTGTCAACGCCTGAGTAAATGTCTTGATGTTTTCTTCGTTTTTGAGTTTCTGTCACATCAACTTTTTGACCCAACACGAGTATCAACAGTTCGCAACATACACATATAAACCCTTATCTTTTCTTGAACAAAGTATATGCCTCAAGCACAGATTTCCTTACTCAGCGATCTTTGCTTTACTTGTTACTTCATCATCCTCATGATACAATTTTCGTTATCATTTGCCTAAATTCCTACCATTGATACCAGACTTGAAAGTTTCAACGTTGTTATGCTTCTATGATCGACCATCTCTATCTATCTTGGTAGAACTACGAAACGTCTCTGGACGCGATTAATGATTTACGACTGGACGTGAACGATGATTTCGTGTAATTGTCATGATGTGTGTTAGACTTTGTCGTCTTGAAATTCATTCGTATGAATTATGTGTTGATTTCGTTTTTTCATTGCTAATGTTGTTCGTTTTACTGGAATTACTCTTAAGTGACTTCTTAAGAATTTTCTTTGATTCGAAAATTCGTTGTGTTTCTTTTCTCTTTCGATCGTGTATCGACCACCAAGAACTTAATAAGCCGTATTGGTGACGCCAACCGCACTCGTGAATTAATCTTGCTGAATCCTGTGTTTCTTATTGTCCTTATCATCGACGCATCTATTCGATCATGTTCGTTAAGAGTTGATACGACTTCCGTTTTATTCCCTCGTGCGATTTCTTGTATACTAATTGTTGATCGATATTCGTTTCATAATCGTTTTCTATTTTGTCACTTTCTGAAAACCAGAAACTGTTACGTGTTTATCGTTTGATATCTTAAACACTTTCTTGAATTTCTAAAAATTATTATTAATTTTTAAGAACGTTTTATACATTTTACCAAATGTTTAAATTGTCAAAATACCCGTTTCAAGTTTAATATCAAATCTGTACATCCACTTGGGTAAATTTATAACTTATGTTTAAACAGTGTCAAGTTGTATCTTTTAAAGTAATTGATTTTATCATACTTTACTGTCAACCTAATGAAATTATTAAATTTATTTATAATTTCAAACGATTATTCTAAATAACTTGGAAAATCTGATTTTTCCTAATGGTAACGATAAACCTGAGTTTTTACCGATAATTTTATGTAGTCACCCGAAAAGCTCTTAAACCGATCAAGATAACTATTTTGAATTGTTCTACTTTTACTTTGAAGTCCTGATCAAGAAAAAGATTTTGGCAACTGTTTACCCACTCATTTTATATAGAGTTTGATTTTTTTTAATCACTACACCTTGTAAAATTTTCTTTTAATAAAGAAAATATTTAAAACTAAGTTTTAAAGTAATACCAAAATCCTAGACAACTGACTATGACAGCTTGTATCTTAAATGATCATATGTTATTCATTTTTTTTCCTTCTAGTTCTTTTGTAACTGGATTATTACGTTTTAAGATTGTCACGTTTTACAGTTGCACGATTTGCGACCCCTTGTTGATTTACAATCTTGGTTCATTTTATCTTACTTTGCCTGTTTAAGCGATTCTTGTGTCCAACAACTCTAATCCAAGACTGAAAAGTTATAAGAAAAGGAGTTAAGAAATTGAAGCATAGTGAATTCTAACCGATAAGATTCGTCGTGGTATGGAAATTTACGTGGGAAGCAATGAATTTTGTTCTACACTTTGTACCTCCTCTTGTTTGCATCTTCTACTGTTTTCAGGAGAACTCTGGGGAGCAGAGTTCCTTTATGGGGGAAGACTGTGAGAACCCGTACTTTCCCAGCATTATTTTATTCTTTTATTCGTGTTTCTAAATTTTTCAACGTATTTCGTTTTCTTGTATTCTTATATGTAAATCCTGAGATCTTGATATTTCAATAAATAATACTTTTTAGTATTTTTCTGTTCATTGACAATACTTTCTATGGAGTTTTAAAACTTTTATTTTATCTTTCCATATTTAATTTAAATCAAAGTTTTTGATTTAAAATCATCCGCGTGCGTTTTACAACGAGTTTATTCAAAACAATGTACAACGAGATTTTTTAGTGATCGTGATACCGACAGATGCCCAAAAGTTTACGTTTATTTATCGATTGCTTCGATAATTAATATTTTTGACGATTTCGTTTTAATTACGTATTAAGTCGTGTCGAGGAATCGTATAATCATTTTTATGATGCATTGTAACTTTTGAAAAGTATTTTTACGAAACCCGAGCCCTGTAAATATTTTTAAGATTTAACAATAACCATTTTCTACCCTTAAAAACTATTAATTGTTTTTAAGTCCACAAGTTTCAAAATTAGCAATATTGGTCCCTCCACTTAACTAGCCATATATATATATTTTTTTCTTCCACTTCCACTCACACACATAACTAGCTAAAAAAACACACATCTTCTCCCACCACCACCTATTACCACCACCTTCACCACCACCAAACATCATCAACCACCATGATTCAATCAAAACAATTTAAAAACCCATTCTTAGAATTTTCTTGTGATTCTAATGATACAAAAATTTCATACATGCATCAAGGTTTTCATACTTTTGTGATTTATGGTGGAATTATGTTATAATCATCTTACATGTGTTATTTTTGGTATGATCATCACATTTTAATCTTTAAAAGTCTTGTTTTTAATCTTAGATTTTGTTAGATTTTACATGCAAGTGTTTTTAGGAGTGTTTGGATGATGGGTATGATAGTATAGTGATCCTAGGGGTATGGGAATGAGTGGTTTTGCTTGAAAAATGGATTTGTCATGTTTTCTAAAAGGCCATTTTGGGACAACAGCCTTAAACAGTTTGTTTCGTGGGTTTAAGGTCTGTGAAAGGCTAAGATTATTTAAAATTGTTGTAGAGTTTTCCGAGACGGTCGTTTTGGTATAAGATAGAGCTTCTAAGTCATTACGAGTCAAAAGTTATGCTAGTTTTAGTTTTCGTGTACCGGGAGACGCAAGTCGGCACAATCCAAAATTGTGGCTGATTTTGGGTCGACTCTCGGGGACTTTAGGCTTGGTTAGATAAATGTATCTGATTTTCAAAGTTTACAAACTGATTTTGATGAGTCTATTAGTGGTTTCAAAAGTCGGATTGTCGAGATTGTACTTTTAAAGTGGTCCAAACGGTTTTACAAAACAAGTGCACAAATCTGTCCCAAATTTGGAGTCGAGTAAAGTGTCGAGCTGATGGATTTTTAAGTGTGAAATTTGGCTCAAAATTTGGTGAGGTCTTATACAGGTTATAAGTGACCTTGACACCAATTTTCATGTAAAACGGACATGTCTAGATAGGGTAGATCGGTGTGTACATTCGGGGTGTACTTGCTGATTTTATTTTGGACACTTAGTCCAATGCTTGTGTTGCGTGAGTTTGAGTATTCACCATCGGACATGGTGACTTATTCAAGTGCTTAGTCATTATATAAATGACTTAGCTACTGGTCCAAGTAAGGTTAAAGGATATTTTGACTTGCGTTGACTTGGCGTCGTATGACGAGTCATTTTCAAGTGTTCAAGTGTTTTAACGTGTAACGTTGGATAAATGTATTCATTTGATTCGTGTCAATGGTTTTGAAACATGTATACTTTGAAAACATTTGAGTCATATTATATTTGGTACATATCGATATTCGAGTTCGAGTCTTAACGCGCGCCTTATTTTGATAGGTTACGGTTTTCGTGTTTCCCGGGCATCCATATCGTCGGCGATTGTCTACCACTACCGTTTCTACTCAGTTGCTGAGTACGTGATTGACTTACCTCGTGGCTAAGGTGAGTTCATAGCCCATTTTTACTTGTACACGGTTTCTAAACACGGGGTGAGATTTTACATGGTCGAACACAACTAAATATAAAGCTGTATTGCTATCCAGAACTCGTATGTTATTTTGAACGTGTATGCTTTACAGATGATTTCAATGGTATTATTGCTTTTAGACGTTAGCCTTGAGTTTCCTCTCCTATCATGAATCGTTAATTGTCCCGTATGCTTTGCGCTAAGCGCGAATGTTGTGGGTGGATCCATCGGGATTGACAATCCCCGTCCCGATTTTTGACGCACTAATATTCGTTTATACTTGAGTATTTAGGCTGAATACTCCCTAGAGGAACTTACATTTGAGTTAAGCTTCGGTTCATGAGACTAAACAGCAATAATATGCATCGTGACTATGGACGTACATAGTTAACCCCCCCCCCCCCCCATTACGTGTTTTACAAATTCTGTTGTGTTCCACACTGTTAATGCAAGTGATGCCTAAAAACATTATTAGTGTTAACTAATCTTTCTTAGTTTTGATCACAACAAACCATACAACACATTTAGTGCAAAACATAAAATGAATTATTTAACACTATCATCAAGGTAATAATCATATCCCTAACCTTTCTTAATCATACTTAGTGATCATCAAAATGATTATCCTTAAAACTCATTTTTTTTTAATATGACAAAAGACTTTTTAATAAACTTTCTTTTTTAGAAAATGTTTTATTAAAATGGAAAATGAAAATTTGAAAATAGCATATTCCAAATGTTGTTAGAATATCCTTTGAAGGCTTCAAATACCTCAGATATTCCTACCCCACTAAAAGACAAAAAACGGAGCTTAATCTAGTGGCGGTACCTTAAGTACCTACGCGGTTCCTTAGCGATATGGAACCGCTGGGCGAGATAAGGTACCGCGCACAGTAGCCGTTATAGATCCGTTATACTTTGTCTTCTTTAAATAGTGGGTCAAATCTCATTTTCCAGTAAGCCTCTTGGACGTTTTTCTCAGCCCCCTTTCTATTTTCTATAGCATAATCATTAGTAAATGATCACTTAAAGTGTTAAGGATGTTTACATATGATTATCCTCTTGATCCCCTCCTTTACCTTGTCCAATGAGAAGATCACTCACTCACTAGTGTTGTGATAAAGATGAATCTATGAGCTAGTCATATTCATCATGATACCCTTTTTGTTTTAGGTCAATCCAATGTATTTATGAATACTTGGACTAGTTATGTTCATCCAAGTTATTTGTGGATACTTGGATTTATTGTGTACATCCATTGCATATGTGTTTGCTTGGATTTTTGTTGTGTAAATCCAAGCTACATGTGTGTACTTGGATAAGTCTAGTTGAGTTGTAATAGATTTTATTAGTAGTTCTCACTAAACTATAAAGTGATGTGGTTGTGACTTGTGAGTTCTCACTAAACTTGAAAGTGATTAGTAGTTGTGTTGTGTGAAGTTCTCACTTAGCTTCAAAGTGAAGAGTCGTGAAGATTGGTTCTAGCTTTCGATTAGAACTCGACATCTAGCCTTGTGTCGTAAAATGGTGAAGTAGGCAACGTCGTGAAGATTGGTTCTACCTTAAGATTAGAACTCGACATCTAGCCTTGTGTCGTTAAATTGTGAAGTAGGCAACGTTGTGTAGATTGGTCCTAGCTAAAGATTAGGTCTCGAAATTTAGCTTAGTGTCGGAAAATAATGTAAGCAACGATGTAAGGTTTTCTCCGCCGAGAAGGGAGCTTGTGGATATAGTGGAAATCTCGAGTAGGTGTACTCGAGGAGTGGAGTAGAAACGAGGATAGAGCCTCGTTGTCGAACCACTATAAATCTTGGTGTCTTCCCACTAGGTTGTCTCCTTCCTTACTCTTTACTTATGCAACTTAGCTTTAAACAAAAGATAGTTTTGATACAAACCAAATTGAAAGTAATTTTAATTTGGTCACCAATCGAAGAGAAACTATTCAACCCCCCCCCCCCCCCCCCTTCTAGTTTCTACACACACGTTTACTGCTAAACCTATGAATATCACTCAACTTTGTGTTGACGGTTTTATATGTTTAATCTCAGGTATTATTACTTAGCTTTGCTTGGATGGGAGCCCGCATGATATTATCGCAGCTTGGAGATTTCTGTGTATAATTTAACTTGGTCAAATCTATAAGCTGTCAGAAGATAGTTTTCTGTATTTTTAGTAACTAAATGTTATAAACCTTGACGAAATAATAAAATCTTTCCGCATATAAAACTCTGGGACCTATGTTAAAAAACTCTGACCTTTTATGATGTAATATACATGTTTTTATTTCGTCAGTTTTGTATGAACTGTAATTCATTGTTTCTTGTATTACGACGTGTTACCCCCTCGTTGCCTAGTTGTTCCATGTCAGATTTTGGGGATCTCACACAATTTAAATGTGACATTCTTAGTTTTCAGTGTGATCATGGTGGTGAGTTCGATAACACCAAACTTCTTGACCTTTTCTCTACTCATGGGATTCAAATGAGATTTTCTTATCCTAAAACATCTCAACAAAATGGAAAGTCGGAACCTATGATTCGTACTATCAATAATATGATTTGTACGTTATTGTTCCAAGCCCACCTTCCGCCCACATTTTGGGTCGAGGCACTTCACATGGTCGCCTACCTTCTAAACCTCCTTCCCTCAACTGCCATTCAAAATGAGATACCGCTTACCAAATTGTTCAACAAGCAACCTAATTATTCCAAACTTCGCACTTTTGGATGTTTATGTTATCCTCATCTGTTTCCACCACACAAACTTGCTCCACGAGCCACACCATGTATATTTTTAGGTTACCCAGCCTATCACGAAGGTTATCGTTGTCTCGACCTGGCCACACACAAAATTATTATCTCAAGACATGTAACCTTTGACGAAAATCAATTTCCTTATAGGTCCATTATGCCTTCCTCCTCATACGAATTCCTCGACACATCTCCTTCACTAAATACTCGTCATGCCATACACAATCCTCCACACAATACTCCACCACCAACACCTATAAATGACTTACCAACACCAACACCAACACCAAACCATACCCATCCCACTCCCGACCCAAATCAGTCTAATGGCTCACGACCATTTAATGGCCCACCACCCGGTTTTTCTCCACTTACCTCGACCCAGTCTACCCATCACCCTACATCACCCACGACTCATGCCTCATCTACAGACCTAGTTCCAACTGACACCCAAACTCAAACTCAGACCACCCCACCACCCATCACTAGCAATCCACCAACACGAACTCACCATATGGTCACTCGAAATCAAGATGGCACACGTAAGACCACCCAGCGTCCAAACCTTCATGTTTCTCATATTTCTCCTATACCAAAATCCCCTTCTCTTGCTTTATCCGATCCGCACTGGCGGGATGCTATGTATGATGAATATAATGCATTAATTAAAAATGGTACTTGGGTTCTGGTTCCAAGACCTCCTGGTGCCAATATTGTACGGTGTTTGTGGTTATTTCGGCATAAATTTCATGTTGATGGTTCATTGAGTCGGTATAAAGCTCGATTGGTTGCCAATGGTAGTAGTCAACAACTTGGCATTGATTGTGATGAGAATTTTAGCCCAGTTGTCAAGCCTACCACTATTCGTACTGTTCTTAGTCTTGCATTGACCAGACATTGGCATGTTCATCAGCTGGATGTTAAGAACGCTTTTCTTAATGGTGATCTGTCAGAAACTGTGTATATGCATCAGCCTCCAGGTTTTGTGGACTATCGGCATCCTCATCATGTATGTCGCCTTCAGAGATCTTTGTATGGGTTGAAACAAGCCCCTCGTGCTTGGTTTCATCGGTTTGCTGCATATGCTACAGGAGTTGGATTTTATTTGAGCAGATGTGATTCCTCTTTATTTATTTACAGACCTGGTACTGACACGACATATTTATTGATTTATGTGGATGATATTGTTCTTACAGCCTCTTCTACAGCTTTGCTTCAAAAGATTATCCTCTCTCTACACAGGGAGTTTGACATGACAGATCTTGGTGACCTTAACTATTTCTTGGGGATCTCAGTTAAACGTGACACAACAGGGATGTTTCTCTCTCAGAAGCAATATGCTATGGAATTGCTTAAGCGAGCACGTATGGTCAACTGCAATCCTACCAGGACTCCTGTTGACACTGAATCTAAGCTAGGTCCTGAAGGGACACCTATTTCAGATCCTACATTGTATCGGAGTCTCGCAGGTGGCCTACAGTATCTTACATTCACTCGGCCTGATTTGTCTTATGATGTGCAACAAATTTGTCTATATATGCATGATCCTCGAGAGCCCTCACTTAGCTGCTCTCAAAAGGATTCTTCGATATGTTCAGGGCACTTTGGAGTTCGGTTTACAGCTATATGCATCATCAGGATCTTCTCTTGTGGCATACACTGATGTTGATTGGGCTGGTTGCCCTGCTACTCGTAGATCTACATCCGGATATTGTGTATTTTTAGGCAACAATATTTTATCATGGTCTTCTAAGCGACAACAAACCCTTTCACGTTCTAGTGCTGAAGCAGAATATCGAGGTGTTGCTAACGTTGTTGCTGAGACGGCATGGCTACGCAATCTTCTTCGAGAACTACACACACCTCTACTCGTTGCCACTCTTGTGTATTGTGATAATGTTAGTGTTGTGTATTTGTCTGCTAATCCGGTGCAACATCAACGAACGAAACACATTGAGATTGATATTCATTTTGTCCGTGATATGGTTGCTATGGGTCATGTGCGTGTTCTTCATGTTCCATCTCGTTACCAATATGCAGATATCTTCACCAAAGGTCTTCCTTCAGCATTATTTGAAGAATTTCGCACCAGTTTGAGTGTTCGATTGCCTCTCGCTCAAACTGCGGGGGAGTGTTAGTTGATATGTTGGACCATTGTGTTTAGGTTTTAGCCCATTTATGTTATTCTAGATCATTCTTGTGTGTTTATATATTGTAATAACTTTATTGAATAATTCAAGGAAATTACCAATCTTACAATACGAAGTACAACTTGCAAACATTAAAATAATATAATGAATTTGTTAGATATTTATTTTTTATTGATGATCTTATAAGCTTTTTTTTAACAGAATGATCTTATAAGCTTAAACCATTAGTCATATAACAAACAATTAAATAAAAATAAAAATTTATAAATTATAATTTGTTGGAAATACGTTTTTCCATGGAAAGTCTCGGTCACATCATTATTAGCATAGATCACGAGCTTTAGACTATTTAGGACATTGTAACTTGGAGTGACCTCCCTTTGGGGGAGATTGTTGGAAATACGTTTTTACGTATTTAGAAAGGATCGGTCACTCCAATAATATTGGGCTCGTGATCCAATATAGCCCATATAGCCCACATGTAGGGTGGGCTATATAAACCCCCCTCCTAGCATGTTAGGAGGGGTTGTTGGTTCACTTACCATTCCATTAATCACATTTTCCATCTTTCTTAACTCTCTCCTTTCTCTCTCTTCTTTCTCTCTCTAAAGTTCTTCCATTTATCATCATTCAATAGTATAATCCACACAATGCTTAATCCTTAGAAAATATCGATCCTACAATTGGTATCAAGAGCATGGTTGATTCTTTGGATTAACACGTTTTATTTATTGATTTGGTGACAAAGTTTCTTTCTTTTACAATTTTTTTTTTTTTTTTTTTCTATCTTTATTTCGTCTAATTTTTTTGTTTCTTTCTTTAAGCTCAAGGTTTTAAAATTTATTTTTATAAAATCTTTGATAAAAATTTTTATCAAAATTTTTATATATTGATTTACTTGGTCAAAATCTTTTTCTTTTTTTTTTTCCTTTCTTTCTAAAATCTTTTTCAATTTTATTTTCTTTTGTCTCGAATCTGATAATCCATTTGGAATTGCGTGTCATCATTCTGTCTATCTATCAGTTTTGAATTGCGTGTCATGTTTTGTGTGGGATAATCTCCCTCACAAAAGTATATTTTTTTATAAAAAGTATCATTTTTTTTTTTTTTTTTTTTTTTTTTTTTTTTTTTTTTAATTTTTTTTTTAATCTATTTGTTCCTGTTGCCTATTCAGTTAAGGGTTTATCATTCCGATACTCCTTCCGACACCTTTTCCGACGGTTTCAAGTTCCTTATTCCGATACTTTGTCATTTCGATCGCAATAACCGAAAGGTTCTACTTTGCGATCACGTTTTCTGATTACATTATTCCGACGCGTATTCCGATCGCCTTTTGCGATCGTGATTGCGACGGGATTTAGGCTAAAGTAGAGACGAAACTCTGTCCAAATTTTTTCAGTCTCATTGCGATGGCAGGTTTTTGAATATTGCGATGAATATTTGAAAAATATTGCGATGGTGAGATGTGTGAGTATTGCGATAGAAGGGTTGTATATTGCGATGGCTATTTAAATTAGACACTAGACCTGAATTGACTCGGACACAAAACCGATTCTCGACTCTCTTACAAAGACTCTCGACTCACAATTACAACCCTCGACACCCTCTCACAACCCTCCCAACCCTCGACAACCCTCACCCTTACACTCGACGGCCACAACTCAGAAACCAAACAACTCGACCCAACCCAATTTATATAAAAACAACTCGTATAACCCAACCCTCGAACCAAACCACACCCTCACCCACAGACTTGACTGATACAGACCCATAACCAACACTCAACACTGACTCGATTCTAGACTCGACACAAAGGACTCAACCACAACCAAACTGACACACAACATCCTCAGACCTCATGTTTTTTTTTTTAACTCAAAAGACTCTTTGAAAATACCATCACGATCTCAGATTTGAAAATACCTAACCTGAGATCTTTCAAACACAAACGAAACATAGACCTCAGATTTGTTTCGTTTTACACATGCATGCTTCGATCTATTGAGATCTTGTGCTCGAAAACTTCAAAATCATCATTAATCTATCTCAAAGGTATAAACCTTCATTGATTTTCGACTTAAAAGATTGAATAATAACAATTTTCGTTATATTCTTTTTTCTTCTAACTCGAATCAAAAAGCAATTAATCAAAATCAAACATGCAATTAATCCATAAAAACCTACCCGCGACCAATTCATGATCTTGAAGCCAAAACTCTGATAAACTATTAACCGTGGATTTGATTCGTGGGTTATATCAGTCCAAAGAGAAGGATTTGTTGTGTTTGTGTATGTGCTTCGTTGTGGGTTAATCGGATAGGAGAAGATTTGATGAGTGTAGATGAGTGTTGGCTATGAGAGAAAGATAACTGGAAAGATTTGAGACGGAGGTTTCTATGGGTGTGAGGAAGTTTAGGGTTATTTTTTTTTTTTTTTTTTTTTGGTTGATTGAGATTTGAGAAGAATATGATGAGAGAGACGGATATAACAAGGAGTATACGTTTAGGGTTATGAGAAAAATCAGGATTTATCTTGTCTATTTATCTCATAGTCAGGCGGATTTTCCTAGAAAGTGGGTTTTATGTTATTTTATTTTTTTTTTGGTTAAACCATTTTTGAGAAGCCACGTTTTTTTTTTTAGCAACTTTAAGAATTGGCCACGTTTCATCATTTTCTTTGACTTAAAATAATTGTTTTTTTTTTTTTTTTTTTTGTTTTTTTTTTCTAAAGTTAATTTGTGAGTTAAATTAATTGTAGTATTTGTTTCACTTTTGTATTTTAGTTTAGTACATTTGTTTATTTTTGGTACATCGAATTGAGGCGGGTATTCCGAAAGAACTAACGTGGAAAAATATTTGTCGACCCGATCATTATATTTACCGTAACTTGGACTTATTTGTTGACGGGCTTTCTTTGAATTGGTCTCCGGTTTATTTCTTCAACGTTTGAGCCGATAACAATTTTTGAGCCGAGAAAAGTGTGATCTCATCTATCGTGGATTTTTTTAAATAAAAAAAAAAAAAAAAAAAGTTATTTACGGATCTTTCGAAATTTATTCACGAATTATAAGATTCCGAATACAACTACAATCACGATCATTTTTCATCATAATTCAATGGAGTCTTTGAATTCGAAATTTCAAGAGGGAGACTTGCATCACATGCAAAACACAGCTAGAGAAAGTAGTATAATTTCATGTCGACTACTTCAGTCACATCTTAGGACTATTGCATGGGTTCAAGGAGGAAGCGAATTTGTGACACTTTTTGGTCAACATCATTATACATTCATCAATTCACTATATCTCAACTTGGACCACCTAGCTGAGCAACTTCACAAAGAAGACTTTAATCACTCTGCATCAGAAACTGCATATCAGGCTCTTGTGACACAACTCACGCCTTTCCTCCAATTCAATATCATCAAGTATGACAATTCAGAGATATGCCGGTCATTTTTTCAATACACACAGAACGATGTTAAAGATTTCCGTGATAAACTGTTGAAATTTATGACATCAGTTTCGTCTTCGATTTATGAAAGATCTAGACTTCACCAAGTGTATGATAATGGAGTGCAAGAATCTATGATGCAAATACAAGAGGAGAATGATCATACGGTTGACAACTTGGAGCCTAACGATGGCAAGAGCACGGAATCAGGAGGACAACATGATACCAGTGGCACGTCAGGCAATGTTCACGAGATCTCATTTGATGACACCTTACCCGTTAATGACGAAGAGCCTGCGGACATGGTACAATGTAATGTTGATGATGTATATGCTGATGAAATACCGCATATTGAGCATTCTGAACCTAACTATGACAAACATGGGATGGAAAAGAGTGATAGAAATACCACTTCTGATTCATCCGATGTGAGTCATAATGGGGGAGAAAGTGTTCAAAATGCTAGACATCATGATAATTGTCTTATAACTGCTTCATTAACTGCTTCTGATTCCAGGATTAAAGAGCTTGAACTGATTTTAGCTCAGCAATCAAAAGAGCTTGAGGATGCCAAAATTGAATTTTCGAAGAAAACGGAGAAATTTGAAACATATTTTGAAAAACTTGAAAAGTCAAACGTTGTTCTTGAACGAAAATTGGATCAAACTGTTCTAGATTCTAAAGCTGAAAAGGATAATCTTTTGAAACAAATTAAGTTGCTTGAATCTAAGTTGGCATCCCAAGATGAGTTGTTCAAAGAAAATGAGACCTTAAAGGCTCAAGTACAGGAAAAGGTCTTTGCTATAGCTGCGTTGAAAAATGATTTGCGGAAAACTAAAGGACCTAGTGTGGACACTAAGCTTGAAAAACCATCAATCTTGGGGAAACCGCCTACAAATCAGTTCGTCAGACAACCGACTGTCAGACAACCTACTGCATTTAGATCCGAGCGATCACAATCCTCGAGACCGCGGTTTGCCTCCCAAGTTGATATGGTTCATCTTTCTAGAACAGTCACTCCACCATCTAGGCCCAATGTGACTAAAACAGCTTTTGCAAGACCTAATCACATGATTGCCTCTAATTTCCCTAGACATAGTCCTAAGAATACATCTGGAACTAGTTCAAATGACGTTCGCCATACTTTTGGTCTAAGGGATGCTAAGCAAAAGACACAAGTAAGAGATATGAATTTCAAACCTAGTCAGATGCCTTCTAGTTTACCCAACACTGCTAACCGTAGCATGTCACATCCTAGGAGCATCAATCAATCATCTAGGAATTCTAGATCTTACTCGGACATTAAATATGCTACTTGTAAAACATGTAGAAAATGTGTCTTTACGGCAAATCATGATTCTTGTATCAAAAAACTACTTAATGAGGTGAACTCCCGTGCTAGACTTAAATCCCAGTGGGTTGCCAAAATCAAACCCATTGGTAAAGTGTGGCGCCCCACTGGTAGAACTTTCACCTTTGTAGAAAACGAGTGCCCTTTAACTAGGATAGTCTCCGATTCTATTAAGACTACTAGGGAGGAAACTGAAAAGGAGGATGCATCACCTAAGCATGAACTTAAGGTTTTCTATAAAAGGAAACGTTTACCAGCTAAGACAAGTGAATCATCTCCTCAGAACACCTCTAGCACAAGAAAAGAAAACTACGAACCCCCACTTGCTTCTAAGATAGATATCGCTAACCCATATCAAAGCATGCATATTCCAAATGAGAATGCAGGTACCAAAGAGGATGTTCCAAAAGAACGAAGCGGTCCAATCATTGTATACCATTCAATTAAGGACACTCTCAGAGTTTGGTTGCTAAAGAAGCTGATATCTAAGAAACAAGTGTCTCAGGGGATTTCCAGTTAAGCTTACAGTGCACAAAGGACTTACAGTCACATAACAGACTGTAACTCGCTCTCAAAAGACAGGAAAGTTCATCCCGATGATGACTTATCCTCAAAACGAGAAATTAAATTTTCTCGGACACGAGCTTACATTTTAAACTATTCAAGGGTTTTAAGCTCGTGTAAAGGACTTATAGTCACATCACAGACTATAACTCGATCTTCAAAGAAAGGAAAGTTTATCGCCGATGGTAAACTTATCCTAACAACGAGAAATTAATTTTTCTCGGGCATGAGCTTATATAAAAAACATTCCAAGTTTTTAAGCTCATGCACAATGACTTACAGTTAAATATCAGACTGTAACTCGGACGTCAACTTTAGGAAAGCTTATCTTTAAAGATAGCTTATCCTCGTAACGGGAAATTAAATTTTCTCGGTCATGAGCTTGTATTAAAACATTCCAGGTTTTAAGCTCAGAAAGGAAAGTGAATCTTTTAAATAAGAGAACTTTTCCTCATAACGAGAAATTCACCTTTCTCGGTCATGAGCTTTTCGTTAAAACATTCAAAGTTTTTCAAGCTCATGAAAACGACTTCTAAGTAAATGTCAACTTAGGACTCGTTCTTCAGTTAAAAGGAAAGTTTATCGCCGATGATAAACTTATCCTTAACAACGGGAAGTTTACAACTTCTCGGGCTTGAGCTCGTTTTGTAAGATATTCAACATCTTAAGCTCAAGTAATTGGTTTTCAAAACAATGAACACAATTTTTCGAGAATTTCTCAAAAGATTTTTCTAAATCTTTCAAAATTGTGTGTTCAAAAAATGTTTTGATAAAAAGAGCATGTCTTCTGGAATCGATAATATTTACGATACTAGAAATGTCATTCAATAATGACACGGGGTTGTAAATAAAGTTCGAGCAGAAGTTCAAATGTTTTAAAAACATGCTCAAAATGGTTTGCTATTATTTCAGATAGTAACCCGCTTTTCATACTCAAGTCAAGCATTTCACCGGAAAGCTTTGACTCAACAACGGGAATTAATTTTCTCGGGCATGGTTTACTTTATAACCATGTAAGGGATTGTGTTTACGTAACAACACAATCTAACACGAATATATGTACGTGTCAGTGCATTTATTTGTTAAACAAGAGAAATCTTGTTTTTATGAAGTTATCATCTCCACCAACCGTAGCAATTTACAATTGATATCTACATACTCGACGAGGCGACTACTCAAACGGTGACTACAGCTCTTTCAATAGAACACGGGTCAACAATTGAGGGGGAGCAATTGTCCAACATTCAGAATCTTTGACGCCGAAAGTGCCAAGTTCACATGTTGGTGTCAAGACAACGATATCAATCAAATGGAGCCAAAAGATAACTTCAGACGCGATGAGACGACCAACATTCGTGAACAAGAACCATGTGCTTCTTTCATATGATGTTCTTCATCATTCAGGTCCAACCTCATAAATTGCTAATCTTGTGAATTCATTATCATATATGATCTTTGCACGTGATGAATACCTTACACTTGTGTTTAAAAGGTATTTAATTTACGTTTCAAGTACACCCTCATTAATTTGAGGGGGAGCTTGTGTAATTCATGAAAGATAATTGGATTTGCATTTTTCTTCCCAAATTTTTCTTCAAATGCTATTAAATCAATTGATATTAAAAACATCGATTGGGTTAATATTTTTAATATGGGGGAGAAAATGTGATTTAATATGGGATATGATCAATCATAAATGGTTTGACTTAACGTGATAGCTCATCCCGACATGTGCGAAATGTTTTCGGATATCGTGGCATATGTTAAGGGGGAGAAAAATGGATTTGCACTTCAAAATGGATTTCATGGTGACATATACTTACCCAAAACATCTCTATTCACGACGGTGAAGATTGTGGTGACATAAGGATGGTAGGATAGGTTAAAGTCCAATGATTCCTCTAGAACCGGAGGAATCTTCCCAAGGACATTCCATAGCTAGAAATAGTAGTCCTTAGGAAAGATGGAGAAAGATTGTGAACGTAGCTGAATGCCGACCAAATACTTAAGTTAGCACTGGAACAATCACAACAAGGTGCTAGTGATGACGTATTGGTAAGCATTGAAGGGGTTGAAGAATGAAAAAGAATTGTAAAGATAAAGGGTGTAAAGAAAGAAGCCCTCCTTACAACTTAGGCAGAAACCGGGTCAATACATATGCTATTAAGATCATTGTTTAATGATTCTTGATATTGAAGACAGACATCATGGACCCAGTGATGCAAGGCACAACCCATCCCAGCTAACTCAGATATCTCTTAAAAGATATTTGTTTTAATCACACGGAGACAACGCATTATCTATTGATTTATTCACTCCGAATAAATTAGTATTGAAAAGGTGGCACTCCTCTCCAGCCTCCGATCACTAAAATCCAAAGTGCACGATCGAGTCTAGAGCCATTTGAGATCATTAAATATCTCATTAGGACACACTTTCATAATTCCTTGCTTCTTCATACACTGTGAAAAGTAAGAAAAATCTTAAGAGTCCTACGCAAAATCTTCATGATCTTGCCTGAACATCCGAGTAATACGAAAGTATTTACAATGAAGATGGAAATCCTTCTTGAGCGAATATCAAAAAGCTCATGGTAGGTGACTTGTGCGATTCTTTATGAATCAAACTTGTGATAACTGGAAAGCAACAGATGTTTAATTCTTAACTGAATTTAAACACGTTCCAGGCCTCTACGCAATATCTCAGTGATCTTGCCAGAACACTCAGAGTGATACCTTTGTGTTCACGGTGATGAGTGGAAATCCTTCTAGTGTTAACCTCAAACAGCACTTGGTAGGTAACTTGCAAGATTCTATACGAATCAAGCTCGTGACAACTGGAAAGCAACGATGGTGCGGTTCTTAATTGAATTTCACTTGTTCCAGGAACATGAATTGACGGCTTCAAATCATGCGGATATTATTATCCAAATGATTCACTCTTTATGTTCGCAGTCAGCTTTGGACGGTCGAATAAAGAGAACGGGTTTACCCGCGAAATCCTGTCAGGAAGTTACTTAATTGAAACTATCCGTCACGAGTACGATATCTAATATCGTCCAACGGTCTTCACCGACCGGAGGTAAAATGCTACCGATTTAGAATGAAATGTTCAAAGCCATTTCTTTCGTGTCTACTTATGTTGCGGCATTTGAAGACGGTGGCGTTGCGGAATCCAAGAAGAAGTCGTCCCCACATGCTTATACTGCATACACTCAGTACTTCAACTAATTCAAGAAAGTCTGAAGGTCAAGTCTTCCGCTGTATCAAACTCTGAAGCTTTCAAGAATTATAAAGGTATAAGTGTGTGGAACATGAAGTCACGAAGAGGCGAATATCACAAGTGATGAATGCACAAGGTCAAGGCAAGAGAACATGCTCAAGACTAAAGTCAAAGATCTCATCAGCATATTCACAAGAACAAGATCGAAGACTAAAGCATAGTATGCTAGGTTTAAGATTTTGTAAAATGGTGTGACCTCCCTTTAGGGGAGATTGTTGGAAATACGTTTTTCCATGGAAAGTCTCGGTCACATCATTATTAGCATAGATCACGAGCTTTAGACTATTTAGGACATTGTAACTTGGAGTGACCTCCCTTTGGGGGAGATTGTTGGAAATACGTTTTTACGTATTTAGAAAGGATCGGTCACTCCAATAATATTGGGCTCGTGATCCAATATAGCCCATATAGCCCACATGTAGGGTGGGCTATATAAACCCCCCTCCTAGCATGTTAGGAGGGGTTGTTGGTTCACTTACCATTCCATTAATCACATTTTCCATCTTTCTTAACTCTCTCCTTTCTCTCTCTTCTTTCTCTCTCTAAAGTTCTTCCATTTATCATCATTCAATAGTATAATCCACACAATGCTTAATCCTTAGAAAATATCGATCCTACATAATTTTTATAAGTAAAAATAGTTAAGTGCCGTTTGGTTCAAATTTTAAAAATTCTGAAATTCTAAATTTTATTAAATTAAAATTTCTAAGAATAAAAAAACAGAATTTAAAAGGCATACGCCTGTTTGATTGGTAAAAATTTATAATATTTTAAAATTTTGATTTTGTATTGAACCAATTAACGAATAAATATTTTTATATAAATTTTTTATTTAAAATAGTAAAATTGAATTTTCAATTTTTATATAAATTTTATAAAGTTTTATAGAAAAATTCAATAAATTTTAGAGAGAATTCATGTTTTGGGTCATGTCCCTTTGTGTGTAGACACTATTTGGCCAGACAACAAAAGTGTTCCTGTTATGGTCATGCTCTACCCAAAGTGCTTTACTAATGCCACGTGTCAGTCATCGGGATAAGTAGAGCCTGAAAAAGTTGGGTAGAGCATGCCACATGTCAGTCGCTGGGATAGGTAAAGCATTTTTCTAGTAGAGCATGGCCCAAAACCGGAAAAACAAAAATGTTTGGCCAAATAGCGTCTACAACATAGGGACATGGCCCAAAACAAGAATTTTCTCTAAATTTTATAAAAAATTTATATAAATTTATAAATTTTATAAACAATTTATTTAAATTTTATAAAAAAATTTCTAAATCTTATTAAAATTTATATAAAGTTCTATAAAAAAATTATATAACTTTTTATAAAAAAAATTATATAAAATTTTTTATATAAATTTTATAAAATATTTATATAAATTAATAAAAAATTTATATAAATTTTATGAAAAAATTCTATGAATTTTTATAAACTATATAAATAATTTATATAAATTTTATAAAAAATTCTAATAAATTTTATAAAGATTTATATAAATTTTTGTAAAAAAATCTATATTTATATTTAAATTTTAAAAAATATTCTATAAATTTTATAAACTGTTTATATATATGTTATAAAAAAATCTTTAAATTTTCTAAAATTTTTATGTTAATTTTATTTTTCTTGTTTATATGACTAAAAATCGAATTATTTTTTTATTTTCTTAAATTTTTTTAATTTTCTACTTAAATGAGTAAAAATCAAAATTTTCACCTTTTATATAAATTTCATAAAAAACTTTTTATATAAATTAAATTTTTTTTATATAAATTTTTTTTTGCTATTTAAAAGAGTAAAAACTGAAAAAATTGATCTTTATAAACTTTTTATAAAAACATACCCGAATAAAAACGACTAGAAAAAAAGCTTATAAAAAATCATTTTCAAGTAAATTAAAATTCCTCAATTTTTTTATTAATTCTAATATTATTCATTTTGACAATTCGAGAAATTTTAAATTTCTCCGTTGATTATATCAAAACACAATATTTAAAAAGAATTAAAATATAAATATTTTAAATATCTTCTAATATTTCCCAACCAAACGTGGCCTTAAAATATTCATCCGATATCCACTAATATAACAATTTCATGTTTCCTTGCTTATGAGATATTTTTAAGAAAATTACGGCGAATTCACACTTCACTCGTGAGATCGAATTAGAGTATTTTTCAAGTTCATGAGATCGAATTAGAGTGTTTTTTAGATTGTCTAACAACATCAAATCATATTTTTTGAGTTAGGGAAATGATATGTATACCACTAAAATTTATACATACACCACTAAATTACATCATTGATGCACACATTACAACACCCTCATGCATGAAAAATTATATGTATAAATTTTAGTGGTGTACATATCACTTCCCTTTGGGTTATGGGCTTTTAAATATGTTATTTTATGTCAAATTGAATTATTAGTTCGTTAATTAAAATGTGTTAAATCCACAACTAGTATCAACTATCAAGTTGCAAGTTGTTCACATCACTTTGTCTGAAATGTATCAAATGAAATCTAAATATATATGTTCTTTATTTTATGCCTATTTATGTATAAAAATATTCACCTTCAGTTATAGATAGCGGATCTAAATAGCCAATCGAAGGCGTCTAACTATTTTTAAGACGATATATGCATTTAGAGCACAGATGCGCATGAGTTATAAAATGTCGTTTTATAATTAAAAAAAGGTTGTTATCCACTTATCTCAACTATTTTCTCTATAACTTAAAACATATAAGTGGTATGTGCTGATGCTCAAACAATTGAAAAATATGATATTAAGTTGAAGGTAATTTGATAGGTTATGTTGTCTGATCATAATAAAGATAAATACATGTGGGTCTCCTGTATTTCAATAAAAAAAACTTATATACATTTATCTAAAGGATAAAAGCTATAAAATACCATCTTACTTATTAATTTGTGTCGACTTTAAACATTTATTATTTAATCTCGTGACTTTACCAACGTACTTGTTTGTTTTATAATAATGTTACCAATATGACCGGATACATTTCCATGTTATTATTTTTATTTTTATATTAATTTAAATAATGACATCTGGTCTTATTATTTTAATTGCACTAATGATTGCTCATCTTTTTCAACAATCTTAACTTTCACCATTTTCATTACCTTTTCATTCTTCCTTTTTAATAAGTTTAATTAAGAGCTAAAAATTATATAAAAAAAACCACAAGTCAGATCTGGATTTTATTGTCTAAATTAATGGTGTCAACAATTCACAAACATTAAAGGTGAGTACTGGCGTAGCTTGCTTTGGCGTAGTCGTGTTAATATTATCTAATATATATACTCGTTCCATTGAATCGTCCTATGGTTTAATTTAGCGTAGTTTTTGTCATTTTCTTGTATGCATTTAGTGTTTTCTTCTATCTGTGACAGTTTAGATCAGTACAACCAAGATGATGATCAAAAGGTTATGGAAGAAAAGAGAGATCATGATAACGCATGAACATGTTTTGGAATTTGCAATTTGTTTTTTATGTTTATTCTTTTTTTACTTAGACAGGATTTGAAATGTTGCTAGTCTGCTAGATCCTCATGGAATGGAAGAGTAACGTCTCAATAGGAAGTTCACCATGATCAAATTATGCGTGAATTAGTCGGAACAAATTTAAAAATACAATGGCAAAGTCACGAGATTAATTAGTAAGTGTTTAAAGTCGGCACATTTTAATAAGTACGATGGTATTGTATAGCTTTTATAAAAAAAGGAAAATCAGACGTGGCCATATTAAACGTAAAAAAATAATGACGTGGAAATTACCGTGTCACGTTGTCGGTAACAAGTTATCAAATTGGTAACTTCAAAACGATTTTGAAAGTAGAATGGTAAAGTCACGAGATTAAATAGTAAGTGTTTAAAGTCGAAACAAATCAATAAGTAAAATGGTATCTTATAACTTTTACCTTTATCTAAATTCTAATTAGTCAACATGATCAATCAGGTTGCTTTCAACTTGAGAAGATTTTGATCCTGAAACAATTTAGGTTAGAATTGAAACTAAGGCTAGAGTTTCATTATAAGTCAAAATTATTATTTGTACTTTTGTAATTTTGTTTGATAAATGGAATCTGGCTTAGGTTTATTATTGTAAAATTATTAAAATTGATATAATTAAATGACTTTTGCTATTTGTTGAATGTTTTTGTGTGTATATAATTAATGATTCATAAGCTTTGAGCTAAAGTTTTTAGCCATTTTTATGAGCTTGGGGTTTATAGAGACTTATGATTTAAAAACCTTTACATAAAAGGAAAATGATCAAAAGAGTCTAAAATCATTTTTTTAATTATCACAAGAGCTCAAAATTCATCTCATTTCGAAAAGACCTTTTTCTAAGGCAACAGGGCAACTGAAGCAGAATTTGACACTTGGCAAATATTGTCAGTATATGTCGAGTATTAATACGGTTTTGTACTTTTGGACAATCTTAAGAATTTGGGCAATTGGTATTTTGGGCAACTGGTTTTTTCGTCATTTGCCCACTGACATAGGGTACACTCCTCTTTTGGGCAGCTACATAATTTAGGGCAACTCAAAGTTCTTAATAGGGCAACAAAACAAATTTTTCCCAATTTTACAAGCCATTTAGCCCCACTTCAAACTAAAAAAACACATTTCTTTCATCATCTCCATCCTTTTTCTGTCATCTACTCCATTGTCTTTTCTTTTTCCTATGTATAATTGTGGTACCAACCAAATTTATCTAAAAATCCGTCGCTTAAACATTGATCCATCTTAATCAATCTTACGTCATAAATCATCTATATCTGCCTTCCTATCTTTTGTGATAACTAACATCTACCGTAATATTTTTCAATTATCCCTTTTAGATCGGCTTCAAAATTAACTATCGATATTGGAATTATTGTCAAAAAAGTTCTTTCTACGATCAAGGTATTCGTACTATTTTTTTATTCACGATTTATATCAGTGGGGTTTTATCATGGTGATTCATATTAGGGTTTTGATATTATGATTCATATTACATGGTCTCTCTTTGATGTGTTAAGTTTGGCAAACCAGAAAATGAGGTTGTTTGGATGAACACTATCATCTTTGTCTTTTGTGTGTTTTAGTATACTGTTTATTGCTATCTTTATTTGGTAATGCGAGTTTGTTGGTGGTGAACTGTATACTATTGACATTGGATCTAATGTGTCGATTCTTTAAGCTTTTGAGAAGATTAATAACAGATTCGCAAGATTTTGTTATTAATAGTATTATCTGACAGAAAACTGTGTTGATTTTGTTCTATAATGTCATTTAATTCTGATCATGTGAAGTACTATATTTGACTAAAAGGCCAAAGATGTGGCTCTTGTTTTGGACCTTGACTGGTATTAGAGTAAAAGTAAACCGCTCGATTTTGGTTATACTTATTTTTCCATTTGATGAGTTAAGCTATGCCAACAAATGAGCTTTTAATGGTTTCCTCAAGACTATGAATATCTTACGTATATGCTCATTGTTTCTAGTAAGCATGGGTATTGTTATTGGTGTGTAATTAGTTGATGATTATTAGTAATTAAATGGTAATCATTTTTTGTAAAACTATTGTGGTTTGAGGTTGAGCAGATCATTAATAGACTTTGAATTAATATTGTAGATATTTTGAAGTTTGAGGAGATCATTAATAGATTGAAGTGTTGTTATGGATACTAATAATTTTCTAATGATATTCCTTTGAAATTTGACTCCAGAGTCAAATCTGTTTTGTTTTAGACCTCGAGTCTGGTTATACTAAATCAATACATGTGATGTTACGATGCTTTGCATTTTGTTTTATAATTTTGATGTTTATTGAATGTAAATTTTGATTTCAGCAATACAAAGTTCTTGAGAAAAGCACCGACTTGATGGTAGATTATTACCATGGGAGTAAAGTGGCAAATATTAACGGAAAGAAGGTTGATGAATGGGATGTTGCCGCTTGGGAGCATGAAACTAACAAAAATCAAGTGAGTTTCTTTAAATCTTCTAAAAGATTAGCAATATATTTTAATATTAAAAAGAGATTGTAGTAGTCTTGTGTTTATATTATATATCGTTTTTGATGTTGTCACAGGTAATGGTCATGACACCTCAGATTTTGCTAGATGCATTGAGGAAGGCTTTTGTTAATTTTGAGATTATATGTTTCTTGATTTTTGATGAGTGTCACCGTGCTAGTGGTAATCATCCTTATGCAAGCATAATGAAGGTAAGAACTATTTACTATCGCTATTGAACTATTGAAAATATGTGACTGTAAATGAAAATAAACTAATGACCATATTATTAGCAGGAACTGATCAAGGCTCAAGAGTCAATAATATGCGTGCAGCTATATGTCACACTTTTCCTGGACCAAACCACCGTGTTTGATTTTAGCTTATTTGATTTTTCCCAGCTTTATCATAACATTTAGGACTTTTTGAGTTAATATTAGATTTTTCCCTATGTTTATTTATTTTCTAGCATTATTTTTAATCCGTTTAATTTTAAGTCATTTCAAAATAAATTTAAGTTATCAAAAATTTAAAAAGAAATACTTTGTTTGGGCTTTTTGATAAAATATTTTTCAAAGACATTTAGTATGTGTCTATGTTTTGTATCGAGAAGATGGTGTTACGGTGTACTAACCAAAGTCATTCATAACCACATTTACAAAAGTTTGTGCATAATTTAGCTAAAATTGTACCACAAAGGTATGTCATGACCAACAACATTTGCGCCAATAAATAAACATAATCACAGCTGAATAAGATCCATCATAAAATAACGCACAGTTTACATAAGTAACTAACTACATAACCATAAAACACGATTACAAAACACGTAAAACTTCCTAGAAAATCAAAAACAAAACTGACCATAGTAGTAGGTTAGTGTTTTTTGAAAATAAAACCTAATCATAATAAAAGTAGTCAACATATGTTACTACCAGTTAAAGACTAAATCAAAAATAAACAACCTTAGGTGCACTCTTAAGGCTGTAACGTCTGCCTATGAGTAATGGTGTGACCAACGTCTCCAAATAGGCACATGTGTCTTGGGCGAACTCCTTTATAATCTGATAAGTCATGTCTATAGTTGTAGGTCTACGTAATCCTTGGATTATCTTAACCTTGGAATGATCTAAAGAGAGAGAGGGAGATAGATGAAGATGTAGAGAGAGAAAGTAGAGAGATGTTGGAGAGAAAAGAAGAAGTATTAGATTAATGTCTAAAGTGAGAACCAACAACCCCTCCTAACATGCTAGGAGGGGTTATATATAGCCCACCCTACATGTGGGATTTATGGGTTATATGTTTACATAACTAGATCACGAGCCCATACTACATATATATCGTTGGAGTGACGGATCCTTCCTAAATACGTAAAAATGTATTTCCAACAATCTCCCCCTAAGGGAGGTCACTCCAAGTTACAAGGTCTTAATTAGTCTATAGCTCGTGATCTTTAGCTAGTTATGCTAAGAATGATGTGACCGAGACTTTCTTTGGAAAAACGTATTTCCAACAATCTCCCCCTAAGGGAGGTCACACCATTTTACAAAATCTTAAACCTAGCATACCATGCTTGACTCTTCGATCTTTGTTCTTGTGAATATGTTGATGAGATCTTTGGCTTTAGTCTTGAACATGTTTCCTTGCCTTGACCTTATCACTTGTGAAATTTTCCTCCTCGTGACTTCAAGTTCCACATACTTATACCTTTATAAATTCTTGAAAGCTTCAGAGTTTGATACAGCAGAAGACTTGACTTTCAGAATTTCTTGAATTTGTTGAAGTATTAAGTGCATACAGTATAAGCATGTGTGGACGAATTCTTATAGATTTTACACCGCAATGCCACCTTCTTGTTACGTTGCATAAGACAGTTAGCAACAAAACATATACACGAATGAAATGGCCTTGAACATTTCATTCTAATTCGGTAGCATTTTACCTCCGGTTGGTGAAGACCGTTGGACGATATTAAATATCGTACTTGTGGCAGGTAGTTTCAATTAAGAACCTCCTTGACAAGATTTCGCGGGTAAACCCGTTCTCTTTATTCGATCGTCCAAAGCTGACTGCGAACATTAAGAGTGAATCATTTGGATAATATTATCCGCATGATTTGAAGCGGTCAAATCTGATTCCTAGAACAAGTTTGATTCATTAAAGAATCGCACCATCGTTGCTTTCCAGTTGTCACGAGCTTGATTCGTATAGAATCTTGCAAGTTACCTACCAAGTGCTGTTTGAGGTTAACACTAGAAGGATTTTCACTCATCACTATGAACACTATAGAGTGTCACTCTGAGTGTTCTGGCAAGATCACTAAGATATTGCGTAGAGGCCTGGAACATGTTTAAGTTCAGTTAAGAATTAAACCACTGTTGCTTTCCAGTTATCACAAGCTTGATTCATAAAGAATCGCATAAGTCACCTACCATGAGCTTTTTGATATTCTCTCAAGAAGGATTTCCATTTTCATTGTAAATACTTTCGTATTACTCGGATGTTCAGACAAGATCATGAAGATTTTGCGTAGGACTCTTAAGATCTTTCTTACTTTTCACATTGTGTGAAGAAGTAAGGAATTAAGAAAGTGTGTCCTAATGAGATATTTGATGATCTCAAGTGGCTCTAGACTCGATCGTTCATTTTGGATTTCAGTGATCGGAGGCTAGAGA
Organism: Glebionis coronaria; assembly: GCA_025667525.1. Taxonomy (NCBI): domain Eukaryota; kingdom Viridiplantae; phylum Streptophyta; class Magnoliopsida; order Asterales; family Asteraceae; genus Glebionis; species Glebionis coronaria. Next base: position 171,844,896 of record CM046879.1, on the reverse strand, counting down.
GGAGTGCCACCATTTCAATACCAACTTATTCGAAGTGAATAAATCGATAAAAGACATGTTGATCTCTGTGTGATTAAAACAAATACCTTTTGAGAGATATCTGAGTTAGCTGGGTTGGGTTGTGCATTGCATCACTGGGTCCATGATGTCTATCTTCAATATCGAGCATCATTAAAAATGATCTCAATAGCATATGTGTTGACCCGGTTTCTGCCTAAGTTGTAAGAAGGGCTTCTTTCTTTTCACCCTTTATCTTTACAATTCTTTTTCATTCTTCAACCCCTTCAATGCTTACCAATACGTCATAACTAGCACCTTGTTGTGACTGTTCCAGTGCTAACTTAAGTACTTGGTCGGCATTCAACTACGATCACAAACTTTCTCCATCTTTCCTAAGGACTACTATTTTTAGCTATGAAATGTCATTGGGAAGATTCCTCCGGTTCTATAAGAATCATTGGACTTTACCCTATCCTACCATCCTTATGTCACCACAATCTTCACCGTCGTGAATAGAGATGTTTTGGGTAAGTTTATGACACTGTGAAATCCATTTTGATATTCAAATCCATTTTGCTCCCCCTTAACATATGCCACGATATCCGAAAACATTTCGCACATGTCGGGATGAGCTATCACGTTAAGTCAAACCATTTGTGATTAATCATTTCCCATATTAAATCACATTTTCTCCCCGATGTTAAAAATATTAACCCAGTCGATGTTTTTAATATCAATTGATTTAATAACATTTTAAGAAAATTTAGGAAGAAAAATGCAAATCTAATTATCTTCATGATTTTCACAAGCTCCCCCTCAAATTAATGAGGGTGTACTTGAAACGTAAATAAAATACCTTTTAAACAAAAGTGTAAGGTATTTATCACGTGCAAAGATCATATATGATAATGTATTCACAAGATTAGCGATTTACGAGGTTGGACCTGAATGATGGAGAACATCATATGATAGAATCACATGGTTCTTGTTCACGAATGTTGGTCACCTCGTCACGTCTGAAGTTATCTCTTGGAACCATGTGTACGATTGATATCGTTGTATTGACACCAATTAGTGACCTTGGCACTTTCGACATCAAAGATTCTGAATTCTGGACAATTGCTCCCCCTCAATTGTTGACCCGTGTTCTATCAAAAGAGCTGTAGTCGCTGTTTGAGTAGTCGTATCGTCGAGTATGTAGATATCAATTGTAAATTGCTACGGTTTATGGAGATGATAACTTCATAAAAAACAAGATTTCTCTTGTTTTAACAAATAAATGCACTGGCACGTACATATATTCGTGTTAGATTGTGTTATTACGTAAGCACAATTCCTTACATGGTTATAAAGTAAACCATGCCCGAGAAAATTAATTCCCGTTGTTGAGTCAAAGCTTTCCGGTAAATGCTTGACTTGAATATGAAACGTGGGTTACTATCTGAAATAAAAGCAAGCCATTTTGAGCATGTTTTAAATCATTTAAACTTCTGATCAAACTTTATTTACATCCCCATGTCATTATAGAACGACATTTCTAGGATCGTAAATATTATCGATTACAGAAGACATGCTCTTTTTATCAAAACATTTTTGAACATACAATTTTGAAAGATCTAGAAAAACCTTTAGAAAAAATTCTTGAAAAATTGTGTTCAACGTTTTGAAAAACAATTACTTGAGCTTAAGAATTGGAATATCTTACAAAACGAGCTCAAGTCAGAGAAGTTGTAAACTTCCCGTTGTTAAGGATAAGTTACCATCGACGATAAACTTTCCTCTTAACTGAAGAACGAGTCCTAAGTTGACATTTACTTAGAAGTCGTTTTCATGAGCTTGAAAACTTTTTAATGTTCTAACGTAAAGCTCATGACCGAGAAAAATGAATTTCTCGTTATGAGGAAAAGTTCTCTTATTTAAAAGATACACTTTCCTTTCTGAGCTTAAAACTTGGAATGTTTTAATACAAGCTCATGACCGAGAAAAATTAATTTCTCGTTGCGAGGATAAGTTATCATTAAAGATAAGCTTTCCTGAAATTGAAATCCGAGTTACAGTCTGATATTTAATTGTAAATCATTGTGCATGAGCTGAAAAAAAACTTCGAATGTTTTTAATATAAGCTCATACCCGAGAAAAAATAATTTCTCGTTGTGAGGATAAGTTTATCATCAGCGATAAACTTTCCTTTCTTTAAAGTCCGGGGCATAATCTGAGATATAATTATACACCATGTACACGAGCTTAAAATCTTTGAATAGTTTTAATGTAAGCTCGTGTCCGAGAAAATTTAATTTCTCGTTTTGAGGGTAAGTGATCGTTGACAAGATAAACTTCCCTTTCTTTGAAGTCCGGGTCATCGTCTGTCATTTAACAATGAACCATATACACGAGCTTAAAACCTTTGAAAAGTTTTAGTGTAAGCTCGTGTCCGAGAAAAATTTAATTTCTCGTTTTGAGGGTAAGTTATCGTTGACGAGATAAACTTCCCTTTCTTTGAAGTTCGGGTCATAGACTGTGATTTGACTATGAGCCATTGTTGTAAGCCTAACTGCGAAACCCCTAAGACACTTGTTTCTTAGATATCATCTTCTTCAGTAACCAAACTCTGAGAGTGTCCTTAGTTGAACGTATACAACGATTGGACCGGTTTATTTTTGTTGATCCTTGAGTTTGGTACCTGCACTTGCATCAACAATTTGCATACTTTCACATAGGTTAGCTATATCTATTTTAGAACCAAGCGGGGGTTCACAGTCAACCTTGGTAGTGCTAGAGGGAAACATCCTTCTTGTAGGAACCCATTGAAGATTAACTGATTTGATAATCCTACCCGTGGGTTGCCACCTAAGATTGGATCTAGGCGACATAGTTTTCTTATGCACAGCGAAAGACTAAGCGGTAGAAAACCTATTACTTTAGGAATCCCTCTTTTAGCACTCGAGTTCAGCTCCTTCAAGACTTTAGTTACACAAGCCGCATGATTTTTCGTGAAGACACTTTTCATGCATACAGAACAAACACCGTGTTTGAGATCCGAATGAGATCTTGAAATCCTAGTTCTTGCTTGTGTCATTTTCTTAGATGCATCTACATAGTGATTATTAGGCATGCTATTGGACCTATGTTGTGGCATATTCTTAGAACTATACCTAGAATCACTAGTAGCAGTCTTGTTTGTAGGTTTTGCATAGGCTGATTTGATCACAGTAGGCCTAGATAGTGAAGTGACAGGTCTAGAACTATGAACCATATCAACTTGGGAGGCACACCGCGGTCTCAAGGATTTTGGTCGCTCGGATCTAAATGCAGTCGGTTGTCGAACATACTGATTTTTAGGCGGTTTCCCCAAGATTGATGGTTTTTCAAGCTTAGTATCCACACTAGTGCCCTTAATTTACCTTAGCTCGTTTTTCAAAGCAGCTATAGCAAAAACCTTTTCCTGAACATGAGCCTTTAAATCAACATTTTCAGTAGTTAATAAGGTCGTTGACTCTAGTGTTTTAGACCTCATTTCTATGATAGAATTATTTAACTCATTAAAACGTTGTTTTAAGGTCTCGTTTTCCTTTTGTAAGATGTCTTGGGATGCCAATTTAGATTCTAGCAAAGTAATTTGTTTCACAAAATTATCTTTTTCGGCTTTAGAATCTTGAATTTTTTGATTTAATTTTCGTTCAAGAACAACGTTTGAATTTTCAAGTTTTTCAAAATACTTTTCAAATTTATCCGTTTTCTTCGAAAATCCAATTTTGGCATCCTCAACATCTTGAGATTGTTGAGCTATTATTGTTTCAAGCTCTTTTATCCTAGAAGCAGAATCGGTTAACGAAGCAGTCATAAAGCATTTATCATGATGTACTATAGCATTTTGAACAACCTCTCCCCACTGTGACTCACATCGGATGAATCTGAAGTGGTAAAACTATCACCCTTTTCCATCCCATGTGTATCATAATTAGGTTTGGAATGCTCAACATGCGGTATTTCATCGGCATATACATCATAAACAACATTTCGTTATACCGTGTTTGTAGGCTCTTCGTCATATACGGGTATGGTGTCAGCATAAGAAACATCCATAATATTCCCTGACATGTTGCTCTCATCGTTAACCAAAGTGGTCTCCTTTGTGTCATCCGTATGAGCATTATCCTTGTGTGTCTGCATCTGATTTTCTTGCTTCCAATTATCATAATCAATTTGAAGTCGTGATTGTTCTTGAAACAAATGCGTAAGAGAATTTACGTATTTGAATACGTATCCGTGGAAGTCTTGAATCTCGATATGCATGTCTTCAAGGAATGATTGGCAGAGCACTGAATTTTCTTTCTTGGCGACATCGAATTGAAGAAAAAGCGTTGTTTCAGAAGAACTTGAAGTGCAGATACGGATTCAATGAGATTAAAGTATTCTCTATCAATTTTCTGCTGAAGAATATCCAAGTTTATCATCAAGTCGTCAATGAAGAAAGGAGCATCTTGACCAAAGACTGCCACAAAGGGTAGTCCATACGTGAGCTTTGTAAGCTCGTCGAGATGACATTCAAATTCTCTAAATACGACTTAACATCTTTTTCTTGCTTCTTCTCGCATCTTCTGTAGTTCTCCCTCTTGAGATGTCGAATTCAACCAATCCATTGAAAGTCGATGATAAATGAAGGTAAGGATTACTTATTGATCAATCAATGAAAGAAAGTAATTGTGTTTGTTGTCGTAGATTGAATCCCTTGAGTAGTGAAGAAAAACTTATTAAATCCCCTAAATATTTGTTCTCAAGAAACCAAAAATTCTCCAAGGCAAAATTACTCACGAAATTTTCTAAATCACGTTTTTCGAAAAACGTGAAATATTCCAAAGATTTTGCAGTGTTCAGGTGACTCAATTTTGCAATGTTAATCAAGGTATGATTCCACAATGAGTGGAGGGATTCAATTTCGCAATCCTGATGGAGGATTCAATTCCGTAATATGGACTTGATTCCGTAATGTGAAACAATGTATAATTCCGCAATCGCTAAGAACTTATGATTCCACAATCATAAGAAGATTATGATTCCGCAATCACATGGGGTCATAATTCCGCAATCACTTAAAGTATATAATTCCGCAATCACAATTAGCACATGATTCCGCAATCACTAAACTTATGATTCTGCAATGTTCTTTTAAGCACAATTCCGCAATCAAAAGTAGTACATGATTCCGCAATACTCTTTAAGCACAATTCCACAATCAGAATTAGCACATGATTCCGCAATCCCTAAAGTTATGATTCCGCAATATGTAGATGTGTATGATTCCGCAATATCTAGATGTGTAACAATTCCGCAATAATGGAAAGTGACATAAATCCGTAATACTAGCAGGGATTCAATTCCGCAATTTCGTAGATATTGCGGAATTATACTAAAAAATTGGATCTCGAATGTACTTCTAGATCTACGAAATTTGAAGCTAAAAATGAAGTCAAACACCCAAAATTTTTGCGTTTTTGAGCGATCCAAGTAACCCAAATCACTACCACGGCTATGTAGATGATATAGGTAAAGATCAAACCACGAAAAACACAAAAAAATTTGGACGTGGGTTTTTTTGGATCAAAAATCACTAAAATCAAGAACACAAACACAAAAACAAAACAATCATCCCATGGCTCTGATACCATTTGTAGGTCTACGTAATTCTTGGATTATCTTAACCTTGGAATGATCTAAAGAGAGAGAGAGATAGATGAAGATGTAGAGAGAGAAAGTAGAGAGTTGTTGGAGAGAAAAGAATAAGTATTAGATTAATGTGTAAAGTGGGAACCAACAACCCCTCCTAACATGCTACGATGGGGTATATATAGCCCACCCTACATGTGGACTTTATGGGTTATATGTTTACATAACTAGATCACGAGCCCATACTACGTATATATCGTTGGAGTGACCGATCCTTCCTAAATACGTAAACACGCATGTCCAACAATAGTGTTATACAAAATAACATGACCACCAAAATGAAGGAGAATTCGGTCGTCTTCTGTTACAAATATTAGGCACGAGTATTGTGACCAACCTTAAATGAAATTAATAAGTGTGAAAACACTTATCCTTTTACCACTTATTTCCAATAATAACAAGACCAAAACGTGTATTTTATGTCGTAAAAGTCGGAATTATGCGTGGTTTGTGTTTTTATTGTGTTTTAGGACCAAAAGATTAAAAAGGAAGAAAACAGGGGCTTTCACGGGCTTTTGTCGAAGAAAACAGGAAAAGACGAAGTCAAAAGATCAAGAGTGCAAAAAGAACGGAAGTCCAAGGCCTATTCTGAAGATTTATCGAAGAAAAAGTCTAAAGACAGAAGTTTAATGAAGTCGAAGAACTCAAGTCTAAATTAAAGAAGAAAATTATCAAGACAAGTTCAAATCCCGAGACGACGTCGAGAAAAGACAAATAATTAAATCGAGTCGAGAAGACGTGAAGAAAGAAAGAAAGAAGAAGCAACACATACACTCCTTCCATTTTCCCTATAAATACCCTCCTAATACACATTAGGAGGGTAGTTAGTCTTTAGTTTTAAGTTTTTCATTTTTCACTTTTCTTTCTAGTTTTAGAGAGAGAAAGTTCTAAACTTTCTCTCACTGAGTTTCATCTTTTCTTTTAATCTTTCAAGATTAAACATTTATGTATTGCTTATTTCATTAATCAAGTTCTAGTTAAGCTTTTAATCCTTAATCTCATTCTACCTTTCTTTGATTTTTAGATTGATTTTGGTGCGAATCACATTAAATCCGTGTTGATCTTAATAGTTTTGTGCTTAAAAAGTTAATCTTTTTGTTCCTACATAAGCTTTCATTTGATTAAGCTTTAAGATTCTTGTGCTTATTGGTTTATTTACACGATTAGCTTATTTACTTTTTAAAAGTTTTCTTAAAAAGTTCATCTTTTAATTGTTTGATTTAAAAGTTTGCTTATTTTGAGTTTGGATAAGTTGTGGATTGTGCTTATTTAGTATATTTCACTTTGGATTCGTGCTAGTTTTGGTGATAGCTTATCATAAGTAGCTTATTGCTTTTGCTTATTTCGAATTCCACCTAAATCGGAAAGGGTCTAAACCCCTTTCTGACCGGCTTATTCCGACCAAGCACCCACACCCTCTTTCCGATCACCAGATCGGAAAAGGGTTTTGTGTTTTCTGATTAAAGCACCTAAATTCCGATCACCTTGAATCGGAATAGGGTTTACCATATTTCGATTTGGCTTGTCTTGAATCATTCCGATTGGGTCTTGTTGTCACATTCCGATCAGGACCATTTTTGGCTCTTTCCGATCGGATGTTTTATTAAACATTCCGATTAGTACTTATCATCAATATTCCGATTGTGGCCCTTTTGTAACATTCCGATTTGGACCCTTTGTTTAATATTCCGACGGTGCGAATTGTAAACATTGCGATCAACAGATCGGAATATATTCCGATCAGAGTTACATTTTGCTTTCCGATGATTTTAGTTTCTTGTTTTTACAAAGTTTCTAAGTGTTAGTTTTATTTAGTGTTCAAGTGTTTTTCTAATATTGCCTTTAAGTTTTCAAGCATTAAATTTTAACTCGTTACATTTAGTTTAATCTTTAAAACTTCTACTTTACTCTACGACACTTACTTATTTGCTATTAGTTTAAGATAGATAATCAACCAAACCATTCTCTTGTTCACCAAAAGATAATCAAGTCGCACTTTAGACCGGTATTCAATTCGAAAAGATCGGACGATAAGATTTTATACTTAGCCAAAAGCCGAGTATTAAATGGCGCCGCTGCCGGCTCTTTTCGTTAAGATTAACGGTTTCTAGTGAGAGACGCATTGAATTTTGGGATCCGTTCTTTGAACGTTATTTTCCTTGCTTTAAAAATTTTCAAAAATCCTAAAAAATATAAAATTCTTTAAAAAAATACAAAAACATTAAAAAATCATAAAAAGCAATTCTTCTCCAAAGGTTTTTGCACCAAAAAAAGATTATATAGATATTCTCTCTGTGTATATTTTTCTTCTGCAGGTGTATGCGTACTAGATATTCGAACTATTCTGAGCCCGAGACTCGTGAAGATTTAGATATGGCTGGTGTTCATAACAACAATAATAACCCACCTCTACCCAATTTGAATAACAACAACAACAACAACAATGTCCCCTACCTGATTTACGAACAATGGAGGAATTGTGTCAACCCACCATGAACGGACGCGGAGGCCCGATTGCGCCAATGCACGTCACGGCTCATGAGTTTTCATTGAAGCATCACATGACCCAACAAGTGCAAACTAACCCATTTCACGGAATTCCGGATGATGATGCCAACAAACACCTCGACAAATTCATTACCATCACCCAAAGCATGAAGTGCCCCGGTGTTTCTATGGATGACCTTCGCCTTCAACTTTTTCCCCACTCGCTTTCTCACCATGCCGAAAAATGGTTTGACAGTCTTCCTAAGAATTCTATTCATACGTGGAATGACATGACTCAACGCTTATTGTCGCGCTACTTCCCACCATCCATGGTCACAAGCCTTCGTAACCAAATTAGTGGATTCATGCAAGACAATGATGAATCGCTCTTTGATGCTTGGGAACGATACAATGATTTGATCGACCGCTGTCCAAATCACAACATGCTCCCCGTCACTCTCATTGATACCTTCTACAATGGTCTCACTTTTCGTGATCGTGACACGATCAATGCCGCCGCCGGTGGTACTTTTATGAAAAGGAGACCGGAGGAGTGTAGAGAGTTGATTGAAAACATGACTACTCACCACAAGAATTGGGATTCATCCGCATCCTCAAGATCTAATCAGAGAGTCAATGTTTCTTCTACTACTTCCAATCCCGAGATAACCGAACTTACCCGACAAATCGCAAATATGCACAAGGATTTCATGTCCATGGCCACAAACCACTTTTAACAAGCTAAAGCCGTTGCTATTTCTTGTGACACATGTGGTGGTCCTCATTCCTACAATGATTGTCCTTCTACTCAAGGCAATTTTTCTGAAGACGTTAACGCAGCATACGGTACTTATCCCACAGGAGTCTATCAAGCTCGTCCTCAAGGAGACCGTAGCTTGCTAAGTTATCGTTCAAACAACTATCTTGCTCCACCCGGTTTCCCTCCTCCAAACCAAAACCAACAACAAAGCTATAACCGAAACAACCAATCCCAACCTCGTGCTACCAATCAATATCAATCCCAAAGAAACCCATACCCAACTCAAGGAAATTCTCAAGCTTACCAAGATCCACCTATCAATCAACCGATGGCATTGAATCCAGACGTCGAGACGTTCATGCGGACTAATAGAGAGTTGGTGACTAATCTTCAGAGTCAAGTCGTCAACTTGAAGGGAGAAATGGCGAAACAAGGGAACGATATTCGAGCTGAGCTAAGGAATGACATGGCAAAACAAAGCAATGAAATTCGTGCAGACATCAGAGACTCTTTCAGCACTCAAGCGCTTAACATACGTGATATGATCGGTTCGCTCATCCAAGGTAATCAACCCTCTTCTTCGGGTACTCTTCCGAGTAACACCGTTGCGAATCCAAGAGGGGAGATGAAAGCAATCACCACTCGTAGTGGAAAAGGTTATACGGAACCCGAGCTTCCTACACCTCCACCCGTGATTGTGAACAAGGAAAAAGAGCAACTTTCCCCACCTTCTTCACCTTCTATCCCTATTTCCCCACCACCCGTGGTTGTGAGTGATCCTACTCCCCTAAAGCCTTCTTCTTCATCCAATATACCTTATCCTTCAAGGTTGAGGAAAGAGAAGCAAAAGAGCAAGGATGATATTCAAGTTTTAAACTTTCTTAAAATGTTTAAACAATTGAATTTTAACATCTCCTTTGCCGAGGCTCTCGCTCACATGCCCAAATACGCAAAAATGTTTAAAGATCTTCTTAGTGACAAGGAGAAGCTTCTTGACATTGCTCAGACCCAACTTAATGAGAACTGCTCCGCAATGCTCTTAAGGAAATTGCCCACCAAACTTGGTGATCCGGGTCGCTTCTTGATTCCTTGCAACTTCCCGGGAGTAGAGAATTGCATGGCCCTAGCCAATCTAGGTGCCAGTATTAACTTAATGCCTTTAAGTGTTTGGAAGCAATTATCTCTCCCCGAGCTAGTCCCCACCAAAATGACTTTGGAATTAGCTAACCGTACGGTTGCTTATCCAGTGGGGATAGCCGAAGACGTTTTCGTTGGCGTTGACAAATTCACCTTCCCGGCGGATTTAGTTGTCGTTGACTACGAGATGGACCCCCATGTTCCATTAATCGTTGGACGTCCCTTCTTGAGGACCGGTCGCACTCTCATTGATGTAGCCGCAGGAGAAATAATCATGAGAGTTGGTGACGATAAAATTGTCTTCAACATGGGTAAGATTTCTAAGCAACCTTATTCATATGAGAGCGTTAATGCTATTGATGTTCTCGATGAGGCTTGTCACACTTTCATGATGCTTGCAAAAGTACTCTCTCTTCTCTAACCAATGTTGAGACCGTTGCCTCAATTGCTCCGGCATTGACTCCTTTTGGAGAAAGTGACTTGGATGATTTTGAAGCTAGCTTGGGTCCTCTCGATATTAAGTATGATGATTCTTCCACTGATTGGGATGAAGACATTCGTACTATTGAGAGACTTCTTAATGAAGACCCGTTTTCTCCTCCTTCTCCTAAAGAGGTGAATAATGATGATCCATCGTTAGTTACACCATCTATTGAGGACCCTCCTACTCTTGAGCTTAAGGACCTACCTCCTCATCTTGAGTACGTTTTCCTTGAAGACAACGAGAAGTTACCGGTCATCATCGCAAAGGACCTGAAAGAAGAAGAAAAAGCCCGACTTGTCGCCGTGTTGAAGAAACATAAAAGAGCTATCGCTTGGAAAATCTCCGACATTCGCGGAATTGATCCTCACTTTTGCACACATAAAATTCTCATGGAGGACGACTTTAATCCCACAATTCAAAGCCAACGAAGGGTGAATCCTAAAATCCATGAAGTCATCAAAAAAGAGGTTATCAAACTTCTTGATGCGGGTATGATTTACCCTATTTCGGATTCACCATGGGTTAGTCCAGTCCATTGTGTGCCTAAGAAAGGCGGAATCACTGTTGTGCCCAATCAGAACAACGAGTTGATTCCTACCCGTCTCGTTACTGGGTGGAGAGTTTGTATAGACTACCGCAAACTCAATGATGCCACGAGAAAGGATCATTTCCCTCTTCCTTTTATGGACCAAATGCTTGAACGTCTAGCGGGTAATGAATATTACTGCTTTCTTGATGGTTTCTCGGGTTATTTCCAAATACCCATCGATCCCCAAGATCAAGAGAAGACAACATTCACTTGTCCCTATGGCACATTTGCCTACAAAAGGATGCCTTTTGGCTTATGCAATGCCCCCGGGACTTTCCAAAGGTGCATGTTCGCTATCTTCCATGACATGGTTGAGCAAACCATTGAAGTCTTCATGGATGATTTCTCGGTCTTTGGGGATCCCTTCTCTTCTTGTCTTGCCAATTTGGAACGTATGCTTAAGCGGTGCGAAGACACTCGCCTTGTTCTGAATTGGAAAAAATGCCATTTTATGGTAAAAGAAGGCATTGTTCTAGGACACAAAATTTCTAAAGCCGGTCTTGAAGTCGACCGTGCTAAAGTAGATGTCATAGCCAAATTACCTCCCCCTTCAACCGTGAAGGGTGTGAGAAGTTTTCTGGGTCATGCGGGCTTCTATCATCGATTCATTCAGGATTTCTCTAAATTCGCTCGCCCGATGACCCACCTCTTGGAAAAAGATACTCCTTTTATCTTTTCTAAAGAGTGTATCGAAGCCTTCAATCTTCTTAAGGATAAGCTAACTAAGGCACCGGTCTTGGTTACCCCTAATTGGGAGCTGCCTTTTGAATTGATGTGCGATGCTAGTGACTTTGCTATTGGTGCGGTTTTGGGCCAACGAGTGAATAAACACTTCCAACTAATCCACTATGCTAGCAAAACAATGACGGGGGCTCAATTGCATTATACGACAACCGAAAAAGAGCTTTTAGCTGTTGTCTATGCTTTTGAAAAATTTCGCCCCTATCTTATTTTATCCACCAACATCGTATACACGGACCATTCCGCGTTGAAGTACTTGATGACTAAGCACGACTCTAAACCAAGACTTCTTTGCTGGGTTTTACTCCTTCAAGAATTCAACATTGAAATTCGTGACAAGAAGGGTGCTGAAAACCTAGCCGCGGATCATCTGAGTAGACTTGAGGATCCATACCAAGGGGATCATCCGAACAAAGAGATCAATGACTCTTTCCCCCTTGAGACCTTAATGTCTATAAATCTTAATCTTGATGACACCCCGTGGTTTGCCGACATTGCAAACTACTTAGCGGGTGGTATCCTCATCAAAGGGTTAACATCCCAACAAAAGAAGAAGTTCTTGAACGATGTTAAGACTTACTTTTGGGATGACCCTTATCTATTCAAACAATGTGCTGATCTGATCATTCGTCGATGTGTTGATGGACCGGCAGCTTTGCAAATCCTTGCTGCTTGCCATAAAGGACCCACCGGTGGTCACTTTGGTCCCAACTACACCGCTAAGAAAGTGTTTGATTCTGGATTCTATTGGCCCACCATTTATCGTGACGCTCACGAAATGGTTAAGCATTGTGATGCTTGCCAACTCCAAGGCAAGATCACACATAAAGATGAGATGCCTCAAAATTTCATACATGAATGTGAAATCTTTGACGTATGGGGCATCGACTTTATGGGGCCATTTCCATCCTCCAAAGGGAACAAGTACATCCTCGTAGCCGTTGACTACGTTTCTAAATGGGTTGAAGCCAAGGCTCTCCCTACAAATGATGCGAGGGTGGTTGTGAACTTTTTAAAGCAGCTGTTTGCTCGATTTGGCGTTCCTCGTGCTATTATCAGTGACTGCGGGACTCATTTTTGCAATGATCAATTTGCAAGAGTCATGGCTAAGTATAGTGTCAATCACCGCCTTTCCACCGCCTATCATCCCCAAACTAATGGGCAAGCCGAGATTTCCAACCGTGGATTGAAGCGAATTTTGGAGCGTACTGTGGGAGAGCATCGCGCCGCGTGGGCCGATAAGTTAGATGATGCTCTGTGGGCTTTCCGTACTGCTTATAAGACCCCGATCGGTTGTACACCCTATCGTCTTGTGTACGGGAAAGCATGCCACCTCCCCATCGAGCTGGAACATAAGGTGCACTGGGCCTTGAAGTGGGCTAACTTCGACATCAACAAAGCCAGTGATCATAGCAAGATTCAACTCAACGAGCTCAACGAACTGAGGAATGAAGCTTACGAGAACTCACTGATCTACAAGGAGAAGACCAAGATCATTCATGACGCAAGGATTAAGAACCGAGAGTTCCACGTTGGTGATCAAGTCTTACTTTTTAACTCTCGGTTGAAGATCTTCTCTGGCAAGTTGAAGAGCCGCTGGTCTGGTCCATTCACCGTCGCCAAAGTCTTTCCATATGGGACCATTGAGCTTTCTCAGCCAAATGGGCCCAATTTCAAGGTGAATGGCCAGCGTTTGAAGCTATACTTTGGTGAGGACATCTCTCATGAGATTATTCCATCCCTCACCACGTTCCCCATGAACTAAATTTGGGTCGAGTCAGGCTCGTGACTCGGTGAACAAAAACAAGCGCTTCTCGGGAGGCAACCCGTGTTCTATCCTTTACTGCTTTCATAATAAGTGTAGGGGGAGCCCCGTATGTGTTTGTTGTCTTGTTTCTTATCTTGTGCAGGGATTCGAGCTTCAAAGAGCATCTTGATGACTTTTGACGAACCGTGCTACCGTGTTCCCATCTTCCCGGTTCTATCCTAAGCTCTTGTGATTCAATATTTCATATTTTATATGTTCACATTGAATTCACATTAGTTGTCCTTTCCTTAGCAAGATTCAAACAAAGTGCACAATGTCATAAGTGTAGGGGAGCTTACTCCCACATGCTTAAACATTGAGGACAATGTTTATATCAAGTGTAGGGGGGACTTCTATCGAAGTAAGTGGTCTTTTCCATGAATTTGCCCTCATTTTAACCGGAAAATTTGATTTTTCGACATTTTTCAAAATTTTTAATCTATTTTGGCCTAGTTGTATAGTTATTTTCTTTCCTTACTAGAATAAATTTTCAATAAAGTGGTTTTTAAATTTTTCTTAGTCGTGAATATTTTGACTCAACCCGAGTTTACTTATCTAAGTTTACTCTAGCTAGTATCCTTAACGTGTTTAAGTCAAGTTTTGCTAGGCCTTTATATAGGGAGCTATAAAACGCGAAAGTCTTAACTCTCACGAGTTAAGAACAAGAACTTTTCGCAAGTTCCTATAATTGATCCTAGAGAGTTGTTTATCAAGGGAACTTTAAAATGCGATTTCTAAACTTGAAAAAGTCCAAGAATTTGCAAGATCCTATAGATGACTCGAAAACCCAAAACTTTGATTTAATAGGCTAAGCATCCACGAGTCTCATTCCTTGAGATTTTAAACTGTGGAGAACGAGAGATGATAGAGTCAATTATAAGTTTGGTATTCTTTCGTGAATTTATGTGAGTTAATTATAAGCCTATTCTCTCTTCGCTTGTTAATAAATATATCTGCAATAAATAAGGTTGTACGATTTAAAAGGTTACTTAGCTTCTAGCCCAAGATCGTTTAAAAGTTGCTCGGTACGGATTAGAGTTCATAACCAAGGCATAACTTATTGAAGCGGGAATCATTGGCAAGTCCAAAAAGGCCCTAACAAGGCATGAGGGCTACATTTTGTTGCTAAAGATCCAAAAGTGATGTGAAGAATCATTTATCGAAAATCAATATGAAGGATCGAGACACACGACGAAAAGCAAATACTCCCCTAAAGATCATGGAGAAGTCTATCCAAAAAGGCCCTAACAAGGTATGAGGATAAATAGATCCAAGTCCTAAAAGGAGGCGGATCATTGTATATCAAAGTCCAAAATAAGGATTGGAGAAAAATGAAGAAGTCGTGGTCCAAATATGAAGAATCTCTCAAAACTTCAAGTGAAGAAATTCCTATTATGAAGAGAAGACCATAATTTCATGAACGTCTCTCAAGATTCGAAGTATGAAGTCGCTGCCAAATATCGGTCCGAGAAAGGTCTCAAATCGTGAAGCGAGTTATGCCAAGATATGATCTTTATGAGGTCCCTAGAAGCAGTTTTAAAAGATTTTGTCCTTTAGCTAACTATTGATTAAATCGTTCACTTTATTTTCGGCCTAAATAACTATCGAAATAAGTCAAACAATGCATCCTCGTGATCATTCAAGACAAAAATAAAATATAAGAGATACACCTAGGAATAAGGGAGTCTAAGTAAATAATTGGCCCACATGAATTCGTGTTAGTCTGCTAACTTATAATAACAATGATCTCGTTTTTAAGCTTGGTATGGGGAACGTGAAACTTGAGGATGATAAACGTTCATGACTGCCTAAACCCAATGTAAGTTTTTAATTTCTTTACTTGTTTTTATCTTTTTATGTTTAGTATTTAATAAAGGCCAAGGTGGGTTATTTATGATGGAAAATGTAAACCGTGCTTTAAAATTAATGCATTGCATGAGGGCATTGCAATGGTCAAGTGTAGGGGATTTAATAAGTGTGAAAACACTTATCCTTTTACCACTTATTTCCAATAATAACAAGACCAAAACGTGTATTTTATGTCGTAAAAGTCGGAATTATGCGTGGTTTGTGTTTTTATTGTGTTTTAGGACCAAAAGATTAAAAAGGAAGAAAACACGGGCTTTCATGGGCTTTTATCGAAGAAAACGGGAAAAGACGAAGTCAAAAGATCAAGAGTGCAAAAAGAACGGAAGTCCAAGGCCTATTCTGAAGATTTATCGAAGAAAAAGTCTAAAGACGAAAGTTTAATAAAGTCGAAGAACTCAAATCTAAATTAAAGAAGAAAATTATCAAGACAAGTTCAAATCCCGAGACGACGTCGAGAAAAGACAAAGAATTAAATCGAGTCGAGAAGACGTGAAGAAAGAAAGAAAGAAGAAGCAACACATGCACTCCTTCCATTTTCCCTATAAATACCCTCCTAATACACATTAGGAGGGTAGTTAGTCTTTAGTTTTAAGTTTTTCATTTTTCACTTTTCTTTCTAGTTTTAGAGAGAGAAAGTTCTAAACTTTCTCTCACTGAGTTTCATCTTTTCTTTTAATCTTTCAAGATTAAACATTTATGTATTGCTTATTTCATTAATCAAGTTCTAGTTAAGCTTTTAATCCTTAATCTCATTCTACCTTTCTTTGATTTTTAGATTGATTTTGGTGCGAATCACATTAAATCCGTGTTGATCTTAATGGTTTTGTGCTTAAAAAGTTAATCTTTTTGTTCCTACACAAGCTTTCATTTGATTAAGCTTTAAGATTCTTGTGCTTATTGGCTTATTTACACGATTAGCTTATTTACTTTTTAAAAGTTTTCTTAAAAAGTTCATCTTTTAATTGTTTGATTTAAAAGTTTGCTTATTTTGAGTTTGGATAAGTTGTGGATTGTGCTTATTTAGTATATTTCACTTTGGATTCGTGCTAGTTTTGGTGATAGCTTATCATAAGTAGCTTATTGCTTTTGCTTATTTCGAATTCCACCTAAATCGGAAAGGGTCTAAACCCCTTTCCGACCGGCTTATTCCGACCAAGCACCCACACCCTCTTTCCAATCACCAGATCGGAACAGGGTTTTTTGTTTTCCGATTAAAGCACCTAAATTCCGATCACCTTGAATCGGAATAGGGTTTACCATATTCCGATTTGGCTTGTCTTGCATCATTCCGATTGGGTCTTGTTGTCACATTCCGATCAGGACCATTTTTGGCTCTTTCCGATCGGATGTTTTATTAAACATTCCGATTAGTACTTATCATCAATATTCCGATTGTGTCCCTTTTGTAACATTCCGATTTGGACCCCTTGTTTAATATTCCGATGGTGCGAATTGTAAACATTCCGATCAACAGATCGGAATATATTCCGATCAGAGTTACATTTTGCTTTCCGATGATTTTAGTTTCTTGTTTTTACAAAGTTTCTAAGTGTTAGTTTTATTTAGTGTTCAAGTGTTTTTCTAATATTGCCTTTAAGTTTTCAAGCATTAAATTTTAACTCGTTACATTTAGTTTAATCTTTAAAACTTCTACTTTACTCTATTGACACTTACTTATTTGCTATTAGTTTAAGATAGATAATCAACCAAACCATTCTCTTGTTCACCAAAAGACAATCGAGTCGCACTTTAGACCGGTATTCAATTCGAAAAGATCGGACGATAAGATTTTATACTTAGCCAAAAGCCTAGTATTAGAAATCAATTCTAGGATCAAGTTCGTGGTCGGGGTAGCGAATAGAATACAATTTGTTCCAAATTTGATTAACGAGAGTGATTGTTAGTGTCCACACATCACAACTACGATCGTTTACCAAGTTAGCAAGCATGCATAGGCCTTGTGTTAGTACACCCAAGCCAAATGATTTAATTCCTGCTCCAAAATTAGGAACAGCAACCTCGTGAAATGTTTCCATTCGCAGATCGATTGAAACAATGGAACATGTGAAGTTGCCCATCCCTACCCAAATTGAATCCTTCCAATACAAGTGTCCTTCAAAATATAAACCATTCCCAAGAATAGACCCTTGATGTGGAAGAACTCCAACGGTTTTCCAATTGCCGTTAGCCAACGAGAAAATCTTAGCCTTGAACATTCGATGCTTACAAATTGCCACCAACTTATAATCTGAGTCAACAATTCTCCTAAATCTGTACTCAGCTTGATATGGATGCGTCGTTTCATGACTCATGTCAATCGTTAAGTTTGTACGAGTTGATGGGTTGTAAAATGACACCCCATCACTCAAGATCACGCAAATTATTCCATTGCAAGACCCCAATACATGCCTGAAATCAGGGTTACGATACGGATGACCATCGCCCAAGAACAATTCGGACGGGTTATTTAACGCGTCATCATTTAGGAGCCGAGTGGATATTGCAAAACCATTTTTAAATACGATTCGTCTGAACCTTGTTGCCTTAGAATGGCGTCGAATGAATACGTGGTGGGTAATGACATTGTACCATGCTTTGCAAACAGTTTGCAAATCAACAAAGTGGAAACAGGTAAATGAAGGAATATAATCATCAACAAATCAAAGCTTACATCTTCACACGTAGCAGCCATCATTTTGAGAGTGTGAAATTATGGTTTTGTTAGATAGACGAAATTGTTTATGCAAAATATTATGAAAGTTGGAACGTGAATTTAAGTTAAATCTTGGGTGAGAGTGTGTTAGTGGGAAGTTATAGTATATAATGGAGAATGTAGGAAGTTACCACGTTATTAAAAAAACTGTTCATTTTAAAAACTGTTTAGTGTTACTGGGGTAATAGTGAAAAACAGTTATTGGTGGTTAACCATATCAAATGAAACAAGGGAGTCACTAAATACGGAAATCGACAGGGGTACATCAATTTAGCTTGTAAAAACAAAACCAAATAGTGCTTATGACAAATTACGTGATAAACTACCTTAACTTCAAGAGGACGAACCGTTCCTTTTTAAAGGTCAACATCCTTAAACTCAGAAACAATTTTTTTGTCAATCACTTGTTCTTTCTGAAAGTCAGCTGCTTCATAGTTGTCTACGTCCATGTCATCGAAAGAAATAGCAGCCATGTCTTCTTCATCGTTCAACACATCCATGAATTCATCTATAAATTCAACATCCTGTAATCAAGATGAATAAAATATAAATAGAACATATATGAATACCATTGAATATGATCGACATTGCATTTCTCTAATCGACATTGTGTTCATGACACTTTTTACAATCTTCTTCCTCACACAGTTTCTATTGCTTACAAAGATTAGGCGTTTCATATTGTATAAGAAAATATGGTATCACAGTAGAAGGTTCGGCTACTTTAGTCCCTTGAGTTAACATAAGATCATAAACAGTTTGCTTCTATCTAAATACTTAAAGGCAGACAATTATTTACTATATTGCAAAACTGAATAAGCATTTATAATAAGAAAATGTAAACAGCTTATTCTCGTACACACTTGTTATGTAATCATATGTGACTTGCTTATCTATTATACGAAGCAGAATATGTTGATCGTATTTTCATCTAATAATTCTAAACACGACACTTGTCTAAATCTATAGCTTTTGCTTTAGGCACGAGACAAGCTAGAAGATGATGGTTTTCACGAGAAAGAGGAATCATGGCGATATCTACCTATAAGAGCAAACGGGCTTGAGATGTCGTCTATGTGGAGCTGTAATACTTTAGAGCATACATGTGATACCGAAGCTAGTGACTAACTATATTTCTCTAAAGGTTAAAATTTAGTATACTAACCTCACTGCAACTGTGTCTGTTTAAAAAGTTGGAATTCCCTTTCAAGTTTTTCCACCCTATTATGTAGCATAAAAGGATCAGATGCTTTATCAGCTTCCATTGGTCCCTTGCCTTTTTCTTTTTTGTTTAAGTTAGCTCCTGTATCTGCATCAGCATGTAACCAACATATAAACAACATAGTAACTGAACCAATGCAGCTGTGAAAACGTACAGACTTCTTGGCCAACATTTTTGAATCTAGGATGGCGTCGATAGAACAACCTACATATTTTTGTTGACCCTTTTTATGTAAGCCCCTCTTACTATGGCCATCGCATTATCTTTCTCATGGGTATCACTACCATCAACTAAGGTCTTTACTGAGCGACCCTTTTTATTTTTATTGATTGGTCGAACGTTTTCCTTCCCATTTGTAAATTTTGGCGCTTATTTCGGCATAAATTATCCGAGTCGTCACTCTGAACACGCTCACTTTCACTTTGAGTTTCAATATCGAAATATAATCCACACATGGATCGATGCAAATACTAAATGCATGATATAAACCACACAAGTTTGTATCTAGATACTCAACTGGAAAGAGTATAATTCGGATACTGAAACAGAAACTGAAAAGTAAGAGCATTCATAGTGGTGACTCGGATAACTTGCTACCCCATGAAGCCCCAAAAGTGGGAACTGGGAAGGAAAACCTTCGACCAATCAACAGAAAAGAAAATTATCGTTTATTAAAGATCGTAGTTGATGGTAACAAGGACCATGAAAATGGGAAATGAGACGGCCATAGTAAGAGGTACTTACATAAAAAAGGGTAAACGAAAAGATGTAGGTTGTTCTATCGATGCCATCTTAGATTCAAAAATGTTGTCCAAGAAGTCTATACGTTTTCACATCAAGATAATCAATACTAATCTCAACTCAAACGTTTAAGGTTTCAAGTATGACCAGTCCCTTTTTTAAAAATTTATCTCATGTATCTACATCATCATATAACCAACAGAATACTTGAACCATTCTCATTTTCACTACTCCTAAAACTTTACATATTAAACACTAACTATTGATCAATCTAACGCCTTTCTGACAAACATATAAACATAAAATGGCAGAAAATTGATCTTTAATATGTGCCTTCATAGCTTCATCAACCTTCATAGCTTCATCAACCTTCGTAGCTTCATCAACCTTCATAGCTTCATCAACCTTCGTAGCCTCATCTGCCTTGTCATCTATATAACAAATATTAAAACAAAATCAATTATTGGTATTTTCATAACATGCAACATCATCAAAACAAAAACAAATTGTAAACAGCTTATTCTCGTACACACTTGTTATGTAATTATATGTGACTTGCTTATCTATTATACGAAGCAAAATATGTTGATCGCATTTTCATCTAATAATTCCAAACACCACACTTGTCTAAAGCTATAGCTTTTGCTTTAGGCACGAGACCAGCTAGAAACCCCAATTTAACTTGCTTTCCTTGGTCAGTTTTTGGATCCTGCAAGTATTTATTAGAAAGAATCATCTAACGTGCACAAGCTACAGGAAACAACAAAACATAATATTTTTTTATCATGATATGTACTTGATCTGTCAGAAGATGAGTCTCCAAAGACTCTTCAGGAGCCGAATCGCTTTCTCTCTGTTGATCTATAACACTGATGTGTGTCGCTCTGATCATCATCAGGATTCACTCTCTGCATTTACATCAATTTCATAGATACCTCTAGGTCTACCAGATTAGTAATATCAGTTTGTGCATCCGTTATTGGCGCGGGTGTTAAGCCCGCCTTGGACATTTAGTCTTTGAAGTATCGTAACTTCATTGCCATTTCTCCGCATCTTTTAATCTACACAGCATAAGAGATTTAAACAATAATCTCCATAATTGAACCGTAGAGTTGAGACTTGTGACGTTAAATAGGTACGTTGCGTGTAGTTTGCCTACACTTGAAGTTTGAAGTAAAGTGTGATCTTACTCGTGATTCACGAAGTAAGTAAGTTTCTAACTAGCATCACATAAAGAAATTACAAATAGACCACATTGTACTTGATGTCATTTGCTTTCTGATATGACTAAACTCAACAAAATTCTGGAACATGTCCGTTAGTGGTACCTCGCAAGTCGCTTCATAGGACAATAAGTTGCTAACTCATCGACTTATATTCCTAAATGTCATCATAATCCTTACTCAAATACCCAAATCAAACTTATCCATATACGAGTTCTAATACCCCAAAAGGCTAAAACCAAATCGCTCAATAATCACAGTCGTTTAAATACATAAACCAGTAGCCAGAACCTACAAGTTATTTACAAACGCTGAAACTCACAATTCATACAAACCTAATACAAGACGTAATGTTTCAAAAACAGTCCCTTAGATCTGTAGCGGTAGATCCAACGTTCCTCTAGAAGTCAAATCTTATTAAAAATCGATAACATTATTACTAACACACCAGGCCCAAATCATGACTGTAAACCTCCAAATCAACTAATTCCATGATATGAAGTTCTCACACCAATGTTGATGCTCACAGTTCACTCAATAAAAGTCCTAGGTACCGGTGGTGTTATAACACCCAGCTTTTGGCCTATAACACACAACCAAGAAAACTCTCTTGTTTTGGCCATAGCGCTGCACCTATGGTGCAGGCCACGATAAACGCTATGTCGCCGTCACTTAAATCCTTAAGGACATCATAAACCTAATGAAACACCAAACATGCTTTCAAACGACTTATCACACTAAAACCAAAGGCACAAGCTCTATAACCTCCTCACAGTTACTTAAAAAGTAATTATTGGCCATAAACCTACTACCTCTTGTATAATGAAAACTGACACAAATCGCTTGTTTTGGCCATAGAGTTGAACCTATGGCACATGCCATAATAACGCTATGTAGCCGCCACTTAAATCCCTAACAACATCATAAACCTAATGAAACCCCAAACATGCTCCTAAACAACTTATCACTTCGAACACACTAAAACCAAAGGCGCAAGCTCTGTAACCTCCTCCTCCTCTTTCTCACAATTTATGTATTATGAAGTATAACTAAAACTTGAAAACATGATGAACTAAATTAAGTGCGAAATGAAATGATAAAAGTACGAGAAGGAAAGTTAGACTCACTGCATCAAACT
Organism: Glebionis coronaria; assembly: GCA_025667525.1. NCBI lineage: Eukaryota > Viridiplantae > Streptophyta > Magnoliopsida > Asterales > Asteraceae > Glebionis > Glebionis coronaria. The sequence continues at coordinate 171,822,261 of CM046879.1, read as the reverse complement.
AGCCAAAACCTTTGATAAACACATAAATTCTTAAGGGGTGGGATGTTATGGACCAACTGTTTTATCTACTATGAATTACTTATGTAACATAAGACTCACTACATCAAATTAGGGACACCTTCCTATGAACGAAACCCATGGCAAACTGGTCAGAGTTTCGTATCATAATATGATATACTGTAAGAGATAATCTCACAAACTCGCTGACTTAAATTCTTAAATGTCGTCATACGCCTTACACAAAATACCCAAAGAATACTCTTCCCTTTGGTGCACAAGTCCAACTGAGTAGTATACTGTACACATTATCAAACAATAAATCAGGTGACAAAAAAAATTACTCCTAAGTTAGGCTCAAATCTTCGAAAACATCCAAATCAACTAATCGTCTAATCTTATTAAAACCAAAAGCGCAAGCTCCTCACGATTACTCAAAAACTAATTATTGGCCATAAACTAAAAAGCACGATGACCTAAATTAACAGATACAATACTAATTATAAAATTAAACGATTAAAGTAAGGACAATGAGAGTAATATATACATTTGAAGCATTAATTAAGGCATGTGCTTCGTTTTCCAATGGTTTCCTCTTCTCTGCCATGTTCCACGCGCCGTCAATTCGGTTATTTTTATAAATTTGTCCTTCCCAAGTTGTTAATCATAATTAGGTCACATTTAATCACAAATTTTTAACATAAAATAGGTTCGATAATAACTATAAAAATAAGTCAAGTTCATTAAAAAATATCAGAAAAGATCGTTAAAAATATAATTAAGTCAATTTTAATAAAAAAAAATTATAAAAAAGTTTGTTAATCGTTATTAGATCATTTAATCATTAAAATTAAATCTAATTCATCAAAAAGTAAATAAAAACAATAAAATTAAGTCAAGCTTATTAAAAAAGAGTTCGTTAATCATAATTAGATCACATTTAATTAGCTAAAAATTTGTAACCAAATTAATGAATTTTAAAAAAATGCATGAAAAGTGATGATTACCTGAAAAGACGGTAATATGATCTCAAAAAAAATGGCGAATGATATGGAAAAGTTTTGATATTTGGTATGTTGGATTTGTTCATCGAAGAAAACAAGGTAGATGGATCTCGTTTGTATGTGTATGGAGTGTGTGGTTTCAAAGAGAAGAGTAAAGTAAGAAGTACTTATGAAATACTCGGTTGCCCTATAATTCGTGTTGCCCATAGTACAATTGTCTAAAATAATAATATATATTATTTAACCACTTTTAATAAAATGACCAAAAACCCAAGTTGCCAAATATTCGAATTGACATCTGTTAGATTGCCTAAAAAACATCTTTTACACAAAACGTACTTTATACGGACACATGGTGGATTCTTCCGTCATTGCCCAATTTCTTTGTCGCCCTGAACTTTTTTAGGAAAAACATATTTTTTGGACTAAATTACATGTTGCTCTAAAAAATGGATCTTTTTGATCATTTTTGTAAAACCCGTATTTAAATCAGAATTTAAATACGCGGTTTAATTATTTAAACTATTTACGTAGTAATTATGGACGAGAACAAACGCGGGAAATTATATACAAATATTAAAAAAAAAATACAAGCATACGATTATAAAGAAAAAATAAAAAAAATGAAAAGTTAGTTTTAAAAAGGCCCATGGCCGGTTTTGGTTTAAAGAAAGGAAAGTGTGACAACCCTAGGTTTTGGATTTGTCACTTGGTTTTACTTTTAGGTTATTTTATGTGTGCTTACTTGATTTGTGTGATTACGTGTTTATTTTGAGTGATTAAGGTTGGTGTGGTTATCGTTTATGAGTATAGAAGTACTCATAAGTAATCGAGGAACGGTATTTCATGTTCATGAGATTACAAGTTGTGACTATGAAATGAAATGGTGATATTTTGGTGTTTACGTATACGTATAAGTATTATAGTAATAGTATTTTTTTTAGGATTTACGGTTTAGCATTTAGAGGTCTCGGATGAGGTAATTAGTCATATGAATATTTTTCAGGATGGTTTTAAGTCATTTAGGACTTAGTTATAAAGTTTATTTCAAAATTTGAGATTTTTTTTAAAAGTGTATATTTTACGTCTTTTACGGTAAAACGCGTAAAATTGACTAGTTTTACGGTTTTGAGGTTTTGGAAGCTTTAAGAGCTGAAATAAATTAAGGAAATTAAGGTAATATTAATAAGATATTTATTAATAATAAAATAAATAGAAAAACGAATTTTATGGGGTATAGGTCGGTTTAGAAGAGAAAAAAGGAAAAAAGAAAAGATTTATGGTAAGTGGTAATTGGGTTGGACAAGGATTGTTTTGGCTATATAAGGAACCCCCAACACTAAATCAAACACATTTTTTTCTATTCCCTGGAGTTTTAGTCGACCAAAAAGAGGAGGAGAATTAGGGTTCTTCAAATATTTGGTTTTTACATCTTCCATTGAATTAAAGGTAAAACCTTCATAAACCTTTTTGATTAAATTATTTTTATGTTTAATTGATCATCTTATGATGGACTTAGGTTAGGGTTTAATATAAAAACAGTAAATTAATGTTGTATTAATCATAAAATGATGATTTCATAAGTTAAGGCTTGTAATTAGAGGGGTTAGTGTTAATTAATGAGGTTGATTTTGTTAAACCCGTTTTTAAAAACTGGGCAGAATTTTGAGTCAATTGTTTTGATCATATTGGGAGTTCTACAAACTCTTATTTTGCGATCCAGGTATACCTGAAAAGGTAATTGAAGTGGCTTTCCAATGCAAGAAACGAGAACTAAATTGGAGGTCGGGAAGTGGGACAATAACAAGTTACAACAGTCGAAGGTCAAAACAGTTTTGAAGTCAGCCTGTTTTCTTTTTAAGTTTTGGGTTTTTTGGGGTATTTAGGGTTGCATTGGGATCTTCTAACGAACATGAGAGATGGTTTATATATTGTAGTAAGTATATGCACTTGGGCTAAGGTTGTGGTTTAGGGTAAGACCCCTTAATTGTAACAAACTTTTAGTATGTTTAAAATCAGGAAATCTGGAATGACAAAAGTATATATATGTATATCGGGGCCTTAACAGTAGCTTTAAGGTTAGGTCAAGTGGGAGGTTTTAGCCAACATATATAGGGGTATGAATATTCTTTTACATAAACCATGGGTATGTTTAAATAGATGTTTGACTTAAAGTTTTGAGACCTAAAATTGGGACTGTTTTGTGTAAAATATGAACGAGATGGTTATTAAACTTAACCAAGTTAAGGACTTGTTAGGGAAGGGCAATGGGGTGACTAGAGCTTTTCAATGAGGTATTTATATGGGAATAGGCTAGATGTCCATCATAGGTTGATGAGCCATCTTAGTGATTGGTTCATGTATTGATTGCGTGTTTTTGGTTTGTTAACTTGTTGCTAGTGCGAGGACTTGTGAAGAAGCATTCAGGTGAGTTCATAGTCCCATTTTTGCTACGTTGTAAAATGTTTTTCTAGTATGGGATGGAGATGACACTTCTAATGTTCTTAATGATTTAGTACTATGTTTTAAAATGTGTGGACATAAATGTGCTATTGTGTGACTTGCGTGCTTATGTGTTCTTATAGGTGCTTTGATATGTGTTCTGATATATGAATCTTGGTTTGGTTGTGATTGGCTTTGGTATATAGATGTATGGGCGTCTATGGGACCAGTTGTGATGTTTGTGGAGCGTGGGGCACGATTCGTCCTGAGTTCTTGGTTTTGAGTTCTTGGTTCGTGGGGCACGATCCGTCCTGAGTACTTGTGCATCGTCTCTCTGGAGGCAAGATATCTCGACGGGGATATAGTTCATCTTCCACAGGTGGTGTGGGAAAGATCCGGATAGGGTGGTGTGTTCTTGTGTGTGTGACGGGATACTTCTTGATTGTTAATAGTGTGGAGCATTGTTCTTATTGTGTGTTCTTGATTGTTATAATTGTGCTTTGATTGTAGTTATATGTAACATGATTATCACATTATGGTCCATTACTATAAAAAAAATTTCTTCAACTTATTTACAGCGGATGTCAAGGTTTCTTATGATGTTCTAGATAACTTAAACCTATGTTCTCACCAACTTTATGTTGACAGATTTTAGTGTCATTTTCAGGTGAGGTAGTTGTGCAAGATGATGTTAGAAGTGGCTAGAGTATAGAGGCTGCTAGGATTGCATTAGGAGGAATCCCTTTCCTCTTAGATTTTATTTTGTCTTTTAATTAAGTAGACTTTATGGTAGCTATATGTTTGATGTTTGTTTGTTTGTATGTCTTTGGTAAGAGGTAGGCCTGTTACCTACTTACCTAGACGCCTGCATTGTTTGAGATATTGTCATGACATTGTGTCACCTTTTTATGACATTTCTATTTCATTTAGTTAACTCTATAGACACGCTATTGTTGTGATGATATCCATACGTCGCGCCCCATATTCCGCCATGGTGGGGTGTGACGGAATGGTATCAGAGACAATGGTTATAGAGAATTAGGTTGCCTAGTCGCGTAGCCTAGTCTATAGCTTAAGGGTCCCTGCATATAGGCGTCATAGGAGTATGTGTGCATTTTATATTAATTGATGTGTTTGGATGTTATTTATTGCGATGTTTTGACTAGTATGAATTGAACCATAGTTAGTTCATACTTAGCTACATGTTATTTTCTTTTCGAGTTTTGAATAATGCGGGTTGAACTATAGTCATATACACTAGTCATTGTTGGATTTCGTTTAATTATGCTTTCATGTTCTTTATACATTTTGAATTTTGCCTACGTTGGTTCAGCTAGACTACGAGTTTATGAGTTTCCTGCATTGGCTATGTTATTTTAATACATGGATTTTGGATCTTATTTTATGTTGTGGTTATGTGCTTATATGAGTTGTAGGATCTATGTGCTTATTTGAGTTGGTAGACCGATGTGTTATGTGTAGTATTAATTCTTATAAGCGTCATCATAGGAGGGAGTGCATTGGTGAAAGAGGACTTGTATAAGTATGGTGGCCAACATAGTTACATAAGTACCACAACATCAATGGATTCCTGAGTATGGTTGCATGAAAGAGGGTTAATACATCTTTGTATAGTATACGTTGGATGGATTTGAGTGTATGTATGCATATGACTATATATGTATAATTCCCTTCTATTTATCGGTTGTTTTCTTGTGATGGTTTGCTAGCTCGTTCCTCTTCGAGATGTTTAACTTCCGTAATAGCACATTTATCGAGTCCTCATTTCAGGTGTTCGTTTGTACGATACTTTTAGCATAAATGTTACTGAGATAGTTTAAGAATTCCATTGTCTTTGTTTATTTGGGGTAATAAACACTTGGAGGGTTAACATAAAAATGAGTTGGGATGAAATTTGAGAGTTCTTTAGACCTTAGAATACGTGGTTATATTTGATGAGTTTTGATTTATGGTATTATTGAGTAAGACCGAAATCGGGGTGACAGTTTTAAACCCGTCGAGTTATGTGATGGCTCCTAACTTGGTTTCAAGACAGTTCTTGTTTGATGAGTTGCGAGATTTAGTTAGGTTGGTTACATAACTTTATGGTTTTAATAAGTTTCCTCGCGGACGGTTATGGCTCATGTGTTGTTGGTTGAGATTATTTTAGTATAAACTGAGTTCACGTTTGAACGTGAAGGTTTTATCAAAGATATGTATCCTCGTTTGGTTGCTGAGAATAAGTTTGAGTTTGGGAGTAAATCTCGGGACGATATTTCTATTAGGAGGGAGTGATGTGACAACCCTAGGTTTTGGATTTGTCACTTGGTCTTACTTTTAGGTTATTTTATGTGTGCTTACTTGATTTGTGTGATTACGTGTTTATTATGAGTGATTAAGGTTGGTGTGGTTATCGTTTATGAGTATATAAGTACTCATAAGTAATCTAGGGAACGGTTATTTCATGTTCATGAGCTTACAAGTTGTGACTATGAAATGAAATGGTGATATTTTGGTGTTTACGTATACGTATAAGTATTATAGTAATAGTATTTTTTTTAGGATTTATGGTTTAGCATTTAGAGGTCTCGGATGAGGTAATTAGTCATATGAATATTTTTTGGGATGGTTTTAAGTCATTTAGGACTTAGTTATAAAGTTTATTTCAAAATTTGAGATTTTTTTTAAAAGTGTATATTTTACGTCTTTTACGGTAAAACGCGTAAAATTGACTAGCTTTACGGTTTTGAGGTTTTGGAAGCTTTAGGAGCTGAAATAAATTAAGGAAAATTAAGGAAATATTAATAAGATATTTATTAATAATAAAATAAATAGAAAAACGAATTTTATGGGGTATAGGTTGGTTTAGAAGAGAAAAAAAAGGAAAAAAGAAAAGATTTATGGTAAGTGGTAATTGGGTTGGACAATGATTGTTTTGGCTATATAAGGAACCCCCAACACTAAATCAAACGCATTTTTTTCTATTCCCTGGAGTTTTAGTCGACCAAAAAGAGGAGGAGAATTAGGGTTCTTCAAAAATTTGGGTTTTTACATCTTCCATTGAATTAAAAGTAAAACCTTCGTAAACCTTTTTGATTAAATTGTTTTTATGTTTAATTGATCATCTTATGATGGATTTAGGTTAGGGTTTAATATAAAAACAGTAAATTAATGTTGTATTAATCATGAAATGATGATTTCATAAATTAGGGCTTGTAATTAGAGGGGTTAGGGTTAATTAATGAGGTTGATTTTGTTAAACCCGTTTTTAAAAACTGGGCAGAATTTTGAGTCAATTGTTTTGATCATATTGGGAGTTCTACAAACTCTTATTTTGCGATCCAAGTATCCCTGAAAAGGTAATTGAAGTGGCATTCCAATTCAAGAAACTAGAACTAAATTGGAGGTAGGGAAGTGGGTCAATAACAGGTTACAACAGTCGGAGGTCAAAACAGTTTTGAAGTCAGCCTGTTTTCTTTTTAAGTTTTGGGTTGTTTGGGGTACTTAGGATTGCATTGGGATCTTCTCACGAACATGAGAGATGTTTTATATATTGTAGTAAGTATCTGCAGTTGGGATAAGGTTGTGGTTTAGGGTAAGACCCATTAATTGTAACAAACTTTTAGTATGTTCAAAATCAGGAAAAATCTGGAATGACAAAAGTATATATATGTATATCGGGGCCTTAACAGTATCTTTAAGGTCAGGGCAAGTGGGAGGTTTTAGCCAACATATGTAAGGGTATGAATATTCCTTTTACAGAAACCATGGGTATGTTTAAATGGAAGTTTGACTTAAAGTTTTGAGACCTAAAATTGGGACTGTTTTGTGTAAAATATGAACTGGATGGTTATTAAACTTAACCAAGTTAAGGACTTGTTAGGGAAGGGTAATGGGGTGACTAGAGCTTATCAATGAGGTATTTATATGGGAATAGGCTAGATGTCCATCATAGGTTGATGAGCCATCTTAGTGATTGGTTCATGTATTGATTGCGTGTTTTTGGTTTGTTAGCTTGTTACTAGTGCGAGGACTTGTGAAGAAGCATTCAGGTGAGTTCATAGTCCCATTTTTGCTACGTTTTAAAATGTTTTTCTAGTATGGGATGGAGATGACACTTCTAATGTTCTTAATGATTTAGTACTATGTTTTAAAATGTGTGGACATAAATGTGCTATTGTGTGACTTACGTGCTTATGTGTTCTTATAGGTGCTTTGATATGTGTTCTGATATATGAATTTTGGTTTGGTTGTGATTGGCTTTGGTACATAGATGTATGGGCGTCTATGGGACCAGTTGTGATGTTTGTGGAGCGTGGGGCACGATCCGTCCTGAGTTCTTGGTTCTGAGTTCTTGGTTCGTGGGGCACGATCTGTCCTGAGTACTTGTGCATCATCTCTCTGGAGGCAAGATATCTCGACGGGGATATAGTTCATCTTCCACAGGTGGTGTGGGAAAGATCCGGATAGGGTGGTGTGTTCTTGTGTGTGTGACGGGATACTTCTTGATTCTTAATAGTGTGGAGCATTGTTCTTATTGTGTGTTCTTGATTGTTATAATTGTGCTTTGATTGTAGTTGTATGTAACATGATTATCACATTATGGTCCATTACTATAAAAAAAATTTCTTCAACTTATTTACAGCGGATGTCAAGGTTTCTTATGATGTTCTAGATAACTTAAACCTATGTTCTCACCAACTTTATGTTGACAGATTTTAGTGTCATTTTCAGGTGAGGTAGTTGTGCAAGATGATGTTAGAAGTGGCTAGAGTATAGAGGCTGCTAGGATTGCATTAGGAGGAATCCCTTTCCTCTTAGATTTTATTTTGTCTTTTAATTAAGTAGACTTTATGGTAGCTATATGTTCGATGTTTGTTTGTTTGTATGTCTTTGGTAAGAGGTAGGCCTGTTACCTACTTACCTAGACGCCTGCATTGTTTGAGATATTGTCATGACATTATGTCACCTTTTTATGACATTTCTATTTCATTTAGTTAACTCTATAGACACGCTATTGTTGTGATGATATCCATACGTCGCGCCCCATATTCCGCCATGGTGGGGTGTGACAGAAAGAAAAGGAAATTTTGGGCCCAAGCCCATGGTAAAAAGAAAATAATAATGGGACTTAACCCTTCTCCCATAACAGACGAAGAAAAAAAAACATTAGGGTTTCTAGTTGGTGTAGAGTGGCCGCCGGGTTTAGAAAAAAAAAGGGAATTCGGATTCAAGTCTTCATCATAAAATCGTGTGTAATCACCATTGTTTGTTCATCATCATACGGTAATCACCCTCGTTCCTAAATTCTGATAGACCACGATTTGTCATTTGATTTAAAGCTATAAAGATCAAGTCTTAATTATATAATAAAAGGGGGTGTCGGGTGTGCTTTCTTACGAAAACCGAGACCCAAACAGGTCTCGGTGTGTTGTCTTTAGGCCAGCGTGACCCATAAGGGCGGCGTGGTGTTTTCCTTGGCCCAGCCGCGAGCAAAACAACCCCAAACAGGGGGATATATATAAAACGGGGTGTCGGGTTTTGGTTGTGGTTCAAGAAACCGAGACCAAGAGGTCTCGGTGGTCCCTTCTTTGCCCAGTCGTGACCCGTACAGGGACGGCTTAGGGCTGTGTTTCAGCCATCACAGCCAAACAAACCCCATCGGGGGTTAAATTAGTTAAGGGGGTGTTTGGCTGTGTTAAAAACAGTGGGAACATAGTACATAACAGTGGGTATTCATTAAACAGGAAATTAGATGAATAAAATCCATATTAGCGACAAATTTGCGACGCTAAATTCTGTCGCAGTTTAATAGTAACAGTTTTTTCTTGATAGTTTTTAAACAGCAGTTTTAGCGACACTTTTAGTGACTCAAATTCTGTCGTAAATTCATATAGGCAGATTTAATCATAGTTTGTTGATTTGTTTAGTGCGACCGAGACGGGGTATCTCGGTAGGCTCGGGACATAATTATAATAAATAATATGAATATATTTATATTATACCTTTTAATCTAATTGTTTTATAAATGTTTAAAATAATTTTAAATGTATTAAATTAAAACAGTTCTTTAATATATTAAAAGGGTATAATTTTATTAAATGAATTAAACTAATTTGGGAACTTTCTAATTTAAGAAACTTTCTATTTTTTTAGCGGGATACTTAATATAGTATTACTATAGCGTCAGAAATACGCTTGTGCCGTAATTAATAATAGAACGATAATACATTAAAAGGAATTATTATAAGATCATATTTATCAGTTAATATACGTACATAATTTCAGAAATAAAATAAATGAAAAGCCAATAAGATCCGTACATTAAATAAGCGAATATCAGTTTACTTATTCACGTCCCTTATTCATGTAGCTCGCGTGAAATCAGAGTAGAACTTCCGTCAGTTGATCTCGGTCGGTTACTGGACACGAGGTACGGATTTTCCGTCCTTTCAGTAAGGACTTCCTTTCTATGCATGATTAGGATTCCCCGTCTACAGCCAAATTTTTTTCCCCGTATGTGTTTAAGCTTATCAGAAATCATGTTAAAAACGAAATTAGTTGCCTGAGCATTATATACAAGCACGACCAGTTTATGTACTAGTTACGGAGGTACCGTAACCACGGCACTAGAGGCACCGGTGTCGTGACTCACATGGAGGAGAGTGATATCCTACATCGTCTCACTCATGTTCAGTTTGGCCATTTTTATATGTATGTTTAGTGGGGCGTATGGATGCATCCTAGGCTTATCAGTTTACAAGTTACCAGGGTGAATGTGATGTGTGCTCTACATCCTTCACATTGGAGCTGATCCCTCCACCCAGCACAGTATTTGGAGGTCACCCCTCTATAGTTATTTAGAGGTCACCCCTCTACAGCATGACGAGGTCACCCCTCCAGTTATTCATGCACGGTTGTTACAACACGTGACCTATATAAGCTCTGGCAATTAAAATACAGTAAACGCATGTTTTCAGATTTAATGGTTAATAATTCTGTTTCAGTAATTTAAACCAGGTTTCCCAGATTGTATACAGGGTACTACTACATGTTTCATACCAGTCTCATAACTTTATTGTTGGTCATTTATTCCATTTCTTTCAGTACATACTTATCATGCTTTATATCCGTTCACTGAGCGCCATGCTCAGCCGTAATTTCCTTTCATGTTTCCAAACGGCAGGTACACAGCGACGGTCTTAGGACTTCTAAGAGAGTACGTGCATTGGATGGGAGCTATCCAGACTCCTTTATTTTTATGCACACATTACATTAATTTGGTTGTTTGGACACTGTTTCGTCCTTTTCTGTCAGTATTTAAATCATTATATTTTGAGCTTATGTTTGGACTACCGATGTTTGATTCCGGTATTTCCATATGGTCAGTTAATGTTTAATACATTGCCTTGCATGCTTTGAGGACATGCCATAAATACACGTAACGGTCCATTTATCCAAGTGGGGTGTTACAATTATGGTATCAGAGCGCAAGGTTCGACCTGTAGGCTCTAAAACTTGACCTGTGACTAGTGGGTAGTCACCAAGAACTTCCTGTATTTTGGCGTCGTTATCTTCCATGCTACTCATGTATTTTATCAGTCGGATTTTCAAAATTTTGATTAAGTAAACGGTTAGTACAGGACTGGCCATACTTAATCGCATGTGCTTTTCAACGAACTTTTCGTTTTGGTGAACTGACCATACGCGTTCACCCTTGCCCGTTTAAATTTTGTATAGATGAACTGACCATAGGCGTTCATCCTTACTCATGTCAGATTTATGTTTCAGTAAATTGTCATTTTGTGAACTGACCCTAGGCGTTCACCAGTATTCATGTCATATTTTGTTGGCTATGCCTTCATGAATTACACTATGCATATTCAGATTTATTACTCCAGGTTCTGACAGTTTTATCAACTTATCATCTGTTATTTCAGATGCCACCCAGACGCGAAACCGAGAATGATCCTAACGCAACTGCCATTGCTGCTATTGTTCAGGCTGCTATATAAGCCATGTTACCCCAAATTCGTGATGAGATCCGAGCTGAATATCAAAATGGACCTCAGCAGAATAACAACCCTCCTGCTCCACCACCTGCCACTTTAGCCGCTTGGCTAGATTTGTGTAACAAACAGAAACCCCGACTTTTTGAGCACACTGTAGCTCCAACTGACACGGAAGACTAGATCTATCATGTAGAGAAAATTTTTGGGGCTATGGATTGTGGTGATGCTTTCAAGGTTAGGCTTGCAGTTTACAAATTGGAGGGTCCTGCTCTGCATTGGTAGAGGTCTCAGAAACTGTCCAATGAGGGAGATGCTTGGGAGCTTGCATTGACCTGGGCACGTTTCAAGACGATGTTCTATGACCAGTTTTTCCCGCATGCGGAGCAAGCTAAACTGAAGAGGGACTTCCACGTCATTCGTCAGAATCATGGCGAGAACAGTATAGAGTTCATGCACCGATACCTCAGGATGGCTGGATTCTTAGGGGAGGCTGCGGGTACCGCATAGGAGCAAGCAAAGCAATTTTGCTGGGCTCTTCACTCTAGGACTGCAGATAGGCTGGTGAGTGCCACATTCACTAATGTGTCACAAGTAGCAAATGCAGCTCGTGATATTGAGATGCTTTTCGAGAGGGATGAGCTCGAGAATGTAGAGCGTCTGGAGAAGAGGTACATCTCATCCAACATACTTAAACAATTTAACTCCCATTATTACTTGTCAACTTATATGTTATGTCTTATCCAATTATAATCTTACAGACACAGAGGAGGAGACCGATCCCAATCGGCTACTCCACATCAGAACTACAGGAACCACGGTCAGTCATATGACCGTAATCGATCAGATAAGAGGAGTGGTGGTGATAACTACCGCGGCAGCTCAAACTCATCTGGCAACTACAGGTAATTCCTTAAGCTCCGAAAATACTAGACTATCGTGTAAAAGAGAGATTAAATTTTTTTTTGTATATTCCAACAGAGATGCTGGACAGGGGCGTGACCAAAACAACAGAGGTTAGCAGTTTGCCCGACCGGCAAATTCTGGTAATTTTAAATTTCAGCCAAACAGTCTTATTTCAGTTATGTTATCAGAATCGTGACACGTGTTTATCTTCATAAATCAGGTTGTCAGCAAACCAGAGCTGCTTCTACCGGGTATTCTTATCCCACTTGCATCACATATGGGAAGAAACACATAGGACCTTGTCGTCGTGGTACGGGTAGTTGTTACAAGTGTGGTCAGCCAGCCCATTTGAAGAGGGATTGCAAGAGCGGGGATGCTGCCGGTACCTCAGGCCAGATTCCTCAGATTTTACCTCCATCACCACCAATACCACCAACCACTGGTCGTGTCTACACTACTACCCGTGAGCAAGCAAATAAGACCACATGTACCATTACTGGCATTTTGTTTATACACGGACAGTCTGCCTTCGTGCTTTTCGATACAGGCGCCACACACTCAGTTATATCTACTTCATATGCTGCTAGAATAAACATGACCCCTACGCCACTAGACAATGTACTTAGTATATCTACCCCCATGTGAGACTCTGTACTCATTACCCAGGTGTATAAGGATCTCCCTCTTGAGTTTGATGATAAAATCCGTCCAGTTAGTGCCCTTCCTCTAGATATGTGCGAATTCGATATTATTCTAGGTATGGATTGGTTGTCAGTTCATCGTGCCACCATAGATTGTCATGCTCATCGGGTCATCTTTGGTGATGTCCAGACACTAGAGTATACGGGGCTTCCTACCAGGAAAACATGTTTAGATCATTTCAGCTTTACAAGCCCGTACTTTACTATACCATGGTTGTGAGGGTTTCCTAGCTATAGTTCATGACACGACTTCTGAGACACCTTCAATACATGATCAGCCAGTTGTGTCAGATTTTACAGATGTCTTTCTATAGGAACTCCCAAGCTTACCTCCCATACGAGAGATAGAATTTGGTATCGATCTCATTCCAGGTGTAGAACCAGTATCTAAAGCTCCTTACCGTATGGCTCCTGTAGAGCTTAAGGAACTGAAAGATCAACTTCAGGAACTTCTAGAAAGGGGTTTCATTCGTCCAAGCGTGTCACCTTGGGGCGCGCCAGTTTTGTTTGTCAAGAAGAAGGATGGTAGTATGCGATTGTGTATTGACTACCGTGAGTTGAATAAGCTCACTATTCATAACCGTTATCCACTTCCTCGTATTGACGATTTATTCGATCAGCTTCAGGGTGCCAAGCACTTCTCAAAAATCGATCTACGATCAGGCTACCATCATCTGCGTGTAAAAGAGCAGGATATATCCAAAACTGCTTTTCGCACGAGGTACGATCATTACGAGTTTGTTGTTATGCCATTCGGTCTCACGAATGCGCCTGCAGTATTTATGGACTTGATGAATAGAGTCTTCCACGAATTTTTAGACAAGTTTGTGATCGTATTCATCGATGATATCCTTATTTTCTCCAAATCCAAAGATGAACATGAGAATCATCTCCGTACAGTTTTGCAGATTCTCAGATGAGAAAAGCTATATGCTAAATTTTCGAGATGCGAGTTTTGGCTGAATACAGTGGCGTTTCTAGGTCATATTGTTTCTGTAGAAGGAATCACTATGGATCCTGCAAAGGTGGAGGCTATCACCAAATGGCCGAGACCGACATCTGTCACAGAGATACGTTTGGGTTGGCGGGTTATTACCGCAGGTTTGTGGAAAACTTCTCACGTTTGGCGTTACCATTGACGCAACTTATGCGAAAAGGTGAGAAGCTTATATGGACCAAGGAGAGAGAAAAGAGTTTTGAGGAACTCAAGCATCGATTGATCTCAGCACCGATACTTACTCTTCCATCCGGTACAAGTGGTTATCACATTTACAGTGACGCTTTCGGAAAGGGCTTAGGCTGTGTACTTATGCAGCATGGGAAAGTCATTGCCTATGCTTCGCGTCAACTGAAGCCGTATGAGAAAAATTATCCTACGCATGATCTAGAGCTCGCAGCAGTCGTTTTCGCCCTTAAAATCTGGAGGCATTATTTATATGGTGAGTCGTGTGATATCTTCACCGATCACAAAAGTCTCAAGTACATATTTACCCAGCGAGAGCTAAACATGAGATAGAGGCGATGGCTAGAACTACTGAAAGACTATGACACTAATATTCAGTATCTCCCATGTAAAGCAAATGTAGTAGCAGATGCCCTTAGCAGGAAGTCAGGAATGATAAATGGCATCAAAGTTCAGGAAGAGATTATTCGGGACTTAGAGCGGTATGATATTGAGCTCTTAGTACGCGGACAGAGGGGATACTGGGCTAGTCTGAGGGTAGAACCAGATTTACTCTCTAGGATTAAAGCCGCACAAAAGGATGATGGTGAAATCTGGGCGATTATCCAGAACATTGACCAGTAGACTGAATTTGGCATCGATGACGATGGTATCGTATGGCAGGGTACCAAACTCTGCATTCCAGAAGACCCTGCTCTCAGAGAAGCCTTAATGACTGAGGCTCACAGCTCTCCGTTCTCTATCCATCCAGGTTCTACTAAAATGTACCACGATCTTAAGCAGCATTTCTGGTGGAGCGGCATGAAACAGGATGTCACAACTTTTGTGTCTAAATGCTTAACCTGCCAGCAGGTTAAGATAGAGCATCAGCGTACCAGTGGTCTTCTTCAGCCGTTAGATATTCCAATATGGAAATGGGACAAGATCTCTATGGATTTTGTCACTGGACTGCCACAAACTCAGCGGAGACATGATGCAATCTGGGTTGTTGTCGATCGTTTGACCAAGTCGGCACATTTCATTCCTATCCGTAAAGATTTCACAGTCAGTAAATTAGCAGAACTATTCACCAAGGAAATTGTACGGTTACACGGTACACCTTCAGAAATTATATCAGATAGGGACCCACGTTTCACTTCTCATTTCTAGGGAGGTTTGCATAAAGCTTGGGGAACCAGGCTCAAGCTCAGCACAACTTTCCATCCACAGACGGACGGTCAATCAGAACGTACCATCCAGACCTTGGAGGACATGCTACGCGCCTGTGCATTAGAATGGACGGGGCACTGGGATGACTATATTTGCTTGGTCGAGTTTGCCTACAACAACAGTTGGCATGCTAGTATCAAGCGTGCTCCATTCGAGATGTTATACGGCAGGAAATGTCGTGCTCCTATTTGTTGGGATCAAGTAGGAGAACGGTTGATTGAAGGACCAGAATTAATAGAACTGACCAATGAAAAGGTCGCCATTGCTAGGGCAAAACTGCAAGAAGCGCGTACTCGCCAGAAGAGTTACGCCGACAAGCATCGCAGAGATCTATCATTTCAGACTGGGGATCGGGTGTTCCTCAAAGTATCACCCGCACGCGGCATCAGACGTTTTGGCCTCAAAGGCAAGCTCAGCCCTCGTTACATCGGACCGTTCGAAATCCTTGAACGTATCGGTGAAGTGTCATATCGGTTGGCGTTACCACCTCAGCTTTCACACGTCCACAACGTGTTTCATGTATCATTACTCAGAGGGTACAACTATCATGAGCTTCACAAAGTGAATTATCCACTCGATCAGATTCGGGAGGATCTATCTTATATTGAGGAACCCAAAGCAGTTTTAGATCGCCAGGATCGAGTTATGAGAAGGAAGACCATTCCTTTCGTCAAAATCCTATGGAGGAACCATACCGAGCGGGAGGCCACTTGGGAAACAGAGGAGTCTATACGGACTTCTTATCCTCACTTTCAGTTTTGATTCGGGTATGTCTTTTCAGTTTTTAATATCCTCATATTAATAGCATTTTCAACTTTTACCCCAGTCAGCTTAAATACCCTACAATTCGGGGACAAATTCTTCTTTTAGAGGGGAAGAATTGTAAAACCCAATACGGCCGTATCCTTAATTCGGGGACGAATTATTCTTTTAGAGGGGAAGAATTGTAAAACCCGTATTTAAATCAGAATGTAAATACGCGGTTTAATTATTTAAACTATTTACGTAGTAATTATGGACGAGAACAAACGCGGGAAATTATATACAAATATTAAAAAAAAATACAAGAAGATTAAAAAAAAAATAAAAAAAATGAAAAGTTAGTTTTAAAAAGGCCCATGGCCGGTTTTGGTTTAAAGAAAGGAAAGAAAAGGAAATGTTGGGCCCAAGACCATGGTAAAAAATAATAATAACGGGATTTAACCCTTCTCCCATAACAAACGAAGAAAAAAAAACATTAGGGTTTCTAGTTGGTGTAGAGTGGCCGCCGGGTTTAGAAAAAAAAAGGGAATTCGGATTCAAATCTTCATCATAAAATCGTGTGTAATCACCATTGTTTGTTCATCATCATAAGGTAATCACCCTCGTTCCTCAATTCTGATAGACCACGATTTGTCATTTGATTTAAAGCTATAAAGATCAAGTCTTAATTATATAATAAAAGGGGGTGTCGGGTGTGCTTTCTTACGAAAACCGAGACCCAAACAGGTCTCGGTGTGTTGTCTTCAGGCCAGCGTGACCCATAAGGGCGGCGTGGTGTTTCCTTGGCCCAGCCGCGAGCAAAACAACCCCAAACAGGGGGATATATATAAAACGGGGTGTCGAGTTTTGGTTGTGGTTCAAGAAACCGAGACCAAGAGGTCTCAGTGGTCCCTTCTCTGCCCAGCCGTGACCCGCACAGGGGCGGCTTAGGGCTGTGTTTCAGCCATCGCAGCCAAACAAACCCCATCGTGGGTTAAATTAATTAAGGGGGTGTTTGGCTGTGTTAAAAACAGTGGGAACTTTACCAAAACGGTGGGAACATAGTACATAACAGTGGGTATTCATTAAACAGGAAATTAAATGAATTAAAATCCAGATTAGCGACGCTAAATTCTGTCGCAGTTTAATAGTAACAGTTTTTTTGATAGTTTTTAAACAACAGTTTTAGCGACACTTTTAGTGACTCAAATTCTGTCGCAAATTCATATAGGCAGATTTAATCATAGTTTGTTGATTTGTTTAGTGCGACCGAGACGGGGTATCTCGGTAGGCTCGGGACATAATTATAATAAATAATATGAATATTTTTATATTATACCTTTTAATCTAATTGTTTTATAAATGTTTAAAATATATTTTAAATATATTAAATTAAAATAGTTCTTTAATATATTAAAAGGGTATAATTTTATTAAATGAATTAAACTAATTTGGGAACTTTCTAATTTAAGAAACTTTCTATTTTTTTTAGCGGGATACTTAATATAGTATTACTATAGCGTCAAAAATACGCTTGTACTGTAATTAATAATAGAACGATAATACATTAAAAGGAATTATTATAAGATCAGATTTATCAGTTAATATACGTACATAATTTCAGAAATAAAATAAATGAAAAGCCAATAAGATCCGTAAATTAAATAAGCGAATATCAATTTACTTATTCACGTCCCTTATTCATGTAGCTCGCGTGAAATCAGAGTAGAACTTCTGTCAGTTGATCTCGGTCGGTTACTGGACACGAGGTACGGATTTCCCGTCCTTTCAGTAAGGACTTCCTTTCTATGCATGATTAGGATTCCCCGTCTGCAGCCAAATGTTTTTCCCCGTATGTGTTTAAGCTTATCAGAAATCATGTTAAAAACGAAATAAGTTGCCTGAGCATTATATACAAGCACGACCAGTTTATGTACTAGTTACGGAGGTACCGTTACCACGGCACTAGAAGCACCGGTGTCGTGACTCACATGCAGGAGAGTGATATCCTGCATCGTCCCACTCATGTTTAGTTTGGCCATTTTTATATGTATGTTTAGTGGGGCGTATCGATGCATCCTAGGCTTATCAGTTTACAAGTTATCAAGGTGAATGTGGTGTGTGCTTTACATCATTCACATTGGAGCTGATCCCTCCACCCAACACAGTATTTAGAGGTCACCCCTCTACAGCATGACGAGGTCACCCCTCCAGTTATTCATGCACGGTTGTTACAACACGTGACCTATATAAGCTTTGGCAATTAAAATACAATAAACGCATGTTTTCAGATTTAATGGTTAATAATTCAGTTTCAGTAATTTAAACCAGGTTTCCCAGATTGTATGCAGGGTACTACTACATGTTTCATACCAGTCTCATAACTTCATTGTTGGTCATTTATTCCATTTCTTTCAGTACATACTTATCATGCTTTATATCCGTTCAATGAGCGTCATGCTTAGCCGTAGTTTCCTTTCATGTTTCCAAACGGCAGGTACACAGGGACGATCTTAGGACTTCTAAGAGAGTACGTGCATTGGATGGGAGCTATCCAGACTCCTTTATTTTTATGCACACATTACATTACTTTGGTTGTTTGGACACTGTTTCGTCCTTTTCTTTCAGTATTTAAATCTTTATATTTTGAGCTTATGTTTGGACTACCGATGTTTGATTCCGGTATTTCCGTATGATCAGTTAATGTTTAATACATTGCCTTGCATGCTTTGAGGACACGCCATAAATACACGTAACGGTTCATTTATCCAAGTGGGGTGTTACAATTTTCTCTTACATAAATGTATTTGAGAACGAGACTTATTTATAAATCGAATTATTTTAAAAGCTCAAACCTCTATAAACATTCACAAACCTCACACCAAACATACCCAATATAATCCAAAAACCATCACACTTCATCACTCAAGTTATAAAACACCATTAATTTACATTTAACCTAATAAAATATAAGTAAAATATAAAATGTTTTTAGCATAATAACCGTGTTCGCATAAACCAGTGGACCGATGATCAAAATCGAGAAAAAAGGTTGATCAAAGCCTAAACCAATGTATAGTTAGTCGAGTTCAATTCGATTTTTCAGTTCAAACTAATCCGTAGTCTATAATTAAATAAGAGAAATACTAAATCTACATAATATTTAAAAAAAAATCCACATAATGATGTGGCATGAAAAAATTGGTCTTATCTTTTATTGTTTTGTTTTTTTTCATATATTTATATCCATAAATGATACTCATCATTATATGGATTACATTTTGTAAAAATTTTATGAGTGTAACATTCCTTGATTTGGCAAGTTGGCAATAGTTAGGATTTGTGGGCTTAAAGTGTTGGGTTAAAAACATGAACATTAAAGTCCTTAGCAACATAGCCCAATCCAACCCAATAAATTTTTAGAAACACAGCAAAAAAAACAAAAGAAAGAAAAAAACAGACACCATAGTATTCGATTATCCCATCTCCATCAGCCGTCTATCTTCTTCAAACAGGTAACCCCTCTTTAATTTGCTTTTTAATTGTTTCATATTTCTTAGTTGGTATTAATTTGTTATTGTTTTTTTTTTTTTTTTTACTTTTAATCTGTTTTCTAAGTTTTTTTTTTTTTTTTTTTTTTTTTTTTTCTGAAGATGTTTCATTGATTTTATAAAATAGTCGAAATATATGTTTGAACATAAGTCTAGACCCCGTAAATAATAAGCTAATGTTTTCAGTTGGGTCATTTTGTTTTCTTAAAGTAAGAATGTTGCAACTTAGAAATGATCTTTTCCACATCCGTGATTTATAGAAAATGAAATGTATGCCCCATTTCGTATTATACGACAACTGCCCTATATTCATTGTTACCTGAAATGATACGTATTTCCCATTTCTTGAAATTATTGTACACCATTACAATGCTTTGTGGTTGCAACCCAAATCACGTATTGCAAGTAGCAACTTATGATGAACCAGTAAGGTTTTGGTTTATGGTAGAATTTTCAAGTATGTGTTTTTAATTGTTGGAAATATATATTATTATTTCAGCTCAATTCGTTTTGACCCCGTTGCCCATTATATTCGAATCACCGTCTTTAGCCTGGTGCCCCCACGTTTCCTGATTCGTTGTCCCAAACATAAACACTCAACACATTTCAACTATGTGCACGCTATGAATCGGATGTTTAGAATATCTGATATTGCAGCAGTAAAATCAGAGCTGCTGTATTGCCACCGTCGATTCTCTATACCCAAACCCCTAACAAGGATACCCTCTTCAACCCGATGGGTATCTACTGACGAATCTCAATCTTTATCATCTAAAGCTATTGGAGACTTGTACGGGCAGTTCGCTGATAAATGGGTTTATGCCGAGGTGCGTGCTAAAGAAGAGTTGATCCATAAAGTTTGTGTTTTTCGAGATGAGTTGTTGAAGAACGTGAAAGAAGATGAGGATAGTGTTGAAAATTTGTTGGAAGTTGAGGGCTGGAAGTTGTTCAAGATATATTCCGATGGGGCTGCTATGCTTGAGCTTCTCAAGTTATTGGAACCGTCTCCTAGTTTGGCCATCAAGGTAATATATAACTCTGTTTTACTACTTATTTGTATTTATATAATGTATGAATTAGCTCAAGTTACTGGAATTTAATATGCCCGAAATCAGTTTTTTTGCAATAAGGGAGTGTTTGTTTCAGCCTATATAGTGGGCTTATGGCTTATCTGGTTTTCGGCTTATGATTCATAAGCTCACTTTTTGTGGCTTATTCTGAAACTTTTCGGCTTTATATAAGTTTATTATGTCATAATAAGCTTATAAATGCCTAAAAACCTCTAAACAAGCAACAAAAGCGAGCTTATGAAACATAAGCCGAAAACCAAATAAGCTATAAGCCCGCCATATAAGCCGAAACAAACACCCCCTAAGATAGATAATTTGATGGAAGTAGTAGTAGTAGTAGTTAGTTGGATTATAGCACCCGCATTTCAGTGTTTGTCAAATAAAAAAAAATGTATTGTTTGAGTAGTATAATTGTTGTTAAAAGCACTTCATTTAAAGTAGGCCAACATGTTTTTTTTTTTTTTTTTACTTAATTATGATTGCCTTTTTTAATAAAGGAAAGAATTGATGAAAATTCGTTGCACGCTCGTTTACAAAAAAAATTGTTCTTGTTGAAGAGAAATTGTTAGCAATTGGGGCTTGTTTAGAGTAATCAAAGATTGACGTGTTCTTAGAGTGTCTAAGCAATTTTGAATCGAATAGAGTGTATCTAACAACAGTCCCAGGATGAGTTTTTTGGTTGGTACGATCATGTTTCTTTAGCTTACCTGAGCTTTCCCAGATAAATTTAGTGGATATGATGGTGGGTATGATGGCTTCGATGATAGATATGGCCCTGGTCCCATTAGTGCATCTGGGTTCCTTGTAATAGTTGATGGCTTTAGTAGGTATCATCCCTGGGGAGCCTGGAAAAGCTGATGGTTCGGTATGCTCCCTATACGGTAAGAGATTTTGGTTTTGCGGCTTGTGCACTTTTTGTGATTGTGGGCTGCTTCTTCTAGGTGACAGTTTTAAGGCTTGTTTTAGCATCAGGTTGAGTTGCCTTCAAAGTCTTGGATCGCGGTTGTGGCTTTTCAACCTTAGTGCGTGAACGAGCAGCAGGTATTGCAGATTGGGATTTTCGAGTTAAGTTAGCGCTAGAAGAAATGGGACCCGGTGGAGGTTTAGCAGGTGATGCTCCTGTAGGTCTTGGTGTTGGGGTTGATGGCCATGACTTGCTTGTAGCAGGCAAGACGGTTTAGTTGTAGTTGTTTTCTTCACAACAGAAGCTTTTGGGTCTACCTTTTTTATGTTTGGTAACTTGATCGTGTTCTTTTGAGAACTTTGGGGTTTAACTTTATTCACGGTTGTTTTTTCCTACTAACATTGCTCGTGATAGGGGAAGTTATTTCGGCTTTTCTCTTGTCAAGAACTTTTTCCATCTCCTTAAGTTGGGATTCTTTTTCAGCTTTCTTTCCAGTGGCTTCCTTTCTAAGCTTTTCGTCCCTTTTTACTTATAACTATCACAAAATCCACCTCTTTGTTCCTTTAGTTGACTCTTACTTTTGCTATTATCATTGGTCACACCATGACGTCTTACTGGCTTGTTTTGCATCATTTTCTTGAACAACTGGTTTAATTCTGCTTCCTTTTGTTGATTCCATTCAATAGAGGCAGGATGCTTTTCATAGCTTGCATCTCTTTCATCATCTGAATACTCATTTTTCAAGTTTAATATACCCATAGTACCCTTTTTGGACAAGGATGATTCGACGTTTTCTACAGTGTCATAAGAAGTTTGACTTGCAGAAATTTTTGTACAAGACTCTGCACTAACACCTGGTGCATCATCATTGCGAGTGATTTGAGAAGTTTCATTAGGACTTTCACTCATTCCTGATCTCCATCTTCTTAGTACAGCTTTGTTTGCAACAGGCGCGGTCGGCACCGGCTTTGGCTTCTCGGTTTCCTCAATTTTATCTCTCTGTTTATTCTCAAATAGACTAATTTTATCTTGTATCGGATGTTAGCGAGTCTTCTTTCTCTTCACTACTGGGACCAGTGGCATCTCTTTGAGTTCCGCCTTATCTCTACTAGGATAATAACCGTGACTTTTAATACTTACTGCGGCTGACTTGTGTTGGCCGGTTTGTCCAATTTGGACTCGTCTCATTGGAGATTGATGTAGCGTAAAACTAGGATAGATAAATTGAATCTGTTGATTCCAAAGAATGCCAGAAACAATCCTTCCAACTATCGTTGATTCAAAAAGAATACCGATAATCAGGTAACTCCAACAATCGTTGATTCAACGAATACCCGATTATTTGGATGAAATCAAACAATAAACCCTAACCTGGATTTAAGTTGATTAACAGAGACTAAAAAGTCATATTTTTTATTCATATCTCAATAATAATTCTTACAATAAAACCAAAGTCCTAATTTTATAGGAAAACTAAACTTAGAGAAAAAGAAAACAATATTCTTCCTAGAAAACACAAAATAAAAACATTAAATAAAAGATATCACAAAATAAGAAAACTAAATAAAAGATGTCACAAAATAAAACTAAATAAGAATTTTATTCTTATGCTCCTCCATCATTCTCCCTCACTTCAAAAAACTCGTCGAGTTTGTCTCACCCGTCTCTTGTACTCGTAGCATCCAAATTTGTATCCCTTGCATCAAATTACCTTTTTTTAAAATGAATCGACCTCTAACCTTGATCGTCTTAAAACCCAACTTGTCAACCATGGTAGTTTGGATCATTGGAAAATAAATATTGTTAGCAACAACTACACTGTCTTCAATGTTGTCTTCTTTCTCACCAAATTCTTCTTTTCCGATAAATCTTTCTTCTTCCCCAATGACATCTTCAATATCAATATCATAAACTAGCATAGATTCTTCTTCATATTTATCATCATCAAATATTGGAGGTCCTTAATAATCATCACTAGCCTCAACATAATCATTCCATTCATCAAAAGATAAACCATCACTCTCAAAAAACGGATATCCTAACATCGTAATCAGGAAATTCGGCTCTTGATACCAACTGATGTAGCGAAAAACAAGGATAAATAATTGAGTCTGTTGATTCCCAGGGAATACCAGAAACAATCAAAGATAGATAAATTGGATCTATTGATTCCAATGAATACTAGAAACAATTTCTTCCAAAAATCGTTGATTCAACGAATACCGATTATTAGGTTGAAAATCAAACAATAAACCCTAATCTTGATTTATGTCAATTAACAGAAGACATTTTTTTTATTAATCACTGAATAAATTATAATAACCCAGCCTTACATTTATAAGAGAACTAAACTTGAGAAATAAGTTAACAAATTATTCTAGAAAAATAAAATAAGGAAACTCAATAAAAGACAAAGACATAAAAAATAATATCTATATAATCCTCTGCATCATTTTTTCGCTACATCAGAGATGCTGACCTTCTAGGCATTGCAGATCTTGCAATTGTTCTGCTTCTTTCAGCAGATGGTTGGTCTTCCTCACTTCACTATCTGTTGAGCTTTGCCGTTCAATCTGTGCAGCTTTTGCTTGAGAGACCATATCTTACAGGCGAATTCAGTTGCAAGGAAGAAATTAAGTGAAATCGGAGATATATTTGTTATAAGCAAGTACAGTACAGTTACCGCATATTTTAAGATGGCCTTAGTTTTATACTTCTTGGGTTTATAGTCGTATCAATAATATGGAATGATCAAGCAGCAAATGATCTAATAAGTTGACCATCATATATGGAACACTTACAGAGATGGTAATGCTGTAGACTTGTTTATAGTTTGTCATTTGATTTTCTCAACTCTCATTTAGCATCTCATATATTCTGTGTATCAAAAAGTAAGACCTATAAATAGGATTATCTACACATATTGTTGCAAGGAATTGTATCAAAAGAAGATATCATGTGGTGCTCGAAATCGTGAAATTGGGGTAAAGAAAATGGTGTTACACGTGTTATGCCTAATTTTCTTCGACAAATTAAAAATGCCGATGTTGAAATTTGATGTAGAGTGATGAGTCACTTAAAGTAGCAAACCTTAGCTTGCCTGAATTACATTTACTGAAGAAAAGTTCTGGAATGAACACATAGTCCACTGGCTATGTATGTGCAATTGTGGACACCCTGAAAATAAAAAATTATTTCTTTCAGTGTAGTAAAAAATACAATTTAGTTTTAATTTATGCTCTATTCTGTAATAGTTGTGGTGTATACCCAAATAGAAGTTCTTGTATTTATTAACTTACTCTGTAAATCCGTAGGTTTTCAATTGGAGAAGGAGACAAGAAGATAACACAAGGCCAATGTCATCAGAAGAGTATGCAAAAGGCATTAAAATCGCCGGTAGAATGAAGAATGTAGATCTAGCTGTTGAAATTTTCATGGAAGCTGCAACCAAACGGCTAAAAAACACCTCCATTTACAATGCGCTCATGGGCGCTTATATGTGTAATGGCCTGGGTGAAAAATGTCAATCGGTTTATCATGATTTAAAGCAAGATATCAGTTGTTCCCCCACAACAGTTACATTCAACATGCTCATTTCAGTTCACGGCCATAGGGTTCTTATTGATCAAATGGAAGCAGCGTTCCAAGAAATGAAAAACTTAAATATTTCCCCTGATTTGACCACATACAATAATATGATTGCTGGTTATCTCACTGCATGGATGTGGGATAGTATGGAGAATACTTATCGTATGATGGAGACAGGGCCTGTACGTCCGAATCTTGATACACGCCTGCTAATGCTTCGTGGGTATGCACATTCAGGTAATTTGGAGAAAATGGAAGAGATTTATAATATGGTGGGACCACACGTTCATGAAAAGCATATACCTTTAATTAGAGCTATGATATGTGCATACTGTAAAGGTCCTTATAAAAATAGAGTTGAAAGGATCGAGGAACTAATGAGGCTAATCCCCAAGAAAGAATACCGACCTTGGTTAAATGTGTTAATTATTAGAGTTTATGCACAAGAGGATCTGGTTGACCAAATGGATAAGTCAATAGACGAGGCGTTTGAGCATAACACCAGTATTAACACTGTGAGAATTATGCGTGCTATTTCCACAGCTTATATTCGGAACAATGCAGTGGACAAACTGGCGACATTTGTAACGCGTGCTGGGGATTCGGGATGGAGAGTGTGCCGCTCGATGTACCATGGATTATTGTGGATGTTTGCCTCACATAATCGTATAGATGAAATGGAGCAAGTTCTTGTTGAGATGGAGAAGTTTAGATATGGGTGCTCAAAAAGAACGTTTGTTATATTGTACAAGGCCTATTCAGAACAGGAAGAAAGATATCGACATAAATTATATAGGGTGTTAGGGTTGATGTGCAAGCACGGATATGGAGTTCCATCATAGCAGATATATCAATGTAGCATATGAGAGAGATGCCATGGAGCGATTATTGTGCCATCTGCAAATTAGTCTAACAGCGGTATGTTTTATAAATGCATTTTCATTTATCAATCTTCTTGCAGTCTTTGGTTGTGTACAATTTGTAGGTGTGTACGTGTTATACATCATATATGGACTCTTGCCTTCTGTATGTTTTAAAACCCAACCCATCAGGTCATGTTGGTCTCATAAACACTCAAAGTTTCTAAGACCTGTACTAGGCTTCAAGCTGTTTAGCATATCACCTTATTAGTGTTCGGGATATCATTCCTGGTCCAGTTGTGAATCGTCCAAAAAGTTGAGCCAACCATAGTGAATGAAACCCGCAGGTTAGACCTGAGGGGTTTAAGAAAAAAAAATTACACGTGTCCCTTAGAGGAAAAAAAGAACATAAATTTGCATTTACAATGTATTGGGCAAATAACAAGGTTCACTTTTTCTGTACAAACACTTTTCCTAAACTATATGTTGCAGTTACTTGTTATTATATCCTTAAGTATGTTGAATTTGTGGTATGAGAAATGCTAAAATAGAAAATTGTGTCCATTTAACTCATTTTGTGGGTTCCGCCTATACCTCTTAATATGGCATAGGACCCATATTTGAAACAATAGCATATCTTCGATACTGTTTATTGTTGATGATTGGATTATATACTTGCTAAATTTCATCTGTTTTCTAGGAGTTCATATTTTTTCCCAAGTACAAGTTACGGCATGGAGGACACACCAAGGTTTTACGAATCCTTGAATAACGTACATTTGAAAGCGTGATTAAAAGGGCTTTAAAGTGTTATAAGTTGCAACTACACTTTTGCATCAAAGTTCCCTTAATTAGTTCACTCTTGGTTTCCATTTATGGGAAGTTTTGTGGTAGTAATTTTTTTGATACAATATGCACATTGTTAATGATCCTAAGTAGCATGCCTCATTTACTAACAACCTGTCATACAAATGTTATCGTACCCATATTGTACTTGCAGTAGTAGTTCTTGTTTTTGCTCTTAGCAAATTAGTTTCATGCAGATTGCAGAATTCTGTAGCGATTTCTAGTTAGAACGTTTTTTGGCTTGTGCATTTTATCGTATGGTGCGGCTTCCTAATTGGCCTCATCTTCTTAGAGCTCTTAATATTCATCTTCTAAAGGATTTATAATCACTTGATTGTTGTCGGTGATTTGTGATTATTGACTGTTCTTTTAACATATTCGCTTTATCCTCGCAAGTATTACCTGCAAAAAATAATTGTTTTGGATATTAAAGGCGTGTTGGCTTTTCACTGTCAAAATCAAAAACCGTAATTTGTTAAAATCATTAGTTGTATAGCTATGACCGTTTAGTTCAAGACTTGTGTGTTTCCCATAGGTTAAGAAGCTTTTGATCTGTATACTAAAATGTTGATCAGGAAACTTAAGCCAGACATCGAAACATATGAAGTTGTAATCGAAAAGCTTTGTGAATATGGTAGAACATTAGTATCAGAAAAGATAATCAATGATATGATCTGTGTAGGAGAGCAACCTATCAAGGTGATATTTAGCTCACTCGTTAGTTGGTATCGTTCTGAAAGAAATTATGGCAAGGCTTCTGAGCTTTTACAAAGGATGTAATAGTAGTTTGGGTACAAACCAGACTTTGACACTCACTAGTCTCTTGTAAGCACTTTAAGCAGATTTAGTGGTAGAGATAAAGACAACAAATCGTAGTAATTTTCTGTCAATACTTCTTTCGGGAAGAAGGGCTTGGATCCAAAATCAAAGTAATTAAATTGCAGGTAATCTTCGGTTAAGCTGATTCATATTATGAAAGTACCCCATTTGAGATTACACTTTTATAAGACATTTAATTGTTGTCATAGAAGTGACCTATCTGAGGTTTAGTGGTAAAGCTATGCTGTCTATATCTTAGCTCACCCGCACCCTTGCCGGAGGGATTGTGTATAGTTGTTGGTGGTTGTCAATTTGTCATACAGTAGCTGTTGTCTCAATCTTAATCAACTTAATGGTAGCTGATTGAGATATAACATGAGTCGTTGTCTGGGCTTGATGTCGCTGAAGACGGTTTACAAAGGGAACCTAAGATCCCCGAATGGATCATGATCAATACCAGTTTAGTACAAAAACATCAACATGAATTGCATTTTTTTTATAATGACATGGATTTGCATAGTGTAATCCTACTGTATTATTTTTCAGGTAAATAAGTAACTATACAGTGGTTGATTATGCAAATATGTTGTGCAACTCTATTACAAACTGAGTTGAATAAAATAAAATTGGGTAACCATGGTTTCCGACCTTTTGGCCAGATAAAAATTAAGGGATCACCTTTCCTTAGACCTGGTAAGAGAAGGTAAACCCATTAATTGAAAATGTAAATTTAACTGTCACTTATAACTAGGCAATCAGTTGCTTATTGTTCCGATAGCTGCATAGCATACTTGGTTCTTTCCACCGGTCTTATTCTCTTTGGAATAGTTTTCCTTAGCATATTATGGAGAATTGGATATTGATTCGAGCAAGTTGTTTGGAGAGGAAATAGCAATTCTTCGATAGGTGGGATCATAAATTTGAAAGCCAGGTTCTATAAATTAAATGTTAGACAACTTTATCTTGATTTCAGTATGCTTGAATCCTTATGATGAAACCGATAACTAAATCAATCTGAAATTAGGTAGTAACGAGTTGAACATGTAGCCCGATATCACCGTGGTAACTGTTTTAATTTGTTTGCAAACTGATGGTCCAGCCTAGTATATACGTTGTGAAACGTTTAATACATTACAGCTTACAAGTGCTAAATAAGGTTTTGAAACCGTACCAAAAAATAACAGTACAGGGTTATCCAGTACTTGACCAAACCCTCAACGACGATTTGCATCATAAGGGTGTCTTCGCCTCATAATCATCGAGGTCCTATACTTGGTCGATTGTAATACTAGTTTAGTATTACAATCGAGCAACTAAATTTTTTGTAAGAAAAACACAATCATTCTAACTTTGTGATGGAGAATTCTTAGTATTACAATCGAGCAACTAAAAACTTTTACTGCTGGCACAGAATTAGGTCTCCTGGTTAAGCGGGGTGAGCATGGTTCGGTTTTTGTATAAAACCGAAACCGAACCAACAAATTTCGGTTTCTGATTTTTAGGAACCATTCGGTTTCGGTTTTGTGTCGGTTTGGGTTTTTGGTTTTCGATTTACTTTCGGTTTGGTTTTTTGATTTTTTCGGTTTCTATATGATTTATCGAACTTCGCTTTTACAAGTTGATTTTAATATACCATAAACCGACACGTTAAAAGCTTTAAATAAACAATAACAAGAAGCACAACATTAACAATAAAGGAAAAATATCATATAAAATACTAAAAAATCATTTATGTGTATAAATCAACACAATAACAACGATAAAAACCTAATTAAAAAAACAATCGAGAAGAAAACTTATTATTTAGTCATGTTCAATAAGCATATGAAACAATGATTAGTTATTAAACATGATATAATGAATCTAGTGTAGTATATTTATCGTCCATTAGCTTCGACGTGAACTCATGGGCGGAGCCACATAGGTGCCCGGTGTGGCACGGGCTACACCCTTTTTGAGGCCATGTAGTGTAAATTTTTTTGAAAATTGTCGATTTTTGATTTGTGCAACCCCAAATTTATATGATGCAACGTGAGTTTGTGCAGTAATTTTTAATGGTACACTTTTTGTATAGCGCAAAATTAGATACAAAGTAAAATTTTTAAAAACCCACTAAACCCAAATATATTAAAACTAATATACAAGAGACACCAAATTAAAACTAAAATCACCATACTCCATCTCTATTCAATTAAACTAAAACCACCGTATATCTATTCTGTGTGCCATCCGCCATCTCAATTCAAATCATAATCTTTGGAGATATCAATTTAAAATAACATTTATTAATTATTATTAATTGTAATGGTGCTACTTTTATGCATATCATTTATATGAATAGTGTGCTTAGGTCATTAGAAACAATATTTTATGGAATGGATTGATGATGAAGAGTTTTTAATTTTATGTATATCACTTGCAATTGTTTTTGTGTCTGGTTCAATATAAAAAAAGTTGTTTTTGTGTATGGTGTTATTTTAATCATTTAAACATTTAAATGATTAATTGTATTATTATAGCTTATTTTTATTTTAAACATTTTGTACAGAAAATATGGAAAGATATAAAAAGCTTTGGGAAAATGTTCCCACTTGTAGCAAAGGAGATTCAGTTGAACAGCATACTCCACAACCTATTTCATCGGAACCTACTTCAGGTCCTTTCGCACTAATTAGTATAAAATTAGATGATCTTCCTTGGGATCCATCAGACAGGCCACTTATCTATAGTTATGACCCTAACATAGTAGAGGAAATAAGGAGAATGTATTGGGATAGAGGTCCTTGTCGACCAAAGGGCCATAAGTTTCCAACAAAAATGGTCGGGTTTAAGAAGCGAAGTTTTGTTGTCACTTGGTTCACTGAGTTTCATTGGTTATAATATAACATAAAAAGAGACAAAGCATATTGTTTATGTTGTTATTTGTTTAGAGATCTTGGCACGGGTGATGCTTTTACGGTACAAGGGTTTGATAGTTGGAGTAAAAAGACGAGTTTGAAAAAGCATGTAGGCGAACTCAATAGTTTTCACAACAAAGCACTTCAAAAATGTGAAATTCTAATGAAGAAAAAACAATCTATTTCTCTTGCCTTCCATGAGCAGACGGAACAAGAGATGAGCGATTATCGTATTCTATTGTGTCTATCTAGTAAGACTTGTAGATTCTTGCTAAAAGGTGGATGTCTTTTTCGTGGTCATGATGAAACTATAAGTTTTTTGAATAGAGGTCTTTTTTGGAATTGTATCATTTGCTTGCAAATGAAAACGAGGAAACTCGAATGGCTGTAGCACGAGCTCCATTGAATTGTACCTTAACATCTCCACAAATTCAAAAATAAATATGCGAATGTTTTGCCAAAGAGGTACTTGATTTCATTCTTGAAGGTATTGGTGATGATGTGTTTTCCTTATTAGTTGATGAGTCCAGTGACGTATCCAAAAAGGAACAAATGGCAATGGTTTTTCGATATCTCGATAAACATGGAGTTGTTCAAGAGAGATTTGTTGGGATTGTTCAAGTGAAAGAAACTTCTTCCACCACTCTTAAATCTGCCATTGATTGTTTCTTCACAAAAAATAATTTAAGTTTGAAACAGGTAGCTATCTAGTTTTACAATTTATCTATGAAATTAAAAATTATAAATTTTAATCCTTCATTACTTTATCTCTTTGTAATTATTATTAAATTTTGAAACGGTTAAGAGGCCAAGGTTATGATGGAGCAAGTAATATGCGTGGCGAGTAATGGTTTAAAAGCTTAGTGTTAAAAGATAATAGCTCGGCACATTATGTGCATTGCTTTGCACACCAACTTCAGTTAGTGGTTGTAGTGGTTGCAAAAAACCATGATGGAGTTATGCAGTTCTTTGAAAAGCTAATGTGTGTGGTCAATGTGGTTGCATCTTCATGTAAAAGTAAAGATATGATTCGAGATAATTACAAGCAAAGAATAGAATCAGAACTTAATGAATGTGTAATAGAAAGTGGAAATGGGAAAAATCAAGAGCTCTCGCTTACTCAACCTGGTGATGCACGATGGGGTTCGCATTATAAAACAATTGTGAGATTGTTTTCTTTGTTTCCTGAGGTTCTTAAGGTGTTGAAATATGTGGAAAAAGATGCTCTTGATGGCCGAAATCGAAATCAAGCAACTGGTATTTTATCATATTTTAAAAAGTTTGAGTTTGCGTTTTATTCCCACTTGATGGAGCACATTTTAGGAATCACCGATTTATTGTCGAAATCTCTTCAAAAACGAGATCAAAATATTGTAGAAGCGGTTTCAATGATAAAAGGAACAAAACAAGCATTGGTAAGACTTAGAACAAGTGGGTTTGATGCATTTTTTAAGACAGTGACTTCTTTTTGTGAAAAACATGCTATTGTAGTATTGAAGATGGATGAAATTTGTGTTACTAAAAGAAATCGAGTAGTTGGCATAAAGAATTGACAGTATTTTGAGGTAGATATATTTAACATGGTTTTGGATATGCAGATACAAGAGTTTGGAGATCGATTTGGTGAGATAAGCACTGACTTACTTATCAATATGTCAGCTTTAAGTCCATGTGATTCATTTTCGATGTTTGATCCATCAAAGCTAATTACTTTAACTGCCTTTTATCGAGATGATTTTACGGATGCGGATAGGTTTTCTCTTAAGCGGGAACTTGATCTCTACTATGAGACCGTGATTCATGATACGGACTTTAGGAAGTTGAAAGGAATTGCCGATCTTGCTACATTGATGGTGACACGAAAGAAGCATATGTCTTTTCCTTTGATATATAAGTTATTGAAGCTTTCTCTACTCTTACCTGTGGCAACCGCAACCGTAGAAAGATGTTTTACGACCCGGCCTAGCCATACACCCAGACAAAAAACATCTTAGACTGTCTACTTTTAATGTCTCACCGAAAAACAATATAACATCTCTAGTGAACACACTTATGAAGCACCCAATGTTCTCAAATTTTGACTTTGTTTTCACCTTGTACTTTCTAGCAAGCATCTTCATTGACCCGAAAATCTTTTAACAATTTGAACATCAAACAATGAAGGAAATTGCAAACAGAAGTTTAACGAAGATCCCAATTCTGAAAATGTCAGATAGATGAACTTGCTGAACAATAACGGATTAATAGATATTCCATTTTTGATAGATTTAGCTGCGAAAGTCTGATTTTTGATGGACAAATGGACTCAAAACGGTTATCTATCTTAGCCATTTA
Organism: Glebionis coronaria; assembly: GCA_025667525.1. NCBI lineage: Eukaryota > Viridiplantae > Streptophyta > Magnoliopsida > Asterales > Asteraceae > Glebionis > Glebionis coronaria. Next base: position 171,789,200 of record CM046879.1, on the reverse strand, counting down.
TCCTTCACAGTAAATTTGTCAGCAATTATCCTCCATTGCTGAGGGAAAATTTGTATAACGGGATCTTTAATTACCATTTTGGCAATTTTCTCAAATGAGTTTGTCATATTTTTCTTTTCTTTAACTTGCAATTCTCTCTTGAATTTTATGCACACGCGATACACATCAGTATATTTCGTCTCCCTTAATTGTGTTAAGCATTTCAACAATAAAACATAACACACAAGTCGACAATCACTACTATGAGAAACTATATCAGAAAAAATTATGATTAATCGATACTACTTGTCAAAAAATTTGGATCTTGATTTTAGTGATCAACCCAAATCATTAGTAAAGACACAAACAATAACAGTAAGAGCTCGCAACCCATAGGTTGCTTGTTTTAACTCGATTGGTTGTGCAGGTGGTTCCCAAAAGTTATTATCACAATTAGATAATTCGACGCTCGCTAAACTGGCCATGTTGTTAGCTGGCCCATATTGATGTGTCTGCACAAGCTGCTTCGCCTTTGTGATATATCTAAACGTGTGCTCGGTGTTTTGCACACACCGTAAAATCCTAGATTTCATTATTGGGGGAGTTGCGCTGTTTGCTAGCGACTTAACATAATCAGGCAAGCCAGTGGCGTTGTTTACAGCCACTTCAACTACTATATTAGCAAAATCCTCAAGCTTGCCTGAACGTGAACGTGAGTCGTTTTTCAAGACCTCGAAGCATAGAGCTTTTTCCGGCACTTGGTTGCAGACCTGATCCATTAAATCTCCATTAATTGAAACTGAAAAGAAAATACATGAAAGTGCAAGAAAGAGAAGACAAGTTGATGAAACTTGAAGAATAAAAGCCATCTATTTTATATAATAAAACAAAATATATTACAACTCTTTAAAGCACAAAAATTAAATGCAAGAATTAAATTAGTTTCTATAAATAAATATAAGTACAACACTTCAATGCCACAAACTTTTGCTAAAACTGTTTTGAACCATTATTGGGCTGCCGAATTTTGAATAAAGCCCAACATTTTGGTTTGTAAATGTGTACTAAACCTTCAACAAACAACTTTTTAAAATCCTTTTATGAATAAAAAATATTAATATAATAATTCTAGAAAGTTTGTTATTGAGAATAAAACGTTATTTTAAAAAACTAAAGAAACATAAATAATATTGCAACAATATAGTGAAACTTTGTAAAAAAATGAAAACCCAACATCCATTGTAAGCTTGCCCTCTAAAACAGTTGAATATGCACTTTCAATGTCATTGAATATCATAAAAAGATATATCTTCTAAATCAGTTTAATATGCACTTTTAATGTATAATTTTTAATCTTTTACAAAACCGTATATTTTCTAATGTGTTTCATATAAAATAAATATAAAAACTAATTTTGTTAATATTTTGTCATAAATTTATATTTTGTTATAAAATAAAATTTAAACGTTTAAAGGTTAAAATAATTTTGTAAATAAATCATTATTTAAACACTTTTGTTCCTTTAAACGTTTAAGGGTTATAAGAAGACGAATGAAAGTTATATAAAAAAGAATATCAAGAATTTTCTGTTAAAAAATTTATAGATTTACAATTATTTAATTTTAAATAGTCATAACAATTATTATTATCTATTTAATTTTAGAAAGTCAAAAGTAATTGAAAAACGTATTATTGAAAGGATGTTAATGAGTTTTTTGAAATTTGAATCATTACCTTAATTAAGTACAAATGATCTGTATCATTTTAATAATCCGACATTTTTGCTTTATTTTTGTATTCACGCTTCAACTATTCAATTCAAGTACAAATCAGTTTCAGTTCAATTCTCCAATATAAATTCAAATTTGTTTCATCATTCATTCACCACTTTGATGCTTTCTTTAATGTTTCACCTTATTTTAATAATTTAGTAATGATTTTATTACATCAGTTTTACTTAATTGTTGATTTTTTTTCTTTTTTGGTGTAGAAACAAGAACCTGGAGCTTTCATTGTTCGAGAATAGATATATGATTTTCTTTGTTTTTGGTTCAAATTATATGGTATCTTTCTTTTATATCCTACTTTTATATTTGTATACTTATATAAGGGTTAATAGGACTGGTGTGTTTGTGCAGATGTGTTTACTCCTGTCATGAATAATATTGATGTTGCATTCACCATTAATTGTGTTATTCTTGTGTATCTGGTAAGTTTTTTTTATATCTTTTATTGTTCATGATGATTACATTATATGTGGTATTAAGAGCTAATTTACACTATTTGTGAATGGGGAGCTATGCATATAACGTGTTTGATGAGATGTTTGACTTATAAGTAGTGCAGTTACAACTTTGTGTTCCACTTTAAAAAGTTGCTTCCCTTCTCATGTTAATGTATTTTACAAGACGTGGTTCTGTCTGTTTTAATTTTAATTTATTTTAGATATTCTGATTGATATCGTAATTGAATTGTGTTTTTCTTTGATAAGCACGTGTTTATACTTTATTTGTTTTGACTAAATTGATTAAATAAGAACTAGAATTTACAAATATGAGATTAAAAGATTATATGATTGAGGTATGTGTCTTTCTTTAAGTTTGTATGATTTTTAAATAGTTTTGTAGCTTAATAAAAGTCTCGACTTTGCTCCAATAGTCACATCAGTTTCACATGACGCATTGTAATCACACTAAAAGTGATTTATTTTTTCTTATAATTTTCTTGATATTTTGCAGGTTGCATTTGAAATCGTTTTATATTAATCTTAAGAGGTTCATCCCAAACTCTCAAATTGTAGTTTCATTTCAATGGTAAGTCTCTTAATATTTTGTTTAGTTATTATATTTGGACACATATGATCTCAAATGAAGCTATTCGTATTATTATAGTTATATCTAGAATCAGTGCATTAGCATTTTATAGTAGAATGAGAATCAGTCTTTATAGTAGAATGAGAATCAGTCTCGCAATAGTTAAAAAAACTACAACTTTTTCGGCGTAATATGTTCCACTAAGAGGTATATTGCCCCTTTTGAAAATAAGGGTTGTTTTATTACAATAACAAAGGGTGTTTGGCTGATTTGACTAAATCAGAAGTCATAACCTAGAAATAGCCTAAAAAGAAAGTTAACATCATTAGCTAACTTTACTAAAAAACTTATTTGCACTAATCATGCTATGATGGAATACTAGAATAGCGTGAAGTCTTAAATAGTTGGATAGTTAGATGCACTACTATTAGATACTCATTTTTAGCAATTCAAAAGACTTTTAGCAATTCAAAAGCAAGTATGAAACATGTGTGACTATAGACTAAAAAATCTTAGACTTTTGTAACTCACTGCTATTGTGTTGGTTAAACTAAATGTGTTAAACTTTCTATAGTACATACTCTTTTTGTTGGTTTCTTTTGCCTGTAACATGTTACAACTACACTTGCTGCACTTTTTATTGGAGCAAGAATTCTGTTGGGAGGTAATTTTTGGGCAAGAACCTTAAAGCGTTCACTAAGACTGTACGCGTTAGACATTATTATGCCCTACAGGTCAAGTTTGTTAAATGGTAATGGATTTTAAATGAAGCAATTTTGATTCAAAAAGAAGCAATTTAGAACCTTAATATTACTCTATTCCTTTAAAATGGTGTCCCCATGGTTACCGTAAGAGAACATATTGCCTTATTAAGTCACATAGCTACCATGTGCTTTTCATGTTGACAATTCTAAACATTTGTATAATTTCAGAACATAAATAAAAGGGAAAGACCGAGTTTAGTTAGTAAGATTGTTAGATTTTATTTTGGTTAATTAAGTACATCTATTTTTTACTAAAAAAATAGATCCCGCGTAGAGGGTTTTTTTTATCGTCTCGAGATTCGTTTAGTCTATTAAAATATATACCATCAATAAAGATATTTGATCAAAAAAGGGTATAAGTTAACATATACTCAGCTATTCTCTCTAAACTAAAATTATATTCATTGGTTTATGTTGCAGGTTTGAGTATTCACCTTTGTTAGGTGTGATATTGGCGTAAAAGTAATGATGTGATTTGTTGGTGGTTCATGCATTAATATTTTGGTAAGTGTGGTGCTTATGTGAGCTTTATTTTGTCAAAATCGATGGTGAACATGATTCACTAAAAAAACTCTCATAAGTAGTCAAAAAGACGTCATGTGCAAGTTCTTGAACCTGTGTTTGCTGGTCTAATAAAAGAGAAACCAAAACAAGTTTGTAATTAAGTTCCTATATTATGATGGATAGGTTTCATAATTTCTTTGTATCGTGTTTTTAATAGTGTTGCTCATGTTTTAAGTTGCAATGCTACTAGATGAATTTGGTTTTGTGTTTTAGTTACTATAGCTTTTGTGTATTTAATAAGAATTTAGTTGGTTTAGCTGAGATATAGGTATTTTGTGTGACACGTGGGAAATTGCATCAATATGGGCCAGGTGAAGCAAAAAAAAGTTGTTTGAATGGACTAAAATAGAATGGGTCGATTGAGCTTTTACTTTTACTCTTTTACTTTTAACGGGTAACGAAATAGTAGCATTTAAGGAAACGGTTAGATGGGTTAAAGAACGCACAATGTTGTATTTTTTTTATTACTTTCAATGCATTCAAAGATTGAGTATACAAACGATGATAATGCAATGAGAATGCATATTTATTATTTTTTAATTTTTTAGTTTTATTGGTTTCACTCATATTTTTTAACATGAGTTCTAAAAAATGTTTTTTTATGTTTCATACTTATTCTACTATGAAGACGCTGCTTGATCATGTGTTCACTAAAAGGTGACATATTTATACTTCTATTTTACTCTTTTACTTCCAACGGGTAACGAAATAGTAGATATTAAAATTTCGATCTTAATATCTATTTTGATCTAATATTACTCTTTCTTGAACCGCGACAAAAGAATTCGTATGATTATGGATCAACTTGTCCTTTTAAGTTCCTCTTACCATTTATATAAGTCTTTTTTTTAGTAGCGGTAAGTTCTATCATATGTTAAATTCAAATGAGTTATTGATTACAATCTCTTTTAGTTATGTTTTCATTCGACTCTTAGGTGTTCGTTGGATAGACGTTGGCTATTGACGTGATTAGCGCTCATGTACGCCATTTGCTATTTAAGATCATTTAAAGTTGAAAACCAAAATTCATAGACTTATTATTATAACTCTTACAAACTCAAATGTTTATTGGATAATTCACATATTTTTTTGATTATTTAATTCATGTATTAACAAAACATGTCGATTATTTCTTTCATATAGTAATTATACTTTACGATTGATGATTAACGTTCACGATGTATGTGCAATATACATATGGCATGTTTTATGCAATATTTTAAATATCAATATATTATCAGTCACAACCTATTTTAACTAAAAAATTGTGTAGACTATTAGGTGTTCACCCAATGAAGTTTGGCTATTAACTTGATCAACGTTCACCAATGTCATTTGCTATTGAAGACCATCAAATTTTGAAGCGATAATGCGTGGACGCTTATTATTTTAATTGTTAGAAACTCAATTTTTTGTCGAATAATTGACTTATTAACTCATTATTCCTCTTTTAATAATTACTTGAACATGTGACTCGACATTGTTTTACTTACTTTATTCGCATATATAAATTCTTACTAACATATTTTTTTTGAAACACCCCGTGATTCCACGGGTCTTTAAGCTAGTGATGCTATATGTTTTGATGTTTCCAGCTTTTAATTTTGTGGTATAAATAAGGATTTCATGAGTGCAACATATGGAAATTAAGTAATACTTTTTAAACATATTAAAAGAAAAATCACAAGTAATAAATGAACATTAGAAAAGTAAGTAATTCTTTTTAAACATATTAAAAGAAAAAATCTTTTTTCTTTCTGATAGAACATATTAAACGAAAAATTCTTTTTAAACATATGAAAAGTAAAAAAAAATCTTAAGCAATAAATGAATACAAAATTTCCAAATTAACATTATAATTCATCAAATATACATTAATTCTAATAAAATGCTGTTTATATATAATAATTTATAAGTTATTTAATTTATATTTAATGTATTTAAATGTTAATTTGCAAAATTTAAAAGTTATTGTCGACTAACCTCTGCCCAGTGAGCATTCGTTAGCAAACGATAAAGTCGAACTAAATTTCATATCTATTTCTGGAAGTGAATAATTAATTACGTTGGGACAATTCAAAATAAAATATTTGACAAAAATTTTAAGACGGACAGATCTATACTATATATTAAAAGAAAACACTTTTTGTTTTTAGAAATGTTACAAAATTAACTTATAACATTATATAAGTAATGCAAGTACATAAACATAATTTGAAACTAATTCATACATAATTTAATAATTATTATTAAAACTAATTAATATATAACTAATATTCATATTAATACTAATTAATACATAATAATTAATACACATTTTAAAAAATAATTAATAAACATATTACTTAAAAATACTATTATATGTTCACATTGTACAACAATTAAAAGCATATATATTTACAAAATCATACATATTGTCTACCTAAAATGATGAGGTTCAACTTGGAACCGAAGTCACAGTCGGTTCAACTAACCAATAAAAACCGTCAAAAGACGAACCGGAGAGGACCTACAGAAATTGATAAAAACAACACCGTTAAATTAATTTGTACGGAGTATTTCTTTTTTTTAACAACACATAAATCTGTTATACTCGTAGAAAAGATTGCACTCCCCTCTCTCCAAAATTTTAAGTAGTACAACGTTATAAGGTTTTGTTACAAACTTTTACAACACAAGAATTTCATAAATTTATTTTTATATTAATTGGAGGGCAAAAAACATTAAATGACAAAATTAATACAAATTAATATCCAACATCTACTAATATAAATTTTAAGTTTTTAGATACAATTATTTAAATCGTTCACTAATACAAGTTTAATATCAAATTTTTGTGTTTGATTTTGAACCATTCAATTTTTTTTTTATAAATTTGAATTTTCGAAGACATATATCGTCTATGTATGTATTTTAGTGCAAATTTAGTGAAATACTATTCATTTTGCTAATTAATTCGATTAAATCGTACATATCAAAGTAAGAAGATTCTAAGGTTATTATGATGTATGAAAATGTGTCAACATATAAATTGAGAAGATTTTTTATTTATATGTTATATAATATTGTGGAGAATGTTGCACAAATTTACAAAATACCTATCGTCATCGATCATCACAATCACATAATACTATTTATATATCAAATGATTTATTATTTTTCAAAGTTATTCTAACTTAAACCCGTCGTCATTATTCATAAATATAACTATAAAACATTGCGCTTGCAGAATTTTAGTTTTAAGTACTCGCAGCCGCAACACGCGGATATCCTGCTAGTTAATATTTATATATCCTGCAACTATATTTACAAGTTCATTCAATATGTATTTAATATATTTTTTGGTAAATTAAAAAAGTTTTTGTGTATCAAATACACCATAAACTGTACTCAGTTAGCATTGTTTAGCAAAAACTTTTAAAAAAATCTAATCTTTCGTTATAATAATTATTACTGATTAGTGATTAATATGTTGCTCCGTAAAAACTGAAATGAGGTTTTGATGAATTCCAAAAATTGAGGTTAGGTAAAAGAGAGTTGTGTGTTTTGTGTGATATGTTTGTGTACATGTAACCCATCTCGCTATTATAACTAATTGTCGTTATAAAATTTGGTTGCTTTGCACAGATACTCGCCTAGTGGTATAAATGAATACCAAGTGTGTTTCACCCGAGCTTCGACACACTGCAAATTCAAATCGGGTGAGTCGTGATGACCATATTTTAATCTGCTTACTTCACTTGCGCTCACACAAATTGCACATTGATATATTGGTTAACATGAGCCTTAAGATCCGATTATGTATGTAAACATTAAACAGATTAACATTAGAAGTTTAAAAATCAAAGCTTCTGTACAATGACAATTTTCTAATCTGAACACATCCAGATCTTTTAAAGCAAATCAGTGCAGTTTGGTTACTTTCATAATTTGAGCTTGTTATGCAATTCGTAGCAGAAAGAACATGAACCATGAGGTTTAATTATGCGCCATATTGTCAAGACAACTGGCTGATACAAAAACCAGCAATGCAAACAGGTTAGGCAAAGCCAGACCTAGAAAGTCCAAGACTTTCACGATCTATACGATATTCAACGATATTACCAAAATAAAAGTCAAACAGTAAAGCTTGTAACATAGCGTCATAAACTCGATCCAGATACAATAACAATAAATAGTTTGCCACAATGCTAGAAATTGTCTAAACTATCAAATGGCAACAGAAAACCAAAACTTGGTACATAACACCAAACGATAATCCATATGGAAAGGCGGCTCGGTATTGCGAGATCAGAGCCTTCTTCCCCTCCTACCACTCTTTCTGCGAGTGCTGTCAGTTGGAATCGGGGTAACATCCTCTGTAGGAACAAAAAAAACACATCTAAGATACATATATAGGTCAACATAAAAAAATAAATAGAAGCCCCAATCAACGTAAAACATCATAAGCTTTGATAGGCGTGGGCATTTTTCTTAATATAATTTGGTATGTAAAAAAATTGTGCTTAGAATGAAATGCAAACAAAGCATTCTGTCTGCAGGTGTCGTTTATATTAAATGCCAAGAATTTTAAGTTTGCAAAATGTCTGCACACTTATTTTCATCAACTGCTCAAAAATCATATATTTGCAAGCTTAAAAGTTGTTTTGAGTAATTTCAACAGCTTTTGACAATAACAAATATTCACTTTAAAAACCAATTGTAGGCTTTAACTTTTATAAACCGGCAATATGTATACTGTTTTTACTAAATATCCAAACAGAAAACATTATTTTTGTTGAGAGCAAAGCAATAAGGTTTACCAATGCGGCCAATTTTCATGCCAGAACGAGCAAGAGCTCTGAGAGCAGCCTGGGCACCAGGACCAGGTGTCTTGGTCTTGTTACCACCAGTAGCTCGCAACTTGATGTGAAGAGCAGTAACACCAAGCTCCTGCACACAAAAGCGTAATCATAATACATTAATATCAACAGACATATGAGCCGCCAAAGAAAACTAACCCATAATGCATTTGCAAAGATAAACTAGAACACAAATAATCTTGAGAATACTAAAACCACAAAAGAACTCGCACAAACTTTTCACAAAATGATTTGTCACCTTAGTGGTCTTCTCTTTCTTATTTTTGAAATCTCTATTAAACACAACCATTTACTTGACACGTCATTTGTGTGGAAAATATTTTGTAAATTTTTGTGTGGTTCTATCACTTCTCAATAATCTCTCAGTCAACAAATAATAAGGTTACAAAAAGATAGAAAATAACCTTGCATCTAGTGGAAACATCTTGAGCAGCAAGCATAGCAGCATAAGGAGAAGATTCATCTCTGTCAGCCTTCACCTTCATCCCACCTATTTTTATAACAAACAGATAAGCACAGATTTGATAGAAAACAAATAAGATATCAAAAACAATGACAAAACAGATCAGAGTTTTGAGCTTTCAATAATTTCCTTAAGAAACTTGAACATAGATTCCCGTCATTCACTACTTTGATAACCATGATCAATCAGCAACATAATTCAGTAAATACCCACTCGGTGCATTTTAATAATAGCAAAACCAAACAGCAAGTACTTTTGTAACTTATAGCAAAAACCTTACAGGTCATTGTGAGTCCAAAAAAAACTCGTTTAAACAGCTTTAAATTTACAATCCAAAAATAATCATTTCCGTCAAATTTTAAGTATAAATAGCTTAAGAAAATTACAAAAAGTATGACTAATGTACCCAAGTTTATAATAAAACACAATTTACCTGTAATTCTAACCATAGTTTCTCGTCCAGAGATATCAGTCACATGCTGCAGTAAAAACAAGTAGATGTAAATAAACATCAAGATAAAAACAGATTGAAATAAACTAATATCACATGACTAGTTGAACTTACAATGAAAGTGTCGTTGAACGACGCAAAGATGTGTGCAACACCAAAGACAAGCTCTCCCTCACGGGTAGCAGGTCCAAGAGTCACATCTTCCTTAGGCTCCCTAGTCTTGTTTCTCTTTGACTATCAAAATTAATAAATAAAAATAAAATCAGTCCTCATCCAAACTACACACAAAACTAATGACACTCGAGTTGCCGTTTTGGGATTACTTATTTTCCTGCTATCACACCACTACCTAACTTTTGAACATACTATTATAACTTAGGGGGTGCTTGTTTTAGCTTAAATAGCCAGCTTATGGCTTATTTGGTTTTGGACTTATGTTTCATAAGCTCATTTTTTGTGGCTTCTTTGAAACTTTTCAGCTTATATAAGTTTATTGTGACATAATAACTTATATAAAGTTTCAAAAGAAGCTACGAAAAATGAGCTTATGAAACATAAGCCCAAAACCAAATCAGCGATAAGCTGTCTATATAAGGCTAAACAAACAACCCCTTAAGATGGTATCAGCTAACCATATCTAACGAATCCAAAATTAGTTATTTCGAATGAATATATTTCAAGAAAATAAGTGTAGATATACAGATTCAGAGAAGAAAAAACATTAAAAATGATAAAGGTGGAACATAAGTTTAAGATGTTAATTTACCATGGTGGCTGGCGGCTTCTGCTTGCAAAAATGGTGATGAGTGAATGAATGAATGTGTCAATTAGGGTTTCACCACATATATGTTAAGTTTATATGTGTAATACATTTTTGGGTTTACAGTTTTTTGGGCCTGCTCGTGAGTCCAACCCAAACCCAATTAACTAAGTTCCATTTAGTGGGAAAACAATATACAATTAAAAAGATTTTCAAATTACAAACAAATAAGGGTCCGTTTGGTTTAGAGTTGAATTTTACTTTAAGTCTGGGTTTATAAAGTATGACGTTTAGGATTATGTTAGATATGAATTTATGCTTGGGTTTACATTTAATGTGGAAAGATAATATATCTTATTAAATATAGTAATAATGATTTGATTTAAAACAAAATACAATTTTTAATATCAAAACATAATTTAAAATAAATTTTAAATTATAAAACAAATAAAAACAAAGATGAGAAGAACTATGGCCCACCATAACTCAAAAGCTGCTCACCCCCCTCCCTTTTGACACAGTATTCATTTTCGGATACATAACCTGATTTTTTGGTTTAGAATAAAACCAAACGCAATATAAATGTCACATCAAAGTAAAATCCAGCCTAAACTAGGCAACCAAACAGATCCTAAGTTAAATATACCAATGTTTATGTTATACGTATAATTTTATACCAATTGCTCAAGTTTAACATATCTTTAAAAAAAACTTTCAAAATGCACCTTTAAAAAATATCTAATAATTTTAAGAGAAAATTTCATCTATATTCTTGCTAAATCTCTAAATTACGTCAATATTCTTTTAAAAATTTTAATTACATTAATATCTTTTTAAAACTTGAAAATTCACAAAAAAACACCCAAATATACAACTGAATCTTAAATAAATATCCTTAATATTTAAACTTCTATTTAAATAATGTGTATGACTATTTTACTTTTATCTTTAAGGCTTTTATCATAAAAACTGAAAGCAGATCAAACAATGATTCATAACCATCCTACATTTTTTCTAATTAAAAGGTATCATCTAATTTAAACTTAAAATAAATAATTCCAAATAGGAAAATATGAACTCACGTCAGATACATGTTTTATTTTTTTTTATATCTATATCTATATCTATACACCTTATAAAAGGTGTATCTTAAAAGTGAAAAACTGAATTTTAACTTTTTATTTTAAGAATTGTGAAATGCATGTTTACTATATAAAACACACACAACTAAATCCTTTACACCACCTTTGCTGCTACCTCTGCCTCCCCTACTGCCGCCACCACCTCGGCTGCCATTAGTATTGTCCGAATTCGAAAAAACCTCCATATGTTTTGTTGTAGATCTTGTGATTTTGAAATAGATATTGTAGTTTTAGTAGTGGTTTAAGGTCATCTCCACAAAAACACACTATGAAACTTCTCAACGAGAAACAACGTCTCCATCGAAACACACCCGTCCACTGTAAATCGAACCAGTATAGAACCATGAACACCAAGAGGAAACAACCAAGACGAGCCACCAAAAGGGTTTTCAAATTTTGAGGTAGTTATTCAGTTTTATTGATATATCTACGTATATTTATCAAGTTTTGAAGGCTTTTCCTTATATATATGTAACTTTTAATCTAGGTCTGAGTTTTAATGAATATTATTGGTATTTTTTAAAGTCGCTGATGACCGTCATCATCTTTCCAGAAAAGATGTTGCCGCTGTAGTCTTTTCGTTGTCTTTAAGGATATACCTACTGCCTCCTCGATTGGTTTTCCGTAATATGTGAGTTTAATTTTAAAAGTTTGTGATATTTGGCATAAATGATTGTTATGGATTTTATGTATCTTTTAAGCTTCGAAAGTTTTATTATATATAGATCTTTATATTTGTTTATCTTTTATATATTTTTATGCACTTCTATTTTTTCTATAAATTTGAGTTGCTCTAACATTTGACTTATTTTTAGATATGTTGCCAAATGTTCGAAAATATCTCTGGATAAAGTCGACGTGGCTGAAATCATTGCGGACGTCGCCGGAATCTTCGTCTATAATCGGAAATGGACTTTTGTAGTTGGAAAATGCATTATTTTCTTTGAAAATATGTTGGTAAATTATAATATAAAATATATTGTGTTAATTTCGTTTGTAAACCCATGTAGAACGTACATGTTTACTTATGTGACAGTATTATTAGGTGTCCAACTTCGAGATGTGAGAAGAATTTTTATAATTTTGAATATTTGAATTATTAATATTTTAATTAATGATGACTGAAGTAAAAAAAAAGAAAAATGACCTAAATTATGAACTGTTGTGAACTGTACATTAAATTAGATCATATATGAATTTGAACTTTTACACTATTTGAAAACAGAATGATATATGAATTTGAATTGTTGATACATTTTTTGAAAATAGGATTACATTAGTTGAGCTTGTAAACCAACGTAAATATCCTTACAAAATGAAGTGATCCTGAGTTCCTGACACAACAAAAAGCTTATTGTAATTCTTAACAAAACCTCTAAGAAAAAAGAGTAAAGAAATCATAAAAATAATAACAAACAACATCTTCAACTTCAATTGTTGCATGCGAATTGCGAACCCATGCATTAAATTTGTTCAAATACGACCTTCCTTTTTTATTCATCTAAATAACCGTTTAACCAATGATCGACGGGTGGATGTCGTTGAACGATTAACCCCACGCCTCCTAGAAGGTGGCGCCTTCTTTATTTTCGCCAGAGGAGGAAGGTGGTGTTGAGGAAACAAAATTATTGGTCGGAAAAATACATGTCCGTTGGTTCACTTTTGAAACAAGCGTTGTACAAATGCCATATAGTGATTTAGCAATGACTATGAGACTTTTGTACAAACGTTATTTTTTCTAACCACGCAGCCTTTCTCCCAACATTTTCAGACGCGGAGTTAAGCATTCTACCACCATGATTTCGAACCCCACTCAAATAGATTTAAACAAAGGTATGATTCATTCCTAATTATAGCATGGATACATTACTTTAAAAAAAATTAACTTGTACATGTTTCATTACGTTCAGAATGAGTCTACACTTCAAACATCGTGTACCAAGAAGTTTTACGCGATGAGTAACGTTGTTGCTAGATTTTATCACAGAATTGATTAATTGGTATAATGTTTCACTTTTATTTTACTAAATGTTTTGTTTGATACATGCTTATTTGATATTTTATATGAATTATCGCTTGTTATGACACTTTCCAATTAAAATTTGTTCTTACCACGATATAACGTTTCGTTAATTATCTTTCGTCGGGCAATTCCGCCGTTTTGCGCGGGTAATCGTCTAGTTACCTTATAAAAGATGTATGTAAATTGTTAAAAAGTTGAAAATATTCAACATTTCCTAATATAAATTACAACATTACTTTTTTTCATACAATATATCGGGTCACGAGTTCAATCATCAAATCAACTCGCTTGAGTCACGGGTTCACAAGATCAACCACCGGGTCAACCCCGTCAAGTCACTAGGTCACAAGTTTGACCACCAGGTCAACCCAGTCGAGTCATCTGGTCACGGGATCGACCACCGGGTCAACACGGTCGAGTCACCGGGTTACAGGATCGCCCACAAGGTCAACACAGTCGAGTCATCGGGTCACGTGATCGACCACCAGGTAAACTCGATCGAGTCACCAATGCACGGTTTCGACCATCGGGTCAACCTGATCGAGTTACCGGGTCACTGATTCTACTATCGGATCAACCCGATCGAGTCACCGGGTCACCGATCCAACCATTGGATCAATTTGCATATCGTTAACTATTTGTTGTTAGGCCATTTCCACAGCTATGCGTGGATACACATCTAGTTTTAATGTAATCGATACATATATTATTACAATCATAATGTGAATAATAATAATCAGACAAAATTTTAATTTGAGCAATTGGGAAAAGAACTCAAACGAGTAGCTATGAAATTGTCGTATAAGATGGGTATTGACTTTTTTATTTAATATATAAACGGCAGGGATGTAATTTGTATGTATTTGGTATTTAGTAAAGAAAATAAAAGATTTAATTAGTTAGTTATAATTTTTTTTATTTAGACATATTTGTTAATTTGTAATAAGTGTGTAAACACTTATCCCTTTTACCACTTAAAACAATGAAAAACGAGACCAAAACGTGTATTTAATATCTTAAAAGTCGGAATTACGCGTGGTTTTGTGTTTTTGTGTGAAATAGGTACAAAAGATCATAAATGAAGAAAACACGGGATTTCACGGGCATTTATCGAAGAAAAATTCAAAGATAAAGTCAAGGACCAAAAGTGCCAAAAGAATGAAGCTTGGAGGGCTAAGGATGAAGATTTAATGAAGTTTAAACAACTAGGACGATTTTTGCCATTCTCCAAATTCATCAACTAATAAACCACATAGAAGAGCACAAAATTACGAAGCCAACGGTCCCGACCTCGCGTCGTAAATCCTCATGATTTATTTTCTATGATTTTTTTAGTGCTGGTGCAACACAAGTACTTCCCAGCGGGTCACCCAAGCTAGTACTACTCTCGCCCAAGCACGCTTAACTGCGAAGTTCTGATGGGATCCGGTGCATTAGTGCTGGTACGAGGTGGCAGAGAGTGAGAGAGGTGGCAGAAAATGACGAGGTGGCAGTTGACTCAGCTTTTCAGACCAATCAGGGAATGACACGTGGCATATGACGCATGTCAGTACAAGCTGGGCGTGTGTCAGTGTTGGGAATCTAAGTTTATTAGATTTCCTGTATCATAGATTTAAACACAAATCAAGCTGTTTGATATTAACTTGCCTGTGCCTAGGAGGCAGGCAAGTATCGCAAGACTCACAGAGATCTAAGTCTCTGTGAGCAACCTCAGAGGAGTCCATGTCAGAGACATTGTCAAGGAAGTCGAAGATTACTTGAAGACATACTCATTGGCTGTGATGGATAACAACCAAGATGTATCATGGACTCTGAGGGGCTGAGGGTTAACAGGGGTGGCAGTACCTTGTTAACACTCACTACACTTTGGACATACCTTAGTGTGTACGAGACTATGAAGAAAAGGGAAACTGTGTCAGCTCTGTTTCCCTAAATCCTTATGGCAGACTACCAAGAATAGAAGAGCATCATGTGATAGAGGTCTGACAAGTGTCTGTCTAGTGTCGTCACCATCAACCAGTACTTGGAGTCAACCTCGTACCACTATAAATAGGTTATGTAGCCTAGAGTTAATGTTTAACACTTTGACACATTTCACACATTAACTCTTAGAACTTGTTGAACCAGACAGCTGTGTTGGAAATTCACTTTATGTGACGACGTTTAAGAATTCCCATTAGTTATCATAGTCACACACGCATAGACTAGACTAGGAACAATGTATAGTTTAAGTGCATTGTGTGGCTATATATACCCCTCCTAGGCTTCCAAGGAGGGGTGTTGCTTGTGTTTCATTTCTTGTTTAATACATTTTCTTAACCTTTCACACACAACCTCTCTTTCTCTCAACTCATCAATGGCTTCCACCTTCCACCACCCACCTAGACCACCGGATTAGCTAAAAGCAAATCCACAATTGGCATCAGAGCCTCGGTTTAATCCTTGGATCGTGTTTATTGTTATTGTTTTGGTGGTTAAATTTTTTTCTGGTCCGACTCTAATATGATTTGTTGTGTCACAATATTCTGATAAGTTTTATCATTTGTCATATCATTTGTTTTCTGGTCCGAATCTAATATCATTTGTCATATCACTATTTTGTCTATTCTGTCACTGTCCATGGTTTCTATGTTTTCTGGTCAAAAGTCAATCAAGCCTGAAAAGTCCTGTCCATGGTGTCCACGTTTATACATGTTTTACTGGTTTAGCTACAACTGTGTTCATAAGTTAGGTTTTAGTTTGTCCAAAGTGTGCACAACACATTGTCATCAAACGGTGTTATCCATAACACTTGTAATTCTTTATTATACAATAATAAGTATTACGTTTGAAAAGTAATTAAGTGTGTTGATTAGTTAATTTTATTGTTTTAAGCTTGGTTTAGGGACTTTGAATTGGTATCATAGCGGTGTTTGATATTAAAACCCTCATAAACATCGTTCTAAGTTTTATAATCAAGATCCACCATGCTTGAAACAAGCAATACACCACCACCACCACCACCGTCTTCTGGGAACAACACTACTCCACCACCAACATCACCAAGACTTACTCCTCCACCTCAAAATGAAGATGATCTACCTCAACTTCTTGACTCAAGAGGCGGATCTTATGTCACCAATGTACCAGTCTTTGATGAAGATGATTTTGCAAGTTGGAAGAGTCAATTCCTCGTATATCTCGACGGACTTGAACCATTTCTTTTATAAATTCTAAATAATGGACCTTATGTTCCCATGGCGCTTACCTCTACTGATGAGAATCCTCTTCTCAAACCTCTCAAGCAGTGGATTCCAACTGATAGGAAATTGGCAAACCAAGACAAACGTCTCAAGAGCATCATTATATCATGTCTTCCCAAACACATCATGAATTCTGTGATTCAATGTCCTACAGCCAAACAAATGTGGACAGACCTTATTCTTGGTCATGAAGGACCCTCTGAAACCAAGGAAACCAAGATTCGGGCACTCAGACTTCAGTTCAATGCTTTCAAGGCACTTGAAGGTGAAAAGGTTCAACAAACATATACAAGGCTGAAGATTCTTCTCAATGACCTTGATATGAATGACGTTACCATTGCTCAAGCTGAAGTAAATGTCGCATTTGTCATCAGCCTTCTAAGAAAATGGCTGAGTATGAATCAGACTCAGAGAGCTAATAACTCCATCAAGAATGACACCTTGGCTTAACTATATGGAAAGTACAATTATGAAGAAGGGCTGATTGATACCATATACAAATCAGAGACTGAAAGATTTGTAGTTCAGGGAGCAACATCCAAAGCCTTGATTTCTACCCCACACCCTCATGACATCGACTCTGATGTTGAAGAAGACACACGCAGCAGCAAGAGTTCTTGACAGACCTTAATGTTGAGTTTCATGAAAGAGCCTTGCTAGCTAATCAAAGGAGATTCTACAAAATATCAAGGAGAGTATGATCAGCTAGCAAACAAACCGACAAATCAAAAGAAACTTTCTTTTCCTGTGGAAAACTGTGACACTTTCAAAAAGACTGTCCTTCCACAAAGACATCCTCACCTTCTTATCCATCATCTTCTATCAAACCATACAAGTTCAAATCACAACATAACAACTCATCCCACCAATTCAACTCCTCTGACAATGAGAAGAAGGATTACAAGAACAAGTATAAGGCTCTAAAAGCTGAGTTAGAACATATGAATTTGAAGCTTGAAGCTCTGTCTAAGAAGAAAAGGGGTGATAAGAAGACAGAGAAAGGGTTGGTAGCTGAAGCGTATGATTGGAATGATGAGCCGCTGACTTCAGATGATGAAGATACTACTAGAGTCAGGGCTTTCATGGCAATAGCTGAGGATGAGCCAGCTGTTGGGAAAGGAGATGCAAGATCAGGACAATGGGTTGACATCACAATGAAAAAGGTACACAGGCTTCTATCTATGTCTGAAAGTGATGAACGCAAACATGTCCTTGATTACACCATTGTTGATTTACACTTTGTTGAGGAACAAAGAAAGAACTTGCTTGATAAGTTTCACTCTGTTAAACATGAACTGTTAATTGCTAGGGCTGAATGTGAATCCCTCAATCAGGTTAATTCTAAAAAGACATCTCTTCAAAATGAAGTTAATAGGTTAACCTTAAATAATAGTGCCTTAAATGATCAAGTATCTGAATTAAATAAGGTTATTGAAATATGGCTGTGCAGAAGGTTCACTATAGATGAATTGCTTAATGATGAACTGCTTGCTGACCTAAAAAGTGATATCTCTGCTAAGAAAAACAAATTGAAAATTCTCACAAAACCCAAAGAGATTATTTTCAAATTTACATAGACTATACATATGTTAGATCCTCTCTTGACTGATGTACCTGTCTCTGAAGATGTAGTTGATTTACCACCCTTATCTAAACTCTCAGGAGTTGAACCTAACAATTCTTCTAGAGGAGCTAAGGCTGAACCCAAAACAGATGTTAAGAAACCACCAGCTAAGGTATTTGTTGTTCCAGCTAAACAATCTGTTAAGCAAGTTGCCTTTAAGCTTGTCTCAACAAAATCTGTAAACAAAGTTGATTCCTAAACTGAAGAACGCCTGTTGTCATTAATGAAAGAAGTAGAACTCTTGAAACTTCATATTAAGCCTTCCGCTGAATGCTCTACTTCCCATGAACCTAAGTCTATTCTAGGAGAACCCAAAGGTGAAATGATTGTCAAACCTTACTACAATATTTGTAAAAACTCTCATCACATGACCATAGATCATGATAGACATATGGCTGTTAAGAGATCTCAGACACCTTCTAGGGATAGACAACATGCTTCTAGGAGACAATTAGGTAACTACAGACCTTACCCTCCTTGTAAATTTTTGTGGATTCACAGACCATCACTCAAATGAGTGCAGTGACTTTCAGGATGTGATATCTGTGGAAGGTTCACACATGAGACAGCTAATTGTCCTTCCCATCGTCGAAAGTTCTACAGGAACTCAAGAGTTGCTAATCAGCAATTCAGGGAACCCACTGGAAAGTGGGTTCACCATAGGAACCAACTTGTTTCTATGTATATGTGCAGAAACATCTTAAGGAATCGGTATGGTATCTAGACAGTGGCTATTCTAGACACATGACAGGGATTCGACAATACCTGCACAGATACTCAAAGGAGCCAGGTCCTAAAGTGGTGTTTAGGTATAATTCTTCAAGCGACACAGAGGGATACGGCTTAGTGAGCTACAATGAGAAAACGTTTACAAGGGTTGCATATGTGAATGGTCTTAAGCACAATCTTATTAGCATCAGCCAATTGTGTGATGCTGACTACAAGGTTTTGTTTACTAAGACTCAGGGAACCATATTCAACACGAACAATGATGTGGTACTTATTACACCAAGAAGGAGAGATGTGTATGTCATCAACATGGCTACTTGCTCTGAAGACAACTCCAACTGTTTTCTAGCCAAAGCCTCTGAAAGTGTCAATTGGATGTGGCACAAAAGACTGTCTCATCTCAACTTTAAGAACATCAACAAGATAGCCACACAAAACCTGGTTGCTGGTCTACCTTCAGTGACTTTTTATAAAGACAAGACTTGTACCAGGCAATCATTCTCTATTGACAAGTGCTTACATCTCCTTCACATGGACTTGTTTGGCTTGTCAAACCTCAGACCATTAATCACAACAAATATACCTTGGTCATAGTTGATGAGTTTTCAAGGTATACATGGGTCTTCTTCCTCAGAAGGAAAAGTGATGCAGCTGATACTATCATGTCATTCATTAGACAGGTTGAAAATACGAATGATGTTAGAGTCAAAGCTCTAAGAAGTGATAATTGTACTGAATTCAAGAATCAACAACTTGAATTCTTTTGTGATGAAAATGGAATATCACAAAACTTCTCTTCTGCTGGCACCCTTGAACAAAATGGTGTGCCTGAAAGAAGAATCAGGACTCTGATTGAAGCAGCTAGAACTATGTTAAACGGTGCATTTTTACCAAAGCAATTTTGGGGAGAAGCTGTTCACACTGCATGCTACACTCAAAATAGGTCAATCATTGTCAAGAGACATGACAAAACTTCCTATGAAGTTTTCAGAAATAAAGCTCCAAATGTCAGCTATTTCCATGGTTTTGGATGCCCATGTGTTCATTTATAACTACAGAGATAAACTTGGAAAATTTGATGAAAAGGCTGATGATGGTTTCTTCTCAGGATACTCTCCAACTGCCAAGGCCTTCAGAGTATTCAATACTAGAAGACAAGAAGTAGAAGAAACCTTTCATGTCAGATTCAATGAAGATGATGACGTCATACAGAGATCAGGAATAGAGGGTGATGAAATTGATTTTAATGAAAACGTGTCTTTCCCAAGTGATGAATTCTCAGAACCAAGACCTCCCTGTCATCACCATCGTCACTCCAACACTCTCACTCCGTATGTTCCTGCATTTGGCCCTCTGTCAACACACAACATTGAAGTTCCCTCTTCTTAGGGACTTGATGAAGAAGAACTACAACCTTCTTGTAGTCCTTGTTCCTCAACTGCTGAAGATGACTCACCAATTCTTCAAATCCCTGAAGACTCTCCTACTGACAATGAATCTGTGCCCCTTGATATAGCTGAAGTTGACACAGATACTGAGGTCATCTTTGAGAAAGTCCTCATATTCAGCAGGATGAAACTCAAATAGTGCTAGCTACCTCCACATATGTCCCTGTCTATGATTCCCCAGCTCCCCACACTAAATGGTCAAGAGATCAACACATTCTTCTTGTCAACATTAATGGGGAACCTAATGTAGGGGTTACTACTAGACAGCGAATTCATGACTCATAGTCAGCCTCAGCCAACGAATGTCTCTTTGCTGAATTTCTCTCTCATATTGAACCTAAGAGAGTAGCTGAGGCTCTTATAGAAGACGGGTGGGTAGCTACTATGTAGGAAGAAATTAATCAGTTCAAAAGGAACAAGGTATGGACTCTAGTACCAGCTCCACCTGGTAAGAACATCACAGGCACTAGATGGATTTATAGAAACAAGATGGATGAAATTAGAAACATCATCAGAAACAAGGCTAGGCTGGTTGCACAGGGGTATACACAGACGGAAGGGATTGATTATGATGAAACTTTTGCACCTGTGGCACGACTTGAAGCTATTAGAATCTTCCTTGCTTATGTTGCATATATGAACTTCACTGTGTATTAGATGGACGTTAAAAATGCCTTCCTCGATGGAGATTTGGCTGAGGAAGTATATGTTGAACAACCTGAAGGATTCGAAAACAGCGAGTTTCCTAATCATGTGTACATACTACACAAAGCCATGTATGGGCTGAAACAAGCTCCAAGAGCATGGTATGAAACTCTATCTAATTTTTTAACTGAAAATAATTTTTTCAGGGGTTCCATTGATAAAACACTCTTTACCTTCAAGGATAAGAGTGATTTCATCATTGTGCAGATTTATGTGGATGATATCATCTTTGGGTCAACTAATGTTAATCTTAGTAAACGTTTTGCTAAATTAATGACCAAGAAATATGAGATGAGTATGATGGTGAATTAACTTACTTTTTGGGTTTTCAAATTAAACAATGTCCTAAGGGAATTTCAGTTTGTCAAGAAAAGTATGTTAAAGATTTACTTAAAAAATATGACTTAGCTGATTGTGCATCAGTGAAATGCCCCATGCTTCCACCCAACAACTTGGGTCCTGATGAGTCAAGGGTCTCTGTTAATGAGAATTTATACAGAGGCATGATTGGGTCACTCATGTATTTAACAGCCAGTCATCCCGCTATCCAATTCTTCACATGTCTCTGTGCAAGGTACCAAGCTAACCCAAAAGAATCCTATCTAGTGGTTGTTAAGAAAATTTTAAGGTATCTTAAAGGCACAACCTCCCTAGGTCTATGGTATCCCAAGGAATCAGGCTTTGATCTCAAGGCCTATTCAGATTCAGACTATGCTGGATGCTGCATTGACAGGAAAGTACCTCAGGTAGCTGTCAAATCCTAGGAGGAAAGTTGGTTGGATGGAGTGCTAAGAAGCAAAACTCTGTGGCCATGTCATCAGCTGAAGTTGAATATGTTGCTGCTGCCAGCTGTTGTGCTTAGGTGCTCTGGATGAAGAGTCAATTGGCTGACTATGAGATCCTATATGACAAAGTGCTAATATTCTGTGACAACACCAGCATCATTGCCATCTCCAACAACCCTGTTCTTCACTCTCGAACCAAACACATTGATATCAGGTATCAATTTATCAGGGATCATATAATGAAGGGAGATATTGAGTTGCATTTCGTTCCCACTGAGCTGCAACTAGCTGACATCTTCACAAAGCCTTTGGCTGAACCTTCGTTCAACAGGTTAGTTGCTGAGCTAGGGATGCTTAATATCTCAAAGCCTGTGGCTTGATATTTAATGTGTTCATTAATGTCTGATTAAATATTAAATGTTTTTCACATGAAACTAGGTAGTTACTTTCCAAGTAAATGCTAAAAACATTCCCTATATTTAATTACTTCTTTTCCAAATAACGAGGAGACAAATGGTTTTGAAAGGTCAAGGGACCTACTTATGTGCAGTCCTTTTCCCACTACGCATTAAATGCGTTTGAATAACTGTTTCAAATTTTTTGAATATAAATATTGTCTCACGTTCTTTCTCACCTACCACTACTCTCATTTCTCACAATCTTGTCTCTCTCTAAACTTTCTCTCTCTAAACCCTCTCACCATTTTCGTCATGATCAACCTTGAATCCATGGCGTTCCTAAATCCGAAGGCTTCTAATGTCACATTCGAACTCAATGAGAGCATCCTTGCTTCTAACAACTCGATTGGATGGCTCAAGGCTCCTAACGAATCCTACACAGATCTGGTGAATTTTATGAAGAATTGTGATGTAAGTGAAGCACTCACAAAATCCCCATCCATTTTCTACCAAGAATACCTTAGGGAATTCTGGTATTCTTCTGAAGTCATTGACGACACCATCACCTTTAGCCTCTCATGCAATGAACACCCCTTCGCATTCTCTCTCAAAGATTTTTCTAATGTGGCTGGGCTAAGGCATGGAGATGAATGCCTGAAGGTTGTAGACAAAAAGGCTGTAAAGGATGCCCTTGCCACACTTAAACCCATACATGATGTAAACCCAACCCTTACTCCTGCTGAAGTCCTTGCCAAGTCTCCTCTGAAGATCAAATACTTTTCCCCTATGTAGCGTGTCCTCTTCACACACATAGTCAAATCCCTAGGTGGTATGCAGGGATCTCAAGACCAAATGTCATTCAATCACCAAACCATTGCTTTTGGGCTGATCTGGGGCACATACGTAGATGTTGGAAGCATAGTTTTCTCGAACCTTGTAGAAAAGCTTAAGGGAGCAAATCAAGTCAGGGAGAAAATATTTTCTATGTTCGCTTTCTGTCTCTTCTCTTTGAAAGCCTGTTGGATGAGAAATACCACAACTCTGCACTCACAACCCTGAAGCTATATCGTATTACTGGAGCTATCTACAAGGAGATTGGACCTGAGGATGTGCCTGCTACTTCACATATGCTGAACATTGCCAATAAACAACCTTCTGTTGTGAAGTCCTTGCTCCCTTCCTCTGAGAAGGTGAATACATCTGGTGTGTCTGGCAAGTCAGTGTCTTTGACCTCTGGGCAGCACACCACGTCGTCCAAGGCAACAACTGGCCAACAACCAAATAAGAAGAAAAACCCATCTTCTTCCCAAGCCAAAACTGTTGCTAAGGCCAGGGTAAAGAAGAACGTAAACCTCTCATCCTCCTCTGTTCCAGAGATGTATGTGGACACAAAGACTTTAGCTGACCAACAACAGGAGTCTAGCGTCTCGATGTCAGCCGAGACAACAGGGAACCATCCAAATTCTACTGATATCACACAGGTAACCAGTCTTATCATTTTTAGAGGACCACAAGCAGCCACTCTCACATGTCTGTAGGTTAGAGTGGTGAAGTTAGGGTTATCCTCGACCCATATGAGTCTTTGTATGCACTTAGAAATTCTTTAAGACTTCTGTACACCCTGTCTCTGCACCAGGGAGTGATTTATTTGTGTTTATAAAGCACCCCGATGACCCTGCACCCTCTAGACAGTATTCAGGTAAACAACAACCTGAATACATATATGTCTCGACCTAGAGTAGTTGTACTTCACACAGCCTCTTGGTTCCTTCAGAAAAAGAATCCCAAAAGTTTTACTTTTAGGGGAGCTGAATAATCATCCTCAGCTCACCTAGCGACAGCGTTACAAGACGACCTTAACCTACATCTTTTCACACTTAAAAGAATCCCAAAGGATTTATCCTTTCAGGGGGAGCTAAATCATCACCCTCAGCTTTCCTAGGGGCAGCGTAACAAGCGATCCTTAACTACATATGTTTCACATAAAAGAGTCCCAAAGGTTTCTTAACCTTTTTTTTTGGGGGGGGGGGGGCTGAATAATCACCCTCAGCCTTCCTAGGGGCAGCGAATGGCGATCCTTAACAACATATGTTTCACAAATAAAAGAGTCCCAAAGGTTTCAACCTTTTGGGGGGGGGGGGGGGGCTGAATAATCACACTCAGCTTTCCTAGGGGCAGCGAATGGCGACCATTAACCTCATACTTTTCACTCTTAAAAGAATCCCAAGGATGTATCCTTTCGAGTGGCTGAATAATCATCCTCAGCCTCTCTGGGACAGCGAACTGGCGACCATTCCCTTCATTTATTTCACTGTTACTAACTTAATACAACTTGCAGGCTGATGTTGTACAGCCAAACATAGAATCTCTGGAGCAGCCAGATAAAGGAGCTGATACATTGATTCAAGATCAACCAAATGAGGAAGAGCCCATGCCTGATATTGAAGAATATGTGCTCTCCTTAATAGACAACTTCTCTGAACCTGAATCCATGCCAGATGATGAGATTCTTCCTGAGGGGATGATTAAGGAGGAGGATGATGAAGAAGATGATGACCAGCAATCTCTGTCTCCTCCAAAGGATATCGCTTTGTCCACACCAGCTGTTGACACTACTCCTCCTCCCAAGGAAGCTGTAGTAACTCCCACTTCTGCTACCTCTGTTACTATAGTATTCCAAAGGCCTGCATATGATCCGAGAGCTGAATTCTTTTTGTTTGATCATCCTACACAAACCTACTTCGACATATTGCCAAGAGAGGATGATTATGCACAACAAAGTCTGAACATCCATGATCTTAAGCCTGAACATCATAAATCAGACATGGAACGCCTGTCAAGAAATCTGGACATCATAAAATCTGAAATGCATTCTTTCACTGTCAACTTTCCTCAGTTCATCACACAGGCGGTTCGGGATGCTGTCACTGAACCAATTAAGGATGGTACAAGAAAAGGAGTGTCCCAAGGACTTAGTCATTTGTCCACACGTAAAAAGATGCCATCGTCACAGAGGTACCTGCACTTTTCTCTGCTCATGAGTTGACTATTCATAGAGAGTTTGAAGCTGTGCGAGACAGGAAAATTCGTCACACCAACTTCATAGTTGATCGTGTTCATCACAACACAAATGGTAATTGCAACCAACTCCTAAAAATTGCCAGAGCTTCAAGAACCAGGCAAAGAGAAATGGCTGCCTCTGTTGAGCAGATTGCTAAACACTTTCAGGCACGTTCATCCAAACGTCTGAAAAGACAGGCTGAACGTGAGGGGGAGAAGGAAAAAGTACTTAACCTTGAATCTGCTAAACAAGGCTCCGAATCAGTTGACAACACTATCCCTTCACCTATCCCTCTCCAAGTCATCTCTCCAGTAATCATACCTGATGATGAGGATGAATTTAAGGGGGAGCAACAGACAAAGGATGTAGTTGATTCATCAAAATCCCTGACTCTGGTTAACACCAGTGAGGCTGTGGATGATGGTGAACCAGCTGCCAAGAAACTTAAGTTCACTATTAGCTTCCTACCCAAAGCTGTACAAAATCAAGCTCAGATGGCTTTCCTCAAACAAGCAGAAGAGCTAAAAAACGCAAGTGTGGTATCCTCTGTCTCGAAGAAAGGAAAGGAGTTAGCTGTGGTAGACTCAGACGCCAAGCTAAAGAAAATAGCTGCGATGTTAGAGACAGGAGGATCCACTACTGAACTATCCCAATTCACAACCTTCACAGCATCAAATGAGAACCCTCTATCAGCTGAAGAAATTGAGAAACAGGCTATTGAATTCAAGAGGTTGAATGAAATCAAGAAAGCCAAGGAGATTAATAAGGCAACTCTGAGAAAAATGACTCCACTTCAAAGGGAGAAGCAAAGACAAAGGTTGAAAGAAATGGAAGTCAAACGCACAGAGGCACTGAAAAAGGTAAAAGCTGATTATGGATGCCTACGTCAACAACAAGTTTGCACCTGGAAAAATCACCAAGTTCAAGTATACTATTCACAAGTCTACTAATACACCACAAATGATTTTTTGGAGAGATAACCAACATGCCAATATGGATCTCTTTGAAGACTTTAAGTTAAAGAAACATGGCTTGATTGAATGGTTTGAACTTGAGGCTCTAGCTGATAAAAGAACTGGACAAGCAAATTTTACTCTTCTTAAGACCCTTAAAGCTATGTTTAATTGGGTTAAAGAAACTGTAGCCAAACTCAAGATAGATCCCCCACCACAGCTGTTTGAACAAGATCTTCCAAAGTCTGGAAAGAAAAGAAGAAGGATGACTCAATTTATTAAGGAAACCTTCGTTACTGATGATGTTCAAGTGGATGGAATGCACAGGGATTTGGTTTTACCAAATGGGATTGTAGGCCCTATTGATGGTCAGACATATACTGAGCCTGATAAAGGTATGACCTTCATGAACATGGCATGTCAATATGCGTTCCAAAGGGAAGAAGAGCTGGGGTTAGCATCAACCATTAAGCTTATTTGTCTTAAAAACGCACTTAAAATCAACATAGAGTATTCCAAGGTATTTGACAAGCTTTGCTGGCCGAATTGGATACCAGGACAAACTTAGCTGAAGCTGAAGAAAGAATCAAGAATGATGACTATTGAAGTGTTTCACAGCTGAACTTTACTTTCATATTTTGTTTCACTTATGTTTTGTACTTATAATTTCTTTTAAGTCATAATAAAATCATAAGGTATGTTTGTTTAGATCTGTTTTGAGTAAGAAGAAGCTGTCATCTCACTTACCTTAACTTATGTATATCTAGCTGTATTTATGATTAAATAGGGGGAGATTGTTGGGAATCTAAGTTTATTAGATTCACTGTATCATAGATTTAAACACAAATCAAGCTGTATGATATTAACTTGCCTGTGCCTAGGAGGCAGGCAAGTATCGCAAGACTCATAGAGATCTAAGTCTCTGTGAGCAACCTCAGAGGAGTCCATGTCAGAGACATTGTCAAGAAAGTCGAAGATTACTTAAAGACATACTCATTGGCTATGATGGATAACAACCAAGATGTATCAGGGACTCTGAGGGGTTGAGGGTTAACAGGGGTGGCAATACCCTGTTAACACTCATTACACTTTGGACATACCTTAGTGTGTACGAGACTATGAAGAAAAGGGAAACTGTGTCAGCTCTGTTTCCCTAAAGCATTATGGCAGACTACCAAGAATAGAAGAGCATCTTGTGACAGAGGTCTGACAAGTGTCTGTCTAGTGTAGTCACCATCAACCAGTACTTGGAGTCAACCTCGTACCACTATAAATAGGTTATGTAGCCTAGAGTTAATGTTTAACACTTTGACACATTTCACACATTAACTCTTAGAACTTGTTGAACCAAACAATTGCGACTGTGTTCATAAGTTAGGTTTTAGTTTGCCTAAAGTGTGCACAACACATTGTCATCAAACGGTGTTATCCATAACACTTGTAATTCTTTGTTATACAATAATAAGTATTACGTTTGAAAAGTAATTAAGTGTGTTGATTAGTTAAGTTTATTGTTTCAAGCTTGGTTTAGGGACTTTCAGTCGGGCTTATGATCAGAGGGTGAAGGCATGTGATCCCATAAACTTAGCCTATAAGGAATAAAAGACAATGAAAAGACCAAATTACCCCTTAATTTAAAGAAGGAAAAGAAAAATACCTCCTGAAATGACGAAACTACCCCTCTGGGCATCTTAGATTATATATACCCTCTCATTCTCATTGTAAAGAGTTAGTTAGTTTTCATATAGTTGTAGTTTATTTTTTTCTCTCAAGCTTTTTGTATTTCCTTCAACTTTTGTACTAGCTTATTATTAAGCACTTTTTATTAATAAAAGTTTATGTTTTAGCTTATTATCTTATTAGCTTATTCTCATTCTACCTTTCTTAATCTTTTCTTATAATCTAGCTTATTATTTGGGACTAGTTTTTATAACTTTTTACAAATAAGTTAGATTTATATAAAAGTTTGGAATAAGTCATCTTATTTCAAGCTTATTGTGGGCTTATTTTCTTAGATCTAGCTTATTGTGGGTGAATTTATTTAATTAGCTTTTAAGCTTTTTAAACCACATAAGTTCTAAGCTTAGGCTTACAACTTATTAATAAGCTAGCTTTTAATTAGTACTTTTGTAATATTTAGTTTACATCTTTAATTAATTGCATGTAGTTAATTTAGATAAATTTATTTTTATCATTAGATTTACTTTTTAATATTGTAGTTCTATTAGTTTGTGGCTTAAAAATTAAAGTATTTTCATAAAATCTAAAAAACTAGTTTAGATCTATTAGGTTTTTAAATAAATTAAGTAGATCTATAATTTTTAGCTTTAAAATTAAAAGTACTTTTATAAATCTTAAAAAAAATAGTTTAGATCTATTAGTAATCATCTTAATCAAATATTACTAGTTGCTTATTATTCTAACCTCTTATGTTATTGTGATTTTGGCGAATCGATTCACGTTTGGTAAAGAGCTTTTGGTTTAATAGATTTGGTTCGAGTTTGATTTGAGAGGCCGTGTACTTTACGGGTCGGTTACGCTTTAGCTTAAGTTTGATTTGGTTGGCCGTGTACTTTGCGGGCCGTATTTTGTTGATTTGGGAGGTCGTGTACTTTACGGGCCATGTTTTGTTGATTATGTTGATGTTTTGTTTAGAGCGTTTTCTTCGGAGCACGGGTATTAAGTTCTCTCCTTTTTAAATATCTAGCTTAATCGTTTTAGTTTAAATAATTAGATTAATTTAGTTTAAATTATTTTTAAAAATTATCTCTTTTATTAAAATCGTTTTTTATTAGTTTTAAAAGTTATTTTTGTTTTAAAAGAAGGTTTAAAAATTAGTTTTCATTTAAATAAGCTTACTTTTAGTATAAAGTTTACACTTTTTGTGATTATTAAGCTTATTAGTATATAAAGCTTTAGGCTTTATCATCTAAAAGAATAAAAGATTAATAAGGTAAAAAGGTTAAAGCTTTACGCTTTATTTTTAAGTTTATCTTTGTGATTTTTTTATTTTTTTTATCATTTTTACTTGTTATTACGTGCTTGCATTTAGATTAAATTTTAATTAAGGTTAATTAATATTTTTAATTTTAATATAGTTTTGTTGCATCTTAGATTTAATTAGTTTAATCTAGATTTTAAATTGTAATATAATTATTTTGCATTTTAGAGTAATTTTATGTGAACTATTTGCGCTTATTTTTATATATTCCTTAGCCTAAACTTATGTTCCCATTTTTTAAGTTTAATTAGACATAGATTCCAAACAAGTACTATTAACCAAAAACAATTAATCTCTACGATAAAATTGGATTTCAATTCGAGTCGATCCGAGGAAAAATGATATACTAAAAAACGGTTATTAAATTGGCGCCGCTGCCGCATCGATCTCGTTACGATTGACGATTTTTCGTGAGAAGATTTGGATTTTGGGATCCATTCACTTTTGAACGTTTTTTTCTTGTTCAAAAAATCAAAAACATAAAAGAATCAAAAATATAAAAATTAAAAAAAAATAAAAATCACAAAAGCAAATTATTTCCTAAGATTTGTACCAAAAAAAATCCAAAAGTAATACTTTTGGTAAAGTATTACACCAAAAAAATTAGTACTATTGTTATTTTTCTTATTTCGATTTCTTTCGTTTTTATTGTGAATATATTTTTCTTAAAAAATACAAAAATATTTTCTTTTTACTATAGATATTCGTATAAGAACCCCAATATACAATAATTCCATAAGTATTGCTTGCAATACGCCGTATTTGGAGGCGTTCTGGTTCCATATACGTGTATCGATCTAACAAAATAAAAGGCAAAAATTGATAAATACTTTCGTTAAGCAATAATTAGCAAAATACGAACTATACGGTGAGTAGATAGGAGACGTGCTATAAAAGGCCGTGTAAGGGAAGCTAGGTACTTAAGTGCTTCGCGCCACCTCATTCCCCCCGTTCACTTGTGAGTATTTTGAGAAGGAAGGCTAATCGAGGCTTTTGCCACCCAAGTAGTATTACATATATATTTTTTGTAGCTTTGATATTGAACATCGAGAGGGATAATCCCTTTCCTCTC
Source organism: Glebionis coronaria (assembly GCA_025667525.1). Lineage (NCBI taxonomy): Eukaryota > Viridiplantae > Streptophyta > Magnoliopsida > Asterales > Asteraceae > Glebionis > Glebionis coronaria. Next base: position 171,758,361 of record CM046879.1, on the reverse strand, counting down.
AAAGTCGACCGAGGTCTCCTACCTCATTCCTCGTGTTTAGTTGCATGCACACTCCGTCGCGTGCACAAATACTGATTGGTGTACCTCGTCCTTTAAAGAAGACAAAAAAGAAAAACGTTTCTTAAGCCGATCACGGGAATCGAGCTTTCGGCACTATCATGGATAATGGTCCGATTTAGGAAATATTGCAAGAAGGTCCTTATAAGATTATGTCCTAGGAGTGTATGACTTGTGGTGGACCTCATGCTATTTTAATTGTGATAAAACTTATGAGGAATTTTATACTAATGAGGAAAGTATGTGCTATACTACTAATACTTATTTTGGCTCCCCTAGTTTTCCTACAACTAGTAACCCACCACATTATGATCCAGGGTTTTATGGGGAAATTCAAAGTCAAGGGTTTTCAAATCATGAAGGTTTTCAAAATGAAGGCAATTTTCAAAACTATAATCAATGAAATATTTCACAACCTTAAATGGACTTAATTCTTCAAAAGCTTGAGGAACATGATAGATTACTAAGCGAATAGCAAAAGGAATCCGATAGAAAATTCATGCTCATTTTAGAAACCTATCAAGCTCAAGATAATATTGAGCCGTCTTTGAGAGTTGATGTAGAGGCTCACACCACTACTAGTAGTGATGTTCCCATTGTGGATCCTTCCATCTCTCCGCCAATAAATGAGAGACAAGGCCCGGAGATTATCATGAGTTTCACTCCCCCTCTGGTGTTGACAACCACAACTACATTTAGCTCTCCTCCTTCATCACCTTTTGAGGAAATTCCCGAGATTATACTTGAGCCTACATTACCCATTGATGACCCCATTTCTTTTATGACTCCTTCACCTAATCCTTCAAATGACTTTATGCTTTCTTCGAATTCTCTTAGTGAGACATGTTTTGATAAACCAATTTTTGAGGAGTGTGAAGAACTTTATAATGAGTCCATAGAAGAAGAACCCTTAATTGGTTCTACACCTAAGGAGTATGTAGATAGGGATGAGTTATCTTGTGATTCCGACTATACTTTTAATTATTTCTTGGGATCGGATGAGGATGACTCTCATATTTTACCAAAACCGACTTTTGAAAAACATGATAAGGACACTAATGATTTATGGATTCTTTACTCCTTAGTGATGATTTTTATACCCCGAGTGTTGAGAGATTCTATCACGAGGATGCTTTCTATGCTCTCGTATTATTGGTTTTCTTGGATGAGCTTAATTGTGATCATGGTATTGATGAGGGGTGATGAGACTGTATTTATACATAGTGTCATCGTCCAAATAGGGCTTAAAACGCTTAAAATATCATCAAAATACCCAAATATATGCTTGTGTTTGTTCATTGTGTATTTTAGGTACGGATATCGTGAATTCACCAAAAGATTACAAGAGTCAAGCAAAAACGAACACGGGAAACGAAGCCGCACAAAGAACCGGGCCCGAATCATGAATTTCCATTCAAGTCCTTGAAGTTTTGAAGATTGACAAGATTGGTCCCTCAAGAATTGAAGACTTGTCATTTTATAACCCTGTAAATCCTCAAAATTACATTGGGGTCCCTAAAATGTCAAGGTTGTACAAGATTGGTCCTTGAAGAATGCTTTTATTGCATTAAATACCCTTGGAATAGTTTTGATAAAACTTTTTGTGGCAAATGTATGAAAAAGAAAAGTTTACTATAAAGGGGATTTAAGTTTGTGAGCTGTTTTTACCAATTGACAACATCAAAGGAAGTGGGGGGCCATATGTGTCAAACATACAAACACACCACAACCAATCATTCGTCCCACATCATCACCATCCACTAATCATGTCCCTCCTTCTCCCCACGTCATCTTTCCACTTACATTCTTTAAAAACTGATTTTAACTAATCAGTCAAAAGTGGGGGAAACACGAAATTTAAACTTAATTATACCCTAAATAGGATTAAACCCTCCCTGCTAAACTAACCCATCCCAAGAACCCTAGAACCTAATTCCACCAAAACAAAGGGTTTAATCCTCTAAACCTCCAGTTTGGTAATTAACCTAACTCTCATCAAACCCACCACTCACAATACTCACCCCGTGACTCTATGGTCCCCACAAAGACTCCCCTACCTCACTAAAAATGGCAAACTTGGAATCTATCAGTATATCAACGTCTCAAATGCTCCTACTTGTCCCCCAAGCACAAATGAAGGGTCCAAGATCAAGATTTCAAGCTGTCAATCACAAGATGCCACAAGACCATTTCAAAATCAGTTGACCAAAGGACTTTATGGGAATTTCAAGGATTAGGGTTTTGCCATTATAATATTTTATTCATTAGACTAGAAGCTTCTTTGTAGTATTATAAAAGGTGTCGACTTGTGACCCTTTTACTTGTTCTAGTTTTTGTAAAACTTTTAAGTGAAGTAATATAAAGCAGCTTTTAATTTTTATACAACTGAGTTCCTTTTAAATTCTTGTCATAGTGTAAAACTTATTTAGTTAAGGCACAAAAGTGTTAAGGATTTTTCAAGATTTTCAGAAGTTTATGAAGTGAAAGTGGATTACACTTCTGATTTTTCTAAATTAGTGTTTCAAAAATTGGACAAAACGTTTTTTACTTGTACTTCCTGAAATCCACTCTCACATTGAAGTGAAAGTGGATTTGTGTAGAGGATTTCAGGAAGTATCATTTGGGTTTCATAGTTTCAAGTTTTATACAAGGTTTCTGATTATTGCTTTGTTCACCCTTACTGTTTGAATAAGCTATCCCAAAAAGCCTTGACAAGCTTTTGGAATAGCTTTTTCAAGCTTGAATTTGTTTCTTTAATTGGCTGTGTTGTGTGCAGGTTACAAGTGAAACAAGACATCCATTTCCATTTTCATTTTTCAGTCATTTTTTGAAGATATTGGTTTTGGCTTGGGGTCCTGCTTTGGATTCCCTCAGCAAGCCTCTCTACACTTCATAAGCTTCACCATAAGCTCCTTAATCACTCCTTTGGAAGGCTTTCAGCCAGGTATGGGCTTGAACCCCATTGGTTTAATTTCTGAAGTTTATATGTGATGATTATATGAATTTGTGGAAATCAGTTGTTCATATGCTTTGTTCATGGTTTGTTTAAGCTTAGTTGATGATTGTGTGCATGTTTAGATTAATCATAATCAGTTTAGATAAGTTTTGATAGGATTTGGTTTACAAAAGTTCATTTTCTGAAATTTAAGGGGTGTTTGGATTTAGGTGTTAAGCTCTAATTAGTGATTACTTTAAGTTTAATACTAGTCTAAGTTTGTTTAAATTGATAGCACTAGGTTGTATCAGTAGAAGGGTTGTAGTTTGGATAACTTTTAAAGCAAATAGCATGCTAAAAAATTGGTAAATCTAGCTGAAAATCAGTAGGCTTTAAAACAGCTTGTTCTAGTAATTTTTGAGTTAAAAATCTTTGTAATCTGCTAGGGTTTAGATCAAACTAGGGTTTCTGATACTTTGTTTGAGTTTTGGCAAGATTGTGATTGAGATTTTGTGGATCAAAATCCACCAAGAGACCTAGTAGATCAGTCAAAGTGTGCCCAGACCCCCTAGTGGTTTACAGTAACTGTATTGGTGCATGTATGTGTGATTTCTTGTGAGCAAGTACTTGTTTTTATAATTTTCTTGACTCCCCACAACCCAACTGGTTGTGGGGGTGCCAATCATTGTCCATAAAACCAAGAATTGAGCAAGTTATAGCAAAAAGAAGCACCAGACCCGTTTTTAATACAAGCAGTGGGAACTCCTTTCCCACTGCTAGCTTTGCTATTCCCACTGCTTAGCTAAAAGACAGAAAGTTAGCAAGTGTCACTATCACAGTTCTTTCTTTTTTGTCTTTTGTGGTGTTTTTTTGGAATTAGCACTTCAAACTTTTTGCATTATTTTTCTTATTTTAGTTCTGATTTTTTAGTATAATTTAATTTTCTGTCACTGTTCATTAAGTATTTTTTAGGTTTTATTGCATTTTTAATTACTTTTTAATCTTTCTGTTTTTGTCTTTTAGTGGTAAAAATCAGTATTTTTCAGATTTAAATTTTTTCTTAGATTTAGAAAATTAATTTAAGATTTTTAGTTTAAAAATATTTACTGTTCACTGTTTTAATTATTTTTTTATAATTAAATTAGTTTAATTAGGGTTTATTTATTAATCTGTTTTGTCTTTTAGTGCAAATTTTTACATTTTTCAAACTTTTTCAATTTTCTACTGTTCATTAGGGTAATTTAAGATTTTCAAAATTGTCAAATTAATTTTGGCATTATTTTATTAATTTTTATGATTATTTTAGTTTAAAAATAGTTTTTAGTCATTTAAAAATAGAAAAATTGTTTTTAAAATTTAGGAAAAATACTTTTTAGTCTTTAAATAATATAAGTAATTTATTAGTTTTATAAAATAATATTTTGGACATTTTTTTAATTATATTTAATTTTAGGGCTTTAATTAGCATTTAAAATTGAATATTTAATTAATAAAAGGTTTAAAAATATATTTGTTGAAATTTTATTCTTATTTATATTATTTTAGACTTAGTTTTAATTTTTAATTAATTTTTAGGTTTAATTTTTAATTTCGTCGCGTTTTACGTAATTACGTCATCGTTTTACGTCAACGTCGTAGTTTAATCGTAGTCGTAGCTCGTCTTTAATTTTTCTCTTCTAAACCAAAAACGTCACTAATCCAAACTTGATTTTATATATTGGCACATTAATACACACACCTCCTTCGAGAACGAACTTGGAATTTATTCGTCTTCACGGTTTTCCTAAATCGTGTCGATTAATACTTGCCGCATTTATACTCGTCTTTCCTAAGACTTGTATATAAAAACTTCTACATCAAGGGGGAAATGGAGATTTAAAACTTGATATTGATATTGATTTTGAAAACTCGGATTTTGACAAATTCACATTTGCATCTTCACCAGTTACTTTTGATTCTACCACCGACTCTCTTCCACATATCACTTTTAGTGATGATGATGGTTTTCTCATTCCCGAGATCGATGAGTTTCTTGATATTGATAAACCCGTGGAGTACATATTCAGGTATTTTGATACGGAGGGATATATACTTTTTCTAGAGGATTTATTACACGATGATACTTTACCTTCTCTCCCTCCCGTCCCACCCATTTATAATGATAAAGAGAACAAAGACCTGAGGGTTCCGACTATTAGTGTTTTGACACCTACTTTTTCACCCCTGATGTCTACCTTTAATTGTCAGAAACTTTTGCTTAAAGGAAACCCATCTTTCTTATACTTGTTTGCTATTTCCACCTTGGGGTCTATTTCCTTTCGTGATGGAAATTATGTGTTTGACCCGGGTGGATTTTCTTGGGGTATTCCTTACGTGACTATGTTTCACCCTTTATCATGGAGAGATTTTCATCCCTTGGAAATTTCGGCTTTTCCATGATTTCACCCATTTCCACCTTTTCACCTTTTCCATAATAAGTGTAGGGGGATCCATATAGGATGTTTATTGTTGTGATGTGTAGGGATGTGCTTTCGTGCTCTACTTTTGGTGCCTTTTGAGAAGAACCGTTATCCCGTCTACCCGATTATCTTTGATTTGTTTTTGCTATTGTGATTCGATTTCATATATAAATAAATTTGTAAATTGAATTCACTTTAGTTGTCTCTTCCTTAGCAAAATTTAAACAAAGTGCACAATGCCCTAAGTGTAGGGGAGTTTACTTCCACATGCTTAAACATTGATGACAATGTTTATATTAAGTGTAGGGGAGACTTCTATCGAACTAATAAGTGGGCTTTTCCATTAAAATGTCCTCATTTAACCGAAAAATTTATATTTTCGACATTTTTCAAATTTTTTTATCGATTTTGGCCAAGTAGAAGTAATAGTCTTTATTTTTCTTGTATTTTGTCATCGTTATATTTTATTTCCGTTTCTTGAATAAAATCAAAAGAAAAAAATGGTTTTAACAAGTTTAGACGTCTTTGATATATTAGGCTTGTCGTAAATATTTTGACTCAACCCGAATTTACTTATTTGAGTTCAATCTAGCTAGTATCCTTAACCATATGAACCTTAATTGATTTATTAGGCTAAGCATCCACGAGTCTCATTACTTGAGATTTTAGATTGTGGAGAACGAGAAATAATAGAGTCAATTATAAGTTTTGTATTCTTTCAAAAACTTATGTGAGTGAATTATAAGCTTTTTCTCCCATCGCTTGTCAATAAATAATTGCAATAATTAAGGTCGTACGATTTAAAAAGTTACTTAGCTTCTAGCCCAAGATCGTTTAAAAGTTGCTCGGGATTAAGTAGAGTTCATAGCCAGGGAATAACTTATTAAAACAGGACGCGAAGATTGACGAGTCCAAAAAGGCCCTAACAAGGCATGAGGGCTCCATTTTGTTACTAAAGATCCATGATGATATGAAGAATCATTATTACAAAATCAATATGAAAGATCAAGACACACGACGAAAAGCAATTTACTCCCATAAAGATCATGGAGAAATCTATCCAAAAAGAACCTAACAAGGTATGAGGATAAATAGATCCACGTCCGAAAAGGAGGCGGATCATTGTATATCAAAATTCCAGATAAAGATTGAAGAAAAATAAAGAAGTCGTGGTCTAAATTTGAAGAATCTCTCAAAAACTTCAAGTTAAGAAATTCCACATATGAAGAGAAGATTATTATTTCAAGAACGTCTCTCAAGATTCGAAGTATGAAGTAAATGCCAAATATCGGTCCGATAAAGGTCTCAAATCGTGAAACGAGTTATACCAAGATATGAACTTTATGAGATTTCGAGAAGCCGTTTTAAAAGATTTTGTCCTTTAGCTAACTATTGATTAAATCGTCCTACTTTATTTTCGGCCTAAATAAATTATCGAAATAAGTCAAAAATGCATCCTCGTGATCATTCAAGACAAAAATAAAATATAAGAGATACAGCGTAGGAATAAGGGGGTCTAAGTGAATAATTAAACCACATGAGTAAGTGTTAGCTTTACTAACTTATAATAACAATGATCTCGTTTTATGCTTGGTATAAGGAACGTAAAACTTGAGTGTGATAAATATTCATGACACCAAAACCCTAATTTAAGTCTTAGATTTCTTTTCAAGTTATTTCCATCAAACAATTTCAAAAATAAATGAATAAGTGGAAATTGTTTTATCCTTTATAAAGCTTAAATCTTTTATCGTTTTAAGTTTTCTTTTGTTGTAGAAGTAGTAGTAGTAATAAAGGCCAAGATCGATTAATTATGAGAAAAATATAAATTTGTGCTTTAAAATTGTGCATTGCAATGGTCAATTGTAGGAGATTTAATAAGTGTGTAAACACTTATCCCTTTTACCACTTAAAATAATGGAAAAACGTGTATTTAATATCTTAAAAGTCGGAATTACGCGTGGTTTTGTGTTTTTGTGTGAAATAGGTACAAAAGATCATAAATGAAGAAAACACGGGATTTCACGGGCATTTATCGAAGAAAAAGTCAAAGATAAAGCCAAAGGACCAAAAGTGCCAAAAGAATGAAGCTTGGAGGGCTAAGGATGAAGATTTAATGAAGTTTTAACAACGAGGACTATTTTTGCCATTCTCCAAAGTCATCCACTAATAAACCACATGGAAGACCACAAAATTACGAAGCCAACGGTCCCGACCTCGCGTCGTAACTCCTCACGGTTTATTTTCTATGAATTTTTTAGTGCTGGTGCAACACAAGGACTTCCCAGCGGGTCACCCAAGCAAGTACTACTCTCGCCCAAGAACGCTTAACTACGAAGTTCTGATGGGATCCGGTGCATTAGTGCTGGTACGAGGTGGCAGAGCATGACGGAGGTGGCAAAGAATGACGAGGTGGCAGTTGACTCAGCTTTTCAGACCAATCAGAGGATGACACGTGGCATATGGCGCATGTCAGTACAAGCTGGGCGTGTTTCAGGCTTATGATCAGAAGGTGAAGGCATGTGATCCCATAAACTTAGCCTTCAAAGAAAAAAAAGGCAATGAAAAGACCAAATTACCCCTAAATTTAAAGAAAGAAAAGAAGAATACCTCCTAAAATGACGAAACTACCCCTCTGGGCATCTTGCATTATATATACCCTCTCATTCTCATTGTAAAGAGTTATTTAGTTAGTTTTCATATAGTTGTAGTTTATTTTTTTCTCTCAAGCTTTTTGTATTTCCTTCAACTTTTGTACTAGCTTATAATTAAGCACTTTTTATTAATAAAAGTTTATGTTTTAGCTTATTCGCTTATTAACTTATTCTCATTCTACCTTTCTTAATCTTTTCTTATAATCTAGCTTATTATTTGGGACTAGTTTTTATAACTTTTTCCAAACAAGTTAGATTTATATAAAAGTTTAGAATAAGTCATCTTATTTCAAGCTTATTGTGGGCTTATTTTCCTAGATCTAGCTTATTGTGGGTAAAATTATTTAATTAGGTTTTAAGCTTTTTAAATCACATAAGTTCTAATCTTAGGCTTACAACTTATTAATAAGCTATCTTTTCTTTTATAATATTTAGTATACATGTTGAATTAATTGCATTTAGTTAATTTAGTTAAATTTATTTTTATCATTAGATTTACTTTTTAATATTGTAGATCTATTAGTTTGTAGCTTAAAAATTAAAGTATTTTTATAAAACCTAAAAAAATAGTTTAGATCTATTAGGTTTTAAAATAAATTAAGTAGATCTATAATTTTTAGCTTTAAAATTAAAAGTACTTTTATAAATCTTAAAAAGTTAGATCTATTAGTAATCATCTTAATCAAATGTTAATAGTCGCTTATTATTCTAACCTCTGTGTTATTGTGATCTTGGCGAATCGATTCACGTTTGGTAAAGAGCTTATGGTTTAATAGATTTGGTTCGAGTTTGATTTGAGAGGCCGTGTACTTTACGGGTCGGGTTACGCTTTAGCTTAAGTTTGATTTGGTTGGTCGTGTACTTTACGGGCCGTATTTTGTTGATTTGGGAGGCCGTGTACTTTACGGGCCATGTTTTGTTGATTATGTTGATATTTTGTTTAGAGCGTTTTCTTCGGACCACGGGTACTAAGTTCCCTCCTTTTTAAATATCTAGCTTAATCGTTTTAGTTTAAATAATTAGATTAATTTAGTTTAAATTGTTTTAAAAAATTATCTCTTTTATTAAAATTGTTTTTTTATTAGTTTTAAAAGTTACGTTTGTTTTAAAAGAAGGTGCAAAAATTAGTTTTCATTTAGATAAGCTTACTTTTAGTATAAAGTTTACACTTTTTGTGATTATTAAGCTTATTAGTATATAAAGCTTTAAGCTTTATCATCTAAAAGATTAATAAGCTAAAAAGGTTAAAACTTTACGCTTTATTTTTAAGTTTATCTTTGTGATTTCATTTTTTTTTATCATTTTTACTTGTTATTACGTGCTTGCATTTAGATTAAATTTGCATTTAGATTAATTAATATTTTAAATTTTAATATAGTTTTGTTGCATCTTATATTTAATTAGTTTAATCTATATTTTAAAATGTAGTATAATTATTTTGCATTTTAGAGTAATTTTATGTGAACTATTTGCGCTTTTATTTTTATAATATATTCCTTACCTAAACTTATATTCCTATTTTTTAAGTTTAATTAGACATAGATTCCAAACAAGTACTATTAACCAAAAACAATTAATCTCTACGATAAAATTAGATTTCAATTCGAGTCGATCTAAGGAAAAACGATATACTAAAAAACGGTTATTAAGTTGTTATGTTTTGAAAGGATATTAATGTAAATAAAAAATTTAGAAGGATAATGATGTAATTTAAACTTTTTGCTAAGATATGGATGTAATTGCCCTTTACTTTAAAGTAAACTAAAAAAATAAAAAAACATACTATTATATGACACTTTCAGTTACATAAACTAGTGTAATACTCGTGCATTGCACGGGCCACGCGTAAAAAATCTTTTAGTTTTTATCATGACAACCTATTATTGAATTGTAAACAATATATATATTGACTATCAACACAAATATACAAAAACGTAATAATTTAACAAAGTAAACATATTACCCCTTATATTCATTTAGGGGAATCCAAATTTCCAAATAAAATAGTAATGTATAATGTTTGTGAGAGGTGAGATATATGAGCTATTGATTTAGTGTGTATGTGTAACCTTATTTTTGTTGAGTGCATCTGAGCCATTGTTTTTACTTGTTTTTAATTCTTAGCGTGTGTCTCACATCTCGATGATCTCTATTACCTCTATCCTTATTGTATCTTGACCATAGATATATTTGTATATTGACCATAGATCTATTTGTATCTTGACCATAGATCTATTTTTACATCTATTTTTCCGTCCTCTACTTCCAACCACACACACGACTGTCTTCATCTCTCTCTCTCTCTCTCTATATATATATATATATATATATATATATATATATATATATATATATATATATATATATATATATATATATATATAAAGAGAGAGAGAGAGAGAGAGAGAGAGGGAGAGTTGGGTTATTGTAGTGTAGTAGCTTAAAGTTGTTAAAATAGGAAGTCATCTTAATCACTGATTTCATCAGTTAACATGAGATTTATTTTATATTAGACACAAAACAAAAAATTTTATCCATAAAAATTGATATAGAACTACTAAAAATTTGATACGTAAAATTTTTTACCTGATACATTTGATACGTAGTTTTGCTTCAAAAAATATTGTAAACATAGATAATCATTTTATTCTAAAATTTAGCGATACACTATCTCAAATTACATCCGAGTTGACAAACAATGGCTAAACTATGATACACAACTGATACATGAGAAACTTGTAATATTAAAAATCGTGAACCAACTACTCGTACATGAAAAAAATGTTCCAAAACAACTCGTACACGAACCAACAACTCATAATGTGACAATCTAACATTTTCAGGTAGTGAATTATTTTCTCGTATAATACTATGAAACTTATTTTTTTTATGTTGGTTGATGAACTCACAATTTACGGATTTAAATTTGGGCTTACGTGCATAATTTAGCGTCCTTTACGATTAAACCGAAAACCTTAGGATTACGTATTAACGTTTTTGAACTCCGTTTTTGATGATACAATTTTTATTGGATTCGTTTTATGCCGTTGATTCATAATTTATAAAAACGTTTTTCGTGAAACGACCCGAGGGCAAGCAAATCAAGGAAACTAGAATCGAGGAATACCCGTAAATTAGTGAGGTGGGAGAAAATAATTTATCCCACCCCACTACACATGGGACCGCCCAAACATGACACCACATCAAAGATGTGGCATCATGTAAACATTAAGCTAACAAGTGTAAGTTAGCCTTACACTTAAGCTACCACTAACTCAAAAACAACTAGCTTCTCATTACCACCATTACACACATGCAAAACAATCTCAATTCTCTCTCAAACCATCACCATTGCCGTCCCATATTCAAAGAACAAACACCCCTTTTTGATATTTTCTAGCCACAAAATACTTGTTATCTAGCTATATCATAGAGTTACCTTGAAGCCTTGATCACTTGGTGGCCATTTTAAAAACAAAGGAGGTGATTTGCTTGTGTCCTAGGGCTGATTTCTCAACTTATATTCTTGGTGTTTGATGATCTTGGAGTTACATTTTGGTGTTCAACAAGTTCTTGTCTTCCAAAAACAAGATATACTCTTGGTTGGTAAAGAAGATCATCCTCTCCATTTTCTCTTGTTATTTTTGTAAAGATTAAATGTATTTTCTTTCTTGTTGTATATGTATATGTTGAATATATGATGATAAAAATGTTGTATGGGGATCAAGTGTTGATAAATATGCTTAAAAAGACTAATAACCATAAGAAACAAGGCTAAAATCATGCTTAATTTGTTGGCTGTATAAAAACAGTATGTAACCAAAACTTGAACTGATAAATTTGCATGGTAGAATCCATTTACAGTAAGTAAAAGATGTCATACACATGTGAGAGTTGGCCATGCAATGGAATCATTAAAATGAGTGAGATATGATCAAAACAAGATGAGTGTGCTAATCTGAATAAGCTGTTTTGTAGGGACTGTTAAGGCTAGATAAACTTAAAATGAGCAGAAGCTATAACTAAGTTAATTGTAGCACATAATATGAAGTTCATGCCATCCAAAAATAAGCTTCTAATTCATTGTAGAACTCTAGATATGATAAAAATGGTGAAGATGAAAATAAAAATCAGATTTTGAAGAATTAATGTTTATTACTATTATATAAGCACTCAAATTATATAGTATAAAATGTGAAATTAAAACCCACTAACTTATGAATTTTATTTATATAAATATGTAAAAGGTTTAATAAATGGAAAATTTATAAAAATGGTAGTTGAATAATATTTATAAGTTATAAAAACTATAAACTTGATTTTTACGACTTTTTCGGCTATTACCGTAAAATTAACGTTTTTCGCCAATTAAAACTTAGACGATCAAACCCGTCTAATGTAAAGTTTTTAAAAAGTTATATACTGATATATAAGTATCTAATACAAGTAAAAACCGATAAAACCTGAACTATAGGACATACGGACATTAACGAGCTAAGTAAGCATATTGGACTAATAATTGGACTAAATAAGTTAAACACTTATAAAAAGAACTTATTGGGCTTAACCCATTTGGGCCTAACATGTAAAGTGTGAATACTGATAATATAAGTATAAAATGAACTAATACAAGTTAAAGAACTTATAATAAGCTTATTGGACTTAAAACGTGTAAATAGGTAAAACTAGTAAACTAGTAAAAAGTTACCAATACATGAACACTAAAATGAGTAAACAAGGAGATATAAACCCACTTGATCATCATCATATGTACAAAAATCATCATATGTATATTGTTATTTGATAAAAGTCATTGGACAAGAGTCTAAGACCGATTATTATTTATATAGGTTTCCGTGACCGAAGCACGGCCGTTGCCGATAATCCGCCTTTCATTATCAACGTGAGTTCATAGCCTCGCACTCTTTTAAATGTTTTATAAAATGATTTGTAAACCCGCCAGGGAGATAACATGCTAGTTTTTGATAAAATAGAACACAAATAGTCCCGATGGTATGCTTAATGATATGGACCCGAATGATGCTATGACCCTATAAACGAGACAAAAAGGATTATTAGTAGTTAGGTTATGTCACTTAAAGTCCCATTAGCATGAATTGTGAACTACCGGGATTTGGTAGACGCTTATGCATTTTATAGTACTATTTGGGGACGATCACCCCAGTTCGTGCCTTGACGGTTGATCCCCGTCGTACCACATTGATCGGTAAGCGAATTTATGTATGAGAAGATTTCCATAGCGTGATTTTTATGACAACACGCTAACTTGATGGGAAAATTGTTTGTCGGGTTCGCGGCCCGTTGTTTTCATAGTAAGGTAACAATGTCATGCGGCTAATAATAATCCATAATGTTTTCCTATATACAATACAATAACGATGCAAATAACGATGATAATATTACCTATTATGGTAATATTGAGGCTACGGTCTCATGGACGGTTTAAGATGTATGCTTGATTTATATATTGCCTGACTACCAATACGAGGACTTACTTCCGATATTATACTTGTGTTCTGATTTTAACGATAGTTTTATATAACGGTTTTATTAAACTCTATGAATTCACTCGGCATTCGATGATATGATTTTTGCATGTTTTTATCTCAGGTACTTGAAGGTAATCCGGATGGAGATCGACTCTGATGGCCCACATAATATTAAAAATGTTCATTCTATCTATGTTTTGTAAACTTAATGACCTGTATAATTTGGGACCTGTTGTACACTTTAAAACTTTTTATCGAATGAATGTATGTTGAACCTTGTACAACCATTTTTATGTGTTGTCTATGATTGGAGTTATTGTGCTATCCTGTAACACTCTTAAAGACCCTTCCGCTGTACCGATACGAAAAATGAGAGTGTTACAGTTTGGTACCAAAGCTCTCGTTATAGAGAACAAAAGATTTTAAAAACCAAGGTTTTGAACAAAACTTTTCAAAATCTTTTGACAATGAACATTTGAGAAAATATTTGAAAAATCTTTTGACTATAACGGTGCCAGAGATCTCCGACGTTACCAACAAGCCCTATTGATAAGATATATATTTTGATATATATAATTTAGTTTATATATATGTATATATCGTGGTTTCATTATGTAATTGTTTAAATAGTATGTTATCCTAATACGAGATATATATAAATGCAGATTGTCATGGCTGACCCTAATATTCCTGTAGAGAACCATGCTATTCCCGAACCTAATGTAGAAGATGATCCTTATTTAGACTTAGTAGATTATGATATGGATGATGAGGAAGAACCATTTGAGGATCCCGAGCCCTAGATAGGACTAGGAGATCAGATTGCCCCTCAGGTTGATATGGTAGAGAATGAGATTGATAATGTTGATATAGAGAATGATGATGAGATTGGGTTAGATAATTTAGATGATGAGATTAACGACGAGGATGTCGAGGAGGATGTAGGTATAGACGATGAGGTTGATGATGATGAGGAAGCCGAGCTTATTTACCCTTATGATGTTCCAGAGGGCGAGCCTTTACCCCTACCAGTTGATTTGTCTGATTCTGAGGTTGAGCTACCTAGGGATGAAATGTCTGAATCGTCTGAATCTGATTCTGAATCAGAGGAGGATGAGGATGATAATGCACCTGACGGTACTGATGGTATTGCTACTCGTAGACGTGTGATAGGAGAGTCGTCTAGTGCTCGAGAGGCTACTCACATTGATGGTCTTGCACCATGGGCCTTGAGACGTGATCTAGATGCTTCCCGTGTTAAGAGTAGTATGACAGAGATTGGATTAGGTGTTGTTCAGACTCAAGTTGATTATTTGGAGTCGAAGACTAAGATTGGTGAGAAAGAGCGGGAATTGCTTAGTTTGGATTTGACTGATGTAGAGCGTGGTTTGAATGAGGCTTTTAGGAGGTTATCGGTGTTGGAAAGTGGTGAGTTTGCTGAAATGAAGAAAAAAGGTGACTTCTATGGAGATTCAGTTGAGTGTAGCTCGTGCGATGCGTGAGAAAGCTGAAAAGGAGTTGAATATATCTGTGGGTTGGAATAGTAGATTTTATGCTGACATGGTTGAAAGAGGAGTGATCCGTAAGCGCCCAGCTGAAGATGTGTCTAGTGATCGTCCGACAAAGATACAGAAGACGATGGATGATGGACCATCTGGCGGTTCTCAGTAGACCAGTCTGTATTTAGTAGTGACCTTTGTATCTTTTGTACTTTTGTAGCTTTGACTGAACCGACTTGTTAGTAGTAGACTTGGCACGAATTTTGAGTATATATAGTGCTAGAACTTTGATATGGGATGTAATTAAGACAATGCTTTTGTTTCAAATCGAATGAAATATGTATCTTGTCTTGAATTCCATATTGTGCCTTATTTGTATCTTGATTATGGATTCAATCCATATTATATGAATCCTTGTTGGGTGAATGCTTAATACTTTGAAATTGTGAAATTATAGAACTATGCCGCCCAAGAAGGCTGTGACTGAGGATGATGTACGTAGGATTATTACGGAGCAAGTTACCGCATCTATGACTGTATTTATGGCAAATGCTAGAAATGAAGTTGGCGGTAGTGGAGCTGGCGGTAGTGGAGCTGGCGGTAGTGGAGCTGGCGGTAGTGGAATTGGCGGTACTAATGTGAATGTGAATGCTAATAATGTGAATGCTAATGCTGGAGGAAATATAGGAGGACTTGGAACTAATGCACCTGAAGTTGGTGGCTGTACTTATATGACGTTCATGAAGTGTGAACCTCTACCTTTTAATGGAACTGAAGGTGCTGTAGGATTAAGCCAGTGGATTGAGAAGATTGAGTCGGTGTTTAGGATTAGTAAGTGTAAGGAGGAAGATAAGGTGACTTTTGCTATGGCTACTCTTAAAGGTCGTGCGTTGACTTGGTGGAACGGGAGAATTGCTTTCATGGGTCTTGATGCTGCTAATGCTACTCCTTCGGCTGAAATTAAGAAGTGGATGACTTTAGAGTTTTGTCCTCGTAGTGTGATCATTAGGTTAGAACAAGAGTTGATTCATTTGAAAATGAAAGGTGTGGACATTGATAGTTACACAGACCGATTCCATGAGTTGGCCTTGCTATGTCCTCGATTGGTGGAACCCGAAGAGATCCGAATTGAGCAATATATTAAAGGGTTGACCAGGAATATCCGGGGGGACGTGACATCATCGAAACCACTGACCATTGATGATGCTGTTCGAATGGCTTACCAACTCATTGGACAGATAATTCAGGACAGGGAAGATGAAGCCCGTATTGGTGAAAAAAGAAAGGGAGACGGTGATCGTTTAGATAGAGGTGATAATAGGAAGAATTTCGATCGTCGTCAAAACCAGAGAAAGGGGAATGCAAATGCTCTTACCAACAACACACCGCGCAACGATGATAGATGTCCTAAGTGTGGCAACAAGAGGCATGCTGCCGACTGCTGGAAGTGCCAAAATT
This sequence comes from Glebionis coronaria, assembly GCA_025667525.1. Taxonomy (NCBI): domain Eukaryota; kingdom Viridiplantae; phylum Streptophyta; class Magnoliopsida; order Asterales; family Asteraceae; genus Glebionis; species Glebionis coronaria. The sequence goes on along the minus strand of CM046879.1, from coordinate 171,741,789 downwards.
GCGGAAAGCTTGGACACAAGGTTGAAAGGTGTAAGAAGGGAACCATTTGCTTCAACTGTAATGAAGAAGGTCATAGGAAATCAGAATGCCCCAAGTTGAAAGAGATTGTACCTGGAAGAAACCCCCAGGGTGGTGTCTATCAACTTGGAACAATTGAGGTGAAGAAAGAGGATCCGAATGTCGTTACCAGTACGTTTTTACTCAACAATCATTATGCTGTTGCTTTATTTGATTCGGGTGCTGATAGGAGCTTTGTATCCACTAAATTTAGTGCCCTTATTGACATTGAACCTGTTGAGATAAATACCAGTTACGAGGTGGAATTGGCTAATGGTAAATTAGTGAAAACTAATAAGCTATTAGAAGGATGCTCTCTAAATCTCTTGAATTATTCCTTTCCGATTGATTTGATGTTGATAGAATTAGGTAGTTTTGATATTATTATTGGTATGGATTGGTTGTCATTGAATAATGCTACTATTTTATGTGGAGAGAAGAAGGTTAAGATTCCTCTTAGGAATAGAACGTTAGTAATTGATGGTAATCGAGGTGAATCCCGTTTGAAAATCGTTTCATGTATTAAGGTCCAAAAGTACATCAGGAACGGTTGTGAGTTATTCTTAGCTCAAGTAACCGGGAATGAGTCTAGGGAGAAACGATTGGAAGATGTACCTATTATTTGTGAATTTCCTGAGGTATTTCCTAAAGATTTACCCGGACTTCCACCGATAAGGCAAGTAGAGTTTCGAATCGATTTAATTCCTGGTGCTGCACCGGTGGTACGTGCGCCTTACCGATTAGCCCCTTCTGAATTAAAGGAGTTATCTGAGAAACTTAAGGAGTTGTCTGATAAAGGTTTTATTCGACCGAGCTCGTCGCCTTGGGGAGCTCCAGTCTTGTTCGTTAAGAAGAAGGATGGATCTTTCCGTATGTGCATTGATTATAGGGAACTGAATAAGTTGACAATTAAAAATCGATATCCTTTACCTAGGATTGATGATTTGTTTGATCAACTACAAGGATCTAGTGTGTATTCTAAGATAGATTTGCGGTCAGGATATCACCAACTTCGCGTCCGTGAAGAAGATATTCCTATAACTGCATTTAGAACTCGTTATGGACACTATGAATTTCAAGTAATGCCATTTGGGTTAACTAACGCACCTGCGGTTTTCATGGATTTAATGAATCGAGTGTGCAAGCCCTACTTGGATAAATTTGTGATTGTGTTTATTGACGATATTCTAATCTATTCTAAGAATGAAGATGAACATAGAGAACATTTAAGGATTGTTTTGAATTTGTTGAAGGATGAAAGGTTGTATGCTAAGTTTTCGAAATGTGATTTTTGGTTAGATTCTGTGCAATTTCTTGGTCATGTGATTAACAAAGATGGAATTCATGTTGATCCTGCAAAGGTTGAAGCCATTAAGAATTGGTCTGCATCGACAACGCCAACGGAAGTGAGACAGTTCTTAGGATTGCCTGGCTATTATATGCGATTCATTAAAGAATTTTCTTTGATAGCTAAACCCTTGACTAAGCTTACCCAGAAGAATAAACCTTTCGTTTGGGGAAGTGATGAAGATGGAGCATTTAAGACATTGAAGCAAAAATTATGTAGTGCGCCAATCTTATCATTACCCGACGGGAGTGAAGATTTTGTAGTGTATTGTGATGCATCTCTTAGAGGCTATGGAGCTGTTTTGATGCAGCGAGAGAAAGTGATAGCTTATGTTTCTAGGCAATTAAGGAAGAATGAGGAGAATTATACTACTCATGATCTTGAGTTAGGAGCTGTAGTCTTTGCTCTTAGGTTGTGGATACATTATCTGTATGGCACCAAGTGTACGGTATTCACCGATCACAAAAGCCTACAGTATATTCTCGACCAGAAGGAATTGAACATGAGGCAACGAAGATGGATAGAGTTGTTAAGTGATTATGATTATGATATAAAATATCACCCATGAAAAGCCAATGTTGTTGCCGATGCATTAAGTAGGAAAGATAGAGAGCCTAGCAGGGTACGTTCTCTAGTCTTGACCGTGCACAATAATTTGCTTGAGCAAATTAGAAATGCGCAAATAGAAGCTTGTAAGAAGGAAAATTTTGTTATTGAAGGGTTCCGAGGAGAAGGAGATCCTTTAGAGGTTAGAGCATATGGAGTAAAATGCTTAAGAGGTCGTATGTGGATACCTAAGTTTGGAGGCTTAAGAGACTTGATTATGTTAGAATCCCATAAATCTAAGTATTCCATTCATCCGGGATCTGATAAGATGTACCATGATTTGAAGAAGTTGTACTGGTGGCCGAATATGAAAGCTGATATTGCTATGTATGTTCTTCAATGCTTGAATTGTGCTAGAGTTAAAGCTGAACATCAAAAGCCATCAGGACTAATTCAACAACCAAGGATTCCTGAATGGAAGTGGGAGCGAATTACGATGGACTTTATCACCAAGCTTCCTAGAACATCATCTAGAAACAACTCGATTTGGGTTATTGTCGATAGACTAACCAAATCAGCACACTTCATTCTGGTTAAAGAGCAGTTCTCACTGGAGAAGCTGACTCGTATATACCTTGAGAATGTTGTATGCAAGCATGGATTACCTGTATCGATCATTTCAGATCGAGATCCTAGATTCGCATCGAATTTTTGGAAATCTCTCCAAATATCTTTGGGAACGAATCTCGACATGAGCACTGCTTATGACCCCCAGACTGATGGGTAGAGTGAAAGGACGATACAAACACTAGAAGATATGTTGAGAGCTTGTGTGTTAGACTTTGGTAAGAATTGGGATAAACATTTGCCGTTATCAGAGTTTTCGTATAACAATAGTTACCATTCTAGTATTAAGGCTGCACCGTTTGAAGCTTTGTATGGTAGGAAGTGTAGATCTCCTGTATGTTGGAGTGAAGTTGGGGATACCCAACTCACGGGACCGAAATTGATCCGGGAGACTACGGAGATGATAGTTCAGATTAAGAATAGGTTGTTGACTGCCCGTAGTAGACAGAAAAGCTACGCGGATGTGCGGCGGAAGCCGATGGAGTTTGAAGTGGGTGACCGAGTAATGTTGAAAGTATCGCCATGGAAAGGCGTTATAAGATTTGGAAAGCGAGGAAAAATGAATCCCCGTTATATTGGACCCTTTAAGATTTTATTTAGAGTAGGTCCGGTGGCTTACAAACTAGAGTTACCCCCAGAACTTCATGGTGTTCACAACACATTCCATGTATCTAATCTGAAGAAATGTCTAGCAATGAGTGATGAGAAAATTTCGTTAGATAAGGTTCGAATAGATGGGAAGTTGCATTTTATCGAAGAACCCGTAGAAGTTATGGATCGTGAGGTAAAGCAACTGAAACAAAGTCGGATACCTATTGTCAAGATCCGATGGAATTCAATGCATGGACCAGAATATACTTGGGAACGAGAGGATGAAATGTGGAAGAAATATCCGCACCTCTTCGATTTCAATAAGAAACAAACATCAAAATAAAATGGATCATTAGGACGTTGATCCCTTTTAGGAGGAAAAGCTGTGACAATCTAACATTTTCAGGTAGTGAATTATTTTCTCGTATAATACTTTGAAACTTATTTTTCTTATGTTGGTTGATGAACTCACAATTTACGGATTTAAATTTGGGCTTACGTGCATAATTTAGCGTCATTTACGATTAAACCGGAAACCTTAGGATTACGTATTTACGTTTTTGAACTCCGTTTTTGATGAGACAATTTTTATTGGATTCGTTTTGTGCCGTTGATTCATAATTTATAAAAACGTTTTTCGTGAAACGACCCGAGGGCACGCAAATCAAGGAAACTAGAATCGAGGAATACCCGTAAATTAGTGAGGTGGGACAAAATAATTTATCCCACCCCACTACACATGGGACGGCCCAAACATGACACCACATCAAAGATGTGGCATCATGTAAACATTAAGCTAACAAGTGTAAGTTAGCCTTACACTTAAGCTACCACTAACTCAAAAACAACTAGCTTCTCATTACCACCATTTCACACATGCAAAACAATCTCAATTCTCTCTCAAACCATCACCATTGCCGTCCCATATTCAAAGAACAAACACCCCTTTTTGATCTTTTCTAGCCACAAAATACTTGTTATCTAGCTATATCATAGAGTTACCTTGAAGCCTTGATCACTTGGTGGCCATTCTAAAAACAAAGGAGGTGATTTGCTTGTGTCCTAGGGCTGATTTCTCAACTTATATTCTTGGTGTTTGATGATCTTGGAGTTACATTTTGGTGTTCAACAAGTTCTTGTCTTCCAAAAACAAGATATACTCTTGGTTGGTAAAGAAGATCATCCTCTCCCTTTTCTCTTATTATTTTTGTAAAGATCAAATGTATTTTCTTTCTGATGATAAAAATGTTGTGTGGGGATCAAGTGTTGTTAAATATGCTTAAAAAGACTAATAACCATAAGAAACAAGGCTAAAATCATGCTTAATTTGTTGCCTGTATAAAAACAGTATGTAACCAAAACTTGAACTGATAAATTTGCATGTTAGTATCCATTTACAGTAAGTACAAGATGTCATACACATGTGAGAGTTGGCCATGCAATGGAATCATTAAAATGAGTGAGATATGATCAAAACAAGATGAGTGTGCTAATCTGAATAAGCTGTTTTGTAGGGACTGTTAAGGCTAGATAAACTTAAAGTGAGCAGAATCTATAACTAAGTTAATTGTCGCACATAATATGAAGTTCATGCCATCCAAAAATGAGCTTCTAATTCATTGTAGAACTCTAGATATGATAAAAATGGTGAAGATGAAAATAAAAATCAAATTTTGAAGAATTAATGTTTATTACTATTATATAAGCACTCAAATTATATAGTATAAAATGTGAAATTAAAACCCACTAACTTATGAATTTTATTTATATAAATATGTAAAAGGTTTAATAAATGGACAATTTATAAAAATGGTAGTTGAATAATATTTATAAGTTATAAAAACTATAAACTTGATTTTTACGACTTTTTCGGCTATTACCGTAAAGTTAACGTTTTTCGCCAATTAAAACTTAGACGATCAAACCCGTCTAATGTAAAATTTTTAAAAAGTCATATACTGATATATAAGTATCTAATACAAGTAAAAACCGATAAAAGCCGAACTATAGGACATACGGACATTAACGAGCTAAGTAAGCATATTGGACTAATAATTGGACTAAATAAGTTAAACACTTATAAAAAGAACTTATTGGGCTTAACCCATTTGGGCCTAACTTGTAAAGTGTGAATACTGATAATATAAGTATAAAATGAACTAATACAAGTTAAAGAACTTATAATAAGCTTATTGGACTTAAAACGTGTAAATAGGTAAAACTAGTAAACTAGTAAAAAGTTACCAATACATGAACACTAAAATGAGTAAACAAGGATATATAAACCCACTTGATCATCATCATATGTACAAAAATCATCATATGTATATTTTTATTTGATAAAAGTCATTGGACAAGAGTCTAAGACCGATTATTATTTATATAGGTTTCCGTGACCGAAGCACGCCCGTAGCCGATAATCCGCCTTTCATTATCAACGTGAGTTCATAGCCTCACACTCTTTTAAATGTTTTATAAAATGATTTGTAAACTCGCGAGGGAGATAACATGCTAGTTTTTGATAAAATAGAACACAAGTAGTCCCGATGGTATGCTTAATGATATGGACCCGAATGATGCTATGACCCTATAAACGAGACAAAAAGGATTATTAGTAGTTAGGTTATGTCACTTAAAGTCCCATTAGCATGAATTGTGAACTACCGGGATTTGGTAGACGCTTATGTATTTGATAGTACTATTTGGGGACGATCACCCCAGTTCGCGCCTTGACGGTTGATCCCCGTCGTACCACATTGATTGGTAAGCGAATTTATGTATGAGAAAATTTCCATATCGTGATTTTTGTGACAACACGCTAACTTAGATGGGCAAATTGTTTGTCAGGTTCGCGGCCCGTTGTTTTAACAGTAAGGTAACAATGTCATGCGGCTAATAATAATCCATAATGTGTTCCTATATACAATACAATAACGATGATAATATTACCTATTATGGTAATATTGAGGCTACGGTCTCATGGACGGTTTAAGATGTATGCTTGATTTATATATTGCCTGAATAGCAATACGAGGACTTACTTCCGATATTATACTTGTGTTCTGATTTTAACGATAGTTTTATATAACGGTTTTATTAAACTCTATGAATTCACTCGGCATTCGCTGATATGATTTTTGCATGTTTTTATCTCAGGTACTTGAAGGTAATCCGGATGGAGATCGACTCTGATGGCCCACATAATATTAAAAATGTTCATTCGATCTATGTTTTGCAAACTTAATGACCTGTATAATTTGGGACCTGTTGTACACTTTAAAACTTTTTATCGAATGAATGTATGTTGAACCTTGTACAACCATTTTTATGTGTTGTCTATGATTGGAGTTATTGTGCTATCCCGTAACACTCTGAAAGACCCTTCCGCTGTACCGATACGAAAAATGAGAGTGTTACACATAAATAAACCAAAACCAATCAATATATGTGAAATCTATCCATTTCCTATTACTTCTCATTTTAACAACTTTAAGCACCTACACCATTTTATCTCAGTTATATATATATATATATATATATATATATATCTCAAAACATATTTCTCTCTCTAAAAATAGATCTCGCCATCTCTTTATCAAGATTTATTTTTGATGGGTTTCTTCGATGGTTTTGGTGTTTGCTGACAACTTTTTTTTAGTTTTGCTTTTTAGGATTTTATATGAAGTTGGGAATCAAAAACTTCAAAAAGATAGAAGGTATGTACATAGTCTTCAATCTGTTTTTTTACATTTGATTTTAGGATTGTCATGTTTTTTTGGATTTAGGGTTTTTTCATTGATTGTTTTTTTTCTTCCACGATCTATAATAAAGGTATGTTTGGGTTTTTGATATCTTTTGATTCGTAGTTCTTTGTGAAAATTAATTTATTTTCTTTTGATAAGCTAATCACTAAGGTTATGAATTCTTATATCTTATGCAAGTACTTTATATGATTACTAATCCAATAACTGTTTTATTTTTATTTTGGGATCGTTTAGAAATATATAGATAAGTTTTTTATTTCTAATATTAAATAATTTGGGGTTTTTATAGTAGATTCACTAATAGAAACAATCAAAAAAGCCGAGGAGGAAGCTGTGAAGATTCAAGCTAATTAAAACCCGAATCATAAACAAAGGCACCAATTTCAAGTCTAACAATTATTAAGACTTATACAATATGCTTGGATTGCCTTTGTTAATGATATTAAGGTGTTTTGATTTAGGTCTTTCATAATGTTAGGGTAAATTTTTGCTCAATGCATTGTTAGATTTAGGAGTAATTAGTGGTTTTGAATTAATTTCTGAATTTGGTTTACGGATTTTTGGATTCCTTTTGTTGATAAGAAATTAGGAGTATATATGTTTTCGCCTTTTTCACTCATTTTTTAATTTGGTTTATCTTTCAGATTCCGTTCCTTTCAATTAAGTTTCTAATTAATATCATGATTTGTGCATAAGATAAATTGATGTTTTAGTTATGATTCTGAAACTGCATAAACAGGTTTTGGGGTTCATCTTGAGACGACTAGAAGTGAAGATCCAAACTTGGGAGGCTCGTCAAAACAGAAAATCCGAGATGGAAATGAAAAGAATAACGGTAATTGTTTTGTGTTTCTCATTTTAGAGGCCTACTAATAGTTGTAGTATATGACTCTAAAAAGAGAAAGAACCAATTTATAAGGTGTTTGGATGACTTATTTATGAATTGTTTATCTGCTTATTAGCAGTTTCACATAAGCTGGTACCGACTTACTTCAATACCCAATTAAACACCAGTTCAATTTGTGATCTCTAACAAAGCATCTTGTAAAGACAAACTAATTTTGTAAAGCTTTTAGTACTTCACTCAAAATCGATATAATAAAGGCTTTAAGATGTATTCATGTATTTACTTTGCTTTTGCACCCTAACAAAGTGGTTATTTTGAAAAATTTCGGAAGAGGATGCCTTTGAGTGAGCTAAAGCTGTTACCAGAGTGGCGGTGCTTTGTTGAGGTCTTAAATTCTCTTAATGGCATGCCTGTCATGACACATAGACAACCATTTGATCCATTAGTAAGTTCCTTTAGAGTCTACTATAGTTTTTGATATTATAAATTGTACATAAAAGCTTAACATTAAATACATGATCTTTAACATAGAATGGCAGAATAATATTTCATTTTAAGTGGGACGGGTTAGTCCAAAAAGGCAGAAATCGACACGGTTCGTCCATATTCATAATTTTTCAGTCGCTGTTGTTAGTACCTGAAATTGCTCTTGATTTTTAGTCATATGTAAAATGAAAATAATTCTTGAAAAGTCGTTTTTTAGGAGTCGTATCAATTTCTTTTAAATATATGGACCAACGAACCTCGTAATAATTGAATTTATAAGCCGATAACTTCAAATTTTAAACGGTGGCAATTGGTTTGTGAAGGTAGGAAGCGTGAACTTCCTTTATCAGCTCTGCTATATTTTCTTCGTGGTTTCATCACTGCTTATGATCCTGGTCTTAATGTTCTCCTACTAGGTCGAGTTCTCTAAGATTTAGCTATCGTTTTGGTAAGCCTCTATTGATTCTAATCCTATTGAAAATTAAACTTTAAATAACATGAAGCATTATCATCCGATATCTCATTGTGTTTTTATTTTGTAGGCAATACATGGTGCACCCCTCTATAATGCAGAGATTTGCCCGTCTTAAATCCGTCAGACTTTAATATCTTTAACAAAAGTACAGAACTATTCATAGTTATTTGAATCTTGGTATCTATTTCCACTTTATTACTTGCAAAAAAGCATATGTGAGGGTCGGTTTGGTTGGTTTAGGTTGCAAAATGTTGGTCAAAACCTTTAAAGTATTACGCTTGGTTTGACCATGTTATTAATCAAATTGTTTGAATTAATGTGTACTACATGAAACCAGTTTGGTTTAACCGAATTTTGGTTTTTTTATGAAACTTTGACATGTAAAAAGTGAAAGTGAAATAGACGATTCCATTGCATTTATGACTTTTATATATTTTGAATTTATGTGTTTCTATACATATTGTTGTATTGAAAACAATTTAACTAACGCATGAAACCAAAGTCCGATTAATAGCGGATTTTATACATGCATGATATTATGCTTTAAATGTTTTCAATCTTATTGTTTGTCGAGTATCCGTAACATCAGTTCATGGACCCAGAAACCATACAAACATACCTCCACTATTAGTCGTTATCTGAATGGATCTCTTAGATGGCCATAATCGTATAAATTTGTAAATGATAGGATTATACGAACGATTCAACATTTTGTTATCCATTGTGCAAATATTATATTCTTAAAAAGTCAATTTGTATTCTTTTTCTTTTTCCTAGCTATATGCAAAAATTTGTCAACTTTATTCATAACGTGAGGTAAATGGTCTTTGTTGGTTCATATCTTCATGGCAGGAATAAAGACTATTCATTAAGATTTTATAAGTGTTAATTTTCTGCCTGTTTAACCAATTAATTATAACATAATTTATCTTTTCCTTTCTGATTGTAGGTTGAAAAGCAAAAGTGTTATATTTTGTGAAGTAAAAAAACCCACGAAACTCTAAAGAAGCGAGTAAGCGAGTCCTTCAAGTTCTTTGAAAGGTAATCAGATTATTCCATTTATTAAATAAACATGATGCAAAACCTATATGTTAAGTGTTAGAAATGCTGTAACTTTGGACCTGGCCCAACTTCACCACTTTATTTCGACCCAACCTGTTTTGAATTGCATAACCTTTGACATCTACTTTAGACTGAAAGCATGTAAACCTGGCCTTGGAGATATTGTATACGACAAATACAAGTAATAGTTTTGCCATGCTTAGTATAACAGCTTCTACGTATTATACCATCAAGCGTTGATTACTAAGATACATTGATAATAGTTTGCAACAGAATGTGACGCGCCATATAATATGCAAGTGTAATACCTATACGGAAGTGGTGGTTATCCATGTAGGCGATGCATAGTCAAATACCCGGCTCGGGTCTGATAAGCAATCGCTTTGCTGCAAACTATAATAGATTTGGGAAGTAGGCAGCCAATATGCGCGGATTCTGAAGAACTAATGATGCTGATATTTGCCAATATCCATGTAGGTGATGCATAGTCAAATATCCACGCTCTGGTATGATAAGCAATCCCTTTGCTGCAAAATGTAATAGAGGTGGGTAGTAGGCAGCTAGTATTTGCAGATTCTGAAGAACTAATGGCGGCTTACATTTTGAAGAAAGATTTAGACGTGGAATTGAAGATGTTAAAAAACGATGTAATTGATCAGTATATGATTGTTTGAAGATGTAAATAAATGATCCTTCTATCTGAAATTGTAAAACTGCAAATAGCTAAAAATTCGTTTATACATATGTGCCATATGCATGTTTTGAACATTAATGTGTAAGACACATAGCGCCATGTTCCTTTCTTACATACATAAATGTTATGAATAGGTTTCAAGAAAGGGTGATAAAACATTAGAGCCGGAACCCTGCGGCGAAGTGCGGGCACTTTACCTCGTACCCTTTATTTGTTTACATATTTTCCAGGTTTTAGATGGACATAGAATGTAAATTGAACATCTAGATTTGAATCTCACTAAACCTGTCATTGACCTCTCTATTTCCTTCCTCTAAAAAAAACCCACCTAAATCCTCAACGCCAGCCTAAGACCATGCATGATTGAATTTCGAAGTAGCTAGCCTAATACCATTGTCGTTGATCAGAGTAAACATGAAGTATAAAGTGTTAATGTAATGATGTCTAAAAATGTTACTTGCATTATTCGGTCTCCCTTTATTTTGCTTACAACAAAATATAAAAACAAGCATTTAGCAAAAACTACGAATATCGAATTCTTGTGTTCAAGTACTTTCCATCTCATTTATAATCAATTAAGGTATGAATAAACAAGTTCTTAAACTAACTAAGTGATCAAGAGTTTATAATTTTATTAAACCTCACGTTTATTTTTAAGTGACCAAAGTTTTTAAATAAACTTTAATTTAAAAAAATGTTTTATTAAAAATAAAATTGAAATTTGAAAATAGGATATTCCAAATGGATAAAGGATATTCCATTTGGGTAAAATATGCATCAAATGGATTTTCCCCACTAAAGGAGAAAATAAAGCGTACTCTAGGGTACACGACTCATTATAGGGGCCAACGGTTCCTTATCGATAAGGAACCGCATGGCTATTTAATGAGTCTCGCCCAGAAAGAGCCATTGGACCTTTCTCCTATAAATAGTGGATCCTTTCCATACTTTCTTTTCACCTCTTTTTCATACACTTTCTCAAATTCAAAACCCCTTCTTTAATCACACAAATCATTGGTTATTTGGTTGATTATACTTGTTTAATAAGTGAACTGTTCTCCTCCCATCTCGTCCCCTAAAGTGCAAAGAGATAAACACTTTCATTCTTAAAGTGTTTTGTCAAGTTCAAGACCTACTCAAGATCCAAACTTTATTCTTGTGTCATTTTGAAGATCCAAATTATTGTGTAATTTAGAAGTTTTGTATGTATTGTGGTTAATAGTTAGGCCTTAAAGTATATTGGTGTAGATTGGTCCTAACTAAGATTAGGGCTCGACTTTTAGCTTTGAGTCAGTAATTGGTTAAGCGAAGTGTAAGGTTTCTCCACCTCAAGGAGCTTGTTGATAAGTGAACTCTCGAGTAGGATACTCGAGGAGTGGAGCAGGGACGAAGATAAAGCTTCGTAGCCGAAGAACTATAAATCATTGGCGTTCGGTTCGATCCTTCTTTTCCTTATCTCTTTACATTCTTTATTCTTTATTGCATATACATTGTAATTATTAGCTTCACATCAATATCACTTGTTCATATTGTGCATAAGAAGGTTTCACATAAACCACTCGAATCTACCATTTTGAAAAGGATTTTAATAAAACGATCTTTTAGATCATTCAACTAAAAAAAACTATTCACCCCCATTATAATTTATACAATTGGTATCAAATCCTAAGCCATTCAAGTTTTTGAACTATATTGTATTTTAAATCTTGGATAAATCTATGGACTCCAACAAGTACATGGAAAGGAAATCTATGCAAAGACCACCACTCTTTGAAACCGGTAGTTTTATTTATTGGAAAAATAGATTCGAGACTTATGTGAAATCAAAATATTTAGATCTTTGGCATGTTATTACTAATGGTGATTTTTTACCTTTACAATATAGTGAAGTTTCTAAAAAATAAAGAACTAATTTCTTTTGAAAACTCTAATGATGACACTAAAAAGAAACTTGCTAAAAATAATGAGGCTAAAATGATTATTTATAATGTTTTGCCTAAGAAAGAGTATGAAAGGATTTTTATGTGTAAAACCGCTAAAGAAATTTGGTAAAATCTTATAATAACCCCCAAGGTAATAGTCAAGTCAAAGAAAGCAAAATCTATCTTCTTATTCAACAATATGAACAATCTGTCATCTTAGAAGATGAAACTATTGATAGTGCATGATTTAATACTATTATTACTAGTGCAAAGCAGTTGATGAAGTTTTTTCTATCAAGAACAATGTTAGGAAGTTTCTTCGAGTGTTTCATCCAAGGTGGAGAAAGTCACGACGATTAAAGAATCAAAGGATATCACCACATTCTCACTCGATGAACTTGTAGGAAACTTAAAAGTTCATGAGATGATAGTCTTGAAGGACTTGGAGATAGTCAAGAGAAAGAGTGAAAGAAAGTCTTTAGCATTGAAGGCCAAGAAAGTGCATAGTGATCATGAAAGCTCATCCTCTGATCGTGAAGATGAAGAATATGCCATGGCGGTTAAAGACTTCAAGAAGTTCTTCTAGAGGAGAGGATAATACGTGAGACAATCTAGCAACTACAAGAAACCATTCACGAAGAACCGATTTGTTAACAATGACAAAAGTGAAAGGAAGTGCTATAGATGTAGTGATCTAAATCATTTAATCGGTGAATGTCCCAAGCCACCTCGCGACAAGAATCATGCAACGTTCGTTGGAGGTTCGTGGAGTGATAGTGGTGAAGAACGTGATGAAAATGCTAAAGACTAGAAGTGTCTCATAGCTCATTCTTCAAAAGAGGTATATTCCGAAACCGAATACTATAACAATGATAGTTCTTTAGACGATTTAAAATTAGAGAGTCAATATGATAATCTATGCAAACTAAGTCTAAAATTCATAGAAAATGATAAATTATTAAAATCAACTAAGGCTAAACTTGAAAATGAGATTAGTGAGATACAAGGTAAATTAGCTAAAATTGAGAAAAAAATAAAGAAGTTGATTGAGGATGTCTAAGTTGTGAAAAGCTTAGGCAAGAAAATGAGAGCGCATATATGAAGTTAGACAAAATCATGAAAGGAACTAATGCTCTTGTTGATATGCTAAGTAGACAAATTCACTCTAATGAAAAACTTGGTTTAAGTTTTAATCATGATGAAGCTTCTACAAGTGAAACGAAACAAGTTAAGTATTCAGAAAAAGTGTCCAGTGTTCGCGGCTCAAGATTGTATGTCGCGGTTCCTTATAACTATAGAACCACAATGAGAGCTATTAAACCGCGAACATAAGGTTTAAGATCTGAGAAACAATTTTTTTTCTGAAAAATGCCAAAACACCTAGTCATTAATAAAGCTAAAGTACCAATTATTAATGAAAAGGTGTTTAGTAAATTCTACACAACTTTGAGAAAACCTCTAGTAGGAATGAAAGATGTTACAAGGAAATCTATTACTCCTCCAAGAGTAAGAAATAACTCAAGGCCTAGAAGTAGAACACCCTGATGTTCGTCTTGCAAGTCTTAAATTTATATTTCAAGGTTTAGACAAAACAAGGGACTAGAATACAAACACAGGCAAGTATACCCTTTCGTTCGTAATATAGCTTGTAGTGGTAAGCCAGGATCGTTCGCTGAGACTTAGTTTCGTTTTGGTAACCAATATAATAATTGAAGAAAGAAATGATTGAAATAAATAATGATAGTAACAAGTATGACTAATATGGGATAGTTCGTATGAGTTCGTGATGATGATAATAATGACCGAGATATGCTTATATAGGTAAAGAGTGATAATCCTTTTTCGTCAAAATGGCGTTTGCACAATTTACTTTTGGGTGATTCAAGACTTATATTTATTTAAGCGACTAAGCTCAAAACAAGTTGCCAACGAGTTCAATATTTTATTAAAGTTTCTAAGCGGATTTCTCCAACCAAAGATTCAAAACCATAGCCAAGTCTTTAAAAACTTATTATAACAATTTGCGTTTCTCAACGGCAAACTATCCTAACAAATCAACTCTAGATAAAATATGGTTTATAGAACTAGGTAGTAAAATGGTTCTACAACATTAGCTTGAAATCAATTATAAAGGATCATATCATAACATCATCATTAATCATAGTCACATACCCATATAGTCACAAATAGCTTAGCCTAACATAGTAATTAAAGTAACAAATAGAAAAGAGTAAGAGAACATCATACTTAGATTTATTGAAGGAATGAGTACACAAGTGTCACTATTGTATCATTTCTCCAAGAATCAAAGAGTGGAATACTCTCGTTACAAGTATTTCCCAAAAGTGGATAATACTGAAATATCACTAAGAAAGCTAAGAATACTCGGATTTATAGAGTAGTAGTTGAGATGTGTGTTTAAAATGAGTAGAAGTGGCCTCTATTTATAGTGCTGGCTGAGAGAAAATGTGCGCTGCACTTCTCCGAAAGTGCGCCGCACTTTAGAGACGGGAACGTGCGCCGCACTTCTGACATTATGCGCCACACTTTTGTGCGTTCCATAATATTCTTTCAATAGTTTTGCTTATTTGCACATTAAGGACCCTTCTTTGTATTTCTTCACTTTGCTTCTTCAAACTTTATACCTGCATATAAAACGCAATATATTAAGTATCGAAAGCTCTTATTTATAATACAAAGTGGCATTATAATAACGGGTTGAATATGTATATTTAGGTCGTTATCAAATTCCTACGCACTTAGCTATTGCTTGCCCTCAAGCAATCAAAGCGAGAAAATAAATTAGATTTTTAAAACTTTTACGTATTGTGAAGTATGATAAGAAAATGATTAAATTTTTCTAAGTAGCAAAAGCAAATGACAAGAGAATTTCAGCACCTCACATGGATAGTGTTTGGATTTTTAGTTTACATAGATGTCACTCACAAAGGGTAAATGTAAGATAACACTCAAGTAGCTCGGTCATAAAATAGATAGCTACCATAGGTTTGTACATGACACATAAACATAACCGCTACGGCGTGAGCACCAGATAAATTTTCAAAGAACTAAAATGTGATAATAATGAGGGTTTGGAACAAAATATGCCTTGTCAAAGTCGTAGAACAACTATACTAGAATACTTTATACTTTTTTTTTATTTTTTTTATTTTTTTAAGAGAACATCATATATACTTTTTCGACTTGACAAATGGATAGGCATCTTATCGAGATAATAGCACAAGGGATAATATAGCACATAGGTACGAGTGCAACCTATTTTAGCAAGCCAATGTAGCTTAACTAAAATGATAAAATGGTGATTTATTTTGCTTTTTTTCGAAAATATCTATAAATTAAACTCACTGCGGTTTAGTAAATGATGATCAAGCACACATTCTGAAGCATACTAGATTATCGGCTTTCACAAAAATAGAGAAATGTAAGGCTAGTTTTTCTCACATATTTGGTGGATGGTTTTTGTGCTTAGTTATAGTGTCAATCAATGAGATTTTTGCTTTGCTAAAACTTTATTTATTTTCAAAACATATATATTTTTATTTTATTTTCCAAAAAAGATTTTCATGTGGAGAAATTTATTATTTATTATTATTTTTCCTATTTGTCTCCTCCTCCACACTTAAGATGAATGATAAGACTGCTTTTATACATAGTCTCATCGTCCAAATCGGGCTTAAAATGCATAAAATATCATTAAAACTGCCAAATATATGCTCGTGTTTGTTGCTTGTGTATTTTTAGGTACGGATATTGAGGAAAAGACAAAAAGATCACAAGAATCATTCAAAAACGAACACGGGAAACGAAGCCGCACAATGAACCGGACCCAAATCTAGAATTTCCAAAATGGACCTTGAAGAATTGAAGATTGGCAAGATTGGTCCCTCTACTATTGAAGACTTGGCAATTTATACCCTTGCAAATCTCATTTATTGCATTTGGGTCCCTAAATTATCAAGTATTTACAATATCAGTCCTTGAAGAATGAAGAATTGGCATAAGAAGTCCTTGTTTCAAGTTTAATAAGTTGATGTGCCAAAAATGCCAAATGTTGAAACTTATTTTCAAAAGGAATGAAGTTTATTAGCTACTATTACAAAGTGAAGGAAATATAAACCTTGGGGGGCCATAACTGCCAAGACAACCAAACCCATTCCACCATTCAGCTCATGACACGTCACATAACCCACCCATTTACCCAATTACCCTACCCATAACCCAACCCGTAACCCACCCAATACCAGGTTTATTAAATAAACCTGGTCAATAACCCAGTCAAACCCCACTTATCTTTCCCACCAAACAGATTTTTAAAAACCTTTTTTTACCCAAAATAGATTAAACCCACCTTAATCCCCCACATAAACCCTAATTTTCCCAGGCATAATCAGATTAAAAACAAAGGGGTTTTTCCCCCTATTTGTGCAGATTGAAGATTAAGCTATCTCTCACTCAAACCCACATCCCAAATCACCACAAGACACACCCATGTGTCTTGTGGGACCCTCCCCTGCCCCGTCCCTTTCCCTCAAAACCCTAAACCAGACAAGATAAACGTCCAAGATTTACCTACTTGGTCCCCAAGGCTTTTTAACGTCCAAGATCAAGATTCCAACAGCTGGCCATCACATGGACGATTTGACCAAGAACTCAAGGGAAAATTCGGATTTTTAAGGACTAGGGTTTTACACATTGTAACTTTTTATTAGTCTTCTAGAATTATCCATTAGCTAGTATAAATGAGACGTATGTGTCTCATTTTAAGCTCTTGTTCCAGTTTTTCTAGCAAACTTTGTAATCCCTTTTTATTGAAATAAAGTTGGTAATTTTTAAGAAAAAAGTGTAATTCCTTTTGTTTTATAAAAGTTGGTAAATGTTTTAAGCTAGAAATCTGAGTTCCACATTTGATTATTGGTTCAAGTTTTTTTCAAGTTTCATCCTTTTTCAAGTTTCTGAAAAGGTTGAAATTTTGGGTAAATACTTGTTCTGAATCTTGGTTTTCCAAGATTTTGGTTGGTTGTGTAAGTGTTTTCAAAGGAAAAACATTTGAGGAAGTTTGTGAGAAATATTTTTAAGGTTTGGAAAAAGAATCAGATTTTTGGATACTTTGTTCTTCATTTTTTCTTAGTAGGTTTTTGTGGAAGCATTGTTTGTCAAAGGTTCAACATAGACCCGAGTCTATTTGGAGGTGACATACAATCACTGTTGGGCCTGGATGTAGGCCCAACAAGGTAGTCCTTGTTTCCATTTCAGATTTTCAGATTTTGTGTGATTTTTGTGAATATTGTGAAGTAAGTGTTTAAGTGTTTGATTATTGGTTTGATTATGCTTTCTAGTGCCTAATATGCATGATAGAGTAAGTATCAATCAGTTTGGTAAGAGTTAGAATAGCTTTGCTTTGTTAAATTTTTGATCTTCAAATTTAAAGGGGTGTTTGGATTAAGGTTCTAATCAAGGTAAATCAATCAAGTTTTGTTTAAATCTTGTTTAGATATACTCATTAGCTTGGTTTAAAAATGCGCGCATCATTGCGCAAATTGCACGCATCAATGCGTTGCATTCAAAATTTCGCATTAGGGTGCCTAATGCATTGCCATCCCAGATTGCGTTCGCATTAAGCCGCAATTTACCGCATTTGTGTGATGCTAGCAACGGTAGCAATTTTCGCAATCTAGTACTTAGGTCATTTTTATTAAATTTTAACAATATAAAAGAGACCTACATATTTTAATGGATCGTTAAAGATAAGACTTGTTAAAAAGCAAACACAATAATGAATATTTAGTATCTTGCAGTTTGTTAAGTGTTTTTTGTCAAGCTTTACTTTCGACTTATTTGTATTATAAAGGATTATACGCCTAATTACAATATGCTAGTAACTTATTTTGTAACATTATTTCACTTACTTCATACTTGAGAAACTATACTATTTTTAAATAAATTATTTACTTTATTTTATACTAAACGCATCGCGTCCAAATTGTGCTCGCAATCGCATCACGCATTACGCAACGGATTTTTGGACCTTTAGCGCAATGGATCGCAAAACGCATTTTTAAACCAAGCTCATTAGGTAGTTAGTAGTTGTATGTTAGCATAAGGTTTAAGATTGGTAAGGCATAAAACATCATTGCATGCTAAAATTTGGTCTAAGTACTAGAAATCAGAAAAAGTGTCCTAAGTGACTAATTTTGGTAGAAATGGTTCATTAAATCTTGAAGTCTGTTAGGTTTTAGGTCATAAAAGGGTTTGTAATCAGTTACATGCTAATTGGTGATCTTATGTGCAAATTATGAGCCATTGAATCTCACTATTTTGACCTATAAAACCAGCAAATACCCTCAGACTTGAGTATGCATATCAGTAACTTTTTTTTGGTCCATTGTGCTTGATTTGTGTGATAACTTACCTGTTTTTGTGTTTGTCTTGACTCCCTATACTCAACTGAGTATAGGGGTGCCATATTGTCCATCAACAATCAACAAAAATCAAGGATCAAGTCCTCTTGGTTCAATCTTCACTTGTGAAGATTCACACTTGTGTTCATCAGTCACAAAGCCTAACTGGGCATGTTTTTTATTTTTAAAAGCTTGAATCTTGCTTGTTTTTGATTAAAAGGTTGTTTTGGGATAAGTTAAAGTCACTGGTTTGAGTTTTAAAAGTCTAAAAAAGAAAAAAAAAATAAAAAGTAAAAAGGACGTGGCCAGGACTCGAACCTGCGCCACTCCTCCCACACACCAACGCGTTTACCATCTGCCCTAGGGTCTTTGACTGGTAACTCTTTGCAACGTTTAATATTTAAGGATTGTTTGTTTCTTGGCTTATTTAGCTAACAACTTAATATTAAGCTGATTTCAGCTTATTCCTTTAAGCTTTTTCACATTTAGTATTTTTCTTTTGTTTTCATATAGGTTTAGGACTTTTTGGTGTTAAAAGTTTAATTTTCCCATAAGTAATTAATTTTTTAGGATTATTTTTAGTTTAAATTTTAGAAAGTAAATTAAAAATAGGAAAAAGCATTTTAAAAATCCAAAAAAATAGTTTTTAGGTTTTTATTTATATTATTGAGGTTTACAGCTAAAAGAGTTTTCAAAAAGTCTTATTGATTTTATAGGATTTTAGGGTTTTTAACCAACTTTAAAATTTAATATAAAATTATTAAATAGGTTTTAGAAACTTTTAATTGCATTTTTGTCTTAGTTACATTATTCTAAATTTTTGGTAATTTTTTAGAATTTTTTTATAAACTTTGAATTTTTTTGATTATTTTATTATTATTTTATTATTAAAAATTAAAAGTTTGTTTTTCTTCTTTTTTCATTTTTCCTAGATTGTAGACACTTAAAATTTTGTAAC
Source organism: Glebionis coronaria (assembly GCA_025667525.1). Taxonomy (NCBI): domain Eukaryota; kingdom Viridiplantae; phylum Streptophyta; class Magnoliopsida; order Asterales; family Asteraceae; genus Glebionis; species Glebionis coronaria. The sequence continues at coordinate 171,721,993 of CM046879.1, read as the reverse complement.
TTTCCAAATATTTTTAGGGCTTTTCAATTATTTTCTAGAATTAATTTAAGTTTTAATTGATTTTAATAGTTTTTAAGTGTTTAAAAATAGTTTTATTAGGTTTCAAAATTTTAAAAAATCTTTTTTAGCTTAATTAGGTTATTTTTGAGGTTTACAAACTTTGAAATCTTGTTTAGGGATTTTTAATAATTAATTGTGATTTTTAGGGCTTTAATTAGCATTAAAAAGTCATTATTTAATTAATTAAAAGGTTTTAGCAAGTTTGGATTTTTTTGTAAACTCTTAGAATATTATTGTGGATTTTTAGTAATTTTTAGGTTAAAATTTTAATTTTGTAGTTTTTTTTACGGTTTTACGTGAACGCGTTTTCGTCTTAGCTCGATCCGTCTTCGTAACCGTCTTTTCTTTCTCATTTCTCTTTTCTTTTCTCATAACAATATAAAATCACAATCAAAATCAATTCATCACACAACACACTAACCTCCTCGAGAACGAACTCACACTTAGGGTCATTCACACACGGTTTTCCTAAATCGTCGTGCACGCTTGCCCTACTTTGTGCATCCTTTTCCTAAAGGTGTACAAAAACATTACATCAAAATGGCGCCGCTGTCGGGGAGGCGTGTTGTGTTTTGATTGAACCATTGTTTTTTTTTTATATAGCCATAATTAGTATTTGTATTAGTAGCACTCTACTAATACGTATTATCGTTTTTTCGGTTTTTGTGTGAATATTATTACTATATTGTATACGTAGAATAATAAATTCACAAGTAATCCAAATACGTGAGCAATCACAACCTTGATTCGGGATTTCATCACTCGATCATTGTATTCGAATCTCAAACCAAAGAAAAAAGGCAAAAATAGATAAATACTTTCGAGAAGCTCGATTTTGAAAAATACAAACTATAAGGTGGGTATAAGACGGTTGTATTTCACGACCTAAAGGAAAAAGGCTCTTAAGTGCTTCGCGCCGCCTCGTTTCCTCCGCTTGCTTGTGCGTATTTGATTTTGAGAGCTAATCGAGGGTTTTGCCGCCCAAAGTATTATTACATATCATATATATTTTCTTGGTTTCAATTGATTAAACCCTCTTGAACGATTTGGTGTTCCACCATCGTTCTAAAGTCATCGAAGGCGTTCACTTCACGTGATCGTTTTCATTCCTTGAGGCTTCTTTAATCAAGAGATTTGATTAAGGAGGAGATTTGTAGATTTTTGTCTACTTAATACATTCACCAATTTCAAAAAAAGTTAATACCATCAAAAACCACAAAAAAAATTGAAAAATACAAAACACCAAAAAGAATCTTCTTTGCTCGTCTCCACGTTGTACGTGACGTTTATGCTAACTCGTAATCAAGCAAAACGTGCACGTAAACGAAAGAACAAAACTCCCACTCCAACTCATTCTAGTGAGGAGTCTCCTATTGATGAACCCATTGTACGAGAAGCACCAACCATGGCAAATCGAACTATGATGGAGTTACTTCAAGCACCCATCGAGGGTTATGGAGAAGCTATTGTGATTCCCGCTATCCTTGTGGAGAATTTTGAGGTGAAAACGGGTTTGTTGTCGATGATCCAAAACAACAAATTCCGTGGTGATGAGAAGGACAATCCCCACAACCATATCCGCCAATTCAATCATCTTACCGCCACTTGCAAATTTAAGGATGTCTCGAATGACTCCATTAAGATGATGCTTTTTCCGTATTCCTTAGCGGGGCCCGCTAAAATTTGGTTAGAGAAAGAGCCACCAAATTCTATATTGACGTGGAAGGATCTCGTTTCAAAGTTTGTGAACCAATTTTTTCCGCCCTCTAAGACTACACATTTGAAAAATGAAATTTCTAAATTTTCACAAGAATCAAATGAAAGTTTTTCAACGGCTTGGAATAGGTTTAAGGAGATGTTACATGAATGTCCTCATCACGGTTTTTCCGACTTACACCAAATAGACACGTTTTACAATGGACTTAACGATCATGAAAGAGATTATTTAAATGCCGCCACGGGTGGTAATTTTTTGTGTAAAACGGTTGAAGAAGCTTTGGTCATAATTAAGAATAGGTCTAAGGTTTATAGCCCTCGTAACACACCGAGTGTTGCCAAATTGGGCTCGTCATCATCGTCTCGTAGTATCAATGCCTTACATGATGAAGCAAATGAATATAATCGGTTTTTTGATAGATTTGCTAACCTTATGAACCATTGGAAAAATCAAGAAGCTTCAAATTCCGCTTCGGTTAAAGCGGTTTCTAAGAGTTGTTTGTCGTGTGGTGGAGCTCATGATCTTTCCGAGTGCATTACCGCGGATGGTAACACTTCGCGTGCTTATGTAGCCACGGGAACTTATAACCAAATCGGTCAAGGTTCCCGCCAAAATCAAGCTCCACCAAATTAAAATGCTAATAACTATCGCAACAACAACCAAGGTGGTAATTATCAAGGCAATCAAAGGAATTACAACAAGGGTAATTATCAAAGTGGAAATGGGCAAATTTCAAACCAAAACCAAAACCGTGATTTTCAAACTTCTACTCAAGGTTTTCAAAATGATCACACCAAAAATCTTCAAGGAGTGTTTTTGAATTATGCTAAGGCTAATGATGCTAAGTTTGACAATATGCAACGTGAAATGGTTAGCTTAAGATCCGAGTTGAAAAACGAGCTTAAAAACGAACTTGCTAATGAACTTAAAACTCATGCTAACAAAATGGAAGGAAATGTCACACGTCTCCAACAAAATCAACAAAAAATGGAGCAAGGTCAACATGAGATTAAGCAAGAGTTGTTAAAAGCTGATGCTAGGCAATCTAAGTTTCAAGACCGAATGGCTAAAATGTTTGAAGCTATCATGTGTAAGCCCTCTTCTTCGGGTGGTCTTCCTAGTGATACCATCGTGAACCCGAAAGGAGAATTGAATGTTATTACCACTCGTAGTGGTAAAACTTTCAAAGAACCTACTTCTCGTCCAAGTACTTCTATGGAGAAGGAAAAAGAGAAAGAACCCGAGGTGTTGGTCGAAAAAGAGCAAATTCAAAGCCCACGAAGTACCGCTCAAACCACACCTACGGTTGAACCCACACCAATCATGGAACCCGAGATTCAAGGCCGATGCCTATGCCTATGCCCCAACCCACACCACCTTTACCATACCCTTCAAGACGAGACAAGGAAAAGACACAAGAACGCAATAATTATCAATTTGAACTTTTTATGAAAATGTTTCGTGACTTGCATTTTAATATAAGTTTTGCCGACGCCTTAGTCATGATGCCTCGATTTGCCGCAAAATTCAAAAGTATGTTGAATAACAAAGAGAAATTGCAAAAATCATCTAGTTGTTCATCGGTTTTTCTAAGCCGCATACCTCAAAAAGTCGGTGATCCCGGAAAGTTTCTAATCCCATGTGCTATACAAGACATGGAAGAATGCTACGCCTTGGCCGATCTTGGTGCTAGTATTAATTTGATGCCTCTTGAGATTTTTAAATCGCTCAATCTTACCAATCTCACTCCTTCAAGAATGTCAATCGAAATGGCCGATCATTCTACGATTCTAGCTTGTGGAGTAGCCGAGGACGTCTTTGTGAAAGTTGGAAAGTTCTACTATCCTGTAGAATTTATTGTTGTTGACATTCCCATCGATCCTAAAGTTCCGCTAATTTTAGGTCGATCTTTTTTGGATACCTCGAGAGCACTTATCGATGTGCATGCAAGAAAAATCACTCTTCGTTTCAATGAGGAAGAACTCGTCATTAACGCAACTCAAAACTCCACTCTTTCTCATGTGTATTCTATCACGTCTTTGTACAATGTCAATCCCATCAAAAGCATTTGCAAAAAGATTTCAAATAGAGTTTTAGAAGTTGTTGAGAAAAATGAAGTTCCGTCCCCTCCGCCGGTGGAGGTTAAGAGTGTTAAGCCTACGATTCCAATCTCGAGTGATTCTTCAGATGATGAATACTTTTATCCCGATGGGGGAGTTTTCTTTGTCGACAAACGTTTTGAAAACTTACCACCACCTAAACCAAAAAGATTTCAAAATGTGAGAATTTTTAGTGTGACTAACATTGCTTTAGATACACCAAATATTTTTGACATAATCAAATCGGGTTTTCACAAGGAGAGTGTAAAAGATGAAAAAAGAAAAGATTCTGAATTTAATTTAAAAGATTTTTCTACAATTCTAACTCTGTCATCACCACGTGTATTGAGTACTACAAGCTCGTCTTCTCCTTTTGACGATGCTTTGTGTGGACTTAGTGTGGGGGAATCCCCTTATGTTTCCTCCGCTTTCTCCACCGGGGACGAGATATTTGATCCTGGAATTGCTTATAAAGGGAAATCTCGGTCTTCCACCGATGCAATAAATGGAAAATCTTTTCATTTGATTGGTGCGAGTCTACCTCGAGTAGCTCAATGTTTTTATGACTTACCCATTGTCCCACCCTTCTATTTCTTCTCACCTATTTTCTTGAAACTCTTTGAGTTTTTGTTGACTATTGATGAAGTGGCGTTGATTTGTTTTTCCAATGAAAACGAGAACGCCATCTTCGATCTCGGTATTTTGTACCATCAAAGGACTTAGTCCTTTATACCGGTCGTTTTTGGGCCTTGTTTATCATGTAAGCCCCACTAAAAATTGACCATACCATGATATCCCTAAATGATCACATTTATGGGGATTCGAGTCGAGCTTTTGACACGGTTATCAAAAACAAGGTGCCTCGTGGGGGAGACCCACGCTTATCCATGTACATATTATTGCTTTCTAATTAGTTAATTTGAGGAGATTTTGTGCCCTTCCAACCTTTGTTCCGTGGTTGTTTATGCATTGTGGTTTTTTAGATCATGATCTTCACGATTGGAGCCTCTCGTGTTCGTTTTATGGGAGCACTCGATCGCTTGCTTTGGAGACTTTCTCAATATCCAAATGATATATCCTTTTATGTTCTAACCTTAGGTTTTTAGCACACTTCATAAACGGCTATTAATTTATTGGTTACACCCTTTCCATGCTAGATTAGGCATTCGACTACGTCTCTAGTATGGGCGTGTTTGCACCCCTAGACTCGAAACATTGAGGATAATGTTTAACTTTAGTATGGGGGGGTGAATAGATACTTGCCTTGCCAAACCTTCACGCTTTCCAAAGTTTATCTTTTTGTTATCGTTTTTATTGCAAAATAAGGCTAAAAAATGGCCAAATTTTAAAATTTTTCTCATGTTTTATAAGTGTTTGAAGACACGAATGTAGGTTTTCCGATGGCGAGAATAAGAGTAATTTTTGACTCGACCGTGCGTGTTGAGCACTTAGCTTTGATTCCTTAACTACATTAGGCTAAGTCTCTTAAATGAGGACGAGAAATGATAGAGTTAATTATAAGTTACTATGCTAAACGTGGAGTACTCGTATTCTTTCAAAAACTCATGTGTTCTCTTTGTTTGCTTATTCTCCCTTCGCTTGTAAATATTTTTTGCTTAATAAATATTGACTTAGCGGTTTAGTTAGGATTGTTGGGTTTCTAGTCTTTTCTAGTAGCTTCCGTGTAATTAAATTGGGAAGACATTAAGGTATCGCAGCGTCACGGTTTTGAAGTATTGGCACCCGAATAATCGAAAGCTTCACCCAATAATAAGATTTCAAGTGCTCACCTAAATCTAGCAAACAATTTGAAGCCCCACAAGGCCTAAAATCTATGCAAAAATTGAAAGTGAATCAAGCCTTAATCTTCGAAGCTTTAAAGATCCAAAATTCGCTTTAGCGTGAGGATATACGTCTTTGGCTAATAAAACCACCGATGAGGCGGATAATAAAAGGCAAGGCAAGACCGAAGTCATAATAAAAGCTTCATGGCGAAGTTGAATAAAAGATGGAGGTAAACCAAAGATAATAAGGTCCTTCCGTTAGGGGGCGTATAAAAGTCTTGGTAATAAGTCTCATGTTCAAAACCGTTATAAAACCGTGTTTATCGATTCTTCTTGTCAACTTAATTTTTTAACATCGTTGTCTATTAGGAGGGGTTATTGATTTGATGGTCTTAGTTACACCGTTAGGACTCTATTTTTAGACCTAAATCTCTATTATCGCATAAGTCAATGATGTATCCTCGTGAAACATTCAAGACATAATAAAATATAAGAGATACAACTTAGGAATAATGGGAGGATAAATACGTGATTAGGGCATATGAGTAGTGTTAGCATTACTAACTTATAATGACAATGATCTCGTTGCACGCTTGGCATGGATTTAGGGCGAAAATCGAGGACGATGAAATTATTTCTAACGAAGCATTCACGTGTTCTTATTCTATGAACCTAAACGTCCCATTTTGCGATGAAAATCATACATTATGTCTAAAACACAAGTGGTAGTAATAGTAGTAGTGTAGCTAGTTTATCATTTCAATAAAGTGAATAAAAATGAATTTTGGAGGTGCTACGATACTTTATTCTAGCATTGCGTGAGGGCACAACAATGGTTTAGTATGGGGGAGTGATGAGACTGCTTTTATACATAGTCTCATCGTCCAAATCAGGCTTAAAATGCATAAAAAATCATTAAAACTGCCAAATATATGCTCGTGTTTGTTGCTTGTGTATTTTTAGGTACGGATATTGAGGAAAAGACAAAAAGATCACAAGAATCATTCAAAAATGAACACGGGAAACGAAGCCGCACAATGAACCGAACCCAAATCTGGAATTTCCAAAATGGACCTTGAAGAATTGAAGATTGGCAAGATTGGTCCCTCTACTATTGAAGACTTGGCAATTTATACCCTTGCAAATCTCATTTATTGCATTTGGGTCCCTAAATTATCAAGTATTTACAAGATCAGTCCTTGAAGAATGAAGAATTGGCATAAGAAGTCCTTGTTTCAAGTTTAATAAGTTGATGTGCCAAAAATGCCAAATGTTGAAACTTATTTTCAAAAGGAATGAAGTTTATTTGCTACTATTACAAAGTGAAGGAAATATAAACCTTGGGGGGCCATAACTGCCAAGACAACCAAACCCATTCCACCATTCAGCTCATGACACGTCACATAACCCACCCATTTACCCAATTACCCTACCCATAACCCAACCCGTAACCTACCCAATACCAGGTTTATTAAATAAACCTGGTCAATAACCCAGTCAAACCCCACTTATCTTTCCCACCAAACAGATTTTTAAAAACCTTTTTTACCCAAAATAGATTAAACCCACCTTAATCCCCCACATAAACCCTAATTTTCCCAGGCATAATCAGATTAAAAACAAAGGGGTTTTTCCCCTATTTGTGTAGATTGAAGATTAAGCTATCTCTCACTCAAACCCACATCCCAAATCACCACAAGACACACCCATGTGTCTTGTGGGACCCTCCCCTGCCCCGTCCCTTTCCCTCAAAACCCTAAACCAGACAAGATAAACGTCCAGGATTTACCTACTTGGTCCCCAAGGCTTTTTAACGTCCAAGATCAAGATTCCAACAGCTGGCCATCACATGGACGATTTGACCAAGAACTCAAGGGCAAATTCGGATTTTTAAGGACTAGGGTTTTACACATTGTAATATTTTATTAGTCTTCTAGAATTATCCATTAGCTAGTATAAATGAGACGTATGTGTCTCATTTTAAGCTCTTGTTCCAGTTTTTCTAGCAAACTTTGTAATCCCTTTTTATTGAAATAAAGTTGGTAATTTTTAAGAAAAAAGTGTAATTCATTTTGTTTTATAAAAGTTGGTAAATGTTTTAAGCTAGAAATTTGAGTTCCACATTTGATTATTGGTTCAAGTTTTTTTCAAGTTTCATCCTTTTTCAAGTTTCTGAAAAAGGTTGAAATTTTGGGTAAATACTTGTTCTGAATCTTGGTTTTCTAAGATTTTGGTTGGTTGTGTAAGTGTTTTCAAAGGAAAATCATTTGAGGAAGTTTGTGAGAAAGATTTTTAAGGTTTGGAAAAAGAATCAGATTTTTGGATACTTTGTTCTTCATTTTTTCTTAGCAGGTTTTTGTGGAAGCATTGTTTGTCAAAGGTTCAGCATAGACCCGAGTCTATTTGGAGGTGACATACAGTCACTGTTGGGCCTGGATGTAGGCCCAACAAGGTAGTCCTTGTTTCCATTTCAGATTTTCAGATTTTGTGTGATTTTTGTGAATATTGTGAAGTAAGTGTTTAAGTGTTTGATTATTGGTTTGATTATGCTTTCTAGTGCCTAATATGCATGATAGAGTAAGTATCAATCAGTTTGGTAAGAGTTAGAATAGCTTTGCTTTGTTAAATTTTTGATCTTCAAATTTAAAGGGGTGTTTGGATTAAGGTTCTAATCAAGGTAAATCAATCAAGTTTTGTTTAAATCTTGTTTAGATATACTCATTAGGTAGTTAGTAGTTGTATGTTAGCATAAGGTTTAAGATTGGTAAGGTATAAAACATCATTGCATGCTAAAATTTGGTCTAAGTACTAGAAATCAGAAAAAGTGTCCTAAGTGACTGATTTTGGTGGAAATGGTTCATTAAATCTTGAAGTCTGTTAGGTTTTAGGTCATAAAAGGGTTTGTAATCAGTTACATGCTAATTGGTGATCTTATGTGCAAATTATGAGCCATTGAATCTCACTATTTTGACCTATAAAACCAGCAAATACCCTCAGACTTGAGTATGCATATCAGTAACTTTTTTTTGGTCCATTGTGCTTGATTTGTGTGATAACTTGCCTGTTTTTGTGTTTGTCTTGACTCCCTATACTCAACTGAGTATAGGGGTGCCATATTGTCCATCAACAATCAACAAAAATCAAGGATCAAGTCCTCTTGGTTCAATCTTCACTTGTGAAGATTCACACTTGTGTTCATCAGTCACAAAGCCTATCTGGGCACGTTTTTGATTTTTAAAAGCTTGAATCTTGCTTGTGTTTGATTAAAAGGTTGTTTTGGGATAAGTTAAAGTCACTGGTTTGAGTTTTAAAAGTCTAAAAAAGAAAAAAAAATAAAAAGTAAAAAGGACGTGGCCAGGACTCGAACCTGCGCCACTCCTCCCACACACCAACGCGTTTACCATCTGCCCTAGGGTCTTTGACTGGTAACTCTTTGCAATGTTTACTATTTAAGGATTGTTTCTTGGCTTATTTAGCTAACAGCTTAATATTAAGCTGATTTCAGCTTATTCCTTTAAGCTTTTTCACATTTAGTATTTTTCTTTTGTTTTCATATAGGTTTAGGACTTTTTGGTGTTAAAAGTTTATTTTTCCCATAAGTAATTAATTTTTTAGGATTATTTTTAGTTTAAATTTTAGAAAGTAAATTAAAAATAGGAAAAATCATTTTAAAAATCCAAAAAAATAGTTTTTAGGTTTTTATTTATATTCTTGAGGTTTACAGCTAAAAAAGTTTTCAAAAAGTCTTATTTTTGATTTTATAGGATTTTAGGGTTTTTAACCAACTTTAAAATTTAATATAAAATTATTAAATAGGTTTTAGAAACTTTTAATTGCATTTTTGTCTTAGTTACATTATTCTAGATTTTTGGTAATTTTTTAGAATTTTTCTATAAACTTTGAATTTTTTTTGATTATTTCATTATTATTTTATTATTAAAAATTAAAAGTTTGTTTTTTCTTCTTTTTTCATTTTTCCTAGATTGTAGACACTTATCTAGGAATTTTGTAACTTTCCAAATATTTTTAGGGCTTTTCAATTATTTTCTAGAATTAATCTAAGTTTTAATTGATTTTAATAGTTTTTAAGTGTTTAAAAATAGTTTTATTAGGTTTTAAAATTTTAAAAAATCCTTTTTAGCTTAATTAGGTTTTTTTTGAGGTTTACAAACTTTGAAATCTTGTTTAGGGCTTTTTAATAATTAATTGTGATTTTTAGGGCTTTAATTAGCATTAAAAAGTCATTATTTAATTAATTAAAAGGTTTTAGCAAGTTTGGATTTTTTGTAAACTCTTAGAATATTATTGTGGATTTTTAGTAATTTTTAGGAATTTTTAGGTTAAAATTTTAATTTTGTAGTTTTTTTACGGTTTTACGTGAACGCGTTTTCGTTTGAGCTCGATCCGTCTTCGTAACCGTCTTTTCTTTCTCATTTCTCTTTTCTTTTCTCATAACAATATAAAATCACAATCAAAATCAATTCATCACACAACACACTAGACTCCTCGAGAACGAACTCACACTTAGGGTCATTCACACACGGTTTTCCTAAATCGTCGTGCACGCTTGCCCTACTTTGTGCATCCTTTTCCTAAAGGTGTACAAAAACATTACATCAGTGAATATCGTCCTCAAGGTGATAACTGATAAAAATTAAAAAATAGGAAAAATGCAAAGGGAAACGAGAACTTCCCGAGGCTTAGTAGAAAATTGCAGGACTTCAAGAGATGAATCCAGCTTAGAGTTCCAAGTTTGCTATTTTCCTGCATGATACCATAAAACAGAAAACACATGCAAAATATACACAAGGACGGTTTTATTTATTTTACAAGTCCTCCTCCACACTTAAGGTGAAAAGTGGGGGATAAAATACGGATTGCCTTCCGAGAAGCGCTAAGTTTAGAGTCTTCAGCCAGACTCGGCTACTCGGTTTTACTTTAAAAAGAAGGGGATTTATTCTTTATCGAATTCATTACAGTTTTCTTCTTCATGGTAGAGCTTGAGTCTTTGTCCATTGACAATAAAAGTGGTATTGTCTCTACCGTAGAGTTCAACATATCCAGATGGGTATTGGTGTTTCACTGTATAAGGTCCAGTCCATCTTGATGTAAGCTTAGGTTGCTTGAACTTATATTTCGAGATAAAGAGAAGTACTTTCTCTCCATGTTTGAATTCTTTTCTTTGTCGCAGTTTGCGATCATGCCAAACTTTGGTTCGTTCTTTATATAAACGTGAACTTTCATAAGCTTGATGTCGAAATTCATCTAACTCATGAAGTTGGAATATACGTTTTTCTCTAGCTGCAATAAGATCAGGGTTGCAGTTCTTAAGTGCCTAATATGCACGGTGTTCAATTTATATTGATAAGTGGCATGTTTCCATACAAGAGCTTGTACGGTGTGGTTCTAGTTGGAGTTTTGAATGCGGTACGAAAGGCCCATAGAGCATCTTCTAATTTTTTAGACCAACAAGCAAGGTTGTTTTGGACGGTCTTTTCAAGGATTCGCTTAAGTGCTCTATTAGTGTTTTCAACTTGTCCACTCGTTTGAGGGTGGTAAGATGTGGAAAATCGGTGGTTGACTCCATATCTTTTCATGATTTTTGCCATGAGTTTGTTACAGAAATGAGTTCCTCTGTCGCTTATTAGTGCTTTTGGAATTCCAAAACGGCAGAATAGTTTCTTAAAAATGCTATAGCAACTCTTGCATCGTTAGTTTGCAAGGCTTCAGGTTTGGCCATTTCGATACATAGTCGATGGCGACTAAAATGTGTTCACATTTATAAGATTTAAGAAATGTTCCCATGAAGTCGATACCCCACACGTCAAAGATTTCACAGACTTGGATATTATTTAGAGGCATTTTATCTCTTTTTGTAAGATTTCCAGTCCTTTGACATGCTTCGCATAATCGTACTAAGGTATGAGCTTCACGAATAATCGTTGGTTAGTAAAAGCTAGCGTCGAACACTTTTTTAGCGGTGGTGTTCGCTGCATAATGTCCTCCGGTCGGTCCGTAGTGACATTCATCGAGAATTTTTCGAGATTCGGGTCCGGAGATACAACGTTGGATCATTCCATTGGAGCATATTCTAGACAGGTTAGGATCGTCCCAAAAGTATTTTTTTAGTTCAGAAAAGAATCTTTTCTTTTGTTGATGTGTCATTCCCTTTCGTAAAATACCTACATCCAAATAGTTTGCAAAGTCTGCGAACCATGGTGTATTGTTAGTATTTATTTGCATTATGTGTTCATCAGGAAAGTTATCGATTTCATCATCGCTAGAGTCATCATTCACTACGTGAGATAAATGATCGGCAACAACATTCTCAGCTCCTTTTTTATCTTTAATTTCTGAATCAAATTCTTGTAAAAGCAATATCCATCGTATGAGACGAGGTTTGGCATCTTTCTTTTTAAACAAGTATTTTTAGGCTGAGTGATTGGTGTAAACTATTGTTTTTGACAATACGAGGTATGATCGAAATTTGTCAAACGCATAAACTACAGCCATGAGTTCTTTTTCCGTGATGGTATAATTTTGTTGCGTTGCGTTTAGAGTTCTACTAGCAAAGTAGATGGGGTGAAATTGTTTTCCATCTTTTTGTCCAAGGACGACTCCAAGGGCATGTTCACTTGCATCGCACATAAGCAAAAATGGAAGATTCCAAATGGGGCTTGCAATAATTGGTGTGCATGTAAGCTTTGATTTGAGAGTTTCAAATGCTAAAAGACATTCATCATTAAAATCGAATGTTCTTTCTTTTTCTAGAAGTTGAGTTAAAGGTATTGCGATCTTCGCAAAGCCTTTGATAAATCGTCGGTAAAAACCGGCATGACCTAAAAAACTTCTAATGCCTTTCACATTACTAGGTGGTGGGAGTTTTGAGATTACGTTTATTTTTTATTTATCAACTTCTAAGCCTGCGCCAAACACTTTGTGTCTAAGCACTATTCCTTCTTTAACCATAAAGTGACATTTTTCCCAATTTAGCACAAGATTTGCTTCTTTACATCGTGCTAACATTTTATCAAGATTGCTAAGACAAGTGTCGAAAGAATTTCCAAAGACGGAAAAATCGTCCTTGAAGACTTCGACCGATTCTTCAATCATATCATGGAAAATTGAAATCATACACCTGTGAAAAGTAGCAGGTGCATTGCATAGGCCAAAAGGCATGCGCCTATACGCGTAAGTTCCAAATGGACAAGTAAATGTTGTTTTCTCTTGATCCATAGGGTTGATTGGGATTTGAAAATATCCCCAAAAACAATCGAGGAAACAAAAGTATTCATTCCCTGCGAGTCTTTCTAACATTTGATCCATAAAGGGCAAAGGAAAATGGTCTTTCGTGGTTGCGTCATTTAATTTTCAATAGTCAATACAAACTCTCCATCCGGTGATGGTTCGTGTTGGTACTAACTCATTATTTTTGTTAGTTACTACAATGATACCTCCCTTATTAGGTACCCGATGAATAGGACTAACCCAGGGGCTATCTGCGATTGGGTAGATTATTCCAGAATCGAGGAGTTTAAGGATCTCTTTTTTAACAACGTTCTTCATGTTAGGATTTAATCTTCGTTGTTTTTCAACAATCGGTTTCTTGTTATCCAAAAGTTGGATTTTGTGTTTACAGAACGATGGATATATGCCAGGAATATCAGAAGTTTTCCAAGAAAAAGCTTGCTTATGCTTCTTGATAACTTCAATTAGATCAATTTTTTGTTCTTCCGAAAGTTGGGATGAAATAATTATAGGCAATAATTTTTCTTCCGGAAGAAACGCATATTCCAGATGTTCAGGAAGAGGTTTAAGTTCTAAATCTGTAGGAGGCTCTTCCACAAATTTCTTAACTTTGAAATCGGTTTTGAAAGTTATGGTTTCAAATGATGTTTCTTTTTCTTCTTCAAGGGTTTCTATAGGTTCGTCGGTATTAATGGCTATGAAGGCGTCAAATTCAGTAAAAAGTTCTTCTTCGAGGATGGTTCCTTCGATAGAATATTAAATTTCGCTTCCTTCATCAAGAAGAGCGTCGAAATCGGCTTCAACGACTTCGTCAATGACATCAATACTAAAGCAATCATCGTCATTAGAATACGAGTGTTTCATTGCTTCATCGATAGAAAAGGAAATTCTTTCTTCTCCAACTCCAAGGTTGAGTTGTTTTTGTTTTACACGAATCACAACGTCAGCTGTATGTAAGAAAGGTCTATCAAGGATAAGTGGTACCTTGCTATCTTCTTCCATCTCTAGGATTATAAAGTCGACATAAAAATTAAAATTTTCCAACTCCAACGAGCATGTTTTCGGCTATTCCCATTGGGTATTGAAAATAACGGTCCACAAGGATAACGCTCATTTTTATGGGTTTGAGAACATCTTTTGAGAGTTTAGCATACAATAAGTATGGCATGAGGTTGATGCTAGCGCCAAGATCAGCCAAGGCGTTACAAGAGTATGAGTAATGGAAAGTACATGGAATTAGAAAACTTTCAGGATCTCCAAGTTTTGGTGGTACTTTGTTTTGGATAATGGCAGAACATTCATCATTTAGAAAAGATGAAGATACATCTTCAAACTTATGTTTGCTTTTGATAAGTTCTTTGAGAAATTTGCCATAGTTTGGCATTCCAGCCAGAACATCGACCAAAGGCATGTTGATTCGAACTTCTTAGATTAAGTCGAGGAATTTATCATACTTTGCTTGCATCTTTTGCTTGCGTAAGTGATAGGTGTGAAAACACCCATCCTTTTACCACTCAATTCTGGCTAAAACGAGACCAAAACACGTATTTAATATCATTTGTTTGGAATTATGCGTGGTTTTTGTGTTTATTGTGTTTTCAGAGCCAACCGGATGGATATTGGAGAAAACATGGGATTGCACGGGATTTATCAAAGAAAAAAGACTCAAGACGAAGTCTATTGTCCAAGAGATGCAAAAGATTTGAAGTCACTGGGCCTATTTGAAGATTTATCGAAGAAAATGACCAAAGACGGAAGATTTACATATGTCGAAGAAACTCAAGTCTATTAAACGAAGAAATTAAAAGACGAGTTGAATTTAATCGACGACAAATCCCGAATCAGAATCGAAAACGTCAACTTTTCTGAAAAGACGAGAAGACAAGAAGAACGAGAGAAAGCCCACTCACCAACCAAAGACAAGGACTATATAAAGACCATCCCTTCACACTTTTTGACAAGTTTTTCATTCCCAGTCATTTCCTTTTCTTTCGTAGGAAGCCAACACCATTAAGGTGTTGGTGATTTTTCTTTTCTTGTTGAATCTTTGAATTTGTAAGTGTCTAATCTTTCCTTTTGTTTATTTACATTAATCTATCAATTTAATCCTTCCATTTCATCTTGTTCATCTTGTTCTTTGATTCAAAGTTTTAAAGTTCTTATTTAGTTGATTTTGATCTTCAAAAGTAAGTGGGTTTGATGTTTTTATTGTTGGGATTTGTTGTGTATGGTTAGTAGATGATTGGTGATTAGTCTTGTTTAAGTTTTGGTTTAAAACTTGGTGAATTTTGGCTAAAAATCGTGTTCCTCTGTTCTATCTGTTACCTACTGTTCTTTGTTTCCCAAAGTTCCGAACCAAATTTCTTGCCAAAAAGTTCCGAACCAAATTTCTTGCCAAAAAGTTCCGAGCCAAATTTCTTGCCAAAAAGTTCCGAACCAGATTTAAAAAGTTCCGATCCAGATTTTTAGAAAAAGTTCCGAACCAGATTTAAAAAGTTCCGATCCAGATTTTTAGAAAAAGTTCCGAACCAGTTTTTTTGAAAGTTCCGATCCGGATGTTTGAAAAATGTTCCGAACCAATTTAAATTCTTCCGAACAAAAAACTCTTCCGAACAAAAATAATGTTCCGAACCAATTAAAAACTTCCGAACCAGTGTTTGTGGCAAAAAGTTCCGAATCGGAACTTTTGTAAAGTTCCGGTTATATGTTTCACCAGCTAGCTTGCTAGCTTCCTTCTTAATTCCCGCCAATTAAGCAGGCTGCCTGGCTGCTTCCAGCAGCTAGCCTGCTAGCTTGTTTATTTAATAGTATTGTTCCGTAATTGTTTAGTTTTATCTGAAAGTTGTTCCGATTTTATTTTTGAAAGTTACGTATTTTTAGTTGAATTTTTCGTCGATTTTTAGTATTAATATTTTTTCCAAAGGTTTAAGTTTTATCTTTTATTTAGTACCCGCTTTAGGTTTTGCCTCGTTTAGCTTTAAAGTACCATTTTAGTTTTATTCTCTCCTTTTTCATTTAGTAAACTTTATTTTCGAGTCGATAGTTAATTTCGTCTTTTAGTTTTATTTTTATTAATTGTTTCGTTCTAAATCTACGTTTTATTATTTTTATTGTTTTGTTTCTATTAGTTAATTGCTTTCAGTTTAATTTTTTATCATTTTACGCTTTTAATCCTTTTAGTAAAAAAGAAAACCAATCCCTTTTTAGCAACCAAGAACAATTATTCCACTTTGAGCCGTGATCAATCGAGAAGATACCGAGACATAAATCTGAACCCCATAGCAAAACCTGTGTATCAAATGGCGCCGCTGCCGACTCTTCTCGTTAAGATTAACAGTTTTTTTGTGAGAACTTGGATTTTGGGATCCGTTCACCGTGAACGTTACTTTTCATAAAAACTTTCAAAAATTCTAAAAAATAGAAAATTTTCAAAAATACAAAAAAAAATTAAAAAACATAAAAACCAAAAATATTTCTACTTTGTTTTTGCTTTGTTAGTTCTTTTGCAGGTGCATGCGTACACGCTCAACGTTTTATCCCGAGCCCGAGACTCTCGATAACTTAAACATGGCCGGTGTACACAACAACAACAATAACCCACCTCAAAACAACAATCATAACAACAACAATGAGCCTCTACCGGACAATCGCCCGATGATTGAACTTCTGTAAGCACATGTAGATGGCAACAATGATCCAATTGTCATACCCGCGATTGCAGCCAACAACTTTGAGCTCAAATCCGGCTTTATTCAGATGGTCTATGCTCAACCATTCTTGTGGCGTACCATTGATGATCCTCATGACCACATCAAAAGATTCCTGCAACTCACGAATACGGTCAAATTCAATGGTGTTCCACAAGAGGTAATCCGTTTACAACTTTTTCCTTTCTCCTTAGAGGGACAAGCCCGACATTGGCTTGCAAAGGAACCGCCACAAAGTATTCTGACGTGGACGGATTTGGAGACCAAGTTTTTCCCACCCTCTCGTACTACCGCTTTGCGGAATGAAATTATCAATTTTGAACAAAAGTACGATGAGTCTTTTAGTGAATCTTGGGACCGTTTTAAAGATCTTTTAAGAAAGTGCCCACAACATGGTTTTACCAAAGTGCACCAAATTAATACTTTTTATAATGGTTTAAGCATGAATGGCCAAGATTCACTAAATAGTGCCTCGGGGGGTAATATTTTGGTTAAGACTTCTAATGCCGCTTGGGATATCATTGAGAATAAGTCTCGTGTGCAATCCAAAAGTGTTCGGACCAATGCCACTAGTGCTAGTACTAGTGACAACGACAAGCGACTTGACAAAATTACTACGCTTCTTGAATCGCTTGCCGCCCAAACCGCCAGCAACACCAACAGCATCAACGCTAAAAATGCTCAAGTCAATGCTGTTAGCCAACCATGTGAAATATGCGGTGGTCCTCACTCTTACACCACTTGTACCGCCACCCAAGACTATCCTTCTGAGAATGTTAATGCAACATACGGTACCTATCCTCCAGCCGCTTATCAAGCTCGTCCTCAAGGAGACCGTAACTTGCTTAGCTATCGCTCAAACAACTTTCTTTCCCCGCCCGGTTTTCCTCCTAACAACCCAAACCAACAACAAAACCTCAATCGCCCTACTCAACAACAACAACAACCTCGTGCACCAGACCAACCACCTCAAAGACAACCATATCCACCTCAAAGAAACAACCAAGTTTACCAACAACCTGCTTATCAACCACCCGCCTACCATGCTCCTCCTCCCAACCAACCCACCGCATTACACCAAGATGTTGAAACCTACATGAGGACCAATGATGTGATCATGGAAAATCTTCAGCGGGAAGTGCTCAACTTGAAAGCAAACATGGTAAAACAAGGAAACGATCTGAGAGCTGATATGAGAAACACTTTGGCAAGTCAAACGAATGACTTAAGGAACATGATGGCTAGTTTCTTCCAAGGTAATCAACCCTCTTCTTCGGGTACTCTTCCGAGTAACACCGTTGCGAATCCAAGAGGGGAGATGAAAGCAGTCACCACTCGCAGTGGCAAAGGTACCAAGGAACCCGAGCTTCCTATACCTCCACCGGTGGTTGTAACTAAGGAAAACGAGTCACCTGCTCCTATTCCTCAACCTTCTATTTCCCCAATTCCTCCACCTCTTACTTCTACCCCTCATCCACCCAAGGATGTGAGTGATCCTACTATTATAAAGCCTTCCTCTTCTTCCGATATACCTTATCCCTCAAGGTTGAGGAAAGAGAAGCTCAAAAGCAAGGACGATTTTTAGGTTTCGAACTTTCTCAAAATGTTTAAACAATTGAATTTCAACATCTCCTTCGCTGAGGCTCTCGCTTACATGCCTAAATACGCGAAAATGTTCAAAGATCTTCTTAACGACAAGGAGAAGCTTCTTGATATTGCTAATACCCAACTTAACGAGAATTGCTCTGCAGTGCTCTTAAAGAAATTGCCAACCAAGCTTGGTGATCCGGGTCGTTTCTTAATCCCTTGCAACTTCCCGGGAGTAGAGAATTGCATGGCCCTAGCCGATCTAGGTGCCAGTATTAACTTAATGTTGATCCCAAACTTAGATCGATTAAGATTTGTGTATACGAGATTAGATCAAGTACTACACGTAGAGAAACCTTTGCTTATGAATAAAGTAACAAAGTGTTATGCGGAATTAACACTTGATCTAAAACACAATGATGTTAAACAAACTTTCACTTGTATTAGAATAATCGTACTTGGTTACAATGAAAGGGTTTAACAATCGAAAACTTATGAAAACTGATATATGACTTTAACCTAAAAGACCTTCTTTTATAGAACAAGAAGTCTTGTACAATAAGCTACGAATCAACTATTCTAGGTAAAGATAATAATAGAAAATACAATGTTGTGCTTATCTTTACCATACATAAATAAAGAAACAAATAAACAAGATAAGTATGAAGATATTCCATCAGTGTCAATCTTCAAGGCTATCAGCGTTGACTTCTTCAATGTCAACGCTTGGCTGTCAGCGTCCAATGTCTTCTTATCAGCGTTGACATTCTTCCTATCAGCGTCTAGTGAACTGGCCCATATTTTATTCCCAACAATCCTCCCCTAAACTTGATATCCATTCCAATGATCAAGTTTCTGAATAAAAACTTAAGACTTAGGAGGAATCTTGCAAAAACTTCTTATGTTGGTGATAAACATATCTGATCAAGTCCTTGGCCACGTCACTAGTATAATCAATCTCCAAGGATGTCTCTAGCATCTTCTCCAACACTTCTTTGGACAAGAAATAGTCAGCATCCACAAGTAAATACTCTGAAAACTTTGTAGAGCTCATATGAAATACACCACAAGTAGAATATAGCCTCCAATGAAGATTACTGAGATCTTCTTCAAGATCCTTCCAAATGGCAGGATCTGCTTCTTTTGGACCACACAAAGTCATAAATGTGTTCCAAAGTCTTATTCCATTTGCTGAAGTAGGTGCTTCAGCAGTATACTTGGCCTCTATTAATCTCCATAGATGCACCAAGTCTTCCCTGTCTATGCTTGCAAATATAGAAATAACTGAAGTGAAAGTATGTACCTCCTTTCCAAATCGTCCAATCTTCCAAAATCCACACTCATCTTCATCAAAACTGATAATTGGATTTCTGTCATCTAGAGGTACCACATTTACCAAATCTGAAGCTTCCAATGGAGAAAGCTTGAGATGCTTCCTTATTACACCTTCAGTTGGAAAATACACATCCATGTCTTTAGGAAATTGGAAAGGATCTCCTTTCTTCACTGGCCTTTGAGCAATCCTTATTTCCTTTTGAATTTGCATCTCCTCAGCAAGCTCTTGTTTCCTTTCTTCTGAAAGAAACTTGTAGACATTCTGTTCTTGCACCTTCCTCCAAATAGGATGTGCCCTATACTCTAGCTCCTCAAAAGATAAGGCCAGTAACTTCTTTGATGTCCAATTAGGCTGATGACATCTAAGCAACTTATAGTACAACTGCCTTCTATCTCTTTTGAGCCAGGTCTTGACCTCTTGTGCATTAAACCTCATAATCACCTTAATGTCTTCTTGTACCCTAAGAAGAACTTCCAACCCCCAAATCTGATCTGATAAACTCATACCTGGGTTGTCCATCACCTTGTCTTCCCAAGCATGGTACATTCTGGTGATTTCTGGTAGGTCCCAATCAATCTGATTCTTCAACTCACTCAACCTTTCCTTTGCAAGCTCATCCCCATATTCAAGCCTTTCTGGATCTTCAATAATCTGAATACTTGAATCTGAGCTATCATCATCTTTTCCATCACCACTTTCTTCCTCACTCTCAGAAACAACAAATGGTGATCTTCTACTCCTCTTCAAATCTCTTTCCACAAGTTGTGCAGCCAACTGTTCATCAAAAGCTATTTGTGCTGCATCTTTCTTTGGAACATCTTCTTCAATTAAAATACCTTTACCTTTGTCTTTTGGATCAATAATTGGTAAAGTAGAAGAAGAAACCTGTGTGGACACATCTTTGATGATTGTTGATGGCTGGAATACATCAACACCACCTGCAACTTTGTCAGCGTTCAAGTTGCTCCTATCAGCGCCACGATTACCTTTATCAGCGCTGGATGTGTCAGCGTTCAAACCTGTATCAGCGCCCAATGTTTCTTTGAAAGATCCTTCCAAGTTCTTTGGTGTCACCTTGGATGTATCAACAACTGGGTGCTTCTTCAAGTTGGTGAGAGCTTCAGCAATCTACAAAGATTCACTAAATTGTGAACTCTTTTCTGAACTCTTCTCACTAGCTGTGTGAATCAACTCATCCTCCTCATCCTCTTTATCCTCCCCTTTGGAAGATTCCTCCATTAGACTCCTGCTACTTGGATTCTCCAAAACAGTTACTCTCTCCCTCAAAACTTGGAGTTCTCGTCCCTGTTTGTTGACAGTTTGTACAAGACTGACATTTTGCTTTTGCAAGCTAATGACAGCCGCCGTCAATTCAATTATTGTCATAGGTTCCAATCTGCCCTCAGCTAGAATGGGGATTTGACCTCCCAAAATAGAATCATGGGGCATGGATGAGGTCTTAATGATGTTGGGACTGTCTTGACCAGCATCTAAGCCTGTGTCAATAGCCCCAGCCTCACCCATTTCACCAGCCACACTTGTGGAGGTGGTTCTCTCTGCTACAAGGCTAGGATCACTAGAGGAGAACACTCCAGTAACCCTTTGGCGTTTAGTCAACCTAGATTGTAATGGGGTGGAAGATGAAGTAGATTGTGTGGGTGTGGGTTGATTAAGGGGTGTTTGGGATTGTTCAGGGAGTGTATCAGTGTTGGGATTGGCTGTGTCAGCGCCCACAGCTTGAGTGTCAGCGCTGGGTTGGTCAATGTCCATGTTTTCTGGTGAAGGTGATGGTTCATGAATAGGCTCAAGTTGGGGTTCAGGGTCTGGTTGTGGTTGTGGTTGTGCAGCCTGAATTACTTCAAGCATTGGTTGGGTAAGAGGTATGGAGTCGTTTGTGGAGCTCATTTTAGCAAAAATGGTTTTCTGTTGTTTAGGGATCTCATAAAAAGTGTCATGATCCCTAGAACAATATTCTTGTAAATCAAATACCATTTGCAAAAATCTAGGGTAAGCCAAAGTCATTTTACTTCCCTTGTTTTTACACATCCCTTCAAAAATCATTTTTGAAAAATTATACTTAAGCCCACGAGTTATACAAACCAAAGCACTTGCTATTGACCTGTTTATTTCATTAAAAGAAGTACATTTTGGACTTAAGCATTGTAAAAGGACATGTATCAAATATTTCCAGTCAGAGGGAAATTCCTGCTTATGATATTTCTTTAAAGTGACATCAGCAGGAATAGGATAACCCAATTCCCTAAGACCCTGTTCTATTGTTGCAATGGCAAGGGTAGTCACACCATCAGCGTCATCAAGACGCAAAGCTTGGCGAACCAAAGCTTCAGTGACCACCCATGTTCTTCCATGAACAGTAGATGTTAATGTGGTCACTCCATTAGTTGTTGTGGAACTGACAGTGTTCCAAAACTGTCTAATGTGTGCGACAGGGACTAATGGTGTATGAGAAAGTGCATACCTCAATGAAGATGCATTTAAAAATGCCACCATCTGTGAATACTGAGGAAACAAATCATCATCAGCAGTCAAGTAAGCTACCATATTGTGTTGGCTCTTGAACTCCAATGTTAAATTCTTTGAGTTGAATTTGGGTGCCATGATTGAAAGCTGTTTAGGTTATGTGAGATGGAAAAATCTAGGAGAAAAAGTGTTAGACAAGAAAATATGAATACCCAGAATAAAAAGATTAGCCAAATTTATAGGAGAGATGCATGATTTTGATTGGTAAAAAATGAGGCGGTTATATTCAAAAAGCAATCATGAAAATCTTGAATCAAATATAACTTATCTCATGCATTAATTAAAAGTAACTTCTCCCCAAAATTACGGCCAAAAATTAGTCAAAAATAACAACTGGGTAGGGCCCACTAGGTGTCAACGGTCAAAAATAGCCCATCAGCGCCCAACGGCTATATTTTCTTGTCAGCGTTTGACTAATGCCTTGTCAGCGTCACGATTGGACGTAACAGCGTTTGGAGAAAAACTTGTCAGCGTCTAAAAAGTAAAAATAAAAATATTTAAAAAGAAAAAGACCTTAACAAAGTAATTTATCCTAAGGGAAATATCTTACAAGTTGATAATAATTACTGGGCGGCAAGCACTGTCCATTTATGCACACTTGCTTAAGCAAGATAGACACAAATGACCTCTAGTGTCCCTTGCTAACCAAAATAGTTACCAACAAAGTTATTTCATAAAATTCTTTGTAACTCCCAGGTAAAACCCATAACCAAAGTATTCCCAAGTCTCCCATCAGACCACAACCAATTCTAGGCCAAAAATGTCTTGGCAGCATGCATAGTTTATCAACTTTGCATGCTACAGTGCCTCATGGTTTAGTAACACTAACCCATACTCACCTGTGGACACAATCTAGAATTGTGATAAGAGTATCATATGGATACCCAAAAATCCTAAAGGTTCCTTAAACCTCCCCTCAAACTATGATACATGAGTTCTCAAAATATATATGAACATTAAAAATTTATGTCAAGATAGGAATATAAATATTCCAACCATCATCCATAAACAAAAACATGTCTAAATAGCTCTTCAAAGATCCATAAGCAACTCTGTATCCAATGGTATAAAGCTACCACCTACCTGCACATTTAGATGAAAACCACAAAACTAACATTTGTTGCTGACAGCGTCCCGACAACACTTATCAGCGTTGAAGAAACTATTGTCAGCGTTAGACAATAATATCTCTAACAACGGCAAAATAACACTTGACAGCGTTACATTTACCTTTGTCAGTGTTAGAAAAATAAAGTGGAAATCTAAATCATCACAAAGACCAATAACAATGCATTTTCCTGTACATACTTTTACAAAAAGATTCCAAAACACATATTAAGTGAGATTAACCATTCCAATATTTGTTACCAAATATTGAAATCTTCCAGCATCAAAAGGTTTAGTTAATAAATCAGCCACATTATCTTCTGTGTCTACCCTATCTGGTTGTATTAAACCTTTCTCAAAGCAATCTCTTATAAAATGATGTCTAATTTCTATGTGTTTGGTTTTAGAATGATGTACAGGATTTTTAATAATGCATAAAGTACTATTATTGTCTACAAAAATCTTGGTATGCATAAAATTATACCCATAATCCAACAGCTGGTTCTGAATCCATAAGACTTGTCCACAACAAGCAGCTGCAGCAACATATTCTGCTTCAGTTGTAGAGTTTGCCACCACTGTTTGTTTCTTGCATTGCCAGGATATCAATCTGCTCCCAAGAAATTGGCATCCACCAGTTGTGGATTTTCTATCAAACTTGTCACCACCATAATCACTGTCTGAATATGCAATAAGATCCAATGGAGAATCTTTTGGGTACCATAATCCAAGATCTGGATAACACCTTAGGTACCTAAAAATCCTCTTCACAGCAAAAAGGTGACATTCTTTGGGAGTCACTTGATGGTGTGCACATGCACACACAGCAAACATGATGTCAGGTCTTGAGGCTGTAAGATACATCAATGATCCAATCATTGATCTATAATGCCTAACATCCACATCCTTTCCAGCTCCAATTTTTCCCCAAGGGTGTTGCCTATCCATAGGAGTGGAAGCCTCCTTCTCATGTGGAGAAAAACCATATTTCTTCAAGATTTCAGCTACATACTTGTCTTGGGAGATGAAGATACCATCTTCTTTCTGCTGAACTTGCAAACCTAGAAAGAAGTTCATCTCACCCATTGCACTCATCTTGAATTTATCTGTCATGAGCTTGGAAAATTCCTCACTCATTTTTGGATCAGTAGACCCAAAAATGATGTCATCAACATAGACCTGCACAAGCAACACATGTTTTCCTTTCTTCTTTGTAAATAGTGTCTGATCTATGGTGCCCCTCTTGAAACCATTTTCCACCAAGTAGGTGGACAATGTACCATACCATGCTCTTGGGGCTTGATGAAGTCCATACATTGCTTTCTTCACTCTATAAACCTTGTCTGGATTCTCAGGATCTTCAAAACCAGGAGGTTGCATAACATATACTTCCTCAACAATTGTCCCATAGAGGAAAGCACTCTTCACATCCATTTGATAAACAGTGAAGTTCATACAAGAGGCATAAGCTAGAAAAATTCTTATAGCTTCAATTCTTGCAACTGGTGCAAAAACTTCTTCATAATCAATTCCTTCCTCTTGTGTATAGCCCTGAGCTACCAAACGTGCCTTGTTTCTGACCACAATGCCTCTTTCATCTTTCTTGTTCCTTAGAACCCATCTTGTCCCAATTGGTCTCACATATCTAGGACAATCAACCAGCTCCCAAACATCCTGTATAGCAAATTGATGAAGCTCATCCTGCATTGCTTCCACCCAACTTGGTTCCTTGAGAGCATCAAAAATTTTCTTGGGTTCTTCCTGTGACAGAAAACAGGCAAACAAACATGCTTGTACAAGAGGGGTATCAACCTTCTTGTGTATATTGGCAATAAATCCACCAAGACCTTGATGGGATCTTCTTGTCTGAACTGGAGCCATAACATCACCAATGATTTGAGATGTGGGGTGATCCTTAGCTGTGGAAGTGAGAACTCCTCCTTCAAAAAGTCTGGTGTCCTCAATTTCACGCTCCATGTTGCCAATATCTTCTTCAGATTCTTCTTGATCAACAGAAATCTCTTCATGGACATTAGAAGGTCCACCCTGTTCAAAATGGGAAGAGAAAAGATGTGCAAAGGTGTCATCAAACTCTGAACCTTGCTTGTCAGCGTTAGGACTAACAGTGCTTGAACTATTGT
Organism: Glebionis coronaria; assembly: GCA_025667525.1. Lineage (NCBI taxonomy): Eukaryota > Viridiplantae > Streptophyta > Magnoliopsida > Asterales > Asteraceae > Glebionis > Glebionis coronaria. The sequence goes on along the minus strand of CM046879.1, from coordinate 171,696,666 downwards.
TGTCAGCGTCTGATCCATCAGTGTCTGAATTGCTCTTGTCAGCGCTTGATTTCCCTTTGTCAGCGCCTGAAGAAGTATGCATGTTTGTAGTTGGTGGTATCTGAAAACCACCATTATCTTTTCTAGCAGCAGCAGCAGCAGCATAATACTCATCTGTCCATATAGGAAGTGTAACATATTCTTGTGTGGGAGATGATTCAACTGCTGGTGGTCCAACCTCCTTAGCAACCTGTATACCTGAAACATTACCAATTCTCTTTTCCAAAACACTTGAAGTTACCTTCACAATGTCTGGATCAGTAACAGGCATATAATTTAAAGCTCTAGATAAAGGTTCTAAGTCAAACAACCAATTTGGACCACTCTCAGGATCACTAGGTTTACTTTCTAAAAACCTAACATGTACCTTTTCAAGTATACGTTTTTCCTTTTTAATGTAAACCCTATATCCTTTACTCTACACTGAATAACCCATGAAGTAGCCTTCATCACCTTTTGAATCAAATTTACCTAGAGCCTCACTAGTTTCTAGAACAACTACATGACAACCAAAAGGCTTTAGAAAGCCAATATTGGGCTTCCTTCCCCAAAGTAATTCATAAGGTGTCTTATTATGTATCTTGTTGACCAATGCCCTATTTTGAACATAACAAGCTGTGTTAACAGCTTCAGCCCAAAAGGCTATAGGAAAGTGGGCATCAGCCAACATGGTTCTGGCTGCTTCAATAAGGGTCCTATTCTTCCTTTCAGCAACCCCATTTTGCTGTGGGGTTCTAGCTATGCTAAACTGCCTAGTAATCCCTTTCTTGGCACAAAAATCATCTAACAACTGATTTCTAAACTCACCCCCATTGTCACTTCCAATAATTTTGACCTCATTACCATTCTTCTTTTCAATTTGGGTAATGAAATTAATCAGACTTTGGGCAGTTTCACTTTTCTTGGCTAAAAAGAAAGTCCATGTAAACCTGGAGTAATCATCAGTGATAACAAAACAATATGATTTACCCTTTAAGCTTTCTATATTAGTTGGACCAAAGAGGTCCATATGCAATAAGTGAAGTGGTTTAGAACTAGAGTGCACCTGTTTAGACCTAAATGAGACCTTGTGCTGCTTGCCCTTAAGACATGAAACACAAGAGTGGTCATTGTGGAAAGCCTTTTCAGGCAAACCATCAACTAAACCAAGCCTCACAAGTCTATTGATATTCTTAAAGTTTATGTGCCCTAATCTCCTGTGCCAAAGATTACTTTCATCTACTGAGGCTTTAGCATATAGACATGACATTTTATTATTTATCTTAATTCCATTAAGATTCACATTATATATGTCTTTATGCCTTGGTGTTCTAAAATCTATGTATTTCTCTTCAGGGAGCTTATAATCTTTGCTTAACACCAAGCACTCAGTATCTGTGAAAAGAACCTTATTTTTGTTATCACACACTTGTGATACACTAAACAAATTATAATCCAGATCTTTTACCAAGAAGACATTCTCAAACCGTAGATTGTTGGTGACAAGGGTTCCTTTTCCTGTGATTGTTCCATAGCCCCCTCCAAAGTATACCTTATCACCATCTTGAATAGGAGAGAAGTTGGTCAGATAGTCTTCCTTTCCTGTCATGTGCCTTGAGCATCCACTATCCCAGTATCCATAATCATTGATCTTCTTCTGAATGCCCTGCACATAAAGAAAACACATTAGTTTTCTTTGGGAACCCAAGCCTTAGAAGACTTGGATTCATTTGGTTGTTCAACAAGAACAGACTTGGTTCTCATAACAACCCCATTTTCATCCCTGTTTGAATGAAATTCCCAGTTAACCCCAATTGGTGTTGACAATGCCTTTGAAATATAATGAAACCTGTTGCATGTCATAGAAATACCAGTAGAAGTAGGGTTTTGGTCTTGTTTTAGTCTCCAAGTTAAGCTAGTAGAAGCTTTAGACCTATTTCCCTGTGGTTGCAAATACCTAGGTTTAGCATTATGTCTGTCAGCGCTGAAATTTCTCTTGTCAGCGCCCCGATTGCTCTTATCAGCGTTGAACCTAGGGTTTGCTACAGGAACCCATTGCCTATTTGACCAAGTGTTTGACTTTTGAAAAGGTCTTAGGCCTTGTGTGTTAGACCCTCTAGAAAAGAATGGGGCTGGTCTAACAACTTGTGAACTTTTGTTCACAAAGGTATTGGGTCTGACAGTGTTTGACCTATGTTGACTTTTGTCAGCGCTGAAATGGTTCCTATCAGCGTTGACTTTGGAAGCGTTGACACATTTGTAGGCCAAATGTGAGAAGCTACCACATGTATAACAAGCTTTTCTAGACATAATCTTAGGTCTAGAAGCAAAGAAGCCTGTTCCATGATCACTAGCTTGGCTTTTTGGTGACCTAGTATTCCTATACATCTCTGCATACTTAACACTAGGTTTTCTAACATTTTGTGGGCCAAGGTCAACAACTTTGCCAGTGGTAGGGTGTGTGATCTTAATAGGTTTAGGATCAATGGACTCATCAATTGGTATCATGTTTGGTGTGGGCTCATTTGGACTTTCACACAACAACCCTCCCTTAACAAACAAGGTGTGGTTTGCTTTCTTCCACTCATCTAGGTCAGTCAGTTTTTGCTTGTATTCCTCAACTGGGGAAGTCACTCTAGGTGGAGGAATGAATTCCTCCTCTTGGCATTCTGGCAAGCCAGTCCAAGATAAGTCCTTTGATTGGACACCATAGAAATCCCCAGCTGGTGGTGGAACACCAGTATAATCCTTCATCCCAATCCCACTCTTATCCTTAGAGTCTCTCTGTTTGCTAACACACTCTCCTAGGGATTGTGTGGCCTTATCAAATCTCTGGATTTTAAGACTCACATTATCTTTATTTTTGTTAGCCTCTTCTAACTGAGCTATCAAATCAAGATTAACCTTATTTACTATATCTTGAACATCTTTACTCTGAAATAACTCATGTTTTAAGATGTTTATTTGATCCTTTAAATCAAACTCCATTTTCTTATACTCAGCTACTGTCTTTTCTGTCTGGGTAAGAGCAATTTGATAATTAGATACTTTGCATCTTTCAGTACTTGCCTCATCTAATAATTTAACTATCTCTTGTTTTAATTTTTCAGTATTTAAACGACATCCCTTAGAACAGAAAGCATCATCATATACCTCATTATCTGATGAAGAGGAGGAGTGTGCCATGAGAGCATATTCAGCATGCTCTTCTTTAACTTCAGCAACCAAGGCTCTGTCCTCTTCCTCATTCTTAGCCATCCAGCTCCAATCCCATTCTCCAACACCATCAATTTGTTGAACAGCAACCATGGCCTTGGGATCTGGGTTCTTAATCATTTGGCTAGAAGGCTTCCCAGCATCAGATCTTCTTGGAGATCTACATTCCCTCATAAAATGCCCCATCCTATGACAGTTGTAGCACTCAACCTTGGACTTGTCAAATCCAGCAACATCCTTAGCATTAAAGGTCATCTTCTTCTTGAACCTTTTATTGAACCTGTTTGCTCTTAAACTTACAAGAGCCATAGTCCACTTGATGTCCATCTCTTCCAATTGTTCATCACTTATCTGCTCAAGATCTTCATATGTAATCCTTGAATCACTGGGCAGAGAAGCAATGAATGCACACACAGTATCCAGATCAAAACCAGCAGGTTTAATTCTATCAGCGCCATGATTGTGTGTGTCAGCGCTTGAGTATAAAGCGTTGACAGGATATGATCCAGCGCTGACAGATTGACATCCAGCGCTGACACCTTGAGATCCAGTCGCTGAATGTCCATAGAAGTTCATGGAATCAAATTGGCCTTCACTTTGTGAGAAGAAGGCCATGTTGCTGCTGGAAGATTTATTATCACTTTCCAATTGCCATTCATTCTCCAACAGTCTTAGTTTGTTGAAGATGTCATCAAACCTGGAAGTCTTGTGGGTGTTATTGACAAGAATGGATCTTGTCTCAATCTTCCATACATCACCAAGGCTTTTGAGAAAAGTAGCATTCAATTCAGGGTCATCAATCTGTTTTCCCATGAAGGAAAGTTGACTTGTGATGTCAAGAAGTCTACTTCTCACACTGCTGAGATTTTCATTAGGTTGAGCTTTAAAGACAGCATACTCATGCAATAGTTGCTTCTTCTTTTCTTCTTTTGTATCAGCATTGCCACCATGTGCTACTTCAAGAGCTTCCCAAAGCTCTTTTGCAGACTCAAAGCGTTTGTACTTGTGCTGATTCTCATGACCTAGAGCATGTTTCAAGATGTTCAAGATTTTCATGTCCACCCTCTTCTTGGCTATGTCTTCAACAGCTACAGCTCTCCCATCTTCAGGCTTTTCCACCTTATCAGATTCAGGACAATTAGGAACAGCTGTCCTTGTGGCAATTGCAGCAGTAATCTTTGCTGCTTTATCGAATGTGTTCCCATATTCGATAATCTCCCAAAGAGTGTAGTCATGAATAGCTATGTATTGCTCAAAATTAGACTTCCAAAATTCAAAGTTTCTGGCATCAAACATGGGAATTTTGATACTAGGGTTTGAGAAGTTGTTTTGTAGCAAAGAAGGAGGTTGATTTGTGCCAGACATGATGTTTTTAGGGTTTTGAGAATTTAGGGTTTTTAGGGTTTGGTGTTTTAGGATTCTTGCGTTACTTAAAGATCAAAAGTTTCTCAACAAGCTCTGATACCACTTGTTGATCCCAAACTTAGATCGATTAAGCTTTGTGTATACGAGATTAGATCAAGTACTACACGTAGAGAAACCTTTGCTTATGAATAAAGTAACAAAGTGTTATGCGGAATTAACACTTGATCTAAAACACAATGATGTTAAACAAACTTTCACTTGTATTAGAATAATCGTACTTGGTTACAATGAAAGGGTTTAACAATCGAAAACTTATGAAAACTGATATATGACTTTAACCTAAAAGACCTTCTTTTATAGAACAAGAAGTCTTGTACAATAAGCTACGAATCAACTATTCTAGGTAAAGATAATAATAGAAAATACAATGTTGTGCTTATCTTTACCATACATAAATAAAGAAACAAATAAACAAGATAAGTATGAAGATATTCCATCAGTGTCAATCTTCAAGGCTATCAGCGTTGACTTCTTCAATGTCAACGCTTGGCTGTCAGCGTCCAATGTCTTCTTATCAGCGTTGACATTCTTCCTATCAGCGTCTAGTGAACTGGCCCATATTTTATTCCCAACACTTAATGCCTTTAAGTGTCTGGAAGCAATTATCTCTCCCTGAGCTAGTCCCCACCAAAATGACTTTGGAATTAGCTAACCGTATGGTTGCTTATCCAGTGGGGATAGCCGAAGACGTTTTTGTAGGAGTCGACAAATTCACTTTTCCTGCCAATTTCGTCGTGGTCGACTACGATATGGACCCTCGTGTGCCATTAATTGTTGGTCGTCCATTCTTGAGGACTGGACACACTCTCATCGATGTAGAAGCGGGTGAGCTTATCATGAGAGTGGGTGACGATAAAATTGTCTTTAACATAGGAAATCTTTCTAAACAACCTTATTCATACGAGAGTGTTAATTGTATTGACGTTCTTGATGAGGCTTGTGAAGAACACTTCAAAGATGCTTGTAAAAGTATTCCTACCTCTCTTCCTAGTGTTGAGACCGTTTCCTCTATTGATTCATCACTATCTCTATTTGGAGAAAGTGATTTCCTTTGGAAAGATTTGGAAGCCACCATGGGAGATGTGAACTTAGCAAATGACGATTCTCCCACCGATTGGGATGAAGATATTCGACTCATTGCGAACCTTCTCAATGAGGATAATATTTCTCCACCATCTCCCAAGGCTATTGCTATCGATGCACCGAATTTGAATACGCCTCCCATCGAAAATCCTCCGGATTTAGAGCTTAAGGAGTTGCCGCCCCATCTCGAGTACGTGTTCCTTGAAGATAAGAAGAAGTCGCCCGTCATCATCGCGAAGGACTTGAAAGAAGAATATAAATCTCGCCTCATCGCCGTGCTCAAAGATCATAAGAAGGCAATTGCTTGGAAAATTTCCGATATCCGCGGAATTGATCCAAACTTTTATACTCACAAGATTCTCATGGAAGATGACTTTAAACCCGCAATCCAGAGCCAAAGAAGGGTTAATCCTCACATTCATGACGTCATCAAACAAGAGGTTATCAAACTTCTTGATGCCGACTTGATTTACCCTATCTTGGATTCGCCTTGGGTAAGTCCCGTCCATTGTGTGCCCAAGAAGGGCATAATAACCGTTGTTCCCAATGAACACAACGAGTTGATTCCCACTCGTCTCATTACTGGGTGGAGAGTTTGTATCGACTATCGCAAACTCAATGATGCCACGAGAAAAGATCACTTTCCTCTTCCTTTCATGGATCAAATGCTCGAGCATCTAGCTGGTAATGACTATTACTGCTTTTTAGACGGTTTCTACGGGTATTTTCAAATTCCCATCGATCCCAAAGACCAAGAAAAGACCACATTCACGTGTCCCTATGGAACATATGCTTACAAACGTATGCCTTTTGGTTTATGCAATGCTCCTGGGACGTTCCAAAGGTGTATGATGGCGATATTCCATGACATGGTTGAAGAAACTATGGAAGTATTCATGGATGATTTCTCGGTTTATGGCGATTCATACTCTGCTTGCCTTGCCAATTTAGAACGTATGCTTAAGCGGTGTGAAGACACTCGCCTTGTTCTTAATTGGGAAAAATGCCATTTCATGGTAAAAGAGGGCATCGTGCTAGGACACAAGATCTCCAAAGCCGGTCTTGAAGTGGACCGTGCTAAAGTCGATGTTATTTCTAAGTTGCCTCCACCTTCAACTGTGAAGGGTGTGAGAAGTTTCCTTGGTCATGCGGGCTTCTACCGTCGATTCATCAAAGATTTTTCTAAAATCGCTCGCCCGATGACCCACCTCTTGGGAAAAGATACTCCTTTTATCTTTTCCAACGAGTGTATTGAAGCCTTCAACTTGCTTAAGGATAAGCTTACTAAGGCACCGGTCTTGGTTACCCCTAATTGGGAGCTGCCTTTCGAGTTGATGTGCGATGCTAGCGACTTTGCTATTGGAACGGTTTTGGGCCAAAGAGTGAACAAACAGTTCCAACCGATCCATTATGCTAGCAAGACAATGACAGGGGCTCAATTGCATTATACGACAACCGAAAAAGAGCTTTTAGCTGTTGTCTATGCTTTTGAAAAGTTCCGCCCCTATCTTGTCCTTTCTACCACCATCGTGTATACCGATCATTCCGCGTTGAAGTATTTGTTAACTAAACAAGATTCCAAACCAAGACTTCTTCGCTGGGTTTTGCTACTTCAAGAATTTAAAATCGAAATCCGTGATAAGAAGGGAGCTGAAAACCTAGCCGCGGATCATCTCAGTAGACTTGAGGATCCTTATCAAGGGGATCATCTGAACAAAGAAATCAATGATTCTTTTCCCCTGGAGACCTTAATGTCTATCAACTCGAATTCTGATGAAACCCCGTGGTTTGCGGACATTGCAAACTACTTGGCGGGTGGAATTCTCGTCGACGGGTTAACATCCCAACAAAAGAAGAAGTTCTTCAAAGACATTAAGACTTACTTTTGGGATGACCCGTATCTATTCAAACAATGTGCCGATTTGATTATTCGCCGATGTGTTGATGGACCGGCAGCTTTAGAAATCCTTGGCGCTTGCCACAAAGGACCCACCGGTGGTCACTTTGGTCCCAACTACACCGCCAAAAAAGTGTTTGACTCGGGATTTTATTGGCCCACCATTTATCGTGATGCTCACGAGATGGTTAAACGTTGTGATGCTTGCCAAAAACAAGGCAAGATCACACATAAAGATGAGATGCCTCAAAATTACATACAAGAATATGAAATCTTTGATGTTTGGGGTATCGAATTTATGGGGCCATTCCCTTCATCTAAAGGAAACAAATACATCCTTGTAGCCGTTGACTACGTTTCTAAATGGGTTGAAGCCAAAGCTTTACCCACTAATGACGCAAGGGTGGTTTGTAACTTTTTGAAATCGCTATTCGCTAGATTCGGTGTACCTCGTGCCATTATTAGTGATCGCGGGACTCATTTTTGCAATGATCAATTTGTTAGAGTCATGGCTAAGTATGGTGTAAATCATCGTCTTTCCACCGCCTACCACCCACAAACTAATGGCCAGGCTGAAATCTCTAACCGAGGATTAAAGCGAATTCTTGAACGAACCGTGGGAGAGCATCGTGCCTCATGGGCTGATAAACTTGATGATGCTTTGTGGGCTTTTCGTACCGCTTACAAGACTCCGATTAGTTGTACACCATATCGTCTCGTGTACGGGAAAGCATGCCACCTCCCCATTGAGTTGGAGCACAAGGCTTACTGGGCCTTGAAGTGGGCTAATTTCGATATCAACAAAGCCGGTGACCTACACAAGATCCAACTCAATGAGCTGAATGAACTTCGGAATGAGGCTTATGAAAATTCTTTGATCTATAAGGAAAAGACTAAGCTCATTCACGACTCTAAGATTAAAAACCGAGAGTTCCAAGTTGGAGACAAAGTTTTGCTCTTTAACTCTCGGTTGAAAATCTTTTCGGGCAAGCTGAAATCTCGTTGGTCCGGCCCATTCACCATTGCCCAAATTTTTCCATATGGTACTCTCGAGCTCACTCAACCTAATGGACCTAATTTTAAGGTGAATGGTCAACGAGTGAAGTTGTACTTTGGTGAGGTCATCTCTCAAGAGATGATTCCATCCCTCACCACGTTCCCCATGAACTAATTTTGGGTCAAGTCAGGCTCGTGACTCGGTTATCAAAAACAAGCGCTCCTCGGGAGGCAACCCGAGTATCTATCCTTTTCCGTTTTAACCTCCTAAGTGTAGGGGGACCTCTATAGGTTGTTTGTGTTTGTGTGGTGATGTGATTACAGGGATGAATGCACTCTTGGAATCTCTGAAGAACCGTGCTCCCGTGTTATCCGAAATCCGGTTCTATCTCTCAACTATCGTGATTCAATTTTCTTCATACTCACATTTGAAATTGATCACTTTAGTCGTCTCTTCCTTAGCTTGATTTAACCAACGTGCACAATGTCATAAGTGTAGGGGAGACTTTTCCCACATGCTTAAACATTGAGGACAATGTTTATCTTAAGTGTAGGGGGGGCTTCTATCGAAGTTTTAAGTGGACTTTTCCATGAAAATGCCTTCATTTAACCGGAAAATCATCTTTTTCAACATTTTTCAAATTTTTTTATTAACTTTGGCCATTTAGTCGTAATTTTTAAATTTTTATCGTTGCTTTCATATGTATATTTCCCGCAATAAAGTCAAAAATATTAATAAAGTGGTGTAGCTAGTTTTGAAGTCTTTGACATATTAGGCCCGTTGCGATTATTTTGACTCAACCCGAATAGACTTGTCCAAGTTTATTCTAGCTAGTATCCTTAACCATGTAGACCTTAATTGGTTTATTAGGCTAAGCATCCACGAGTCTCATTACTTGAGATTTTAAGTTGTGGAGGACGAGAAATGATAGAGTCAATTATAAGTCGGTATTCTTGCACAAGCTCACTTGGTGTAATTATTTTCCTATTCTCCCATCACTTGTTAATAATTTATCTGCAATAAGTAAGGTCGTACGATTTGAAAAGTTACTTAGCTTCTAGCCCAAGATCGTTTAAAAGTTGCTCGGTAATGATAAGAGTTCATAGCCAAGGCATAACTTATGAAGCGGGGCGCGAAGATTGGCGAGTCCGAAAAGGCCCTAACGAGGCATGAGGATTCAATCTTATTGCTAAAGATCCAAGGTGATGTGAAAAGTGTTGGGTCAAAAAGTTGATGTGGCAGAAACTCAAAATCGAAGGACATTTACTCAAGCGTTGACAAGAGTAATATAGACGTTGACAAGAGCAATGTAGGCGTTGATAGAAGTCAACAAAAGTCAAACGCAGTCAACAAAAGTCAACGCTGATGGATTTGATCGAGAATTCTATTTACAGAATATATTGGATATATTCTAAATAATATATTCAGTATATATCTATAGAAATAGAATATTTAGTTGTTTATTTGATTTTATCTCTTGTAGATTCTTTTCCTTCCACTATAAAAGGAACAAGAGTCTTAGGTTTTATTCATTCAATTCATTCACAATGTAAACCTAAAGTGTGTGTCGACTAGACGTGGGATTCAATGTATACACGTCTAGTGATTGTTGATTATTAATATAATTAGCAATCCATGTGTTTTAATTCATGTTTATTGTGCCTAAACACCTTGTTAATGGTTGTTGTTCAAATTCCGCTTTGATTGTATAATCATATGAACAATGATCATTCCTAGTACCTTCAAAGATCCGGAAACCAAGGTTTCCACAATTGGTATCAGAGCCTCGTGGCTCGTGATGCTAGGACCAACAAGGTGTTCGTGTTTCGAGAAGAAAAGAAAAATCCGTCTAGGGTTTTTCTGGACGTTTTTGTGTGCGCAGCAGTATTCAGAAGGTCATAACTTTTGATTGAACCGTTGGATCGTCACGAAATTTTATATGTGTGTTATACATACACATATCTAAACATCCACCAGAGGGATTGTCGAGTTTTATCCCCAGGCAAAAGTTATTAAGCGTCGAAGTTGGCTGATGAGTGATTTTCAGATTTCCTGTTTCACATAAAATCATGATTTAAGGGTTTTTCTAAAAACCCTAGATCGTATCTACACAGGAAGATGTGTTTTTGTTCAAAGATATAGCAGCAGGTGCTTTTGATAAAACAAGAACACGAATCACTAAACCCTCATATGATACAGTCGTGATATTTAGGGTTTTTCCTAAATCCTAGGTTGATTTACACTTCAGCAAGAACATACTTCATCATGACTGTTCAGTTTCGAATTATGAGGGATTCAGGTCTGTTAGGATGAGGGTTTGATGAGAAGAACCTTAGACCTGAATGAATCAGTAGGGTATTATATCAGCAGATCATGGTGATGGAAGCAGTTCACAAAGAATTCATGTAGTATTCTCTGAGTATACGTTTGAGTGATGTGAAAAGAAAATTTTAGTATGGTTTTCATGGATGGGAATGACGTGGAGATCACAGGAGATATTTTCTCACAATTTGTGAGATCTACTCTTTTCAATTTAGTCAGACGTGAGGAAGTCCAGCGATTGTGAAACGGATAAAAAAATTTGGGAAATATATTTGTTTCCTTTTTCAAAACATGAAAGTATGAGTTGCTGATTACTCGCATGAATTCAGACGTGAGAATGGAAGTTTTGTTTCTGATGATATATGGTCACGTAAATGCATGCTAAAAACTTGGGGTTATATTCTGTGATTATCGGTTTGTTATGTGGACAAGATTTCTTGCATACGTAATGTAAAGAAATAATCACATGAAGATAATACAAGATATCTTATGGGCTGATTTTTAGCAAAGACGTGAGTTAAGGTACAAACTCTTCACACAGACAAGATCTTTTCTTCCCAAAATATATCTTATTTGATGATTCTTATTGGAGGAAAGGATTGTGTTCACACGAATGTTTCATGAAGTGTGTTCACACGGTTGAAGCCCTCTTATTGGTGTAAAAAGGATTAGTATTGGCTGTGACAAAGGAAGATTGTTTTATTTATGGAAACAGTTATGATGACTCATGAAAGTATTGGAGCTGATCTAGTTTGACGTGGGGATGATTTAAAAAGAAATTCACATGGATAATGTCTTTATCCTGTTATATTTATTTATCATAACTGCTCTGCCATGTTGCCCTAGATGACGTCAGCAGGAAAAAGGCGCTGATAAGTGTGAAGACGACGCTGACGGGAAGAAGTTTGACGCTGACAGAATAAGTCAACGTTGATAGAGTTGACAGTGTCGTCCGATATATGAACTTCAACGCTGATAGGTATTGTCCGATATTGGACAGTACATCTGCCAAAGATATTGGACATAAGAGGATATTGGACAACACAGGAATTGCTGCTGTTTGAGAAAATTGGACGTTTTTAGCACACAAAAAGGAGGATTATACACACGAAGGTACATGGAATCTCCGTTTTAATATAGAATATCATGATGATATTTATGGCTCGGATATTTTGAAAGGGATTAATGATTTTTAAGTAAGATTAGCAACAATTCATGAAGAATTTTATTAGATTATGTAATCGGGATAGCCTTGTGAAAGAGTTATTCGCTAACAGCTTTTACATATGAAGATATTGACTTGTCATGAAGAGGTGTTAGCTTAAGGGGAAGAATTCTTATGGTAAGTTTGATGATTGAAGAAGATTTTCGCGAGTTTGTGTTCTATCATATCTTAAAGTCATGCACTCCCAGTCATAGACTTTAAAGGTAACTTGTTCGTGCTTTACATGATTGGTGATGAAGGCTTGTCATAACACTTGAAGGAGTTACATTATCGTGCTCAGTGTCTCACAAAGGATGAGAATATTGACAAGAGATCGAGGTCTACTTATACTTAGCTCCATGAGTATAAGTTCTTAGTCACATGGATAGTACAAGACATGGAAAATAGGTTTGGGTTATTCTACTTCTACATCAAAAATATTATATTAATTGTTCTTCAAGATCATTACACAGAGCTTACATATGGAGAATCTTCAACATTGCAACATTGTTTACTTCCTTGTTGATGTGACAAAAAGGGGAAGAAATACATGCTACACTTGAGGGGAAGCAACTTGAAGATCATGTACAACTTACAAGAGATACACATAGAGTTTTGCCACCATCAACTAGGGGAAGATTGTTGGGTCAAAAAGTTGATGTGGCAGAAACTCAAAATCGAAGGACATTTACTCAAGCGTTGACAAGAGTAATATAGACGTTGACAAGAGCAATGTAGGCGTTGATAGAAGTCAACAAAAGTCAAACGCAGTCAACAAAAGTCAACGCTGATGGATTTGATGGAGAATTCTATTTACAGAATATATTGGATATATCTAAATAATATATTCAGTATATATCTATAGAAATAGAATATTTAGTTGTTTATTTGATTTTATCTCTTGTAGATTCTGTTCCTTCCACTATAAAAGGAACAAGAGTCTTAGGTTTTATTCATTCAATTCATTCACAATGTAAACCTAAAGTGTGTGTCGACTAGACGTGGGATTTAATGTATACACGTCTAGTGATTGTTGATTATTAATATAATTAGCAATCCATGTGTTTTAATTCATGTTTATTGTGCCTAAACACCTTGTTAATGGTTGTTGTTCTAATTCCGCTTTGATTGTATAATCATATGAACAATGATCATTCCTAGTAGCTTCAAAGATCCGGAAACCAAGGTTTCCACAAAAAGCATTATTCCCAAAATCAATATGAAGGATCAAGACTCACGACGAAAAGCAATCAACTCCCGTAAAGATCATGGAGAAGTCTATCCGAAAAGACCCTAACAAGGTATGAGGATAAATAGATCCAAGTCCGAAAAGGAGGCGGATCGTTGTATCTCAAAATCCCAATTAGTGATTGAACAAATAATCATGAAGTCGTGGTCAACAAAGTTGGAGTACCCCTCAAAAGTCTCCAAGTGAAGAAACTCTATTAACGATGAGAAGACCATTATCTCAAGCACGTATCTCAAGATATGAAGTATGAAGTACATGCCAAATATCGGCCCGAGAAAGGTCTCAAATCGTGAACCGAGTTATGCCAAGATATGAACTTTTTGATATCCCGAGAAGCAGTTTTAAGAGATTTTGTCCTTTAGCTAACTATTGATCAAATCGTCCTACTTTGCTTTCAACCTAAATAAACTATCGAAATAAGTCTAAAAATGCATCTTCATGATCATTCTAAGACAAAAATAAAATATAAGAGATACACCTAGGAATAAGGGAGTTTAAGCATATAATTAAGCTATGTGTGTAAGTGTTTGTTTTGCTAACTTATAATAACAATGATCTCGTTTTTAAGCTTAGTTTGGGGAACGTGAAACTTGAGGGTGATAAATCTTCGCAGCACCAAAGCCCTAATGTAAGTCCTTGATCTCTTTGCAAGTTATTTCCATATAGCTATTTTCAAGTGAAAATGGTTTTCTATCCTTTTGTTTACTTTAAAGTTTTAATTTCTCTTAGTACTTTAATTTTTGTTTAGTAGATGTCAATAAGGCCAAGGTTGATTGATTATGAGAAAAGTGTAAAATTGCTTTATCACTAAGCATTGCATGAGGGCATGGCAATGGTTAAGTGTAGGGAATTTGATAGGTGTGAAAACACCCATCCTTTTACCACTTAATTCTCGCTAAAACGAGACCAAAACGCGTATTTAATATCATTTGTTTGGAATTATGCGTGGTTTTTGTGTTTATTGTGTTTTCAGAGCCAACCGGATGGATATTGGAGAAAACATGGGATTGCACGGGATTTATTGAAGAAAAAAGACTCAAGACGAAGTCTATTGTCCAAGAGATGCAAAAGATTTGAAGTCACTGGGCCTATTTGAAGATTTATCGAAGAAAAGGACCTAAGACGGAAGATTTACATATGTCGAAGAAACTCAAGTCTATTAAACGAAGAAATTAAAAGACGAGTTGAAATTAATCGACGACAAATCCCGAATCAGAATCGAAAACGTCAACTTTTCTGAAAAGACGAGAAGACAAGAAGAACGGGAGAAAGCCCACTCACCAACCAAAGACAAGGACTATATAAAGACCATCCCTTCACACTTTTTGACAAGTTTTTCATTCCCAGTCATTTCCTTTTCTTTCGCAGGAAGCCAACACCATTAAGGTGTTGGTGATTTTTCTTTTCTTGTTGAATCTTTGAATTTGTAAGTCTAATCTTTCCTTTTGTTTATTTACATAATCCTTCCATTTCATCTTGTTCATCTTGTTCTTTGATTCAAAGTTTTAAAGTTCTTATTTAGTCGATTTTGATCTTCAAAAGTAAGTGGGTTTGATGTTTTTATTGTTGGGATTTGTTGTGTATGGTTAGTAGATGATTGGTGATTAGTCTTGTTTAAGTTTTGGTTTAAAACTTGGTGAATTTTGGCTAAAAATCGTGTTCCTCTGTTCTATCTGTTACCTACTGTTCTTTGTTTCCCAAAGTTCCGAACCAAATTTCTTGCCAAAAATTTCTGAACCAAATTTCTTGCCAAAAAGTTCCGAACCAAATTTCTTGCCACAAATTTCCGAACCAGATTTAAAAAGTTCCGATCCAGATTTTTAGAAAAAAGTTGCGAACCAGATTTAGAAAGTTCCGATCTAGATTTTTAGAAAAAGGTCCGAACCAGTTTTTTTGAAAAGTTCCGATCCGGATGTTTGAAAAATGTTCCGAACCAATTTAAATTCTTCCGAACAAAAAAATCTTCCGAACAAAAATAATGTTCCGAACCAATTAAAAACTTCCGAACCAGTGTTTGTGGCAAAAAGTTCCGAATCGGAACTTTTGTAAAGTTCCGAACAAGGGTTATATGTTTCACCAGCTAGCTTGCTAGCTTCCTTCTTAATTCCCGCCAATTAAGCAGGCTGCCTGGCTGCTTCCAGCAGCTAGCCTGCTAGCTTGTTTATTTAATAGTATTGTTCCGTAATTGTTTTGTTTTATCTGAAAGTTGTTCCGATTTTATTTTTGAAAGTTACGTATTTTTAGTTGAATTTTTCGTCGATTTTTAGTATTAACATTTTTTCCAAAAGTTTAAGTTTTATCTTTTATTTAGTACCCGCTTTAGGTTTTGCCTCGTTTAGCTTTAAAGTACCATTTTAGTTTTATTATTGAAACTAGGATTTTTAGTCCTTTAAAATTAAGTTCGTTTTCTCCTCGATTCGACTCGAATTGAAAGCCAATTTTATCGTTGCGACTTACTTTGTTTTTGGTTAATAAAATATTTTTTGGAATTTTTATAACTATTAGAAAACAATTTAAAATTAAACTAACGTAAAAAGACTATTTAAAATTAAACTATTTAAAAATAAATCTATTCAAATAAGAATAACTTTTAAACTAATTTAAAAATCTAATAAAACTATTTTAAAACTAATTAAATTTAAAAACTAATTTAAAACTAGTTGAAAATTTAAAACTTAACTTGAATAAAAATATAAAACTAATTTAAACTAATTAAACATATAAAACTTAAAAACTTTGTAAACTAATTTATTGAAAATAAAGACTTTTAAATAAAAACTATTTTGAAAATAAAACTAAAAACTTTTAAAAATTTTAAAAGAAAAGATATTTAAAACTATTTAAATTTAAAAATAAAAGTACATCTATTTTAAGTAAATTAAAACTAATTTAAAATTTAAAGAAAGTAAATTAAATATTTTTTTGTCTTTTTATTATTTTTATAAAACTGAATAAAGGAAACATTTTAAATAAAACTATTTAATTAAAACTTTAAACAAACTAATCTTAATTAAAACTTTTTAATAAAACTGCTACTTAAAAACAAACCCTATATATATCTAATTATGCGAAACTTAACATAAAAAAGAAGCAGAGATGAGATGGTAGGGCTAATGACTGTTGTACGGGAGGTCCTGGGTTCGAGTCCCAGGACAGACAAATTTTTTGCCAAATATTTATTTTTGCTATATTTTGGACAAGTAATCAACACTGATCAATGGGATCAGTATATCAGCAGCACAATATAATAATAACAGCAAATAAGCCAAAATGACAGAATAAGCAGGAACCAAATATAGCAGTAAACAATTAAACATTCAAACCAAACAAGCTAAATTCAAATAAGCAGGAAATAATTAAGCTAGATAAGCAGTCTAAATAGAAAAACCAAATAAGCTATAATTGAAACAAAAGCTATAAACTGAAAAATGAATAATCTAAACAGCAAAGACTAAGTACCAATAAGCTAGTTTAAAACTAAATAGCACACGCACCAAATTAAAAGCAAGCTGAACCAAATAAGCAGAAACGAAAATAAGCCAAAATCAGGAAACTGACTAAGCATTTAAAAAACTAACATAAGTTATCACTAAACAAGAATCAAAATAAATAAGTAGACCGAAGTAAGCCACAAGTCCTAGTACTTAAATTAACACTACTCGATTCAAATAACAAGACTAATCCGTAGACTCGATACTCAACAGGTCCTAACACTAAAAAAACTAAGACAAACTGGCAAACTAAAACCGAAATTAAGCAAAAACGTAAACAGAAACTATAAACTAGCTAAACCAAATAACAATCTAAATGAAACAATAATAATATCATAAGCAGAATGAAACAATTTTAATCTACTAAACTGAAATTAAAAATTAACATAAAAAGAAAAGGGAAAGAAAAAGAACACCTTGAGTCGAAAACCTTTGAGCCGAAGTGTCGCGCTGAGCGAACTTTGTGAATCGAACAAGCTGTCACCATCGTCTTTCACCAAGATCATCAACTCGAACACCTTCTTCGAAACAAACAATCCACTCGAACCAAACTAATCCGAACAGTACTTTTTTATTTATTTATTTATTTATTTATTTATTATTTTTTTTAATAATAATGATGATACGAGAACAGTGATAATATAAATAAAAAATGGATTAAACTTTGAAAATTAAACAGTACTGAAATAAAAATGAGACGAAATTTAAATATAAACTTAATTTTTCATTAATTGAAAATTAAATTACAATTGCTGGAAATTAAAATTACAATAATAAATCTGAAACCTAATTTGCTGAAAATTAAATCTAACCTACTCCTAATTTAATTAAAAACTAAAAAAAACAAAAATAAAGAAAAGCATGACAAATACATGATTAAGGGGGGTTTTTATAGGGATCCCCGAACCTTCTAGGACTCCTTGGTGCCCACGGTGAGAGATCTTGGCCCTTCTTTCTTTTCTCTCTCTTTTTTCATCACATCATACGGCTGAGATCATTCTTCCCACAGATTGCCAGCGTGGAGTTGGATGTGAGGACCACTTGAGTGTTTTGATCCGAAAATCATGGGGTTTTATTCCTCTTTGAGTGAATTAAACATTAAGGGTAAATCCCCCCAAATTTAATTGGTAATTTTCGGAGATGTAAATTAGGGTTTTGGTGGCTGTAAAAATGGTGGCTGTGGTTTTTGATGGGAGAGAAAGAAATGGCTTTGTAATTATCGAAAATGGGAGTGAGTGGGTAAATATTTTATCTATTTAAAACGTGTGAAGGTGAATACGTGTGAGTGGGTCGATGAAAGTTTATTTGTTGTGTGTGAGGGATGTGGGTGGGGGGTTACACCTTACACGTGTGGGTGTTGACCCAGCAAATTGACCGAGTAAAAAAAACTTTCATCTCATTTGTTATTTACCCCGTTTGGGCTTGAGGCCCGTTTCTTTTCTTCCATTCGTTCCAAATTTGAAGTGTAATGGGCTTTGGAATTCATTGGGCTTGCAGCCCAATTATCAAATGAACCATCCGTGTTTTATATTATGTGAATTGGGCCTTCGGGTTTTATCAACTTAAGCACAAGTTTTAATTTTTCAAATGGGCTTTGTGGGCCCAATAAGCAAATGTGGGACCCACAAGGCCCATTAAACTTGAATAATATTAAATCCACTAAGGATGAGCTCGATTTCGGATTTGTCGATCTTCTCTTCTATCCCGTGTTGATTTTGACGGTTTTCGTGGATTTCGGCACACTTTTGGTCTTTTGACTTTGTCTTCGTCTTTTCTTGAACTTTTCTTCAACATTTGACCGTGAAATCCCGTGATTTCTCTTCTTTTGATCATTTGTACCTATTTATCACACAAAACACAAAACCACGCGTAATTCCGACTTTTATGATATAAAACACATGATTAGGTCTTGTTTTTCCTTGATTTTAGTGGCAAAAGGATAAGTGTTTACACACTTATTAAATCCCCTACACTTGACCATTGCAATGACCCCATGCAATGCATTATTTTAAAGCATAAGTTACATTTTTCTCATTATCAACCCATCTCGGCCTTTATTATAATTACTACTACTACTACGATGAAAAGATAAAAGCTTTAAAGGAAACAAAAGTTATAATCATTTATTATCTTGGAAATTATTAGATGGAAGAAACTCGTAAAGAAATCTAAGACTTAGATTAGGGCTTTGGTGTCATGAATATAAATCACCCTCAAGTTTCACGTTCCCCATACCAAGCTCAAAAACGAGATCATTGTTATTACAAGTTAGCACTACTAACACTTACTCATGTGGTTTAGTTAATCACTTAGACCCCCTTATTCCTACGGTGTATCTCTTGTATTTTATTGTTGTCTTGAATGATCACGAGGATGCATTTTTGACTTATTTCGATAATTTATTAAGGCCGAAAATAAAGTGGGACGATTTAATCAATAGTTAGCTAAAGGACAAAATCTTTTAAAACTGCTTCTCGAAACCTCATAAAGTTCATATCTTGGCATAACTCGTTTCACGATTTGAGACCTTTCTCGGACCGATATTTGGCTTGTACTTCAAACTTCAAATCTTGAGAGACGATCTTGAAATTATGGTCTTCTCTTCATTTTGGTATACATCTTCATAAGGAGTGAAAGATGCTTCAAACGTTGACCACGACTTCTTCATTTATCCTCTTCTTTATTTAGGATTTTGATATACAACGATCCGCCTCCTTTTCGGACTTGGATCTATTTATCCTCATACCTTGTTAGGGTCTTTTTGGATAGACTTCTCCATGATCTTTAGGGGAGTAATTGCTTCTCGTCGTGTGTCTTGATCCATCATAATGATTTGGATTAATGATCTTCACGTCATCTTTGGATCTTTAGCAAAAAAAGTGAATCCTCATGCCTTGTTAGGGCCTTTTTGGACTCAGGTATCCTCATGCCTTGTTAGGGCCTTTTTGGATAAGCCAATCTTCGCGTCCCGTTTCAATAAGTTATGCCTTGGCTATGAACTCTAATTAATACCGAGCAACTTTTAAACGATCTTGTGCTAGAAGCTAAGTAACCTTTTAAATCGTACAACCTTATTTATTGCAATTATATTTATTAACAAGTGATGGGAGAAAAAGCTCATAACTAACTCACATAAGTTAATGAAAGAATACCGAACTTATAATTAACTCTATCATTTCTCGTTCTCCACAATTTAAAATCTCAAAGAATGAGACTCGTGGATGCTTAGCCTAATAAACCAATTAAGGTCCATATGGTTAAGGATACTAGCTAGAGTAAACTTAGATAAGTAAACTCGGGTTGAGTCAAAATATTCACGACGGGCCTAATATATCAAAGACATCTAAACTTATTAAAACCATTTTATTTATTTATTTTATTTTTGACTTCATTCTTGAAATGAAAATTATTATGATGCGATAATAAAAGAAAATAAATAAAAATACTACTAGGCCAAAATAGATCAAAAATTTGAAAAACGTTGAAAATTTTAAAAATTTTCCGGTTAAAATGGGGTCAAATTCATGGAAAAGCCCACTAAAACTTCGATAGAAATGCCCCCTACACTTAATATAAACATTGCCCTCAATGTTTAAGCATGTGGGAGAATAAACTCCCCTACACTTAGGACATTGAGTACGTTGTTTAAATCGAGCTAAGGAAAGGACAACTAAAGTGATTACATTTATTTGTGTTATTTAAAATGATGAATCACAATAGCAAAAACTTATCGAAGGAACCGGGTACACGGGTAACACGGGAACACGGGTCTCGTCAAAAGTACCAAAAGTGGATCATCAAAGCACATGTACCTACACAATCACAATCACACAAAACAAACAACCTACACGGCTCCCCCTACACTTATTCTCGAAAATAAATAAAAGATATATATGAAGGGATATTACTACTAAAAACACGAATAATTACGTGTCTAACACACCCCTACACTTAAGACGTTGCTTGCCCCCAAGCAACTATCATCACAAACGTTAAATCCAAAAACAATTTTAAAACTACTTTATTCGATTTTTTTTTTTTTTTTATAAAAGAAAAATAAAAATTCATAGTGACCCGCCATGCTCGACTTTTTATTCAAGTTATAAGGATCATAGAACGGGAAACACACAAACTGGGTGTCTCCAGGGAATAAATATCGTCATCCTCTTTTTATTACTCCCAACTAAGCTAAGATTCCTTGTGCAAACGTTTTGGCAAAATGCTAACACTACTTATACTAATAACCTGTGTAAATATAACTTTTCACTCCTATAATTATAAAAGACTAGGCAAGTGTGTTCATTTTCAAATTTTTGATTGTTCAAATCGACATTTGTTATGGTTGCTAATCATCTAAGTGGAATATTAGACTCACCGAAAATGACGAGATTTAAGTTTCAAAAATGGCCTTTCCCATGTAGCGGCTTTCTTCTCGGAACGTCTCAACCTCATCGGTTAAGTGCCCGGGCTTTTGACACCCCACGGAGAATAGTACCGGGATCAGCGGGATTTTGAAATCAAAGATCTTGAAATCACCGCTAAGCTAATAAAACACACTTAGATGAAAAACAACGACGGTAATTAGAGAATGAAGATTCAAAGGAGAGATCACTCCATGTAGCGACTTTCTTCTCAGCTTGTCCTTTAGCAAAGCTTAGGAGGCTAGGTTTTTACATCCTTGAGAATAGTATCGGAGCTCACAGGACCTTTGACTTCTACATTCTCAATTACCGTCTAAACTCTTATAAAAATTGACGAATTCTAGTTCAACTTCAGATTTAAATTTGAGAAAAAAGCAAGTTTCTCACAATTATAATTGAAGCAACAAAAACATAAAACTCTTATTCATATACTTTTTTTTTATTCTTTTTTTTTTCAAATTTTTTTCAAATTTTTTTTTTCTCTTTTTTTTTTTGTTTTTTTTTCTTTTTTTTTTGTTTCTCTTTTTTTTTTTCTTTTCTTCTTTTTTTTCAAATTTTTTTTTTGTTTTTTTTCGACATATTTATTCACGCAACATTATTTCAAAATTAAGAAAGTATGCTTTCACTCAAATTTAAATAAAAAGTTGAACTAGGACTCTATATCAAAATTGCATAAGAATTTATTTTTGCATAACAACACAATTTTTAACGTTCAAAGGCTTGAAAAAAAACACACTTATTAAGTCTAGTTACAATCTAGGAGGAAAAGCCACAGGTTATTCATATAAGCTCTAAAGAGAACCAACTACTCCACGTTTAGCATTTTTATTTGCACAATTCCTAAAAGCTTAGTCTAAAAGTTAAGGGAGCAGCCAGATCAACACTCAGGCAGAGTCAGGATCCCCTTTGTTCTAGCCTACGGGACAAGTCAATCACGCACGGTCAAAAACGTTTTATTATTATTATTAGAATATAATAAAATAAAAACAGACATTTGATCAAAATATGATGCTAGAGGGCAAACAAGTAGGCATGAATATGATCCATATGATATAAACCCCCCTACACTTAGAACCGAACATTGGCCTCAATGTTCAAAAGTGATAAGGTGTTACCCCTACTCTTAAGAACACAAAAGGCTAATGCTAGAATTCCAAGTGTAAGAAGGAGAACACAATCAGATATGCATGGATAAAGATGAGAACTGAGTACTCCCCTGATATAGACATGAAGATCGATCGGAGACTGAATGAAGAAGATGATGGAAAACAGCAACATCAACCCTCTGAAAGTCTTCTCGATCCTAGGGAACCTGCACACAAAAACAAATACCAACAAGCACACATGGAGAGAAGCACACGCCCCTACACTTATGTTAGAAAATAAATAAAAAGGATAGATCATCGGGTTGCCTCCCGAGAAGCGCTTGTTTTTGTTAACCGAGTCACGAGCCTGACTCGACCCCGAATTAAATGGTCCATGGGGGAGCAAGAGAATCACCACTGGCTCAAAACAGATATGCCAGGGTCAAAGATCTTATCCTCATTACCGGATGAGAATAAAGAAGAAGAATCCACAGTATAAGTGAATAAAAGTAGAAGGATTCTTATAACATACGAGAAATAGGTATAAAGACGATACTTAAGAATACTCGTCTTCGCCAAGGGCGTGAGGGTGGGAGAAAAAGATATCAAAGTGTCACCCGAGGACACTTTATAGAAACTCAAAGCAAGAGTTGATGGGATAACCGGTAAAACATCACAAGAAATAGCAACATCAACGTCTCCTCCGGGATCAAAACACTCATCCTCATTTCCTGGTATGAAATGAGGAGAGTAAAAGCGATACATCACCCGCTTGGGTGTGCACGCGGTAGGACGGGGTGGCAACATAGTATGAGAAATATCAGAAGACATATCTACCACCCGCGTCACCTCTCCAGACTGAATCAAACGGAAGGTAGGGTCAAATCTCTCCACCTCCTCTATGATGGGAGGTGGCATGGCTAACAACGAATGCTCATCAATAGCAGGAGAGTCGGAGCTATCAATGTCCTCAATCCCCTCTTCAAATAGAGGATTCACCTCACTAGAGATGTAGGCGTCATCAAAATCAAATAAAGGGTTCGAATAAATCTTGAAATTTTCCTTTTGAACGTCTTCATCGGATAGTGACTCGTCATCACTAGAAGTAAAATCATCATCGAGATCAAAAATGGGATTAGAGAAAGCCAAAGAATCGTTTCCCAAGATGTCGGTGGGAGGTAATGAATCATTACTAGAAAGAGATTCACACTCATCGTCACTATCGGAAGCAACCGTAGGCTCACTTTGGATTGGAATAAGAGTCTCGTCACAAGGAATATTGATAAGACCCTCATCCCCCATGATGAGAGAGGCATCGGGCTCCGTAGTGGAAGAATCGAGAATAGGAGTGGTAGAATCCTTAGGCTCGAGAGCCGGCAAGTCGAGAGAAGGAATTACAATTGCACTAGGACATTGAGCACAAAGACCATTCCAAGAAATAGTATTCTCATCGTCATCATCATCATAATATAAAGAACGCGCAAGAGGCGGAGTATAATCACTAAGATTAGATATTTGCTCTTGTTGTTGTCGTTGTTGCTCCTCCAATGTCTCGGTCAGTCGAATTAAGCCGTCATGAAGTTCCAAAAGAAGGGCTTTTCTTTCTTCATTCAAAGCATTGATTTGTTGAATTCTATGAGAGGATTGATGATTGAGGATGGGATGTGGGGGCTCATAGTTATGAAAACCAGAATTATAGCACGGATGTGGCTCATAGGAAGTCATCGGTTGAGAAGAATTAGAACACGGATTTGGTTCATAATAATCCATCGGTGAAGAAAAATGAGGACACGGATTTGGCTCATAATAATTTATTGGCTGACAATACGAAGTATCGTGAGGGCCCCCACAATGATTGCAACACGGGTATTGGGAAAAACCCGGTTCATGTTGCGGATAGGGATTGCCATAGACGGGAGGGGGGGAGAAAGTATTGTAAGAGGAGAAGTACGAATTCGTTGAATTGCAAAATGGACAAAATCCAAATTGTGTATTGTCTATATCAAAACCACACCGCTCACAAATACACCATTGACATGTTTGAAAACCATGCCATGGTCTCCCACACCGAACGCAAGACGAATCCATGAAGAATTAAAAATAAGAGGGGTTGAGAAAAGAATTAAATACAAAAGAGGATAAAGAAGAATATTTTTGTATTTGTTAGAAACATATATATATACAAGAAAAATCGAAAGAAATCGAACTAAAAATTAACACTAATACGTAATATTTTTGGTGTAATACTTTTAGGAAAAAGTATTACTTTTGGATTTTTTAATTTTTTTTGGTGCAATTCTTAGGAAAGAAATTGCTTTTGTGATTTTTTTTTAATTTTTTTTTTGTATTTTTAAGTTTTTGATTTTTTTATGTTTTTGATTTTGTTAACAAGAAACGTAACGTTCAAAAAGAACGGATCCCAAAATCCAAACGTCTTCACGAAAAATCGTCAATCGTACGAGCGAAGCGGCAGCGGCGCCATTTTGAAACTAGGATTTTTAGTCCTTTAAAATTAAGTTCGTTTTCTCCTCGATTCGACTCGAATTGAAAGCCAATTTTATCGTTGCGACTTAACTTGGCTCATCGCCCGCATGGGCGCACTGAAATAAATATTCGAGAAAGCCTCTCCTTTGTTTTTGGTTAATAAAATATTTTTTGGAATTTTTATAACTATTAGAAAACAATTTAAAATTAAACTAACATAAAAAGACTATTTAAAATTAAACTATTTAAAAATAAATCTATTCAAATAAGAATAACTTTTAAACTAATTTAAAAATCTAATAAAACTATTTTAAAACTAATTAAATTTAAAAACAAATTTAAAACTAGTTGAAAATTTAAAACTTAACTTGAATAAAAATATAAAACTAATTTAAACTAATTAAACATATAAAACTTAAAAACTTTGTAAACTAATTTATTGAAAATAAAGACTTTTAAATAAAAACTATTTTGAAAATAAAACTAAAAACATTTAAAATTTTTAAAAGAAAAGATATTTAAAACTATTTAAATTTAAAAATAAAAGTACATCTATTTTAAGTAAATTAAAACTAATTTAAAATTTAAAGAAAGTAAATTAAATATTTTTTTGTCTTTTTATTATTTTTATAAAACTGAATAAAGGAAACATTTTAAATAAAACTATTTAATTAAAACTTTAAACAAACTAATCTTAATTAAAACTTTTTAATAAAACTGCTACTTAAAAACAAACCATATATATATATCTAATTATGCGAAACTTAACATAAAAAAGAAGCAGAGATGAGATGGTAGGGCTAATGACTGTTGTACGGGAGGTCCTGGGTTCGAGTCCCAGGACAGACAAATTTTTTGCCAAATATTTATTTTTGCTATATTTTGGACAAGTAATCAACACTGATCAATGGGATCAGTATATCAGCAGCGCAATATAATAATAACAGCAAATAAGCCAAAATGACAGAATAAGCAGGAACCAAATATAGCAGTAAACAATTAAACATTCAAACCAAACAAGCTAAATTCAAATAAGCAGGAAATAATTAAGCTAGATAAGCAGTCTAAATAGAAAAACCAAATAAGCTATAATTGAAACAAAAGCTATAAACTGAAAAATGAATAATCTAAACAGCAAAGACTAAGTACCAATAAGCTAGTTTAAAACTAAATAGCACACGCACCAAATTAAAAGCAAGCTGAACCAAATAAGCAGAAACGAAAATAAGCCAAAATCAGGAAACTGACTAAGCATTTAAAAAACTAACACAAGTTATCACTAAACAAGAATCAAAATAAATAAGTAGACCGAAGTAAGCCACAAGTCCTAGTACTTAAATTAACACTACTCGATTCAAATAACAAGACTAATCCGTAGACTCGATACTCAACAGGTCCTAACACTAAAAAAACTGAGACAAACTGGCAAACTAAAACCGAAATTAAGCAAAAACGTAAACAGAAACTATAAACTAGCTAAACCAAATAACAATCTAAATGAAACAATAATAATATCATAAGCAGAATGAAACAATTTTAATCTACTAAACTGAAATTAAAAATTAACATAAAAAGAAAAGGGAAAGAAAAAGAACACCTTGAGTCGAAAACCTTTGAGCCGAAGTGTCGCGCTGAGCGAACTTTGTGAATCGAACAAGCTGTCACCATCGTCTTTCACCAAGATCATCAACTCGAACACCTTCTTCGAAACAAACAATCCACTCGAACCAAACTAATCCGAACAGTACTTTTTTATTTATTTATTTATTTATTTATTTTTTTTTAATAATAATGATGAAACAAGAACAGTGATAATATAAATAAAAAAATGGATTAAACTTTGAAAATTAAACAGTACTGAAATAAAAATGAGACGAAATTTAAATATAAACTTAATTTTTCATTAATTGAAAATTAAATTACAATTGCTGGAAATTAAAATTACAATAATAAATCTGAAACCTAATTTGCTGAAAATTAAATCTAACCTACTCCTAATTTAATTAAAAACTAAAAAAAACAAAAATAAAGAAAAGCATGACAAATACATGATTAAGGGGGGTTTTTATAGGGATCCCCGAACCTTCTAGGACTCCTTGGTGCCCACGGTGAGAGATCTTGGCCCTTCTTTCTTTTCTCTCTCTTTTTTCATCACATCATACGGCTGAGATCATTCTTCCCACAGATTGCCAGCGTGGAGTTGGATGTGAGGACCACTTGAGTGTTTTGATCCGAAAATCATGGGGTTTTATTCCTCTTTGAGTGAATTAAACATTAAGGGTAAATCCCCCCAAATTTAATTGGTAATTTTCGGAGATGTAAATTAGGGTTTTGGTGGCTGTAAAAATGGTGGCTGTGGTTTTTGATGGGAGAGAAAGAAATGGCTTTGTAATTATCGAAAATGGGAGTGAGTGGGTAAATATTTTATCTATTTAAAACGTGTGAAGGTGAATACGTGTGAGTGGGTCGGTGAAAGTTTATTTGTTGTGTGTGAGGGATGTGGGTGGGGGGTTACACCTTACACGTGTGGGTGTTGACCCAGCAAATTGACCGAGTAAAAAAAACTTTCATCTCATTTGTTATTTACCCCCTTTGGGCTTGAGGCCCGTTTCTTTTCTTCCATTCGTTCCAAATTTGAAGTGTAATGGGCTTTGGAATTCATTGGGCTTGCAGCCCAATTATCAAATGAACCATCCGTGTTTTATATTATGTGAATTGGGCCTTCGGGTTTTATCAACTTAAGCACAAGTTTTAATTTTTCAAATGGGCTTTGTGGGCCCAATAAGCAAATGTGGGACCCACAAGGCCCATTAAACTTGAATAATATTAAATCCACTAAGGATGAGCTCGATTTCGGATTTGTCGATCTTCTCTTCAATCCCGTGTTGATTTTGACGGTTTTCGTGGATTTCGGCACACTTTTGGTCTTTTGACTTTGTCTTCGTCTTTTCTTGAACTTTTCTTCAACATTTGACCGTGAAATCCCGTGATTTCTCTTCTTTTGATCATTTGTACCTATTTATCACACAAAACACAAAACCACGCGTAATTCCGACTTTTATGATATAAAACACATGATTAGGTCTTGTTTTTCCTTGATTTTAGTGGCAAAAGGATAAGTGTTTACACACTTATTAATTATCTCCTTTTTCATTTAGTTAACTTTATTTTCGAGTCGATAGTTAATTTCGTCTTTTAGTTTTATTTTTATTAATTGTTTCGTTCAAAATCTACGTTTTATTATTTTTATTGTTTTGTTTCTATTAGTTAATTGCTTTCAGTTTAAGTTTATATCATTTTACGCTTTTAATCCTTTTAGTAAAAAAGAAAACCAATCCCTTTTTAGCAACCAAGAACAATTATTCCACTTTGAGCCGTGATCAATTCGAGAAGATACCGAGACATAAATCTGAACCCCATCCAAAAGCTTTGTATCAGTAAGCGTTGGGGGTATGGTACTTTTGGCTTATATGGTTTGGGTGTTGGGTTTGAGTTTTCAGTGGGTTTGGTTTTGGTTGGTTGAGCTTCATCCTCATCGTAACGCCGAAGTCTAATCGTGAGATACATTCCCACGGTAAGCCTAACGCGTGTTGTTTTAGTGTGTAGGATCCCAACAGATAATTCACTTGGTGCAGGAGCCGGAGTCCAGCCAACCCGAATTAAGCCTAATTCGGGTCTAGCAAGGATCACCCAACTTTTGTATCAACAAGTTGGCGCCATCCGTGGGACCATTACACTAAGCTAGAGCAAATCTCATCTCGATCTCTCAATGACAAAGGGACATCCGCAAGGAAACCCCAGGAACACAAATCCTGGGAACCGGAAGTCCCCAGGGGACGGGATACTCATTCTAAACCGATCCCCTAGTAACCAAACAAGCGGACCGAATAACCGAAGTGGTCTTCAGTCCATGGGTATGACAAGCACGTTCACTGTCACCCCACCATCTACATCGACCTTGGATAACCCTGATCCAGGGAGTGCACCCAACCCCCCTTAACAAGGTGCCGCGCAGACCATCGAATGAGGAAGAAGTGGAGGTCAAACCACTTAGTGAGGAAGATCTCACTCGAGTTCTCATGCAGAACTTCGAGAGGATCGTCCCAGGAATTGCATCCAGGTTGAACCTAGGGAGGGACCTCCAATCTAGGCTCAACTTTGGTAGTGCCGGACCAAGCACCTCTCCTCAAATTCAGAGGAAGCAAAGGGCACGACCCTAGGAGCGAAACCTCTTTGAGGAGACTCCCCAACCTAGGAATGTGTTCGAACGCATAGGGGATCGTCTTATGCAGGAACTACTACAATCCCGTGAGGAGGGAGAGAGGTCCGACGGTTCACCCGAACGACCAGATCTGGAGCTAACCAGAACTAGTCGCCGCACAAGTGTGTGGGACAGGATGAATACCGGGAAGAAGGCTCCTAGCTCTTCTTACAAGAGCGATCCTCACCCAAAGTATAGGGCACCGCCCCTTATCCCGGTCCATCAGGAGAGGATTCGGATGACCATCCACCCAAGCGTCGCCGACCTAGGCGTACTCCTCCACCGCCACCAGACAATGAAGAGTACTATGGCGTCCCCTATTATCGAGAGGCGGAAGCAGAAGATCTTTCCCGCCCATGGTGTGACCCTAATCTCACCCGTCCATGGGCTGATCCCAGGGAAGATCCTTTTACTCTCCGCATACGGAATTACTCCGAGGATACAAAGCGTCGCATGCCGGTGTGTGTCAAGACTTATGATGGGACTGGTGATCCAGATGATCACCTAAAGATATTTGACACGCAGGCGAAAATTGAACGATGGCCCATGCCTATATGGTGCCAAATGTTCAATTCAACCTTGATCGGCAATGCTTGTGATTGGTTAGAGGGACTTCCTCCACAAAGCATTGATAGCTTCACTGAACTACGTACTACGTTCAAGAACAATTATACTTAGCGAAAGAAGTATAATAGGGACCTGGTCTCATTGGAAACCGTCAAGCAACGGCCGGGGGAATCTACGGAGGCCTTCACCGAACTCTTCAATGACGAGTGCGCGCGCACAAAGACAATGCCGGAACTTCTGAAAATTTCTGATTATATGCACGCCATAACAGACAGGGAATTAATCAGACGTCTCAATGACAAGTGACCGGAGAGGTATGACGACCTTATGGAAAGGGTCAGAAACTTCATAGAGGGAGAAATCGCGGTAGCCGCGGCTTACCCTTCAAAAGGAAATAGCTACCGATCGAACGACCAGTCCAGGAGACAGTCGGGCGGTCAAAAAAACCAGAGCAGTGGGAGGAGCTCAGATCACAAGAGCCAAAATAAAGGAGGGCGGTCGGAGGACAAATTTACCCCTCTAAAGATGTCCTACCGGGAGATCTTGCTGACAGAAGGGGCCAACTTCCCGAGACCTCCCCCAATGACGACTCCGCTGGACCGTCGTCAAGGAAATCACTTTTTCGAATTCCACAACGACAAGGGCCACGACACGGAGGAATGTATCCAGCTCAAGAAGCACATTGAGTCACTGATCAAGTAAGGCAAACTCAAGCATTTGGTCAAGGATTGGAAGGATGGAAAGGACAACAAGAAGTATGACAAGAAGGATCCCCAAAAGGACAAACCTTCGACTATATACATGATCCAATCCAGGCAGCGCCACACAAGGCAGAAAATTAGCCAAAAATTTTCACACGGCAGAGAAATCTCATTCCCTCCCATCACGGCAAGTGATGTAGCCGATGCACCTCTCACGATTAAGATAAGCATTGGAACACACAATGTCCGTCGTATGTTTGTGGATGGAGGGTCATCAGCAGAAGTACTATACGAACACTGTTTCATATAGTTACGACCAGAAATAAGAAGCCAATTAGTACCGGCCACGTTGCCGCTCATCGGCTTTAGTGGAGACACCATCTAGCCAATAGGACAGCTGCGTCTGCTGGTAACCATTGGGAATGAAGAGCATTCCACCACGGCGTGGATGAAATTTATGGTGATACGCTCACACTCTCCATACAACGGGATCATAGGCAGACCAAGTATCCTGGCCATACGGGCGGTACCCTCCATAGCTCACGGAATGATTAAGTTCCCTGTGGAAGGAGGAATTGTCACTATCTATAATGCAATCATACCACTATCCGAGTGTCATGCCGTGACAACACCAGTTCTACCTGTTCCCCCAAGGATGAATCACCACCTCCCAATTGGAAGGTGGCAACCCATCCCGATTATCCGGAACAAGAGGTATCCATAGGGGGAACACTCTCGGATAACGACAAGAGGGCCATGTTCTATCTCCTAAAAGCTAACTTAGATGTGTTCGCATGGGAGCCCAAGCACATGACAGGCGTTCCTCGTGAGATAGCAGAACATAAGCTCCAAATCCGCCAGGGATATCCTCCCGTTAAGCAAAAGAAGCGCGATCAGGCACTAGAACGCAGCCAAGTAATATTGGATAAAGTACGGAAATTGGTGAATGCATGTATCATGCGCGAGGTATACTACCACGAGTGGTTATCCAATCCGGTCATGGTCAAAAAGCATGATGGGATCTGGCGCATGTGCGTGGACTTCACGGATCTGAACAAAGCCTGTCCGCAGGACTGCTATCCATTACCGGAGATTAATTGGAAGGTGGAATCCCTATGTAGATATCCCTTTAAGTGCTTCTTAGATGCATACAAAGGATACCACCAGATCCAGATGGCGGAAGAGGACGCAGAGAAGACGGTGTTCCATACTAGTCAAGGCGTATACTATTATACAAAAATGCCATTCGGACTAAAGAACGCCGGGGCAACATATCAGCGACTTGTTGACAAAGCCTTCGACTCACAGATAGGCCGCAACCTGGAGGTCTATGTTGATGATTTAATCATCAAAAGTCATACGGAGGATGGACTTCTTCGAGACGTCCAAGAGACGTTTGACACATTGAGGAGGATTAATAAGAAACTAAATCCAATGAAATGCACGTTTGGGGCAACTGAAGGACTGTTCCTTGGATATATGATTGATCCAAATGGCATCAAGCCTTGCCCGAAAAAGACGGACGCGGTAATACAGTTACTATCTCCTCAGACACGGAAAGAGGCGCAATCCTTAAATGGGAAGTTGGCCGGGCTAAACAGGTTCTTATCGAAGTCCGCGGAGAAGTCACTCCCCCTATTCAAAACACTCAAGAAGTGCATCAAGAAGGGATACTTCCGGTGGACAAAGGAAGCGGAGGAAGCTTTTGGTCAGCTCAAGCAGCACCTCGCATCTCTCCCCATGCTAGTGGCCCCCCGACCCAAGGAGGAGCTCATCATGTATCTGTCAGCCACACATGGAGCAATAAGTGCGGTACTCATGACGGATAGGGACGCAGTCCAAACTTCGGTCTACTTTATAAGTAGAACACTACAAGGGCCGGAGTTGAATTATTCTTCCATGGAAAAATTGGTTTTGGCATTAGTGTTTGCTACGAAACGATTACGCCGATACTTTCAGGCGCACCCAATTGTGGTTATTACTGATCAACCAATAAAACAAGTCATCTCCAGACCAGATGTGGCCCGTAGGCTACAGAAGTGGAGCCTTCTATTGGGAGAGCATAACATATCTTATAGACCAAGGACGGTTGTCAAAGGCCAAATCTTGGCATATTTCTTGATAGAGAAGCCGGATGAGGAAGGACCAGTCGTACAACGAGAGGGAAACTCTAGCAGAACCATGGGTATTATTTACGGACGGATCTTCGTGCACGGATGGATTAGGAGCTGGTCTCATCCTTACGAATCTAGAAGGAATGGAGTTTACATACACCCTGCGCTTTGAGTTCACAACCACCAATAATGAGGTAGAATATGAAGCGTTGATTGCGGGTTTAAAAATCGCCGCTAGAATGGGAGTCCGCAACCTTGAGGCCTACGTGGACTCACAACTTGTCGCGAACCACATTCTAGGGGGGTACATAGCCAAGGAGGATAACATGGTTCGATATTTGGAGAAAGTCAAGTCACTCATCGCGGCTTTCAGCAAGTTTTCTATCAAGCAGGTACCAAGAGGTAAAAACAAGAAGGCGAACGCTCTTAGCAAGATCGCGTCTACAAGTTTCGCCCACTTATCCAAGCAAGTCTTGGTGTAAATACTAAAGGAAAAGTCTATAACAAAAGGGGAAGTCGCAGCTATATTTGAGGAAGATGGACCTACATGGATGACCCCGATCATCAACTATTTGACTAATGAAACCCTTCTAGACGAGGAAAAGGCGGCACGGCGTATCAAAAGGAAGTCGTAGCACTTCGAACTTCGAGAAGGTATTCTTTACAAGCGCTCTTTCTTACAGCCGTAGTTGCGGTGTATTGGGCCACGCCAGGCTACTTATGTGATCAGTGAGATACATGAAGGGTTATGCGGCATGCACGCGGGTCCCCGATCCGTAGTAGCTCGAGCTCTACGCACATGTTATTATTGGCCTACTATGCATAGGGATGCACGCGACATGATTCGCAAATGCAGTGATTGCCAAGTGCACAGACCAGTACCACGACATCCGCAGCAGGAACTTACACCCATTACATCCCCATGGCCATTCTATAAGTGGCGGATTGATATTGTAGGACCTTTCCCCGTAGCTGCGGGGGGAGTTAAGTTCTTGATTGTCGCAATGGACTACTTTACACGTTGGATAGAGGCAAAGGCTGTCAAATCCATCACAGGCAAACAAGTTAAAAAGTTTGTTTGGGAGAACATCGTGTGCCGTTTTGGCTTACCAGGAGAAATCATATCGGACAACGGGAAGCAGTTCGCGGATAACCCATTCAAGGACTGGTGCGCAACATTGAATATCAAACGGCGCTTCGCATCTGTTAAACATCCACAGACAAATGGTCTTGTGGAACGAGAAAATAGAAGCTTGGGTGAAGGCATCAAGGAACGCCTGGATGAACGCAGTGCCAAATGGGTGGATGAACTGCCACATGTTCTATGGGCACATAGGACTATGATCAAAACAGCCAACGGGGACACTCCATTTGCATTGGCCTACGGCACTGAAGCTGTCATACCAGCAGAAATAGGAATGCCTACCATCCGCACAGCGGAGGTTAATGTCGTCACAAACGACGAGCAGCTCTGGATCAATCTGGACTTGTTGGAGGAAAAAAGAGAGATAGCGGCTATCAATGAGGCCAAGTCCAAGGCACAAATGAAGGCTTATTATGACGCCAAGGTTAAAGGTGTTTCTTTTCGACCGGGAGATTATGTTTATCGTGCCAACGAGGCGAGTCGAGCGAAGAAGACAGGAAAGCTGGACTTGGTAACGCAAGTCTGTGACCCAAGTGGGAGCATTAAAGTGGGATTTGGGTTGCCGGAGCACTTTAACCTATAAAATAAATCTCATCTCGATCTCTCAATGACAAAGGGACATCCGCAAGTCATCTTGTCATTGAGAGATCGAGATGATACAAAATTTTGGTGATCCTTGCTAGACCCGAAGTAGGCTTAATTCGGGTTGGTTGGACTTCGGCTCCTGCACCAAGTGAATTATCTGGTTGAGATCCTGCACACTAAAACAACACGCGTTAGGCTTACCGTGGGAATGTATCCCACGATTAGACTCCGACGTGAGAGTAAGTAATCGGTTAGGGTTATAAGAATCGGATGAGATGTGAGTGTGTAGAATGTAATACCTTTGTGGAACCCTTGGGGGTTCCTTATATAGGCAGTGAAACCCTAATAGGTTGTTGCTGATGCTTCAGCCCCAAGAAAAGGATAAATACTAGTATTAGATTGATTGTTATCCTCTAATTATAGTGAGTGAATATCCTCTCCTTTGGGATAAATCCTACTCATAGTAGGAGTATGATTCTGTCTAACCCTATACCGGCCATGCCGGGCCGTGGGCTGCACACGTGTGTGCGGTTACTGTTCATCTAAGCCCATAAGCTCAAATAACATTATTCCCACCCATTCGTGATGGGCCAGATACGGGTAGTACCCGTGGGCCGGGTTCATGACCCGGCTGGGGACTATACGTCATCATGTCCCCCTAATCTAGTTGTTACAGCCGTAGGCGTAACCTCTAGAATATCAAGATGCTCCATCACAGGCAAACAAGTTAAAAAGTTTGTTTGGGAGAACATCGTGTGCCGTTTTGGCTTACCAGGAGAAATCATCTCGGACAACGGGAAGCAGTTCGCGGATAACCCATTCAAGGACTGGTGCGCGTCATTGAATATCAAACGGCGCTTCGCATCTGTTAAACATCTGCAGACAAATGGTCTTGTGGAACGACCAAATATAAGCTTGGGTGAAGGCATCAAGGCACGCCTGGATGAACGAAGTGCCAAATGGGTGGATGAACGGCCACATGTTCTATGGGCACATAGGACTATGATCAAAACAACCAATGGGGACACTCCATTCGCATTGGCCTACGGCACTGAAGCTGTCATACCAGCAGAAATATGAATGCCTACCATCCGCACATCGGAGGTTAATGTCGTCATAAACGACGAGCAGCTCCGGATCAATCTGGACTTGTTGGAGGAAAAAAGAGAGATAACGGCTATCAATGAGGCCAAGTCCAAGGCACGGATGAAGGCTTATTATGACGCCAAGGTTAAAGGTGTTTCTTTTCGACCGGGAGATTATGTTTATCGTGCCAACGAGGCGAGTCGAGCGGAGAATACAGGAAAGCTGGGCCCTAAGTGGGAAGGACCGTATGAGGTTACGGAAGCCTTAGGACGGGGCGCATACAAGTTACGTAACATGGATGGCCGCGACCTGGAACGCACATGGAATATCTGCAATCTTAAGAGGTGCTATCTTTGAAAGCTAAGGCTTTCGCATGGACACTTCGCTATATCTAGCTTCAATGAAGATCCATATGTTCTCTTTGTTTTATTTTTTATGCTTTCTAGGTTCGTTTTGTTTTTAGGATTTCCCATTCTTGTTAAAACAAAAAACGTAAACGTTCTAATAAAATGGCGTGGTGCCTAGCTAGCTCCACGACTCGTTCTTGTGCTAATTATTGTATTCTTTTTTAGATTTTATTATTGTCGTATAGATTTAGTTGCTGTTACTACAATGTGCTATATCTTATTCATATGCATTCATTCAATACCGTACATGTACAATGCGCCTCCAGGCGGGGTAAGAGGATTAAGTGAACCTAATAATTCAACTTGTCGCATAAGAGGGATGCAACCCTAGTGACGCGGATCATGTATCCTTACTAGACACCTTACTCACAAGACGTTGTGATAAGTTTCCATATGCCACACTCAGGCAGTGCTTTGCATTGTAAAGATGCACGCCGCACATCTAGTAAATTATAGACTTGATTGTGTTCTTTGAGTAAGACGTAACATGTCATGCAGTACAGCTATATGATATCTAACAAAAAAAAACAAAAATACACAAGTTTCATACGAAATATTACTTGAACGACTATTATTCGTTTACAATA
This sequence comes from Glebionis coronaria, assembly GCA_025667525.1. Lineage (NCBI taxonomy): Eukaryota > Viridiplantae > Streptophyta > Magnoliopsida > Asterales > Asteraceae > Glebionis > Glebionis coronaria. Next base: position 171,660,322 of record CM046879.1, on the reverse strand, counting down.
CGTGCTAGGAATTTCTACTTTTAGAATCGACATTTAATTATATCAACGTAATCTCATTTAAGAATTTTGCTACACAAAACAAATATTTTTCACCCGGTATACATTTACGACACACTTAGAGATTTCATATATTTTCCCTTTCAACAAACTAGTGTTAAACACTACACTTTCTTAAACTCAACAAACATTGAAATCCTTACAACTTTACAAAACAAAACAACTATCTCTTTTTGTCACCTTATCAAAACTGGACCCCCTCAAACTATGTAAAACCCACGTTTCAAACTCACATTTGAAACTACTTGTACCATACCGTCCATTAATTGTTTAGTAATTTGGTCCCCTCCCCCTTGATAAACCGTCGGTTACACCATTTTACTCCCCTACTTTCCTAAGCTTTCATGTACAACAAACTTTCATTATGATGAAGTACCATTCTCTTCCCCATGACTGCCATATACCGAACCCCCAAATACATTAACACTTCCCAACAGTTTGGCATTTCCCTATGGTACCTTTTTGGAGGGTACATCTAGTTCCAAATGAACCAAAGAACATGAAACCCTAACTAGATTTAATGATCCCCTTACTACCAAACTTCCCTATAAATACCAACATATATCCACCATGAAATACACTTAGTAAACAAACAAAACACAAAGTCCATCTTTCTTCCTGTGATTACTTTGTCGCCACCAAGAAAGGGAAATAACGTCTTGGCCTTGTTTAATGGGTGATATTGATTAAGAGTATAGTAGATTTACTTTGGGTATAGGCTAAGAAGAATCGGTTCTTGTTCTTTGATCATAGCTAAGGACCTTTGTAAGTATTCTTTTAATCTTGTTATGATTAACTTGGTTGATAATTACATATATACTTGCTAAATATCTTTGAAAACACGGACTTACTTTCATAAATATACACTAATCCTTGGGGTTTATTGTAACATCCCGCCTACTCAGACTACAATATTATACGCTTTGCCCGCAGGCTCACGGCTTTGCTTTGTGGCCCTCTTGTAAGTACTTTCCGGCTAGTCACCCAACCTAGTACTACTTTGACATGAGCACGCTTAACTGCCAGTTCCTAAGAACCCCACTTGCAGTAGTCCATAAAACGCGTTGTGTCATGAGAAGGCGACTGTTATCTTATGAACCATGGATCTCTCCTGGCCACAGCCGATGTGGGATTTGCTTGGGATGTCACAATTACCCCCCCCCTTCGGGACTCATCGTCCTCGATGAGATTTGCCCCACCATCCAGAATGGCTCAGGAGTGGCTCTAATACCACTTGTAACATCCCGCCTACTCAGACTACAATATTACCCGCTTTGCCCGTAGGCTCAAGACTTTGCTTTGTGGCCCTCTTGTAAGTACTTCCCGGCTGGTCACCCAACCTAGTACTACTTTGACATGAGCACGCTTAACTGCCAATTCCTAAGAACCCCACTTGCATTAGTCCACAAAACGCGTTGTGTCATTAGAAGACGACTATTATCTTATGAACCATGGATCTCTCCTGGCCACAGCCGATGTGGGATTTAGAGCCACTCCTGATGCCGTGGCCCTTGTCGTTATGGAATTCACAAAAGCGATTTCCTTGACGACGGTCCAGCGGAGTCGTCATTGGGGGAGGTCTCGGGAAGTTGGCCCCTTCTGTCAGCAAGATCTCCCGGTAGGACATCTTTAGAGGGGTAAATTTGTCCTCCGACCGCCCTCCTTTGTTTTGGCTCTTGTAATCTGAGCTCCTCCCACTGCTCTAGTTGTTTTGACCGCACGACTGTCTCCTGGACTGGTCGTTCAATCGGTAGCTGTTTCCTTTTGAAGGGTAAGCCGCGGCTACCGCGGTTTCTCCCTCTATGAAGATTTTGACCTTTTCCATAAGGTCGTCATACCTCTCCGGTCGCTTGTCATTGAGACGTCTGATTAATTCCCTGTCTGTTATGGCGTGCATATAATCGGAAATTTTCAGAAGTTCTGGCATTGTCTTTGTGCGCGTGCACTCGTCATTGAAGCGTTCGGTGAAGGCCTCCGTAGATTCCCCCGGCCGTTGCTTGACGGTTGCCAATGAGACCGGGTCCCTATTATACTTCTTTCGCTGAGTATAATTGTTCTTGAATGCAGTATGTAGTTTAGTGAAGCTATCAATGCTTCGTGGAGGAAGTCCCTCAAACCAATCACGAGCATTGTCGATCAAGTTGAATTGAACATTTGGCATCATATAGGCATGGGCCATCGTTCAATTTTCGCCAGCGTATCAAATATATTTAGGTGATCATCCGGATCACCAGTCCCATCATAAGTCTTGACACACGCCGGCATGCGACGCTTTGTATCCTTGGAGTAATTGCATATGCGGAGAGTAAAAGGATCTTCCCTGGGCGAGCCCATGGATGGGTGAGATTAGGGTCACACCATGGGCGGGAAAGATCTTCTGCTTCCGCCTCTCGATAATAGGGGCCGCCATAGTACTCTTCATTGTCTGGTGGCGGTGGAGGAGTACGCCTAGGTCGGTGACGCATGGGTGGATGGTCATCCGAATCCTCTCCTGATGGACCGGGAGAATGGGGCAGTGCCCCATCCTTTGGGTGAGGATCACTCTTGTGAGAAGAGCTAGGAGCCTTCTTCCCGGTATTCATCCTGTCCCACACGCTTGTGCGGCGATTAGTTCTGATTAGCTCCAGATCTTGTCGTTCGGGTGAACCGTCGGACCTCTCTCCCTCCTCACGGGATTGTAGTAGTTCCTGCATAAGACGAACCCCTATGCGTTCGAACACATTCCTAGGTTGGGGAGTCTCCTCAAAGAGGTTTCGCTCCTCGGGTCGCGCCCTTCGTTTCCTCTGAATTTAAGGAGAGGTGCTTGGTCCGGCACTACCAAAGTTGAGCCTAGATTGGAGGTCCCTCCCTAGGTTCAACCTTGATGCAATTCCTAGGACGATCCTCTCGAAGTTCTGCGTGAGAACTCGAGTGAGATATTCCTCACTAAGTGGTTCGACCTCCACTTCTTCCTCAGTCGATGGTCTGCGCAGCTCCTTGTTAGGGGGGTTGGGTGCACTCCCTGGATCAGGGTTATCCAAGGTCGAAGTAGGTGGTGGGGTGACAGCGAACGTGCTTGTCATACCCATGGACTGAAGACCACTTCGGTTATTCGGTCCGCCTGTTTGGTTACTAGGGGATCGGTTTGGAATGAGTATCCCGTCCCCTAAGGACTTCCGGTTCCTAGGATTTGTGTTCCTGGGGTTTCCTTGCGGATGTCCCTTTGTCATTGAGAGATCGAGATGAGATTTGCTCTAGCTTAGTGTAATGGTCCCACGGATGGCGCCAACTTGTTGATACAAAAGTTGGGTGATCCTTGCTAGACCCGAATTAGGCTTAATTCGGGTTGGCTGGACTCCGGCTCCTGCACCAAGTGAATTATCTGGTTGGGATCCTGCACACTAAAACAACACGCGTTAGGCTTACCGTGGGAATGTATCACACGATTAAACTCCGGTGTGAGAGTAAGTAATCGGTTAGGGTTATAAGAATCTGATGACATGTGAGTGTGTAGAATGTAATACCTTTGTGGAACCCTTGGGGGTTCCTTATATAGGCAGTGAAACCCTAATGGGCTGTCACTGATGATTCGGCCCCAAGGAAAGGATAAACACCAGAATTAGATTGATTGTTATCCTCTAATTATAGTGAGTGAATATCCTCTCCTTTGGGATAAATCCTACTCATAGTAGGAGTATAATTCTGTCTAACCCTGTACCGGCCATGCCGGGCTGTGGGCCGCACACGTGTGTGCGGTTACTGTTCATCTAAGCCCATAAGCTCAAATAACATTATTCCCACCCATTCATGATGGGCCGGATACGGGTAGTACCCGTGGGCCGGGTTCATGACCCGGCTGGGGACTATACGTCATCAGAGTGGATTTTCGATTGGTGTATCTTGGATAGGTTTGGTAGGGGATTCGTAAGATAAAACACACCGCGTGAATACGACATTCACATGTTCATTACGAGCTTGCGGTGGTTGATATTTGTTGTTAGTTTTGGGGTTTGGGTTGGTGTTGCTTGGTAAAGAACCAGAAGCGCGATTCGATTGCTTCTCGGCAAAACAATCTAATTTAGCTTCGAGGTTTTGAATTGAAGATTGGTGATTTTTTTGAAGTCTCGAACTTTGTTTTGAGGTCAGTGAATGTATCTCGCACGAAAAGGTTGGATTTTGTTTGAGATACAGTAAAATGGTCGAGCTTGGTTTCGAGGTTGGGTTTGTCTTCAGTTTGGTTGGGTTTCTTTTCGTCTCGATCGTAACTTGATTTATCGTTAGATCTCTAATTATCACGGTCACGATTACGATAATCGTTATAAAATCGAGTTTCATGAAATTGGCTTCTTCTTCCATTGTCATAGGCGTGTCATCATCATCACAGTCACTAGAAGGATGGTTTCCTCCACAGTGTTTGCAAGTTTCACGACTTTTGTTTTTCATCTCTTTATATTGAGTATCGATTTTGGTATTCGAGCCATAATTTTTTTAGTGTCAGTGGGGTTGTTGCTTTCTTCGGCAAAAGCTATGGTTTTCCGTGGGTTTTTGTTTTTGTGATTTTTGGACCAATTAAGCTTGAGTAAGAATTTGTCATCTAATAATTGGTAGGCTTGGTTAGGGGTTTTGTAAAGGAAAATACCACCCGCTGCGGCGTTTAATGCATCTTGGGTAGCATTGTCAAGACCATGATAGAAAATCTTGATTATTCCTTCTTTTTAAAGTCTATGACCATGCCAGTTTCTGAGTAATTCTTTCATTCTTAACCATGCGTCAGTGAGAGTTTCTCAGTCTTGTTGAGAAAAGCTTCGGATATCTCCGGGGAGTTTTCAAATAAGGCAGGAGGAAAGAATCGGCTAAAGAAAGCGGTTCTAAGACCTTCCCATGTTCGAATGGTTCCTTCATTAAGTTCGTCGAGCCATGACTTGGCTTCTCTAGTGAGGGATGATGGAAACATCATGAGTTGAACGGCTTCGGCTTGTCCTTCTCCATAGTTAAACAATTTGCAAATTCCGCTAAATTCATGGATGTGTTTGTGAGGATCGGTTTTGATTCGACCATCAAATTGGTGGTTTTTGACAAGTGTCAAGTGGTTTCCTTTGATTGTAAAATCGTTCGCAATTTCAGGTAAAACGATTGCGGAGCTAGGAGTTGGTGCTACAACTCTATCGGCTGACCACATTGGTTCATCATCGGTGTCCGACATTGGGTCGTAACGGTTGATGAGTTTGGTGAAAAATAAGAATTGAGAAAGGTTGGTTGATTTCGCGAGTTTAAGGTTTCTCGTGTCTCCTATCTAAAGGTACACGAATGTGAAGTCTACGTAACCTTCGGTTAAGGGTACATTCAGGTTCTGATAACGGTGATAATGGTGGAGTTTCGGATGAACGGGTGTGCATCCAACAATGATTTTGGTGATACAGCAGGTGTCACACACGCTAATTTTGAATCTATTTAATTTACGTGAAAAGCGATAGTTTGGGTTAGACTTGTGTGTCTATTGATGTTCCCGATTGGTTACGCGTATTTTGCGTAGGAATTTGAATATTTATGAATGACGTTCATACGAAATATTACTTGAACGACTATTATTCATTTACAATACGTGCTAGGAATTTCTACTTTTAGAATCGACATTTAATTATATCAACGTAATCTCATTTAAGAATTTTGCTACACAAAACAAATATTTTTCACCCGGTATACATTTACGACACACTTAGAGATTTCGTATATTTTCCCTTTCACCAAACTAGTGTTAAACACTACACTTTCTTAAACTCAATACTACAAACATTGAAATCCTTACAACTTTACAAAACAAAACAACTATCTCTTTTTGTCACCTTATCAAAACTGGACCCCCTCAAACTATGTAAAACCCACGTTTCAAACTCACATTTGAAACTACTTGTACCATACCCTCCATTAATTGTTTAGTAATTTGGTCCCCTCCCCCTTGATAAACCGTCGGTTACACCATTATACTCCCATACTTTCCTAAGCTTTCATGTACAACAAACTTTCATTATGATGAAGTACCATTCTCTTCCCCATGACTGCCATATACCGAACCCCCAAATACATTAACACTTCCCAACAGTTTGGCACTTCCCTATGGTACCTTTTTGGAGGGTACATCTAGTTCCAAATGAACCAAAGAACATGAAACCCTAACTAGATTTAATGATCCCCTTACTACCAAACTTCCCTATAAATACCAACATATATCCACCATGAAATACACTTAGTAAACAAACAAAACACAAAGTCCATCTTTCTTCCTGTGATTACTTTGTCGCCACCAAGAAAGGGAAATAACGTCTTGGCCTTGTTTAATGGGTGATATTGATTAAGAGTATAGTAGATTTACTTTGGGTATAGGCTAAGAAGAATCGGTTCTTGTTCTTTGATCATAGCTAAGGACCTTTGTAAGTATTCTTTTAATCTTGTTATGATTAACTTGGTTGATAATTACATATATACTTGCTAAATATCTTTGAAAACATGGACTTACTTTCATAAATATACACTAATCCTTGGGGTTTATTGTAACATCCCGCCTACTCAGACTACAATATTATACGCTTTGCCCACAGGCTCACGGCTTTGCTTTGTGGCCCTCTTGTAAGTACTTTCCGGCTGGTCACCCAACCTAGTACTACTTTGACATGAGCACGCTTAACTGCCAGTTCCTAAGAACCCCACTTGCAGTAGTCCATAAAACGCGTTGTGTCATGAGAAGGCGACTGTTATCTTATGAACCATGGATCTCTCCTGGCCACAGAAGATGTGGGATTTGCTTGGGATGTCACAATTACCCCCCCCCCCTTCGGGACTCATCATCCTCGATGAGATTTGCCCCACCATCCAGAATGGCTCAGGAGTGGCTCTAATACCACTTGTAACATCCCGCCTACTCAGACTACAATATTACCCGCTTTGCCCGTAGGCTCAAGACTTTGCTTTGTGGCTAATACTTTTTTTTAGGCTAGGTATAAAATCTTTATCGTCCGAATCTTTTCGAATTGAAAACCGGTCTAAAGTGCGACTCAATCGTCCTTTGGTGAATCAAGAGAATGGATTGGTTTTGATTATCTATTTTAAACTATTTAGCAAGTAATTAAAGTGTCGTTGAGTAAGATGGAAGTTAAAAGATTAATAATAAAATAGCGAGTAAACATAAAAGATTGAAAACTTAAAGGCAAAATGAGCACACTAAATAAAACTAACACTTGGAAAATTTCTAAAAATAAGTACTAAAAGAAATTAAGATCGGAATATCAAGCATATACAAACAATCGGAATAGTCCCAAAAAGAGTCCCGATCGGAATGCATTCCGATCGGTAAATCGGAATATGGTGACTTGGTCGTGATCGGAATATTAAAGGAATTACAATCGGAATATAAGATAGACAACCACCGTCGGAATATGGGACACAAGACAACCAATCGGAAAGTTCATCAAAAGGGACAGATCGGAATACTTAACTTCCACCTGTCGGAATCTACAAGCCCTAATCTGATTGGATCAATCGGAATGTGAAGATGGGGTCCAGTCGGAAAAGCCAATCGGAAAGGGGAGTTGTACCCCTTCCTAAAATTGTGGGATTCGGTTAAGCTAATGAAATAAGCTATTTGATAAGCTTTTCACCCAACTAAGCCGAATCAATGATTAATCCAGATCAAATAAGCACTTATCAACTTATCTATCCCGAAATCAAACAACTTTTTGTATCAAACAATAAAATCATAAACTTTTTAAGAAATTTTTTATAAAGTAAATAAGCTAATCATAAAAATAAGCCAATAAGCACAAAAGTCTTAAAGCTTAATCAAATGAAAACTTATGAAATGATCAAAAGATTAACTTTTTAAGCACGAAATCATTAAGAACAACATGGATCTATTGATAATCGCACCAAAATCAATCTTAAATCAAAGAAAAGTAGAATGAGATTAAGAAATAAAAGCTTAAAATGAACTTGATTAATAAAAATAAGCAATACAAAGGTGTTTAATTATTGAAAGATTAAGAAAAAGATGAAATTTAGTGAGAGAAAGTTTAAGACTTTCTCTCTCTAAAAACTAGAGAAAACTAAGAAAAAGTGAAAATTAACTAAAACTATCTAACCACCCTCCTAATGACTATTAGGAGGGTATTTATAGGGGAGGTGGAAGGAGTGCATGTGTTGCATCTTCTCTCTTGCTTTCTTCACGTTTTCTCGACTCGACTTTAATTCTTTGTCTTCGTCGTCTCGGGATTTGAACTTTGTCTTTTAATTTTCTTCTTCTATTAGACTTAAGTTCTTCGACTTCGTTAAACTTCCGCCTTTTGACTTTTTCTTCGATAAATCTTCAGAATAGGCCTTGGACTTCCGTTCTTTCTGCACTCTTGATCTTTTGACTTCGTCTTTTCCCGTTTTCTTCGATAAAAGCCCGTGAAAACCCGTGTTTTCTTCCTTTTTCATATTTTGGTCCTAAAACACAATAAAAACACAAACCACGCATAATGCCGACTTTTACGACATAAATCACACGTTTTGGTCTTGTTATTATTGGAAATAAGTGGTAAAAGGATAAGTGTTTTCACACTTATCAAATCCCCTACACTTGACCATTGCAATGCCCTCATGCAATGCATTAATTTTAAAGCACGGTTTACATTTTCCATCATAAATAACCCATTTTGGCCTTTATTAAATACTAAACATAAAAGATAGAAATAAGTAAAGAAATTAAAAACTTACATTGGGTTTTGGCGGCCATGAACGTTTATCATCCTCAAGTTTCACGTTCCCCATACCAAGCTTAAAATCGAGATCATTGTTATTATAAGTTAGCAAACTATCACGAACTCATGTGGGCCAATTACTCACTTAGACTCCCTTATTCCTAGGTGTATCTCTTGTATTTTATTTTTGTCTTGAATGATCACGAGGATGCATTTTTTGACTTATTTCGATAGTTATTTAGGCCGAAAATAAAGTGAACGATTTAATCAATAGTTAGCTAAAGGACCAAATCTTTTAAAACTGCTTCTCGGGACCTCATAAAGTTCATATCTTGGCATAACTCGCTTCACGATTTGAGACCTTTCTCGGACCGATATTTGGCAGCGACTTCATACTTCAAATCTTTGAGAGACGTTCTTGAAATAATGGTCTTCTCTTCATAATAGGAATTTCTTCACTTGAAGTTTTGAGAGATTCTTCATCTTTGGACCACGACTTCTTCATTTTTCTCCAATCTTTATTTTGGACTTTGATATACAACGATCCGCCTCCTTTTAGGACTTGGATCTATTTATCCCCATACCTTGTTAGGGTCTTTTCGGATAGACTTCTCCATGACTTTTGGGGAGTTCTTGCTTTTCGTCGTGTGTCTCGATCCTTCGTATAGATTTTCGATAAATGATTCTTCACATCACTTTTGGATCTTTAGCAACAAAATGTAGCCCTCATGCCTTGTTAGGGCCTTTTCGGACTCGCCAATCTTCGCATCCCGCTTCAATAAGTTATGCCTTGGCTATGAACTCTAATCCGTACCGAGCAACTTTTAAACGATCTGGGGCTAGAAGCTAAGTAACCTTTTAAATCGTACAACCTTATTTATTGCAGATAAATTTATTAACAAGCGGAGGGAGAATACGCTTATAATTAACTCACATAAATTCACGAAAGAATACCGAACTTATAATTGGCTCTATCATCTCTCGTTCTCCACAGTTTAAAATCTCAAGGAATGAGACTCGTGGATGCTTAGCCTATTAAATCAAAGTTTTGGGTTTTCGAGTCGCCTATAGGATCTTGCAAATTCTTGGACTTTTTCAAGTTTAGAAATCGCGTTTTAAAGTTCCCTTGATAAACGACTCTCTAGGATCAATTATAGGAACTTGCGAAAAGTTCTTGTTCTTAACCCATGAGAGTTAAGACTTTCGCGTTTTATAGCTCCCTATATAAAAGCCTAGCAAAACTTGACTTAAACACGTTAAGGATACTAGCTAGAGTAAACTTAGGTAAGTAAACTCGGGTTGAGTCAAAATGTTCACGACTAAGAAAAATCTAAAACCACTTTATTGAAAATTTATTCTAGCAATGGAAAGAAACTAAACATGATAAGGGAAAATACATCTATACAACCAGGCCAAAATAGATTAAAAATTTTGAAAAATGTCGAAAAATCAAATTTGCCGGTTAAAATGAGGGCAAATTCATGGAAAAGACCACTTACTTCGATAGAAGTCCCCCTACACTTGAGATAAACATTGTCCTCAATGTTTAAGCATGTGGGAGTAAACTCCCCTACACTTAGGACATTGTGCACTTTGTTTAAATCTTGCTAAGGAAAGGACAACTAAAGTGAATTCAATGTGAACATATAGAATATGAAATATTGAATCACAAGAGTTTAGGATAGAACCGGGAAGATGGGAACATGGTATCACGGTTCGTCAAAAGTCATCAAGGTGGATCTTTGAAGCTTTAATCCCTGCACAGCACAAGAAACAAGACAACAAACATATGCGGGGCTCCCCCTACACTTATTATGAAAGCAGTAAAGGATAGAACACGGGTTGCCTCCTGAGAAGCGCTTGTTTTTGTTCACCGAGTCATGAGCCTGACTCGACCCAATTTTAGTTCATGGGGAACGTGGTGAGGGATGGAATCATCTTTTGAGAGATGTCCTCACCAAAGTACAGCTTCAGACGCTGGCCATTCACCTTGAAGTTGGGCCCATTCGGCTGAGAAAGCTCAATGGTCCCATAAGGAAAGACGTTGGCGACGGTGAATGGACCAGACCAGCGGCTCTTCAACTTGCCAGAAAAGATCTTCAACCGAGAGTTAAAGAGCAAGACTTGATCACCAACGTGGAACTCTCGGTTCTTTATTTTAGCGTCATGAATGATCTTGGTCTTCTCCTTGTAGATCAGCGAGTTCTCATAAGCTTCGTTCCTTAGTTCGTTTAGCTCGTTGAGTTGAATATTGCGATGATCACCGACTTTGTTGATGTGGAAGTTAGCCCACTTCAAGGCCCAGTGCGCCTTATGTTCCAGCTCGATGGGTAGGTGGCAGGATTTCCCGTACACAAGACGATAAGGTGTACAACCGATCGGGGTCTTGTAAGCAGTACGGAAAGCCCACAGAGCATCATCTAACTTATCGGCCCACGCGGCGCGATGCTCTCCCACAGTACGCTCCAAAATTCTCTTCAAGCCACGGTTGGAAATTTCGGCTTGCCCATTGGTTTGGGGATGATAGGCGGTGGAAAGACGGTGATTGACACCATACTTAGCCATGACTCTTGCAAATTGATCGTTGCAAAAATGAGTCCCGCGGTCACTGATGATAGCACGAGGAACGCCAAATCGAGCGAAAAGCTGCTTCAAAAAGTTCACAACCACCCTCGCATCATTCGCAGGGAGAGCCTTAGCTTCAACCCATTTAGAAACGTAGTCGACGGCGACGAGGATGTACTTGTTCCCTTTGGAGGCTTGAAATGGCCCCATAAAGTCGATGCCCCATACATCAAAGATTTCACATTCCTGTATGAAATTTTGAGGCATCTCATCCTTATGTGTGATCTTGCCTTGGCGTTGGCAAGCATCACAATGCTTAACCATTTCGTGAGCATCACGATAAATGGTGGGCCAGTAGAATCCAGAATCAAACACTTTCTTAGCGGTGTAGTTGGGACCAAAGTGACCACCGGTGGGTCCTTTGTGGCAAGCTTGGAGGATGTCAAAAGCTGCCAGTCCGTCAACACATCGACGAATAATCAGATCAGCACACTGTTTGAATAGAAAAGGGTCATCCCAAAAGTAAGTCTTAACATCGTTCAATAACTTCTTCTTTTGCTGGGATGTTAACCCTTTGATGAGAATGCCACCCGCTAAGTAGTTTGCAATGTCCGCAAACCACGGGGTGCCATCAAGATTGAGATTTATAGACATTAAGGTCTCAAGGGGGAAAGAGTCATTGATCTCTTTGTTCAGATGATCCCCTTGATATGGATCCTCAAGTCTGCTCAGATGATCCGCGGCCAGGTTTTCGGCTCCCTTCTTGTCACAAATTTCAATGTTGAATTCTTGAAGGAGTAAAACCCAGCGAAGAAGTCTTGGCTTAGCATCATGCTTTGTCATCAAGTACTTTAACGCAGAATGGTCCGTGTATACGATGGTGGGGGATAAAACGAGATAGGGGCGAAATTTCTCAAAAGCATAGACAACAGCTAAAAGCTCTTTTTCGGTTGTCGTATAATGCTATTGAGCCCCCGTCATTGTTTTGCTAGCATAGTGGATTGGTTGGAAGTGTTTATTCACTCGTTGGCCCAAAACCGCACCAATAGCAAAGTCGCTAGCATCGCACATCAATTCAAAAGGTAGCTCCCAATTAGGGGTAACCAAGACCGGTGCCTTAGTTAGCTTATCCTTAAGAAGATTGAAGGCTTCAAGACACTCTTTAGAAAAGATAAAAGGAGTATCTTTTTCCAAGAGGTGGGTCATCGGGCGAGCGATTTTAGAGAAATCTTGAATGAATCGACGATAGAAGCCCGCATGACCCAGAAAGCTTCTCACACCCTTCACGGTTAAAGGTGGAGGTAATTTGGCTATGACATCAACTTTAGCACGGTCGACTTCAAGACCGGCTTTAGAGATTTTGTGTCCTAGCATAATGCCTTCTTTTACCATAAAATGGCATTTTTCCCAATTCAGAACAAGGCGAGTGTCTTCGCACCGCTTAAGCATACGGTCCAAATTGGCAAGGCAAGAAGAGAAGGAATCCCCAAAGACCGAGAAATCATCCATGAAGACTTCCATGGTTTGCTCAACCATGTCATGGAAGATGGCCAACATGCACCTTTGGAAAGTCCCGGGGGCATTGCATAAGCCAAAAGGCATTCTTTTATAAGCAAATGTGCCATAGGGACAAGTGAATGTTGTCTTCTCTTGATCTTGGGGATCGATGGGTATTTGGAAATAACCCGAGAAACCATCGAGAAAGCAGTAATAATCATTACCCGCTAAACGTTCAAGCATTTGGTCCATAAAAGGTAGAGGGAAATGATCCTTTCTCGTGGCATCATTGAGTTTGCGGTAGTCTATACAAACTCTCCACCCAGTAACGAGACGGGTAGGAATCAACTCGTTGTTTGCATTGGGCACAACGGTGATACCACCTTTCTTAGGAACATAATGGACTGGACTAACCCATGGTGAATCCGAAATAGGGTAAATCATACCCGCATCAAGAAGTTTGATAACCTCTTTTTTGATGACTTCATGGATTTTAGGATTCACCCTTCGTTGACTTTGAATTGTGGGCTTAAAGTCGTCCTCCATGAGAATTTTATGTGTGCAGAAGTGAGGATTAATTCCACGGATGTCGGAGATTTTCCAAGCGATAGCTTGTTTATGCTTCTTCAACACGGCGACAAGTCTTGCTTTTTCGTCTTTGTTCAGATCCTTTGCGATGATGACCGGTAACTTCTCGTTGTCTTCCAGGAAAACGTACTCAAGATGAGGAGGTAGGTCCTTAAGCTCAAGAGTAGGAGGATCCTCAATAGATGGTGAAACTAACGATGGATCATCATTAGTCACCTCTTTAGGAGAAGGAGGAGAAAGCGGGCCCTCATTGAGAAGTCTCTCAATAGTACGAATGTCTTCATCCCAATTGGTGGACAAATTATCATACTTAATATCGAGAGGACCTAAGCTAGCTTCGAAATCATCCAAGTCACTTTCTCCAAAAGGAGTCAAGGCTGGAGCAATTGAGGCAACGGTCTCAACATTGGGTAGAGAAGAAAGAGTACTTTTGCAAGCATCATGAAAATGTTCTTCACAAGCCTCATCGAGAACATCAATAGCATTAACACTCTCATATGAATAAGGTTGCTTAGAAATCTTACCCATGTTGAAGACAATTTTATCGTCACCAACTCTCATGATTATTTCGCCCGCGGCTACATCAATGAGAGTGCGACCGGTCCTCAGGAATGGACGTCCTACGATTAATGGAACACGAGGATCCATCTCGTAGTCAACGACGACAAAATCCGTCGGGAAGGTGAATTTATCAACGCCAACAAAGACATCTTCGACTATCCCCACTGGATAGGCAACCGTACGGTTGGCTAATTCCAAAGTCATTTTGGTGGGGACTAGCTCGGGGAGAGATAATTGCTTCCAAACACTTAAAGGCATTAAGTTTATACTGGCACCTAGATCGGCTAGGGCCATGCAATTCTCTACTCCCGGGAAGTTGCAAGGAATCAAGAAGCGACCCAGATCACCAAGTTTGGTGGGCAATTTCTTTAAGAGCACTACGGAGCAGTTCTCATTAAGTTGGGTCTGAGCGATGTCAAGAAGCTTTTCCTTATCACTTAGAAGATCTTTAAACATTTTAGCGTATTTGGGCATGTGAGCGAGAGCCTCGGCAAAGGAGATGTTAAAATTCAATTGTTTAAACATTTTTAGGAAGTTTGAAACCTGAATATCATCCTTGCTCTTTTGCTTCTCTTTCCTCAACCTTGAAGGATAAGGTATATTGGATGAAGAAGAAGGCTTTAAGGGAATAGGGTCACTCACAACCACGGGTGGTGGGGAAATGGGGATAGAAGGTGAAGGAGGTGGGGAAAGTTGCTCTTTTTCCTTGTTCACAATCACCGGTGGAGGTGTAGGAAGCTCGGGTTCCATATAACCTTTTCCACTACGAGTGGTGATTGCTTTCATCTCCCCTCTTGGATTCGCAACAGTATTACTCGGAAGAGTACCCGAAGAAGAGGGTTGATTACCCTGGATGAGCGAACCAATCATATCACGAAGGTGAAGCGCTTGATTATTAAAAGAGTTTTGCATGTTGGCATTAATGTCATTGCTGTGTTTGGCCATGTCATTCCTTAGCTCGGCTCGAATATCGCTCCCTTGTTTCACCATGTCATTCTTCAAGTTGACAAATTGACTTTGAAGATTCGTCACCATCTCACGATTAGTCTTCATGAACGTCTCGACGTCTTGATTCACTGTCATCGGTTGATTGAGAGGTGGAGCTTGGTAAGCTTGAGAATTTCCTTGAGTTGGGTATGGGTTTCTTTGGGATTGATATTGATTGTTTGCACGAGGTTGGGATTGGTTGTTTCGGTTATAGCTTTGTTGTTGGTTTTGGTTTGTAGGAGAGAAACCAGGTGGAGCAAGGTAATTGTTGGAACGATAACTTAGCAAGCCACGGTCTCCTTGCGGGCGAGCTTGATAGCCTCCTGTGGGATAAGTGCCGTAAGCCGCGTTAACGTTTTCAGAATAATTGCCTTGGGTAGAAGGACAATCATTGTAAGAATGAGGACCACCACATGTGTCACAAGAAATAGCAACGGCTTTAGCTTGTTGAAAATTGTTTGTGGCTATGGACATGAAATCTTTGTGCATCATCGCGATTTGTCGGGTAAGTTCGGATATCTCAGGATTGGAAGTAGTAGAAGAAACATTGACTCTCTGATTAGATCTTGAGGATGCGGATGAATCCCAATTCTTGTGGTGAGTAGTCATGTTTTCAATCAACTCTCGACACTCCTCCGGTCTCCTTTTCATAAAGGTACCACCGGCGGCGGCATTGATCGTGTCACGATCACGAAAAGTAAGACCATTGTAGAAGGTGTCAATGAGAGTGACGGGGAGCATATTGTGATTAGGACAGCGGTCGATTAAATCATTGTACCGTTCCCAAGCATCGAAAAGTGATTCATCATTCTCTTGCATGAATCCACTAATTTGGTTACGAAGGCTAGTGACCATGGATGGGGGAAAGTAGCGCGATAAAAAGCGTTGAGTCATGTCATTCCACGTATGAATAGAGTTCTTTGGGAGACGATCAAACCATTTTTCGGCATGGTGAGAAAGCGAGTGGGGAAAGAGTTGAAGGCGAAGGTCATCCATAGAAACACCGGAGCACTTCATGCTTTGGGTCATGGTAATGAATTTGTCGAGGTGTTTGTTGGCATCATCATCCGGAATTCCACGAAATGGGTTCGTTTGCACTTGCTGGATCATGTGATGCTTCAACGAAAACTCCTGAGCCGTGACGTGCATTGGCGCAATCGGGCCTCCGCGTCCGTTCATGGTGGGTTGACATAATTCCTCCATGGTTCGTAAATCAGGTAGGTGAACATTATTGTTGTTGTTGTTGTTGTTGTTATTATGCAAATTGGGTTAAGGTGGGTGATTATTGTTGTTGTTAACACCAGCCATATCTAAATCTTCACGAGTCTCGGGCTCAGAATAGTTCGAAGATCTAGTACGCATACACCTGCAGAAGAAAAATATACACAAAGAGAATAGCTATATAATATTTTTGGTTTTTATAGGTTTTTGTATTTTTTGAAGAGTTTTATATTTTTTAGGATTTTTGAAAATTTTTAAAGCAAGGAAAATAACGTCCAAAGAACGGATCCCAAAATTCAATGCGTCTCTCACTAGAAACCGTTTATCTTAACGAAAAGAGCCGGCAGCGGCGCCATTTAATACTTCGCTTTTAGGCTAGGTATAAAATCTTTATCGTCCGAATCTTTTCGAATTGAAAACCGGTTTAAAGTGCGACTCAATCGTCCTTTGGTGAATCAAGAGAATGGATTGGTTTTGATTATCTATTTTCAACTATTTAGCAAGTAATTAAAGTGTCGTTGAGTAAGATGGAAGTTAAAAGATTAATAATAAAATAGCGAGTAAACATAAAAGATTGAAAACTTAAAGGCAAAATGAGCACACTAAATACAACTAACACTTGGAAAATTTCTAAAAATAAGTACTAAAAGAAATTAAGATCGGAATATCAAGCAAATACAAACAATCGGAATAGTCCCAAAAAGAGTCCCGATCGGAATGCATTCCGATCGGTAAATCGGAATATGGTGACTTGGTCGTGATCGGAATATTAAAGGAATTACAATCGGAATATAAGCTAGACAACCACTGTCGGAATATGGGACACAAGACAACCAATCGGAAAGTTCATCAAAAGGGACAGATCGGAATACTTAACTTCCACCCGTCGGAATCTACAAGCCCTAATTCGATTGGATCAATCGGAATGTGAAGATGGGATCCGGTCGGAAAAGCCAATCGGAAAGGGGAGTTGTACCCCTTCCTAAAATTGTGGGATTCGGTTAAGCTAATGAAATAAGCTATATGATAAGCTTTTCACCCAACTAAGCCGAATCAATGATTAATCCGGATCAAATAAGCACTTATCAACTTATCTATCCCGAAATCAAACAACTTTTTGTATCAAACAATAAAATCATAAACTTTTTAAGAAATTTTTTATAAAGTAAATAAGCTAATCATAAAAATAAGCCAATAAGCACAAAAGTCTTAAAGCTTAATCAAATAAAAACTTATGAAATGATCAAAAGATTAACTTTTTAAGCACGAAATCATTAAGAACAACACGGATCTATTGATAATCGCACCAAAATCAATCTTAAATCAAAGAAAAGTAGAATGAGATTAAGAAATAAAAGCTTAAAATGAACTTGATTAATAAAAATAAGCAATACAAAGGTGTTTAATCTTGAAAGATTAAGAAAAAGATGAAATTTAGTGAGAGAAAGTCTAAGACGTTCTCTCTCTAAAAACTAGAGAAAACTAAGAAAAAGTGAAAATTAACTAAAACTATCTAACCACCCTCCTAATGACTATTAGGAGGGTATTTATAGGGGAGGTGGAAGGAGTGCATGTGTTGCATCTTCTCTCTTGCTTTCTTCACGTTTTCTCGACTCGACTTTAATTCTTTGTCTTCGTCGTCTCGGGATTTGAACTTTGTCTTTTAATTTTCTTCTTCTATTAGACTTAAGTTCTTCGACTTCGTCAAACTTCCGCCTTTTGACTTTTTCTTCGATAAATCTTCAGAATAGGCCTTGGACTTCCGTTCTTTCTGCACTCTTGATCTTTTGACTTCGTCTTTTCCCGTTTTCTTCGATAAAAGCCCGTGAAAACCCGTGTTTTCTTCCTTTTTCATATTTTGGTCCTAAAACACAATAAAAACACAAACCACGCATAATTCCGACTTTTACGACATAAATCACACGTTTTGGTCTTGTTATTATTGGAAATAAGTGGTAAAAGGATAAGTGTTTTCACACTTATCAGTGGCCCTCTTGTAAGTACTTCCCGGCTGGTCACCCAACCTAGTACTACTTTGACATGAGCACGCTTAACTGCCAATTCCTAAGAACCCCACTTGCATTAGTCCACAAAACGCGTTGTGTCATTAGAAGACGACTATTATCTTATGAACCATGGATCACTAGTGGGCATGAGTTATATGATTTTGAACAATCCATCACCTAAAGTATCAACTAACTTAGAACACGTAGTCACACGGTTTTAAAAGAAGTATAGGACGCATGCTGCCTAAATGGTGGTGTTATGGCCTGCTCGCTTAAGACCCATGAAAAACATATAATGAGCCTCGATAATTTAGATGTTATACGTGTGCGTGTTAACCCGGGAAGAGGACATCAAATTTACAAAGAAAAGTATTTACCATGTGTGTGTTAAGTGATTATGAAACCTGCTCATAACAAGAAAAGATAAGGACCATATGCTTGGGCGTGAGTGTGTATGTGGAATGAAAACCATCAGGAACTACTCATATCAAAAACAGAAAATGCTTTTAGTTTATGTTATGAACATATGAATATGTAGTTAGCATGAATTCATGGGTAGACTACGTGGGGATGATGAGAACGTAACACAAGGATTTAAATACAGAAACCAATTCCATGTACGAGTGCTTGTGGTGATGATGTGTGGTGTGCATACTTTACAACAGAAAAACGGGGCCTCTCATACCGTCATATAGGCGTGAGACTTTCTTTATATGTACAAGGGTAGTACTAGCACCAGGAAACCTTTTTGTAATCCTCTTATAACATAAGAACATGTATGTAGTGTGTGTTGTGTATGTATGAACCACGAGTGATAAACCTGCATGAGTGTTTTGATGCTTGCATGAGGAAACAAGTGTGTGTGTGTGCAAACTACCATGTAAACATGAAAGTATGTGTGTTAGCAGTAGGCGCATTGTATGAGACCTTATGTGTGCTGCGAAACCATGAACTCAAAACAAGTGAAAGAACTATATATGTGACCATTGTATGCGTGCGTGTATGCACATAAAAAAAGAGAGATGATTTTTTGAAAGCAACAAGACGCAATCCCTGTATGTTATTTGCACTAGTACAAAAAAAGGGGCCACTATTTTCTTATGATACTACCTGCGAAACAGTGAACCAAAACAACAACTTCTTCTTTCTTTATTTAGTGTGGAAAGTATGTTGTGTATGTATGCATGGTAAAAAGGTTAGGGCCATTCTTTCCTTTTGAAGTTTTGTATAGGTTGTATAAACAAGGACCACAAAGCCAACAAGTTTTTTTTTCAATTTGACAAATGTTGTATGCGTTTTTTTAATGATACAAGTAGTAATAACATTTGATTAAGCACATACCAAACTTTATAAAATTTACACTTAGTAAAATGACACGACCACCCTACTTCACGCCTAACTTTAACCAACCAAATGACCATGCCCTGTTAATCTAAAATACCTTGTTAACTTGACATGACCTAGTTTACAATGCGACTTCTAGTTTGTCTTGAAGTTATGTAATGAACTCACAATTTAATTCCAAAGTAGCTTGTTTGACACTTATAAATAATCGAACCTTACTTGTTTATTTTTTATTGTGAGTGCACTAATTTGTCAAATTAGTTGTTATACTTAGAGACTACATTAAAATGAGATATTTATAAATATCGAAAACCTCGCGGCCTAGTTTTTGTAACAAGAACCCGTTTATATTTCATACTATCATTTAACAAAACATCGAGACCCAAAGTTAACCTCGTGACTAAGATGGACGAACATGAAAAATGTATAAAAACATTTTTTAAATTAATAGCAAGTATAAATTATAAACCAATTGCATTATAAGTTATTATTTCTTGTATTTAGCCTGAGTACAAATATTTTACTTAGGTTACGAGTAGATCTTTTGCGCATCGTTTTGCGTGCTTTGATTTTCCGTGCTATCTTTATTGATCATATTCACTACTTCATCGATGTGAGTTTCATAGCCCCACTTTTAATTGTCTTAACTATTTTGGGGTGAGAACATTGTTTGTTTTTAACGGATGAACATAAGTGCCTTAAAACTCATACGTTTGCCTACTTGATGTCTAAGTCCCGTTATCTCATGTTGCCTTTTAGCCTACTATCATGAACCGTTAATTACTTAGTGTAAGCGTGAATGTTATGGATAGATGTATCGGGATTAACCACCCTATCTAATTTGGTTGTGTGGCCAAAGTTAGATACACATACATTTGATCCTTTATAAATGCTTCAGGATAGGCATTTGCTCGGGCTCTTATTATATCTTGTCGGTTAGGTTAACGCTTCGGTGTCATGAGCTTAGACGTAGGTTGTTAAAACGTACACTTTTGATTATAATCTTGTATTTGTTATAAGATTATATGCCGGTTGCCTTGAAAATCTTATGGTTCATCACACTATTTATACTTAAACCTATGAACTCACCAGCCTTTGTGTTGACGCTTTAGCAATGTTTTTCTCAGGTATCAAGACGGAGGAGTGACGTGGTTATGCATGGGAGATTTTTAATAAAAATGGTCGTGACTAGTGTATGGATAGTTGGATCAATGTTAGAGTCTTTTGAAACAATGTTTTATTATGATCTTGTGTAATTCTCTTTCGAACAAGTTTTATGCTTTTAATTAAATGAAAACGGCTTTTAAATTGTCGTTCTTTGTATCTATGTCTTGTGATAGTCATCACCGTCGCACCCCATTGTGTCACCTTACTCTGATAAATTGGGGGTGTGACAGCAGGAATTGTGCGTCACACTTTTTGAAATGTGCGGCATACTTTGGTTCGCTACAGGAAGTGCGGCGCACTTTTGAGTTGTGCGGCGTACTTTCTGTAATACTGGAAAAATTTTGTTGGTTGGGATGGAAAATGGTTCAATTCTTTAAAGATTACGAAAATTTTGGTTACAAAACATGATTATAAGTCCCCGGCAGCGGCGCCAAAAACTTAATGTTCATTTCGCAAGTTGATAAGTGTGAAAGCACTTATCAGTTATGACCTAAAAACCACTTAAAACACAGCCAAACACATTATATTTAACTTTAAAATATCAGAATTACGCGTGTATTTGCGTTTTGTGTGTTTCAGGTAAAAAAGATACATAATGGAGCAAACATGTGTTTTCAAGCAGTTTATTTGAGAAAAGACGAAGAAAATGACGAAAGATGCTTCAAGGACCTTGTTTACCAAACTTTCAAAGATCAAGGGCTTAAGTTGTAATTTTTACAAAGACAAAGGATGAAAAGAGTTTTGCTTAAAAGAACTTTTAACTCTTTTGACTCATTTGGCAAGACTAAAGAATTCATGGACTGAATGTGTAATTTATACTTTTAACTCAACTTTATATAGTCAAAGTCCACGACTTCTTCATCAAACGAAGAAAGAGAGAGAAAGGATATATCAGACAATCGGTTTTCATATCTTTCTCACCTTCAAGAATTTTAAAGACGATTTAAGAGAGATAGAGAAGGATTCATTAGAAGAGTAAAGAAGGAAAAATGTTCATCTCTTTATCCTCTACAAGATGGTGATATTTAATTTGATCAAGACTCAAAGGAGAAGAAACGCCCAAATTCTGGAATGAAGACGGAAGAACCCTAATCTCGTATTTCCACGTGGATGATTATGATTGGTTGGCACACGTCGACAGAACCCCTCACCTCCTCCTCTCAACGTCTATAAATACCAAGACCCATCTCATATCAGTTCGGTCAGACTAGGTGTTAAATTTACACAGTTAGTTAGAACCTTGTGTAAGAGTAGAGTAGTTAAGCTTTTCAATTTAGATTCAAGTTTGTTAATCTGTTTTCAACAAACAAATTCTGTTATGCTTTCTGTTAAACATGTAACAAAATTCCACCATTAATGAATTCTTCTTCATTCTCAAATATCTTTCTCACTATCGATTCATGAGCTCTGTTTTCTTTGCAGACGTATGTTTTACTCCCAAGTTCTAGTGTTATTAGTTTTGATGCAAAAGCTTTTACTAATTCTGCACAGTTAGTTGTAACAAATTTTTACTGTTTCACCATTAATGGAGTTTCAAGTTTTTGAACTCTTAATTCTGTTTTTCATACTTTAAAACTTTTCAGTTCGTTAGCCAAATTTACTTTCAGTCAAGTTTCAGTTAAGTTTCTGTTAAAGTTTGTTATAACATCAGCAAAATTAGCTGTTTGAAAGTTAGTAGCTCATAAGCTCTTATTAGAGCTTATGAGAGATTTTTGTAAAAAAACCTTAGTGAGATTTCAAGTGTTACCGGTTAATGCTTTACTTTTGCAATAGTGTATCCATAAGATCATAAGCTCACCAAAGCTTACGAGAAGTTCTGGTTAACTACTTTTAGTGCATAATGTTCATATGAGATTGTAGCATCAATATATTTGTGTAGTTCGTCAAACTAACAGATTATGCAGGCTTCAGATTCAGAGGTTCTATTTGATTTTATGGAGGAGTGGTTGGTTTTAGCCAGCTCAGCGCTGCGCTTCGCCCACAACGGAGGCTTTGATACAACGGTTAAGCACGTTTTGTATTTTCTACAATTTGCTCTCATAGCCTGTGTAGTTAGTTGTAATGTGATCTTGTGTGCAACCTGATTGTTTTAGATGAATCTTTTATATTATGTTCGTGTATGCTGTAAGGAATAGACAGTGGATTAATCTTTACTTGATTTCTAGCATTTCCGTATTATTAGCTAGCTAATTTTGTATTAGGAGTCACATTTTTAAATGGTGTTTGGTTGTAAGATTTAGAGTATAGGTGGAATCAAACTTTGATCTAAAAGGATATAGAGTGAATAGCACTTGAAGTTACAACTTATGGAATTAGTTAGATGATTAGCTTATAGATAAGCTATTAAGAGTTCTCCCTGGTTTTAGAAAATGTCTAAAAGTTGAGTGTTTTTAGTTAGAATCGAACTTGGATCTAGTTTTAGTACTGAATTTGTGCATTTCTAAGGGAATTTAGGTGATTTACGTGCGACATTAGTTCCATAAAGTATACTAAGCTCAGTTTAAGTGTAGAGGTTAGGACGGTGAATACCTTTAGCTTAGTAACTGCTGATGATTACATTTCTACAATACAGTAGCGTTCACAATTCATTTACGAGTGTTACTTGTTATTCTTGCTGGATAAACGGTTATTGTTGAGTTGCACTAGAAAGTTAGTTTAGTTGTTTTTGGCATAAATTCGACTTAACGAGTAGATAAGATAGTGCAGGCTTCAGAGTTCGTTCAGTTTTGTTTGATTTAATCAAATTGATCAAGTTTAGTTGGTGTACATATTTAGTCCCTGATTTTGTGTCTTTTTCTTTCAGTCACATTCCACAGTTAGGCATTTCGTTAGTCTTGTTAGGACGGTAGGTATAAGTTGGATTTGTTAGAATTCAATTGTTGGGCTTTTGTTTTTTTGGGCTACGTTTCATGTAGGAATATAGAAGTGCAATTGCTAAGTTTTTTTTACATATAAATCTGATTTTTGATTTGATGAGATAGACTTTTAGTTTTTAATAATTTGTACTTGGCATTTTTACTTTGTAGTATAAAACTTGTATTTTTCATTTTTACATTTCGTACATTTAATTGTTGTAATTGCAAAATGTTTTTAGTGTAGTACCTCTATGTAGTAGAATAGACATTATTTTTCATTTTTAGGAGTTTTATTTGTCAAAGTAGCTTAAATACCAAATACGCTATCATTCACCAAAAACAATTAAGTCCACTTTGAAAACGTTAAATCAATTCGAGTTGAGTCGAGAAAAACGAACTAAAAAGACAAATATTAAATGGCGCCACTGCCGGTTCTTTTCGTGAAGATTAACGGTTTCGAGTGAGACGTATTGGATTTTGGGATCTGTTCACTTTGTGAACGTTATTTTTGCTAAATCAAAAACATAAAAAAATCAAAAATAAAAAAGATAAAAATATTAAAAAAATCATAAAAATCAATTCTTTTCCTAAAGAATTGAACCAAAAAAATTAAAAAAAATCCAAAAGTAATATTTTTCCTAAAAGATTACACCAAAAATATATTGTATATTGCTTTTCAATCGTTTTTATGTACATATTATATTTTATTTAAAAAATCAAATAAATACAAAAATATTTTCTCTATATTATTATATGTAAATACGTATATGTAGATACGAACCACCAATAAACCTATTTCCATGAGTATTGCATTGGAATACACTGTTTGTGGTGGCGTTCCGGTGCCACTTACGTGTATCGATCAAAGTTAATTAAGGCACAATAGATAATTACTACAATCTACTTGAACTTAAGAAAGAGGCCACTGTGTGGGGGGTATAAGGCGAGTGTATTTCACATTCTAAAAAAACAGGCTCTTAAGTGCTACGCGCCGCCTCGTTTCTCCGCTTCCTTGTGGGTCTTTCAAAGGTGATAGTAGTGAGTGGTGTGCCACCGAATTAGTATTACATATCTATATATTTTTTGTGGATATTAATTATCGAACCTCGAGAGAGATGATCTCTTCTCTCTCAAAATTCGACCGAGAGCTCCTCTCTCACTCCTCGAGTTTACTTACACGTGTACTCCCACGCGTGTAACCATACCATTTGGTGTATTACTTCCTCCCTCAAGGAAGTGTTAATCGTCATTCACTTGTATATACATTCGGCCACCTTGCTATACATGGATACTCGTTCCATGTTGGAGATGTTGCAACAACGATTCGCCAACACTTATTATTCGCCTTGTTCGAATTGTGGTGGTCCACATGATACTTATTTATGTGATCAAAGCAATCGCTATTATGGGGAGGGTTATGCTTATAATGGAACCGAGAACCTGATGCGTTTCTTTGTGAGTATATACAAGTTTTAAATTTATACACGGATTTCCAAATAAGCTAAGAACACACGGGCAAGTATGACCCTTTCGTTTGTAGCTAGCTTGTTGTGGTAAGCCGAGGTCGTTCAATAGGATTTGGGTGTTTTCGGTTGTAAATAATCTAAGTAACAATGTAACGCTATTGGTAAATATGGTTGTCACTCCCAAAATTACCATACAAGTAACAATTAAGCAAACAAGCAACAAGTAACAAGTAAATGATTAAGCTAATAAGATGATAATAATAATATTAAAGACAACACTTGCTTGGATTAGTTAAATACATTTGGATTGTTCATAAGAGGATGGTTTTGATAAGTTGATTACAAGTATAGAAGATGATGGTCACAAATTCCAATCTTTGATTTTAAAGTATATAACCAACGCGTATGATCATAACACAATCAAATCAAGCATTAAGACAAATCAACCAATTCAAGACTATGTTTAGTTTAACGATTTTGATTCACGTTCGTTTCACAAAATCATTAACAATCACACTTAAGTTCCTTTGCATAATCATACCACTAAATGGTCAATACAATAGATAATCATCCATAGACAAAACGATTATAACTAGTTGGTGAATGATAACCCTTTCGACCTATGAAATCATCAACAACTAATCAAGTATGGTAAGCAAATGGAATGGAATTTAAGCACAATTGGATTTCAAACATAACATCAAATTGATCAAAACAATGATAAAGCATAAACAATCCTCATGTCACAACATCATCCAAACAAGTGTATATGAAACTACTCCATAATTATTTCAACAAAACTCATACGAATAATATTCATGACATTCATAATCATTCTTGAAATAATAAAAAGAGTTTACCAAAGTGCTATTACAATAAGTAAATGAAGGAATTAGAGCAATCCTTAGGCCTCCAATTGACTACAAGTTATGTGGTCTTTCGGGTTATGTATTTGAAATTCGTATTTGATATTTGAGGCTGGTTTTGGAGAGGTTTGGTGAAGATTGGTGGTGATTTAGGCTTCAAGAAACACTACCAATGATAAGGGTAATGATCCCTTAGAGTTTGACAAGGTTATTTTGATGATTGGAGCTCCAAAAATGTCACTTTTTGGCACACCAATATTAAATCCGGGAATTGGGTCTTCACCAAGGTTAGGAGAATTCCCTTGATGAATAATGGAGTTAGTTATGAGATTGATATGTTACAATGACCCACAAGGGTCTTATTTATAGTGAAATTAAGGCCTTTGTCATCAATGTTTGTCTTGGAGCCAAAGAATAATACTTGGAGCCAAAGGTGTATGCTTGGAGCCAAAGTTGTTCTAGAATGCTCCAAAGAAGCTTGCATGAATGTGGACACAATTTTGTCTAGACAAATATTGGTGGCAACTTCACTCATGATGGAGGCAAATCAACTCCCATGTGATGGTGGCAACTTCACTCTTGCCAGTGGCAAGTTGGATGTGTGTTGATGGTGGCAACTTTCATGCTGAATATCTTTATTTGCTCCTTGGAAATACTTGTTCTTGCACCCGAAATTAATCTTCAAAGGCTTGTAACTTGTACACGGGTCTTGAACTTGACTAGGATTCTTCGTACTCGTACAAATCTTTACTTTTATGTTGTTTTATACTCCATTCCTGCAATTGGCTACACAAAGACTTGTAAACACAATTGGGCCCAAATATGCACAAAAGTATCATAGATATAACCAATATACATGTACAAATGTACGAATAACGCTCCTAAAAATATGTTGGATTTAGGCGTTATCAAATTCCCTCACACTTAAGTTTTGCTCGTCCTCGAGTAAGGAAAAGAAAAACTTTGCTTGCCCTCAAGCAAATAAAAATAAAGTTAGAAACTACCTAGGTTCTAAAAGAAAAGAAGTATTTTAAAATTTTATGAAAAATTAAAAAATCTAAGAAAAATTGAAAATATTTTTGGTTTTTATAAATAAATGGCTAAAGGTGCAAACCCCCTCACACTTAAGAGTTTGATTGTCCTCAAGCAAGTAAAAGAAAAATATTTACCACATGGTGCATAAAATGGTTTAGAAAAATAAGATGAAAATTCTACAAAGTACAAACAACATTAAACCAAATGGCGTGAGCACCAAGTGTACACATCTAAAGAGGACTTTTATTCAGGTTACAAGGCTAAGGGTTAATGGGTATGGATAAGACATGGGGTATTTTATGAGAGTTGTATCACGAATATACAAGTTAGAAGTCTAAGTCCCATGTTGCTAGTTACCGAATAAATCACAAGCCCAAAAATGATCATAGATACGAGCTTTATTCACCACATATCGATCAACACATATATATCACGTCTTAGCACATTGGCTAATCGATATCCAAACATACTTCATCTTCCTTCTTCTTCATAAACATATAGCTCATTGGCTATTTTTGTCATCATTTTTTTAACTTTTTTTTTGATGACTTATTCTTCTTTTTCTTTTCTTTTCTCATCCTCCTCTTTTTTTCATTTTTTTTGTTTCTCAACATAACATGCTCCCCTCACACTTCTCTTGAGCACACACCACAAAAAATACAAACAAGCAGATGCAGTCTCCATCTTTGTTGGAATGGTACACACACATGGCGAAGTGTGGCAACTATAAATCATAAAAAACGATCCACCATACAATGCAACTAGCAACCCACCATTTGAACTTCGACAAGGGTTAGGCTAAGGTGTAAGGTTAAATATATATATTTTTTTCTTTTTTTAGTGGATTTAAAAAAACGAAAAGAATGGCTCAATGGGTGTTCTAAGGGTATCTAGCACTAGAAGTAAGTGCTAACAAAAGGGTTAATTTATGTGAGGTTAGCTAATTGATGTAACTAGCTAAGAAGAAAAATGGAAAAAGGCGATTTGGGTTTTATTCCTAAGGTTTCCTCTTTGTCACAAATATACACTTATATCACACAAGTGTGATCTCACTAAAATTTATTTTATATTTTTTTATATATATATATTTTTTGTGGGAACGATAATTGAAATATATTTACAAACAAGCGTGTAAAAACATTTAGATTGCTAAGGGCAAACAAGTATACAAACTCTCCCTCTATTTTATTTTTTTATTTTATATAACAAAAATTGGTTTCGTTTTCTCATTTATTTCCTCTCACACTTAAGTTTTGGATTAGACTCAATATTAAAAATAAACTTCAAAGCATGAAAAATGAGGAAATAAATAAATAGTCTAAAAGAAACGAAACTCCCCGGGCTAAGAAATTGCAATTGATCTCCATATGATACGATGCAACACCATAAGTTTGTGAGATCAATCGGTTCTTGATACTTCCTTCCTTTCCCATGTATTCTCCTCCATTACCTATTGCTGTATTTATTCAAACAAAACAAAACAAAACAAACAAGCAAACAAACATAGATATAAAATACTACTAGCAATGTACACCCCTCACACTTAAGATATTCCAAGTTAGAAAAATACTTTGGGGTGTACATATTAATTCAAAATACACAAAATTAAACACACAAACAATTAAAGCACGGGTTGCCTCCCGAGAAGCGCTTAGTTTATTATCGAGTCGTTAGCTTGACTCTTCCACTCGATTTTAGGATTCTTTTATGATACGGTTAAGATGGGGAACTTTGGTTGGGTTCCATTGATTTTGATAATTATCATCTTTGAACCAAAGCAATTCTCCATTTATAGTCCAAACTTTGAAAGGCTTCTTCGGCACATAACTGTCGTCCCTCTCTTTCTTTCTTCTACTTCCAACGTCCTTTATTGATTTCAACTCAACGTCATGAATCGACATTACATCATGTTCAAACGTCTTCTCCTTTTTGTATGGGATATGCACGATGCAATCCTTGGGAAAAATTGAGTTGGAAATGATAGTGTTCGGTTTTGGCACGGTTGGAATAGGTTCTTCTTCCTCCTCGATGAATACAACATCACCCTTATCACTCTCGTTTCGGATAGAGGATATTTTATCTCTCGTTTTGGTGTTGGTAATTTGAGGAAGGGACTTGGTATGTTGGATTTGCTTTTTGACACGATCGGTGTTTGTCTTCAAGTCTTCGATCATGGCCGTGTGGTTTCGGAAGTTTAGATTGATTTGAAACTCCAAGTCAACCAAATTTTTCTTAACACGTTCGTTTTCTTCCGTTTGCTAAGCCATAAATTTTCTCATCATCTCCTCTGTTGAGGTTTCGGGATTTTTGTGATATTGTGATGAGTGTGGCGTCACATCTCGCGGTCGAGATTGAGGAATGGGACAGTTCTGGTTTAGGGTAAGATAGGAATGTGAATTCCTCGGATTTTAGTCGTGATATCCTTCGTGATATTTTTCAATATAATTTGCTTCATGAGGTTCACACATCGGCGTATCATCCTTCATGGTGGTTTGTGACTCGTGATCGTCTTTACGAGTGTCTCGCATATATTTTAGTTCATTCCTTATGATTAGGAATTGAGAATCGATAAGCCCAGCGAGAGCTTCGAATTTCTCCATCAACACGGTGTGATCGGAGATGAGGTTATTTCCACCAGCGAAAACAACGGTTTTAGGATAAGGTTCGACATAGGAATCCTTCGAATAATCGAGTTTGAGAAGGACCTTGTCCTCGAGGATTTGGAAAGCTTCATTAGGAGTATTGTGGAGGAAGATTCCTCCGGCGTCGAGGGATACTTGAGTTGGATCGTCTAAACCACGATAGAATGTTTCAATTATCGTTCTCTTGGTTAGAGCATGTCCATAACAAGCGCGAAGCATATGTTTCATTCAGAGCCAAGCTTTAACGAGAGTCTCGTCATTGAGTTGGTGAAAGTTATGAATGTCTGTAGAAACTAGAAGGGGGAGGGGGGGGGGGGTTGAATAGTTTCTTATATTTACTTGTTAAAATGTGGTTTCCAAAAATCCTTTTTCAAAAACTTAGGCTTGAGGAAATATGTGAAATCTTCTTATGCACAATATGAACAATGATAGTGTAACTAAACTAATACTAACAAAAATATATCCACAAAGAATAAAGAATGATAGTGTAACTAATCTAGTACTAACACATGTATATGCATAAAGAATAAAGAATGTAAAGAGTTAAGGGTAAAGAAAGATCAAACCGAACACCAAGGATTTATAGTGGTTCGGCAACGAAGCTCACTCCTCGTTCCTACTCCACTCCTCGAGTACTCCTTACTCGAGAGTTCACTACACAACAAGCTCCTTATGGTGGAGAAAACCGTACACGTCGCTTAACCAATTTCCGACTCTAAGCTAAAAGTCGAGCCCTAATCGTAGCTAGGACCAATCTACACAACTATACTTAGTACATACACAACTTCCAAATAGACACAACTACTTGGATCTTCACAACTATGACACAACTACAAGTGTATAAAATTAGATCTTCAATGGATCTTTGGTGGTGGACTAAACACTTCACTAGGATAGTGTTCTTCTCTTTGCACTTGGAGAGGAATGGATGGAAGAACACGATTCACTTCTTAAACAAGTAATAATCAAACAAATGATCAAAGATTTGAGTGATTAAAGAAGGGGTTTGAATCTGGAAATAAATGTGCAAAAGAGGTGAGGTGAAAAGCTCAGAATGGTCCACTATTTATAGGACAAAGGAGCCAACGGCTATATCTGCCCGCGGTACCTTATCTTAGCCCGCGGTACCTTATCGATAAGGTACCGCCTAGGCGCTAAGGTACCGCCGGACTAGACTCCGCTTCTTTTTGTCCTTTAGTGGTGGAGGTCTTATCTGGATATAAAAAATATCCTGAAAGGATATTCTTAACCAAATAAGAATATGCCATTTTCAAATTTCAAATAATTAATTTAATAAAACCTTTTCTTAAAAAGAAAGTTTAATAAAAAAACTTGTCACACTTAATAAAAAGTAAGTTTTAAGAAAAGATTAAATCACTTGATCACTTGATTAAGGTTAGTACTTGTTTATCCATACCTTAAGTGAAAATGGGTAAAATGAAAAATACTTGAACTCAAGAATTCGTTTTTCGTTGTTTTCGTAAATGCTTGTTTTTACATATTGTCGTAATCAAAACTAAGCGAGACCGAAAAATGCAAGTAACGTTTTTAGCCATTATTGCATTAACAATCTCCCCCTTTTTGATTCCGACAATACATAAACTCAATCACACAAAAACAAGATTTTCGAAGACGAGTTTATTCATTTCTCCCCCTTTGTCGAAGCAAAAAGGTTGCGTAAGCCGGTGTTGAAGAAACAGACTTTGCAAAGACTCCCCTTTGGTGCTTACTCCCCCTAGCTTGGGGCACCGAGGAATCGAGATATGATGACAAGCTACATAGAAGGGTTAGTTGAACAAAAGAAACAACCAACAATATATAGCAATAGGTCACATAAAAAAAAATTAAAAGAGAAGAAAACATAAAGACAAAGATCCAAGATAGGTTACTAAAAGAACATCATACAAAGAAGTATGGAAAAAGAAAAAAGCCAAGCGCATAAATCTAACCCTAGTTATTCTAGAATTCTAAGATTTGCTTGAATTTGGTGTCTTGTGGATAAGCAACCAATGCTTATATGAAAGACAAGGTAATAGCGGAGGGTGGTTGTGGTTGCTTGTTGGAGATCTCATAATCAAAGTGAAGAGGAGGCTTGATTAAGAGACTCTTGATGTAGCTCAACTCCTCATAGATGTGTGCCATAGCAAGATGTTGATATTAACAACAATGACAATATGTTCCATGGTGCATGACATTATCATGAGAAGGAGGAAGAACACTAAAGGGTGGTGGTGGAAGAAAAGATGTTCCACAATCAACATTCTTGGTAGGAGACATGTGATTAAGAGTGTTCTTGGGTGGGTTTGGATTGAAAGCAATTGGAGAAAATGGAGGAGATTCAAGGCTTTCATTGGGAGAATAAGACATTTTGGATGTGAAGTAATGCAAAATGCTTATGGTTTAAATAGGGAAGGCTTAGGGTATTTTTGGGGTGGTCAAAGGGTTTGAAACAAAGATTCTCGAAAATGTTGGAGCAAATCTGGAGTTTCAGACAAAAACCCGAAAAAGGAAGG
Organism: Glebionis coronaria; assembly: GCA_025667525.1. Taxonomy (NCBI): domain Eukaryota; kingdom Viridiplantae; phylum Streptophyta; class Magnoliopsida; order Asterales; family Asteraceae; genus Glebionis; species Glebionis coronaria. The sequence continues at coordinate 171,628,241 of CM046879.1, read as the reverse complement.
CCACTGTAGGCGGATCCTTATCTAGGGTGGCGGTACCTTATCAATAAGGTACCGCGGTTCACATATGGAACCGCCTGCAGAAGCAGGGTTTGGTGTTTGGAGGAAGATTTTTCAGCAAATCTTATTTTTCTAGTCTAACTTATCATAGGGATATGCTTAAAAGCAAAGATAGACAAAGAAAACATATGAAAACTTACCAAATAGAGATTTGACCAAAATACATGGATTAAAAAATCGATGTAGGAGGTGTGTAAGACAAGACCTTAAGTCATGACACAATGATCCTCCATGATTCTATCTTGTTCTTGCTATGTTTGAGAGAATCATACATATGAATTATGTAAGCTCTAGATTAATAGCGAGAATCTATGAAAAATCGTTTTTAGATTGAATTAACAATGTCAAACGAATTTCTCAACCATTTTCGAAAGAGACTTTGAGAATTTTGAAAAGGAGAGGAGAAGAGTTTTCAAAAGGAGTTTAAAAGACTCAAGGACTCAAAGTGGTAAAAGAAAACACACAAGAAGAAAAGAATTTAAGGAAGATGTTCCATTAATCCTACACCTAGACGCAAGTAATTAAAAGGTTCCCTCTTAAGTGGCTTAGTGAAGATATCAGCTAAGTTGTCCTCGGAGGGCACCTTTTCAATAGTAATGTTCCCCTTTTGAACATTATCCCTAAGGAAATGGTGTCTAATTTCTATGTGTTTGGTTCGCGAATGTTGCACGGGATTCTTGCGTAGGTCTATAGCGCCTTTATTATCGTACATGATGGGAACATCATCAAGAGAAATCCCGTAATCAACAAGCGCTTGCTTCATCCATAGAGCTTGTTGGCATGCTTTTCCGGCACTCACATACTCGGCTTCCGTGGTGGATATCGCAAGAGCGGTTTGTTTCTTGGAGAACCAAGAAGTTAAACAACAACCCATGAAGGTACAAACTCCACTAGTGCTTTTCCGGTCCACATAGTCTCCCGCATGATCCGAGTCCGCGTAGACAATGGTTTCTACGCCGGTCCCTTTAGGATACCATAATCCTAAATGTATAGTGCCTTTAATGTATCGGAAGATACGCTTAACCGCTTCAAGGTGAGAGGTTTTGGGAGCCTCTTGGAAGCGAGCACAAAGGCCAACACTAAACATGATATCCGATCGACTTGCCGTTAGGTACAACAAACTACCAATCATACCTCTATATTTGGTGTTGTCTACCGACTCACAATCATCATCTACGGTGAGTTTAGTATCCGAGGCCATAGGGGTATTCATTGGTCTAGATTCTTCTAATCCAAATTTCTTTAGCATTTCTTTAGCGTATTTAGATTGACTAAAGAAAATACCATCGTCCATTTGTTTAATTTGGAGTCCTAAAAAGAAGTTAAGTTCTCCCATCATACTCATTTCAAACTCATCATGCATGATTTTGGCAAAGTCATCACACAATTCTTGACAAGTTGATCCAAATATAATGTCATCAACATATATTTGTACGATTATGAGGTGAGGACCTTTCTTCTTTGTAAAGAGTGTGTTGTCTACCATTCCCATGGTATACTCATGTTTAACAAGAAATGCTTTAAGTCTATCATACCAAGCTTTGGGTGCTTGTTTGAGTCCATAAAGTGCTTTCTTATGCTTGTAAACATGGTCCGGTTTCTCAAAATCAATGAAGACGGGAGGTTGAGCCACATATACCTCCTCATTGATCAAACCGTTAAGAAATGCACTCTTTACATCCATTTGTTGAAGCTTAAAATCTAAGGCACAAGCGTAGGCTAAAAGGATTCTAATTGATTCTAATCTAGCTACAAGTGCATATGTCTCGTCATAATCAGTCCCTTCTTGTTGATTATAGCCTTGAGCTACAAGTCTAGCCTTGTTACGAGACACAACACCTTTCTCATCTAGCTTATTCCTAAATACCCATTTGGTTCCTATAATGGTAGAACTTCTAGGTGGAGGAACAAGTTCCCAAACATCATTGGCAACGAATTAATTCAATTCTTCTTGCATCGCAATGACCTAACTCTCATCCGTCAAAGCTTCTTTAACATTCTTTGGTTCAATCAAGGAGACAAAACAAAAGAAGTTGCTTTGGTTTTGGACTTGAGATCTTAGGGTCCTTTGATTTAAGTCACCAATGACATTATTGAGAGTATGATCCCTAGACTCCTTAATGTTTACTTCCTTTTCAACACTAAGGTCTTCAACTCCTATTTTTCTAACCTCTTTGGCTTTAACTACTTCTAATTCATCCAAGTCATCATCAACCAATGGTGGTGTCTTGGGTGAAGGAGGGGTTTCATCAAAGGTTACGTTGAGTGATTCTTCAATAACCCCGTGGTTCTATTTAGGACTATGTAGGCTTTACTAGTTTGGGAATAACCTAAAAGGATACCTTCGTAAGACTTTGGGTCAAACTTGGTAAGGTAGTCTTTGGTGTTGAGGATGAAGCACTTGCTTCCAAACACCCTAAAGTATTCTAATGAGGGTTTCTTACCTTTAAGAATCTCATAGGGGGTCTTTCCTAGGAAAGGTCGAATAAGAATTCGGTTGATAATATAAGTCGATGTGTCCACGGCATTGCACCAAAACTTTTGAGGCAAAGATTGCTTGTTTAACATCGTTTTACTCATCTCTTGGAGAGTCCTATTCTTCCTTTCAACTACCCCATTTTATTGTGGAGTGCGAGGAGCCGAGAAGTTATGGGTAATACCATGAGCTTCATAAAAGGCACCAAATTGCACTTCATTATCAAATTCCTTACCATGGTCCGTCCTAATAGAAACAATTGAACATCCTAGTTGATTTTGAATTCTTCGACTAAAGATTTCGAACTGATCGAAATCTTCATTCTTAGATGCCAAAAATCTAGTCCAAGTGAATCTAGAATAGTCATCAACTATAACTAGGGTATAGAGGTTACCTCCATAACTCCGTATGGCGGAAGGTCCAAAGAGATCCATATGTAGGAGCTCTAAGCACCGAGAGGTCGAAACCAAATTCTTGGCTTTGTGACTTGAGTGAACTTGCTTTCCAACTTTGCAAGCATCACAAAAGTGACTATCAAACTTAATCTTGGGGAGGTGTCTTACCAACTCCTTAGAGACTAAAGATTGAATTAAACGCATATTAGCGTGACCTAATCTCCTATGCCAAAGAGTAGAACTATCATCTATAGTCGCAAGACATATGTTGTCTTTTGACTTCTTATTAACCTTCATGACATAAAGCCCATGCTTTCTAACACCTTTTCCAATGACTTTTCCATCTTTTACGATTTCCCTGTCATGTTCCGAAAAGATGACCTTACACTTATTATCACAAATTTGACCTATACTTAAAAGGTTAAATCCTAAGTTATCTACGTGCTCAACATTTTCAATGGTCATGGAGTCAAGAGAAACCGTACCTTTGCCAATGATATTACCACGTAGACTACTAGCGAATGTGACGTTACCTCCATCATATGCTTTGTAATGCGAGAACAAACTTCGATTACCCGTCATGTGTTTAGAACATCCACTATCCTTAATCCACTCATCGGGCTCCAAATCAATTCCCAAGCATACCTAGGTAACAACACACAAGATCAAACATTTGGTCCCCAATATCTCATGGGTCCAAAATTGTTAGTTCCAAACATCCCTTGCATTTGGTTGGGATGCATGAATGAGGAGGGGATTCCCTATGGAGAACAAAATGGAGGAGGGTAGTAATTCATGTAACCATTTTGTTGTTCATTATTTCTCCTAGGTGTTGGAGTTTTACTTCTAGGTCGTGAGTTGTTTTGATTATCTCTTCTAGGCGTTGTCGTTCTACTTCTAGGCTTAGACTCATTCTGTACTCTAGGTGGAGTAGAGGATAGTCTAGATAAGCTTCTATTTCCCATGAGAGGTTTACTTAATGGCTTGTAGAACTTACCAATAGCATTGTCGTCAAGTATGGGTAATTTTACCTTATTAACAGTAAGATGCTTTAGTTTTTCATCTAACTTAGACTTTTCAGAAAGTTTAGGATTTTCACAAAATACATCTTCTGGCCGCGGTACCTTATCTGTGGCGGCGGTTCCATAGTGATAAGGAACCGCGCCATACAATTTGGAACCGCGTCAAGTGGGCGTTTTTTGTGAAAACCTGACTTGTTTTGGTTCACTAGTTGAGGCTTCATTTGTAACACCCGTGAAAGTGCCGTAAGATGCTAAGTTATTGTCTCAACAGTTGTTCAGTATGAGCATCTCTCTTAAGTTGTGGCTCACTTGTGGATGTGATATCCCGAGCCCAACGTCATTTATTTAATCCTATTTTACGTATTTTTTTGAAATTTTTAAGAAATTTCGTTTGTTATATATTTGACGGTTTAAGTTGAAACCAACGTTTACGGTCGTAATTTAACGTTTGACGATTTAAGAAGAACCGATAACGACTACGATACCGCCGGATGCCCAAAAATTTACCTTTTATTATCGATTGATCGATATTTGAGTTTTTCGAGATTTTATTTTTATTACGTGTTAAGTCGAGTCGGAACCATGTGTATATTCGTTTTGTGTGCGTTTGAACCATTTAAAAGTATTTTCGAGTGTTCGGGACAACCCCCGACTTCCGTAAAGCTTTAAGTCGATTAATAAGTCGTTTCCCGCAAATAATGGAGTCGTTTACAAGTGAGGCCAAAAGATAACAAAAAGTACCACTTTGGTCCCTCCATACTTTTACAAAATATACAAACAATAAAACACACACACAAACACACCCTCAAAGATCAAAATCTCTTCCCCCTCCCTCTTTGAAACCCACGGCTAAACACACCACCACCACCACATCCATTTTTTTTGGGTTTTGCTAAAATCTAATCAAAGACCACCTTCTATTTCTTCATTGTAAGTCTTTTAATCCATTAAATTCAAACATGCAACAACTTAATTTTTTTTCCAAAAATTAAATCTTATGAACAAGTGGGTTTTGATTAAATTTTCTTGAATAAATATTTAATTAAGGTGTTTATAAACATGGGGAAACAATTAAATTAGCTAGAATCAAAGTTTTATTGGTGTTCTTGTTCATGAAACCCACGGCCCAAAAGGGGGTGTTTGGTTTCTTTGATTTCAATCTTAATTGGTTATGGGTTTATGTTTATAGTCATGTTTATGTAGTTTTTGAATGGGTTAATCGAATTGCATGTTGTTTTCATCAAATGGGTTTTTGATTAAGATGTTCATACAAGTGATTAAGGGTAGTTAGGTTGTGTTAGATTGACTTAATGATGTTGGTATAGGATTAGGAAGTGATGAGAAGTGTTGGAATGATGATTGTTAAGGTTTTGAAAGGGGTGTTTTTAGGACAGCAGGTCTAGAGGGTGTTTTCGTGGTTTTAAGTCTAAGTCCAGGTTGAGATGGTAGGATGTAGTTGTAGTGGTCGTCGAGACGCTCGTTTCGGTATAAGTTAGAGCTTCTAACTCAAAACGAGTCAAAAGTTATGATATTTTAAAGTTTGAGGCGTACCGGGTGATGAAAAATCACAAGTTACGGGTTTTTGTCAAATTATAGGTCGAATGTCTAGGATAGTAACTAGAGTTCTAAAAATGTTTGGAAGTTGTTCTTTGGTCCTAGACCTGTACAAAAGAGTGTATTTTCAAGTTTAGGAGTTGGTGTTTCAAGTTGAGTTGACTAAATAAGTCAAAGTCGAGTTGCACTTGGAAGGTGCAAATCTGTCCGAAATTTTAAGGTATAGAGATATGTCGAGCAATGGGTCTTGGAAGTGAAAACTTTTTATGAAATTTGTTGTGTGGTTTCTACAGATTATAAGTGATTTTTACAAATTTTCTCAGATTTTTAGGAGTGGTCTAAGTGGGGTAAAACAGCCCGTACATTCGGTATGTACCGGCAGAGTCGTAAAATGCGCGATAATTCTAATAAAGTATAAAATGGTTCGTGTCTAGTAAATATCACTTGTATGGATTTTTGGCGTGAGTTTATGTGAACCTTGAGTGTTCTTAATTGTGTACATACAGTACTTGAAGGTACTTGAATGTGTTGATTCATTACGTGTTTATTCGTTAGGTGTTGTATTTGATTTCCCGGGGCATCCTCATCGTCGGTGATCGATTTCGTTTACGCCGTAGTTACTAATACTACTACTACTACGCAAGGTGAGTCTATAGCCTCGCTCTTTACTTATTTCAAATGATTTTACCCGCGAGGGGGATACATGCTAATTTAAATGAAAATGAACATAAGTCTTGATTGATTGTTGGACCCGAATGTTGCCTCGAAATTGTGTTGAGTACCTAGTTGCAAAAGTCCCTAAATTCATGAACTATTAACTATTGTCCTGCCCTCGAGAAGGGGGAAATAGCCGCTTATACAATTTGTAGTACTACGGGGCTAACGACCCAATGCTAGCCGAGAAGCTGTACGTTGAGTAAGTTCTGCGGTAGATTATCTTGTATGAGAGATAAGGTATAATTGCAACTGATGCCTTTAGAAGGGGCACTGGTTTCATCTGAATCACGCCGGTAATTATTACGCTGGTGATTGAGTTAACGGATTAGTGTCATGAGCTTAAACACAATTGTCATATCCTTGAATAATAGATTGTGTGGCCACAATGCTATTGAATGATCATGATTGGTTTTTAACACTTATGTTCAACTGATGTTTTGATAAACCTATAGATTCGCTCAACCTTTGTGTTGACGATTTTAAGCATGTGTTTCAGGTAATCAAGGTTGATAGCAGTGGAGCATGCGAGGATGGAAGTTGTTGTGGCTTGGCGGTCTACTTGTTTCCTCCCTTTTTGCATTTAAAACTCTTTTATATTATGTCATGAGAATGAAAATGTACTTTTGGGTTGAGATTCAGTGGGGACCTAAACGCAAACTCTGTTTTATATTTCTTTTGGGATTTGGAAAACTGTAGACTTGATGTTTTTAATAATGTTTGAACTTTTACGTCTCTTTGAGTCGTTTAATATAGCTTATGTGTGATGATAACTACGTAGCACCCAATGTTGTAGTTCCGCTGCGCATACCATTTGTGGGGGTGTTACAGATTGGTATCAGAGCCATGAGTTATAGAGAACTAGGTCGTTTTGAAAAATCCTAAACTATAACTTTTGGTGTCGTAAGAAATTGTCCAAGCACACAACTATCCTGCATGGCTCCGGTAAGATTTCTTTAGCATTGCATTATATTTTAGATGTATCCCTCAAACTAATATGAATTCCCTAAGTATTTAGTAAGTAAATACTTTGATATATATTGAGATATATTGTTTTGTACGTTGAGTACTTATCATCGTAATTTGCAAATTCTTGTAAGATTATCTTATATGTTGCATGTAATTGGCATAACGGGCTACATTGCATTACATGGCAACACCGCGTTGTAATCCTACGTGTATGTAGGAATGGTGGTATGTATAAGTATGTATATACTATGGTATTAAAGGCATTGCACGTGAAGCAATGGTCCTGGGGTGATTATCATACATTTAAAATGCGGTTTTGTTGAGACCTCGGCTTAACCGCTAATTATCAATCTTGATAATTAATTTATTGTTCGAATAACCGAGTGTGAACCTCGTTTGATATCCTAGATACGTAAATGATGCGTCGTAGCATATTTTATATCGACTAGGTCGATCTCGATTGTCGTTATCGCACCGTGATGTGTCATTTTGGACATTTTCTTTTGAAACGTAATTTACTTACGTATTACTTTATTTCCTTTATTCCTTATGGGTTTGATATGTTAATTGGCGTAACTATAATATAGACGAAGTATAACCAACGATGCGTACATCGTAGCGACGAATCACATGTGTATGTTATAAAACATGGTTGAGGCGTGTTGCCATTAAATCGTTGTTTACTATTCTACTTGAATTTTAAAGATGTGTTTTAAAATAGACTAGCGTTGTGATCAATCGCGATAACTTGAAATTTGGTTGGTTTTGTGTTAATTTTGTGGAGTACGATTTCGAGACTCATCCGAGGCCGATAACAACACTTAGTTGACATACGTATTCTCGCTTCGTTTACTTCATTTTGTTTTGTTGTTTCATTATTTTGAATTCGATATTATACATGACGAGGTCCGGCATTTGTGTGAGTTAAGTAAGTATCGAATTTTGTTGATTGAATGGTTTAAACATAAAGTGTTTTACATATTTAATACTTGGCGGATGAAACTTTTGGATAAAAATGACTTATGATGTGTTTTGTAACCAATAAAATAAGTGTAGAGAAGAAATGGACAAGTGAAATTATTTTTCTTTTAACTTTGGTTGGTATATCTTAATAAGTAATCTATATTACTTGTAAAATCCTTGTTTTCATACATTAATGATTTGATACTAGAAGCTTGTGATGAATTTGTTAAGAATTTGTTTAATTTAATTTGAAAAAGGAGTTTATAATAAAATTTGCGATATGACTATTGAGTATATGTAGCTTCGGATTTGGTATGAATTAATTTTTGGGTCAATATAGTAAACTTTTGACGTATCTTGTAATATAAAACATGAGTAGAAGATGTGGACATGTGTTTTGGAGCTAGAGATTCTGTAAAAATTGTTTTTACTTTAAACATAAGGTTATGTTTACGTATGTATTGGTATAAACTAGAACACGTTACTTGTTGTATTGAATAAACTGGGTTAAAAATCGGAATGTACACTTTAAGTGAGAAATTATAATGCTTGAAATGAATTATAAAATCTTGATGGAACGTCATTTGAAATAATTTGTTTGTCTAATTGTCGTTATAGAGAATCAATATGTGTAATTTGATGATGCTTGTTTAAAATCATTTGAAAAATCTTTCATTTTATTCCGTTGTGAGATGTGTTAATTTCAAAATTGTTTGATAACGAGCTAAAGATTAAAGGTTGAATTTTATATATTTTGGAAATAATTAAAATAAGCATTTTGATCACCTACTTCATTATTATATTATCATATTATTATCATTAACTTTTGAGATTCAAGTCTTGACTAAAATCAGTAATTTATCCGAGATAATACTACGTGAAACGTCTTTGACGCCTGACTCGAGCCGCGTGAATAAAATATAGCAAATCAATTGTAAGGAAGACATGTGTGTAATAAAGGTCAAAAGTTGATTTTAAGAGTTAATTGGACTAGATTGAATTATTTTGGATATTTGTATATACGTAATAAGATATGTCGTAATAACGTAAAACTTGGAAAATTCTTACTGTATACGTTTTGGTACTTAAAATATGAAGATTAACGAGATTTTGACACGAGTATGGGGATTTTCAAACCTAATGATTTGTCGATTATGATAACCGAGTCACCGCATCTACTAATGTTAGTACTTTCCTCTTGAGATTGTAACTTTTCAGAAATGAAAACGTTGTAAAGATTGAAAAATGAAAGGTATAAATTCTTTAATGGTGTAACACAAATTAAAAATGTGTAAATGTTCGGTTTTACAATGTACAAGGTAACACTAATTATTATACGCAACTGGATTATTCAACACACGCCTACTGGTATATTATTTAATAAAGATGTATATATAATGTTTTGAGTCACGATGGTTCGATCGTACGACATCCCTTCTTTGATTTTGTGAGTATGTATCCAAACATGAGTCGTCATGTGATTGTTCATTTTAATATTGTCTATGGTATGAAACCAATATTATTATATTTATTTTAAAGCTACCATTTCGCTAGTACTTGATGATGAGGGTATGTTACCCGGTATATTTTGTCCTGTTCATGGATGTTGTGACTTTTCTCCTTTCGGTTAATGGAACCTAAAATTCTGTATTTACTTGAATGATGCTATAAATCTTCATTAAATTGGTTATTTATTTATATTGAACAAAAGCGAGGGGGCGAAGCCGCTTTACCAAATTGTAGAGGTGAAAGAACTCGATCTTCCTGGTGAAATTGTTTCTATACGACCGAGTGATTATTCTTCTCTCCCCGTATACCCTTGGTGGAATGTGGGTGCAACTTGAGACGAGGGGAATTATGATCGTTGTTTTATTTTTGACGTTTGTGCTGATATTCGATTTTTACTCCATGTATTCGTAGATCGCTGTTGTTATCTCGAGACTTTTGTCATATATTTGAAGTATTTTCGTTTCTGATGTAATTAATTTTAGCTGGCAATTATATTGCTCGTTTACCTTGTTCGGTCTCATTTTTTTTATTTTTATTATTCATTATGCTTGCAATGGTCTTTAATCTTGAACCACCTTACCGCTATTTTGTGAATAATCTATTTGAAAATATGTATGTGTGTGGTGTCCATTTATTTACTTAATTATTTATTTATTCCTCACAAAAAGGCAAAGTAAACGTATGATTTCAAAATGGATGAAAAATGTTTGATGTGTTTCTTAAAACGATGATAGCAATATTTTCCCATTTCAAATTTCATTTCAGATGATTTAATTATTTTGAAGACTAGGTCGAAAACTTCCATAGTCGTGTTTGGTATGTAATAATAATTTTTGTGTCGTCACTCGATCCTCAATTATGCACAGCTTAGCTAACTATGCATAATTCGGGAAGAGTCCTGTTTTGTTGGTTGTTGTTGCTTGATCCTCAAGTATGCATGATCTGGCTAATTATGCATAGTTTAGGAAGGGCACTATCGTGTCAAACAAATTGGTCATCTTGAAACTTGTAGTGTTTTGATAAATGTTTGGATGAGAACGTTTCTTTTTAAAATGGTGGATCATTTTTGCAAGTAGTCGTAATTTCTTTGATTCTTAAAGACAATTTTTGAATTTTCTTGTGTTCCTTGAAATCTTTTCTTTTTGTTTGGCGTTGACTTAGTAAGTCACTGTGACCAAGTAATTTTGGAAATGTGTTGTGTGTAATGTGTGAAATTTATCGGAATCACGAGGGTGTTGATGAAATACCAAAGGGGCTCGTACCGACACTGAGAAGAAATTTTAAACAAGAATAGAAGACTGCCGAAGTAGAGGAACTCCGAGTTCGAATAACTCCGAGGGAAATAAAGAAGACTTCTCCTACATCAAACATATCGTACCTTATTTATTTTCTTTTCTCGTTCTTTTGGTATGTTTAATGTCACGCGATAAACTGTTGAAGTTTACCAACTGCGCATCAGTAATTGGAAGACAATTCCATTGTCGTTTTCGTTTATTTAAGTGAGGAATCCTCTTTGCTTGACTCAACCATCCTTGATTATCGATGGTTAAACTATAGATATCCATAGTTGATGTTTTGTGGTAAACCCTTGCCTTTTATGTGTTTATGTTGTATGTGACTTAGTCGAGTGATCGAAAGTTGTGAGAACTTGAGACGACATTGTCCAATGGCGTCCGATCATGGAGAACATGTGCCACGTAATATTTTTTTTATATATTTAATTGTGAACGATGATGCTTGTTGAGGTTTTGGCCACGTTTGGGACGGAAGTAAGATGGTGTTCTTGTAATATCTTTTGGGTATGGATCCGTGTGTGAGCACCCTGCGATGACATATGTATGTATTTTATTTCTTTTTGGATATGCATCCATAGCTAGCAAGCTCGTGAATCTTCGTAATATTGCAATTTTCTTTTGACTGAACTCATCCGAGAAATATGTCGAATATTCTTATGTTATCATGGCTTGGCCGATTAACAAGCATGGGTTAACTTGATTGAGCGGATTGACTTGGCATGGTTTGGCTATGTTGCAAACATGTCGTAATGTGATTGTACGTGTTTTATAATGGCTTTTGTGTTTGATTGGTTTGTGATGTCTTCGAGAGAGTTATGTATACGTCGAATGATTTCCGTATCGATGAATTCGTTTTTGACGAACTAGGTTTGTATGTACATAATATTGCGAATAAGGCGATTTTGTACGACTAGTATTGATTACTTCATCTTTTATATTTTGAACGTTTTTCGATGGGGTTAGGTGCGATCCGTGTGATTTTCTTTATGATTAATTGTTTTTATGAGACGATGAACCAAGTGAAAGGACGATTCGAAAGTTGGAAGACGTGCTCCGAGCGTATGTGTTTGATTTTGGTGGAAGTTGAGATCGTGGAAGGGCGTGATTCGTTTTGGAGAATAAGAAAGGTGGGTCCAAAGGTATGTTGGACCAGTTGCCTACTAGTTGGAACTGCTGGATGAACTCCGTAGAAATGACAATACTCTTCATGTGTCGAATTTGAAGGATTATGGGATGAAAAGGTAGATCACCAGTTGGATAGAATGAAGTAGGAAAAAGTCAGTTGAATGGACTTGAAATGATTCGAGAGGCTACGGAAGAGATGGTGTAGATTAAGAATCACTTGCTAACCGCGAGAAGCTTTGAAAAGAGACGTGTTGATAACCGTAGGAAGAATTTGGGAAATTGAAGTGGAGATCATGGATCGAGATGGTAAGAGACTGAAGCAAGGTGTAATACCCATGGTGAAAATGTGATAGAACCCGAAACGTGAACCGGAGCTCGGAACAGAACATGAAGACCTCTTTAGGAAGAAGTACCTTTACCTTCCTAGTAGTACAAAATGCGAGTACAAGAACCGGAGAGCGCCGGGACGTCGCTCCCTTAAGGAGGGGAGGATGTAACACCCGTGAAAGTGCCGTAAGATGCTAAGTTATTGTCTTAACAGTTGTTCAGTATGAGCATCTCTCTTAAGTTGTGGCTCACTTGTGGATGTGATATCCCGAGCCCAACGTCATTTATTTAATCCTATTTTACGTATTTTTTTTGAAATTTTTAAGAAATTTCGTTTGTTATATATTTGACGGTTTAAGTTGAAACCAACGTTTACGGTCGTAATTTAACGTTTGACGATTTAAGAAGAACCGATAACGACTACGATACCGACGGATGCCCAAAAATTTACCTTTTATTATCGATTGATCGATATTTGAGTTTTTCGAGATTTTATTTTTATTACGTGTTAAGTCGAGTCGGAACCATGTGTATATTCGTTTTGTGTGCGTTTGAACCATTTAAAAGTATTTTCGAGTGTTCGGGACAACCCCCGACTTCCGTAAAGCTTTAAGTCGATTAATAAGTCGTTTCCCGCAAATAATGGAGTCGTTTACAAGTGAGGCCAAAAGATAACAAAAAGTACCACTTTGGTCCCTCCATACTTTTACAAAATATACAAACAATAAAACACACACACAAACACACCCTCAAAGATCAAAATCTCTTCCCCCTCCCTCTTTGAAACCCACGGCTAAACACACCACCACCACCACATCCATTTTTTTTGGGTTTTGCTAAAATCTAATCAAAGACCACCTTCTATTTCTTCATTGTAAGTCTTTTAATCCATTAAATTCAAACATGCAACAACTTAATTTTTTTTCCAAAAATTAAATCTTATGAACAAGTGGGTTTTGATTAAATTTTCTTGAATAAATATTTAATTAAGGTGTTTATAAACATGGGGAAACAATTAAATTAGCTAGAATCAAAGTTTTATTGGTGTTCTTGTTCATGAAACCCACGGCCCAAAAGGGGGTGTTTGGTTTCTTTGATTTCAATCTTAATTGGTTATGGGTTTATGTTTATAGTCATGTTTATGTAGTTTTTGAATGGGTTAATCGAATTGCATGTTGTTTTCATCAAATGGGTTTTTGATTAAGATGTTCATACAAGTGATTAAGGGTAGTTAGGTTGTGTTAGATTGACTTAATGATGTTGGTATAGGATTAGGAAGTGATGAGAAGTGTTGGAATGATGATTGTTAAGGTTTTGAAAGGGGTGTTTTTAGGACAGCAGGTCTAGAGGGTGTTTTCGTGGTTTTAAGTCTAAGTCCAGGTTGAGATGGTAGGATGTAGTTGTAGTGGTCGTCGAGACGCTCGTTTCGGTATAAGTTAGAGCTTCTAACTCAAAACGAGTCAAAAGTTATGATATTTTAAAGTTTGAGGCGTACCGGGTGATGAAAAATCACAAGTTACGGGTTTTTGTCAAATTATAGGTCGAATGTCTAGGATAGTAACTAGAGTTCTAAAAATGTTTGGAAGTTGTTCTTTGGTCCTAGACCTGTACAAAAGAGTGTATTTTCAAGTTTAGGAGTTGGTGTTTCAAGTTGAGTTGACTAAATAAGTCAAAGTCGAGTTGCACTTGGAAGGTGCAAATCTGTCCGAAATTTTAAGGTATAGAGATATGTCGAGCAATGGGTCTTGGAAGTGAAAACTTTTTATGAAATTTGTTGTGTGGTTTCTACAGATTATAAGTGATTTTTACAAATTTTCTCAGATTTTTAGGAGTGGTCTAAGTGGGGTAAAACAGCCCGTACATTCGGTATGTACCGGCAGAGTCGTAAAATGCGCGATAATTCTAATAAAGTATAAAATGGTTCGTGTCTAGTAAATATCACTTGTATGGATTTTTGGCGTGAGTTTATGTGAACCTTGAGTGTTCTTAATTGTGTACATACAGTACTTGAAGGTACTTGAATGTGTTGATTCATTACGTGTTTATTCGTTAGGTGTTGTATTTGATTTCCCGGGGCATCCTCATCGTCGGTGATCGATTTCGTTTACGCCGTAGTTACTAATACTACTACTACTACGCAAGGTGAGTCTATAGCCTCGCTCTTTACTTATTTCAAATGATTTTACCCGCGAGGGGGATACATGCTAATTTAAATGAAAATGAACATAAGTCTTGATTGATTGTTGGACCCGAATGTTGCCTCGAAATTGTGTTGAGTACCTAGTTGCAAAAGTCCCTAAATTCATGAACTATTAACTATTGTCCTGCCCTCGAGAAGGGGGAAATAGCCGCTTATACAATTTGTAGTACTACGGGGCTAACGACCCAATGCTAGCCGAGAAGCTGTACGTTGAGTAAGTTCTGCGGTAGATTATCTTGTATGAGAGATAAGGTATAATTGCAACTGATGCCTTTAGAAGGGGCACTGGTTTCATCTGAATCACGCCGGTAATTATTACGCGGGTGATTGAGTTAACGGATTAGTGTCATGAGCTTAAACACAATTGTCATATCCTTGAATAATAGATTGTGTGGCCACAATGCTATTGAATGATCATGATTGGTTTTTAACACTTATGTTCAACTGATGTTTTGATAAACCTATAGATTCGCTCAACCTTTGTGTTGACGATTTTAAGCATGTGTTTCAGGTAATCAAGGTTGATAGCAGTGGAGCATGCGAGGATGGAAGTTGTTGTGGCTTGGCGGTCTACTTGTTTCCTCCCTTTTTGCATTTAAAACTCTTTTATATTATGTCATGAGAATGAAAATGTACTTTTGGGTTGAGATTCAGTGGGGACCTAAACGCAAACTCTGTTTTATATTTCTTTTGGGATTTGGAAAACTGTAGACTTGATGTTTTTAATAATGTTTGAACTTTTACGTCTCTTTGAGTCGTTTAATATAGCTTATGTGTGATGATAACTACGTAGCACCCAATGTTGTAGTTCCGCTGCGCATACCATTTGTGGGGGTGTTACATCATTTGTGTTAAAACCTAGACCAAGTCTTTCCTTAGACTGAACTTGTTTGTTTAACATATCATCAAGAGCACTAGTACCTTTCATGAACTTTTCCAATTTAATGGAGGTGCTCTTGAGATCTTCATTCTCTAATCTAAGTTTCTCACAACTTAAGCAACCTAAATCAACCTCTTTGTTTTTATCAAGTTTAGCCAATTTCTCCCTAAGTTCATTGATCTCATTTTCAAGCTTAGTTTTGGTTGATTTTAAGGTTTTACTCTTTTCTATGAATTTAAGACTAAGTTTGTGTAAGCTATCATATTTGCCTTCAAATTCAATATCATCTAAAGTGGAACTATCATTGCTATAATATTCGGTTTCGGAATGTACCTCTTTAGAAGTGTGAGCCATAAGACATTTCTCCTCTTTGGGGTTGTCATCATCATGTTCACCGCTATCGCTCCAAGCGCCACTAACGAATGCCGTGTGGTTCTTATCACGAGTGGGCTTTGGACAATCACCAATGAAGTGATTTGGATCACCACATCTAAAGCAATTCCTATCACCTTTTTCGTTCTTGACAAACCGATTCTTTGACAATGGTTTCTTGTCATAGTTGGGTTGCCTAACGTGTTGACCTCGTCTCTTGAAGAACTTCTTGAAATCTCTCACCGCCAATGCATACTCCTCGTCATCGCTTTCTGAGGAACTATCATGGTCACTTTGTGCCTTCTTGGCTTTAAGTGCAAGAGATTTCCTTTCACTCTTGGTTTTCACTAATTCCGAGTCCTTCAAAATTATCATCTCATGAACCTTCAAGTTTCCTATGAGTTCATCGAGTGATAAAGTTGAGAGATCTTTCGACTCTTCAATCGCCGTGACTTTTGCTCTCCACTTTGGATGTAAGGCCCTTAGAAACTTCCTAACATTGTTCTTGCTAGAAAAACCTTCATCAAGTGCTTTTAGACTAGTAATAATGGTGTTAAACCTAGCAAATGCACTATCAATAGTTTCATCTTCTAAGATGACAAATTGTTCATATTGTTGGACAAGAAGATCGATTTTGCTTTCTTTGACTTGGCTATTACCTTGGTGGGTTACTAAAAGAGTGTTCCAAATATCTATAGCGGTTTCACACATAAAAATTCTTTCATACTCTTTCTTAGGCAAAGCATTATAAATCACCATTTTAGCCTCATTATTTTTTGAAAGTTTCTTTTTAGTATCGTCATTAGCTTTGTCAAAAGTGACCAATCCTTTTGTTTTAGAAACTTCATTAAATTGAAAGGGTAAAAAATCACCATTGGTAATAACATGCCAAAGATCTAAATCTTTTGATTTCACATAAGTTTCAAATCTATTTTTCCAATAAATAAAACTATCGGTTTCAAAAAGTGGTGGTCTTTGCATAGATTGCCCTTCTAGGTACTTGTTGGAATCCATAGATCGATTCAAGTTTTAACACATGTATATGCAAAAAGTAATAATGAATGTAAAGAGTTAAGGGTAAAGAAAGATCAAACCGAACACCAAGGATTTATAGTGGTTCGGAAACGAAGCTCACTCCTCGTTCCTACTCCACTCCTCGAGTACTCCTTACTCGAGAGTTCACTACACAACAAGCTCCTTATGGTGGAGAAAACCGTACACGTCATTTAACCAATTTCCGACTCTAAGCTAAAAGTCAAGCCCTAATCGTAGCTAGGACCAATCTACACAACTATACATAGTACATACACAACTTCTAAATAGACACAACTACTTAGATCTTCACAACTATGACACAACTACAAGTGTATAAAATTAGATCTTCAATGGATCTTTGGTGGTGGACTAAACACTTCACTAGGATAGTGTTCTTCTCTTTGCACTTAGAGAGGAAGGGATGGAAGAACAAGATTCACTTCTTAAACAAGTAATAATCAAACAAATGATCAAAGATTTGAGTGATTAAAGAAGGGGTTTGAATCTGGAAATAAATGTGCAAAAGAGGTGAGGTGAAAAGCTGAGAATGGTCCACTATTTATAGGACAAAGGAGCCAACGGCTATATCTGCCCGCGGTACCTTATCTTAGCCCGCGGTACCTTATCGATAAGGTACCGCCTAGGCGCTAAGGTACCGCCGGACTAGAATCCGCTTCTTTTTGTCCTTTAGTGGTGGAAGTCTTATCTGGATATAAAAAATATCCTGAAAGGATATTCTTAACCAAACAAGAATATGCCATTTTCAAATTTCAAATAATTAATTTAATAAAACATTTTCTTAAAAATAAAGTTTAATAAAAAAACTTGTCACACTTAATAAAAAGTGAGTTTTAAGAAAAGATTAAATCACTTGATCACTTGATTAAGGTTAGTACTTGTTTATCCATACCTTAAGTGAAAATGGGTAAAATGAAAAATACTTGAACTCAAGAATTCGTTTTTCGTTGTTTTCGTAAATGCTTGTTTTTACATATTGTCGTAATCAAAACTAAGCGAGACCGAAAAATACAAGTAACGTTTTTAGTCATTATTGCATTAACAATGTCGTTTAGGAGACGCTTAAACTTTGCGGATGAAAAGAATCGACTAATAAAAGCTTTTCTTAATTCGTCCCACGAAGTAATTGTTCCTTCGTCAAGTTCATTCAACCAAGACTTAGCTTCTCCGGTTAATGAGAATGGAAATATCCTCAAGTTAATTGCTTCCTCTTGATTTTCACCATATTGGAAAAGGGTACTAATCTCAAGAAAATCGAGAACATGTCGGTGAGGATCGAATAGGACTTGTCCATCAAATTGGTTCTCCCGAATCATTTTCATGTGGTTACTTTTGATAGTTGATAACAGGTTTTTCATTGGGTTCAATTTATGTCTCTCAGTCCTCTCGAATTGATCTCGGCTTTAAGTGGAATGATTGTTCTTGGTTACTAAAAAGGGGGTTGGTTTTCTAATCTACTAAGGGTTTAGATGCACTAAGATGTAAACTTAAACTAAAAGCAATTAATTTAATAGCAATTAATAAAACTTGAATTAAAATTTAAGTATAAAAAAAACAGTAAATATCACTTAAAAATGCTCAAAAGAAAATTGATTCGAAAGTTTCTACTTTACCTTGATCCGGAACTTCGTTCGGAACTTTCGTTCGGAACTTTTCGTTCGGAACTTTTCGTTCGGAACTTTTCGTTCGGAACTTTCGTTCGGAACTTTCGTTCGGAACTTTTCGTTCGGAACTTTCGTTCGGAACTTTTCGTTCGGAACTTTTCGTTCGGAACTTTTCGTTCGGAACTTTTCGTTCGGAACTTTTCGTTCGGAACTTTTCGTTCGGAACTTTTCGTTCGGAACTTTTCGTTCGGAACTTTTCGTTCGGAACTTGGAAAAACTCAAGAACAGTAGGATATAGAAAAACAGGGGAACACGATTCCAAGCCAAAATCCACCAAGTTTTTAACCAAATCTTAAATTAAGCTAATCACAAAGCATCTACTAATCATAAACTACAAATCCCATCAACAAAAACACAAAACCCAACAACTTTTAAAGATCAAAACTCAATAAAATAAGAACTTGAAAACTTGAATAAAAAGATGATGATGAACAAGATGAAATGGAAAGATTAAACAAGAACTTGTATTGATGATTACTGTTTTAACAATCACAAAACAAAGATGAAAATTACAAGATTAAAAATCAAAGATCAAGATCACCAAACACCCTAGTGGTGTTGGTGATGATACGAACTAAAAGGGAGAAAAAAGGGGAGAGAAGAAAAACTAAAACTAACTGGCACTATTGTGTGAGGTGTGGGCTTTATATAGCCTTGTCTTTTGGTTGGTGAGTGGGCTTTCTCCCGTTCTTCTTGTCTTCTCGTCTTTTCAGAAAAGTTGACGTTTTCGATTCTGATTCGGGATTTGTCGTCGATTAAATTCAACTCGTCTTTTAATTTCTTCGTTTAATAGACTTGAGTTTCTTCGACTTATATAAATCTTCCATCTTTGGTCCTTTTCTTCGATAAATCTTCGAATCGGCCCAGTGACTTCAAATCTTTTGCATCTCTTGGACAATAGACTTTATCTTGAGTCCTTTTCTTCAGTAAAACCCGTGCAATCCCATGTTTTCTTCAATAATCATCCGGTTGGCTCTGAAAACACAATAAACACAAAAACCACGCATAATTCCAAACAAATGATATTAAATACGTGTTTTGGTCTCGTTTTACTCAGAATTAAGTGGTAAAAGGATGGGTGTTTACACACCTATCAAATCCCCTACACTTAACCATTGCCATGCCCTCGTGCAATGCTTAGTGATAAAGCAATTTTACACTTTTCTCATAATTAATCAACCTTGGCCTTATTGAAATACTACTAAACAAAAATTAAAATACTAATAGAAATTAAAACTTTAAAGTAAACAAAAGGATGGAAATAACTTGCAAAGAAATCAAGGACTTACATTAGGGCTTCGGTGCTGCGAAGATTTATCACCCTCAAGTTTCACGTTCCCCAAACTAAGCTTAAAAACGAGATCATTGTTATTATAAGTTAGCAATTCAAACACTTACACACATGGCTTAATTAAATGCTTAAACTCCCTTATTCCTAGGTGTATCTCTTATATTTTATTTTTGTCTTAGAATGATCATGAAGATGCATTTTTGGGACTTATTTCGATAGTTTAATTAGGATGAAAGCAAAGTAGGACGATTTGATCAATAGTTAGCTAAAGGACAAAATCTCTTAAAACTGCTTCTCGGGATATCAAAAAGATCATATCTTGGCATAACTCGGTTCACGATTTGAGACCTTTCTCGGGCCGATATTTGGCATGTACTTCACACTTCATATCTTGAGAGACGTGCTTGAGATAATGGTCTTCTCATCGTTCATAGAGTTTCTTCTCTTGGAGACTTTTGAGGGGTACTCCAACTTTGTTGACCACGACTTCATGATTATTTCTTCAATCTCTATTTGGGATTTTGAGATACAACGATCCGCCTCCTTTTCGGACTTGGATCTATTTATCCTCATACCTTGTTAGGGTCTTTTCGGATAGACTTCTCCATGATCTTTACGGGAGTTGATTGCTTTTCGTCGTGAGTCTTGATCCTTCATATTGACTTTGGGAATAATGCTTTTCACATCACCTTGGATCTTTAGCAATAAAATGGAATCCTCATGCCTTGTTAGGGCCTTTTCGGACTCGCCAATCTTCGCGCCCCGCTTCATAAGTTATGCCTTGGCTATGAACTCTTATCATTACCGAGCAACTTTTAAACGATCTTGGGCTAGAAGCTAAGTAAATTTTCAAATCGTACGACCTTACTTATTGCAGATAAATTATTAGCAAGTGATGGGAGAATAGGCAAATAATTACACCAAGTGAGCTTGTGCAAGAATACCGACTTATAATTGACTCTATCATTTCTCGTCCTCCACAATTTAAAATCTCAAGTAATGAGACTCGTGGACACTTAGCCTAATAAACCAATTAAGGTCTACATGGTTAAGGATACTAGCTAGAATAAACTTGGATAAGTCTATTCGGGTTGAGTCAAAATAAACGCAACGGGCCTAATATGTCAAAGACTTCTAAACTAGCTACACCACTTTATTAATAATTTGACTTTATTGCGGGATATATACATATGAAAGCAACGATAAAAATTTAAAAATTACGACTAAATGGCCAAAGTTAATAAAAAATTTGAAAAATGTTGAAAAAGATGATTTTCCGGTTAAATGAAGGCATTTTCATGGAAAAGTCCACTTAAAACTTCGATAGAAGTCTCCCCTACACTTAAGATAAACATTGTCCTCAATGTTTAAGCATGTGGGAAAAGTCTCCCCTACACTTATGACATTGTGCACGTTGGTTAATGCAAGTTAAGGAAGAGACGATAAAGTGATCAATTTCAAATGTGAGTATGAAGAAAATTGAATCACGATAGTTGAGAGATAGAACCGGATTTCGGATAACACAGGAGCACGGTTCTTCAAAGATTCCAAGAGTGCACTTATCCCTGTAATCACAGCACCACACAAAAACAAACACGTATAGGCCCCCCTACACTTAGGAGGTTAAAACATAAAAGGATAGATACTCGGGCTGCCTCCCGAGGAGCGCTTGTTTTTGATAACCGAGTCACGAGCCTGACTCGACCCAAAATTAGTTCATGAGGAACGTGGTGAGGGATGGAATCACACCCTGAGAGGTGTCCTCACCAAAGTACAACTTCACTCGTTGGCCATTCACCTTAAAATTAGGTCCATTAGGTTGAGCGAGCTCGAGAGTACCATATGGAAAAATTTGGGCAATGGTGAATGGGCCGGACCAACGAGATTTCAGCTTGCCCGAAAAGATTTTCAACCGAGAGTTAAGAAGTAAGACTTTGTCTCCAACATGGAACTCTCGGTTTTTGATCTTGGAGTCGTGAATGAGCTTAGTTCTTTCCTTATAGATCAAAGATTTTTCATAAGCCTCATTACGGAGTTCATTGAGCTCATT
Source organism: Glebionis coronaria (assembly GCA_025667525.1). Lineage (NCBI taxonomy): Eukaryota > Viridiplantae > Streptophyta > Magnoliopsida > Asterales > Asteraceae > Glebionis > Glebionis coronaria. The sequence continues at coordinate 171,606,325 of CM046879.1, read as the reverse complement.
GAGTTGGATCTTGCGTAGGTCACCGGCTTTGTTAATATCAAAATTAGCCCACTTCAAGGCCCAATAAGCCTTGTGCTCCAACTCAATGGGGAGGTGGCATGCTTTCCCGTACACAAGACGATAAGGCGTACAGCCGATCGGGGTCTTGTAAGCTGTACGGAAAGCCCACAAAGCATCATCAAGTTTATCAGCCCATGAGGCACGATGCTCTCCTACGGTTCTTTCTAGAATTCGCTTAAGTCCTAGGTTGGATATTTCAGCCTGGCCATTAGTTTGTGGGTGGTAGGCTGTGGAAAGACGATGATTTACACCGTACTTATCTATGACTCTTGCGAATTGGTCATTGCAAAAATGAGTCCCACGATCACTAATAATGGCACGAGGCACACCAAATCTAGCGAATAGAGCTTTCAAAAAGTTACAAACCACCCTTGCGTCATTAGTAGGTAAAGCTTTGGCTTCAACCCACTTTGAAACGTAGTCAACGGCTACAAGGATGTATTTGTTTCCTTTAGAAGAAGGGAATGGCCCCATAAAGTCGATACCCCAAACATCAAAGATTTCAGGCATCTCGTCTTTATGTGTGATCGTGCCTTGTTTTTGGCAAACATCACATCGTTTAACCATATCGTGAGCGTCACGATATATGGAGGGCCAATAAAATCCCGAATCAAACACTTTTTTGGCGGTGTAGTTGGGACCAAAGTGACCACCGGTGGGTCCTTTGTGGCAAGCATCAAGGATTTCTGACGCTGCCGGTCCGTCAACTCATCGGCGGATAATCAGGTCGGCACATTGTTTGAATAGGTAAGGGTCGTCCCAAAAGTAAGTCTTAATGTCGGTGAAAAACTTTTTCTTTTGTTGAGACGTCAACCCTTCCTTGAGAATTCCACCCGCCAAGTAGTTTGCAAAGTCTGCAAACTACGGGGTTTCATTAGAATTCGAATTTATAGACATTAAGGTCTCCAAGGGAAAAGAATCATTGATTTCTTTGTTCGGATGATCCCCTTGGTAAGGATCCTCAAGTCTGCTGAGATGATCCGCGGCTAGGTTTTCAGCTCCTTTTTTATCGCGAATTTCGATTTTAAATTCCTGGAGCAGCAAAACCCAGCGAAGAAGTCTTGGTTTGGAATCTTGCTTTGTCAACAAGTACTTCAACGCGGAATGGTTGGTATACACGATAGTGGTGGAAAGGACAAGATAGGGGCGAAATTTTTCAAAGGCATAGACAACAGCTAAAAGCTCTTTTTCGGTTGTCGTATAATGCAATTGTGCCCCTGTCATTGTCTTGCTAGTGTAATGGATCGGTTGGAAGTGTTTATTCACTCTTTGTCCCAGAACCGCTCCAATAGCAAAATCACTTGCATCGCACATCAACTCAAAGGGAAGCTCCCAATTATGGGTAACCAAGACAGGTGCCTTGGTTAGCTTATCCTTCAGCGAGTTGAAGGCTTCGAGACACTCTTTGGAAAAGATAAAAGGAGTATCTTTTTCCAAGAGGTGGGTCATCGGGCGAGCGATTTGAGAAAAATCTTTGATAAATCGACGATAGAAGGCCGCATGACCCAGAAAACTTCTCACACCCTTCACGGTTGAAGGTGGAGGTAACTTGGCAATAACATCGACTTTAGCACGGTCCACTTCAAGACCGGCTTTGGAAATCTTGTGTCCCAGCACGATGCCTTCTTTTACCATGAAATGGCATTTTTCCCAATTTAGAACAAGTCGAGTGTCTTCGCACCGCTTAAGCATACGTTCCAAATTGGCAAGGCAAGAAGAGAAGGAATCCCCGAAGACCGAGAAATCATCCATGAAGACTTCCATGGTTTGTTCAACCATGTCATGGAAGATAGCTAACATGCACCTTTGGAAAGCCCGGGGGCATTGCATAAGCCAAAAGGCATTCTTTTGTAAGCAAATGTGCCATAGGGACAAGTGAATGTAGTCTTCTCTTGATCTTGGGGATCGATGGGTATTTGGAAATAACCCGAGAAACCATCAAGAAAGCAGTAATATTCATTACCCGCTAAACGTTCAAGCATTTGGTCCATAAAAGGTAGAGGGAAATGATCCTTTCTCGTGGCATCATTGAGTTTGCGGTAGTCTATACAAACTCTCCACCCAGTAACGAGACGAGTGGAAATCAACTCGTTGTGTTCATTGGGAACAACGGTTATTCCGCTCTTCTTGGGCACACAATGGATTGGACTAACCCATGGTGAATCCGAAATAGGGTAAATCATACCCGCATCAAGAAGTTTGATAACCTCTGTTTTGATGACGTCATGGATTTTTGGATTCACCCTTCGTTGGCTTTGAATTGTGGGCTTAAAGTCGTCCTCCATGAGAATTTTGTGTGTGCAGAAGTAAGGATCACATCCACGAATATCAGAAATCTTCCAAGCAATAGCCTTCTTATGATCTTTCAACACGGTGATAAGTCGGGCTTTTTCTTCTTCCTTTAGGTCCTTAGCAATGATGACTGGCGACTTCTTCTCTTCTTCAAGGAATACATACTCGAGATGGGGCGGCAACTCCTTAAGTTCTAAATCCGGAGGATTTTCGACGGGAGGCGTATTCGAAGTCGGAGTATCGATAGCAATGACCGTGGGAGATGGAGGAGAAGGATTGTCTTCGTTGAGAAGATTGTCAAAGAAATACATGTCTTCATCCCCATCGGTGGGAGAATCATTAGTAGCTAAATGCACATCTCCCATGGTGTCTTCAAGATTGTTCCAAAACAAATCACTTTCTCCAAATAGAGACAGTGATGAATCAATAGAGGCAACGGTTTCAACATTGGGAAGAGAAGTAGGAATACTTTTACAAGCATCTTTGAAGTGTTCTTCACAAGCCTCATCCAGAACGTCAATACAATTAACACTCTCGTTGGAATAAGGTTGTTTAGACAACTTGCCCATGTTGAAGACGATTTTATCGTCACCCACTCTCATGATAAGCTCACCGGCTTCAACATCGATAAGAGTGCGACCGGTCCTCAGGAATGGACGACCAACAATCAGTGGTACACGAGGGTCCATCTCGTAGTCGACGACGACGAAATGAGCAGGAAAAGTGAATTTGTCGACTCCTACAAAGACGTCTTCGGCTATCCCCACTGGATAAGCAACCGTACGGTTAGCTAATTCCAAAGTCATTTTGGTGGGGACTAGCTCTGGGAGAGATAATTGCTTCCAAACACTTAGAGGCATGAGATTAATACTGGCACCTAGATCGGCTAGGGCCATGCAATTCTCTACTCCCGGGAAATTGCAAGGAATTAAGAAATGACCCAGATCACCAAGCTTGGTTGGCAATTTCCTTAAGAGCACTGCAGAGCAATTCTCATTAAGTTGGGTGTTGGCAATATCGAGGAGCTTTTCCTTTTCGCTCAGAAGATCTTTAAACATTTTTGCGTATTTAGGCATGTGAGCGAGAGCCTCAGCGAAGGAGATGTTGAAATTCAATTGTTTGAACATCTTAAGAAAGTTCGAAACCTGAATATCGTCCTTGCTTTTGAGCTTCTCTTTCCTCAACCTTGAAGGATAAGGTATATTGGATGAAGAGGAAGGCTTTGGAAGAATAGGATCACTCACATCCTTGGGTGGAAGAGGGGTAGAAGGAAGAGGTGGAGAAATTGGGGAAGGAGAAGGATGAGGAATAGGAGCAGGTGACTCGTTCTCCTTAGTCACAACCACCGGTGGAGGTATAGGAAGCTCGGGTTCCTTGGTACCTTTGCCACTTCGAGTAGTGATTGCTTTCATCTCCCCTCTTGGATTTGCAACGGTGTTACTCGGAAGAGTACCCGAAGAAGAGGGTTGATTACCTTGGAAGAAACTAGCCATCATGTTCTTCAAGTCATTAGTTTGGCTATCCAACGTGTTTCTCATGTCGGCTCTCAAATCGTTCCCTTGTTTGACCAGATCTGCTTTCAAGTTGAGCACTTCTCTCTGAAGATTTCCCACTATCACATCGTTAGTCCTCATATAAGTTTCCACTTCTTGGTGAAGAGCGGTGGGTTGGTTGGGAGGAGCATTGTATGCGGGTGGTTGATAAGCAGGTTGCTGGTAGACTTGGTTGGTTCGTTGAGGTGGTTGTTGCTGCTTGTGAGGAGGGATGTAAGGTGTACGAGGTTGTTTTTGTTGTTGAGGAGGGCGGTTGAGGTTTTGTTGTTGGTTTGGGTTGTTTGGGGGAAAACCGGGTGGTGAGAGGTAGTTGTTGGAGCGGTAGCTAAGCAAATTACGGTCACCTTGAGGTCTAGCTTGATAAGAAGGTTGAGGATAGGTGTCATATGCCGCATTCACATTCTCAGCAGGGTAGTCTTGGGTGGCGGTACAAGTGGTGTAAGAGTGAGAACCACCGCATATCTCACAAGGTTGGCTGACAGCGTTAACTTGGGCGTTTTTAGCGTTGCTGCTGTTGGTGTTGTTGACGGTGTGGGTGACAAGCGATTCAAGAAGCGTAGTGATTTTGTCCAATCGCTTGTCGCTATCACTAGTGCTAGCACTAGCGACATTGGTCCGAACACTCTTGGTTTGCACACGAGATTTATTCTCAATGATATCCCAAGCAGCATTGGAAGTCTTAGCCAAAAGATTACCCCCCCCCCGAGGCACTGTTTAGTGAATCTTGGTCACTCATGCTTAAACCATTGTAAAAAGTATTGATTTGATGTACTTTGATAAAACCATGTTGTGGGCATTTTCTTAAAAGATCTTTAAAACGATCCCAAGATTCACTGAACGACTCATCGTACTTTTGTTCAAAATTTATGATTTCATTCCGCAAAGCGGTAGTACGAGAGGGTGGGAAAAAGTAATTGATAAACTTGGTTTCCAAATCCGTCCACGAGAGAATACTCTGTGGCGGTTCCTTAGCAAGCCAATGGCGGGCTTGTCCCTCTAAAGAAAAGGGAAAAAGTTGTAACCTGATAACCTCTTGTGGAACACCATTGAACTTGACCGTGTTAGTGAGTTGCAGGAATCTCTTGATGTGGTCATGTGGATCATCAATGGTACGTCCCAAGAATGGTTGAGCGGAGACCATCTGGATAAAGCCTGATTTTAGCTCAAAGTTGTTAGCGGCAATTGGAGGTATGACAATTGGATCAGTGTTGCCATCTACATGAGCTTGTAGCAGTTCAATCATCGGGCGATTATCCGGAAGGGGCTCATTGTTGTTGTTATTATTCATGTTGTTGAAAGGTGGGTTGTTGTTGTTATTGTTATTGTTTGGAGGTGGTATGTTGTTGTTGTTTTGTACACCGGCCATGTCTAAGTTATCGAGAGGCTCGGGCTCTTGATAAGACGTGGATCGAGTGCGCATACACCTGTAAAAGAACAAACAAAGAAAAACAAAGCAAAAATATTTTTGGTTTTTATGGTTTTTAATTTTTTTGTATTTTTGAAAATTTTATTTTTTAGGATTTTTTGAAATTTTTTATGAAAAAGTAACGTTCACGGGGAACGGATCCCAAAATCCAAGTTCTCACAAAAAACTTTTGATCTTAACGAGAAGAGCCGGCAGCGGCGCCATTTGATAACAGGTTTTTCATTGGGTTCAATTTATGTCTCTCAGTCCTCTCGAATTGATCTCGGCTTTAAGTGGAATGATTGTTCTTGGTTACTAAAAAGGGGGTTGGTTTTCTAATCTACTAAGGGTTTAGATGCACTAAGATGTAAACTTAAACTAAAAGCAATTAATTTAATAGCAATTAATAAAACTTGAATTAAAATTTAAGTATAAAAAAACAGTAAATATCACTTAAAAATGCTCAACAGAAAATTGATTCGGAAGTTTCTACTTTACCTTGATCCGGAACTTCGTTCGGAACTTTCGTTCGGAACTTTCGTTCGGAACTTTTCGTTCGGAACTTTTCGTTCGGAACTTTTCGTTCGGAACTTTCGTTCGGAACTTCCGTTCGGAACTTTTCGTTCGGAACTTTCGTTCGGAACTTTTCGTTCGGAACTTTTCGTTCGGAACTTTTCGTTCGGAACTTTTCGTTCGGAACTTTTCGTTCGGATCTTTTCGTTCGGAACTTGGAAAAACTCAAGAACAATAGGATATAGAAAAACAGGGGAACACGATTCCAAGCCAAAATCCACCAAGTTTTTAACCAAATCTTAAATTAAGCTAATCACAAAGCATCTACTAATCATAAACTACAAATCCCATCAACAAAAACACAAAACCCAACAACTTTTAAAGATCAAAACTCAATAAAATAAGAACTTGAAAACTTGAATAAAAAGATGATGATGAACAAGATGAAATGGAAAGATTACAAGAACTTGTATTGATGATTACTGTTTTAACAATCACAAAACAAAGATGAAAATTACAAGATTAAAAATCAAAGATCAAGATCACCAAACACCCTAGTGGTGTTGGTGATGATACGAACTAAAAGGGAGAAAAAAGGGGAGAGAAGAAAAACTAAAACTAACTGGCACTATTGTGTGAGGTGTGGGCTTTATATAGCCTTGTCTTTTGGTTGGTGAGTGGGCTTTCTCCCGTTCTTCTTGTCTTCTCGTCTTTTCAGAAAAGTTGACGTTTTCGATTCTGATTCGGGATTTGTCGTCGATTAAATTCAACTCGTCTTTTAATTTCTTCGTTTAATAGACTTGAGTTTCTTCGACTTATATAAATCTTCCATCTTTGGTCCTTTTCTTCGATAAATCTTCGAATCGGCCCAGTGACTTCAAATCTTTTGCATCTCTTGGACAATAGACTTTATCTTGAGTCCTTTTCTTCAGTAAAACCCGTGCAATCCCATGTTTTCTTCAATAATCATCCGGTTGGCTCTGAAAACACAATAAACACAAAAACCACGCATAATTCCAAACAAATGATATTAAATACGTGTTTTGGTCTCGTTTTACTCAGAATTAAGTGGTAAAAGGATGGGTGTTTACACACCTATCAATAGTGAAATTGTTCAAAATTGGGATTTGAACAATAGAGGGACTAGGTATTGGAGCAACGATCCTAGTGTTTGACCACATCAGTTGATCATCAGGATCAATGGTAATAATGGTTGAGGAATCGGATTCGGTTTCATAGGTGAGGATTCCTTCGGTATGCAATGGGCTTTCGAATTTCGACTAATGTCGATTATGACAACACGTTGCTCGGTGAATGGTTCGGGTGACTCGATATCAAATATGGTTTTATCGGGTTCACGAGTCTTCTTCTTGAACTTACGTTTAAGTTCATAGAATTTATTAACGAGGAATTTACCTCTAAGATAGATTACACAAAATCGAAATACTTCAAAAAAACTTCTTAACAACTAAAAATAAAAATGAAAAGATAAATAAAATATAAAGAAACTCAAATAAAAATATTTTTGCATTTAAAAAAAAACTAAATAAAACGAACAAAGAAACAATAGAAAAAAATGAAAACGTGAACGATTTATTGTACGAAATCAATCAAACTAGATGGTTCAAATGACTTCGAGTTCTAAACACGGGGTTTGGGAATAAACCGAAGCGAATAAAAATACGAACGAGGCAAAAAAAAGATTACAACGGGGTGCTTGGGTGGTTTATGAATAAAATAGGATAATTGGTTCTAAACTCGAAGAACGGACGTTAAACGAGTTAAAACAAAATTAGGAACGGTTTTGGGTAAGGCTTTGTTAAATAAAAGAAGATAAAAAAAAGTTTTTTTTTTAAGAGTCTGGGAACCTTGTCGGCGCCAGGAAGGGGTTGCCGGACGGCAATCAAGCTTCTGTTGAAGCTTGCCGGCGGCAGGACTGACTTGCCGAACGGCAAGTTGGTTGCTGTTGGAGCTTGTCGGCGGCAGGAGCTCCTTGCCGGACAACAAGGGGGCTTCTGTTGTGCTCTTGCCGGCGGCAGGAGGGTGTTACCGGCGGCAATACTCTCCTGTCAGAAATTATATATATATATATATATATATATATTACTTTTTTATTTTTGGGTTTTGGCAACTAAAAGCTAAGAACACAAAAAAAACTTTTGGAGGGTTGATGAAATAATCACTAAAAAGCGTAATCTAAAAACACTTTTTTTAAACACAATAAGCATGAATTATATGAACGAAACACTAGACGAAACAAAGATTCTAATACACGAAAAACACGAACAACAAATCCCCGGCAATGGCGCCAAAAACTTGATGCGTTCTTTGTGAGTATATACAAGTTTTAAATTTATACACGGATTCCCAAATAAGCTAAGAACACACGGGAAAGTATGACCCTTTCGTTTGTAGCTAGCTTGTTGTGGTAAGCCGAGGTCGTTCACTAGGATTTGGGTGTTTTCGATTGTAAAGAAATCTAAGTAACAATGTAACGCTATTGGTAAAGATGGTTGTCACTCCCAAAATTACCATACAAGTAACAATTAAGCAAACACGCAACAAGTAACAAGTAAATGATTAAGCTAATAAGATGAGAACAATAATATTAAAGACAACACTTGCTTGGATTAGTTAAATACATTTGGATTGTTCATAAGAGGATGGTTTTGATAAATTGATTACAAGTATAGAAGATGATGGTCACAAATTCCAATCTTTGATTTTAAAGTATATAACCAACGCGTATGATCATAACACAATCAAATCAAGCATTAAGACAAATCAACCAATTCAAGACTATGTTTAGTTTAACGATTTTGATTCACGGTCGGTTTCACAAAATCATTAACAATCACACTTAAGTTCCTCTGCATAATCATACCACTAAAGAAATGGTCAATACAATAGATAATCATCCATAGACAAAACGATTATAACTAGTTGGTGAATGATAACCCTTTCGACCTATGAATCATCAACAACTAATCAAGTATGATAAGCAAATGGAATGGAATTTAAGCACAATTGGATTTCAAACATAACATGAAATTGATCAAAACAATGATAAAGCATAAACAATCCTCATGTCACAACATCATGCAAACAAGTGTATATGAAACTACTCCGTAATTATTTCAACAAAACTCATACGAATAATATTCATGACATTCATAATCATTCTTGAAATAATGAAAAAAGTTTACCAAAGTGCTATTACAATAAGTAAATGAAGGAATTAGAGCAATCCTTAGGCCTCCAATTGACTACAGGTTATTTGGTCTTTCGGGTTATGTATTTGAAATTCGTATTTGATATTTGAGGCTGGTTTTGGAGAGGTTTGGTTAAGATTGGTGGTGATTTAGGCTTTAAGAAACACTACCAATGAAAAGGGTAATGATCCCTTAGAGTTTGACAAGGTTATTTTGATGATTGTAGCTCCAAAAATGTCACTTTTTGGCACACCAATATTAATTCCGGGAATTGGGTCTTCACCAAGGTTAGGAGAATTCCCTTGATGAATAATGGAGTTAGTTATGAGATTGATATGTTACAATGACCCTCAAGGGTCTTATTTATAGTGAAATTAAGGCCTTTGTCATCAATGTTTGTCTTGGAGCCAAAGAATAATACTTGGAGCCAAAGGTGTATGCTTGGAGCCAAAGTTGTTCAAGTATGCTCCAAAGAAGCTTGCATGAATGTGGACACAATTTTTTCTAGACAAATGTTGGTGGCAACTTCACTCATGATGGAGGCAAATCAACTCCCATGTGATGGTGGCAACTTCACTCTTGCCAGTGGCAAGTTGGATGTGTGTTGATGGTGGCAACTTTCATGCTGAATATCTTTATTTGCTCCTTGGAAATACTTGTTCTTGCACCTGGAATTAATCTTCAAAGGCTTGTAACTTGTACACGGGTCTTGAAATTGACTAGGATTCTTCGTAATTGTACAAATCTTTACTTTTATGTTGTTTTATACTCCATTCCTGCAATTGGCTACACAAAACCTTGCAAACACAATTGGGCACAAATATGCACAAAAGTATCATAGATATAACCAATATACATGTACAAAAGTACGGATAACACTCCTAAAAACATGTTGGATTTAGGTGTTATCAGAACCCTAATTTTCAACCTAACCTTCAAATGGACTACACTTGTAATAACTAGATGGGATATTCTGTTTTTTCATCACAACCTTCACCATCATTTCAAGAGAAAAACTTTAATGAGCCATACCAAAACCAAGGATTTTCTAATCATGAGGGTTTTCAAAATGATGATAATTTTCAAGGCTATAATCAAGAAACTTTTCATAATCAAGGATTTTCAAATAATGAAGGCTTTCAAAATGATGAAAATTTTCGATGCTATAATCAAGATACTTTTCAAAATCAAGGATAAATGAAGGGAATTTTCAAGGTTATAATCATGAGAACTTTCATAATCAATACTTTTTTCAAACCTATAATTAACCTAATTATGGAAATTCACCTCCACCCTATTCTTCGACTTATTCATGTGAGTTTTGTGGAAAAGAATCCCATTATGGTTATGATTGTCGACCAAGGGATCCGCTGTCTTATGCTCCTAGTGATTTTAATGAGTTTTATTTTGTACTCGATCACGGAGGAAGACACCTGGAATATATTTTAAAGGCTCTTGAGGATGATGTAAGGAACAAGCAATTTAATAACAAGAAAACTGGTGATATGTATAGTGAATCGTTAAACAATTCCTCTCGGTTACTCAAGGAAAATTTAGATGATTTACTCTTTAGATTGATAAAAAGGAAGAATAAGAATATCTTGCTACTCGTGCTCGTATGCCTTATCGATTCTTCTGTGACGATTGTGACGAACCTTCGATTTGTATGACGCTCAATGATAACACACCTTCATTACCTTTACCTTACATGGAACCCAACAACTCTTTAACCATGGGGGACGAGCCTCTTAGCACTAATCCAAACACCGATTCGGATGAATTAACCACTTCTAGTGTTGAGAACCTTACCTTAATCCAAAATGAGCTTGAGGGTGTTTCCAATGAACCATACGACGAGTTTTGTATTGATACCTCTTCTCCTCATGATCACATTCAGATTTCATCACATGATGACATTCATGCTACTACTAGTGATTTTGATCTTGGTGAATTGTTCAAAGAAAGGGATAATGAGATTTAGGAAGAGTTTTTGCAAGACTTTCCACAAATGAAGGATGTTGATTGTGATTCTAGTGAAGCGTCTTATGCTATATCATCCGATGACTTTTTATGTCAAGATGACCTTCCTAATTTGGATGAAGATGTTGTTCCTATAGAAGAAGTGGAAGATGTTCATATTCGTGAGGTTTTATCAAACGTTTATCTTCTTATCTCCTCGATTGAAGCATTGAATGCAAATCATAATGGTGATTCCATAGAAGAAGAACCTTTCATTGATATTTATTCACCGGTTTTTGAGGTTGCACCTATTGATTTTCATGATCATATCATCCCTTTGAGTGATTCTCTCATTATTACACCTTCTTTTCAGCCTTCTATTCCCACCCTTCCACCCTTAAAGTTGGTTATTGATGACGAAGATCCTATACTCTTAAATATTGATCCCTTTTCACCAAAGGCACTTTTAGAACCCAAAACCTTTGAAATGGATTCTCTTATGAATATTGATGCCAGCATAGAGGCTACCCTTGCTAATATTGATATAGAGGTCGATGATAGTGCTTCTAATTGGGAAAATGAGATTCGTCTTAGTGAGAACTTGCTTTTTGGGAACATAGAACCTACACCTCCTCCACAAGACACTATTACTCTTGATCCTCCTTTCACTATGCCTTCTATGGAAGATTACCCACTTTTTAATGATGATGAGGAGCACCACATAGATATACTCGTTATGAATGCTTTAATTCCTACACCCTCATTTTCTCATGATGATTTGATGACTAAGGAGGAATCACATATGGTTGATACGAGCTCATCTTGTTATTTTCCCATGAAGGGAAAGGCTTTTGACCCTGAGATCCGTATGTTTGGGAAGTATTGGCATGCATCTACTCCACTTACGAGTATGATTTCTATTGCTATGGGTTTCTCGTATGAGCTAACTTTGGTGATGCCACTTACTTTGGAGCTGTTCACATGTAGAGATGGAAACTATGTATTTGATCCTGGTGTGATTTCTATATGAGAGCTTTCTATGTTGGACAAACTTGAGACATGTTGGACCGTTCCATTTATCGAGGCGGATATTGTAAATCTTATAGTAAATGGCAACATGCTAAGTTTGAGTGTATCATGTGAGATTAGCTTTAAAGTGGATATCCTTTATTCTCCATGATGGTTTCCCCAAGGGCAACCTAATTCGGGGCCAAGTCGAGCTAGCGACTTAGGGTTAAAAAAATCAAGCATTGAATAACTAGCTAGAAAACGTAGAGTAGATCTTAATAGGTTAGGTTTAATAAAAGGGTGTTATATTAGAGTTGAAGTGGAGGGGTGGCCTTTCTTCGTCTTTTGGTGTTTGCTTCAAGGGTTGCTCTCTCTCATTTTATTTGTGGAGCTTACAGAGGAGGTCCGTGTATCCGGTTCACTTTGATTAGTTTTTGCTATTGTGTTATTCAAAACTTGTGTTTAAAATGAATTCACTTTAGTTGTCTCTTCCTTAGCTCGAGTTAAACAAAGTACACAATGTCATAAGTGTAGGGGAGTTTACTCCAATACTCTTAAACATTAAGGACAATGTTTATCTTAAGTGTAGGGGAGGCTTCTATCGAAGTGACATTGCCTAGACCATTGCCCTTGACTTCATGATAATTGGAAAATTATTTTTTCAAACATTTTTCAAATTTTAAATCTACTTTGGCCAACAAAAAAATGCATTCATAATTTTTGCATTAATCATTTTTCAGTTGCATAACACATTTGCATTGTATAAATTTCTTCTTTTATTTCTCATAAAAAAGGAAAAAAAATATAATAAAGGACATGGTTTAACAAATTTAGACTTCTTTGACATATTAGGCCCGCCATGAATACTTTGACTCAACCCGGGTTTGCTTATCCAAGCTTACTCTAGCTAGTATCCATAACCATGTAAACCTTCATTGGTTTATTAGGCTAAGCATCCACTAGTCTCATTATTTGAGATTTTAAACTGTGGAGAACGAGAAATGATAGAGTTTGAAGTAAGTGTTAAGGGCTAGGTAAACCTCATATTAATTACTTGTGGCTTTTATATCCCCTTTCATAATCTTTACTTTCTTGTCAACGCATGTATATATTGTTAATAAATAATTAAGAACGGTTTTAATCGGTTTGTAGTCTATTATGCATTTTTGACTAATCATCCGTGGTTGGTATAAGTACGTCTTAAGATTCTAAGTTAGAACGTTTTATGTGTACTAGACTTATGTCATGCTTAATACTTAGTGGGTGTTTTTCCTTTTATTCTTTTCAATTTTCTTTGTGGGGAATAAAGAAAAATAAGAGCGGCTTATGAAAAAAATGACTGGCTAGAGAAAAAGAAAAAGAAAAAAAATAAAAAAATTATACAAGACTCCCAAGAAGGGCAGTTAAGTGTTAATTATAGTAGCTATTAAATTCCAATATTATTCTCACAAGGGTTGCGGGGATTTAATAGTTTCTCCAATCCAATATTACCTTGACGGGTTGCGGGATTGAAGATCTAAGGTCTCAAAAAGGCGACGGATATAAATTATTGCGTGAGTTTAATTTTTCTTTTCTTAGCGAGTGTGTAGCTACTTATTAATGCATGACATAAGGATCTTACACATAAGGCGAATGACTTATTATTTTGGGTCAGACTTATATCAATTGTGGGCGGTTTTTCGAGTAATGGATAAGATGGTTACTTAGGATTAAAACTGTGCTTCCTTATTTTCAGATTTTACACTTCTTATATTTCACGCTTTAAATAATGATAAATTTGCCCAAAAGCAATTTGCTCAAATAATAACCGATCTTAGAGGCATAATAAGTAGGGGTATAATAGTAACACAATTAATCTTTATGAATAAGTCGATGCACTTTCACTTATGAATAACAATGATCTTGTTTTTAAGCTTGGTATGGGGAAAGTGAAACTTGAGGATGATAAGTGTTATGGTACCAAAGCCCTAACTAAAGTCAATGATTTCTTTATGAGTTATTTCCATTAAAACCATTTCAAGAAAAATCAAAAATATATAAATAGAATTGCTTTTATTGTATTGCATTGTAAAAATCAAAATCATGCATCATGTAGTATAGTATAGTTTATTAAATCATAAAATGGCCAAGGTGGGTTAATTATGCAAAAAGTGCACTCTAGAGTTTTAAAATACTACATTGCATGAGGCCATGGAAATGGTCAAGTGGAGGGGAGTTGATAAGTGTGAAAACACTCATCAGTTATGACCTAAAAACCACTTAAAACACAGCCAAATACATTATATTTAGCTTTAAAATATTAGAATTACGCGTGTATTTGTGTTTTGTGTGTTTCAGGTAAAAAAGATACATAATGGAGCAAACATGCGTTTTCAAGGGGTTTATCTAAGAAAAGACGAAGAAAATGACGAAAGATGCTTCAAGGACCTTGTTTACCAAACTTTCAAAGATCAAGGGCTTAAGCTGTAATTTTTACAAAGACAAAGGATGAAAAGGAGTTTTGCATAAAAGAACTTTTAGCCCACTATCATGAACCGTTAATTACTTAGTGTAAGCGCGAATGTTATGGATAGATGTATCGGGATTAACCTCCCTATATAATTTGGTTGTGTGGCCAAAGTTAGATACACTTACATTTGATCCTTTACAAATGTTTCGGGATAGGCATTTGCTTGGGCTCTTATTATATCTTGTCAGTTAGGTTAACGCTTTGGTGTCATGAGCTTAGACGTAGGTTGTTAAAATGTACACTTTTGAGTATAATCTTGTATTTGTTATAAGATTATATGCCGGTTGCCTTGAAAATCTTATGGTTCATCACACTATTCAAACTTAAACCAATGAACTCACCAGCCTTTGTGTTGACGCTTTAGCAATGTTTTTCTCAAGTATTAAGACGGAGGAGTGACGTAGTTATGCATGGGAGATTTTTTAATAAAAATGGTCGTGACTAGTGTATGGATGGTTGGATCAATGTTAGAGTCTTTTGAAACAATGTTTTATTATGATCTTGTGTAATTCGCTTCTGAACAAGTTTTATGCTTTTAATTAAACGAAAACGGCTTTTAAATAGTCGTTCTTTGTATCTGTGTCTTGTGATAGTCATGACCATCGCACCCCATTGTGTTGCCTTACTCTGATAAATTGGGGGTGTGACAGCAGGAATTGTGTGTCGCACTTTTTGAAATGTGCGACATACTTTGGTTCGCTACAGGAAGTGCGACGCACTTTTGAGTTGTGCGGAGTACTTTCTGTACTGCAGGAAAAATTTTGTTGGTTGGGGTGGAAAATGGTTCAATTCTTCAAACATTACGAAAATTTTGGTTACAAAACAGGATTATAAGTCCCCGGCAGCGGCGCAAAAAATTTGATGTTCGTTTCGCAAGTTGATAAGTGTGAAAACACTCATCAGTTATGACCTAAAAACCACTTAAAACACAGCCAAATACATTATATCTAACATTAAAATATCATAATTACGCGTGTATTTGTGTTTTGTGTGTTTTAGGTAAAAAAGATACATAATGGAGCAAACATGCGTTTTCAAGGGGTTTACCTGAGAAAAGATGAAGAAAATGACGAAAGATGCTTCAAGGACCTTGTTTACCAAACTTTTAAAGATCAAGGGCTTAAGTTGTAATTTTTACAAAGACAAAGGAAGAAAGGAGTTTTGCTTATAAGAACTTTTAACTATTTTGACTCATTTGACAAGACTAAAGAATTTAGGGACGGAATGTGTAATTTATACTTTTAACTCAACTTTATATAGTCAAAGTCCATGTCTTCTTCGTCAAACGAAGAAAGAGAGAGAAAGGATATATCAGACAATCGGTTTTCATATCTTTCTCACCTTCAAGATTTTCAAAGATGATTTAAGAGGGATAGAGAAGGATTCATAAGAGTAAAGAAGGAAAAATGTTCATCTATTTATCCTCTACAAGATGGTGATATATAATTTGATCAAGACTCAAAGGAGAAGAAATGCCCAAATTCTGGAATGAAGATGGAAGAACCCTAATCTCGTATTTCCACGTGGATGATTATGATTGGTTGGCACACGTCGACAGAACCCCTCACCTCCTCCTCTCAACGTCTATAAATACCAAGACCCATCTCATATCAGTTCGGTTAGACTAGGTGTTAAATTCACACAGTTAGTTAGAACCTTGTGTAGGAGTAGAGTAGTTAAGCTTTTCAGTTTAGATTCCAGTTTGTTAATCTATTTTCAACAAACAAATTCTGTTCCGCTTTCTGTTAAACATGTAATAAAATTCCACCATTAATGAATACTTCTTCATTCTCAAATATCTTTCTCACTATTAGTACATGAGTTCTCTTTCTTTGCAGACGTATGTTTTACTCCCAAGTTCTAGTCTTATTAGTTTTGATGCAAAAGCTTTTACTGATTCAGTGCAGTTAGTTGTAACAAATTTTATTGTTTCACCATTAATGGAGTTTCAAGTTTTTAATCTCTCAATTCTGTTTTTCATACTTTAAAACTTTTCAGTTCGTTAGCCAAATTTACTTTCAGTCAAGTTTCAGTTAAGTTTCTGTTAAAGTTTGTTATAACATCGAAAAAATTAGCTGTTTGAAAGTTAGTAGCTCATAAGCTCTTATTAGAGCTTATGAGAGATTTTTGTAAAAAAAGCTTAGTGAGATTTCAAATGTTACCAGTTAATGCTTTACATTTGCACAAGTTCTAGTATCCATAAGATCATAAGCTCACCAAAGCTTACGAGAAGTTCTGGTTAACTACTTTTAGTGCATAATGTTCATATGAGATTGTAGCATCAATATATTTGTGCAGTTCGTCAAACTAACAGATTATGCAGGCTTCGGATTCAGAGGTTCTGTTTGATTTTGCTTATACAAAAAGCAGATCAACAGACAAGTAGAGTGGAGGAGTGGTTGGTTTTAGCCAGCTCAGCGCTGCACTTCGCCCACAACGGAGGCTTTGATACAACGGTTAAGCACGTTTTGTATTTTCTACAATTTGCTCTCATAGCCTGTGTAGTTAGTTGTAATGTGATCTTGTGTGCAACCTGATTGTTTTAGATGAAGCTTTTATATTCTGTTCGTGTATGCTGTAAGGAATAGGCAGTGGATTAATCTTTACTTGATTTCTAGCATTCCCGTATTATTAGCTAGCTAATTTTGTATTAGGAGTCGCATTTTTAAAGGGTGTTTGGTTGTAAGATTTAGAGTATAGGTGGAATCAAACTTTGATCCAAAAGGATATAGAGTGAATAGCACTTGCAGTTACAGCTTATGGAATTAGTTAGATGAGAAGCTTATAGATAAGCTGATAAGAGTTCTCCCTGGTTTTAGAAAATGTCTAAAAGTTGAGTGTTTTTAGTTAGAATCGAACTTAGATCTAGTTTTAGTACTGAATTTGTGCATTCCTAGGGAATTTAGGTGATTTACGTGCGACATTAGTTCAATAAAGTATACTAAGCTCAGTTTAAGTGTAGAGGTTAGGACGGTGATTACCTTTAGCATAGTAACTGCTGATGATTACATTTCTACAATTCAGTAGCGTTCACAATCCATTTACGAGTGTTACTTGTTATTCTTGCTGGATAAACGGTTACTGTTGAGTTGCACTAGAAAGTTAGTTTAGTTTTTTTTGGCATAAATTCGACTTAACGAGTAGATAAGATAGTGCAAGCTTTAGAGTTCGTTCAGTTTTGTTTGATTTAATCAAGTTGATCAAGTTTAGTTGGTGTACATGTTTAGTCCCTAATTTTGTGTCGTTTTCTTTCAGTCACAGTCTACAGTTAGGCATTTCGTTAGTCTTGTTAGGACTGTAGGTATAAGTTGGATTTGTTAGAATTCAATTGTTGGGATTTTGTTTTTTTGGGCCACTTGTCATGTAGGAATATAGAAGTGCAATTGCTAAGTTTTTTTTATATAAATCTGATTTTTGATTTGATGAAATAGACTTTTAGTTTTTAATAATTTGTACTTGGCATTTTTACTTTGTAGTATAAAACTTGTATTTTTCATTTTTACATTTCGTACATTTAATTGTTGTAATTGCAAAATGTTTTTAGTGTAGTACGTATATGTAGTAGAATAGACATTATTTTTCATTTTTAGGAGTTTTATTTGTCAAAGTAGCTTAAATACCAAATACGTTATTATTCACCAAAAATAATTAAGTCCACTTGAAAAACGTTAAATCAATTCGAATGAGTCCAGAAAAACGAACTAAAAAGACAAATATTACAAGTATTATATTTATATTACAAGGTTTAGACAAAACAAGGGACTAGAATACAAACACAGGCAAGTATACCCTTTCGTTCGTAATATAGCTTGTAGTGGTAAGCCAGGATCGTTCGCTGAGACTTAGTTTCGTTTTGGTAATCAATATAATAATTGAAGAAAGAAATGATTGAAATAAATAACAATAGTAACAAGTATGACTAATATGGGATAGTTCGTATGAGTTTTTGTTGATGATAATAATGACCGAGATATGTTTATATAGGTAAAGAGTGATAATCCTTTTTCGTCAAAATGGCTTTTGCACAATTTACTTTTGGGTGATTCAAGACTTATGTCTATTTAAGCGAATAAGCTCAAAACAAGTTGCCAACGAGTTCAATATTTTATCAAAGTTTCTAAGCGAATCTCTCCTACCAAAGATTCAAAACCATAGACAAGTCTTTAAAAACTTATTTATAACAATTTGCGTTTCTCAACGCCAAACTATCGTAACAAATCAACTCTAGATAAAATATGGTTTATAGAACTAGGTGGTAAAATGGTTCTACAACATTAGCTTGAAATCAATTATAAAGGATCATATCATAGCATCATCACTAATCATAGTCACATACCCATATAGTCATAAATAGCTTAGCCAAACATAGTAATCAAAGTAACAAATGGAAAAGAGTAAGAGAACATCATACTTAGATTGATTGAAGGAATGAGTACACAAGTGTCAGATTGTATCGTTTCTCCAAGAATCAAAGAGTGGAATACTCTTGTTACAAGTATTTCCCAAAAGTGGATAATACTAAAATATCACTAAGAAAGCTAAGAATACTGGGATTTATAGAGTAGTAGTTAAGAGGTGTGTTTAAAATGAGTAGAAGTGGCCTCTATTTATAGTGCTGGCTGAGAGAAAATGTGCGCCGCACTTCTCCGAAAGTGAGCCACACTTTGGAGACAGGAATGTGCGCCGCACTTCTAACATTGTGTGCCGCACTTTTGTGCGTTCTAGAATCTTCTTTCAATAGTTTTGCTTATTTGCACATTAAGGACCCTTCTTTGTATTTCTTCACTTTGCTTCTTCAAACTTTATACTTGCATATAAAACGCAATATATTAAGTGTTAGAAGTATTTAAAGTGATGGTCATATAATATACCGTTGCGAAGCTCGTGGAAAATGCTATTCAACAGTATCGAGAGTTCTATGTCATTATTATGCATGAAACGGGAACTAGTCCCGAACACACAAATGAGGAAGGCCTCCTATTCATGTAAGCCTTAGTATAAAAGGCATAACCATCCTCATTTGTGTGTGTGTCTCTCCCATTGTATCTCTTCTCTTCTTCTTGTTTTAGAGAGAGAAACTCTCCTTAGTTTCTCTCACTAGAATCATCTACCTTGTATCTTTCTAGTTCTTCTTCATCTAATCTAATATTCCATTCATAGTTTTAATCTTGATCTTATTCATCTATATTTCTTATTCTATACGTCGTGTGATTAGTTGTTACAAGTGGTATCATTCGCCAAGGGTTTCGTGGATAGCTCTTTGGTGTTGTCCTTGTTTCTTGTTAATTCCGTGGGTTTTTGATTTTTTTACTAAAGATTCAAAAAAAATTTCGTGTTTTTTTGTTGTTCCAAGTATTCGTGTTGTGGGTATTTTGGTTAGCTCAAAAACACGAATTTGTTGCCTCAAAGTTGCTAATTTGTTGCCTAAAAGTTGCTAAAATCGTTGCCTAAAAAGTTGGAAGAAAGTTCTCTTATTGCGATAGCTACAATTTCGGGAAAGGTAAGTACGGTTTTGATCGCAATAACCCAAGGGTTTTACTTTGCGATCTAAAGATTTCGATACCTATTCCGATCTGGACATTCCGATCGTTCTTTGCGATCTGGGATTCCGACGGTTTTTAAGGAACTTTGAGACGTTACTCTGCCAAATTGATCTTAGCCACATTCCGATCTGAAGATTCCGATCTGAACATTCCGATCTACGCATTCCGACAGGTCATCATTGCGATCTAGGATTCTGATAGTAGGACATTCCGATCGAAGCACATTCCGATCTAGGATTCCGATCTACACATTCCGATCTAGGATTTCGATCTACACATTCCGATCTAGGATTCTGATCTGCACATTCCGATAGAGGGACATTCCGATGGATCATTCCGATCAACATTCCGATGGAAATTTTGTTTGAGTAATTTTTAGACTTAGCCACTATCTAGACTAGTCTCGGAACATAGTTTACACGAAGATTAAAAAAAAAAAAAAAAATTTAATTTTTCCTAGACCAGTTTTAGGCCATTTAAGCTTCAATTTCAAATTTTGGCTATGCGAAAAAATTTTCGACCAAAAATTCAAATTTTCGGACCAAAATTCAAATTTTTAGGCCAAATTTCAAATTTTTTAGGTTTTATTTTTCATTAAAAAATTTTCATTTTTTCAAATTTTTTCCCTACTAGTTATTGGCTATTTCTAACTCAATTTCAAAATTTAGTGTTTCAAAATTTTTTCGGATTACCGTTTTGTCGGACTGAGGAATTTTTTGTCGGGCTGGAAAATTTAGGCAAAGTTTGATTTTGTTGACACCCCAACACACGCTTTCTACGAATTGAGATCCCGTTTATCACACGACTTTTACTATGACTTATCAACAAGACAATGATGCTGCGGATTTTGAGCTTTGTGATAGCCATGTAAGAAAGAAGAGGAATGCTGCCCATCTCCAGTCTCAGCTTCTTATAGCACAAAAGGAAGAAGCAGGATTTCCACTTCTAGGTAAAGAGTTTGATCTCATGGCATCTGCAGCAGCATATGATGAGGAAGAAGAGGTGACTACCGACTCCATCTTGATGGCTAATTCACAGCAACCATCCACATCGGTAGTTAAACCTAACAGAGCTCCTGTGTATGATTCAGACGGTTCTTCTGAGGTACACCCACGTCTCAATGATAATGAGTTATATAATATGTCTAATCAGGAGGAAGAGTATACTGAGTCACTTGAGCCTTCCACTGAGACACACGGGGTTCAAACGAATAATAGCAATATTATTTCTAATGCGCCCAGTGTGGACCTTAGTGGAGATCAAGTAGCGCAACCTACAACCCTTCCTGACGAGACGCATGCGTATTATAAATCATTATTTGATAAGCTTGCCAAGGATGTTGCTCATGCGAATGTGGTTAATAATAAATTTAGAGAAACTAATGCCAAATTGACCACTGAGCTTGCGGGATATAAGGAACGAGAGAAAAGTTTTGAGATTCATCATGCTAAAATCAAGGAACTTGAACAAGCTCATGCTACATCGGTGTATCAAGAAAAATGCACCACTAAGAAATTAAATGCCTTACATTTGAGTAGTGCTAAAAAGATAAGCGAATTGAATGATGAAATCACATCTCTTAATAAACAGCTTTCAACTGAAAAATCTACCATTTTGGAGTTAAAAGAAGAACGAAAAAAGCTGAAACATGATTTCAAAATTCGAGAAGATGGGCTTCTTGAGGATTTTTGCAAAGCTCAGGATAGGATTAGGGAATTAGACAACCTTTTGGTAAAACGTGGCCAAACTATGCAAACAATAAATATGCTCGCACCAAAAGTGAATGAGATAAACTACACTCGATACAAATTGGCCTTAGGTTGTCCCCTTCCTCCTAATCCAGGATACCTTAAGCAAGTTCAGGCCACAAATGAAACCTTATATAATGGTAGTATGCTCTTGTCTGATGAGCATGATCCTCCTAGTGTGCATGATTCTGAGGAAACTACTGAACTTGCTGAAGAAACTCGTTTAAGAATGAAAAAGCTTGATAAAGAAGTGACACCTGTTTACTATCCAAAAGTTAATCCTCCAACGGTTTTTGTTCGATCTAAAACTAGTACCGAATTGCTTTTGCTACCTAGTGAGGAATTGACAGAGGATCCTCCTAAACCGAGTGTTGCACGACGATTTCTTAACGAGCTCAAAGATAATTTTGTCATTCTCAAACGGGTTGTTAACGCCAAAATGACTGGAGGAAACTTTACATCACCCGTTCATGTCGAGTTACAAAAAGTGCTTCATACAGAAATTAATCCGTTTATTAATCAAGTTGATGCGAGGATAGGCAATCTTGAGAACGCTTTTCTAAAAGAACTAGCCAAATTTGTTGAAGACTTCAAATCTTTGGCGAAGGAGGCTGATGAATCTCTTGATAAAATTAAAGTTTTGGAAAGCGACCTTGCATGTCTCTCGAAAGCAAGTGACAGTGGTGATTGTGTTGATAGTAACCCCGTTGCGGTAAACATCTCTGTGTCAGACAATGAAACCCTCCAAAATGAGCTTGATCGTACGAAAGAGAAAATGGAGTCTTATGTCATCAAAAAGGACAACGAATTCACCGATCTTTGGAATAAATATGTCAAAAAATGTGATGAATGTAAGGATGACAAACTCTCGTATGATAAAGCTTACAATGAACTGCAACAAACAATCGAACAGCTACGAGCTCAGTTAGGAGGTGAATGTCGCGACAGTGAGCCTTCAACAAATGTTAATCAAAAAGAGTTCACGATTCTTCAACACCGATATGATTTTCTTCAGAAACATTGTCATTCTCTTGAACTTGCCTTGCAAACCAAAGTTGGAAAAGTTCCTGATGACAATAATTTACAAGTAAAACTCTCTGAATCATTTCGTGAATTGAATGAAAAGAGTAAGGATATTTCTGATCTGAAAGCTCAGTTGCAAGACAAAGACATCGCGATTGCTGAGTTACAGAAACTTGTTGGAAAGATGGGTGGGAAAACTATGGAAGCTAAGGTTGTAAAATCAGTTGTTAGACAACCCAATGCGTACAAAGTACCAAAGCCATCTATCTTAGGAAAACCGCCTTCTAATGTTTCTAGGTTACCTCCTAATACCGATGTGCCATCGACTGTACCAAAACCAGCCATCTCACCCTATGTTCCTCCATTTAGAAAACCCACTCTTGCTAAACACAACTCTGTGAATGCACCCTGCACTACTCCTAAGAGTACTCCCAAGTGTGTGACTCTTACGCCCACAAAGGAATCTAATGGTTCAAATGACGTTGGTCAAACCAAAAACCTAGGGGATGGTAAGCAAAAAGGGAACATTCCGAAAGTAAACCATGTGTATTCAAAACCTAGTAAACCAACAACCACTAGAGTTCAACACACACCTAATGGTAATCAACCAAAACCTAGGACCCCTTCCCAACAACCTAGGAATTGGCAATCACCAATGAGTAGCCGTGTTTCGAACATAGTGCCTGAACGGTCAGCAAACCCTAGGTACACAAGACCTTTCGAGAATCCCAAACTCCCTGTATGCCCCACGTGCAAAAAGGGCATTCACCATGGAAATCATGCTCATTGCATTCTGCAATACCTCTATGAGGTAAACTCTCGTGCTTTCACACAGAGAAAGAATGCAGAATCCCATAAGCCAACAAGGAGATTCCCACCCGTCACAAAGAAAAGCAATGTCAATAACTCCTCAAGGCGGATCAATGCAGGACCTAGTTTCTCTCCAAAGAAGTCTTCCGATGTGCAAGAGAACACTAATCCTAGATCTAGTCTTCAGTGGAAACCCACGGGTAGGATCTTTAAGGAAGTCGGTCTTAAGTGCCCATCAAGAAGAGTGATGACACCTGCTCCAGCACTAATGCGAGTGTCTTGAATGTAGAAAATGCATTTGTTACTCCTAACACTAGTATTTGTGCAAATTCTTCTTCTGTCATTGCAGGTACTTCAGCGGATTCTGAATCCATTTCTTCAAAGGGTTCCAATTCTGTACATTCGACATCACCTTCTTCTGCTGTACAAAGGTCTATTTTGGATTATTTTCGAAAACATTGAAAATCAAAATACAAAAATATAAAACTTATAAAAACAAAATAAAAAAATGTGAAAATTTTTCAAAAATACCAAAAAATATTCTTCTTCGACATGTCTCTCAGCATCGATAATATGGACGCACTTAGAAATGTTGTTCAAAAACGACACGGGTACGTACATAAAGTTCGAATGAGAGTTTAAGTGTTTTTCAAAACATGTCATTTCCTCTTTCTTCAAATGATTTGCAGTTACCTCAGATTGTGACTCGTGCCTCAAATAAAGGAAAGTTGATCACGGATGATAACTTATCCTTAACAACGAGAAATTCATTTTTCTCGGTCATGAGCTTCCGATAAAAACATTCCATGTTTTAAGCTCATGTAAACGACTTACAGTTAAATGTCAGACTGTAACTCGAACTTCAAATAAAGGAGAGTGTATTTTTAAAGATAACTTATCCTAATAACGGGTAGAGCAATCTATCTCGGGTTGAGCTTGTCACAAAACATTCAACGTTTTGAGCTCAACATAATGGCTTATAGTCACATGTCAGACTATAACCCGGTCCCTAAATAAAGGAAAGTCTTTGACTTATCCTCAACAACGAGAAATTCACTTTTCTCGGTCATGAGCTTATATCGAAACATTCAAAGTTTTAAGCTCATGAACACAATTTTTCTCGGACTTTTGAGCACAATTTTTCAAAGTATTTCAAAACAATGTGCTCATATAATCCCCTATTTAAATACAATCTCTTTTCGAGGGGGAGTATAATGTTTTTATATACATTTGTTCCAAAGTTTCATGTCACATTATTCTCTCCATGTTTCATCACTAGTTTCACAAAAATTTCAATTTCATGCAATTTTTGAGGGGGAGAATAGTGATTAAAATGTGTTATCTTGAATAAGATCTTTGATATAAGTGCTTTCTCTTCCTAATATGTGCAAAAATCTCTCTTTTTATGATGCACATATGTAGGGGGAGCGTTTTTGGTGATATAGAAAACTTTCAAGGTGTAAACATTGATTTCATCAACACCTTGACTGCATTTTCAAATGATTTTTCTGGTTACGATATCTATACCCTTCAACACATAAATTCACGATGGTATTGGTGTCAAAAGGTGGTTAGGTATTCGTCCTATGATCCATCCAGAACCGGAGGGATCTTCCCAGGGACAATCCATTAGAACTTAGAAGTCCTTAGGAAAGATGGAGTAGTTGAGTGTACGGGAATAATGCCGACTAATGACTTAAGCTAGCACTGGAACAATCACAACAAGGTGCTAGTTATGACGTCTTGGTAAGCATTGAAGGGGTTGAAGAATGAAAAAGAAATGTAAGGATAAAGGGTGTAAAGAAAGAAGCCCTCCATACAACTTAGGCAGAAACCGGGTCAACACATCTATTATCAGAATCACTTTGATGATTTCTGATACTGAAGACAAAGCATCATGGACCCAGTGATGCAATGCACAACCCTTCCCAGCCTACTCAAGCTTCTCTCAAAAGAAGTTTGTTTTATTGTCACGGAGTTCAACTCATTTCTATCAACTTTCTCACTCCGAGATAGTAGATATTGAATAGGTGGCAGTCTGCTCCAGCCTCCGATCACCAAATAAACGTGCACTTATAGAGTCTAGAGCCAACGAGATTCATCAAAAATCTCATTAGGACACTTATTCCATAGATCAATTGTTGTTCATCATTAGAACACAAGCGATGATTTACAGAGTCCTACGCTCTATCCTTGTGGTATTGCTAGAACATTCAGAGTGATACTCTTTAGTATTCACAGTGATGAATGGAAATCCTTCCAGTGTTAACATCAAACAGCACTGCGGTAGGTCATATGTAAGATTCACTTGAATTAAACATATGTTAACTGGAAAGCAACAGTGGTTTGATTCTTAATTGATTCAAACTCGTTCCAGGTCTCGACGCAATATCTTTATGATCTTGCCAGAACATTCAGAGTAATACTTCTCAGTATTTACAGTGACGAATGGAAATCCTTCCAGTGTCATCATCAAACAGCACTGCGGTAGGTAACTTGTGCGATTCTATATGAATCAAACTTGTGTCAACTGGAAAGCAACGATGGTTTGATTCTTAATTGATTCAGACTTGTTCCAGGAAAGTGAATTGACGACTTAATCAGCAGAATGGAACTGCATGATTCACTCCTTACTTTGAATTATCTTTCGATATATTCAAGTATTGAGAACGGCTACCACAGCTGGAAATCATGTCAAGGAAGTTCTTTGAACTTACCTGATCACAGGTACAGTATTCGTACTGTATAACGGGAAACCGGTGGAATGCAAACGGTGGCGTTATCTCAAGAGTCGCAATTCAAGGCCACATATTCAGGATTATTGAAGAAAGCTCAAGAACATCTTAAGACAAAGACTTACGCTACTCTAATGATCAAGGGAGATTGTTAACAAGCTTTCATGACAACACAAAACATGAGTATGTGGGCAAAGACACAAGAACACAAGCTGGCAAAGTTACAAGATCAAGTCAAGGCAAATATCAAAGATCCAAGATCACAAGTCACGAAAGGATCGATGAAAGAACTCTCAAGACAACGAGCTTCAAAGTCTGCAACAACAAAGAAGTGAAGTCACATAATACATGACCACCACTTAGGGGGAGATTGTTAGAAGTATTTAAAGTGATGGTCAAAGAAGTGAAGTCACATATTATATGACCACCCCTTAGGGGGAGATTGTTAGAAGTATTTAAAGTGATGGTCATATAATATACCGTTGCGAAGCTCGTGGAAAATGCTATTCAACAGTATCGAGAGTTCTATGTCATTATTATGCATGAAACGGGAACTAGTCCCGAACACACAAATGAGGAAGGCCTCCTATTCATGTAAGCCTTAGTATAAAAGGCATAACCATCCTCATTTGTGTGTGTGTCTCTCCCATTGTATCTCTTCTCTTCTTCTTGTTTTAGAGAGAGAAACTCTCCTTAGTTTCTCTCACTAGAATCATCTACCTTGTATCTTTCTAGTTCTTCTTCATCTAATCTAATATTCCATTCATAGTTTTAATCTTGATCTTATTCATCTATATTTCTTATTCTATACGTCGTGTGATTAGTTGTTACATTAAGTATCAAAAGCTCTTATTTATAATACAAAGTGGCATTATAATAACGGGTTGAATATGTATATTTAGGTCGTTATCACACCCACACCTAAAAACAATGATCATTCTAAGTCAAGACCTAGAAGTAAAACACCCACACCTAGAAACAACAATCGTTCTAGATCAAGGTCTAAAACACCTGAGAAGAATGGACACCAATATACTCCAGTTAATTTAAACAATTTTGAACAATAATGTTTTTCTCCATGGGGTATGTGTCCTCCATTCATGCATCTCAACCAAATGCAGGGGATGTTTGGAATTAACAACTTTGGACCCATGAGATATTGGGGACCAAATGTTTGATTGTGTGTGTGTTGTTACCTA
Source organism: Glebionis coronaria (assembly GCA_025667525.1). NCBI lineage: Eukaryota > Viridiplantae > Streptophyta > Magnoliopsida > Asterales > Asteraceae > Glebionis > Glebionis coronaria. The sequence continues at coordinate 171,578,756 of CM046879.1, read as the reverse complement.
TATATGCTTGGGGATTGATTTAGAGCCGGACGAGGCGACGAATGATTAAGAATAGTGGTTGTTCTAAACACATGAAGGGAAATCGAAGTCCGTTCTCTACTTGCAAAGCATATGATGGAGGTAACGTCACTTTCGCTAGTAGCTACTTGGTAACATCATTGGAAAAGGTACAGTTTCTCTTGACTCCATGACCATTGAAACTGTTGAGCATGTAGATAACTTAAGTTTTAATTTACTAAGTATAGGTCCAATTTGTGACAATAAGTGTAGGGGTCATCTTTTCCGAACATGATATAGAAATCATAAAAGATGGAAAGATCATTGGAAAAGGTGTTAGAAAGCATGGGCTTTATGTCATGAAGGTTAGTAGGAAGTCTTAATACAACATATGTATTTCGACTTTAGATGAGAGTTCTACTCTTTGGAATAGGAGATTAGGTCACGCTAATATGCGTTTAATTCCATCTTTGGTCTCTAACGAGTTGGTAAAACATCTCCCTAATATCAAGTATGATAGTCACTTTTGTGATGCTTGCAAAATTGGAAGCAAGTTCACACTAGTCACAAAGTCAAGAATTTGGTTTCGACCTCTCGGTGCCTAGAGCTCCTAGATATGAATCTCTTTGGACCTTCCGCTATACGGAGTTATGGAGGTAACCTTTATACCCTATTAATAGTTGACGACTATTCTAGATTCATCTGGACTAGATTTTTGGCTAATAAGAATGAAGCTTTCGATCATTTTGAAATCTTTAGTCGTAAAAATCCAAAATCAACTAGGATGTCCAATTGTATCTATTAGGACGGATCATGGTATGGATTTTGATAATGAAGTGCAATTCGGTACCTTTAGTGAAACTCGTGGTATTACCTATAACTTCTCGGCTCCTCGCACTCCACAATAAAACGGGGTAGTCAAAAGGAAGAATCGAACTCTCCAAGAGATGAGTAGGACTATGTTAAAACGATCAATCATTACCTCAAAAGTTTTGGTGCAATGTTGTGGATACATCGACCTATATTCTCAACCGAATTCTTATTTGTCCTTTCGTAGGTAAGACCCCTTATGAGATTCTTAAAGGTAAGAAACCCTCATTAGAATACTTTAAGGCGTTTGGAAGCAAGTGATTCATTCTCAAACTAAAGATTACCTTACTAAGTTCGACCTAAAGTGTATACGTCAACTGGTGATATAGAGAGATATAAAGCTAGACTGGTGGCTAAAGGTTTTGGTCAAAGAGAAGGTATTGATTATGAAGAAACTTTAGTCTTGTTGTGAAAATGGTTATTATGAGATGTGTTATCAGTCTAGCTATTTTTAATAGTTTGCCTCTGTATCAACTTGATGTTAAAAATGCTTTTTGTATGGAGATTTACATGAGGATGTTTACATAGACTTGCCTCCATGGTACTATGATAGTTTTGAGACCAAAGTCTGTAAGCTTGTTAAGTCTCTTTATGGACTTAAGCAGGCTCTTAGACAATGGAATGAGAAATTGACTAGTGCATTAGTTTTAAACAAAGCTTAAATGGTTATCCTTTGTATTTTAAAGATATTAATGGTGTGTTCTTGGTGTTATTGGTTTATGTGGATGATATTGTTGTTACTGGTAATAACAAACCCGATATTGATAAGTTTAAAACAGTTTTTATCTAGTAAATTTATAATTAAAGATTTTGGTACTTTAAAATACTTTCTTGGGATTGAAGTTCTTGAAAATAAATCTGGATTATGTCTTTCTCAAAGAAAGTATTCCATGAAGTTTACTTAACGAGTATGGTTTGTTAGGTTGTAAGCCTATTACTACACCTATGCAGCAAAATTTTATCTTGAATCAGGTTGAGACCAAGGATGATAAGAACCTTGTGAATTTGACTTCTTATTAGAAGCTTGCTGGTAAGTTGATTTATCTATTTGTTACTAGACTTGACATTTCTTATGACGTGTATTATTAGTCTCAGCATATGCATTCACTCTTGTAGTCTCATTTTACTGTTGGGTTGAGAGTGTTGAGATATTTGAAACAATGTCCAGGTATTAGCATTTAGTTTTGTTCTGGGAAGAGCTTGAGTCTGCATGCTTTCTCTAATGCAGACTGGGCTAAGTGTTTGTTAACTAGGAAGTCTATTTCTGGATTCAGTGTGTACTTTTGTGGGAACTTGGTTTCTTGGAAAAGTAAGAAACAAGCAACCATCTCAAGGTCCTCAGCTGAAGCTGAGTATAGATGCATGGTATCTACAACTTGTGAGATTTTTTTGATATCTCATCTTCTGAAGGACTTGAGAGTGGAGGGCTTGTTTCCAGTTCCGTTGTATTGTGATAACACTTCTTCTATTTAAATTGTTGTCAATCCTGTGTTTCATCAGAAAACTAAACATTTTAAGATTGATGTGCATTTGATTAGAGAGAAAATGGTTCTGGTGTGATAAGCACTGTAAAAGTAAATTCAGCTAATAATGTGGTTGATATCTTTACTAAGAGTTTGAGTATGGGGACATCATAGACAATTGTGTTCAATGTTGAATATGTCTGATATGTTTCAATTATGATTTTGAGGAGGGGTATTGGAAAGTATGTGCTTAATATTAACGAACTCATACTTAAGGGATTTGTATTGTAAATATTTTTATTAATATTCTTTGGGTTTGTTTTGTATTATTTCTATTTGTGCAGGGTTTAAAGTGTAAATATTAGTTTGATAGCTTCTATATATGGAGCTAGGGTTCATTAAACACACACACAAGATCAATTCTATTAGTCTGGTATTAGTTTGTTTGGTATAATCTTGATCATCTTGATCAAGTAAGTGGTATTAGTTTGTTTGGTATAATCTTGATCATCTTGATCAAGTAAGTCTGGTATTGTTATTGATTCTTGAGGGTTTGTAGTGTTGTTGATTGTAAGTGAGATTTTGTATAGTGATTGTACATTATAGAGGGACAATCCGTATTTCTCTTGTATGTTTGATAAACATACATTTGTGGACTTATCTATATTTTGATTGATTAATAAGAAGTATGTGAAGAGGTTAGTTGAGTGCTTCAATATTGATTTGAGTATAGATTCATTAGTTTTTACAAAATGAGTACTAGTGTTTGAGACCGATGTTACCAACATTTAAGTTATCTCATGAAGATATCCAAGTACTTCTCGGGTTTTATGCCACGAGTCTTTCAAGGTATTCAAGTATTTTGCGATGTTCTGGCAACAAAGAGGGGGGGGGGGTGGGGGGGGGGGGGGATTGTTGTCATAATTTTTGCTTTTGCTGAGGGTGAGTGTTACGTTTCTTGGCCAATTGGTTTTATTTAGGTTTACTCTTGGTTGATTGACCGAGCTTGTTTCCTAGTTGACCATGTCCATATGATTAATATTTATCTAGCTAATGGTGTACCTATGTTTGAAGATCTCCCATTTATTATTTTAGAAGTTTTTTACTTGTGCACATAATTTGGACCAATAATGCATCGAGAAGACTTTCTTGAATCCTAAGAAGGTGAAAATTTTAAAGATCTTGCGTGAGGATGTCTTTGTAGAATATTAGTTCACGAAGATATTTAAAGATTTTTGAAAACTAGAGGATTATGAAAGATGTTTGAAACGCCTCAAATTTTATTATGAAGTGTCAAATCTCGTCGGTTTAAAATCCAACATGTGGCTTTGGGTTTTGGTCATTTCAAGCATGCGGTTTCAAAACAAAAACTAGGGGAAATTACATTTTGACTTAATTTCCCGGGAAAGTGTTGTCACCCCAACACATAATTCTTCAAATTTTTAGGACACCCTTCATACAACATGAATATCATGTCAAAGCGCAAATTTGATAATTTGGACGCACATTGTATGTGACTACAAGAGAATATGGAGAAACAATGTTTATATTCTTGTATTATGCAAATTTAGTTATAGCATAATTCTATCAAGGCACAAAAAATGTTACTTGACATCAGTTTTTATTATCGATTAATATAACAGTAGGTAAAACTAAATTGAGATTTTGATGAGTTTGATAATTTTCCAAACTGAAGATGCCAAGATGGTTCTGACTGTATCAGCTAAATTTGGATGTTTTCACAATCTGATTCTTTTTCTAAAGCGAAACAAGCTTCCAAAACCGTATAAGCTAAATTTATTTGTTGCTATATTTCTAGATTTTGTAGCAGAAATTACAGCGAAGTTATATGCGCCAACTTATAAAAACAATAGTTCCAAGTACTTTCTTTGTTGGACTTGATAGCCAATTTTTAGTCTTTATTTTCAAACAGTTAGAGTGGGGGAGTGGTGGTTGACCACTTGGCTTGTAAGCTTTTGGCGCCAGTTTGTAGTTGGCCCACCGCTCCCACGTCTGGTGCCAAAGCCCCTCACGCCTAAACAACCCAGCCGAGCTAGTAAATTTTCCTCTTTTTTTTTGTAATAAAAGTGTGTATTTGTGGGCCCGTTATATCTCTTTTTTTACCCTTTAGCATTCACTTTTTCTTTGGCTCCACCACAGCACCACCAAATGTGGTCCCGAAGTCATGCCAAACCTGCGTGGCTCTCAACTTTCCTCCTTTGGCACCCACTTTTGGGCCCCAACCGTTCCCAACTCTCTTAGAGTGGATGGTATGGTGAAGAGAAAACCCTTCTCCACTTTGGCCCCCACTGCTGCCACATCACATCAAAATAATTAAAAAAACGTTCCATTTGTCATGACATTTCTCTCTCCTATCGCCTTTGGCCTCACCCACTATCTTTGTTTTTTTCATTTCATTTTCACACAAATTTAAATTTATTTCATTCAAATAAAAATACAAATACATAAATAAAAATACAATACGGAACTAAAAATACGATACAAAAATTAAAAACAACAACAAATTAATTTTGGCCCGAATATTTTGCCATTATTTCGGCTTGTTTCCCTAGGACAAACGACCTATTTGGTTTTGGCATTCCCTCGGCATCAACCGTGAGAAACTGGAACTCGGACATCTCCATCATCTTCAATTCCTTTGCCTTTTTAGCCTCGTACGGATTTACCGGCGAGCATTTTTGATGCGATGCACCGGTTAGCACGTCCTTCATAGACCCCGAGGATCCTCCGTTGGTGCTCTTAGTTGTTTCAGATTTGGTATTCTTGGTAGGTCGAGCTTTTCCGACGGATCAAGGACGAGCATCGGGACCGAATACTTTCGTGTGATCATCCACATCAATGTTTTATGCCCCAACCCATTTTGGGTGGTGTCTAAGGATCTCAAAGCATGTTCGTAAGCGAAGTGTTTCCCCATAAACAAAGAACTATATTCGTTCTTCGCAGCTTCCAAAACATCATCCTCATTCATACCACTTTTACGATTTACCCCTTTGTAAATCGCGTTAAACTTTTAAGATTCGAGGTGAAGCCGAATCTATTTCCCCGTAATCATATTCTTGTTATGACACATGCCGGTTGTAGACTCGTTGAAATATGCAAGAATCTGCCCCCCCCCCCCCCCCCCCAAAAAAAAAAAACAATCAAGATTTTGATTATTTCTAATGTCGACATTCTCAGACACTCCACCCCAACACTTGCACAATAGTATCTCTTCATCATGATTCCAACGTATGGGATCTTGAGACTGAGTAAGATTTTTCACATATTGCACATCATCACCATCATCGTTTGTAGACAAATCAACGGCTTTCGATTTTTTTGACGCTTTTTTTTCCGATGAGCTTCTTTTAATGGTTGTGATTCATGTACTTTGGATTGTGTTTCTGACATTTGTTGTTGACTTTGAAGATTTTGGAATTGGTTGTTAAATTGTGCGTTTTGAAACGCGAGTTGTTACAACAACAACATTGATGAGACTCTAATTATACATAATTTCATCCCCCAAAATCAGGCTTAAAATACGGAAAAATACCATAAAAGTATGCAAAATATATTTGTTTTCTTCATTGTGTGATTACAGGCTCGGATATCGTGAATTCACCAAAATACCACAAGAAACAAGCAAAAACGAACACGGGAAACGAAGCCACACAAAAGAACCGGACCCGAATGTGGAATTTCCAAAAATACCCTTGCAGAATTGAAGATGTACACGTTTTGGTCCCTCGAGTTTGAAGAAATGACACTTTATACCCTTGTAAATCTCAAAATACAAAAAGGGTCCCTAAAGTTTGAATACTTTACAGGAATACCCCTTGAAGAATCAAGAAGTTTGCATATTAGTCTTTTTTCAAGTTACAAAAAAAAATTCAAGGACCGATATTGCCATTTTGAAAGTTATTTATCAAAGGAAATGATCAACTTTGGTTTTGCAAATGTGAGGGGTTGATTTTGCCAAGTTTCAAAGATCAAGGTTTATTACTGCCGCTATATAAACCTAAAAACCGGGTTTTAACCAATAGCCCATACCACAGCCGACTAAACCTTTGCCCGTTTATTTGTTAAGCCCAAAATTTAAAAAAGGTTTAATAAATAATAAGGCGCTAAACATCATTACCCATCCCAAACCAGGTCAAACCCCCAACACCTATTACTCATAAACCCTAATCTTCCTAATTGCTTAAATCAAAGAGTATTAGTTCGAGCTCATCCATATCTTTAATTAAACATACCAACAACGTATTCACGTGCTTACTTTGGCCACATCTCCACTCCAAGACCCCACCACGAGTTGCCCTGCACCAAAAGGAACTCAATGACAAAAATACCCCAAAATGATGGACGATTTTGATGATTTTACTTGTTCAACACACATATCTAATGGCCTATGATCCACTTACAGCTGACGTTACACATGGGACACAACTGTGCATCACATGAGCACCATTTGGACCAAAAAATGAAAATTTAAACAAGGAATCAAATGGCATCTTTCAAGAATCAACAAGGGGCATTTTTGGCATTCAACTAGCTAGGGTTTATGTTTTTAGGGTTACTAGAACCTTCTCCTTCATTGTATATATAACATATATCATATAGCAATTTCCTTTGTTCCAACTTTGTAAACCTCAAGCTTTTAAAGAGTTAAAGTAATTGATTGAGCCTTGTAAATTTGTGTTCCATTTTATTTTCTTGCATTTTAAATTCGTCCCTTTACTTTTCTGCAAAATTGTTCTTTCTTATTTTATCAAAAGTTTTAGTATTCAAGGAAATTTGACATAAGTCTTTTGAGAACCTTTGGTATATAACTTGATCATAGCCATTTGTGTGACAATCAAGTGGTTGTAAAAGTTATATGTTGAAGTTAATTCTTTGCATTCTTACTTTACAAAGTTCGGTTCCAAAATTAGTTTTTCTAAAAGATATCAGTTTTCATGTTCTTATCTAATGCTTACTATTCAATAAGCTTGTTATAAGCTACCTGACAAGTAAGCTTATAACAAGGTTACTGAGCTTGTAGTTTGATTGTGTAGACACCATGCTTCTAGATCTGTTTATATTTGGATAGATTACCTTCTGTTGATCTTTGTTGATAATCCACCTCATAAGCTCTCATAGCTCTAAGGAAACCTGTTGGTTGCATCAGTCCAACATGAATTCGCCTGAAATGGTCAAGTGCTTGTAAGGGCTTTGAACTCCTCAAGTTTCTTTTTCAGTTTGCATGGCTTCTATGGCTTAACTGTTTTGTGTGGCTCTATTGGCTAACTTGCTTGCTTAGCTTAGTTTAGACATAGCATATGTTCTTATTCCTTGCTATATTTTCACCTGTTTCTGTTTATTTGATCAAAATCTTTGTTATATTTGCTCACCAGTTTATTAAAGGGTGTTTGGTAGTGATAGTTTAAAGGTTAAGTGACATAACATTTGAGCTTTAACTGCCGTTAACTTATGGATAGTGGAAATTAGCTTTTAGTTTCAAAAATTTAATGTTAGAATTTGATTTTCCGATTTGGTAATAGTTATGCTATTTTGTCTGATTTTTCCATTCTTTTGTTGCTTGGGATACTCTTGCTTGTTATATGATATTGTGGTGTTGCCTGATGAGTGGTATGCTTATGTATGTTATGTGTTCATATAGAGTTAAGTTGTGACTTACATTTGCACAAATATTTGCATTCTAGCCTGCTAAACACATCAGGTAATTTCATTTGTTGAATTTGAGTTTTCAGCTTTAGTAACTTAGGATATTGTTAGTCTTTGTGATGCTTTAGATCTGTTTATACTATATTTGCTTGTTAGACTGCTTATTGAGGAGTTCCGATAAGCCAAAATTGGCTTAGGTGCATGTAGGGTATCAAGGTTGGTTTGTTATCCACTGCTAGCTTAAAATTGTAGCCATTGTCTCTTTAGTTTAGTTTGTTTACTTGCCTTCTTCTTATAAACTTCCTGTGATTTTGTGCTAAATTGAGTGTTTATGTAACACCCCATTTTGATAAATAGAAAATCACAGGATAATTATGGCGTGTCATCAAAGCATGCAAGGTAAAATGTACAAATCATACATGACGCAAGGGAAAACTAGAATCAAACATCGGTTCCCAAACATAAGCCCAAAACATAATGAAAGTAAAGGAAATAAGGATGGACAAAACAAGCATAAATAAATGAAAGCAAAAAGGAGAAGAAGTCTAAGGTAGCTTCCATCCTTTGCACCCTCTCCAAATGCTCAATTCTGACCTTGGGTACCTGTCGTTTTGGGACATGGAAAGAAAAGTAACGGCTGAGCAAAACGCTCAGTGAACGGATATATGACATAGCATGAATGACAAAACATAGTAAAGAACTGTAACGCATGAATAGCAGCGGAAATGAATAAGTCATGGAAAAAACCCTAGCCGTATAACATGTTTTACTGGTTTAGTTCTTAAAACATAGCTTATGTTTACTTATGAAAATCTGTATTATTTTAATATACCAAAAGCCAATATAGGTAATGAGGTCAAAAATATGCATGAATACATAGAGGGGTGACCTCGTCATGCAATTAGGGGGGATGCCTCTAATTAATATGGTTTGGGTAGGAAGGATCAGCTCCTTGTGAAGGATGCAAGGCACACACCACATTGACCATGAAATCCTGAGTGAAACTATAACTAGGATGCACCCATACACCCTACATGGTAATATAAATACAATAAGCCAAATAAACTGAAAGGACGCCACGAGCTATCACTCTGTCGTGGTGAAGCCATACCACTAGTGCCTCCAGTGTTATGGTTATGGTACCTCCATAACTAGGTGAACTGGCATGCATGTATATGGCTAAGGTAACTAATTAACATAATCATTTAAATATGTAACTACTGGGAAAACAGTTGGCTGCAAACGGGGAATCCTAAATAAAGGAAGAGATTGCCCTTACTGAAGGACGGGAAATCCGTACCTTATGTCCAGCAAAAGCTAACGGAAAGGATGAAGAACCTACTCCGCCTTGACGGATAATACTACATAAGAATAAGGACGTTTATGAGTTGTCTGAGATACGTGTATTTTATTGGTTCTGTGTGTTCTTAACTTGTTATACATATTGTGCCATGTTTTACTGTTTACTGTGCTATCTGTAATTATTTTTGTATTCTGTTGTGTATTATTCATGTAGTAAGGTATTATAATACTTGTATTGTAATACTAAGTAACTTTCTAAAAATAGCAGGTTTCCTAAAACAGAAAGTTTCTAAAAATAGTAAGTTTCAGAAAATAGAAATAAGCTGATTAATAAGTCCAAAATATAAGTTTAAGCTTATTTGTAAAATACTATAAGTCATGGATTAAATAGTATTGCTTATTAAGTAAATGTCATGATTAATTAATAAACTATAGGTTATATGATTTAATTTAAAAAATGTCCCATAAGGTGTTTGGTTTTTGTCAAATGTCCCAAAATTAAAACAATTAGGTAATTACCTCTATTCGACCTTATTCGACTCTATTCTATTCCATTCTACCATATTCGACTAATTCAACCAATTCGACTTGAACCTAAGCATGACACATGGCAAATTGTTTTGTTTAAAGAAAGTACAAGTGGGTCCCAATAGTACACCCAAGTACACTTCTTGTAAATGTACTTATTATTCCGCTTCATGTCAAATCGGTTCTTCGACTTGTACTTTTATAATAAAAAATAATTTGTAATAACATTTCCTATTATTCGACTTTTACCCAAAATTATTCGACCCGTACTTTAAAAATTAAAAAAAATTTAAAAAAATTCGTAAAAAGTTTTAGAAATTTATAAAAAAATATTATAAATTTTTTATAAATCTTTAATTAAAAATTTATAAAAAATTCGTAATAAAATTTATAAAAAAATTATAAAAATAATAAAAAATTCGTAAAAAATTTATAAAATAATTTTTTATAAAATTTTTTTTACAAAAAACTTATAAAAAATTTTAAAAAAATATATAAAAAATTCGTACAATATTTTTTATAAAAAACTTATAAAAAATTTATAAAAATTTATAAATAAAATTTTAAAAAAATTTATAAAAATTTTAAAAGAAAAATTATAATTTTTTTTTGAAAAAATTATAAAAAATTCGTAAAAAATTTAACGTTGTTTTTACGAATTCTTTATAAAAAAAAATTTTTAAAAAAAATTATAATTTTTTTTTATATTATGCTATTCACTTTATTCGTATACTACTCCAAGGGGGACTGCATACATCTTTATCAATACCCTTTCTTTTAGTAATACTTTAGGAGTCCTATGCTTAGAACACCATCACTGTACCATCCCTGACAAACACCACTGTCAAAGAACAGTCTAAACTTTGAGTTTTAAAAACACATACAGTAATTGTTTATACAATTATATTTTTTTCACTTTCATATCTTATATTTCTTCTCAAACTGTATCATCTAAATGAATATACAAAGTGAATCTGAACCATAAACATCACACAACATTAATTTGTTACTTTTAGCTTAGGTTTTCTATAATCATCCACCCCCACCAAACATACCGCCTCCACTTTTAGCGAACAACCGTCGCTGGTCAAACATCCATTGCCTTCAGTCAAACCGTCGATTCAAGCCTACCACCACCACTGCTGCTGTAACTTTCTATTGCTTTAAATTCACAAGCACCCCCACCATCTCACATGAAGCCACAATAGAGACATCACCAAACCATTAAAGCAAAGTTGTAAACCGATTAGATCCGATGATAAACCGGTTAGATCTGGTGGTACACCGGCTAGATCCGTTGGTACACCGGTTAAATCTGGTGGTACACCGGTAAGATCTGATGTTAGAATTTGCAGAGACGATTATCGATGGTGGCTAATGGTGTGACTATCAGACGGGGTTGGCAGCGAGATCTGGTCGCTAAGATTTGCCGGAAGAGGTTCGCCAGTTGTACATCTCTGGTGGTGACAACATCTTCATGTGAGGGTTTAAATATTAGGGAGATTTGAAGAGAGAGGGAGAGTGATTGAGATTTTTATTTTTTATTTTTTTATTCGATTTTGTCACTTGTATTTGTTTAATTTTTTTTGTAATTCTAATGTTTGACATTTTTAATACTCCATTATTTGCTTATTTTTACATTGATAGTTGTGCTTTGTCAGAAAACTGAGTGTAACGGTGTTTGGGTATCCTTTATAAGTTTTTTTTAAAAAAATTTATAAATTTTTTAACGACTTTTAAATTTTTTTTTAAAAATTTTAATAAAAAAAATTTTAACGTTATAATTTTTTACGAATTTTTTATAGTTTTTTTTTTTAAATTTATAATTTTTTTTTTAAATTTTTATAATTTTTTTATAAATTTTTATAAATTGTTTATAAGTTTTTTATAAAAAGAATTGTACGAATTTTTTATATATTTTATTAAAAAAAATTTATAAGTTTTTTGTAAAAAAATATTTTATAAAAAATTATTTTATAAGTTTTTTACGAATTTGTTATTATTTTTAAAATTTTTATAACATTTTAATAAATTTTTTAACTATTTTTTTATAAATTTTTAATTAAAGTTTTATAAAATTTTTATAATGTTTTTTTTATAAATTTCTAAAACTTTTTACGATTTTTTTTTAAAATTTTTTATTTTTTAAAGTGCGGGTCGAATAATTTTGAGTCAAAGTCGAATAATAGGGAATGTTATTACAAATTTTTTTTTTATTATAAAAGTACAAGTCGAATAACCAATTTGACATGAAGTCTAACAAGTACAGTTACAAGAAGTGTACTTAGATGTACTATTGGGACCCACTTGTACTTTCCTTAAACAAAACAATTTGCCACGTGTCATGCTTAGGTTCAAGTCGAATTGGTCGAATTAGTCGAATATGGTAGAATGGAGTAGAATAGAGTCGAATAAGGTCGAATAGGGGTAATTACCTAATTGTTTTACTTTTGGGACATTTGACAAAAACCAAACACCTTATGGGATATTTTTTAAATTAGCCCTTAATTAAATTAGTCTAAATAAAATACTTAGGTTAAACATGTATTATTAAACTTATTAATTATAACCTAAGTCATGTTTTAGTTAAAATAATAGTCATGTATTAATTTAATTAACTAAGCATAAAAACTGATTTTATAATAGTCCCGAACCCGTGAACTAAAAATACCTGAGACCAAAATGCCTAGCCAAACCACCCAGCCAGCGGCTGGTGGTGCCAGCCAGCGGCCAAAACCAAACAGCAGCCCATCAGTGGCAAAACCCGGCTGACCGGTTGCCACTGACAGCCAAAACTCCCACCGGCTATAGCCGGTGGTTTCCCCTGCTTGGCTCGACTAGCCACTGATCAAACAACCTACACCCCAACCCAAGACGGGGTTCCCACTACCTAAACACACCGTCCCATCGAGACCCTATAGGTCTCGGTTGACACTCAAAACCAAGCCAAACAATCACCCCGACTCGATTCGGGGTTCCCCTTGCGTGCGACCGATCAACCAAGACCACACCGAGACAATTAAGTCTCGGCTGGTGGTGCGACCGAACCCACCGAGGGCCTAGGCTCTCGGTTTGACTCTCGGCCGAACACAAACAAAGACCAAACCAACCCTTTTTATGTTTTTATCATTCTTGGATCATGTATTTATCATAATTAAATAAAAACATGAATTAAACATGGATTAATAAATAAAAGGTTTTAGTTGATTTACCAATGCGTGAATAGAAAGGAACCAGGAACACGGATACAAACACGATTAATACCAAGATCAAAGATCAAAACACTCTATTCTTTTGTTTCTTGTGTGCCGCGGCCTAGGTCTCAAATGGGGGCTAGGGTTTTGTGATTTTTAGATAAAAACAATATTTTGATTTCCCTGGAACAATTTGTGTATAATTAGGATTGGGTCATGGGCCAAAAGGCCCTTCCTTTTCTTTATCTTGTGTCGCGGCTAGTACCAAGCCCAAAACCAAATTCTTAGCTTTTCATGTTTAATTATTATTCGTGAAATCTCGTGTTCGAGTGTCGTGACTTAAATTTCGTGCATATAACACATTTATAACATATATGTTTCTTGTTATTTAATGTCGTGACATGTTTTATATATTATAAATGGAAAGTTTTATTTCATTTGTGCTTTCGTGTATTTACTGTTCACGTTACTGTTCATGGTATTTTAATGCGGGTTTTATAACTCTTCCCCTCTAAAAGAATAATTCGTTCTCGAATTAGGATCGTGATAACGTTGCGGATTTTACAATTCTTCCCCTCTAAAGGATCATTCGTCCTCGAACTAAAGGTAAGATAACTGATGGAACGTGACATGACTGGAAGAAACATGGAACGTGACATGACCGGATAGGACATGAGACGTGACGTAATAAAAACGAATATAGCTAACTCATAGCCCGAAAAGAGGATAAGAATCCAGATGGACTCCTCCGTTTCCAAGTAGCTTCTTACTCGGAACGATCTTCTAACTGGTCTTCGCGAGAAATAATAATCTTGATCTTTATGACTTTGTCTTGATGATACAAGTTTCTAGTTCACCAACGTGAGATGGGTTCTCATGAGTCTGATCGAATGGCTAAGAAATAACGTATAAGGATAATAAAACGTTACGATGCAAAATAATCTGGAATAATGACATAAGAAACGTTTTAGTAAAGATGTACGAGACATACTGAAACGTAATACGTGAACAATTGTGAACGTGATACGTAAACAATTGTGAACGTGATACGTGAGCAATTATGAACGTGATACGTGGATATATGGTAAATGTAACATGTGAAACATATGGTGGACGTGATACGTGCAACATATCGTGAACATGGAATAACTAAGGAGGTAACGTCAAGCGGTACGAGGTAAGAAGTGAAATGTGACGTGAAGCGTCAGCCTGAAGATGAAAAGTTTATTAAACTCGAGTCTGGTCTCCCAAGCTTTCTATAAACTTCCAGGACAAAAGTGAAACTTAAATCATAAGCTAGGATATGATCATAAACGTGAATAGTGTGATGAACGTGAATGCGAAAGTAAAACGTAAGATTAAACAAGGACGTGAACGTTATTATGAATGCGTATGCGAGTCTTCATCTGAGCTGGTGGCTGAAGGAGTGCCCAGTGATCGTACGATCTCTGACTGGGAAATGTCTGTAAATTTTCTAGCTGTGAAATCCCTACTGATGAAAGGATTTTGTAGACTTAGTCAAACGGTTGAAAATAATCCAGATAGCATCATGCTTCTTCTGAGCTTGCGATAGTTCAGTAAAAATTCCATGGAGGTCTTGTCCCTTCTTCGTTTCATAATTTCCAAGGGTGGAAATAACTCCTCACCTGTTGGTGTTCTATCTTAACCTGCCGATATGGCAGATTCTTAGATATGAACTTAAATGTATCTTGCTTCATAGAAATTGGATACATAGAAATTTGCAAAATTATGAGTCTCTGAAATTAGACTTCTGTTAGCGTAAGATTCTCTAGAACATACAACTTAGTGTAGGGTTCTCTCATTTATGCTTAAACCGCGTCATGGTAAGATTAACCATAAGAGTCAACGTGATTCAGCGTGTCACTGTAATCACCTAGAATTCTTACTGGAAAAATTTCAGGTGAAATTTCTGATGTCGTACAATTTGCAACATAGTGCGAATATGTTCTTCATGCTCTTCTCTAGACTTAGATAAGATCAGGTTGTCCTCGATGAAAGTACTAACGAACTTGTTTATGAGTTCATGGAAACTCAATGTATCAAGTCCATAATGCTGCTGAAGCATTCTTGAGACTAAAACAAAATCGTGGATTCAGCATGATCAAATCGTGTGCGAATAGCAGTCATGGAAATGTCCCGCTCTTTCACTCGCCACCGTTGACAACATGATTGTAAATTGTTCTTGGAAAAGTGCTTAGTGTTCTGTAGTCGATCGTATACGTCGTCAACACGTGGAGGGAATTAACGGTCATGAATGGGGATTTGTTTACATTGACGGCAGTCGACACATAATCATATGTTATCGTCCTTCTCCTCAATAAACAGGACCGGTGCACGTTAGGGTGATGCACCTTGTTCAGGCATCTCTGCAGCTGAACCTTCAATTCGTTAGCTCAAGAAAGACCTGCTATGAAGAGCCTTGGAAACTGGTTCTGCTCCCTAACCTGCTTGATGTTATGTTCCACCTTGCAGATAGGAAATATATATTCAGAGGTTCTTCTGGAAATACATATGGAAATTTTAAAAAAATCGACTGATTTTGGGTAAAAGGAGTTTCAGAAATCGTGTCATATATGACAGCTAGAAAATATTCGCGGCCATGGAATGACGATCATATGCTTGTAAAACAAAAATGAATTGTACAGATTTTCATGATGGAAAAACATGTTGAAGGTATTCAGGAGCCTGAACATTGCTGTACATAATCTGATATGAATGGCGGCTTATCGCAGAATGGGTTGCTGTTCATAGCCCAAAGACAAAATCATATTTAACTCACATCTGTCCGAGGGAAGTGCGTTATCAAATTGGATCTTATCGTCGTACTGGAATGAATGTCTTCATATACATAGATGATACGAATGGCGTCCTTATGGTCATGGATATATGAATTATGAGGTGAAGAAATGAAAGTGACATGCTAATGCATGGAGTAAAACGTTGCAGATTATACTGAATGCGCTTCGCCTGCCTTTCGCAGGACGAACACTGCATGTTCAAACGTGAACTACACTCTGGTGATGATGCTAAAATTCTTATGGCCTGATTATTCATGGCACATCAGAATGGTTATACCCCTTGGAGGGTATTCTGAATTACGTATGGTTGTTTCAGATGATAAACGTAAGTCATGTGTCCTGACTCGTGTTTTGAGAAAATATGCGTATGACATGTGTCTTGACTGGTGTCTTGACATGTGTCTTGAGATGTGAAACAACGAAATTTAAAAACTTAGCTCATCATGCCAGAACTTGGCGGATCGGTTGGACTGCTAACCATTTGTATTTCTGATCATGTCCGTAACCGAAGTTCCGTCGTTATAGTCAGAGTTTTTGCTGTCACGGTAGTTGTTACTACCTCCTTGCAGGTCAGTCTCATGACAGTCATTATTATGACTGTGATTCATGTAACTTTTCAGCTGAGTGGCCGGATGGTACCGGTTTCCACTCGTATGCTGGAAAAGACAACTGGATGGCACGTGATGTACAATCTGAAAAGGTAAGAATATGGAATGAAACAGTACATCTGGTGGGTTAATACAATTCTAGTCGGGTTGCTCCGATCTATCGCCTTCTTCTTTGTTTTGTAAAATCTCCGAGCTAAGAACGGTATCATCTTTTAAGCAACATTGGATAAAAAAAACTTTTGAGAAAATTGAAAATGGATTAGTATCACAAATGAAGTGCGGTAACTGGAATAAGTTTGGAGCATGATACATGAAGTAAACATGGAACATGGTACATGGAGTACACATGGGATTAACAGGAGGTGATCAGTACGGTCTCAATCATCTAACATGATCAGGGTAAGGTAAATGTTTTAAATGGGTACAAATCAACTGAATAGAACAACATAAAATCTAGCTAATTTAGCGTAGACATAATCCTAGTTGCGTAGAAAACACAAAACATGTTTAAATGGAATCGAATGATTGCCAGCATGAAAACATGATTAATGAAAACCAACCATGACTACCATGAAAGCATGATTTAAATACAGTCCATTAATGACTAGCATAAGGGAGAATTCAACACGAGGAAACATGAAACCAAAATTTTCGTATTAGAACATGAAACATAATCAGCATGAAAACAAAGTTAACAATGATAGTATGACAACATAATTGACGTAGGGAAACGTAACACTAAATGAGAGTACATGAAAAAGTTATGACTACAATGACATAAATTTTGAGAAACGACGGTGTGGAAGACTAGGATTTGTTTCACAATGCAAAACAATGCATCTTAAATAATGATTCTGATATAACATGAAATGAACACAAAAGATGTATGAATAACGTATAAAGCATGAAACAATTTATAATGCATAAAACAGTTTAAAATGCATGAAACAATTTAAAATGCATGGTTAATGATTATGATGATATGTACATGAGTGAATGCCTGTGGGTCGGTTCACAAAATAAAAGGTAAGTGTGGACGCTTATGGGTCGCTCCACTAAACAAACAAAAGCTTCGATAAAAGCACATGCGACTAAATAGGGCCAGTTCTGTACCAACCATTACTTAGTCAAAATACCTGCTACATGAAATAAATGCATGAAATGAATACATGAACTGAAAAGTAAAATGAATGCATGAAAACCACTGTCTAGGCCTAACAGAAAATGTATGACTAAGTATAAACTATTGTGGTTCAGTTCATACTAGTCAATTTTTACCAGAAAACATCGTGCATAAAACAATGACATGTAATTAAGTATGGATGACGGTTGTTCAATCCATATTAGTAAAACAATTCCGAAGAAAACATTATGGTTGAAAACAACGAGGTTCTGAAAAATATCAATGCGTGGAATATCATACGTCGGCTTGGGAAGATCCTGGTGACTACCCACTAGTCACATACCAAGTTGAGAGCCTACAGGTCGAAACGTTGGTCTCTGATACCATAATTGTAACACCCCATTTTGATAAATGGAATATCACAGGATAATCATGGCATGTCATCAAAGCATGCAAGGTAAAATGTACAAATCATACGTGACCCAAGGGAAAACCGGAATCAAACATCGGTTCCCAAACATAAGACCAAAACATAATGAAAGTAAAGGAAATAAGGAAGGACAAAACAAGCATAAATAAATGAAAGAAAAAAGTAGAAGAAGTCTGAGGTAGCTTCCATCCTTTGCACGCTCTCCAAATGCTCAATCCTGACCTTGGGTACCTGCCGTTTTGGGACATGGAAAGAAAGTAACGACTGAGCAAAACGCTCAGTGAACGAATATATGGCATAGTATGAATGACAAAGCATAGTAAAGAACTGTAACGCATGAATAGCAGCGGAAATGAATAAGTCCTAGAAAAAACCTAGGCGTATAACATGTTTTACTAGTTTAGTTCTTAAAACATAGCTTATGTTTACTTATGAAAATCTGTATTAATTCAATATACCAAAAGCCAATATAGGTCATGAGGTCAACAACATGCATGAATACATAGAGGGGTGACCTCGTCATGCAATTAGGGGGGATGCCTCTAATTAATATGGTCTGGGTAGGAGGGATCAGCTTCTTGTGAAGGATGCAAGGCACACACCACATTCACCATGAAATCGTGACTGAAACTGTAACTAGGATGCACTCATACGCCCCACATGATAATATGAATATAATAATGGACAAATAAACTTAGGGACGCCATGAGCTATCACTCCACCGTGGTGAAGTCATAACACTAGTGCCTCTAGTGTTATGGTTATGGTACCTCCATAACTAGGTGAACTGGTATGCATGTATATGGCTAAGGCAACTAATTAACATAAGCATTTAAATCTGTAACTACTGGGAAAACAGTTGGCTGCAAACGGAGAATCCTAAATAAAGGAAGAGAATGTCCTTACTGAAGGACGGGAAATCCGTACCTTATGTCCAGCAAAAGCTAACGGAATGGATGAAGAACCTACTCCGCCTTGACGGATAATACTACATAAGAATAAGGATGTGTATGAGTTGTTTGAGATACGTGTATTTTACTGGTTCTGTGTGTTCTTAACTTGTTATACATATTCTGTCAGGTTTTACTGTTTAATGTGCTATCTGTAATTATTCTTGTATTCTGTTGTGTATTATTCATGTAGTAAGGTAATATAATACTTGTATTATAATACTAAGTAACTTTCTAAAAATAGCAGGTTTCCTAAAACAGAAAGTTTCCAAAAATAGTAAGTTTCCAAAAATAAAAATAAGCTGATTAATAAGTCCAAAATATAAGTTTACACTTATTGGTAAAATACTATAAGTCATGGATTAAATAGTATAGCTTATTAAGTAAATGTCATGATTAATTAATAAACTATAGGTGATATGATTTAATTAAATAAAAAATGATTTAGTTAAATTAGTCTAAATAAAATACTTAGGTTAAACATGTATTATTAAACTTAATAGTATTAAAAATACCCGAGACCAAAATGCCTTGCTGACACCACCTAGCCGGTGGCTGGTGGTGCCAGCAGACGGCCAAAACCAAACAACAGCCCATTAGTGGCTAAACCTGGCTGACCGGTTGCCTCTGACGGCCAAAACTCCCACCGGCTGTAGCCGGTGGTTTTCCTGTTTGGCTCGGCTAGCCACTGATCAAACAACCTACACCCCGGCCAAAGCCGGGGTTCCCACTACCTAAACAAACTGTCCCACCGAGACCCTATAGGTCTCGGTTGACACTCAAAACCAAGCTAAACAATCACCTCGACTCGAGTTGGGGTTCCCCTTGCGTGTGATCGATCAACCAAGACCACATCGAGACAATTAAGTCTCGGCTGGTGGTGCGACTGAACCCACCGAGGGCCTAGGCTCTCGGTTTGACTCTCGGCCGAACACAAACAAAGACCAACCCAACCCTTTTTATGTTTTTATCATTCTTGGATCATGTATTCATCATAATTAAATAAAAACATAAATTAAACTTGGATTAATAAAGAAAAGGTTTTCGTTTATTTACCAATGCGTGAATAGAAAGGAACACGGAACACGAACACAAACACGATTAATTCGAAGATCAAAGATCAAAACACTCTCTTCTTTTCTTCCTTGTGTGCTGCGGCCTAGGTCTCCAATGGGGGCTAGGGTTTTGTGATTTTTAGATAAAAACAATATTATGATTTCCCTTGAACAATTTGTGTATACTTAGGATTAGGTCTTGGGCCAAAAGGCCCTTCATTTTCTTTGTCCTGTACTGCGGCTAGTACCAAGCCCAAAACCAAATTTTTAGCTTTTCATGTTTAATTATTATTCGTAAAACTCGTGTTCGAGTTTCATGACTTAAATGTCGTGCATATAACACACTTATAACATACATGTTACTTGTTATTTAATGTCGTGACATGCCTTATATATTATAAATGGAAAGTTTTATTTCGTTCGTGTTTTCGTGTATTTACTGTTCACGTTACTGTTCATGGTATTTTAATGCGGGTTTTACAACTCTTCCTCTCTAAAAGAATAATTCGTTCTCAAATTAGGATCGTGATAACGTTGCGGATTTTAAAGTTTACTTTGTGATTTTGAATTGCATTCACCAAATACGCACCAACTGGACTTATCTACCAAAAACAAAGCAACAAAAGACCAAGTGCCTTAACTCATACCATTGGCTCTTGGAGTCAAGGCCATCACAACAACTTAAAATCTCTCTTTTCTAGCTTATAATAGTGTATTTTCCAATTTTTAACATTTTCCTTTGCGTTGACTTTTTTATCAGACTGACCAAATAAGTCCATTTGGCTTATTTCTTCATATCTGCTTATTTACTCTTTGCACAATTTCTCTTTCGTAGTTAATCTCATTTTTCTCAGCTTTTAAATAAATTCCCAAAGTTTTAGTTCAATTGTTAGGTTTTGTTAGCTTATCAACTTAATTTCTTTTTAAAATAGTGCTTATTGAGCTTTTTAGAACTTTCTTGTTCCAAGGTCTTTTATTTTCCATTTAGAAGCTTTTGCAAAAAGTCTCAGCTCATTTCATCAAGAAAATAAGCTAAGTCAGCTATTTTGTCTTGTAATAAATTTTGATCTTTGCTTATTTCTAGCTTAAAACTTAATCTTTTTGAAAATTTCTTTTTGCAATCTTCTTATTATGACATAAGAGCGGGGTCTGCCAAAAAGTAGGTGATAAGCGTTTGATTTGAACTTATTGGGCTTATTAGGCCTATTAAGCTAGCTTATAGCTTATTTCTAGCTTTTTTTGAATAGAATTCAGCTTTTGAGCCTTTAGGAAATTGTGTTCAAAATCAAGTTTTACATAAGATAGGGCTTTTTCAAGTTTTAATTTTTAAGTTTTTATTTTGGGCCCATTTATGGCGCATTAGTCTAGCTGTTTCTACTTTAGGCCCATTTGGACGTCCATTTAGGCTTTTTAAATATTTTAATTTTCAATTTTGTTTTAATTAGGTAATTTTAAACTAGTTTGTAAATTTTTAGAATTTTTTATTATTTTAATATTATTTTGTCTTGTTTGCGTGAACTAGTAACTCGTCTTAGTTTTAATCCGTCGTAATGTCGAATCGTATTTTAATTTAATAACTCTCTCTTCCAAGAACATTACTAATCTAAGCACGTTTAATTGCGCGCACACACACACCTCCTTCGAGAACGAACTCAAATTGTCGGTTTTTTACGTTTTACGTATTAACTAATACTTACCTAACGATTAGTGTTGCAAAATAATACATCAATAATGGCTCCGCTACCGGGGAGGTGATTGTGTCACAAACGTTTGTTTGTTTGAGTAGTTTGACCTTCCATTTTGGGAAGTGTTAATATTACATATACTTATTTTTTATTTTTCGTATTAGCCATGTAAATAATTGTGTAATTAGAACTCTAATTACACCTTATCGCTTTTATTTCGTTTTTATTGTGCATATTACTATATTGTATACGCAACACAAATAAATTTACAATATCTACAAAAGAGTGAAAACTCACCCCAATTATTAGCGATCCGGTAACTTTTGGTGGTATCGATCAAATAAAGAATAAAGGCAAAAATAGATAAATACTCTTAAAAGGTTTAATCTCGATTAGTACAAACTATAAGGTGGGTATAAGGTGGTTGCTATAAAATACGACCTAAATAAAAAGTCTCTTAAGTGCTTCGCGCCGCCTCGTTTCTCCGCTCGTTTGTGAGTACTTTGAAAGAAAAGACTAATTAAGGGTTTGTCAATTCAAAGTATTATTAATATTATATTTGCTTTGTTCTTAAATTATTGAAGCCTCGAAACGTTTTGGTATTCAACCAACGTTTCAAAGTTGAACAAAGGTTTTTACTTCACGTAATTACTTTCATTCCTTTGGATTCTCTAATCAAGTCCTGTGATTTGAGGAGAGATTTTGTAGATTTGTTAATCTACGTAATACATAAAAATTCCAAAAAAAAATTCAGAATTGAAAATTCAAAAAGAATATTCTTATCCCAAAATTTCTTTCATAGTGCATGCGCGCTCGTTCGTCGAATTATCGGAATTTCAACAACATGATGAATCGACGTCTACGAAATCGAAGGAATCGACAACAAAGACAAATAGAACCCCAAGGTCCTGATATTGTTGTTGAAACCCAAGATGAGATGGCGGAAAATCGTGCGATGATGGAGTTGCTCCAAGCACCCATCGAGTGTTATGGAGAGGCGATCGTAATTCCTGACATTGAAGCAGAAAATTTTAAAATTAAGTCATGTTATCATTAATTCAAGAGACAAAGTACAAAGGTTATTAGACACATAATCCTCACCAACATTCGGAATTTTAATCGTCTTTTGGTTACGTGCAAGTTTAAGAACGTCGAAACCGATGCTATTAGGCTCATGCTTTTTCCTTATTCTCTCGAAGGCCCCGCCAAAGATTGGTACGAGAAAGAACCACCCCGATCTATATTGACGTGGGAGGGTCTCGTCTCCAAATTCATCAATCATTTTTCTCGCCGTCAAAAACCACGTTTTTCAAAAACGAAATCACGAAGTTCACTCAACAACTAAATGAGTAGTTTAGAGAGGCGTGGGATCATTTCAAGGAATTTCTTAGGCAATGTCCTCATCATGGATTTATCAAGTTGTACCAAATCGGTATGTTTTATAACAATCTTAATCCTCATGAGCAAGATTCGTTAAACTCCGCCGGGGGCGGTAACTTTTTGTGTAAAACTCCTATGGAAGCGTTGTTGATTTTCAAACTCCTAAGCAAATCGAGTGTTGCCAATGTCGCCAATGTTAGTTATGTTAATCGCGACATTGAGAGGATTGATGCGAAAGTCGATAAATTGACCGATGTGTTTACGTCTTTGTTGAGTGAATTGAGAAAGAAGGACACTTCCACTCCGTTGAAAGCGGTTGAGGTTTCGTGCACATTGTGTGGTGGACCTCATAATTATTACGAGTGTTAGAGATGGCCAAACGTCCAACGTTAATGCGGTTAATGGATATTTTAATTTTAATCAAAACAACGTCGGTCCATCACAATAAGGAAATTATTATCAAGGCAACAACTTTAATCGAAATCGAAACTATTTTCACGGAAATCAAGGAAATTTTCATCAAGGAAAGACTTATCAAGGACAAAATTTGAAATTTCAAAATCAAGGTCTTAATAACAATAGAAACCAAGGAAATTTTCAAAATTTTAATCAAGGTCAAAGTTCAAGCGGTAATTTTTAATAAAATGCAAATCAAGAGAATTTTTCAAGCGAGAATCAAAACCAAGGAAACTTTAATTATAAACAAAATGGTTTTTCAAATGAGTTTCAAGAATATATAAAATCAAATGAAGCTAATATGAGAAGATTAGAGGGACAAATTAGTACATTAAAAAGATTGTTCCAACACTTTGAAAGGAAAAAATAATTAAATTGAGCAAAATAAAAGTAAGCTAGAGAGTATGTTTGCGGCTATAATGAACAAACCTACGACTTCGAGTTCGTTACCAAGTAACACCGTGACAAACCCGAAGGAGCATGTTAAAGCCAATACGTCTCATGGAAAAGGTCGTGTGATTACCCCTACCTGTAACACCCCAAATTTCGGGTCATAGCAGCGGAAGGGTCATTGGGTGTTACTATCATGGTTCAATCTCAATATCATAGAAAACGCCTCAAAATGAGTCGTGTTGTTAAAACATACATCCATTCAACATTTTAAAGATAAAACAGTTCACACACGGTCCCAAATAATTTTAAGGTTTACACAACCAACCATACGATAAAAGTTTCTTTGAATGAACATAGTTTAGAAAAGCGGGCCAAAACATTTTTAATTAAGCAAGCTGCACGAAACCGCCTTCCTTGAGTGCCTTCTTCATGGACCTGAGATAAAACATGCTATAAAGTCAACAAAAATGCTGAGTGAATCTATAGAGTTTAAATTAAATAAACGAACACAAGTATTCTGAATAAACCTTCCGTGGTTGACAATCATGTGGATCAGACATAATTATCGTTGTTATCAAAAGTCTCGTGAAATTGATCGTTAACATATATTATTTTAGCCCAACACACCTAGCCAAGTGCGTATATTTCTCTTATACAATTGCATCCGATGTTTCATTACTGGTGCATCACAACACCACGCGATAGCTAGTCGTGACCGGACTGGGTGTCACCCCGATAGATCTATCCATAGTATTAGCGTTTCTTTCGATTAACAATTCACGATTCGTGGGTCTTTTCAGGCTAAACAAACTTGTATAACAACTTTCATCTAAGCATACAATCGGGTCCTTTGTGTTCAATTTTAAAAGAAAGAGGGTTTACCACAACTTCTCGTTGTACCCTTCATTTATTAATAATGTTTTTCCAATAATAAGGGTTTCCACAACTTCTCGTCGTACCCCTTATATTTTAATAAAACAAGCATGTTATCCCCCTCGCGGGTTTTATAAAACAAGTAAACATTTTAAAGCGAGGCTATAGACTCACCTTGGTACGATAGTAGTAATGTGACGATCGCCGACGATTTGTGATGCCCGTTAAACACGAAGACCGCAACCTACCAAATAAGGCGCGTTCGTTAATAAACAAATC
The DNA here is from genome assembly GCA_025667525.1 of Glebionis coronaria. Lineage (NCBI taxonomy): Eukaryota > Viridiplantae > Streptophyta > Magnoliopsida > Asterales > Asteraceae > Glebionis > Glebionis coronaria. The sequence continues at coordinate 171,553,687 of CM046879.1, read as the reverse complement.
AAGTATAAATAATACTTAAATAATACGAAAGTCAATTTCATATAACCATGAAAATCCCGAAAAATTAACAATATAAGTGTACTTCTATACCCTTTTATTCAACACTATTCTTTTAAACACTTGCACCCTCGACATTGACCCGTCATAAGACGCCAAGTCAACGCAAGTCAAACCATCATTCTACTTCTATCGGACCAGTAACTAAGTCATTTATATAATGACTTAACACTTGAGTAAGTCACCATGTCCAATATTGAATACTCAACTCACACCATACAAGTATTGAACTACGTGTCCAAAATACCAATCAGCATGTACACTCCAAATGTACACACCAATTTAACCTATCTAGACTTTTCCGATTTCGACGAAACTTGGTGACAAACTCACACATAATATGAATAAGACTCAGTATAAGTTTCATTTAAAAATATTACTTCTAAGACCTTCTGCCCGACACACCTTCGTGTTACAAAAACCGGACAGCTTTACGCCTTTGACTTGTAAAACCATTTTTGACTTATCTAAACAATTCCGTTTGCAAAACCGACACTCGGGTTTGAAAATAGACTCATGACCTGAGGTTTAGCAACTTAAAACAGTCATTGAACATTTTTAAAACTCATTTTATAGTCCCCGAGATTCGATCCAAATATCGACAACAATTTTCGGATTGTGCCGATACTCGTCTCCCAGTACACGAATACTAAAACTAGTATAACTTTTCGCTCGTAATGAGTTAGAAGCTCTACTTTAGCTCAAATCGAAGCTAACGAAATTCTCTACGACACTATCTAATTAGTTTACCAAGTTTATTACGGTAAGTAATTCGAAAATGTCCTTAAAGTTACTGCCTAAAATTGACCATCTAAAAATCATACCAAAACACCATTTTGACCCATTTCAACAATTTACATAGTCATATTATCATCCTAATATCATACTAACACATCTAACTAACTCCTAACACCCTCAAATTTAATTAAATAAAAATCAAATATAAAGAAACCATACATGCAACATCACCCCACTATGAATATAATAATATTAACAACATACATAACCATAGAAATGGATCAAACATGATGTTCTTCATCAAAATTTGAAAATAAAAATTTAGTGGATGCATGTGGGAAAATTTTATACCAATATGAAGCTCTTTGAATTTCCAAGATGGGTCTTGAATTGGATTTGTAAGATTCAAAGTAAAAATTGAACAAATTGATGGATTAGGGAGGGGAGGTGGACGGCAAAAATGGAAGAAAAAGGAGAGATTGTGTGATTTTTTTTAATAAAAATGAATTTATAATATAAAATAATTAGTGGAATTTGTTTAAATAGTCCAAGGTTAGGGTAGATTTTGTCATTTGGGCATAGTTTTGGTACAAAAATGCAATTGAATAGTTTACAAGGTAGAAAATGTAAATTGTAAATTTTAAAAATATTACGGGGCTCGGGTTTCGTAAAAATACTTTTCGAACGTTAAAACGCTTGAAAATACAATAACAAGGCTTCGACACGACTTAAACGTAATTAAATCGAAAACGTCGAAAATATACAATATCGAGACAATCGATAATAAAACGTTAATTTTTGGGCATCCGTCGGTATCGCGATCACTAATAGTTATCGTCATTCGTTAAAACGTAAAACACGAGAAATAAAGATTAAATATAATAAAAATCAATTTCATGATTATTTGAGAATATAATATCGATACCTAACATATTCCTTGTCGGTTTTCATCTAGTCGACATTTTTACGCTAGTTTCAAGTCATAACCTTCTCGGTTAGTCGATAAATTTTAAATTCTCATTAAAGTAAACACGTAATACGTAATAGTCGAGATTAAAATAACGACCTGAAATTGACGGGTTGTCACATCATCCCCACCAAATTGGGATCTTCGCCCTCGAAGATCAACTTGTGTTCTTGCCTGATCGCTTGTTGAAATCAAAGAGATGAGGGTAATTCTTCCACATTTGGTCTTCTCGTTCCCAAGTATACTCCGGTCCTCTCCGAGAGTTCCATCGAACTTTGACAATAGGTATTCGGCTTTGCTTCAGTTGCTTGACCTCGCGATCCATGATCTCGACTGGTTCTTCGATAAAGTGCAAATTTTTATCAATCTTAACCTCGTCTAACGGTATAATCAGTTCTTCATCGGATAAACACTTCTTCAGATTCGACACATGAAAAGTGTTATGAATCCCATACAGTTCTTGCGGTAGTTCAAGTTGGTATGCCACGAGTCCTACTCTAGACGTAACCTTGAATGGTCCGATATAACGAGGACTCAACTTCCCATGTTTTCCAAATCGTACAACACCTTTCCATGGTGATACCTTTAGCATAACCTTATCTCCCACGTTAAACTCCAATGGTTTTCTTCTCACATCCGCATAACTCTTCTGTCGGCTTCGTGCACACAACAACCTATTCTTGACTTGCACAATCATATCCGTCGTCTCTCTAATCAAATCTGGTCCAGTGAGTTGGGCATCACCAACCTCACTCCAGCTAATGGGTGATCTACATTTTCTCCCATAAAGTGCTTCAAAAGGTGCAGCTTTAATACTCGCGTGATAACTGTTATTGTACGAGAATTCGGCCAAATGTAAGTGCTTATCCCAGCTACTTCCAAAGTCTATCACACAAGCACGTAGCATATCCTCCAAAGTTTGGATTGTTCTTTCGCTTTGCCCATCAGTTTGCGGATGATAGGCTGTGCTCATATCCAAATTGGTTCCTAATGACTTTTGAAGTGATCTCCAAAATCCAGAAGCAAAACGACTATCTCTGTCGCAAATGATTGAAATAGGAACACCATGCTTGCACACGATTTCCTTCAGATAAATATCGGCAAGTTTCTCCAAACCGAACCTCTTGTTGATTGGAATAAAATGAGCGGATTTAGTTAAACGATCGACAATAACCCAAATTGCATCGAACCCAGACGGTGTCCTTGGGAGTTTTGTGATGAAGTCCATCGTAATTCGCTCCCATTTCCAGATTGGAATTTCAGGTTGGACAAGTAATCCTGACGACTTCTGATATTCAGCTTTCACTTTTGCACATGTTAAGCATTTCGCGACGTATGTTGCAATATCAGCTTTCATATTCGGCCACCAGTATAACTTTTTCAAGTCTTGGTACATTTTGTCCGATCCAGGATGAATAGAATACTTGGACTTAGGAGATTCTAACATAATCAAGTCTCTCAGCCCACCATATAATGGTAACCAGGTTCGACCTCTCAAACATTTGATACCATCGGCTCGCGTCTCAAATGTTTCACTGTCTCCTCTAAATCTTTCGGCTGCAATATTTTCCTTCTTACACGCTTCGATTTGTGCGTTTCGAATCTGCTCAGGTAAGTCATTATGAACTGTCACTACCAAATCACGCACTCGAATCGGCTTCTCCCTTTCCTTTCGACTTAACGCGTCAGCTACCACGTTCACCTTTCCTGGATGATAACGAATTTCGCAGTCGTAATCACTCAAGAGTTCAACCCATCGACGTTGCCTCATATTCAGCTCCTTTTGATCCAATATGTATTGTAGGCTTTTATGATCACTGAATACTATACACTTCGTGCCATACAAATAATGTCTCCAAAGTCGCAGAGCAAAAACCACAACGCCCAATTCCAAGTCATGGGTAGTGTAGTTCTCCTCGTTCTTCCTTAATTGTCTAGAGGCATATGCGATCACCTTTTCACGTTGCATCAGAACAGCACCGTATCCTCGAAGAGATGCATCGCAATAAACAACAAAGTCTTCACTTCCTTCATGTAACGATAAGATCGGCGCACTACAGAGTTTCATCTTCAGGGTTTGGAAAGCTTCTTCTTCATCATCGCCCCACACATACGGTTTATTCTTCTGAGTCAGCTTAGTTAATGGTTTCGATATCAAAGAGAATCCTTCAATAAACCTTCGGTAATAACCAGCCAAGCCTAGAAATTGTCGCACTTTAGTTGGAGTAGTCGGAGCAGTCCAATTCTTGATGGCTTCTATCTTTGCAGGATCAACATGTACTCCACTTTTATCAATTACATGTCCGAGAAATTGTACAGAATTAAGCCAAAAATCACACTTTGAGAATTTAGCGTACAACTTTTCGTTCTTCAACAAGTTCAAGATAATCCTTAAGTGTTCGGCATGCTCTTCATTGCTCTTGGAGTAGATTAGAATATCATCTATGAAAACGATCACGAATTTATCAAGATACGGCTTACAAATGCGATTCATTAAGTCCATGAATACAGCAGGTGCATTAGTCAAATCAAAAGGCATAACCAGAAACTCATAATGACCATAACGAGTTCTAAACACCGTAATAGGAATATCTTCCTCATGTATGCGAATTTGATGGTAACCAGAACGAAGATCAATCTTGGAGAAAACACGAGAACCTTGAAGTTGATCAAATAAATCATCAATTCTTGGAAGAGGATAACGATTCTTGATCGTCAGCTTGTTCAGCTCTCGGTAATCAATACACATACGGAACGAACCATCTTTCTTCTTAACGAATAAGACAGGAGCTCCCCAAGGTGACGAACTCGGTCGTATAAAACCCTTATCAGATAGCTCTTGCAATTGCACAGATAACTCCTTCAGCTCGGATGGTGCTAAACGATATGGCGCACGAGCCACGGGTGCAGCCCCAGGAATTAGGTCAATTTAGAATTCTACTTGCCTTGGAGGCGAAAGTCCGGGCAAATCTTCCAGAAACACTTCAGGAAAGTCACGGATGACAGGTACATCTTTGGCACGTTTCTCCTTCGATTCCTTCTCCAATACTTTAGCTAGGAATAACTCACAACCTCTTTCGATATACTTACGAGCCTTAATGCATGAAACGATTTTCATCCGTGAATTACGTTGATCACCTTCGATAACCATAGTCTTGTCATCCAAGGGAATCCTAACTTTCTTTTCTCCACACAAGATAGACGCATTATACTTGGACAACCAATCCATTCCCATAATAATATCAAAACTACCCAATTCGACAATCATCAAGTCTATTTTGAAAATACGGTTCAAGAGATTAAGAGAACATCCTAAGAGCGCACGATTGGTACTTACTAATTTACCATCAGCTAGTTCTACCTCATAACTCGCGTCTAATTCGACCGGTTTAATATCAATTAAGGTACTAAAACTTGTAGACACAAAGCTTTTGTCTGCACCAGAATCAAATAAAGCTGTAGCATAACGGTTGTTCAGTAAAAACGTACCAGTGACAACTTTTAGGTTTTGCTTCGCTTCGGCTTCACCCAACTGATAAGCTTTTCCCTGGTTATCTCCACCACGTGCATTCTTTGGAGGTTTAGGGCATTAGTTCCTCATGTTCCCTTTACCTTGGCAGTTAAAACACGTCACTCCCTTCTTTCCTGGTCCCCAACAGTCTTCAGTCTTATGACCTAACTTGTTGCACTTTCCACACTTAGCACACTCACCAGTATGAGACTTCTTGCAGCATTGACATCTGGTTCCCTTATCAGCAGATGCAGTTTCAGTCATCGCATTAGCATTACCCTTCCTTCGGTTCTGATTCCTACTGTGAGATTGACGGTTTTCACCACGATCATCACTATCATTTTCAGCTCTTCTTTTATTACCTTCAGAAACACCATCAGCCTTGTCTTGGATGATTTGACCCATTTGTTGGTAGGCCATACGAACAGCTTCATCGATATTGGCAGGTTTAGATGAGGTCACATCACCACGGATGTTGGTTGGTAAGCCTCGAATATACTGCTCCACCTTCAAGTATTCTGGGTTAACTTTGTTTGGACAAAGTAGAGCAAGTTCATGGAATCTGTTTGTGTATCAATCGATGTCAGTACCCTTCAGTCTCAGCTGATATAATTCCTGTTCTAACCTCTGAATAACACTCCTTGGACAGAATTCCTCAGTCATCCACCTTCTCACTTCAACCCAAGGTGTATCATAAGCAGCATCCATACCCATTGATGCCATTCTCCCATTCCACCAAGTTAATGCTCGTCCTTGAAGAGTAGCAGAGGCAAACATCACCTTGTCTTCTTCCTCACTTCCACTAAATCGAAACACGGATTCCAATTTCTCAAACCATTGCATTAACCCAACAACACCTTCAGTACCCTTAAAAGTTGGAGGCTTGCATTTCATGAACGAGGTATAATTACACTCCTTGTTTTTAGGAATCACTGGTCTATCAGCATCACCAGTTCCAGCACCAGCATTGCCAGCTCCAGTATTACCAGCTCTAGTATTATCGGCTCTAGTGTTACCAGCTCCAGTAGTGCCAGTTCCAGTGTTGCCAGCTCTAGTGTTGCCAGCTCCAGTGTTGCCAGCTCCAGTATCGCCAGCTCCACCAGATCCACCAGCTCCACCGGATCTACCAGCTCCACCAGACCCACCAGATCCACCAGCTCCATTATTCATATTTTCCATAAATGCATTCATAGAGACCTGGAATTGATCAGCTACTATAACATGTAACTGAGTCTCAGTCAACTGTTTTGGCGGCATGATCCTGTTACACAATTCACATCAAAGTGAGTATTCATTCAACGCTTGTGATACAAAACATGAATAACACAAAATAAGAATAGATAGATGAAAAGAAACAAGAAAGGATGATAGAACGAAGAATAGAATTTAGACAAGGAACGAAGATTCACGAGGAATGAGTCAAAAGACAGGGATTTCTATTGTGACAATCAGCGTCGTTTTGTAAATCATGTATTAGTATTATAATAATCAAATAATAAACATTAATGAATAAATGTAATTTCATTATGCTTTAAGCATAATTAATAATTAAATATGTATAACATATATATACTTTTCTTGTTCTCGTCCATTGGAAACTCAGAGGTTTCGCTTGCAGATGTTATAGTCAAAAGATTTCAAAATTTTATTTTTGGAAAATATTTTCGTTCTCTATAACTTGAGCTCTGATGCCAATCTGTAACACCCCCAATTTCGGGTCATAGCAGCGGAAGGGTCATTGGGTGTTACTATCATGGTTCAATCTCAATATCATAGAAAACGCCTCAAAATGAGTCGTTTTGTTAAAACATACATCCATTCAACATTTTAAAGATAAAACAATTCACACACGGTCCCAAATAGTTTTAAGATTTACACAACCAACCATACGATAAAAGTTTCTTTGAATGAACATAGTTTAGAAAAGCGGGCCAAAACATTTTTAATTAAGCAACCTGCACGAAACCGCCTTCCTTGAGTGCCTTCTTCATGGACCTGAGATAAAACATGCTATAAAGTCAACAAAAATGCTGAGTGAATCTATAGAGTTTAAATTAAATAAACGAACACAAGTATTCTGAATAAACCTTCCGTGGTTGACAATCATGTGGATCAGACATAATTATCGTTGTTATTTCATAAGTCTCGTGAAATTGAACGTTAACATATATTATTTCAGCCCAACACACCTAGCCAAGTGCGTATATTTCTCTTATACAATTGCATCCGATGTTTCATTACTGGTGCATCACATCACCACGCGATAGCTAGTCGCGACCGGACTGGGTGTCACCCCGATAGATCTATCCATAGTATTATCGTTCCTTTCGATTCATAATTCACGATTCATGGGTCTTTTCAGGCTAAACAAACTTGTATAACAACTTTCATCTAAGCATACAATCGGGTCCTTTGTGTTCAATTTTAAAAGAAAGAGGGTTTACCACAACTTCTCGTTGTACCCTTCATTTATTAATAATGTTTTTCCAATAATAAGGGTTTCCACAACTTCTCGTCGTACCCCTTTTATTTTAATAAAACAAGCATGTTATCCCCCTTGCGGGTTTTATAAAACAAGTAAACATGTTAAAGCGAGGCTATAGACTCACCTTGGTATGATAATAGTAATGTGACGATCGCCGACGATTTGTGATGCCCGTTAAACACAAAGACCGCAACCTACCAAATAAGGCGCGTTCGTTAATAAACGAATCAAGTATAGATAATACTTAAATAATACGAAAGTCAATTTCATATAACCATGAAAATCCCGAAAAATTAATAATATAAGTGTACTTCTATACCCTTTTATTCAACACTATTCTTTTAAACACTTGCACTCTCGACATTGACCCGTCATAAGACGCCAAGTCAACGCAAGTCAAACCATCATTTTACTTCTCTCGGACCAGTAACTAAGTCATTTATATAATGACTTAACACTTAAGTAAGTCACCATGTCTAATAGTGAATACTCAACTAACGCCATACAAGTATTGAACTACGTGTCCAAAATACCAATCAACATGTACACTCCAAATGTACACACCAATTTAACCTATCTAGACTTGTCCGATTTCGACGAAACTTGGTGACAAACTCACACATAATATGAATAAGACTCAGTCTAAGTTTCATTCAAAAATATTACTTCTAAGACCTTCTGCCCGACACACCTTCGTGTTACAAAAACCGGACAGTTTTACGCCTTTGACTTGTAAAACCATTTTTGACTTATCAAAACAATTCCGTTTGCAAAACCGACACTCGGGTTTGAAAATAGACTCATGACCTGAGGTTTAGCAACTTACAACAGTCCTTGAACATTTTTAAAACAACATTTTATAGTCCCCGAGATTCGATCCAAATATCGACAACAATTTTCGGATTGTGCCGATACTCGTCTCCCGGTACACGAATACTAAAACTAGTATAACTTTTCGCTCGTAATGAGTTAGAAGCTCTACTTTAGCTCAAATCGAAGCTAAAGAAATTCTCTACGACCCTATCTTATTAGTTTACCAAGTTTATTACAGTAAGTAATTGGAAAATTTCCTTAAAGTTAATTGACCATCTAAAAATCATACCAAAACACCATTTTGACCCATTTCAACAATTTACATAATCATTTTATCATATTAATATCATACTAACACATCTAACTAACTCCTAACACCCTCAAATTTAATAATATAAAAATCAAATATAAAGAAACCATACATGCAACATCACCCCACTATGAATATAATAATATTAACAATATACATAACTATAGAAATGGATCAAACATGATGTTCTTCATCAAAATTTGAAAATAAAAATTTAGTGGATGCATGTGGGAAAATTTTATACCAATATGAAGCTCTTTGAATTTCCAAGATGGGTCTTGAATTGGATTTGTAATATTCAAAGGAAAAATTGAACAAATTGATGGATTAGGGAGGGGAGGTGGACGGCAAAAATGGAAGAAAAGAGAGAGATTGTGTGATTTTTTTAATAAAAATAAATTTATAATATAAAATAGTTAGTGGAATTTGTTTAAATAGTCCAAGGTTAGGGTAGATTTTGTCATTTGGGCATAGTTTTGGTACAAAAATGCAATTGAATAGTTTACAAGGTAGAAAATGTAAATTGTAAATTTTAAAAATATTTACGGGGCTCGGGTTTCGTAAAAATACTTTTCGAACGTTAAAACGCTTGAAAATACAATAACAAGGCTTCGACACGACTTAAACGTAATTAAATCGAAAACGTCGAAAATATACAATATCGAGACAATCGATAATAAAACGTAAATTTTTGGGCATCCGTCGGTATCGCGATCACTAATAGTTATCGTCATTCGTTAAAACGTAAAACACGAGAAATAAAGATTAAATATAATAAAAATCATTTTCATGATTATTTGAGAATATAATATCGATACCTAACATATTCCTTGTCGGTTTTCATCTAATCGACATTTTTACGCTAGTTTCAAGTCATAACCTTCTCGGTTAGTCGAAAATTTTTAAATTCTCATTAAAGTAAACACGTAATACGTAATATTCGAGATTAAAATAACGACCTGAAGCTGACGGGTTGTCACACTACCCTTGATGGCTTTACCTTTGTGCATTCATCTCAACCCTCGACCTCAAAAACGTCCTCATGTTTTAATGCCAAAGGGAAGAAAGTGGAAACCATGGACGAGATTACACATTCTTTTTCTTCAAAATCTACTATTTCTCCTTCTACTTATAAACCCTCTTGTGTATCTCGAATCCCATCCATCGTCTCAAAAGAGATTTTCATTGACCTAACCAAAGTTCGCCTTGAGGAAACTTGTGCTTCAGTTTTTCTAAAGAATCCTAAAATGCATATGCCTACACAAGAAGAAGATCTGGGCCGGTTTCTCATTCCTTGTGGATTTCCCTAGATTAGGGAATGCATAGAACTTGTCGACCTCGGTGCTAGCATTAATATCATGCCTTTTTCTATTTGTAAATTGATGAATTTGCCAAATGTTACCCCCACAAACATGGTAACCGAGCTAGCTAATTGTACCCTTGATAAAACAATTGGTATAGCCAAACGACATCTATGTTAAGATTGGAAATTTCATTTTTCCCATGGATTTTGTTATTTTCGACTATGAGTGTGACCCAAAATGCCCAGTCCTCTTAGGTAGACCATTTTTATCGACCGCCCGACCCCAAATAGGCGTTTTCGGTTGGAAATTGATTTTAGAATATGGGGACGATAAGATGGAATTTTTCATGGATAAATCCCAAAATCATGACAAAACCAATGTTTCTGAAAAGAATACTTTCCAAAAAATCTTTCTTTGCAAGAAAATAAAAGGCTTGAGGAATGTTTTGAAAGTGTTGGGTCAAAAAGTTGATGTGGTAGAAACTCAAAAACGAAGAAAACATGAAGACATTTGTTCAGGCGTTGTCAAGAACAAATCAAGCGTTGACAGAAGTCAACATTGACAAGCATTGTCAAGTGCAATCCAAGCATTGTCACATGCAATCCAAGCATTGATAGAAACGTTGACAATGTTGTCGGAAGCTTCTATTTAGATAAGTATGCAGAATATATTCTGTATAAGTTTATTTTAATAGAAGATTTACATCTTTATTTGATATTATCTCTTGTAAACCCTAATCCTTCACTATAAAAGGAACCAAGGGTATTAGGTTTATTCATATCATTCATTCACAATGTAAACCTAAAAGCGTGTGTTGCACTAGACGTGGGATTAATGTATACACGTCTAGTGGTTGTTTGTTATTAATATAATGAACAATCGTTGAGTAATTTATGTGTCTTGTGCCCTAAACACCTTGTTAATGTGTCGTGTTCTAATTCCGCTTTGATTATCTAATCATATGAACATGATGCATTCCTAGTAGCTAAAAGATCAAGGAAACCAAGGTTTCCATAGTTGGTATCAGAGCCTCGTGGCTCGTGATGCTAGGACCAACAAGGTGTTTGCGTATCGTGAAGAGAAGAAAAATCCTTCTAGGGTTTTTCTGGACGTTTTTGTGTGCGCAGCAGTATTCAGAAGGTCATAACTTTTTACTGGACCGTTGGATCGTCACAAAATTTCTTGTGTGTGTTCTATACACATATATCTAGACATCCACTAGAGGGATTGTCGAGATCAATCCCCAAGAAAAAGTTATTAAGCGTCAAAGTCAGCAGCAGTATATATGCAGTTTTCTGTAAACAGCCATGTTCAAAACACGTTTTCTCCTTCATTAACCGTTGGATCTTCGTGATTTTTGGACTGTAGATTCTTGGCACTTGTGTCTAGAATCTCACCGAAGGGATTTTCGATCTGAGCTCTAATTATGAAGATATTCAGCGTCGAAGTTCACTGGTTAAGGTATTGACATTCTTGCTTTTTCACATAAAATCATAAACTAGGGTTCCTCAAACCCTAGTTCGACATAAAAAGCAGAATGTTATGAGGTTTGTGGCTGTTGTGATTCAAGATAATAGACGATCTAAGGTTTATTTACAAATCCTAAGTTAGGGTTTCGATGAATAAAGTTATAAACCCGAGATTGAGTTTAAAACAGAAAAGCTGTTGTTGTGATGTTTGAGTTTGAAAAAGGTGTAAGAGCAGCAGGCTGGTGTATATGGAATGATACGATTCATTAATACATATGTTCAGGGATTGTGATTCGTTATACACAGGATAAGGTACGATGATGGCTGCCTGATTGGTGAGATTTAAAACAGACGTGATCAAGAGAAAAAGAAAAGGCAGCATATGAATGTGCAGATCGTGTGACACAAGAAGAGTATTACGTGATCTTTGCATGCTAGTGTGTTCATGCAAGTGTGTTCCCACGGTGATGGAATTTTGATTGGATAAACGTATGTGCTCAAGAAAGTGACATTGATATTCATATTATGGATGCTATTTATTTTGGGAATATTAGTGTAAAGACAAAGTGACGTTGATATTCATGTTTTATGGCGCTGACAAAAAGTTGACGTTGACAGGTAATAAGCTAAGCGTTGTTGGAAAACGTTGACATGAGTTGTCCGAGAAACGCTTGCTCAAGCGTTGATAGGTTTTGTCCGATATCTGACAATGCATGCGATTAAGATATTGGACAATGAAGGTTCTCGGATGACAAAAGAATAGCTGTTGTTTGAAAAAATTGAGACGTTTTTAGCACACAAAAAGGAGGTATTTAACGCAAAGGTACAAGGAGTCTCCGTTTTTATATAGAATATCAAGTTGATATTTATGGCTCGGATATTTTTAAAAGGGATTAATGATTTTAATGCGAGTTAGCAACTATTCATGGGAATTTGATGGATATTTTAGATTATGTAATCGGGATAGCCTTGGGAAAGAGTTATCCATTCAGTGCTTTTACATATGGTATGAATGTTATTTTATTAAAATTCGTCATGAAAAGGTGTTGGCTTAAGGAGAAGAATTATTATGGTAAGTTTGATGATTGAAGAAGATTTTCGCGAGTTTGTGTTCTATCATATCTTAAAGACGTGCACTTCCAGTCATTGATTTTTAAGATAAGTTGTTTGTGCTTTAAATGTTTCGTGACGAAGACTTGTCATAACACTTGAAGGAGTTAAATTATCGTGCTCAGTGTCTCACAAAGGATGAGAATATTGACAAGGGATCGAGGTTTACTTATATTTTCTCTATTTGGTATAAGTTCTTCATCACATGGATAGTACAAGAAATGGAACATAAGGTTGGGTTATTCTACTTCTACATCAAGATTACTTTATTTATTTTTCTTCAAGATCATTACATAGAGCTACATTTGGAGAATCTTCAAGATTGCATACATTGTTTACTTCCCTGTTGATGTGACAAAAAGGGGAAGACATACATGCTACAATTAAGGGGAAGCAATTTGAAGATGATGTAAAACTTACAAGAGATACACAAAGAGTTTTGCCGACATCAACTAGGGGAAGATTATTGGGTCAAAAAGTTGATGTGGCAGAAACTCAAAAACGAAGAAAACATGAAGACATTTGTTCAGGCGTTGTCAAGAGCAAATCATGCGTTGTCAAGAACAAATCAAGCGTTGACAGAAGTCAACATTGACAAGCATTGTCAAGTGCAATCCAAGCATTGTCACATGCAATCCAAGCATTGAAAGAAACGTTGACAATGTTGTTGGAAGCTTCTATTTAGATAAGTATGCAGAATATATTCTGTATAAGTTTATTTGAATAGAAGATTTACATGTTTATTTGATATTATCTCTTGTAAACCCTAATCCTTACACTATAAAAGGAACCAAGGGTATTAGGTTTATTCATATCATTCATTCACAATGTAAACCTAAAAGCGTGTGTTACACTAGACGTGGGATTAATGTATACACGTCTAGTGGTTGTTTGTTATTAATATAATGAACAATCGTTGAGTAATTTATGTGTCTTGTACCCTAAACACTTTGTTAATGTGTCGTGTTCTAATTCCGCTTTGATTATCTAATCATATGAACATGATGCATTCCTAGTAGCTAAAAGATCGAGGAAACCAAGGTTTCCACAGAAAGGATTAAAAAGAACGGTTTTCGAGATGAAGATTTTAATGATCAAGAATATGTTTAATTAATTGAAAAAGGTTTACGTAAATGTATGGATAAATCATTTTGGGATGTATTCGAGGGTTGGAACGCCAAACCAAATCCAGAGGAAAATGTTAGTTCCATCATGACAATGATCAATATGGACTCGTCTTCACCACCTCCGAAGGACCATGACCAACCAAAGGCTCAAACTTCAATCGTTGAATTGCCTTCCACTCTAGACCCAAATCCATTAAGGCTAAGGAAGTGATCATTATCGAGGCAAAATCACCCATCATAGAGGAGCCTTTTCAACCTAGTCCATTGGTTAATGAGACTACGATTTCAACAATTGAGAATTCACTCACAAGAGTTGCTCATATTGACATATTCTTTGATGTCGATGGTGATTTTTCCGAGATCGGGCACATACTTCATAACCCATCATCCATTCTCAAGTATTTCCCCATTTATAAATCTTCAAGTGAGAATGATGAGACCTTGTCAAAAATTTCTTGTGATGACCACACTTTTACGACTATCTCGAACTCCGTTTATGAACCTCTTTTTCATCATAACCCACTTTTTGATGAAGGGTTCAAGATCGTTAATGACCAAATTATCAATCCTCCTTCGTTTCACACTTGTGATGATGAAGAATTCTTTAAGGAGGTTGATGATTTTCTTGTTATCGACACTTCACCAATTCTCGAGGAGTTACCTTATCAACACTCCTCAAATGGGAATAATAAAGTTGTTGTGGATCATTGTACTATCAAGAGCTATTCTTTTATCTATAATTATGGAACCGAAGGCCAATGGCTCAAGGAACCAATCTTCGATGAGGAATATGATAGTATTGACGATCCTTTGTTTAGTGATGATCATTACGTTGACCCGCAAGGGGATGTGTTCTTTATTGACCATCGTTTTGGAAGGTTATAACCCCTCCCACCCATGACTTAAATGTGAGAATCTTTAGCGTGCCTAATATCATTTTCGAGACACCTAATCCGAGTAGTGTGCCTATTGAGTTAGAGACACCTAAGCGTTTTAGTGTGCCAAAACTATTTTCAGAGACACCTAATATCTTTGATTTGATAAATGGAAAATCGGGTTTCCATAATGAGTTTCAAAAGGGTGAAAAAGGTTTTAAAACGACAAATGAAATTGATGAGCCTCTTTTCACCACGTCATCACCGCTTGTATTGAGTGCTACAAACACATCTACTCCTTTTAACGACTAATATCCGTTTTTAGTATATCATTTTTTCTTGACTCGACTCGAATTGATGTCAAATTTATGGTTAAGATTTATCGTTTTTGGTTAAGTTGAATGGTATTTATGTCTAATTACAAACAAGCACGTAAAAAGGTATAAATATGTATAATACGTAATACGTACTACACTAAAACAAATTGCAATTACCAAAACTAAAGCACAAAGTATAATCAAGTAAAGCTAAAAATGAGTATTTATTAAAATGCTAAAATTAATAAAAGGCAAATGCAAAAACATAAAATGCTAAAAATGAAAAAAATGTAAAATGTAACAAAAATAACCAAGTAACTAAAGCACAATGTAAAATGTAACAAAAAATGTAAAATTAAAGCACAAAGTACAATCAAGTAAAGCTAAAAACAAGTATTTATTAAAATGCTAAAATTAATAAAAGGCAAATGCAAAAACATAAAATGCTAAAAATGAAAAAAATGTAAAATATAACAAAAATAACCAAGTAACTAAAGCACAATGTAAAATGTAACAAAAAATATAAAATTAAAGCACAAAGTACAATCAAGTAAAGCTAAAAACAAGTATTTATTAAAATGCTAAAATTAATAAAAGGCAAATGCAAAAACATAAAATGCTAAAAATGAAAAAATGTAAAATGTAACAAAAATAACCAAGTAACTAATTTGTAACAAGCTTCTAACCAACTAACAACAAACTGCCTAAATTCTAGGGACTACAACTGCCAAGAACAGAAAGTACAAGTTTAAAGATGCAAAGTATAACAAACTAGAAATGGAGGGACCAAACAACAATTTTGAAACTTATCAAGCAAAAACGGGCCAAGAAACGTTTTAAGCTAGTTTGAGCTTTTTATTCAACCAATTAAGCTCGTTTAAGTTGCAAAATGATCCTAAAGCAAAATAAACTAGCCAAAAGTAGTATGAGATTTTGTAATAAGCTGGATTATCCAATTCGATTTTGAGCATTTGTCAAAATATTGAGAGCTTATTCGCTTAATCTAAAGAGATGATTTTTTGCAAGATGAAATAAAAGATGAGAAAAACAAGTTCTATCCAAGCACAATTCCAAAAAGCACTCTGAGTAAGCAGAAATGAAATCGTTGACCAAATGAGCTTATTTGACCAAAACTTTGACTTTTTGACTTTTTCAGCTGATTTCTTTACACAAATAAGATAAATAAAAAAATATGTGGATTCTTCTTACTATTTCTAAGATTATCAAAACCCTTTTTTATAGTCATAGGCGGAATGAAGTCAATTTTATTTTGTTTTTTTTATTAATTCTTTTTTTATTTTTATTTATTTCATTATTGTCAATGTATTTTTCAATAATTTTTTTGTTGATTCAATACAAAGTTTGATATCCAATTATTCCGTTAAGATTTATCGTTTTTGGTTATCAAAGATTGAATGGTATTTATTTCTACTTGGAAATTAAGCACGTAAAAAGATAAAAATAGGTTATACTACGTAATACGTACTATTCTAAAACACGTTACAAATATCACAATTAAAGCACGGAGTACGAGTAATCAATGCTAAAAACAAGTATTTATTAAAATGACAAAATTAATAAAGGAAATAGCAAAAATATTAAATCTATAAAATTGAAATAACAAAAATATAAAATGTAATCAACTAACAAACCCTAACCAACGTCTAACAAACTGCCTAAAATTCAGGGGGAATAAATGCCAAAGTAACAAAGTACAAGTATTTATGCCAGAAATACTAACAGACAGAAACGAGAAGCACTAATATGACTTTTCCAAACTTTATAAGCAAAACGGGCTAGGAAACTCAAATAAGCTAGATAGAGCTTATTACTAGACCAATTAAGTTCAAACTTGTTGCAAAATGATTCTAATGAAAAATAAACTAGCCAAAAGTGAAATAAGCTTCTAAAATAAGCTAGAACTATCAATTGGATTATAAGCACTTGTAAAATTATTGAGTTAAGAAGTTTGGCTTATTCAAATGATCTAGATTCTTGCAAGAACAAACAAAAGCTGAGAAAAACAATTTCTATCCGAATAGATTTCCAAAAAGCACTTTGTTAGCCCTATATTTTATATAGTCGAACAACAATGTAATAGGTCATCTTAGTCGTTATTGGTCTTGTATTGTAATAGGTAAGTCGGGAAAATCGGGCTTGGACTTTAAGCTAATATTGTCTAAGTTAGGGGCGTAATCCCAAGAAAAGCCATGCCCGACCCATGAACAAGACCACTAAAGCCTTAAGGCCGTGGCATATAAATACCACGTTTGCTCCGAGATCTGGTATTGTTATTTTGGCTAAAAACACAAATTTTTTTGGGTATTTGGATCAATTTTTGGCAAAAAGTTTCGGTTTTTACAAGTTTGCTCCGAGAAAAGTGGTTTCTCGATCAACAGTTGGATATTCGGAAAAGGGTTTTGATTATCCGAAAAAGTGGGTTTATTCCGAAATAATATTTTCGGAAAAGGGTTTCATTTTTCCGAAGATTTGTTGTTTACCCGGAGATTTAATCCGAAATAGGGGTGTTTATCCGAAAAACAACATTATTCCAAAATAGTGGTGTTTTATCCGAAGTTTTTTTCTTTCCGAAAAAGTGGTGTTTATCCGAAGATATATTCCGAAAAAGGGGTGTTTTTCCGAAGATATTATCTGAAAAGAGGTGGTTTTTCCAAAGATTTCACTTATTCCGAAGAAATCCAGTTATTCCGAAAATACCATTTATCCGAAAATCTTCCCTTTATCCAAAAATCATCATTTATCCGAAAAATCAACTTTTTCCGAAAAACCCATTTTATCCGAAAACTCACTTATTCCGAAAAACCCATTAATTCCGAAAACCCAATTGTTCCGAAAAACTCAAGTATTCCGAAAAACCTCATTTATCCGAAGACTGCTCATTATTCCGAAGATTGTCAATATTCCGAAGATCAACCTATTTTCCGAAGATTTCAATTATTCCGAATAAGTTCAAATTTTCCGAAAATACTCAATTATCCGAAAATAGCAATTTTTTCCGAAAGAAGTGAGTGTTTTTGGCCTTGGAATTTTTGGTTTCTGGAGAGACAATTCTTAGGGGATTTTAACATCTTTTCTCAACAACATCAACCACACCTCACCACAACACATCTACTAAATCCTAATCCATTCACAATCATCGGCAATGTCTAACAACAATATCAGCAATGCGACTGCAAATCAAATTCGTTTGGAACAAGGTGGCAATGGGAATCCACCTATGCTCACTGCCGGTTGTTATGTTCAATGGACATCTCGCTTTCTCAGATTTCTCGATGGGAAAGAGAACCGAACTGCTTTTCGTCACTACCTTGAGAATCCACCTCCAGTTTTTGAATTCAGACCCATTACCACACAAGCAGAGGATGGTACTTCATCAACTACACGAGCCATGGAGAATTTCGATACTTGTCCTGCTGAGAAAAAGAAACTCCTCCAAGCTGAAGCTGAAGCTGTGAACTACATACTCACTAGGATTGATAACGCTATCTATTCCACGGTTGATGCATGTCCTAATGTTATGGAAATATGGAATGCAATTCATCGATTGAAGCAAGGTGAGTCAATCAACGTTCAAGTTCTCAAGACTAATTTACTTTGGGAGTTTGGAAAATTCACATCCGAAGATGGTGAATCCATTGACTCATATTACTCGAGATTCTACAAAATGATGAATGAGCTTGTTAGAAATCAGTGCACCATCTCCAATCATCATGCCAATGTTTAGTTTCTACTTCAACTCAAGCCAGAATGGCAAAGGTTTGTGACTTTGGTTAAACAAAGGGAAGATATCAAGACCATCTCCTATCACAAACTTTATGATATCCTGAAACAACATCAGAATCAAGTGAATGAACTAAGGGCTGAAAAGGTAGAACGGTCTGCTAACTCTATTGCTTTTGTGGCTGCTACTTCAACAAAACCCATACACCGTCAACAACCACCTACTCATTCCTCAAAGTCATCAAGTTCATCCACCAAACCTCCAGCTACTGCTAAAAAGGCAAAAGCAATTATCCCCACTCCACCTCCAAAGTATGACACCGAGTCAGATGGAGACAGTGATGATGAACAAACTTCAAGGGACAAGAAGATTGAAGAACTCATGTCTTTACTCACCACAACTTATAAGAAGATCTACAAACCTACCAACAACAACCTTAGATCATCATCCAATGCTCGATATGAGGAAGTTGATCATGCACCTAGGTATGATCGTGAGGCTAGGTATGATAATTAGAGGATGCCAAATCAAGTTGGGGCTAGAGATACTGTAGGCACTCCAGTTGTGCAGAAGATTGGGATTCAATGCTTCAATTACAAGGGATTTGGGCACATGGCTAGGGAATGCAAGAAGAAAAAACGGGTTAAGGATTCGGGATATCACAAGGAAAAGATGTTGCTGTGTAAGAAAGAAGAAGCAGGAATTCCACTCACAGCAGATGAAGTTGACTGGCGTGATGACACTTACGATGAAGCCGATGATCAAGAGTTAGAGGCACATTATGTGTACATGGCAAAGATTCAAGAAGTGCTTCCAGAGACTGCTGATACTTCTGGACCTATCTTTGATACTGAGCCAATTGAAAAAGGTACCTACATATGATAACTATAATGTGTTTGCTAATGAACGACGACATCCTGAGCAACCCGAAAGCATCAATGACACATATGTAATGGACACGGAGGATAGCAATATCTCTACGGATTCACAACATATATGTAATGATGACGGTAATGCTGCTCAGGATACTGACTCGGATGAGGACCGTGATTTGCTTGCGTCTATAATTGATTCTTTAAAACATGAAATTGAGGAAAACAAAGAGGCTAATAAACGTTTGAAGCAAGCAATCACCTCCTTAACCGAGGATATAGACAGGCTTAAAGAGTGTGATTATGTAAAAGAAGCTGAACGACGAGTTGAAATAGCAAATGGTTTGGTATATGAACGTAAGGTGCTCAACGAACAATATTGTTCTGAAGTAACACACGAAATTCATATGCCAAAACAAAAGATATCGGAACTTGAAGAACAACTGCTACTACATAAACTCCAGATTACTGAATTAGAGTCGGTTAACAAAGAACAAACTGAGCTTTATAAAACTCGTGAAGAAAAGGATATTGAAAAAATTCTTGCTTTGGAAAAGAGAGTCGACACGTTAAACAACATTGTTTACAAAATGGGTCTGTCTATTCAAACTATGAATATGCTCAATAGAAACATGAAAACGAGTTTTGTTAAGCCTGACTATCTCAAGAACGTTCAAACAATCAAGCCTGGTTAATAAGTGTGAAAACACTTATCCTTTTACCACTTTTTTCCAATAATAACAAGACCAAAACGTGTATTTTATGTCGTAAAAGTCGGAATTATGCGTTGTTTGTGTTTTTATTGTGTTTCAGGATAAAAATATGAAAAAGGAAGAAAACACGGGCTATCACGGGCTTTTATCGAAGAAAACAAGAAAAGACGAAGTCAAAAGATCAAGAGTGTAAAAAGAACGGAAGTCTAAGGCCTATTCTGAAGATTTATCGAAGAAAAACTCTAAAGACGGAAGTTTAATGAAGTCGAAGAACTCAAGTCTAATAGATGAAGAAAATTATAAGACAAGTTCAATTTATATCGACAAATCCCGAGACGACGTCGAGAAAGACAAAGAATTTAAATCGAGTCGAGAGGAAAAGAAAGAAAGAAGGAAGCAACAATGCACTCCCCACCTCCTATATATACCCTCCTAATGACACATTAGGAGGGTGTTAGTTAATTTAGCTAGTTTTATTTTTCTTTCTTTAGTTTTCATTTTAGAGAGAGAAAGTGTTTAACTTTCTGTCACTAGAACTTCATCTTTTCTTTCCTTTCATGTTTAAGCTTTGATTTAATCTTGTAGTTTAAAATCTTTAATCTACAAGTTCAAGTTTAATCTTTTAATCTTAATCTTCTTCTACCTTTCTTTATTTTTGAGTTGTTTTGTATCCGTTATAATCTTTGATTTTGCTTAAATTTGATGTTTATGTGATTAAAATGTTTATCTTTTTAATCCTATATAAGTTTTTATACGATTAAGCTTAAGGCTTGTTATGATTTTTGGTTTATTTAGTATTTAGCTTATTTATTGAGTTGGTTAAGTTTTTGTTAAGTGTTCTTTTTAGAAGTGCTTATTGGTTTTTAGCTTATGCTCTTTCATCCGAATATTGTTTCATTCCCATCAGAATAGGGCTTCTATTATTGCGACGGTTTATTTAGACGGTTTCATTGCGATCGCAATAACCTTTAGGGTTTTACTTTGCGATCAAGTATTCAGATCCCTTATTGTTGTCCCTTATATGTGATGATTTTATACTATTAATGAAGAAAGAAAGGTAGAAATGAGATGAGTTTTAGAGAGAGAAACTAGAGAGAGAAAAGAGAGAGAAGTGTGTGAACTTGTGAAATATTAGATTAAGAAGAAAATGAATCACCAACCCTCCTAACATGCTAGGAGGGTAGTATATATAGTCCACCCACATGCGGGCTTCTTTATGGACTATATGGTTTGGGTCGGGCTTTCCTTTTGGGCTTTAGTTACTTATTAATGAACTTTAGCCTAAAGTTAAGCCCGTATAACACGACTAATATACTACCTATTACAACGTTCTAAAATACGATACATAATAAACATATGACCGAGCATTCTTGTTTGGCTCAATATTTTGAGGCTAACAATCTCCCCCAATGAGAGGTCATAAACCTTGGTCATCTAGGAAATTTGTAGAGATTACTAATCTCGCCATAACTGAGTCTTGAACGTGTAATCGTAGCCTTGTTCCTTCATGATGTGATCCTTGAGCCTTTGTCGTTGTCTTTCGACTTTGTCTTTAAGCTTGAGATCTTCAAATCATCCTTGACTTGTCTTTGCCATCTTGCGATCTTGTGTCTTCATCCACATGCTCACACTATTAATTGTTAAATATGTCTTTAGGCATGAGTATGTGGTTTCTGAATCATTGACTTTGCTGTGTACACCGTGACGCCACCTTCTCGAGACAAAACATAGACACGGACCGAATGGCTTTGACATTCGTCCTAAATCGGTAGCGTTTTACCTCCGGTCGGTGAAGACCGTTATACGATATTAGATATCGTACCTGTGATCAGGTAGATTCAATTAAGAATCTCCTTGACAGGGTTTCGCGGCTGTACTAGCCATTCTCTTTACTCGACCGTCTCAAAGCAAGACTGCGAACATAAAGAGTGAATCAATTGGATAGATATCCGCTTGATTAAGGTCGTCAATTCAAATTCCTGGAACAAGTGTGATTCTTAAAGAATCTTACCATTGTTGCTTTCCAGTTGACACAAGTTTGATTCATAAGAATCTCACAAGTCACCTACCGTAGCGCTGTTTGATGTTGACGCTAGAAGGATTTCCATTCGTCACTGTGAATATTAATGAATATCACTCTGAATGTTCTGGCAAGACCATAAAGATATTGCGTAGAAACCTGAAACGAGTTTGAATCAATTCAGAATCAAACCATTGTTGCTTTTCAGTTTTGCACATGTTCAATTCATAAAGAATCTTGCATATGACCTACCGCAGTGCTGTTTGATGTTAACACTGGAAGGATTTCCACTCATCATTGTGAATACTAAGTAGTATCACTCTGAGTGTTCTAGCAATATCACAAGGATATAGCGTAGGACTCTCTTGATCTTCATCCATGTGTCCTAACGAGATTTGATTGATCTCTTGGCTCTAGACTCGATTTGTGCACTTTTAGTGGTCGGAGGCTGGAGCAGATTCCACCTATTTAATATCAACTATCTCGGAGTGAGAAAGTCAATAGAAGTCGTGTTGATCTCCGTGGCAATAAAACAAACTTCTTTTGAGAGAAGCCTGAGTAGCTAGGAAAGGGTTGTGCTTCACATCACTGGGTCCATGATGAGTTTGTCTTCATGATGAGTTGACTCGGTTTCTGCCTAAGTTGTATGGAGGGCTTCTTTCTTTACACCCTTTATCCTTACATTTCTTTTTCATTCTTCAACCCCTTCAATGCTTACCAAGACATCATTACTAGCACCTTGTTGTGATTGTTCCAGTGCTAGCATCAGTACTTAGTCGGCATTCAACTACGTTCACATTCTACTCTATCTTTCCTAAGGACTTCTAATAATCTATTGGATTGTCCCTGGGAAGATCCCTCTGGTTCTGGTTGGATCATAGGACTTAAACCTAACCACCCTTTTGACACCAATAACGTCGTGAATTAAAGATGTTGTGGGTATTTGATCGTAACCATGAAAACCACTTTAAATTCTAACAAAGTGTTTGAAAAACATTTAACACCTTGCTAGTTTTGTCGTTTTAGAAATGCTCCCCCTTCACATGTGCATCGATAATCGAAAGTGTTTCGCACATGTAGGTAAGAGTTAAAGTGCTTGAGTCTTATATTAGATCACATTTTAATCACATTTTCTCCCCCTATCTCTAATATATAAAATCTTTTGATATTAGAGATACCAAATTTGATTAAAATATATTTTGAAAAATAGTCTTGAAATCTCCGAGAGAAAGATGTGTTAATCTTTTGCATGAAGTTAAAATGCTCCCCCTCAAAAATTGATCCAATTGAATTGTCATTGTGAGGATATGATCAACATTTCGCTTTTTGAGGATGGGAGTTGTTGAACACACAATTTTTGAAAGATTTTGAATATCATTGAAAAATTCTTGAAAAAATTGTGTTCAACGCTTTTTTGAAAAATCAATTCTTTTTGTCGAAAGGTTTTTCTAAAGCATAAACTTGAGTTCATAGACTTTGAATGTCTTGACGAATCCACTCAAGTGTAAGAAGATTTCTCTTCTTTTGCTGAGGGTAAGGGTACTAAATCGTACACTCCCCCATGAATATCGATCCGGGTTGCAATCTGAAAGTGATTACAAGCCATTGTGTTGAACTCAAAACGTTGAATGTTTTGCGACAAGCTCAACCCATGATAGATTGCTCTACCCGTTGTTTGGAAATATTTGTCCAAAATAGACAATTTCCTTTATTAAAAGAAGAAATGACATGTTTTGAAAAATATTTACAACTTTCATTCGAGCTTTATGTACACACCCGTGTCGGTATTGAGCGACATTTCTAGGCACGTCCATATTATCGATACTGAAAGACATGTCGAGAAGAATATTTTTGGATTTTGAAAGATTTTTAATTTTGTGTTTTGCTTTTATGTGTTTTATATTTTTGTATTTTGCTTTTTCAAAGATATTTACAAGTTGATGTTTGAAAGATAAATCAAGCAGGCACCTTTGCCAGAATCTCCAGGTCTGCTGGAGTCAAACATCTCATACCAATTTGCCTAACGAGGTACTCAAACCTATCTTTCGACAGAGCTTCGTAAACAAGTCGGCTAATTGGTAATCCGTTCCAACAAAGTATAATTCAACGATACCTCTTTCAACTTGTTCTTTTATGAAGTGGTATCTGACATCGATGTGCTTCGTGCGGGAATGTTGTACTGGATTGCAGGAGATGGCTATGGCCGACTTTGAGTCACAGTACATAGGTACTTTATCAAAGTGGAAGCCATAATCCGTGAGTTGTGTTCTCATCCATAGAACTTGAGCACAACACGCACATAGAGACACATAATCTGCTTCTGCTGATGAGAGTGACGTGCAATCCTGCTTCTTGGAAGACCATCCCACAAGCTTATCTTGACCTAGAAATTGTGCACCACTAGAAGTACTTTTTCGTGTATCAAGACACCCTGCATGATCAGAATCTGAATAGGCCGTTAGAAAGAAACCGGTTTCCCTCGGATACCAGAGTCCCAAATGAATGGTATTCTTGAGGTACCGAAAGATCCGTTTAACCTCCTTGAGGTGCTTTTTAGTGGGTCGTGCTTGATGACGTGCACAATAACACGTAGCATGTGAAATATCATGTCTGCTTGCTGTCAAGTACATGAGGGACCCGATCATGGAACGATATCTCGTTTGATCTATGGGTAATCCCTCCAAGTCAGCATCTAGCGATGTGGTTGATAATGGTGTCCCAACGGGGTCACATGAAGTCATACCATGCTTTTTGAGTATCTCTTGACAATACTTAGCTTGGTTTATAAAGATACCACTTGGGGATTGGTGAACTTGAATTCCTAGAAAGAATTTTAGTTCGCCCATCATTGACATTTCAAATTTGCTGTGCATTACTTTTTCAAACCATTTTGAAAGTTTTGGGTTTGTAGACCCAAAATAATGTCATCAACATAAGTTTGCACAAGCAAAATGTCATCCCCATATTTATAAGTGAACAAAGTTAGATCAATGGAACCTTTTGAGAAACCTTTGGATACCAGAAATTTCGAGAGCTCGTCGTACCACGCCCTTGGAGCTTGCTTGAGTCCATATAGTGCCTTGTGGAGACGATACACCTTGTCAGGATAATGAGGATTGACAAATCCTTCCGGCTGCGTGACATAGACTTCTTCCTTCAAAGGACCGTTAAGAAACGCCGTCTTTACGTCCATTTGATAGACAGTGAATCCCTTATGTGCAGCATAAGCAAGGAAAATCCTGACCGCTTTCGTGCGAGCAACTGGTGCAAATGATTCATCAAAATCAATTCCCTTTTTCTGGCCATACCCCTTAGCCACTAGCCTAGCTTTGTTCTTGATGATCGTATTCTCTTCATCCATCTTGTTTTTCCAGATCCAACGAAGATTTAATGGAGTCACATCGTATGGTCTGTCAACAAGTTCCCAGACTTTAAGTCTTTCAAATTGTTGAAGTTCATCCGTCATCGATTCAATCCAAGCATGATCAGCCATGGCTTCTTTGATGTTTTTCGGTTCAGCCGTACTCACGGCGAGTGCGAACATACAAACATCGCCATCGGTGGCTAGTTGTCGTCTTGTACGAACGGGCTGTGAAGGTTTTCCAATTACGTGAACCAAAGGATGATCTCGGGTCCAATAATGAGTTTGAGGATGATCAACATGCAAATGAGTATGATGACGAGGAGCGTGTCGCGCTTGCTAATTTAATTGCTAGTTTACAAAAAGATGTCAATGAAAATAGAAAGAATCAAAAACAATTAAAGAAGGCAAACGCATCGCTCACTCAAAACTTTGAAGAATGCAAAGCCGCTCTTATAAAATCTAGTGAGACTATTGATAGTTATAGGGCTGAGCTTCTTCAAAAGACCAACGATCTTGAGGGGTACAAAAGTCGTGTCATCAACGTTAAAAAGGACGATTTTGAAAATAAATACAATGAAGCTCTTGCTTTGTTAACTAAAGAAAAACGTCAATTTAATGTTTTATTAAGTGATGAACGACAAAAAACGTACCTTGCCACAACAGAAGTTAATGAACTTGAACAGAGGCTTTCTATGAACACCACCGATTCTGCTAAAATTCTTGACGAGAAGAAACAAGAGGTTGAAACATTAAAACAAGATTTCAAAAATAGACAAAGCAAAGATACTGAAAAAGTAAAGGATGAATTAAGTAGTAAATCAACAACGAATCACAAAAACTACCCCATGGCGATTGATACCAATTGTTGTCCCTTATATGTGATGATTTTATACTATTAATGAAGAAAGAAAGGTAGAAATGAGATGAGTTTTAGAGAGAGAAATTAGAGAGAGAAAAGAGAGAGAAGTGTGTGAACTTGTGAAATATTAGATTAAGAAGAAAATGAATCACCAACCCTCCTAACATGCTAGGAGGGTAGTATATATAGTCCACGCACATGCGGGCTTCTTTATGGACTATATGGTTTGGGCCGGGCTTTCCTTTTGGGCTTTAGTTACTTATTAATGAACTTTAGCCTAAAGTTAAGCCCGTATAACACGACTAATATACTACCTATTACAACGTTCTAAAATACGATACATAATAAACATATGACCGACCATTCTTGTTTGGCTCAATATTTTGAGGCTAACACTTATTCCGATCGTGATTGCGATCACTCATTGCGATTGTATATTGCGACGGGTCTTAAGGTTATATTAAGACGAAACGCTGCCCAATTTTTATTAACCATATTACGACAGGTTCACTATTATTCCGATACCTTGCTATCGGATTAGGGTTTATGATTCAAGTTGTTATTCCGATCAAAATTCCGACGGGGGTAGTTGTTTGTTATTCCGATAGTCCCCTTGTCATACATTCCGATACTTTCCTTGATATTCCGATAGAATTGACATTCAGATAGGACTGCATTCCGATAGAATTAATTTACATTTATTCCGATGGTTATTCAGACAACATTATTCCGATAGCTTTCATTTTCTATTATTCCGATGGTTTTGTTTTCATTACATTCCGACAGAATCCATTTGTTACATTCTGATGGTTTAAGTTTTTAAGTTTTACAAAGTTTTAAGTTTTAAATTCAACTTTAAGTTTTTAAGTTTTTAATCATTTACTTTTAACTCGTAATTTTAATTTAATTCTTAGAAGCTTTTATTTTTGCTCAACGACATTTTCTTATTTGCTTTTAGTTTAAAATATATAATCAAACAACCTATTTTATTTTCCACCAAGAACGAATGAGTCACACTCTTAACTAGTAATCGATTCGAAAAGATCGGAACAACGAACTTTCATACGAGGCAAAATCCTTGTATTAAATGGCGCCGCTGCCGGCTCTTTTCGTTAAGATTAACGGTTTTTAGTGAGAGACGCGTTGGATTTTACGATCCGTTCATTTTTTAACGTTATTTTTCTTGCTTCAATTTTCAAAAATCATAAAAATTAAAAATTTTCAAAATTAAAAAAAAATAGAATAACAATAAAAACCAAAAATATTTCTTGTCTATCTTTCTTTTCTTTTTGTAGGTGTGCATGCGTACCCGTGCTCGTAAGAAGAAAGAAATTCAAGCCGAAGTCGTAACTCCACCTATTGTCACCATGGACAATCGACCAATGATCGAGCTTTTGCAATCGCAAGTGGAGGGCAACACCGATGCTATTGTCATACCCGAGATTGGAGACAACAAGTTTAAGCTCAAATCCGGTTTCATTCAAATGGTCTCTGCTCAACCATTCTTGGGGCGTACACTTGATGATCCTCATGACCATATAAAAATGTTTCTTCAATTTACTAATACGGTTAAGTATAATGGGGTTTCACAAGAGGTGATCCGCTTGCAACTTTTTCCTTTCTCCTCAGAGGGACAAGCCCGCTGTTGGGTTCACTTCTTGAAGGATCTTTGAAGCCTTGATCACAATACAAAGAGTGTGCGGAAACCAATCTTTATATATAAGAAGAATAGAAATAAACAAACATCCAAGCCTTAATATATTAATACGATCACTCTTAATAGTGATAGGGTTTTACAACCTTGAAGCTATAACAAACAATGAGATAAATGTGTAGAGAATGTGTGTGTGTAGGAGTGTGTTCATCTCTACACCCTAGGACCTCCTTTTATAGTGCAAGGGGTCCTAGGTGGTTACAACATAATTAATACTTTCCAAAGTATTATACATTAATACCATTAAATTATTTCCTAAATAATCTTGTAACCTCCTCATCATAATCAATATCTTTAATACTTTCCATATGAATAGGAAGACTAAATATTTGATCATATCTTCTATAATCTTCCTTGATCTTATCTTCTACAATCTTCTATTAACTTTATAATACGACCAGGAGGAACTGTATCATCAGGAGGAACGAAGAATACTACCAGTAGGAACTGTAACACCAGGAGTAACGAAGTACTCCAGTAGGAACTGTAACTCACCAGGAGTAACGGAGTACTCTAGTAGTAACTGCATATTACCAGGAGTAACTTCTAAATCCATTAGTCCTAAAAATCCTCCCCTAAACTTGAATTTAACTTTGTTGAGTTCAAGTTTCCAAGTAGATATGTCACCAATAAGCATGAGGATTGGAATATGAACCACAACAGCAACAATCTCACTTGATAACACCAGAAGAAACACAAAGTGATGCTCTGTACTAAAATGCTGAACTTCTTTAAAGCTTGAAAACTTCTGCACATGTTGAATCTTCACAGCAACATGAGCAGATTTGATAAGCCTTTACCAAGTAGCTGCTCACTCTTGGGCTAGCCAGCCTTTTGGTGGAATCATGACATCACCCTGGGAGACTAGTACCCAGTCCAACTCTTGGAACGTGAATCATCGGTGAGTTGGATTACCCTGATGATTTTGGGCAAACCATCACAGCCGTCAATGGATTTGATATGTCTTTACCAGAAGTCGTACCCTTCTGGACTCGCCAACTCTTAGCAATGAAGCATCGGTGAGCTGAAAACCCTATAGCTTTGAGCAAGCTATTATAGATATCAACGGATTTGATAAGATCGTTACCAAGAGCCGTACCCCCTTGGATTAGCCACTTTTCAGTCTAGGACCATGGCAAGTGAAAACCATCCAGTTTTGGGTAATCTGGCAACCATCAACGGATTTGACTATCACACCAGAGCCGTACCCTCATGGTGAATCAACTCTATCTTGTCTGTTAAACATGGTGAGTTGAGCACCATTTGTTGTGTGGGGGGCAGCCAACACCTAAGTACCAAACAAAAACAGCCCAAAAAGTGAAATATATACAAAGCTATTTTGATTCGAAAGTTTCTTTTTTTTCTTTTCTTTTTTTTTCTTTTTTTTTTCTTTTTTATTATTATTTTTTTTAACCAAACAAAGACTATGAGTCAAACAGCAGGAACGTAGAATGCAGCAGGAAGAACAAGGATCCACCAAAAGCAGGATGAGTGCAACCAGGAGGATCCATTGGTCGACTAGGAGCAACTTAGTTCTACTAGGAGGAACCATATCCACCAGCACCAATGTCAATCTGCAAAAGTGATTAGACAGAAAAACACAAGAATATACACAGTTATACATACAACAAGCCTCCCCTTCAGCTAAAACCTCCCCTAAAACGAAGCAAAGTATTCACCATCAAGGATTTTATTTTTATTTTTTTAAGACTTCTTTTTTCTTGCAAAAAGTTAGTTCACACAAATATAGAAAATACAAAACATAGTAATTTATAATCACACTTGCTGAAATAAACACAAACCAAACAAAGATTAGTGTTTATGGAAGTCCCAAGCTAAGACAGACTTGAATCTTCCAAAAACATCAACATAGTCATATCTTGTTAAGGTTTTTGATGCACTATTTGATTTAGATACATGTTGTAAACCATCTTGTTTAGGTTTCCAAACCCACCTAGCTAAATCCTTAACAATATTAACCTTTGTTTTTGACCGTGCAGACTCAACCCGTGTACCCTTAACATTGTTAAAACATATTGGTTGTGGAATAATGTTATTTTTAGGATTGGGGTGAAAAACTCTACCAAAGTTCTTGTGATTCACCTGTCTTGAGTTATTCCATACCGGTTTAACTTGTTGTTGATCATTAATCTTTCTCTTGTGTTTACAAGTATATTGCAAGTGATCAAAACTACCACACACATAGCAAGCCTTACTTTTGAACTCAAAGTTATCACCTAATTTCTGAGTCATCATGCCATTCCAACCTCTTTGATTACCTCTAGGACTTGTATTGTTTTTCCTAGGATTATCTGCTTTCCTATTACTTTCATTCTTAGCACAAGCAGATTGAGGATAGAACTTAGGTGATTTAGCGTTTAAGGTAGACTTACAAGAGGCATATTTACGAGTCATGGGCTCAATTATAATTGGTTTAGGCACAGACTCAAGTGTTTCAACACTAGAGTTGGACTCACAAAAGTCAAGGTCACTAGTCTTAGGTTCTAAAGACTTGTCACTAGAGTTACAAGAGACAAAGTCATTAGACATAGAATTAGTTTCAATTGAGCCAGTGGACCTTGTACCATATGTCATTTATGATTCATCAAAGTCAAAGTGGTCTAAGGTAGGCATGAATATCCCTGTGAGAGGTGGAGGAACAGCATGCATCTCTGCAGCTGGTTTATACCTATTGAAAACAGGCCTACCTTCCACATCTTCAGGGGTAGTGTCAAATACACTAGAAAAAGAGGAGTCAAAAACATCATTTGGCCCAATATAGTTTTTAAACCCCAAACCAATTTTAGTCCTACCAGACATGGAGCTATCTACTAGTTTGACTAAGTTTTTAGATGAATTTTTCCATTTATCAAACCTAGCCAAAGCATTATCTAGTTTAGTCTGTAGCTCCTGCTTCTCTTTATTTACCTCAGTATTAAGCTTTTCAGAATATTTCAGTAGATTAGACGTGTTCTCTAAGTCTATACTTAACACTCTAATCTTTTCTTCATACTCTAATTGGGTGTTTTGAAACCACTTTTTCTGTTGTTCCAAGGTTTTAAGAGAACTTTTATATGCTTGAACTTCTAGATAATATTTATCATTTTCAGCATTCAGATCAGCATACTGTTTTTGAAGTTCTAAATATTTATGTTCATATGTTTCAGAATAACCAATTACCAAGTCATAGTTGTTATAAGCATGCATATTATTCTTTAATTTAGCATTATATTCTCTAACTTCAGATTCAGTCATAAGAATTACCTCATTGTCTGGGATTGAAGTTCTGCACGCCATGTCTTCTTCGGCAACACAGATGTATGAATCTTGTTCTTCTCAATCACAGCTTCTCAACGAGGCTCTGATACCACTTGTTGGGTTCACTTCTTGAAGGATCTTTGAAGCCTTGATCACAATACAAAGAGTGTGCGGAAACCAATCTTTATATATAAGAAGAACAATAGAAATAAACAAACATTCAAGCCTCAATATATTAATACGATCACTCTTAATAGTGATAGGGTTTTACAACCTTGAAGCTATAACAAACGATGAGATAAATGTGTAGAGAATGTGTGTGTGTAGGAGTGTGTTCATCTCTACACCCTAGGACCTCCTTTTATAGTGCAAGGGGTCCTAGGTGGTTACAACATAATTAATACTTTCCAAAGTATTATACATTAATACCATTTAATTATTTCCTAAATAATCTTGTAACCTCCTCATCATAATCAATATCTTTAATACTTTCCATATGAATAGGAAGACTAAATATTTGATCATATATTCTATAATCTTCCTTGATCTTATCTTCTACAATCTTCTATTAACTTTATAATACGACCAGGAGGAACTGTATACTACCAGTAGGAACTGTAACACCAGGAGTAACGAAGTACTCCAGTAGGAACTGTAACTCACCAGGAGTAACGGAGTACTCCAGTAGTAACTGCATATTACCAGGAGTAACTTCTAAATCCATGAGTCCTAACACCCGCCATTGGCTTAATAAGGAACCGCCACAAAGTATTCTTACGTGGACGGATTTAGAGACTAAATTCATCAACTACTTTTTCCCACACTCACGTACTACCGCTTTGCGGAATGAAATCATTACCTTTGAACAAAAGTACGGTGAGACATTTAGTGAATCTTAGGACCGTTTTAAGGAACTTTTAAGAAATTTTCCACAATATGGTTTCACAAAAGTACATCAAATAAATACTTTTTACAATGGGCTAAGCATGAATGAACAAGATTCAGTAAATAGTGCCTCGGGGGGTAATATTTTGTTTAAGTCTTCTAATGCCGCATGGGATATTATTGAGAACAAGTCTATAGTGCAAACTAAGAGTGTTCGGACTAATGTGTCTAGTGCTAGTACTAGTGACGCCGATAAGAGAATTGATAAGCTCACTTCGCTTGTTGAAACACTTGCTCTACAAACCGCTAACAATACCAAAAACATCAATGCACAAGTTAATGCTATGAGTCAGTCATGTGAAATATGCGGGGGATCTCATTCATACACCGATTGTCCTTCGACTCATGACAATCCAGAAAATGTGTATGCCGCCAACGGTAACTTTTCTACAGGTGGCTATCAAGCACGTCCTCAAGGTGACCGCAATTTGCTCAGTTATCGTTCAAACAACTTTCTTACACCACCCGGTTTTCCACCTCAAAACCAAAACAACCTCAATCGCAACAATCAAAACCAACCACGAGCTCCAAATCAATATCAAACCCAAAGAAACCCATATCCACCTCAAGGAAACAATCAAGTTCACCAACCACCCGCTTATCAACCACCTGCCTACCATGCTCTTCCTCCCACCCAACCCAACGCATTTAATCAAGAGGTTGACACTTACATGAGGACTAATGATGCGATAGTGCAGAATCTTCAGCGGCAACTCATCAACTTGAAAGGAGATATGGTGAAAAAAGGGAATGATCTTCGAGTCGATATGTGAAACTCTTTGACTAGTCAAACGAATGACTTAAGGGATATGATGGCTAGTTTCTTCCAAATTAATCAAGCCTCTGGTTCGGGTTCAATTCTGAGTAACACCGTTGCTAATCAAAGAGGGGAGATGAAAGCAATCACCACTCGAAGTGGAAAAGGTTTAAAGGAACCTGAGCTTCCTACACCTACACCGGTGATTGTGACAAAGGAAAACAAGTCCCCTTCCCCAATTCCTCCACCTTCTACTTCTCTAATTCCTCCACCTTCTACTTCCACCCCTCCACCACCCAAGGATGTGAGTGAGAATTCTATTCCAAAGCCTTTATCTCAACCCAATATACCTTATCCCTCAAGGTTGAGGAAAGAGAAGTTGAAGAACAAGGATGATATTCAGGTTTCTAACTTTCTTAAAGTGTTTAAACAACTGAATTTCGACATCTCCTTTGCTGAGGCTCTCGCTCACATGCCGAAATATGCTAAAATATTTAAAGATCTTCTCAGTGATAAGGAGAAACTTCTTGATATCGCTCAGACCCAACTTAACGAGAATTGCTCCGCAGTGCTCTTAAGGAAATTACCAAATAAACTTGGTGATCCGGGTCGCTTTCTCATTCCTTGCAACTTCCCCGGGGTAGAGAATTGTATGGCCCTAGCCGATCTAGGTGCTAGTATCAACTTAATGCCTCTAAGCATTTGGAAACAATTGTCTCTACCCGAGCTAGTCCCCACACGAATGACATTGGAATTAGCTAACCGTACGGTTGCTTATCCAGTGGGGATAGCCGAAGATGTCTTCGTCGGCGTCGACAAATTCACCTTTCCAGTGGATTTTGTTGTCGTTGACTACGAGATGGACCCCCGTGTTCCATTAATTGTTGGACGTCCATTCTTGAGGACCGGTCGCACTCTCATTGATGTAGCCGCGGGCGAATTAATCATGAGAGTTGGTGACAATAAAATCGTTTTCAACATGGGTAAACTTTCTAAGCAGCCTTCTAAAAACGAGAGCGTTAATTTCATTGACGTTCTTGATGAGGCTTGTGAAGAACATTTCAAAGACGCTTGTAAAAGTGGTTCTTCTTCTCTACCCATTGTTGAGACCGTTGCCTCTATTGCTCCATCACTAACTCCATTTGGAGAAAGTGATCTCCTTTTGAAAGAATTTGAAGCAACTTTGGGAGATGTGGACTTACAATATGACGATTCTCCCTCCAATTGGGATGAAGACATTCGTACCATTGAGAAACTTCTCAATGAGGACCATATTTCTCCACCATCTCCTAAGGAAATCTCTATCGATGATCCGAATTTGACTATGCCTTCCATCGAAAATCCTCCGAACTTAGAGCTTAAGGACCTACCGTCTCATCTCGAGTACGTTTTCCTTGAAGACAATAAGAAGTTACCCGTCATCATCGCTAAGTATTTGAAAGAAGAAGAAAAATCTCGACTTATCGACGTGCAGAAGAATCATAAGAAAGCGATTGCTTGGAAAATCTCTGATATTCGTGGAATTGATCCTCACTTTTGCACACATAAAATTCTCATGGAGGACGACTTTAAACCCACTATTCAAAACCAAAGAAGGGTGAATCCTAAGATCCATGACGTTATCAAAAAAGAGGTTATCAAACTTCTTGATGCGGGAATGATCTACCCTATCTCGGATTCACCATGGGTTAGTCCGGTCCATTGTGTGCCTAAGAAAGGCGGAATCACCGTTGTTCCCAATGAAAACAACGAGTTGATTCCTACTCGTCTCGTTACAGGGTGGAGAGTTTGTATAGACTATCGCAAACTCAATGATGCTACGAGAAAGGATCATTTTCCCCTTCCTTTTATGGACCAAATGCTTGAACGTCTAGCGGGTAATGACTATTATTGCTTCTTAGACGGTTTCTCTGGGTATTTTCAAATTCCCATCGATCCCAAAGACCAAGAGAAAACCACATTCACTTGTCCTTATGGAACATTTGCTTACAAAAGAATGCCTTTCGGCTTATGCAATGCTCCTGGGACTTTCCAAAGGTGTATGATGGCTATCTTCCATGACATGGTTAAAGAAACTATGGAAGTCTTCATGGATGATTTATCGGTCTATGGTGATTCTTTCTCTACTTGCCTTGCCAATTTAGAACGTATGCTCAAACGGTGTGAAGACACTCGTCTCGTTCTTAATTGGGAAAAATGCCATTTCATGGTAAAAGAAGGCATTGTGCTTGGACATAAAATCTCAAAAGTCGGTCTTGAAGTGGACCGTGCTAAAGTTGATGTCATAGCCAAATTACCTCACCCTTCAACCGTGAAGGGTGTGAGAAGTTTCCTTGGTCATGCGAGCTTCTATCGTCGATTCATTCAAGATTTTTCTAAAATCGCTCGCCCGATGACCCACCTCTTGGAAAAACATACTCCCTTTATCTTTTCTAAAGAGTGTATTGAATCCTTCAATCTTCTTTAGGACAAGCTAACTAAGGCACTGGTCTTGGTTACCCCTAATTGGGAGCTACCTTTTGAATTGATGTGCGATGATAGCGACTTTGCCATTGGAGCGGTTTTGGGTCAAAGAGTGAACAAACACTTCCAACCAATCTATTATGCTAGCAAGACAATGACGGGGGCTCAATTACATTATACCACTACCGAAAAAGAGCTTTTAGCTGTAGTGTATGCTTTTGAAAAATTTCGCCCCTATCATGTTCTCTCCACCACCATCGTATACACCGATAATTCCGTGTTGAAGTACTTGTTGACTAAGTAAGATTCTAAGCCAAGACTTCTTCGTTGGGTTTGCTCCTTCAAGAATTTAAAATCGAAATTCGTGACAAAAAGGGAGCAGAAAACCTAGCCGCGGATCATCTAAGTAGACTTGAGGATCCTTATCAAAGGGATCATTCGAATCAAGAGATCAATGACTCTTTTCCCTTTGAGGCCTTAATGTCTATCAATTCCAATCTTGATGACACCCCATGGTTTGCGGACATTGCAAACTACTTGGCGGGTGGAATTCTCAAGGAAGGGTTAACGTCCCAACAAAAGAGAAAGTTCTTTAAAGACATTGAACACTATTTTTGGGACGACCATTACCTTTTCAAAAAATTTGTGGATCTTGTTATTCGTCGTTGTGTTGATGGGTCGGCATCTTTACTAATCCTTGAAGCTTGCCATAAAGGACCCACCGGTGGTCATTTTGGTCCCAACTACACCGCGAAGAAAGTTTTCAACTCTGGATTTTATTGGCCCACCTTTTATCATGACGCTCATGAAATGGTTAAACATTGTGATGCTTGCCAAAGGCAAGGAAAGATCACACATAAGGATGAGATTCCTCAAAATTTTATACAAGAATGTGAAATCTTTGATGTATGGGGTATCGACTCTATGGGGCCATTTCCACCATCCAAAGGGAACAAGTACATCCTCGTAGCCGTTGACTACGTATCTAAATGGGTTGAAGCAAAGGCTCTCCCTACGAACGATGCGAGGGTGGTTGTGAAATTTTTGAAGCAGCTTTTTGCTTGATTCGGTGTTCCTCGTGCTATTATCAGTGACCGCGGGACTCATTTTTGCAATGATCAATTTGCTCGAGTCATGGCTAAGTACGGTGTCAATCACCGTCTTTCCACCGCTTATCATCCCCAAACTAATGGTCAAGCCGAGATGTCTAACCGTGGATTGAAGCGAATTCTTGAGCGTACTGTGGGAGAGCATCGTGCCTCGTGGGCCGATAAGTTAGATGATGCTTTGTGGGCTTTCCGTACCGCATATAAGACGCCGATTGGTTGCACTTCATATCGTCTTGTGTACGGAAAGGCATGCCACCTCCCTATTGAGTTGGAACATAAGGCGTACTGGGCCTTGAAGTGGGCGAATTTTGACATCAACAAAGTCGGTGATCTTCGGAAGATTCAACTCAACGAGCTCAATGAACTGAGGAATGAAGCTTATGAGAATTCATTGATCTACAAGGAGAAGACCAAGATCATTCATGATGCAAGGATTAAGAACCGAGAGTTTCACGTTGGTGATCAAGTTTTACTCTTTAACCCTCAGTTGAAGGTCTTCTCGGGCAAGCTTAAGAGCCGTTGGTCTGGTCCATCCACCGTCACCAAAGTCTTCCTCTATGGCACCATTGAGCTTTCTCAACCAAATGGGCCTAATTTTAAAGTGAATGGCCAGCGCGTGAAGCTGTACTTTGGTGAGGACATCTCTCATGAGATGATTCCATCCCTCACCACGTTTCCCTTGAATTAGTTCTAGGTCGAGTCAGGCTCGTGACTCGATTAACAAAAACAAGCGCTTCTCGGGAGGCAACCCGTTGATCTATCCTTTACCATTTTCATAATAAGTGTAGAGGGAGCCCCGTATGTGTTTGTTGTCTTGTTTCTTATGCTGTGCAGGGATTAAAGCTTCAAAGAGCACTTTTGATGACATTTGACGACCGTGATCCCGTGTACCCGTCTTCCTGTTTCTATCCTAAACTGTCGTGATTCAATATTTCATATCTTATATGTTCACATTGAAATCACTATAGTTGTCCTTTCCTTAGCAAGATTTAAACAACGTGCACAATGTCTTAAGTGTAGGGGATTTACTCCCACATGCTTAAACATTGAGGACAATGTTTATATCAAGTGTAGGGGGGACTTCTAACAAAGTAAGTGGTCTTTTCCATGATTTTGTCCTCATTTTAACCAGAAAATTTGATTTTTCGACATTTTTTAAAATTTTTAATCTATTTTGGCCTAGTAGTATAGTAGTATTTTCCTTTGTTATCGTTATTTACTTTCTATGTTAGAATAAATTGTTAATAAAGTGGTTTTAAGTTTTTCAACGTTATGAATCTTTTGACTCAACCCGAGTTTACTTATCTAAGTTTACTCTAGCTAGTATCCTTAACGTGTTTAAGTCAAGTTTTGCTAGGCTTTTATATAGGGAACTTTAAAACGCGAAAGTCTTAACTATAAGAACAAGAACTTTTCGCAAGTTCCTAAAATTGATCCTAGAAAGTCGTTTATCAAGGGAACTTTAAAATGTGAATTCTAAACTTGAAAGAGTCTAAGAATTTGCAAGATCCTATAGATGACTTGAAAACCCAAAACTTTGATTTAATTGGCTAAGCATCCACGAGTCTCATTCCTTGAGATTTTAAATTGTGGAGAACGAGAGATGATAGAGTCAATTATAAGTTTGGTATTCTTTCATGAATTCATGTGAGTTGATTATAAGCTTTTTCTCCCATCGCTTGTTAATAAATTTAATTGCAATAAATAAGGTTGTACGATTTGAAAAGTTACTTAGCTTCTAGCCCAAGATCGTTTAAAAGTTGCACGGTATTAATTAGAGTTCATAGCCAAGGCATAACTTATTGAAGCGGGATGCGAAGATTGGCGAGTCCGAAAAGGCCCTAACAAGGCTTGAGGGCTACATTTTGTTGCTAAAGATCCCAAGTGATGTGAAGAATCATTTATCAAAAATCAATATGAAGGATCGAGACACACGACGAAAAGCAAAAACTCTCCTAAAGATCATGGAGAAGTCTATCCGAAAAGACCCTAGCAAGGTATGAGGATAAATAGATCCAAGTCCTAAAAGGAGGCGGACCGTTGTATATCAATGTCCAAAATAAAGATTAGAGAAAAATGAAGAAGTCGTGGTCCATATATGAAGAATCTCTCAAAAAGTTCAAGTGAATAAATTCCTATTATGAAGAGAAGACCATAATTTCAAGAACGTCTCTCAAGATTCGAAGTATGAAGTCGCTGCCAAATATCGGTCCGAGAAAGGTCTCAAATCGCGAAGCGAGTTATTCCAAGATATGAACTTTAAGAGGTCCCGAGAAGAAGTTTTAAAAGATTTTGTCCTTTAGCTAACTATTGCTTAAATTGTTCCACTTTATTTTTAGCCTAAATAACTATCGAAATAAGTCAAACAATGCATCCTCGTGATCATTCAAGACAATCATAAAATATAAGAGATACACCTAGAAATAAGGGAGTCTAAGTAAATAATTGGGCCACATGAGTTCGTGATAGTTTGCTAACTTATAATAACAATGATCTCGTTTTTAAGCTTGGTATGGGGAACGTGAAACTTGAGGATGATGAACATTCATGACTGCCAAAACCCCAATGTATGTTTTTGATTTCTTTCCTTGTTTTGTACATATTTCTATCTTTTTAATTTTCTTAAAGTTTATTATTCAATAAAGGCTAAGGTGGGTTATTTATGATGAGAAATGTAATCTGTGCTTTGAAATTAATGCATTGCATGAGGGCATTGCAATGGTCAAGTGTAGGGGATTTAATAAGTGTGAAAACACTTATCCTTTTACCACTTATTTCCATGAATAACAAGACCAAAACGTGTATTTTATGTCGTAAAAGTCGGAATTATGCGTGGTTTGTGTTTTTATTGTGTTTCAGGATAAAAATATGAAAAAGGAAGAAAACACGGGCTATCACGGGCTTTTATCGAAGAAAACAAGAAAAGACGAAGTCAAAAGATCAAGAGTGTAAAAAGAACGGAAGTCCAAGGCCTATTATGAAGATTTATCGAAGAAAAAGTCTAAAGACGGAAGTTTAATGAAGTCGAAGAACTCAAGTCTAATAGAAGAAGAAAATTATAAGACAAGTTCAATTTATATCGACAAATCTCGAGACGACGTCGAGAAAGACAAAGAATTTAAATCGAGTCGAGACGAAAAGAAATAAATAAGGAAGCAACACATGCACTCCCCACCTCCTATATATAC
Source organism: Glebionis coronaria (assembly GCA_025667525.1). Taxonomy (NCBI): domain Eukaryota; kingdom Viridiplantae; phylum Streptophyta; class Magnoliopsida; order Asterales; family Asteraceae; genus Glebionis; species Glebionis coronaria. Next base: position 171,513,600 of record CM046879.1, on the reverse strand, counting down.
CCTCCTAATGACACATTAGGAGGGTGTTAGTTAATTTAGCTAGTTTTATTTTTCTTTCTTTAGTTTTCATTTTAGAGAGAGAAAGTGTTTAACTTTCTCTCACTAGAACTTCATCTTTTCTTTCCTTTCATGTTTAAGCTTTGATTTAATCTTGTATTTTGAAATCTTTAATCTACAAGTTCAAGTTTAATCTTTTAATCTTAATCTTCTTCTACCTTTCTTTATTTTTGAGTTGTTTTTGATCCGTTATAATCTTTGATTTTGCTTAAATTTGATCCGTTATAATCTTCTTCTACAAGTTCAATTAAAAAGTTTATCTTTTTAATCCTATATAAGATTTTATACGATTAAGCTTAAGGCTTGTTATGCTTTTTGGTTTATTTAGTATTTAGCTTATTTACTTTTTTAAGTTTTCTTAAAAGTTTAGTGTTTTTAAATTTTGTATTATAAAGTTTGCATATTTCGTATTTTAAAAGTTTTAAAATTTGTGCTTATTGAGTTGGTTAAGTTTTTGTTAAGTGTTCTTTTTAGAAGTTCTTATTGGTTTTTAGCTTATGCTCTTTCATCCGAATATTGTTTCATTCCCATCACAATAGGGCTTCTATTATTGTGACGGTTTATTCAGACGGTTTCATTGCGATCGCAATAACCTTTAGGGTTTTACTTTGTGATCAAGTATTCAGATCCCTTATTCCGATCGTGATTGCGATCGCTCATTGCGATCGTATATTGCGACGGGTCTTAAAGTTATATTAAGACGAAACGCTGCCCAATTTTTATTAACCATATTCCGACAGGTTCACTATTATTCCGATACCTTGCTATCGGATTAGGGTTTATGATTTAAGTTGTTATTCCGATCAACATTCCGACGGGGGTAGTTGTTTGTTATTCTGATACTTTTGCTTTACCATTATTCCGATAGTCCCCTTGTCATACATTCTGATACTTTCCTTGATATTCTGACAGAATTGACATTCAGATAGGACTGCATTCCGATAGAATTAATTTACATTTATTCTGATGGTTATTCAGACAGCATTATTCCGATAGCTTTCATTTTCTATTATTCCGATGGTTTTGTTTTCATTACATTCCGACAGAATCCATTTGTTACATTCCGATGGTTTAAGTTTTTAAGTTTTACAAAGTTTTAAGTTTTAAATTCAACTTTAAGTTTTTAAGTTTTTAATCATTTACTTTTAACTCGTAATTTTAATTTAATTTTTAGAAGCTTTTATTTTTGCTCAACGACATTTTCTTATTTGCTTTTAGTTTAAAATAGATAATCAAACAACCCATTTTATTTTCCACCAAGAACGACTGGGTCGCACTCTTAACTAGTAATCAATTCGAAAAGATCGGAACAACGAACTTTCATACGAGGCAAAATCCTTGTATTACTGGTCTTTATGATATCGGTTGCTATAATGATAATCTTGCCCTTATGCTTTCCCCCGACTCCGAAAAAATCCTTCGCCGTGACGCTGAACGTCAATCCAACCTACATGATTTTATCACACCCTATGATTATACCGCATGGAGTGAGAAACATGTCATTAACTTTGTCCCTCAAAGAGAGATTTCAATTGAACAAGATTATTTTCCAAATATTCCACCAACGTATAATCACACGGAAACGAAAAGTTCTTCAAAAAGGGGTCTTAAAAGCAGTCAATTTTGTTAGAAAAGCGAATTTTGGATGAAAAACGTAAATGGGATGAAAAATGTAAAAGTGTTCAGCAATTTGAGTTTATAAAACAAGGGGTACTAAATTTATACAAAGGTATTGTCGATTATGAAAAAGTTTCTAGAGACTGTTTGGAATATTAAAACTCACCCACAAGTAGAAGTCGTTATTCAACAATGTATTGTCCCAACCATCGATGATCTTTCAAACACTATGGAAATGTTTTATAATGCTCTCACTGAGGAAATGACAACTGATTTAAGATATGTCAAATCTCTTGAAGATGAAGTTGATTTTCTTCAAACTAAATTAAAGACACAAGAAACCCATCTTTCTAACGAAATTGATCGACTTTCGCGAGAATATTATCTTATGGACCATCTGAACGTTATAGTTGTTGATAAATGTCAAAATCTTGAGGTTGAGCTTTCAAAAAAGGTTGAGTCATTCAAAGAACTTGAGAAAAGATTTTTTAATCTTGAGAAAAGTTTTCACACCCTTGAACTTGCTTCACAAAGTGATGATCAATCTCATAATCATCAAAAATTTCACGAAATGGCAGCATCTTCGTTTCGTACTTTAAATGAAAAAGATTTTGCAATAAATGATTTGAAAGCTCAACTACAAGAAAGAGACATAGAAATCAGTGAGTTACAAAATCTCATTTCGAAACTGAAAGGAAAGTCTGATTTAGGTAAACCATCCACTATTCGCCAATCGAATGCGGTTAAATGCCATAAATCATCTATTTTGGGCAAACCCCCCACAGACTTTGCCTAAGTTAGGAACTGATAAGAGCACAAATGTGATAGCACCTGGAATGTATAAGATGAACACTAGGTCCACTCAAACTGGAACATCACGGTTACCTCATAATACTAGGAAAACTAATCAACGTGTGTCTTCTTTTACAAGAGTAACTGCCACTACTAGCGTTAGCGGACCACAGCTTAAGAGCACTAGAATTGAAGATAGATCCATGCCTAACAATAGTCAAGGGAAGAAGAAGGAAGTAGAAGATCACCGTAGGAATTTTAAGTTTTCTAAGAATAAAACGTTTGTAACTGCATGTAATGACAGTTTGAATGTTAATACTTCGAATGTTGAATTTGTTTGTGTTAAATGTGGAAAATGTGTTCGTACTTTCAATCATGATGCTTGTGCTTTTAATCATAATGACGTGAATGCTAGAACTAGGAAGCCTATTCTTGTGCCCACTAGTACTAGAAGACCCACAAGAACTTTGAACCAATCCACTGCTCAACCACTTAAGAAACTAAGTGCGTTAGAATCCACTACTCTGCGTAAACAAAACATGTTAAAGAAGCTTTATGAGAACATGAGTAGGACATGTAAACAAGGGTACTCAAGATTTACACCACCTGGATACAAATGGGTACCTAAGACAACCACTATTCTAATTGGGTCTATGAATGTTAGTTTGCCTTTAGAATCTATGCCTACTAATATTTTGGAACCCACTTCTATCAAGGGATCCTATTTGTCAAACTCTACATTGTATTCTAATGCTTATGCAGCTCGTCGAGATCATTCTCTTTATACTGGACTCTGGGTGCACAAAGGACATGACGGGTAATCTCAAGCTTCTAATTAACTTCGTGGAGAAGTTTCTAGGTACGGTACGGTTTGGAAATGATCAGATTGCACCGATACTCGGATATGGAGACTTGGTTCAAGGGAATATCACTATAAAACGGGTTTATTACGTCGAGGGACTGAATCACAATTTATTCTCGGTTGGTCAATTTTGTGATGCGGAGTTGGAAGTGGCTTTTTGGAAAACTATTTGCTATGTTAGAGACTACGATGGGAATGACCTTCTTACAGGTTCTCGTGGTTCTGATATCTACACAGTAACTCTTCAAGATACATCTTCAATAAATCCAATTTGCTTAATGGCGAAAGCTACGTCCTCTCAAGCATGGTTATGGCATCAACGATTGTCACATCTCAACTTTGACACCATCAACTTGCTTTCGAAGAATGAAATTATGACCGGTCTTCCTAAGTTAAAATTCGTCAAAGACCATCTTTGTTCTTCTTGTGAGTTGGGGAAAGCAAAACGGAAGTCTTTCAAAACAAAGACTACCCCAAGCTCAAAAGGACGATTGGAACTTCTACACATGGATTTATGTGGTCCCATGCGTGTAGAGAGTATTAACGGGAAAAAGTATATTCTCGTGATTGTTGATGATTACTCTAGATACACATGGAATTTCTTCTTAAGGTCCAAAGATGAAACACCAAAGGTTCTCAAAAGCTTTCTTAAGATGATACAACGCAATCTTAAAGCTCAAGTCTTAACCGTAAGAACGGATAGGGGTACTGAATTTTTGAACAAGACTTTGCAATCTTACTTTCAAGAAGAAGGCGTCGAACATCAAACGTCTATTGCTCGAACTCCTGAATAAAACGGCGTTGTCGAAAGACGGAACCGCACTTTGGTAGAGGCAGCTCGAACAATGCTTTTTGCTTCAAAATTGCCACTATTCTTCTGGGCTGAAGCTATTGCAACCGCCTGTTATACTCAGAATCGTTCTCTCGTCATCCCTAGACATGAAAAGACACCTTACCATATCATCAATGGAAGGAAACCTACGGTTAAATTCTTTCACGTATTTGGATCTTTATGCTACATTCTTAAACACGGTGAGAATCTCGACAAGATGAAAGAAAAAGGTGATGCATGTATTTTTATGTGGTATGCTACATTTTTGAAAGGATATCGAGTTTACAACAGGAGAAAAAAGATTATTATAGAAACACTTCATGTGAACTTTGACGAATTGCCACAAATGGTACTTGAACACAACAGCTCAAGTCCTGCACCTCATTGTCCACCAATGGCACCTACACAAAATAGTGTATATCCCGTGCAAGAATGTCAAGAAAGTACTCCTACAGCAGACTCGACGGATACGACACAAATGAATGAGTTGGTTGATTTATATGATCCAATGTTTGATGAATACTACTATGGAAACAATCAAGTTGTGTCAAAGCCTTCCGCTGTCAATACTGCTGATGTACCCGGACCAAGTCAACAAGACACAACTGCATCTACTTTAGCAACCGTTGCTCAAGATACAATTCCAGTGGATACTCAACAAACTCAAGAAACTGTCATACAACCAACATCACCAACCGTCAATGCTGAAGGAGGAAACAACAATCAAGCAGTCGATGCGCAACCTGACGAAGAAGAATTTATCAATCCGTTCGTTACACCAGTACACGAAGTCGGAGAGTCTTCTAATCAACATGTTGATCCGTTCAACATGCATACATTCTACCAAAGATATCCATCCACTCACCATTGGACTCGTGATCATCCATTGGAGCAAGTAATTGGAAATCCTTCACAACCGGTTCGAACACGCAAACAACTCAACACCGATGGCGATGTGTGTATGTATCACCGTGAGTTCAACTGTATCTACAAACATCAAGCAATCCATGACTGATCATGCGTGGATTGAATCAATGCAATACGAAATTCATCAGTTTGAACGCCTAAATGTTTGGGAACTTGTTGACAGACCCTATGGAATTTCACTTTTAGACTTCAAATGGATCTGGAAAAACAAACTGGATGAAGAACAAACCATCATCAAAAACAAATATCGTCTTGTGGTTAAGGGATATCGTCAACAAGAAGGGATAGATTTCGATGAATCATTTGCTCCAGTCGCTCGTTTGGAAGCAGTCAGGATATTCCTTGCTTATGCTGCACATAAGGGCTTCACGGTTTTTCAGATGGACGTTAAAACTGCTTTTCTCAACGGTCATTTGAAGGAAGAAGTGTATGTGAATCAGCCAGAAGGATTCATCGATCCTGATCATCCTAACAAAGTCTATCGTCTCAAGAAGGCTGTATATGGACTTAAACAAGCTCCAAGGGCATGGTACGAAGAACTATCCAACTTCTTGGTTTCCAAAGGATTCTCCAAAGGTTCTATTGATCCTACTCTTTTTATTAATAAATATGGGGATGACATACTGCTGGTGCAAGTTTATGTTAATGACATTATTTTTGGTTCTACAAACCCAAGACTTTAAAAACGTTTTGAAAAATTAATGCACAGTAGATTTGAAATGTCAATGATGGGGGAGCTAAAATTCTTTTTAGGCCTCCAGATTCATCAATCCCCACGTAGTATCTTCATAAACCAAGCTAAGCATGCTCAATAGATACTTAAAAATCATGGTATGACCTCATGTGCTCGCGTTGGTACACCATTGTCGACAAAATCCCTAGACGCTGACTTGTACTCATATCCCATAGATCAAACGCGATATCACAGTATGATCAGGTCACTTATGTACCTTACAGCCAGCAGGCCTGATATTCACCATGCAACATGCTATTGTGCACGATATCAAGCAAGACCTACTCAAAAGCACCTCAAAGAGGTTAAACGGATCTTCGATACCTTAAGAATACCATTCACATGGGACTCTAATAACCGAAGGGAACCGGTTTTCATCTAACAGCTTTTTTAGATTCTGATCACGCATGTTGCCTTGATAGTCGAAAAATAACTTCTGGTAGCGTACAATTTCTAGGGGAAGACAAGCTTGTGAGCTGGTCGTCAAAGAAGCAGGATTGCACTTCGCTTTCATCAGCTGAAGCAGAATATGTGGCTCTATCCACGTGTTGTGCTCAAGTCCTCTGGATGAGAACTCAACTCAAGGATTATGGCTTCCACTTTGATAAAATACCTATGTATTGTGACTCAAAGTCGGCCATAGCCATCTCTTGCAATCCGGTTCAATACTCCCGTACCAAGCACATCGCAGTCAGATATCACTTCATCAAGGAACAAGTTGAACATAGTATCATGGAATTATACTTTGTCAGAACTGAGTACCAGATAGCAGACTTGTTTACTAAATCCCTATCCCAAAATAGGTTTCAGTATCTCGTTGGTCGTCTTGGTATGAAGTATATGACTCCAGAAGATTTGGAGGTTTTGGCAAATGAAGCTGCTTGATAATCTCTCATAATGACTTCTAAGTGCATCACAACTTAGGACTCGGACCTCAAATAAGGAAATCTTATCACGGACGATAACTTATCCTTCTCAACGAGAAATTCATACTTCTCGGTCATGAGCTTCTCATAAAAACATTTAAAGTTTTTAAGCTCATGAAAAACGACTTCTAAGTAAATGTCAGCTTAGAACTCGAACTTCAACCTAAGGAAAGTTTATCACGGATGATAACTTATCCTTCACAATGGGAAATTTATTTTTCTCGGTAATGAGCTAGTCACAAAACAATCAACGTTTTGAGCTCATGAAAATGGACCCGAAAGGGAAGTGTACGCTTCAGTGCGCTTTCACTAAGCAATAGAAGAGAAGTCTTCTATCATGTTTATTTTAAAACCGTTGAACACAATTCTTCAAGAATTTCTCAAAAGGTTTTTCTAAATCTTTCAAAATTGTGTGTTCAACACTCCCTTCCTCATAATATGGTTTTTATATCTCAAATTGTCATATGTTATTTTGATCAATTTTTTAGGGGGAACGTTTTAAAATCAAGCCTTTAATGTTGTTGGGTACATCTAAGAAATTATCATATTTTATGTATCAAACACATTCCGAAAATGGTTTAAAACTTTCATAAGTAATAATTTATATCGGACAAGGCATCTCAACTCCGTACCTTAACATATTTTGTGGTGTCGTTTTTCCAAAATTTTGTCAAATTTTTGTTTTAAAACACACATATATTGTTGAGGGGGAGCATCCCGACTGAAAAAGTTCCATGATTCATGCATGCACACATGTTTCCCTCCCAACGATTTTAGAAATTGTCATATTTTAATCCATTGGTATCTCTAATATTATATTTTTATATTAGAGATAGGGGGAGAAAATATGATTAAAATGCAATATATCACAACATGTGATCTTAAAGACTCAAGTGCAACTCTTTCCTTCAAATGCCAAACTATTTCGTATATCGATGCATATGTGTGGGGGGAGCTTTTCGAAAATGTAAAACTTTCAAGTGTTAAAATTTTTTATTTTTATCAAACACTTTGAATGGTTTTCAATGGTTTATGGTTACCATATATACCCAAAACAACCTACTATCCACGACGGAACGTTGGAGTCAAAAGGTGGTTTAGGATAGGAAACAAAGTCCTATGATCCAACCAGAACCGGAGGGATCTACCCAAGGATATTCCATAGCTAGAAATAGTTGTCCTTAGGAAAGATGGAGTTGAATGAAGCTGAATGCGGACCAATTACTTAAGTTAGCACTGGAACAATCACAACAAGGTGCTAGTGATGACGTATTGGTAAGCATTGAAGGAGTTGAATATTCTATGCAACTTAGGCAGAAACAGGGTTAACACATCTTTTGAAGACAAGTGTCATGGACCCAGTGATGCGATGCACAACCCTTCCCCAACCATTCGAGTTTCTCTCAAAAGAAACTTGTCACATTGTCACGGATATCAACACGTATCTATTGACTTTCTCATTCCGAGTTAGTTAATATTGAAAAGGTGGCAGTCTGCTCCAGCCTCCGATTACGAAAATGCACTTATCGAGTCTAGAGCCAAAAAGAAATCAATCAATCATCTCATTAGGACACAATCGAGTCCTACGCATTATCCTTGTGATATTGCCAGAACATCTGAGTGATACGATTCACAATGAAGATGGAAATCCTGCTTGAGCCAGCATTAAACAAGCTCATGATAGGTAACTTGTGCGATTCTACATGAATCAAACTTGTGAGAACTGGAAAGCAACTAAGTTTCGATTCTTAATTGATTCAAACTTGATTCCAGGTTTCTTCGCAAAATCCGTGTGATCTTGCCAGAATATTCAAAGTGACACTCATTAGAGTTCACAATGACGAATGAAAATCCTTCCAGTGTCAATCTCAAACAGCACTACGGTAGGTAACTCGCAAGATTCTTTATGAATCGAGCTTGTGACAAACTAGAAAGCAACAATGGTGCGATTCTTATAGAATCAAACTTGTTCCAGGAGTTCTGAATTGACGACTCTAATCAGACGGATAATTTATCCTTATTTTTTTTTGAAAGGCAACAAGAATTTTATTACACCAACAAACTAAAATACAACATCATGGCATCCCAACTCCTCAATCAAGTAAATTAAGGAAGCCAAGACCCGAAAGGAAATCAACAACAAAACCTATGGACTTGTGCAAACTAGCACATGAGCCTAATCATGACCCTATGAAACACACTACGCAAATATCATGACTTGGATCACAAAATAAACAAATCAGACGCACTATAGCCACTATAGCAGTAACCAGACTCAAACCAAATTAATAAAATACTTAACATAGGCATCACTGGATTCTGCAACTTGAGGGATCGATAAACCATTTCTGCCAATCGAAAGATACTTTCTTTGACCTCCTCGATACCCAATCAAAACTTTTAACTTGAATTTCATGAAAAAAATTATTTGTACTAGCCACGTTTGCTTTGAAGACCCGAGAATTACGTTCTTTCCAAATGAAATACCCTGCTGACCATATTACCAATTGCCATAAAGCTCTCGAATAGGATTCACCCTCCACATTCCCACTAAAACGAAACATATCATTCGTCGAGACCGCATTTATTGGACTCATCTTCCACCATTCAAAGATTTTTTCCAAACACTTTTTGCCATTTCACACGTCACCAAGCTATGATCACATGATTCCAAACTATCGTCACAACATGGACATAATATAGAATCCAACTCAATTCCTCTTTTGTCGAGCTCAACACGAACCGGATTTCTCCCATGCAAGACTCTCCATATAAAAACGTTAACTTTTTTTGGAGCAAGTTTGTTCCATAGAGTCTCTTGCATCGTGTTGCCCACATGAAGGCACATGTCATCAACCATACACGCTAAGTCTTTAACCTGAAACTTGCCATCATCATTAAGATTCCAATGCCACGAGTCCCTACAATTAGGAGATAAAGTAACATTTTGCAATAAGGCCGTAAGCTCTACTACATCGCTACAAGCTCTCCCTCTAGGCTCTCTCGCCCAATCCCATTCCCACCTCCAGACCCCCTCCCTACAATTAGGAGATAAAGTAACATTTATCCTTATGATTCACTCTTTATGTTCGTAGTCTGCTTTGAGACGGTCGAGTAAAGAGAACTGGCTGCTACCGCCGGGAAACCCTGTCAAGGAGGTTCTTAACCGAATCTACCCGATCACAGGTACGGTATCTGATACCGTCTAACGGTCTTCACCGACCGGAGGTAAAACGCTACCGAGTTAGGATGAAATGTTCAAAGCCATTTTATCTGTGTCTATATATGTTGCTGCATATCAAGAAGGTGGCGTAGCTGTGTACTAACCGATGTCGATTCATAAATCACAAGAGCACAAGATGGCGATAATCAAGATACCTAAGAATGTAAGAATGTAATAGGTCATCTTAGTCACAAGGAGCACAAAATGAAGATCTCAAGCACTCAAAAGTCAAATGACAAAGACTCAAGATAAAGATCACAAAAGCATGAAGGAACAAAGCCATTGCAAACAAGATCAAGACCAAGATACAAGACCAAAGAATGAAGATCACCTCCACAAAGATGTATTCACTCAATCATCTTATGCATTTATAGATGACCGATACATTGGGGGAGATTGTTAGCCCTATACTTTATATAATCGAACAAGAATGTAATAGGTCATCTTAGTCGTTATTAGTCTTGTATTGTAATAGGTAAGTCGGGAAAACCGGGCTTGGACTTTAAGCTAATATTGTCTAAGTTAGGGGCGTAAGCCCATGCAAAGCCAAGCCCGACCCATGAACAAGCCCACTAAAGCCTTAAGGCCGTGGCATATAAATACCCTCTTCCATGTGTGGAAGAGGGTGTTGGTTACATTAGTTTCTCTCTCTAAGCAATGTTTAACCTTCCATAATCTTTCTACTTTCTCTCTCTACCTTCATCTATTTCTCTCTCTAAAATATCATCTTATATTGTGTTATGGATTGAAGTAGGATTAGCACACTTGAAATATGCTCTTATGAAAAGTTGACCAAACATAGCTTATTTGACCAAATGTTAACCAGTTTGACTTTTTGAGATAAGCTACCCGATGACTTATTCTACTTGTTAGAGTGAATATTAACTACTTTTGAAAAGGATTATAAGCTGGAAACCTAGATTAAGCAAAATTGACTTATTGCCAAAAGCTGATGAAAATAGTGACATATTAACACTTTTCTAAGCAAAATTCTAGCTTATCTAATAAGCTTCAGAGAGAATGATTAGCTAGGATTATCAAGCTACTAGTACTGGCTATCTAAGGCAACAAATTTAAGACATAACTCTAGTTAATGAAAGAGATATGATGTTGTGAAAAAGGCTACTCAGACTGATTTCATAAAAACTCAAACCAAAGGTTTATTAAGTAGTTTGCTTGTTTGACTTTTAATCTGACTATTATACTATTGAATTATGACTGATTTTAGATACAAAATGAGACTGTAACAAGCACTAACACACACCTCAAAGCATGAATCACAAATTAAGCTACTCCAAACACACCTTAAGCTAGACCAGTAACAATTAATAAAAGAAAATGATTATTAACTACAAGATGAGCTATAACAGATCAACAACTAACACAAACATATCAATTAAGAGCAATTTCAGCTAAGATCAAGCAAGTTCACAAGCTACAAAGCATATGAGCAGATTACACTAATTTTGTGTAGAAAAATGTAAATGAGAGATAGACATGCTTCTAGGCCAGTCCTCTGGTGACGATTAGCTCAGAACTGCTCTAAAAACATTACTCAACCTCTTACAACAACAACTCCTCAAAACAACATAATTCAACAGATTGAATTCAAACTAAACAATTTCCCTCCAAAACACAATCAAACTTTAGAACTGAACCAAAAGCTTAAATCCAAAGCTTCAAAAGCACAAACTCAGGCTCAAACATCAACAAGAACATAAATCGCAGCAACAGTAACAATAAACTTGTAGAAATGAAGATCTATTGAATAGTAACAATGGTGTTTTATTGATTATGAAGGAATTGAGGTACAAACGAAGGTAAAGTACATATGCTAAACTTGCTACAAATATCCTAACTAAATTGTAACCGACTTGGTTACAACTCCTAAAAGTTAGGTAGGAGAAAATTATAGGAAGGTGATAGATGTGAAGTGAGGAGCGTGTGAGTTTATATAGAGGAGGAGAGGAGTGTGGGTTGTAGTTGGGGAATTCTAGAATGACATTGTGTCAGTGAATGACAGTTAAATTGGCTAATTAAGAATTGCCATGTGTGATTACGGTTCGTTGTATGAAGATGATTTGGGGGTTTATGAATTAATGAACGGCATCATAATTAATCACCACCGTTGTCTTCTTCGTCTTGAAGAGTATAATAATCTTCATGTTGAAGTCGAGCTCTGAAAGTTCCTAAATCGTCCTCAAAATATCTGGGAAGAAGATGGTGACGTGGCAATTATTTATTAGTGGGAGTGGGAGTATTGAGATTGATAGCAAAAGGCTAAAAGGTGCACAACCATGAATGAGGCATGTTGGTGATCCGTGTGAGGGTATAAGTTTGGCTGTGATTGGTCTAAGTGTATAAGCTGATGAAATCTTTGGCTGCTTGACAACTTTAGTCCCTCTCTTTAGCAAAACTTGATCTTTAGCACTTCAACTTGAATAATCTTCATCTTTGGCCCTCCAAACTTCATTCCTTTTGCACTTTTGGTCCTTTTGAACATTTCTTGACCTTTTCTTCATAGAATACCGGTGAAATCCCGTGTTTTCTTCATTTTGCAACTTTTTACCTATTTTCACAAGAAAACACAAAACACGCGTAATTCTGACATTTATGTTTATTTATTTACAGTTTTACCTTGGTTTTCTTTGTTTTAAGTGGTAAAAGGGTGAGTGTTAACACACTCATCAAATTCCTCTACACTTGACCATTGCAATACCCTCAGATGGCTATGCTTACTCTCCGAGTTCATAAGTTTGAAAAGAAGGATGGTAGGAAATTCAGTTACAACCCAAGAGAGCCAGCCAGGTTTGATAGGAGCAAAGTCAAATGCTATAACTGTTAGCAGCAAGGACATTTTGCTAGGGAATGCCCTAACAAAAGTGACCAGGAGAAGAACAGGTATTCAACTTTCAAGGTTCAAGAGCTCAAGGATGAAAAGAAAGCTTTGGTATCGGTTGATACCATGGTCAACTGGAATGAGCATGAGACTAAAATCACTTGATTCTTCTACTGATGTGTTTGCTATGATTGCTGGTCACATATCTGATGCAAAGGAAGCAGAGTAATTTGCTCTTATGGGAATCTCTCCTCAGGTATAAAATTGCCCTCTTGGTTGTGATGATAAATACTCAAACCTCCTAACTCAATGCAATGAACTAAATGCTCAAAATGACAAATATTTTTTAGAAGTTAAAGCTTATAAGAGTTCTCTAAAAACTTTAGAACAACAAAAGAAGTGGCTACAAAATACTCAACTTGAATATGAGGATAAGATTAGAGTGTTAAGTATTGATTTAGAGAATACCACTAACATGCTTAAATATACTGGAAAAACTTAACACTGAGAGTATTCAGGCAAAACAAGAAATGCAAGAAAAATTGGATGCTACACTATTAAGATTTGATAAATGGCAAAAAGCACCCAAAAATCTTTCCAAGCTAATAGATAGCAGCATGTCTGGTAGAACTAAGAGAGGGTTAGGCTTTGACAAATATATTGGTCCAGATGATGTTTTTGATTTGTCCTTTTCAAGTTTCTTTGATCCTGACAAAGAGGGGGAGGGAAAACCTAGTTACAATAGGTTTAAACCAGCTGCAGCAATGCATGCTGTTCCTCCACCTCTTACAAGAACATTGATGCCCACATCCATGCATAAAGACTTGGATGGATCACATATGCATGAGTCTCCCAAAAGCTCTACTAATACTAATGACTTTGTCTCTTGAACTTTCAGTGATAAGGCAAGTGACTATGCATCATGTGGTTCAAGTGAAGAGTCAAGACCTTCGAGTCCCAAGACAAATGACACTTCTACTACTAGTGCTAGGATGAGTGATGAGAGAGTTGCTACTGCTTCTACTTCCATTATTTTTAATTCTAGTTTGTTTAATTATAGGAACATTGATTCTCCTAGAGTTGTTTATAATAAGAATAGCAGTTTAAAACATTGTCATTTGAATAAAAGATTTTTTAAAACATGCTTTGTTTGTGGTAGTAAATTTCATTTGATTAAAGATTGTGATTTTTATGATCAAAAGCCTCCTGGCTATCAATCTTGTGATACTCCTGGTCCACAGGATTTGCTCCTATTGGTGTGGGTTTTACTTCTAGAAGACTAAATCCATGTGCCCAATCTTTTCCTTCTACTAGAAGGACCTCTCTTTCAGCTTCTACTACTTGTAGAAGCAATGCATGTACCCCTCATAGACCAACTAGCAAATATTTTCAAAATTTTAATCGAAATTATGCTGCTACTATAGACCAAATGAATTTTGGATTGGGATATTTGGGTTCTGCTGTTAAGCCCTAAGCAGGTTGTTCTTGGTCACAAAATAACACCCATATGACGCACGGGCAACACAAGAACAACAGTGGATCTCATCAATCTTCTTGGATATCTACTAATGACCCACAAGGAAGACTCAAGCCAGAAATGGTTTGGGTCCCCTTAAGACACTAACTGTTACATATGTCTATTGTGTTGTTGTAGATTACTCAATACCAAGATCCATCTCTTGGAATAGTAGATAGTGGATGCTCTAGGAGCATGACAGGGAATAAAGGACTTTTGACTAACTTTGTACCATTTCAAGACGGGAATGTGTACTTTGGAGGTGGTTAAGGAAGCATCTCTGGAAAAGGAACCATTTAGACCCCTAACCTTAATTTTGAGCAGGTTTACTATGTGGAAGTACTTCAACTTGATTTCTGTCTCTCGGATTTGTGAAAAGAAGCAGTTTGTCCTCTTTACGGATACTGAAGCACTGGTGCTGTCCAAAGACTTTAAGTTACCGGATGACTCCCATGTTCTACTCAAAATCCCAAGAAGACATAACCTCTACAGTATCAAGTTCAATGAAGTTAATCCTACTGGTCAACTAGCCTGTTTGGTTGCCAAAGCACTAGAAGATGCACCCACCAACTGGCATAGGAGGATGGGTCATGTAAACTTCAAGACCATTCACAAGCTGGCTAATATGAACTTGGTCTCTGGTTTACCTCCCAAAACTTTCAGGAATGACATCAATTGCCTTGCTTGCAGAAAAGTCAAACAGCACAAAGCATCCTTCAAAGCCATTACTACTCTCAGCTTAATAACTGAACCATTGCAGCTAGTACATATGGATTTGTTTGGTCCTACCTCTATTAGGAGCATTGACCATAAATACTATTGTCTAGTGGTAACTGATGGCTATAGCAGGTTTTTGTGGGTTTTCTTTCTGGCTGCTAAAAGTGAGACCCACCCCATTCTCAAAGACTTTATTGCACTCATTGAGAATCAACTGTCCAAGAAGGTGAAAGGTATTCATTGTGACAATGGAATTGAGTTGAAGAATGCAGACCTCATAGCACTATGCAATTCCAAAGGTATCAAAAGAGATTATAGTGCTGCCAGGACTCCTCAACAGAATGGTGTTGTAGAAAGGAAAAACATGACCCTTATAGAAGCTACAAGAACCATGCTTACTGATTCTAAGCTTCCGGCTATGTTTTGGACAAAAGCTGTCACACTGCGTGCTATGTGCTAAATAGGGTTTCCATTACCAATCCACATAAGAAGACTCCCTATGAGCTACTCATAGCCAAAGTCCCAAGCATTACTCATTTGAAGCCATTTGGTTGTCCTGTCACCATTCTAAATACTAGTGACTATTTGGGGAAATTTGATGGCAAGGCGGATGAAGGCTACATTGTGGGATATTCAGCTCACTCAAGAGCCTATCGAGTCTACAATCTTACTGCCAAGCATGTCATTGAAACTATCAATCTCAGGTACTTTAAGGAACAGATGAACATCCAAGGAAAAGGTCCACAAGTGTTTGCGTCTTCTAGTGCAGGTGCTAATTCTAGCTTTTCGGTCTCAGATGAGGATGATGACATTTTTGTCGTACCATCCTATCCCACCACAGTCGCTCCCGACAACACCGCTACTCCTGTTGGTTCTACTTCATCAGACATTGTGGACTCACAAGGAGCTCTTGATACACTGCTTAAACAACAACAAGATGCTACTACTGCGGCTACTCAAGGAGGCTTTGAGTTTCCTTTGGATACTCCTGTTGTACTAGTTACTCCTAGTGCAAGTTCAACACCTATTGGAAGCCCTATTAGTGATCCAACTTCGACAACTAGGTTATATGGTCCTTCTGACCTAGGAAACTATCAAAAGAAGTCTTCAACTAAACTGGATAATATTCATAAGCAACCAATAGATGGAATTCTCGACTGTACTTCATATGAAGATGGCATAGTTAGGGATCTTATTAACTTGTCACCAGAAGTAGAAGTAGCTCCTACTCCTATTCAGCAGATCCTTAAAGTGCATCCTACTACTCAAATCATAGGAGATCCTGGTTCTACTATCAAGACTCGCGACATGCATAAGAAAGCAACTTCTGGTCATCATGCTCTTGTGAGCTACATTGAAGACCAAAAGCGAAATAATCACACAGATTTTCTTCACTGTTTGTTTGCTTGTTTTCTGTCACAGGTGGAACCTAGGTCTGTCTCACATGCTCTTGAGGATCAAAGTTAGGTGGAGGCTATGCATGAGGTGAGGCATCGATTCTTGTTTTAATGTTTGGATCCTAGTTGATTTACCTGATGGAAAGACAGTAATTGGTACCAAATGGATTCTCAAAAACAAGAAAGATGCAAGGGGTATTGTGGTGAGGAATAAGGCTAGACTAGTAGCACAAGGTCACACTCAACTTGAAGGCATTTACTATACTTAATTTTTTGCTCCCGTTGCACGAATTGAGGCCATTCGTCTGTTTTTGGCTTTTTCTTCTTATATTGGTTTTACGGTATTTCAGATGGATGTCAAGAGTGCATTTCTATATGACAAGATTGACGAGGAAGTATATGTCACTCAACCTAAGGGCTTTATGGATCCCCTTCATCCTAAGAAAGTCTACAAGGTGGTCAATGCTCTTTATGGACTTCATCAAGCTCCTAGAGCTTGGTATGAGCGTCTATCTACTTTCTTGTTGAAGCATGGTTACAGGACAGGCACTATTGACAAAACATTGTTCCTTAAAAGGAATGCCAAAGACATCATCCTAGTTCAGGTATATGTGGATGATATTATCTTCGGTTCTACTAGGAAGGAATGGTGTGATGAGTTTGAACAACTGATGAAAGTTGAATTTCAGATGAGTGCCATGGGAGAACTAATGTTTTTCCTAGGTTTCCAAGTCAACCAGCAGTCGGATGGTATCTTCATTAGTCAAGATAAATATGTTCATGAAATAATTCAGAAGTTTGATGTGGAACCTCTTAGACCAGCAGCCACACCTTATTAGGTAACTAAATTCAAACTCAAGAATGAGTCAGATCCTCCGGTAAATGTTCATATGTACAGGTCAATGATTGGCTCACTCATGTATTTGACTGCTTCACGCCTGGACATTATGTTTGCTGTTAGTGCTTGTACTTGACATCAGGTGGCACCCATCGTGTCTAATTTGAATGCTATCAAGAAAATATTCAAGTATATCAAGGCACAACCCAAGCTAGACTTGTGGTATCCAAGGGAATCACCTTTTGTTCTTGAAGCCTATAGTGATAGTGATTGTGCAGGTGCTAATAATGATAGGAAGTCAACTACTGGTGGTTGTCAATTTTTGGGACGAAGACTTATCTCATGGCAATGTAAGAAACAGACAATAGTAGCTACTTCCTTAACAGAAGCTAAATATGTAGCTGCTGCTAGTTGCTGTAGACAAGTCTTGTGGATACAAAACCAAATGCTAGATTATGGGTTCAACTTTATGAACACCAAAATCTTCATCGACAATCAAAGCACTATCTGCATTGTGAAGAATCATGTGTTTCATCAACGAACCAAGCATATAGAGATTCGACACCATTTTATACGTGATGCCAATGAAAAGAAGTTGATACAGGTTCTCAAGGTACATACGGATGATAATGTTGTTGATTTGTTGACTAAAGCGTTTGATGGTCCAAGGTTTAACCACTTGGTGGTTCACATTGGTATGGTCAATACTTAAGGTCTAGGATTGAGGGGAGGCAAAGCCTGAGGGGAAGCTTCTTGTACATGTATACTTGTACATTCTTACTTCTGGTAGCTTCTTACAATAGTTTATATGGGTATTTGTTGTGTGTGCAACTTCTGGTGGAAGAATTTGGTTACTCCTAGTGGCACTCTTCTGCTCCCAGTGGGTCAAAACCTCTACTATCCACTTGAGTTTGGATTCTAGTATCACTTTGGGTCACTGTTCATTATGTTGACTTTTGTTGACCACTCGCTGCTCCTAACGTTGACCTCTAGCCGTTTTGACTTTCAGTTAGCGCAAGTTACTTCTGGTACCCATATTTGTTTATCTTTGGTAACTAGGATTCTCTAATAATGGATTAAAGGGCAAGTGGTTACTTACCATTAATACCTTAACTTAGAAAGGGCAACCCCTATAATTAGGGGTCAATGAACAGTTTTCCCTCACCATTTTTATGGTCAAAGGGATCATTTGACTCACTTATCACAACATAAACACACACACACACGCTCCTACCCTTACCCATCTTCAAGCAATCATCTTCCAATCCTCAATCATCATCAATGGCATCTCTTCAGTACAAATCCGATCACAACAAGGTTGCCTATCTCGGAGAAGGCCCTAGAAGGGAGGACTTCCTTGACATCTTGGAGTACATCGAGGCTTCTAATATCAGAAATAGGAAAAATATGTGCCTTCTAAGCTCACTCCTAAAGTATATGTGAATATGACGATTGGATATCTTGGTCCTCAACAGCCCCTCACTGCTGCTAAGCTCGGCTTCTTGTAGACAAGGTTGCTGCTTCTGGTCAGTGATTGGTTTGTTTCTTCAATACTATTGATTTCTTATACATTCTTTTCACCAATATGTATAGTGATTGGTGACTAACACTTTAGTTGTTTGAAAAAAACATATACTTTTATATAATATCTGCTTATACTTCTAACATGTGATGGAAATTTCAAAGCTTGTAAATAATATAATATCTGATTATACTTTTCCTTTAAGATACTCTTTATATCTTGGATTTTTCTCACTTGGGTTGTTATGTGATGTACTACTGGTGTTGGATTTCTTCCACAAAACAAATGGTGTTCAACTCACCATGTCTTGCAGACAAAAAAGAGTTGGTTCACCATGAGGGTACGACTCTGGTGTGATTCTCAAATCCGTTGATGGTTGCCAGTTTACCCAAAATTGGAGGGTTTTCACTTGCCTTGGTCCTAGACTGAAAAGTGGCTAGTCCATGGGGTACGGCTCTTGGTAAAGACTTTTCTCAAATCCGTTGATAGCTGTAATATCTTGCTCAAAGCTATAGGGTTTTCAGCTCACCGATGCTTTATTGTTAAGAGTTAGCTAGTCCGGAAGGGTACGGCTTCTGGTAAAGACTTCAATCAAATTCATTGACGGTTGTGATGATTTTCCTAAAATCATTAGGGTACTCCCACTCACCATTGATTTACGTTCTAAGAGTTAGGCTGGGTTCTGGTCTCCCAGGGTGATGCTTATTCCACCACAAAGACTAGCTAGCCCAAGAGCGAGCAGCTAAGGCTAATCAAATCTGCTCATGTTCCTGTGAAGATTCCACACGTGCAGATATGTTCCAAGCTTTCAAGAAGCTTCTCAGAGTTCTTAGTTGCAGCGTGCTTTGTGCTTTCACTTCTGATGGTTATTTTGCTGCTTTGGTTTTTGCTGTTTCAATCCTCATGCTGCTTTTGCAAGATCTGCCAAGAAACATGAACTCAAACAGTAAAATTCAAGTTTAGGGGAGGATTGTTAGGACCTATGTAATAGATATTTGTAGGAGATGAACTAGGAGGTATGTAGTTCCTCCTGGTCCTAGTAGTAGTAGGAGCAATACGTGCTCCTGGTCTAGTAGAAAGTCAAACCATATTATTCTTACTAGTTTGTTAGGATATGCATGAGATATCTTAGGAAAGTATATGCATATCAGGAGTTACACGTTTATGTTTAATGTAGTTTTAGGGTTTCCTTGTAGTATAAAAGGAACCCATTGGCAGAAGGGTTAGACACACCTTTCACCATTATTCATTTCATATCAATAGTAGAAATCCTTAGTAAGGATCAAGTTATTTAGTTATTCTGTTTCTTCTTGATCTTAGTGTTTGTATTCCGTACTTATACTTTGTATTTCAATAAGAGTCTCTCTATGAATAGACTTGTGATTATAGAAGTCATTCACCATCCTTAACAGGCTGCATGATCTACAACTAGTGGACCCAACAGATATTGAGTGAGTGAAGGTACAATATGAAAGGTATTACATGAACTAAGCTAGCTACAAAGTTCCTAACTGAATTGTAACCAACTAAAAGTTAGGTGTGAGAAATTTCTAGAAAAGTACAGCTGGAAAATGGGAGCATGTGGGTATTTATAGGCAAAGAGAGGAGCGGGGGTTGGTGTTGGGGAATGATAAAATGACTAGTGTGTTAGTGAATAGCAGTAAAAAGCCCAATTAAAACTAGATACGTTGCATTTGGGTTCATGCTATGAAGGTAAATTGGGGTTTTCATGTAGAGTGAACGGCAACATAATTAATCTATACCATTAGCTTCGTCTCGAGCTCTTGATCACTTTTCATGTTGAACAACAATTTGCGTGAAAGTGTCTTGAACGCTCGTAAATTGTTGAAGAAGAAGTTGTACACGTGGCGTGATATTACTAGTGGGAGTGGTAAAAGTGGGATTGATGCACTGGCCAGTGTTATTATTCGAGTAATCAATTCGCACACTTTGGTGATCCATGTGACACCTTTATTTGTTATGTGATTGGTCCACGTGGCCACTAGTGTTATAATTTCCACAGCTTGTTAATTCTGGCCCTCAGCTTTTACATTCTTTAATCTTTGGCACCTTACCTTGTATAATCAACATCTTTGGCCCTCCAAACTTCATTTCCTTTGAACTTTTGGTCCTTGTGATTATATTTTGTCCTTTTCTTCATAAAAAGCCCGTGAATTCCCGTGTTTTCTTCATTTTGCACAATTTTACCTATTTTCACAAGAAAACACAAAACACGCGTAACTCCGACATTTACGTTTATTTATTTACATTTTGCCTTGGTTTTGTTTGTTCTAAGTGTTAAAAGGGTGAGTGCTTACACACTCTTTAACTACGTATTGTGTGGAGTTAGTGTGGGGGAAGCCCCTTTTGAGTCCTCCCATTTCTCCACCGAGGACGAGATATTTGATCCCGGAATTGCTTATAGAGGGAAATATTGGTCTTCCACTTATTAAATAAATGGAAAAAATTCTCATATTATTGGTGTGAGTCTACCTCTAGTAGCTCGATATTGTGTCCCAGCCTTCTCTTCTTTGTCTATTTTCTTTAACCCTTTTAGGTTTGTGCTCAAAGTGACGTTATTTCGGTTGTCATCTTACAACAAAGACGTCATCTTTGACCCTAATATTTGCACCATCTAAGGACTATGTCCTTAATACCGGTTTTATGATTGGGGCATTTTTTCTATTCATGTATGACCCCTTTCTTGACCTTACCATGATAATCCCTAAATGATCACATTTGTGGGGATTCGAGTCGAGCTCTTGACTCGGTTATAAAAGAACGAGGTGCCTCGTGGGGGAATCTCATGCTTATCCTTGTAAATATTATCGCTTTCTAATCGTAGTTAATATGAGGAGACTCGTGCTCATCCGACCCTTTGTTTCGTGGTTGTTTTTTATTGTGATTATCTGGGAATCATTGTCGTCATTGAAGCCTCTCGTATTCGTTTTACGTGTCACTCGAGCTTCGATCGTATGCTTTGAAGAATACGATATCCAATGATATCCTTTTGTGTTCTAACATTTATCTTTTAGCACACCTTATAAACGTATTTTAATCATTCGTTGTTCCCTTTCCATGCTCGAGAATAAGCATTCGACTCTTCGTCTCTAGTATGGTGGTGTTTCACCCTAGACTTCAAACATTGAGGACAATGTTTAGTCTTAGTATGGGGGTAAATAGATACTTGCTTTGCTACGTTTTCACGATATCCAATTTTCATCTTTTTGTTGCAAAAATAAGGCAAAAATGACAAAACTTTAAAAAATTTCATGTTTTTCATAAGTGTTTAAGACACGAATGTAGGTTTTCTGTTGGTGAAATAAGAGTAGATTTTTACTCAACCGTGCGTATTGAGTACTTACCTTCGTTCATTAACTATATTAGGTTAAGTCTCAATAAATTGAGGACAAGAAATGATAGAGTCAATTATAAGTTAGTATGCTAAATGTAGAGTACTCGAATTGTTTCAAAAACTCATATGTTTTAATTGTTTGCTTTTTCTCCTAACGCTTGCATATAAATAAATTGTTAATAAATATTGACCTAGCGGTTTAATCTGTATTGTTAGTTTTTAACTAATTATAGTAGTTTCCATGTAATAAAATTGGGAAAACATGTAGGATTCGCCAGCGTCGTGGATTTAAAGTATTGGCAAACGAATAATCAAAAGCTTCCCCATTAAAATTCTTAAACTCATCTCACCTAAAATTAAGCAAAAATTTGAAGCTCACAAGGCCGAAAAGTCTATGCGAAATGAAAGTGAATGTCTTAAAACCTTGAAACTGTAAAGATCCAAAATTACGTTTCGACGTTGAGGATATACGTCTTTGGCAATAATAAACACCTCATGGCGAGGTTAAATAACAGGCAAGGCAAGACCGGAGTCATAATAAAAGCTCCATGGCGGAGTTGAATAAAAGACCGAGGTAAACCAAAGATAATAAAGCCCATCCGTTAGGGGGCATATAAAAGTCTTGGTAATAAGACAAATGTTCAAATCCGTTGTAAAACCGTGTTTACCGAATCTTACTTGTTGACTTAACTTTTTGACATCGTACTATTAGGATAGGTTATTAATCAATCATCTTTGTTACACAGTTACAACTCTATTTTGGACCTTAATCTCTATTTACGCATTAGTAAAAAATGTATCCTCTTGATCATTAAGACAAAAATAAAATATAAGAGATACCCATTAGGAATAAGGGAGTCTAAGTAGGTGATTAAAGCATATGAGTACTGTTAGCAGTACTAACTTATACGCGACAATGATCTTCTTTCACTCTTAGCATAGAATTGAGTGAAAATCGAGGACGACAAAATTATTCGATGAAGCATTCTCGTGTTCT
Source organism: Glebionis coronaria (assembly GCA_025667525.1). Lineage (NCBI taxonomy): Eukaryota > Viridiplantae > Streptophyta > Magnoliopsida > Asterales > Asteraceae > Glebionis > Glebionis coronaria. The sequence goes on along the minus strand of CM046879.1, from coordinate 171,490,450 downwards.
TATTCTGTTAGACTTACTTTTTGGTAAGCTGGCGCCTTTCACGTGAGTTGGACTAGATATACATCCATTGCTATACGCATGGACTTATTATGTAAAGGATAGATAGTCTAGTTAATCTAGGCCTATAAATACCCCCATGACTCTCCATAGGGGTGTGTAAGTTTAGTGTTTTTCCCTTTGTTTTCATTTCACTTGAAATAAAACACACACTTTCCTTCACCTCTCTCTAACTTTCTCTCTCTAGAACAAATAATGTCTATCATGTTGTTTGATCATCCCCGACCCTCCGAACCAAGGTGGCTTTTTGATGCTTGTCAATTGGTATCAGAGCTAACCGGGGGTGTTTTGTATTCGTGTATGTTTGAGTTGTGTTATCAGATTCATTGTGTTATCAGATTCGTGTTGTGTTTTTCAGAATCATGGTTCGTATTTTCTGATTCTTTTCTTTATCTGATCTTATCATGTCTAGTTATTATAATATACTTTGAATTAGTTATTGTCACGAAATCTTTGTGGTATCTTAGTATGATCATGCCTCGTCATAATTTTTGGTCCATTTATTATGTTACGCGTGTATTGTTTTTGTCCCTGTTTACATTGGATTAGTTCTGTATTACTTTTTGGGAAAAGGACAACTGCAAATGGACCAGATCCAGTTTTTTCGGTTCAAGTGCATGTGGATTCGATTTCAAAATATTGCGGAATCTTGCATTCTAATATATTACGGAATCTTGCATTTCAAAATATTGTGGAATCTTGTAGTTACATTTTGCGGAATCGAATGTTTTCTGCCTTTGCGGGATCGAATGTCGTTCCACGTTGCGGAATCACATGTATTCCACATTGTGGAATCATGGTTGCGGAATCGAATGGATTACGGAATGATGTCTTATCAAATGATACCGAGTTGACCGGGTCAACTCAGTTGAGTTCAAAGAATCAATTCAACAATGTAAAAATCAGATTTTGACTCTTGTGAAAACAATTCAAAGCTACAGTATGATAATGAATACGATCCAAACAATCCAAACCCATCTATTTATTAACAGTTAAGATTTATTTAAAATGACAAAAATCAGTTTTGGACTTAGTTTCTTAACACTAAGCCATCCCATCTCGAATCTTAATTGTTATATCAAAACAAATCTCAGATACTGTTAGTGTATCGACATGCAAGTCGAGATCGTTAAAGATCTTACACTATACCGTGCATCATCACCGATCAAAAAATACTTAACCAAACTTACCCGTGTGTAACACCCCCAAATTTACACAATTCAATACAGCGGAAGACTCGTTGGTGTTACGGGATAGCACATTACTCACATCATAGACAACGCTTAAAAATCGCGTCGTTTAATAATAAAGCATTTCCATTCATAAATATCAAGTTTACATAGGTCCCAAGTCATATTATTTCATACAAATTTTACAAAGCATTTGAATGGAAATTGTTATTTAAGTGCGGGCCATGAATTCTTGTCGTCTTCCCGAGAATTACCTTCAAGTACCTGAGATAAAACATGTTAAGAAAAGGTCAGCGATAACGCCGAGTGAATTCATAGAGTTTAATGAAAACCATTAATATATCATCGGTATATATTTATTACCGAAAATCATTTTGTACAAATCTTTATAATAGGCCATAAAATAGCCAAAGTCATTTTATACAAATCCTTATCAAAAATCATAATATAGGCTTTTGCCTTCAAAATCATTATACGAACCATTGTCGTTAAAAACATCATACAATACGTTTTATAACGTTGTATAGAGTTAAATAAAAACCGTTATATGAATATGGTTATATAAAACCAAAACACGAACATGACATCAATAATAAGACCCTGTATTGCTAGTCAGGAAATATATCGTAATTCGGTGCGTATAGCAGTATTTTGTTATTTGGATTATTATAAGCCGCATGACATTGTTACCTTACTATCACAACAACGGGTATCTAACCCGATACTCAATTTTGCCCATCTATGTTAGCGTGTCGTCACAATAATCACGCTATGGAAATCTTCTCATACATAAATTCGCTTACCAATCAATGTGGCACGACGGGGATCAACCGTCAAGGCGCGAGCTGGGGTGATCGTCCCCAAATAGTACTATTATATGCATAAGCGTTTACCGAATCCCGGTAGTTCACAATTCATGCTAATGGGACTTTTAGTGACATAACCTAACTTTAATAATCCATTTCATTTCATACTTCGGGTCATATATCATTCATCGGGTCATACAATCATTCGGGTCCAAATTAATAAACAAACAATCGGGACAAATGGTGTCCTATTTTATCAAAACTAACATGTTATCTCCCTCGCGGGTTTATAAAACTTTTCATAAAAATATTTAAAAGAGTGCGAGGCTATGAACTCACGTTGATTGGGAAAGGCGGGTTATCGGCGATTCGGATGTACGGTACGTGCTTCAATCACGAAAACCTAGACAAATAATACTCGTCTTAGATTCTAGTCCAATGACTTCATAAAAATAACAATTATGTATACATATGATGATTTTATATATATGATGATGATCAAGTGGGTTTATACATTCTCATGTACTCATTCATTATAGTGTTTATGTGTTGGTAACATTTTTATACTAGTTTCACTAGTTTATCTTGTTTATATGTTTTAGGCCCAATAAGCCTATTATAAGCCCAATACCTTATATTAGTCCATTTTACACTTTTATTATCAGTATTATACTTTACATGTTGGGCCCAAGTGGGTTAAGCCCAGTAAGTAAATTTATAAGTGTTTAGCCCATTTAGTTGGATTCTTAGTCCAATAATGCTAACTTAGCCCGTTAATGTCTATATGTTATTTAGTTCGGGTTTTATCGGTTTTTACTTGTATTAAGTACATATATATCAGTATATGACCTTTAAAAAGTTTACATTAGACGGGTCCGATCGTCTAAGTTTTAATTGACGAAAAACGTTAATTTTACGGTACTAGCCGAAAAGACGTAAAAATCATGTTTATAGTTTTATAACTTATAAAACTTACCAAACTACCATTTTTATATAATGTCCATTTATTTATCCTTATACATATTTATATAAATTAAATATATAAGTTAGTGGGTTTTAATTTCACATTTTATACTATATTATTTTGAGTGCTTATATAATACTATTAAACTTTAATTTCACAAAATCTGATTTTTAGTTTCACTTTCACCATTTTTATCATATCTTGAGTTGTATATGGAGATAGAAGCTCTTGTTTGGATGACATAAACTTCATATTATGTGCTACAAATAATTTAGTTATAGCTTTTGCTCAATCCATGTCTAAGTATCCTTAACAGTCCCTACAAAACAGACTATTCAGATTGGTATACTAATTTTGTTTTGATCATATCTCACTCATTTTGATAATTCCATTGCATGGCCAACTCTCACATGTGTATGACATCTAATACTTACTGTAAATTGATTCCACCATGCCATTTTATCAGTTTATCATTTGGTTAGTTACTGTTTTTATACAGCCAACTTTATAAGCAAGAATTTAACCTTTTTACCTATGGTTTTCCATCTTTTTAACCATGTTTATCAAATCTATCAACACCAAATCCCCACATAATATTTTTAATCATCATTCATCATCATATACATATAAATAAATAAATAAAATACAAGATTACATAATCAAAATAACAAGAGGATAGGAAGAACAATCTTTATACCACCAAAGTGATGAAAAGGTTGAGATTTTGGATGAACAAGGCTTGGTTTTGGTAACCAGTCTTATGAAATATCAAGACCACCTTCAAGATTACCAAGGATATGAAGACACCTTCAACAAATCAGCCGTAAACTCCTTCTTGAAAATCAGCCCAAAGACCTCCATGAAAACTCCTTTTTATATGTTAGAATCACCTCCAATCTTTATCTTTTTGTGTAGTTATCAACATATGTTGATTATATCTTTTGTTTATGGTCAAAATTTGATGATGATGGTGATATAATGGTGATGTTGGACGTTCAAGGGGAGAGAGGAAGAGTTGAGAGAGTTTCTTGGTTTGCATGTGTGAGAAATGGTTTATGGTTAGCTTGTTTTGTGGTTAAGTGGTTTTGCATAGCACTAAGGACATGTGTACTTAGTGTGTATGTAAACTTGACACCACACTTGGTGTGTTGTCTAAGTCTTGGCCACCCATAGTGGGGGTGAGACAAGTGTAAACTTGTCTCATCTCCACTAATTTACGGGTACTCCTCGATTCTAGTTTCCTCGATTTACGTGCCCTCGGGTCGTTGTACGAAAACGTTTTTATAAATTATGAATCAACGGCACAAAACAAATCTAATAAAAATTGTCTCATCAAAAACGGAGTTCAAAAACGTAAATACGTAAACCTAGGGTTTCCGGTTTAGTCGTAAAGGACGTTAAATTATCCACGTAAGTCCTAATCTCTTCTCGTAAATTTGTGAGTTTATGAACTAACACAAATTTAAAATTCCAAAATAATATTCAAGGATAAATTTATTTCCTGAAATGTCGGACTGTCACCAAAATGGTGTACGTAAACGTAAGCACGTAACGTAGAATTCTCCGGTTTAAATGTAGTTGATGCTACTTCAAGAGTAAACCCAAATTTCTTCCCAAAAATAAGTGAGTTCATAATATAACATTAAAATAATGTTTTTAAATAATATTTGAAAATAAAATATCAACCATAAATTGACGGATTGTCACAGCACTTACCCGTAAACACGATCTTTGTCCTCAAAGATCATCTTATCTTACTACTCGCTTCTTATAGAGATAAAGCCATGTTTGTATTTTCTACACATCCGATCTTTTCTCATAAGTGTAATCCATTACAATACGCGAGTTTCATCAAACAAAACTATGGGAATAAGATCAGGCTAAATGTTGACTTACTTTCTCTATCCATGATGTTCACGGGTTTTTGATGAATGCAACTTTTCGCCGATCTAAACTTTACTAGGAAACAATCAGATTTTCACTTGATAGACATTTTATTAAGTCGAATATACGAAACATAATTCACGCAGCTCTTGAAGTCCTAGGGTAGATCCAGCTTATATGCCATTCAAACAAATCTTTTACATCATCTCAATGGTCCCAAACAACGGGGACTTATATCCCATGATCTTTCAGATCATCAATTCATTTTTCCATGGTTAATATTTTTGGCATAACTTCGCTACCCATCTGGCACTTCAAGATCTACATTTCATATTCACATAACCTCCTGCCCACTACCGGCAGTCAATATTCAGATCCTATTTTCAACAATCATTTCAGGTCCCGCGGGTCGAGTATTTTGTAAGGTTAGGTTCGCCATCATAGGAAACCTTAATCCTAAAAGACATGTCCAACTCACAATTGGTGTATGTCGGGTGTCTTCATCCCAACTCCTACTTACAGATGCTCTAATATATAAATCTTAACAAGATTCGATCTTGATCCTAATACGATAATTATCAATGATAATCTCTACAAAGGAAAGCGATTATACGGTTTATTACCAAAGGTCAATCATTCAAACATAAAATAGCACTTATAGTATTTTGTATCGTTACTTTACCTCGTCCCTTCGATTGGGGTGGTACACAGTACTCTCATCAAGATTCGTTCTCAATGACTTCTGAGAAAATCTCTAGAAATTCGATGCGAAGCGAGGATCTTGATAGAGATGATCGATACAGGCACACCATGTTTACACAACTCCTTTAAATACAAAAGAGTCAATTTCTTCATCAAGAATCTATCATTAACAGGAATGATATTAGCAGATTTGGTCAGTCTGTCGACGATGACCCAAATCGAATCAAATTCAGATGATGACCTTTGCAATAGCTAGACGTTTACTAATGTATGAGGCGATGTTTGCCTTCATAATTTGCCATCAGTACAACTTCTTCATATAAATATACATTTAATCAGAAATGACAGGAATAGAATACTTATACTTACGAGATTCCAACATGACTAAATCTCTAAATCTCCATATTTAGACAATCACAAGTGGACTTTTAAAACATTTAACGCCATCGGCTTCTCAATTCTAATGGTTCATATTAGCCGCGAACCCCTTTTGTTATCTATATTATCCTTCTTACAAGCATTGTTTATTTCTAAATTGTTCGGCAATTTATTTTGCACAATCATTACTAAGGAACATGTCCTAATTGATTCTTTATCCTTTTTATATAATGTGTCAGTATCTACATTCATCTTTCCTGGTAAAATAATTATCATGATCGTATTCATTTAAAATTTCTTTCTTCATATTTTCTAAGTTTTAGTTTCTTCTCAACTATCATTTTTATCTGTTTTACTCAATCTGACGTCTAAAGCGTCGATAATTATTACAACTAATTAAATAATAAATATTCAATTTTTATGAAACGTAAACATAAAGATTTTAAATTTCTTAGTCCGTCCAATTATATGAAAATGTTCAAAATAATTTTTAATTTAATTAACACGATTTTTGTTGATTTATCGAAAATAATTAATAAGATTCGTAAATGTTCGAAAAATCTTTATTTATATTTTGGTCAAAATTTTCTTAGTTGAAAAGAAAATATTATCGTTTCAAATTTTAAGTCATGGTTTAACGGTTTCCTCAATCCCTCTTAGGTTGTCTTGAGGTATGCACAAACATTTACCCCTAAACAGGAGTTTAGTTAAATGATTTGTGTATAAGGGGATAATCCCTCAAAAGTTCTTTTCGATAAAACATTTGTCAAAACACATTTGCACTTTCTTTTTGGTAAAACCCAAAGTCTTAAAAGGGCTCTAAATTTTTGAAGAATCAATATAGATTCCATTATCTTATTAATCACACGGTCAAATAATGTAAAGGATTAAGTCTTTAATCACATGTTAAATACTCAAGGTACAGGCTTTCATTGTTCGGCCAATTTAGGGAAATCTATAAATAATTATTAACTCCTTCTTATTCTTATAAATAAACAAATGGTCCTTAATGATCACAAGCATGAATTTATCAATTTACAGCCTACACACGTGATTCACCCAATTTATGAATGCTACATGTGTATTAGTCAATCCAAACGACATCACGTGAAACTCATAATGTTCATTACAAGTAATGGATGTAGTGATTGGAATAGATAATCTTCTTCGCGGACGCGAAGTTGATGATAACCATGCCGTGGATCAAATATTTAAAACATACGCTAGAACTTTGTAAATGATCGAACAATCTATCATCTTGGGTAGTGGATATAGATTTTGATCATCAATTTACCTAGTTCACGGTAATTCAATAAATATATGGAATGATAACACCATAGCTCTTCATAATGACGAGCTTGGTAGAATAAAAGCTTTCTCCGACAACTCTTTCAGTTGTACGGTAACACTTTCAATTCAAATGATGCTGAAGTACAGTGCACACGCCACAGGTGCAGCACCAGGAATATAATCAATACCAAATTTAACTTAACTTAATGGCAAAAGTCAAGGTAATTTACCAACAAATACCTCCTAAAATTTCAGATAATAGAAACATCTTTTAATACATTCATATTAGGTTCTTTCTAGATTATAGTATCAATGACTAATTCACAACCATTCACGGTATAATTTCAAGTCTAAATGCAGGATATGGTAATCCATCAAGAATTATTTTGATCACTTTTGATAATCAACATCTTATCATTTAGGGGAATTCTATTCGAGTTACCATCAATTAAGACAATGTCGTCGTGTCATAATCAATCAATCCATTCTACTGGCACTATCAACTTTTCAGTTTTATTGCCGTCGATAAGATGTGAACTTCTCAAAAGACTAATAATAACTAATAATCCTTCACACATTCAAGGATATATGAAGACACAACTATCATCAAAAGAGTAATGTCAACGCATAATTTACGCGAGAGAATTTCAAATCGGATACAAATGAAAACATTAACGAATATGAGTCTATCCCATGTTTTCATAAATTGAGTACGCATTCGAAAGCTCCTCAGATCGTTACCCAGGTCATTCAAATGAAACCAAATCAAAAGAAATGATAAGAATGTCAATACATCCAGTCGGATATCAACACTCGGTAATCAGATACTTTTTCAAAGAATCTTGCCATGAAAGAATAGGACAAGAAAGAATTGTCAATTGTCAAATATGACAATTTCCACAGATGAATAAATTCGACTCAAAAGAATAGATAGTACGGGCACATATGTAGGTGTCCCTAACACTATGTCCCTGTTTTTCACTTCTTGCAGATCTCATAAAATTTATTCTTTCACAATCTTTAAAGAAAATGTAGCGTCTATTAATCAGTTTTATGGTGACTACTAATCAGCCTTGCATGGTCCAATCCAAATTGTATGTAGGCGCACAACTATATACAATTTCAAGATTAACGATGCAATACTCAGTTCGTCAAAATTTTATCATCATGTTTATAATAAAAACATTCTCATGCTTAATTCTTAAATAAGAATCAAAAATAAATTTACAAAGATTTTCTTTGTTATGAAAACAATTAAGTTTTCCAAGGTGTTTATAAACAACTTCATTTCGATAACGATCACTTATAAATCTCACTTTGAATAATCCTTATAGTGATGAAAATTCAATTTTTCTCAAGGGATACTGTTTTATCTTATAAAAACAATGAGTGATCTACAAAAGAGTGATGAAGAGTTGTTCACCAAGAACTAACTAAAATATAATAGGAAATGAGCTTAGCCAATTAATCATGAGGTTCATGACCTCGATGGCACTCAGGAATACAAAGAGAATAATCCACAACGTAGCTCAATTCGAGATGAGTACTTGTTCCATGGTTGCATCACTAATGCGAACATTAGGATAAAACAAGAAAAGATAGATAACATCGATACATGTAGGATTTAGCAATCAAAGGTAGTCTTTTCATTAATCACAAACAAATCAAATTGTACCGTAACACATTACGAGTCACTATGTCATACAATTCCAAGATCTCATCCTACCAACTGATGTCTCAGTTAAGTTAGGGATTTTTAAAGATACCACAATGAATACTAATCTTACAAGAGTCATTAGGTGTTCCACATGTCCCGAAAGATCCATCGGTTCCCAATTTCAGAAGAAGATTTCTTTGATTTATTTCTTGGACACTGGGCATCCTCGTCATTGGACAATGGCCTAGGAACAACCCTTAACATGAACCAACAATCATTTAAAACCTTATAATTCAATCACAGAACTTAACGACTTCCTCTTAACAATCTCATATTCCATACAAGTTAAATTTTACTTTTATTCAAGTTTCAACCAAATTACACTCAATTCGATATCCTACCCCATTTTCCAATACTTTCAACCTTATTCATAAACCTTAAAAGGCCAATAAAAGCTCGATATGATCAACACTTAATTTCCAATCCTATAGCTCATATAACAATAGTTATCAAATGAGTCACTAGTATGAAATGACTCGCACATTCAATTAGACTTCTCGGAAAGGTACTAGTGGCATGAGGCTTTTGGGTAATGGTTCCAATGACAGCCTCAAGTGCAACATTCACCCTTTCGATTTCAATTTAAGAATTGGATGACAACGAATCAGATGACATCTTTCTAGGTGGTAACGTTTTGTCAAACTCCACTTTATAAGGAAAGATCGTCATGACATCGATATTGATAGGTGTGAAAACACCCATCCTTTTTACCACTTAATTACAATAATAACCGAGCCAAAACGTGTATTTTATGTCATTTATGTCATAATTATGCGTGGTTTGTATTTTTGTTGTGATTTAGGACAAAAAAGTGAAAAGTGGAGAAAACACGGCATTCACGGGCTTTTATCGAAGAAAAAGACGAAAGACGAAGTCGAAAGATCAAGAGTGGAAAAAGAACGGAAGTCCAAGACAAATTCTGAGGATTTATCGAAGAAAAAGTCAAAAGACGGAAGTTTACTAAAAGCCGAAGAACTCGAGTCTAATTTACGAAGAAAATTCAAAGACGAGTTTAAAGAAATCCCAAGACAAAATCATTAAGTCCAAAATTAACAAACAATTAAGAGGAAAAGGGCTTAAGTGTGCAAATAAGGAAAAGAGGAAAGAGGGAGGAAGCTTCCTAAGCTCCTCACCCCTATATATAGTTTAGGCTAGCTTCATTTTCATGTTGTTGGTGGCTTGACAAACCACTCTTCCACCATTTTCATTTCTTGTTATTTTTATTTCTTGCACTTTAATTTCTTGTTATGCACTTTTAATTTCTTCAATTCAAGTAAGTCTTTTAAATTTGGAATCTTTTCTTTTAATCAAGTTCTTATTTTTAATCATCTTCTTCTACCTTTCTTATTTTGCTTATCTTTGATTCAAGTTTTTACATGGATGAAGCTTTGAGCTTGACATGCTTATTGGCTTAATTTGTGTTTAGCTTATTTATTTTCCTTAAAAGTTTTCTTAAAAAGTTCATCTTTTTATAGTTTGATTTGAAAGTTTGCTTATTTTTAAGTTTGATAAGTTGTTATTCATGCTTATTAAGTCAATTTCGATTTAGATTCGTGCAAGTATTAGTTTGAGCTTATTAACCATAGCTTATTGCTTTTGCTTAATTTTCAGATCAAAAAGTTAGATCGGAAAGGGTAAACCCCTTTCCAATCACGTATTCCAATCACCTTGATTGGAAAAGGGTTTTACATTCCAATCAACATTCCAATCAACATTCCAATCAACATTCCAATCAGCATTCCAATCAACATTCCAATCAACATTACAATCAGCATTCCAATCAACATGCCAATCAGCATTACAATCAACATTCCAATCAACATTCCAATCAGCATTCCAATCAACATTCCAATCAGCATTCCAATCAACATTCCAATCAGCATTCTAATCTACATTCCAATCAGCATTCCAATCAACATTCCAATCAGCATTCCAATCAACATTCCAATCAGCATTCCTTTCACATTCCTTTTACATTCCTATTAGCATTCCAATCAACATTCCAATCAGCATTCCAATCAGCATTCCAATCAACATTCCAATCAGCATTCCAATCAACATTCCAATCAACATTCCAATCAACATTCCAATCTACATTCCAATCAACATTCCAATCAACATTCCAATCAACATTCCAATCAGCATTCCAATCAACATTCCAATCAGCATTCCAATCAACATTCCAATCAACATTCCAATCAGCATTCCAATCAACATTCCAATCAGCATTCCAATCAACATTCCAATCAGCATTCCAATCAGCATTCCAATCAACATTCCAATCAACATTCCAATTAGCATTCCTATTAGCATTCCAATCAGCATTCCTATCAGCATTCCTATCAACTTCATTATTTGCACTTTCCGATTAGAGTTGATTTTAGTTTTAATTTTACGTCATTTAATTTCACGTCATTTACTTTTAACGTTTTAAATATTGCACCGTTTACGTTTCAACTAGTTTTAGTTTTAATTTCCCGTCCTTTATTATTAAGTCTTGCACATTTATTTTACCAAATCCAAAAATATTTGTTTCACCAAGAACAACTAATCTCACACAATTAACCGGAAATCAATTCGATTAGACACCGAGAAAACGAACTTTCAACTAGCAAAAACCTCTTACATTAAAATGGCGCCGCTGCCGGCTCTTTTCGTGAAGATTAACGGTTTTTTTTAGAGACGCGTTGGCTTTTGGGATCCGTTCACTTGTGAACGTTATTTTTTCGAGTAAAAGAAAAAAAAATCCAAAAACATTTGAAAAATCTTAAAAATCATTTCTTTTTCAAAGTTTTGCACCAAAAATATTCTTCTTGCTTATCTATCTTTCTTTATGGATTTTTATGTCCATTGCGTCGGGTGTGGGAGACGATTGTACGGGAACGACTCTTGTCAATGGTGTACATGTGAGCGGTGCGGAAACGATATCGACAACACACAATTCGGATTTTGTCCCTTGTGCAACTCGACTAATTCATTCTTTTTGAACCCACATCCTGTTCCCCCGTGCATCTATTGTGGAAGCGATTCTCATTGGCATGTTTCGTGCCCGGTTCGATACCCGTATGGTCACGGGCAAGAACCGGGGTACAATTATGACAATGAAAATAGCTATCCACAAGACGCACCCAGTCTTTTTCCTCACCCGTTTTGCAACAACTGTGGGGGTCCTCACGAAAGTTTTCACTGTCCTACAGGGGATCACAATTACTATAAATATACCCCTTCCAGTTTTGACCAACCCCTGCAATACCCAATTGATCATCAGCCTCGTCACGGGATGAGTTACCAAGAACAAATTGACGATCTTGCTACAGCCTTTCAAGAACAAAGAAACGATCTTGATGCAGCTTTTCAAGAACAAAGCAAAGAGCTTTTACACACGCTGCAAACTTATATGGAGTCATTATTACAGCAGCGAGATCAGACGAGTACTCATATCCCTGAGCTTATTATTGGCCCTTTAGGTAATGAGGAGAGCGATGACGATATTGAGGTTATTTTCGACGATGAGGAATTTCTAAAGCAAAGCAAAACTTCTCCCCTTCCTCCTTCGTCTATTGCTATCACACCCGAGGAGCCCGTTGGCTCTCTCATAATGGAGGATCAGCATCTTGACATTATCTCGGCTATGGAATCGGACAAATCCCTAAAGTCTAGTGTCGAGGAACTTGTCGTCATCCCAAGTGAGCCCGCGGGTGTTCCGGAAAATTTGTGTGATGTGCCGACTTTTGTGGAGCTTACGGACAAGTTTGCTTCGCTAGTCAATGATCACATACTCACAACTCCACGTCCGATATTTGATCCTCCCAACGAGAGTTCAACATGTGGTGAGTATGATGATTTTGTCTTCGAGCCAGAGATTGCGGAAATTATCGACCGAGAGCTAGCTCTTTTGCCTCCGCTTCCACCTACAAGCGAGGTCGACTTTTCCAACATCGATGCTGAACTTGATGAGTTGGAACGTCTTATTTTTCATAATAATGACGAACCAACTCACATGCCCAAACATCCTATTCTCGAGGAGTTACCTAATCAACACTCCTCTTATGAGAATTACGTTTACCACATTTGTGAGGATTTAACTTATCAACAATCCCCACAAATGAATGATGGTTTCGTACTTGATCGTGGTCTTCTCAAACGAGTTTCTACACTCCTTCTCTACGATCATGAGGATAAATGCTTTGACCCGGGAGGTGACATGGACCATTCTATGATTGATACTTCTACGGCTTTGCCAATTGGTCTGCCTCCATTGTCTTTGGAGGATGACAATGTGATTCCCTTACCCACCCCACCTCCCGTCAATCTGGACTTCACTTGCTTTTCTGGTATTGAGAGGACCTTTTTACCATTCAAGACTTATGCTCCTGCCTCTCCTTTATTGATGTCCTCCGGGAACGAGGACAAGGTCTTTGATCCCGGTATTACATACAAGGCTTCCCCATGGACCATTTAATTCGGGGACAAGTCAGGCTCGTGATTCGGTTAATATAAACAAGCGCTTTTTAGGAGGCAACCCAATTATCTATCTATCTTTCCTGTTTTCACAATAAGTGTAGGGGAGCCCCGTTGGTGTTTCTTGTTCTCTTTCTTATCATGTGCAGGGATTAGAGCTTCAAAGACACACTCTTGATGACTTTTGACGAACCGTGATTCCGTGTTCCCTTCTTCCCGGTTCTATCCTAAACTCTTTTCGATTCACTATTTTATATTTCTCAATATTAAAATAGGAATCTCTTTAGTTGTCTTTTCCTTAACGAGATTTAAACAAAGTTCACAATGTCCTAAGTGTAGGGGAGTTTACTCCCACATGCTTAAACATTGAGGACAATGTTTATATTAAGTGTAAGGGGACTTCTATCGAAGTTAAGTGGTCTTTTCCTTGTATTTGCCCTCATTTTAACCGGAAAATCAATTTTTCGACATTTATCAAAATTTTTAATCTATTTTGGCCTAGTTGTAGTCTCCTTTATTTTTGTTACTTTCTAGCATTTTAATAAAATGGTTTTAGCAAGTTTAGATATCTTAGATATATTAGGCCCGTTGTGAATATTTTGACTCAACCCGAGTTTACTTATCCAAGTTCACTCTAGCTAGTATCCTTAACCGTGTAGACCTTAATTGGTTGATTGGGCTAAGCATCCACGAGTCTCATTCCTTGAGATTTTAAATTGTGGAGAACGAGAAATGATAGAGTTGGTTACAAGTTTGGTATTCTTTCATTAACTTATGTGAGTTAATTATGATCTTTTTCTCCCCTCGCTTGTAAATAAATAAATGCAATAAGTAAGGTCGTACGATTTGAAAAGTTACTTAGCTTCTAGCCCAAGATCGTTTAAAAGTTGCTCGGTAATGATAAGAGTTCATAGCCAAGGCATAACTTATGAAGCGGGGCGTGAAGATTGGCGAGTCCGAAAAGGCCCTAACAAGGCATGATGATTCAATTTTATTGCTGAAGATCCAAAGTGATGTGAAAAGCATTATTCCCAAAATCAATATGAAGGATCAAGACTCACGACGAAAAGCAATCAACTCCCATAAAGATCATGGAGAAGTCTATCCGAAAAGACCCTAAAAAGGTATGAGGATAAATAGATCCAAGTCCGAAAAGGAGGCGGATCATTGTATCTCAAAATCCCAATTAGAGATTGAAGAAATAATCATAAAGTCGTGGTCAACAAAGCTGGAGTACCCCTCAAAAGTCTCCAAGTGAAGAAACTCTATAACGAAGAGAAGACCATTATCTCAAAAACGTCTCTCGAAGATATGAAGTATGAAGTACATGCCAAATATCGGCCCGAGAAAGGTCTCAAATCGTGAATCAAGTTATGCCAAGATATGAACTTTTTGATATCCCGAGAAGCAGTTTTAAGAGATTTTGTCCTTTAGCTAACTATTGATCAAATCGTCCTACTTTGCTTTCAGCCTAAATAAATTATCGAAATAAGTCAACAATGCATCCTCGTGATCATTCAAGACATCAATAAAATATAAGAGATACTCGTAGGAATAAGGGAGTTTAAGTGATTAATTGAACCACATGAGTAAATGTTTGTTATGCTAACTTGTACTAACAATGATCTTGTTTTTAAGCTTGGCATAGGGAACGTGAAACTTGAGGGTGATGAACATTCATGACACACAAGCCCTAATGTAAGTCTTAGATTTCTTTACAAGTTTCTTCCTTGTTGCATCTTGTTATTTTCTATCTTTTTGATTTTCCTTAGTTGTTTAATAAAGGCCAAGGTAGGTTGATTATGATGGAAAATGTAAAACGTGCTTTGTAACTAATGCATTGCATGAGGACATTGCAATGGTTAAGTGTAGGGGATTTGATAGGTGTGAAAACACCCATCCTTTTTACCACTTAATTACAATAATAACCGAGCCAAAACGTGTATTTTAAGTCATTTATGTCAGAATTATGCGTGGTTTGTGTTTTTGTTGTGATTTAGGACGAAAAAGTGAAAAGTGGAGAAAACACGGCATTCACGGGCTTTTATCGAAGAAAAAGACGAAAGACGAAGTCGAAAGATCAAGAGTGGAAAAAGAACGGAAGTCCAAGACCAATTCTGAAGATTTATCGAAGAAAAAGTCAAAAGACGGAAGTTTACTAAAAGTCGAAGAACTCGAGTCTAATTTACGAAGAAAATTCAAAGACGAGTTTAAAGAAATCCCAAGACAAAATCATTAAGTCCAAGATTAACAAACAATTAAGAGGAAAAGGGCTTAAGTGTGCAAATAAGGAAAAGAGGAAAGAGGGAGGAAGCTTCCTAAGCTCCTCCCTAATCACCCCTATATATAGTTTAGGCTAGCTTCATTTTCATGTTGTTGGTGGCTTGACAAACCACTCTTCCACCATTTTCATTTCTTGTTATTTTTATTTCTTGCACTTTAATTTCTTGTTATGCACTTTTAATTTCTTCAATTCAAGTAAGTCTTTTAAATTTGGAATCTTTTCTTTTAATCAAGTTCTTATTTTTAATCATCTTCTTCTACCTTTCTTATTTTGCTTATCTTTGATTCAAGTTTTTACATGGATGAAGCTTTGAGCTTGACATGCTTATTGGCTTAATTTGTGTTTAGCTTATTTATTTTCCTTAAAAGTTTTCTTAAAAAGTTCATCTTTTTATAGTTTGATTTGAAAGTTTGCTTATTTTTAAGTTTGATAAGTTGTTATTCATGCTTATTAAGTCAATTTCGATTTAGATTCGTGCAAGTTTTAGTTTGAGCTTATTAACCATAGCTTATTGCTTTTGCTTAATTTTCGGATCAAAAAGTTAGATCGGAAAGGGTAAACCCCTTTCCAATCACGTATTCCAATCACCTTGATTGGAAAAGGGCTTTACATTCCAATCAACATTCCAATCAACATTCCAATCAACATTCCAATCAGCATTCCAATCAACATTCCAATCAACATTCCAATCAGCATTCCAATCAACATTCCAATCAGCATTCCAATCAACATTCCAATCAACATTCCAATCAGCATTCCAATCAACATTCCAATCAGCATTCCAATCTACATTCCAATCAGCATTCCAATCAACATTCCAATCAGCATTCCAATCAACATTCCAATCAGCATTCCTTTCGCATTCCTTTTACATTCCTATTAGCATTCCAATCAACATTCCAATCAGCATTCCAATCAGCATTCCAATCAACATTCCAATCAGCATTCCAATCAACATTCCAATCAACATTCCAATCAACATTCCAATCTACATTCCAATCAGCATTCCAATCAACATTCCAATCAACATTCCAATCAGCATTCCAATCAACATTCCAATCAGCATTCCAATCAACATTCCAATCGACATTCCAATCAGCATTCCAATCAACATTCCAATCAGCATTCCAATCAACATTCCAATCAGCATTCCAATCAGCATTCCAATCAACATTCCAATCAATATTCCAATTAGCATTCCTATTAGCATTCTAATCAGCATTCCTATCAGCATTCCTATCAGCTTCATTATTTGCACTTTCCGATTAGAGTTGATTTTAGTTTTAATTTTACGTCATTTAATTTCACGTCATTTACTTTTAACGTTTTAAATATTGCACCGTTTACGTTTCAACTAGTTTTAGTTTTAATTTCCCGTCCTTTATTATTAAGTCTTGCACATTTATTTTACCAAATCCAAAAATATTTGTTTCACCAAGAACAACTAATCTCACACAATTAACCGGAAATCAATTCGATTAGACACCGAGAAAACGAACTTTCAACTAGCAAAAATCTCTTACATTAGATATCATATTTAATCTCGCCAATTCTTCTTCAACATCACAATCAACTAATATCTACATTTCTACGAATATCAACCATTTTGTTGGGCTCATAAATATCCACAACTTGGTTTGGATCTGGAATAGCTAGGATTCCTACGGAAATAGCTTAGATTAATTTACTAGGGGATTTAGGGTTCCTTGTGACAATCTACGTCGTATAAATACCTCGTATAAATATTAAAATAATCATCAAACAATTATGTAATCAAATTACATCATATATATATATAATCCAAGTTATATATATATTAAAATAACACTTCTCAGTCTGGCCTTGTAGGTAACTCGGGAATTCTTCGGCACCGTTATAGTCAAAAGATTTTTAGACATTTTTAGAAAAATGTTTATAGTTAAAGTATTTTGAAATGTTTTATTCAAAACCTTGGTTTTAAAAATCTTTCTTTCTCTATAACGAGAGCTCTGGTACCAAACTATAACACCCCCAAATTTACACAATTCAATACAGCGGAAGACTCGTTGGTGTTACGGGATAGCACATTACTCACATCATAGACAACGCTTAAAAATGCGTCGTTTAATAATAAAGCATTTCCATTCATAAATATCAAGTTTACATACGTCCCAAGTCATATTATTTCATAAAAATTTTACAAAGCATTTGAATGGAAATTTTTATTTAAGTGCGGGCCATGAATTCTTGTCGTCTTCCCGAGAATTACCTTCAAGTACCTGAGATAAAACATGTTAAGAAAAGGTCAGCGATAACGCCGAGTGAATTCATAGAGTTTAATGAAAACCATTAATATATCATCGCTATATATTTATTACCGAAAATCATTTTGTACAAATCTTTATAATAGGCCATAAAATAGCCAAAGTCATTTTATACAAATCCTTATCAAAAATCATAATATAGGCTTTTGCCTTCAAAATCATTATACGAACCATTGTCGTTAAAAACATCATACAATACGTTTTATAACGTTGTATAGAGTTAAATAAAAACCGTTATATGAATATGGTTATATAAAACCAAAACACGAACATAACATCAATAATAAGACCCTATATTGCTAGTCAGGCAATATATCGTAATTCGGTGCGTATAGCAGTATTTTGTTATTTGGATTATTATAAGCCGCATGACATTGTTACCTTACTATCACAACAACGGGTAGCTAACCCGATACTCAATTTTGCCCATCTAAGTTAGCGTGTCGTCATAATAATCACGCTATGGAAATCTTCTCATACATAAATTCGCTTACCAATCAATGTGGCACGACGGGGATCAACCGTCAAGGTGCGAACTGGGGTGATTGTCCCCAAATAGTACTATTATATGCATAAGCGTTTACCAAATCCCGGTAGTTCACAATTCATGCTAATGGGACTTTTAGTGACATAACCTAACTTTAATAATCCATTTCATTTCATACTTCGGGTCATATATCATTCATCGGGTCATACAATCATTCGGGTCCAAATCAATAAACAAACAATCGGGAAAAATGGTGTCCTATTTTATCAAAACTAACATGTTATCTCCCTCGCGGGTTTATAAAACATTTCATAAAAATATTTAAAAGAGTGTGAGGCTATGAACTCACGTTGATTGGGAAAGGCGGGTTATCGGCGATTCGGATGTACGGTACGTGCTTCAATCACGGAAACCTAGACAAATAATACTCGTCTTAGATTCTAGTCCAATGACTTCATAAAAATAACAATTATGTATACATATGATGATTTTATATATATGATGATGATCAAGTGGGTTTATACATTCTCATGTACTCATTCATTATAGTGTTTATGTGTTGGTAACATTTTTATACTAGTTTCACTAGTTTATCTTGTTTATATGTTTTAGGCCCAATAAGCCTATTATAAGCCCAATACCTTATATTAGTCCATTTTACACTTTTATTATCAGTATTATACTTTACATGTTGGGCCCAAGTGGGTTAAGCCCAATAAGTAAATTTATAAGTGTTTAGCCCATTTAGTTGGATTATTAGTCCAATAATGCTAACTTAGCCCGTTAATGTCCATATGTTATTTAGTTAGGGTTTTATCGGTTTTTACTTGTATTAAGTACTTATATATCAGTATATGACCTTTAAAAAGTTTACATTAGACGGGTCCGATCGTCTAAGTTTTAATTGATAAAAAACGTTAATTCTACGGTACTAGCCGAAAAGACGTAAAAATCATGTTTATAGTTTTATAACTTATAAAACTTACCAAACTACCATTTTTATATAATGTCCATTTATTTATCCTTATACATATTTATATAAATTAAATATATAAGTTAGTGGGTTTTAATTTCACATTTTATACTATATTATTTTGAGTACTTATATAATACTTTTAAACTTTAATTTCACAAAATCTGATTTTTAGTTTCACTTTCACCATTTTTATCATATCTTGAGTTATATAAGGAGATAGAAGCTCATGTTTGGATGACATAAACTTCATATTATGTGCTACAAATAAGTTAGTTATAGCTACTGCTCAATCCATGTCTATGTATCCTTAACAGTCCCTACAAAACAGACTATTCAGATTGGTATACTAATTTTGTTTTGATCATATCTCACTCATTTTGATAATTCCATTGCATGGCCAACTCTCATATGTGTATGACATCTAATACTTACTGTAAATTGATTCCACCATGCCATTTTATCAGTTTATCATTTGGTTAGTTACTGTTTTTATACAGCCAACTTTATAAGCAAGAATTTAACCTTTTTACCTATGGTTTTCCATCTTTTTAACCATGTTTATCAAATCTATCAACACCAAATCCCCACATAATATTTTTAATCATCATTCATCATCATATACATATACATAAATAAATAAAATACAAGATTACATAATCAAAATAACAAGAGGATAGGAAGAACAATCTTTATACCACCAAAGTGATGAAAAGGTTGAGATTTTGGATGAACAAGGCTTGGTTTTGGTAACCAATATTATGAAATATCAAGACACCTTCAAGATTACCAAGGATATGAAGACACCTTCAACAAATCAGTCGTAAACTCCTTCTTGAAAATCAGCCCAAAGACCTCCATGAAAACTCCTTTTTATATGTTAGAATCACCTCCAATCTTCATCTTTTTGTGTAGTTATCAACATATGTTGATTATATCTTTTGTTTATGGTCAAAATTTGATGATGATGGTGATATAATGGTGATGTTGGACGTTCAAGGGGAGAGAGGAAGAGTTGAGAGAGTTTCTTGGTTTGCATGTGTGAGAAATGGTTTATGGTTAGCTTGTTTTGTGGTTAATTGGTTTTGCATAGCACTAAGGACATGTGTCCTTAGTGTGTATGTAAACTTGATACCACACTTGGTGTGTTGTCTAAGTCTTGGCCACCCATAGTGGGGGTGAGACAAGTGTAAACTTGTCTCATCTCCACTAATTTACGGGTACTCCTCGATTCTAGTTTCCTCGATTTACGTGCCCTCGGGTCGTTGTACGAAAACGTTTTTATAAATTATGAATCAACGGCACAAAACAAATCTAATAAAAATTGTCTCATCAAAAACGGAGTTCAAAAACGTAAATACGTAAACCTAGGGTTTCCGGTTTAGTCGTAAAGGACGTTAAATTATGCACGTAAGTCCTAATCTCTTCTCGTAAATTTGTGAGTTTATGAACCAACACAAATTTAAAATTCCAAAATAATATTCAAGGATAAATTTATTTCCTGAAATATCGGACTGTCACCAAAACGGTGTATGTAAACGTAAGCACGTAACGTAGAATTCTTCGGTTTAAATGTAGTCGATGCTACTTCAAGAGTAAACCCAAATTTCTTCCCAAAAATAAGTGAGTTCATAATATAACATTAAAATAATGTTTTTAAATAATATTTGGAAATAAAATATCAACCATAAATTGACGGATTGTCACACCGTGTCTTCCACATATTTTGTAGCCATCATAATCATACCAACATCATCAACTTGCAACATCAAGTGATCTCAGTTTTTGTTTAAACATTTTTTAATCTATAAAAAGATTTTTTTTTACGTTTAACAATATTATCATCATTGACCCGGACTCAAACATGCAATATATAAACCTACCCGAGAGCTTTGTTTAAAGATCTTGATGTATTCCTTGTTTCGAAGTGTCACTCCAATAAAAACAGAACATCTGTTGGTTCGTGACTACTCTGGAGGATTAGGTTTGTGTGATCACGAGATGTGTTTCGTTAACTGATAACAACGATCATCGAATTCATGGTTAATTGATGAACTTCTTTGGGTTTGATTGAATATTAGAGTTGAAGATGATGGCAGATTAAGATGGGGTTCAATTTTTTTGTGGTGCTTTGGATGTATCGTTAGATGAAATATAATATGGAGGCGATGGTTTCTAAGTTGGAGGATAAGCTATTGTTGAGTAGCGGTTGTGATGTTGATGAGATTAGGTGTTGTTATGTGTTATTTAGGGTTAAGTGGTTCTTTATACCACATGTGGATCGGGTTGTACTACATGTGGGCCGACTTCATGTTACATTGAATTTTTTATTCTTTGGACCGGGTATAAGGTTTTTGCTTTGGGACGTATAGTCAAAGGTAACTCGTGGTTATAATGTTGGAGTTGGTTAGTTTTGACGGGCCGATCACTACTCTAACCGAAGGTATATAGTGGGCCGATTAATTTTTGCAATCGTATTCGGGATGACCGTTTTTATATCCAAATATTGCAAAATTAATCATGTCAGAATTGGTTAATGGAGTTATTGAATTGAGCCGGGTATTTCGTAAGAACCAAGGTAAAATATTTTGTCGGGTCAAATGCTTATGTGACGGATTTTACTACTTTTGCGGGCCGTTTAAACTGTGACATTCAAGGTTGGGTATCCGTTTTCGATCAGAACATTTTTTCATGAACTACAAACACAACAAACACGATACATTACACTAAAACGATCCTTATCAAAAATTCACCTAAATTCCTTACGGATATTACGGTTTATGTGATTACGAAGATGATTCGATGCTACTTATTTGGGGTTGAAGTGAGATTTTTTAGAGGCGTTCTTATTTTATCTTTAAAGGAGTACTTACGAATTTATAAGATAACTTGTTCGAGCATATATGGTTATGAATAATACTTGAAGTATCTAGTTTCCAGTGTCAAGGGGAGGATGGACGACGACATGGATAACTATCATTTTTTGGGAGCTTCGTTGCGGTTCTCAGTGTCACACGCACTTGTTGTTGTGGATATCTTCAAGAGATGTAGTACCTTTTCTTATACCGCCTGTTTTGGTATAGGGTACTTTAGAGAAGTTGTACCTTTTTATACCGCCTTTTGGTATAGGGTATGTTTAAGACTTCTCTATATCGCTCTTCATTCTACAATAGTGCAAGCTTAAGTTCAAGTTGGGGAATTCTACTTCTGTTTCAAGATAGGATTATCGGGTTATCTTCATTAGTGGTCACTATCAATAGCCATCAGAATTGATAAGGGGATTCAGTTCGGGGTGATCAAGAGAGAATATTTTTGTTTAGAGAGATATTGTTGACATCTTCTCACATAGTATTGGTTACTAAGTAAGCGGTTCCAATTGGCATACCACGTACACACATGAAGGATGATTCCCTTAATAGGTATCATCCTGGAGGGAGAAATGTGTACATGCGGGGTCACTTGACTTTGGTGTTACCGTTTATACATAAAGGGATAAGTTGTCTACATTCGGGACTTAATTGACTTTGATGTGGCAACTTTATATCATCACTGTCTTGTCAGGAGAAATGTGCATTTCTGGGACTTAAATGACTCTGGTGCTACAGTTTGACTTCATGTTCGGGATAGAGTGTGTACTTCTGGTAATCTCTCATATAATCAAGACTGGGATTGCTTCATCTTGTGAGAAAATGTTGATGACGTTATCACCTCCCACAGATTTCCTCTGAAGGATCTGTTTGGGAGGGAGCAGTCTTTACTGCTTATTTAATGAAAGGCCTTCTAGTTGGGAGGGAGTAAAACTCAACTAGATTCTACAAGCTGGAGAAATAGAGCTGAAGTATTCAAGAAGATGAAGGTCGTTGAAGACTGTCTCAAGGAATGCTGGAATTTACGTTTATTATTTTTCTTTATTATTACTTGTAGGAATCATTTTAACCAACTCACCCGAGTCACCATCTTGGAGGGAAATTGTTAGACTTACTTTTTGGTAAGCTGGCGCCTTTCACGTGAGTTGGACTAGATATACATCCATTGTTATACGCAGGGACTTATTATGTAAAAGATATATAGTCTAGTTAAGCTAGGCCTATAAATACCCCCATGACTCCCCATGGGGGTGTGGAAGTATAGTGTTTTCCCCTTTGTTTTCATTTCAATTGAAATAAAACACACACTTTCCTTCACCTCTCTCTAACTTTCTCTCTCTAGAACAAACAATGTCTATCATGTTCTTTGATCATCCCCGACCCCCCGAACCAAGGTGGCTTTTTGATGCTTGTCATATTCTTTGCCCTAAAAGTCATTTTGACGTGATGAAAATCATACATTATGTCTAAAACGCATCTAATTAAGTTAAGTTAAGTTTAATTCCAACAAATGTTGAATAAAAATGAATTTTAGAAGTGCTACGATACTTAATTCTAGCCTCATAAGGACACGACAATGGTTTAGTATGGGAGAATTGATGAGACTCTAAATATACATAGTCTCATCCCCAAAATCGGGCTTAAAATACGAAAAAATATCATAAAAGTATGTAAAATACATTTGTTTTCTTCATTGTGTGATTACAGGCTCGGATATCGTGAATTCACCAAAATACCACAAGAAACAAGCAAAAACAAACACGGGAACGAATCCGCACAAAAGAACCAGACCCGGATGTGGAATTTCTAAAATTACCCTTGAAGAATTGAAGATGTACAAGTTTGGTCCCTCAAGTTTGAAGAAATGACACTTTATACCCTTTTAAATCATAAAAAACGAAAAGGGTCCCTAATGTTTGAATACTTCACAGTAATACCCCTTGAAGAATCAAGAAGTTTACATATTAGTCCTTTTTCAAGTTACAACAAAATTCAAGAACTGATATTACCATTTTGAAAGTTATATATCAGAGGGAAATGATCAGCTTTGGTTTTGCGATTGTGAGGGGTTAATTCTACCAAGGTTCAAAGATCAAGGTTTATTACTGCCACAATATAAACCCCAAAACCCAGTTTTTAACTAATAGCCCATACCACAGCCCACTAAACCTTTGCCTGTTTATTTGTTAAGCCCAAAATTTAAAAAATGTTTAGTAAATAATAAGGCGCTAAACATAATTACCCGACCCAAACCAGATCAAACCAATACCTATTACTCATAAACCCTAATCTTCCTAATTGCTTAAATCAAAGGGTTTTAATTCGAGCTCATCCAAATCTTTAATTAAACATACCAACAACATATTGACGTGCTTACTTTGTCTACATCTCCACTCCAAGACCCCACCACGAGTTGCCCTACACCAAAAGGAACTCAATGACAAAAATACACCAGAATGATGGACGGTTTTGATGATTTTACTTGTTCAACACACATATCCAATGGCCTATGATCCACTTACAGCTGACGTTACACATGGGACACAACTATACATCACATGAACACCATTTTGACCGAAAAGGAAAATTCAAACAAGGAATCAAATGGCATCTTTCGCGAATCAACAAGGGGCATTTCTGGCATTCAACTAGCTAGGGTTTATGTTTTTAGGGTCACTAGAACCTTCTCCTTCATTGTATATATAACGTAGATCATATAGCAATTTCCTTTGTTCCAACTTTGTAAAGCTCAAGCTTTTAAATAGTTAAAGTAATTTATTGACCCTTGTAAAATTTTATTCCATTTTATTTTCTTGCATTTTAAATTCTTCCCTTTACTTTTCTGCAAAATTATTCTTTCTTATTTTATCAAAAGTTTTAGTGTTCAAAGAAATTTGTCTTAAGTCTTTTGAGAACCTTTGGTATATAACTTCATCATATCCATTTGACTAACAATAAGGGGTTGTGAAAGTTATATATTGGGTTAATTCTTTGCATCAAAGTTTGGTTCCAAAATTAGTTTTTCCAAAAAATATCAGTTATGCTTACTATTGAATAAGCTTGTTATAAGCTACCTGACAAGTAAGTTTATAACAAGGTTATTGAGCTTGTAGTTTGATTGTGGTGATGTGCATGCACCATGGTTGTAGATCTGTTTAGATTTAGGTAGATTACCTTCTGTTAATCTTTCTTTATAAGCCACCTCATAAGCTCTCATAGCTCTAAGCAAAACCTGTTGGTTGCATCAGTCCAACATGACTTGGCCTGAAATTGTCAAGTGCTTGTAAGGGCTTTGAACTCCCCAAGTTTCTTTTTTAGTTTGTATGCTTATATGGCTTAAATTTTTTGGGTGGCTCTATTTGGCTGACTTGATTTCTTAGTTTAGTTTAGACATAGCATATGTTTTTATTCCTTGCTAGATTGTCACCTGTTTTTTGTTTATTTGATCAAAATCTTTGTTATATTTGCTCACCGGTTTATTAAAGGGTGTTTGGTAGTGATTGTTTGAGGATTAAGTGACATAACATTTGAGCTTTAACTCCCTTCACACTTTTGTTAACTTAGGGATAATGAAATCCACTTTTACTTTCACAGGTTTAGTGTTAGAATTGGATTTTGTGATTTGGTACAAGTTCTGCTATTTTGCCTGATTTTCCATTCTTTTGTTGCCTGATATACTCTTACTTGTTATCTGATATTGTGATGTTGTCTAATGAGTGGTATGCGTATATATGTTATGTTTTCATGTAGAGTTAAGTTGTGACTTGCATTTGCACAAATATTTGTATTCTAGCCTGCTAAAAACATTTGGTAATTTCATTTGCTCAATTTGAGTTTTTAGCTTAAGTAACTTAGGATATTATTAGTCTTTGTGATGCTTTAGATCTGTTTGTAGTCTTTTTGCTTGTTATACTGCTTATTGAGGAGTTTTGATAAGCCAAAATTGGCTTAAGTGCATGTAGGATATAAAAAG
Source organism: Glebionis coronaria (assembly GCA_025667525.1). Taxonomy (NCBI): domain Eukaryota; kingdom Viridiplantae; phylum Streptophyta; class Magnoliopsida; order Asterales; family Asteraceae; genus Glebionis; species Glebionis coronaria. The sequence goes on along the minus strand of CM046879.1, from coordinate 171,464,114 downwards.
GTTGGTTTGCTATCCACTGCTAGTTTAAAATTGTAGCCACCGTTGCTTTAGTTTAGTTTATTTACTTGAATTGTTCTTATAAATTTCTTGTGATTTTGTGCTGAATTGGATGTTTACTTTGTGCTTTTGAACTGCATTCACCTAATAAGCACCAACTAGGCTTATTGGGCTTATCTGCCAAAAACAAAGCAACAAAAGGCCAACTGCCTGAACTCATATCATTGGCTCTTGGACTCAAGGCCATCACAACAACTCAAAATCTCTCTTTTCTAGCTTATAATAGAGTATTTTTCAGTTTTCAAAATTTTCCTTTGGCTTATTTCTTCATATCTGCTTATTTACTCTTTGAACAACTTTTCTTTTGTAGTTAATCTCATTGTTCTCAGATTTTAAATAGATTCCCAGAGTTGAGTTCAATTGGCTTAGGTTTTGTTAGCTTATCAACTTATTTTATTTTTAAAATAGTGCTTATTGAGCTTTTTAGAATTTTATGTTTAGCTTATTTAATTTTTTCTTGTTCCAAAGTCTTTTATTTTCCATTTAGAAGTTGTTCCAAAAAGTCTCAGCTCATTTCATCAAGAAATGAGCTAAGTCGACAATTTTATCTAGTAGTGAATTTTGATTTTTGCTTATATCTAGCTTAAAACTTAATCTTTTTGTAAAATTCTTTTTGCAATATTCTTATTATCACAAAAAAGTGAGGTCTGCCAAAAAGTAGGTGATAAGCTTTTTATTTGAGATTATTGGGCTTATTAGGCCCATTAAGCTTGCTTATAGCTTATTTCTAGCTTTTTGAGTAGGATTCAGCTTTTGAGCCTTTAGGAAATTGTGTTGAGAATCAAATTTTACCTAAGATTGTTCATGTTTTTATTTTGGGCCCATTTAAGGCCCATTAGTCTAGTTGTTTTTACTTTAAGCCCATTTAGGCTTTTTAAATATTTTAATTTTAATTTTTGTTTTAATTAGGTAATTTTAAACTAGTTTGCAACTTTTTAGAATATTTTATAAATTTAGATTATTTTAATATTATTTTGTCTCGATTTGCGTAAACGTGTAATTCGTCTTAGTTTAAATCTGTCGTAGTGTAGAATCTTCTTTTAATTTAAGAACTCTCTCTTCCAAGAACGTTACTAATCCAAGCACGTTTAATTGCACACACACCTCCTTCGAGAACGAACTCAAATTGTCGGTTTTTTACGTTTTATGTATTAATTAATACTTACCCAACGATTAGTGTTACAAAATATTACATCAAACATACCCAATGCCGCCAAGGCAGGGTATGGGGGAGGTGGAGTATAGACAGGTTCTACCGCTACTTCCAGGATAACCCGAAAATAAAGAGAATGCTTTTAATGGACCTCCGACAAGTGTGCGTGTGCAAAATGAGTGATGCTCAATGAAAAGAGAGAACAAGGAAAGAACACACACGAACGACGTAAAACAAGCATACAATCTATACAATACAAACATCATAGAATCAAGGGGATGAGTATAGACAGGTTCTACGTGCATGCAAGACGTGCATGCAAGCAACCAATAACAAGAACACAAACGAAAGAAAAACGAGCATGATGAATGCAAGCAATAAAACATCAAAGAAGCGCGCCATATAGATAACCTAAAAACAAAAAAGAAAGCGAACATACAACCCAAAACATTAAGCTACAATAGACCACATACAGATGCTTGAGTCCATGCACATATCACGTACTAACTTCATTTCCCTGAGAAAAACATGCTTAGAGGGTCAACATAAAGTTGGTGAACTTACAGGTTTAACAATAATTAGTTTGGACATACATTAATCATAGAGGTAACAATGCACAAAGCATTCTTACTAAAAAGTAGATTACATTTGCTATTACTCGAAACTGAAGCTTAACCTTCCATAGTCCTCAACAGATGAGGACGTAGTGTCTTACAAAAAGACACACAAACCCAGTTCCAACATGGTATACATCTGTTGTCCCGGCCAAGGCACAGTGAGCATGACTCACCCAAATGGGGATGGTCAATCCTAATAGATCTATATATAACATTCGGGCGATTTACAACAATTTAACAGTTTCTATAATAGTCAATCATAGTCAAGTTTGTATAATTCAGTTATGTCCATTTAAAATAGTTGCATGTTTTCTCTCTGCGTAGAGGAAAAGTTTATCAATAGTTTTTATGGGGCTGTAAACTCACATGGGAGTTGGCAAAAGCTGTATAACACGAATATCCAAATAATGCTCACGCCAAAAGTTATGCCTAATCAAATAGTACAATCTTAATAAATAGTACAAAGAACATATGTGTATGCTTATACAGATTTTTAATCAGTTTATTAATGCTACAATATTTATCTAAATAATTGTAGTACAAATATTAACAATATCCATTTAAACTTGTATATAAGTTTCATTTCTAAGTAAATATAAAATGTCTTACTTATGATATTAGTTTGCATTCGTAGTACATGTACTAATAATAACCATTCAAACTTACAATTAATTTTCCTATTTAAGTAGACATCAAAATGTCTTACTTATAGTATTAGTTTACGTTCGCAGTTCATGTATTATTAACATCCATTTAAACTTACCATTAAGTTTCATCTTTAAGTAAACACAAAAATGTTCTACTTAAAATATTAGTTTAAGTTCGTAGTATATGTATTAGTAATAACCATTTAAACTTACAATTAAGTTTCATATTTTAAGTAAATATAAGGTGTTCTACTTATAACATTAGTATTCAATTTATTTAACGTTCATATAATTTTATTTCCTAAAAGTATATGAGTTCATGTATTAATAATACTTATCCAAATTATTTATACAATTTATTTCATAAAGCAAAATATAAATATTTTATTTTTGAAAAATAAAAATATAATATTTTATTTAACTTTAAAGTTCCCATAAATTATTTAACATTTATAAAATAATTTATCAATTACAAGTTTAAGAATTTATACATTAATACTTATGGTTTAGGGTTTAATTAAGTTTTGCTAAATTTAAAATAGAATTAGGGTTAGGGCTAGTTTAAGTTTTAGACTATGGCAAAACTAGTCCCTCCATATTTTAAACAAAGTAAACTTTCGGATTTCTACACATTTGGTACCTAGGGCTTGTTAAACTTTCGGATTATGATAGTTTTAGTCCTCCTATTTATATTTAGGTTTTTATAACTTTCATAAAATGACAAAAAAGTCCCTAGGGCTTCTTTAAGTTTCGGATTATTACAAAAATGGTCCTTAGGGTTATAAAATGACAAAACAACTTTTGGAAACTTTCCAAAATGGTCCCTAGGGTTTAATATGCCACGGATGGTATTTATTAAACCCTAGCCTTTCTGATAATTACATTTTCAGTCCTTGTGTTTACTAATTTATCAAAACTAGTTTCATAAGTCACGGTTTTAGTCCTTAAGTTTCATAAATTGTCATTTTAGTCCAAAAGTTATTATAAGTTATATTTATTATAAAAACTTTTATTTAAACATTCAAAACATTATATGGGCTCATTAAATGGACTAAAATATCTAATGGGCCATTTAGTGGGCCTAAATATATTTTAAGTCCACTAACTTGCTAAATGGGCCTTTAAAATATTTATTGGGCTTAAATATAATTTTAAGTCAATTAATTAATTAAATGGGCCTAAGTATATTCTTAAGTCCATTAAGATACTAAGATTTGTCAAATGGGCTTATTGGGTACATTAAGTTTTGGGCTCAAGTTGCATGGGCTTGATTAGTCCATTAATACTACTTTTTATTTTATATAAGTAATAATCTAGGTTTTTCCCATAAGCTTATTATTAGCTTATCCATATTTAGTTATAAACCTTAACAAAAGAATAAAACTCATAGTTTGTTTTATTTGGTGTACCAAATGAGATCTAGGTGTGTTACAATGTTGCATGCAAGTCATAAGCTCTAATATGAGCTTATGGCTCACGGCTATATTTAATTATAGCTTATTAAGATGAGTCAACACTTGTTTTAAGGTTGCATGTACTTATAAGTGTCCCCAAAATAAGATCTAGCTATGTACAAACCAAGAAACCAAATCATAAGTTCATGTATACATCTATATAGCCCACGGCTATAATATAATCTTGGTGTTTCCAAGATGAGATTTTTGGCTAAATTTATGTCTTGTAAATATTCATAAAAATAAAACATAATTATCTAGGCTTATTACATGTTTCCAAGGTAATCACAAATCCAAGAAAACAACATATAGCCCACAGCTATATTGTTTTTCCCCAAATGTTCCCATAAAATCTTTAACCTAGTTTTATGTTTATCATGTTAAGTTTAACTCTTAACACTAGATCTAGGTTTTATATAAACATGCATGTATGTTTAAAATTCATTTAAGGTCATATATAACCCACGGCTATATATGTACACATAATTTATTTTAGTGATTTTTAGTAGTCCATTTTACATGTAATAATACATATTTCATCATTTAAAACTTAGTACATAAATCATAGATACATCATTCATTTATGTCGTGACCTTTAAGGTCATGGTTTTTCATGGTTTTTGAGTTACACAAGTTCACTTAAGAGATCTATGATTATTAGTTAACCAAAATCCCAAAGAGTAAGATGTGTAACCCCTGCTATATTTAAACTCATAAAATGGTTCATGTGATTTTTAATCAAGTTAACACATAGAATACTAGTCATAGGTTTCTTTATAAAAAGTTTTTTAACATGACTAATGGCATTCAAATATATGCCGTGACCTTTAAGGTCATGGTTTTTACCAAATCTTGATTTTAAAAAGTTTGTTACATGTGTTTATAGATGGATGATGATGCATGCAAGTAAAAATGAAGAAGCATAAGGAGTAATACATTTCTTGCTTAAAAGTTACCAAGGAAGATCTAGATGACAAAGTAGATTATAGATCCAATCTATATGATGATGAAAACTCTAACTTTAAACCAAGCCGTGACCCTTAAGGTTTCGGCTAGGGCTTGTTAGAATGATTCCAAAGATGATGATGCTACTAAATGATTAGTAGTTAAGATGAGACAAAGATCTAGTAGATTTAATGTACAATCTTGGATGTTTGTGGCTTATAGCCGGATGATTTGAGAGAGAAATGTGAAGAGAGAAGTGAGATTAGATTGCATGAGAGAATGAAGAATGTATGTGTGTGTTTTTCGGCTTAAAGGAGAAAGAGAAAGCCAAGGCAAAAGGCATGATTGCCTTTGTAAGAACACTTGTGCCAAGTGTAGTCTCTTGTGTTTCCAAAGCATCTCTTCTCCTTCCACATATGTATGTGTGTCGTGTATAGGTAGCCAAAGGGGTAGTGGGCTTTGGCTTGGGCTTATGTTGGGCTAGCACACAAGGAGTATATGGTCTTGGGCTAGTCCAAAAAGGTTTAAACATGTTTATGGTATACATACATACATACATACGTACATACACGGCTACATATACAATGTGTAGCATGTTTTCCAAATTGGATTAAGTGTTGTGTATACCCAAATATTGATTATACATTTTATTACTTGTTTCTCCTAGTTTTAAGTACATGGTTTAAGTTATGTAGTTATTTACAACAAGTATGAATGTAAAAGTATAAATACATAATGGACAAGTTCACACACATCTTATAGAAATATAACACATGAGAGAGTGTTCTAGGATTATTCGGTGAAACTTTATTACTAAATCATGGTAAAATCATGGATTTTACAGCACCACCCCATTATTTTAGCTTCGTCCTTAAAGCTACTAAAAACGTAGTTATCTTTTAAATGAAAAAGGGTGTTCTAAGTTTTTGGTTCATCTCGGACACTCTCAGGAACGAATGATAACATCAATGCGAAGTGGTCTACATCTAGGTTACCTTTATACGTCCGGTTGAGCAGTAATGGAGGCTTCTGCTACTACGGGTGGACATAAAGCGATGCAAAGAGATCTTTATCCAGGTCGCACTATACATCCGATTGAGCAGTAACATAGACTGCTGCTATGGATGGATAGGAAGCAATACAAAGAGATCTTTATCTGGGTCGCACTATTCATCCGATTGAGCACTAGCGGAGACTGCTGTTATGGATGGATAGAAAGCAATGCAAAGAGATCTTTATCCGGAACGCACTATTTATGCGATTGAGCAGTAGCAGAGACTGCTGCTATGGATGGATAGAAAGCAATGCAAAGAGATCTTTATCCGGTCACACTATTCATTCGATTGAGCAGTAGCGGAGACTGCTGCTATGGATGGATAGAAAGCAATGCAAAGAGATCTTTATCCGGATCGCACTATTCATCCGATTGAGCAGTAGTGGAGACTGCTGCTATGGATAGATAGAAAGCAATGCAAAGAGATCCTTAACTGGGTCGCACTATTCATCCGATTGAGCAGTAACGGAGACTGCTGCTATGGATGGATAGGAAGTGATGCAAAGAGATCTTTATTCGGGTCGCACTATTCATCCGATTGAGCAGTAGCGGAGACTTCTGCTGTGGATGGATAGAAAGCAATGCAAAGAGATCTTTATCCGGGTCGCACTATTCATCCGATTGAGCAGTAGCGGAGACTACTGCTATGGATGGATAGAAAGCAATGCAAAGAGATCTTTATCCGGTCACACTGTTCATCCGATTGAGCAGTAGCAGAGACTGCTGCTATGGATGGATAGAAAGCAATGCAAAGAGATCTTTATCCGGGTCGCACTATTCATCCGATTAAGCAGTAGCGGAGACTGCTGCTATGGATGGATAGATGCGGTCTTCTCAACGGAGGTCGAGGTTACATCCTTCTAAGAGCTGGGAGAGGACCCATGACGTCGTGGATTTGGTTAGGAGGGAAAATCCGCTGCAAATGGTTTCTGGTATGAGGAGGACACGCCACCATGTTTTATATTCTGGGAAGGGTGGGGATGAATTACTTCTGCATCCTTTTCACTGGTGAGATATATTTTATATCTCCACACCCGATGGTGAAAATTGGAGGGTTGAAGGCAAAATAAAATAGAAAGAGCGTTTTAACTAGAACCCCTCCTGTGTCAACAACTATACGCGGAGGACTTGCTGCTATACCTCAAGCTTGTGGGATACAGACATTAGTTGATAGCACTAAAACTTCTACCCAGTAGAGAGGTTAAGATTATTGTTGATGGCGATTGGGTAGGAAGTTGCTAAGAATCTGCTTCACTCGCAGCGGGGCTGGGCGAAAGGGGCACAGAAAGAAGTACTTCAAATGCTGGAAATAAAAGAAGATACTAAGAATAAAGAAGTGTGCGCCTTGCGGGGTGCTGTAAAAAGGGTCATGCATCCACTATCCCTGATTCAAAATTCGCACGAATTTTGACTTCTAATAAGAGGAAGTTACACCTCTTAGGGTTTGGTGGATGATGGTATTGTCGAACTAATTGGACCCGAAGAGGAAAAGGTATGTCCAAAAGCATGGGGTATTCAACATCTCTTTACGAGGGATGTCTAACACAGCCCTACAAAATACACTCATTGCGAGTTGGACAAGTCTTCTAGGTTTAGAGTTGCCTACCTCGTCACTTAGGGAGAAATAGGTTAGGAAGATGGGGCATCCTTTGACCAAGTATTTCTAGATTTTTGGTGCAAGAAATGACACTAAGTCTAGTGTTGATTATATCGGGGTTACCGTCCCCTCGTATAATCAAGGTTTCATCTCCCCAAGGTATACGAACCAGTTTTTGATCACATATGATGACTGCATGATAGTTTGCTAGCCAATCCATGCCAATGATGGCATCAAAGTTACCAAGACTTACTGGAATTAGATCGATGTTAAACGGGTGATTGGAAAGGTTTAAGGTACAACCTCGAATGATGGTGTCAACCGTCACAACTTTTCCGTAGGCTAGTTCTACAGTATAGTAGGGGTCTAAAACTGATGGAGTGATTTCTAATATTTTACTAAATTCAGTAGATATAAAGCTTCGGTTTGCCCCGGTGTCAAACGAGACAGATGCATATCGTTGGTTTAGTAAAAACGTACCAGTGACGATGTTGAAATCTGGATTGGCTTGGGCATTGCCAACCATGTACACTTGCGAGGAAGTTCCCTTGTTGTCCTTCTTCTAGTTGGCCAACTTGGGACAGTCGGGTCTCACATGTCCAGGGGTTCCACATTCGTAACATACTACATCTCTCTTTGGTCCACTGTTGCTTTCACCTGTGGGGTTTCGGTTTCCCTGTTGCCCACTTCCGCTCCCACGAGCATTGGACTTGACTTTGTTGTTGTTTCCGGGGTTGTTATTGGGTCGAACCGGGGTAACAACATTTGCTTGACATTCACGAGCAAAATGGCGTTGTTGGTCGTACTTGTAGCATCCCTGGCATTGTCCTCCAGCAACATGATGATAGTTGCACTTTGAACACTTAGGCTTGGATCCTGAGTAGTTCTTGGTGCGGGTTGTAGGAGTTGTATCATCAGCTTGCCCAACGTTTTGCCTTTTGGAAGGCTGCTGGTGCTGGCTATGAGAGCTTTTATCTGACTTTCTCTTGTTCTCCGTTTGCTTTTCAGACAGATTACGGGCTCGCTTGTTGATCAGCTCAGTCGCAAATTCCATAGCATCTTCAACGGTAGTGGGTCGTGAAGCTAGCACACTGTCATGGATGTTGTCAGGGAGTCCGCTGACATACTTCTTAATCTTGTCGCTCCTTTGAGGGAACATTCTGGTGCACATCAAGCTTAACTCTTGAAATCTTTGGTTGTACCAAAGGATATCATTGTTCTTGCATTTTAGATCACACAGCTCTATTTCCAACTTCTTCATTTCTCCTCTAGGACAGTACTTCTCAGTCATCCTCTCTTTGAGGTTGGCCCAAGTGAGAGTATAAGCAGTGTCATGTACAAGGGTAGCGACCACCGAGTTCCACCAGGTAAGGGCGCTCTCGAGTAGTGTGCATGTGGTAAACTTAACTCTGTTCTAGTCAGCACAACCGCTGATGCGGAAAACTGTCTCTAGTCTTTCAAACCATTGCATCAATTCAACAACTCCTTCTTTTCCTCGGTAGTATGAGGGTTTGCAGTTCAAGAAGTCGGGGTAAGAACAACCCCTATTGGTGTTGTTTCTGCGCATATTAAGGTTTGGATCATTGTTTGCATTTGGATCAGCTCCTTTGGCTGCCATAGCTGCGGTAATGCCCTCACTTATCATTTCCCTGAGTTGTGCAGCGTTGACATTTTGAGTAGCTTCTGGAAATTCAGTATCAGCAGCGTTTGAAGTGGTTGCATTATTGGGATTTGATCGCGTAATCACCATTTGTCTATAATCATACACAAAATGAGATTATTATTAGTTCAAACGTTAGTACAGTTTTTATATTATTTGCATGGGGAAAATTCATGCATTGATTTCATAACAAATTTGGATAACCTGTCAAGATCTCATAATATAATACATTGCACAACAAATATAATAAAGAAAGTGATTACATGCTATTTCCATAAGAAATTTAACATCCATCTAGCATAACAAAATCCAAGTCATAGGCCTGTCAGACTTTGTCCAGGGTAGTGTTACACACAGTCTTTAATACATTACATCCCAAAATACATGTCCAAAAAGAAAAGATACAGTACAGGATTACATCACCAAAATCTGAAAAGAAATAAAAGTACAAAAGTCCTATACTATGATAGCTAGGGTACAACCCATAAGCTGATCATGATGTACAAGATATCTAGTACATCTAATCTACTCCTGCCTAGATGGTCTGCTAGATGAGACTGGGGCTGGTGGGGCTGATGAAGCTGCAGATGCTCTCCTGGTATTCCATAAAGTCCGAACTGTCGCTCGGGCCTCCTTGACCATGCGGAATGCTGTCAGCAGCTGGGTCCTATGTTTGTCGACGGCCCCTCGAAGATAAGTCATCTCTGTAGTAACCCCATCGTGTCGGACGGTGGCAAGGTCGAAGAAAATGGACAGGGACTGCTCCTGAGCAGATAGAGCAGCATGGGTCTGGTGCTGGAGACTCTCCATGGTCTGGATACGCTGGTGGAGACGATAGTTCTCCTCCCAAAGCCACTACAATGCCTCGTCAGTCTTAGCCTGGACACCTCTGGCTGCATGTGCCTCTCCCCTTATAGTATGAGTGAGAGAGTCGATACACTCATGGATGGCAGTGTAACCCAGTTGACCAGCTGTCAACAGGCTGCGGAGGTCTGATATCTCCCGCTCCTGGCGTGCGGCCAGTACGGAAATCTGGGCCTGGACAGAGTCTGCACGTCCTGCCCTAGAGCCTTCCTCGATCTCGAAAGTGAAGCCGGGTATAGACTCGGGAAAATAGCCCGATGGTAAAGAGGAAGGTACAGAAGATGGTAGGTCTGGAGACACCCGGTCCTCCTCCATAGAGATGGGGACCAGTATGGCTGATGCTGGAGCAGAAAAAGGGTCCTCAGGAAGTACAGCCTCGATAGTCTGGTCATCCTCTGATTCAGAGGCTGATAACCATCCACACTGTACTGATCGTGGAGATGAACGGGTAGCTAGAGCAGGTGCTACCACTGGTAGAAGAGTCGAAGGTGCAGTAGGCTAAGTCATGATGCTCTAAAAATAATATTATTTTAAATTTGAAGTAAGTATAGGCTTACAAACAAAGGAAAAATATTATTTTGGTTACAAGTTTTATGAAGTATATCCTTTTTAAACAGTCATCGCAATGCTTTAAGGATATATATATTAATACTTATATATATATATATATATATATATATATATATATATATATATATATATATATATATATATATATATATATATATATATATATATATATATATATATATATATATATATATATATATATATATATATATAATCATTTAACTAGTTTATTTATCAATCAGTAACACTTAGTTCACATAGCACATAATTCCCTACGATCTATATGCTTAACTAATACGGTCCCAAAAAAAATTCCCAAAAGATTTTATAAAGTTATAGTCCAGTTTTAAATAAAAGAAAATCACTTTATTTTTATTTTATTTAAAAATTTATCTGGTTCTCTATAACTAATGCTCTGATACCATTCTCTGTGACACCCCTGGTAGTGTCAAAATATGTGAAATTATCAACGGAGATGTCACAAGGGTGGATCGATAGCACATAGTTCATAGAGCATAAGATAAGAGATTATTCAAAACAGATTACATGATTATTATACAAATTTATAAAAATTGTCTTCAACATGATAAAAGGAGATTGTTTATGTTTTCCAAATAGAACCCCTGACGAGTCCTACAATGCAGATTACAATGATGCTTGAGTCCATGCACATATCACGTACTAACTTCATTTCCCTGAGAAAAACATGCTTAGAGGGTCAACATAAAGTTGGTGAATTTACAGGTTTAACAATAATTAGTTTGGACATATATTAATCATAGAGGTAACAATGCACAAAGCATTCTTACTAAAAAGTAGATTACATTTTCTCTTACTCGAAACTGAAGCTTAACCTTCCATAGTCCTCAACAGATGAGGACGTAGTGTCTTACAAAAAGACACCCAAACCCCGTTCCAACATGGTATACATATGTTGTCCCGGCCAAGGCACAGTGAGCATGACTCACCCAGACGGGGATGGTCAATCCCTAATAGATCTATTTATAACATTCGGGCGATTTATAACAATTTAACAGTTTCTATAATAGTAATCATAGTTAAGTTTATACAATTCAGATATGTCCATTTAAAATAGTTGCATGTTTTCTCCCACGTAGAGGAAAAGTTTATCAATAGTTTACATGGGGCTGTAAACTCACCTAGGAGTTGGCAAAAGCTGTATAACACGAATATCCAAATAATGCTCACGCCAAAAGTTATTCCTAATCAAATAGTACAGTCTTAATAAATAGTACAAAGAACATATGTGTATGCTTATACAGATTTTTAATCGGTTTATTAATGCTATAGTGTGGATTTGCTAAATGCTAATCCGGTGGTCTAATGTGGTGGTAGATGGTGGTGGTAGCCATTGTTGGTTTAGAGAGAGAGAAGAGAGGTTGAATGTCAAAATAGAAAATGTATTCAAATGATAAAATGACAAGCAACACCCCTCCTTGGAAGCTAAGGAGGGGTATATATAGCCACACACACAACATAAACTATACAACGAGCCTAGTCTAGTCTAAACGTGTGTGACTATGATAACTAATGGGAATTCTTAAATGTCGTCACATAAAGTGAGTTTCCAACAATCTTCCCCCATGGGACGACGTGTAGAATTCCTTACAATATTCTTCCTAACAAGTACATAATGATAAAGAACAAGAGCTTCCATGAAGCGTCCAATGCTGATGATGTCTTCTGAGGCCTTTGACTTCAAAACGACTCATCTTTAACTTGTAGTAGAAATACTGTAACGGCACGAGCTAAGTAACCCATACACTTCTGGTTAAGGAGAAGCTTCTGAATTAGCTTCCCCCTAATTCATGCCACATAAACTTGATGTAGAAGCTTTTAAATAGATTCCCCCTAAATCGACAATCCTCGTAAGCAACTTCAAAGCTTTCAATAAAGCTTAGAATGATTAAGCGCACAGCGGAATCTAACGAGCAAATCCCATCATATAACATGATAACGTTGCTAAGAAGAATTGAAAGTAAAGGGTACACCAAGTAGATCAACGACTTCTCTTCTCACGCTTGAATAATTCTTCTGAATTTTTCTTCCCCCTGAGAGTTCAAGTTATGCATACCAGAAAGAATCAAGACATTTCTTCCCCCACATAGTTGAAGAAAGTAAATCAATCCCAATTATGAAGCTCAAATACTGGAGTGGACACTTTATCCCATTCATGAAGTTGACATCGTAACACCAGAGTCAATTGAGTCCCGGAAATGCACATATCTTCTTCCGGAGATGCACCAGAGTCAATTAAGTCCCGGGAATGCATATAGGATAATGATGATGTTTAATTGCAACAATCAAACAAGTAAACCTCGAATCAGTAGTGTACCGTTTAGAGATTGATAACGCCACGAGTTAAAACACTGATTTTCTCTACGGCTATGACAAATGTCATCTCGGAATTTCTTCAAATCAAAAGAAGGTATGAAGTTCATCACGTGTACTCGTTGTGTGTTCGATGTGTCTTCTTCTTCCCCCTTGATGGTTTCGAAACTCGGAACCATCAATAAATCGTAAGCACATAAACCTGAAATCTCGTGAGAATAATAAATAAGTTGAATTATATATTTTGTGAGAATCAGCTGTTGATCGAAAATCTCTTCTCATAAACTCTCCATGGCCACCTTTACCACCCCACGTGAAAGCAATTTGAAGTGACCACTGAAAGAATGAACCGGATACATCAAACGTGAAACTGAATAAGAATCCGTCGATCTTGTGACTTAAGCTTTCACTATTGTTGAATGAAGAACGGTGGAGAAATCTCTAAGTACTCAATGCATCACTGAAGAAGTCTATAAGCACAACACCTCTTGAAATTATCCACCTCGACTAAGCGCGTGACACTAAGTACAACAATGTAACCCCTTTAAGTGATAGTTACCCGAGTCATCAACCAACCACCCCGAACCCGGAAACTAGATAAACAAGTCTTCATTCTAAGATTCAGCACGAGCAAGTTATCTTTGAAAGATAAAATAAGTACACGCCTTCGAAAAATCCGTCTCCAACTTCACATAATTTATACCCGATTAAACGAATCCGTAGTCACTAAAAATATACCTATTTTTTTCCTTGGTCTCGTCAAATAAAATTTGTCAAGTTGTCTCGTCTTTTTGTCTCGCCACTTTGTCACGTCTCGATTATAACCAAAGTATAACTTAATATAATAAACTTAATCCATTTGCAACCATTTTTAGATACAAAACGTATTGTATCATCAATACATTTTTAATACCACAAAAAACTTTGGAGTCATTTTTGCTACGTCTTGTTGTCAAGACATGAAGTCATATCACTTTGTAGTCCAATAACATTCCATCTTAATGAAAAGCGTAGCTCAAGCAAAATTTAAATACTTGGTCCAACCATAAAGCTAGCCCATCAAAGTGATAAGACCAATACGTGGTGGAAATTAGGATATAAAATAATGATACTAAAAAAAATTAGGTCATAAGATAACCTAATCCTTATTCCACCATAGCCGCATCTCATATTTTCTCCCAAAAAAACATTTCGCCCCTATTTCTTTTCTCCCAACTTCATCAAACGCAACCTCATACATCAACCAATCTATTCAATCAAATATCTAAACACCTATTAATCTGCTCCCATCCAACATAGCAATCATCTCACCTCATATACCCTAAATCTGATGATAATATCAAGACCGAATCCTAACAAAGAGATTCAAGATCGTTTAAGATCTCAGGTAGGTATGTGTTTATATTCGTGTGTCGATAAGACGAATTAAAGAGCGATTTTTAACAAATTTGTTAAAAATCTTCTTTGCTTTCGTAAATTAATGACAGATATGTGATTGCATGTTGGTTTTTGGATTGAGTCATAAAACGAAACATAGATTTGGATTTAACATAATTGTTAAAATCTTTTCTTTTACTTCGAATAAAACAGATCTATGATGATAATGATTTTCGTGAATAGATCTTTAAAAGATCTTTACATGCAATGGCATCATACACGAAAAATAATATATAACTGAGATCTTTCTGTTTTCTGTTTTTTGTGTGAGTCTAGGTATGATGGGGATTAGGTGACGATGGGATATATGTTTAGATCATGGTGTTGAGGAGTAAAAAGGTTGGATTGGTTGTATGGGTCACAACTCATTGAGTTGACTGAGTCAACTCGGTAAATACCGAGTTGATTTAGGTGAGCATACAATACATGGTCTCATTTCAGATTTTCTTTTTCAAAATACTGATTTCGCAATTAACATGATTTCGCAACTTTAAATCTAACAGATTTCGCAACTTGAAATCTGAAATTTCGCAACTTGAAATCTGAAATTTCGCAAGTTTGAAATCTGAAATTTCGCAACTTTGAAATCTGAAATTTCGCAACTTTGAAATCTGAAATTTCGCAACTTTGAAATCTGAAATTTCGCAACTTTGAAATCTGAAATTTCGCAACTTTGAAATCTGAAATTTCGCAACTTTGAAATCTTAAAGATTTCGCAACTTGAAATCTGTCAATTTCGCAACTTTGAAATCAATGATTTCACAATCTGAGGATCTTATCCAAATGGTACTTTTCCGTTTTTCTAGGAACAAAGTTTTTGTTCTGGGCTCATCTTCATCTGGATTCGATTTTCTGGGCAGGATCACCATCATCAAAAAATGACAACAAATGAAACCTTGAATCAAAAATTGAGAATACTGGTGATAGATTTGAAACCATGACCCATGACCATGAGACTGACCATAAAAACAAGTTTTGACCAGGACAGATCTAGATCTGATAATCTTGTGTGACAGTTTTGGACAAGACAAATGAATGAGACAAGAACCACAATCGTGACAAAATTGACCCATGACCAAATAATATCAGACAGAAATCAAAAGACGTAGACCACCAAAACATTAATTTGTAACAAAAAAGTTAAACCAGAATGTAAAAACTGTTGAACAGATTTTGAGACAAAAAATTAGACCACCAAATCAATAACAAAACAAGAACGATCCAGGGATTGAACCGTAGCTCTGATGCCAATTGTGGATTTGCTAAATGCTAATCCGGTGGTCTAATGTGGTGGTAGATGGTGGTGGTAGCCATTGTTGGTTTAGAGAGAGAGAAGAGAGGTTGAATGTGAAAGTAGAAAATGTATTCAAATGATAAAATGACAAGCAACACCCCTCCTTGGAAGCTAAGGAGGGGTATATATAGCCACACACACAACATAAACTATACAACGAGCCTAGTCTAGTCTAAACGTGTGTGACTATGATAACTAATGGGAATTCTTAAATGTCGTCACATAAAGTGAGTTTCCAACATATAGTATTTATCTAAATAACTGTAGTACAAATATTAACAATATCTATTTAAACTTGTATATAAGTTTCATTTCTAAGTAAACATAAAATGTCTTACTTATGATATTAGTTTGCATTCATAGTACATGTACTAATAATAACCATTCAAACTTACAATTAAGTTTCCTATTTAAGTAGACATAAAATGTCTTACTTATAGTATTAGTTTACGTTCGCAGTTCATGTATTATTAACATCCATTTAAACTTACCATTAAGTTTCATCTTTAAGTAAACACAAAAATGTTCTACTTAAAATATTAGTTTACGTTCGTAGTATATGTATTAGTAATAACCATTTAAACTTACAATCAAGTTTCATATTTTAAGTAAACATAAGGTGTTCTACTTATAACATTCGTACTCAATTTATTTAACGTTCATATAATTTTATTTCCTAAAAGTATATGAGTTCATGTATTAATAATACTTATCCAAATTGTTTATGCAATTTATTTCATAAAGCAAAATATAAATATTTTATTTTTGAAAAATAAAAATATAATATTTTATTTAACTTTAAAGTTCCCATAAATTATTTAACATTTTTAAATAATTTATCAATTACAAGTTTAAGAATTTATACATTAATCCTTATGGTTTAGGGTTTAATTAAGTTTTGCTAAATTTAAAATAGAATTAGGGTTAGGGCTAGTTTAAGTTTCAGACTATGGCAAAACTAGTCCCTCCATATTTTAAACAAAGCAAAATTTCGGATTTCTACACATTTGGTACCTAGGGCTTGTTAAACTTTCGGGTTATGACAGTTTTTGTCCTCCTAGTTATATTTAGGTTTTTATAACTTTCATAAAATGACAAAACAGTCCCTAGGGCTTCTTTAAGTTTCGGATTATTACAAAAATGGTCCTTAGGGTTATAAAATGACAAAACAACTTTTGGAAACTTTCCAAAATGGTCCCTAGGGTTTAATATACCACGGATGGTATTTATTAAACCCTAGCCTTTCGGATAATTACATTTTCAGTCCTTGTGTTTACTAATTTATCAAAACTAGTTTCATAAGTCACGGTTTTAGTCCTTAAGTTTCATAAATTGTCATTTTAGTCCAAAAGTTTTTATAAGTTATATTTTATTATAAAAACTTTTATTTAAACATTCAAAACATTATATGGGCTCATTAAATGGGCTAAAATATCTAGTGGACCATTTAGTGGGCCTAAATATATTTTAAGTCCACTAACTTGTTAAATAGGCCTTTAAAACATTTATTGGGCTTAAATACATTTTTAAGTCCATTAATTAATAAAATGGGCCTAAGTATATTCTTAAGTCCATTAAGATACTAAGATTTGTCAAATGGGCTTATTGGGTCCATTAAGTTTTGGGCTCAAGTTGCATGGGCTTGATTAGTCCATTAATACTACTTTTCATTTTATGTAAGTAATAATCTAGGTTTTTCCCATAAGCTTATTATTAGCTTATCCATATTTAGTTATAAACCTTAATAAAAGAATAAAACTCATTTTTTTCTATTTGGTGTACCAAATGAGATCTATGTGTGTTATAATGTTACATGCAAGTCATAAGCTCTAATATGAGCTTATGGCTCACGGCTATATTTAATTATAGCTTATTAAGATGAGTCAAAACTTGTTTTAAGGTTTCATGTACTTATAAGTGTCCCCAAAAAAGATCTATCTATGTACAAACCAAGAAACCAAATCATAAGTTCATGTATACATCTATATAGCCCACAACTATAATTTAATCTTGGTGTTTCCAAGATGAGCTTTTTGGATAATCTTATGTCTTGTAAATATTCATAAAAATACAACATAATTATCTAGGCTTATTGCATGTTTCCAAGGTAATCACAAATCCAAGAAAACAAAATATACCCCACGGCTATATTGTTTTTCCCCAAATGTTCTCAAAAAATCTTTAAGCTAGTTTTATGTTTATCATGTTAAGTTTAACTCTTAACACTAGATATAAGTTTTATATAAACATGCATGTATGTTTAAAGTCCATTTAAGGTCATATATAACCCACGGCTATATATGTACATGTTGTCCCTAATAATATGATGATAGATTAAAGAAATGAGATGGAAAGGATATGATTTTTAGAGAGAGAAAGAAGTGAGAGAAAGTAGAGAGAAGGAGATGATTAACTTGGAAAATTAGATTAAGAATTATGTGAACATCCAACCTCCTAACATGCTAGGAGGGTACTTATATAGTCCACCCACATGCGGGCTCTCTAATGGACTATATATCTTTTGGGTCGGGCTTGAATAAATGCTTAGTACCTTGAAAGAGGCCTTTTAAGCTAACCATCAAGCCCGTAATGTCACGACTATTTTAACTAACTATTACAACGTTATAATAAATATTACAATATAAACCTATGACCGAACATTCTTGTTTGACTCAATATTTTGAGGCTAACAATCTCCCCCAATGTGAGGTCATTCCTCTTCGAAATTTGGAGCTCAATGGAGATTATGAATTTCGTCATAAATTAGTCATGAACGTGTAATAGTAGTCTTGTTCCTTCATGTTGTGATCTTTGAGCCTTTGTCGTTGTCTTTCGAATTTGTCTTTTATCTTGAGATCTTCAAATTATCTTGACTTGTCTTTGCCATCTTGCGATCTTGTGTCTTCATCCATATGCTCATACTTTGCATAATCTTGAAATCTTGCTAATAATCTCCCTTGAAGAGATGTCATTCCTCTACATTAATTGATAAGGAAGATTTTGATCATCAGATTTGCGGAAATATTTAGCTTTCTTGATTGTTGAATGTCTTTGGGCATGAGAGTGTGGTTTTGAATCTTTGACTTTGCTGAATACACCATAACGTCACCTTCTTGAGACAAAACTTAGACACGGACTGAATGGCTTTGACATTCGTCCTAAACCGGTAGCGTTTTACCTCTGGTCAGTGAACACCGTTACACGATATTTAAATATCGTACCTGTGATTAGGTAGATTCAATTAAGAATCTCCTTGACAGGGTTTCGCGGCAGTACTAGCCATTCTCTTTACTCGACCGTCTCAAAGCAAGATAATACAAGGTTTTTGGTCAAGTATAAAATAAATTCGTTCTAGGTCTCTTCAAATTGACTACCGGCTAAGAGTGTGACTCAGTTGTCTTTTGGAAAACAAGAGGATGTGTTTGTTTGATTATCTAAAATTTTAAAACTAAAAGCAAGTAAGAAAATTGTCGTTTGAGTAAAGTGAAAAATTTAAGAATTTAAACTAAAAATAAAAGCGTGCAATCTTTCGAAATTAAATAATCAAAAACTTAGAAACTTGTATAAAAATAAACTAAGACAAAAGGCGGGAAAGAGTAAATTTGAAAGTCTAAGGAAAATAAAACAAAGCAGATCGCAACGCGATCGTACCCAAACAATAAGATGGATCGTGTCCACCGATCGCACTCAATGCGATCACAACAAAGGAATTAGATCGTACTCATTAGTACAATGGATAACGTGATCGTACTACCAGATCGCAACCACGATCGCAACAAGTGGATCGTGGTCCTTGATCGTGGTTTGTGATCGCAACACAATAGAATCGCAATCAGTGCGATGGAAACAAGGCATCGTAACACACCATCGCACTCCCAGATCGTAATCAATGATCGTGGTGTGTGATCGTAACAGGGAAGAACAGATGGATCGCACTCAATGCAATCGTACCCAAGATTGTGACCAAGTAAAACCTTCTAAGATGGAAATGGCGTCCAACAAGTAAATAAGCTTAAACGAATAAGCAGTAACCAAAGAAACACTTAACAACTTGGAAAATAGTAAATAAGCACAAATTCGAAACTTTTATGAATTCTACACTCGCGACTTAATAAACCGAACATGAAATGATGGAATTCTTTAAAAAGTCTAAAAGTAGATAAGCTAAGAATACAAATAAGCTAATAAGCATAAAGAGCTTATAGCCTATACGTATATGAGCTTATGTAGGAACACTAAAGATCAACTTTTTAATCACGAAATGATCAAATCAACCAAACCGTATGAAGCATGAATTTCAGATCAAAAAGATAGAGTAAACCAAGGGATGTAGAAGGAGATTAAAGAACACAAAGCTTAAACTTAAACTTTTTGATTAATAAAACTCAAATACAACGATTAACTAAAACTTAACTTAAAAGAAAAGATGAAGTTTTAGTGAGAGAAAGTTAAACACTTTCTCTCTCTAAAATGAAAAACTAAAAACAAAGAAAATAAAACTAGCTAACCACCCTCCTAATGTGATTAGGAGGGTATTTATAGGCTAAGTGGGAAGTGCATGTATGGTCTGCTTCCTTCTTTCTTTCTTCTCGACTCGATTTAATTCTTTGTCTTTCCTCGACGTCATATCGGGATTTGAACTTGTCTTAATAATTTTCTTCTATAATTTAGACTCGAGTTCTTCAACTTTTATTAAACTTCCGTCTTTAGACTTTTTCTTTTATAAATCTTCAGAATAGGTCTTGGACATCCGTTCTTTAAGCACTCTTGGTCTCTTGACTTCGTCTCTTCTCGTTTTCTTTGATAAAAGCCCGTGAAAGCCCGTGTTTTCTTCCTTTTTCATCTTTTGGCCCTAAAACACAATAAAAACAAAAACTACGCATAATTCTGACTTTTACGACATAAATTACATGTTTTGGTCTTGTTATTATTGGAAATAAGTGGTAAAAGGATAAGTGTTTTCACACTTATTCAATCCCCTACACTTGACCGTTGCAATGCCCTCAGGCAATGCATTAATTTTAAAGCACGGTTTACGTTTTTCATTATAAATAACCCACCTTGGCCTTTATTAAATACTAAACATTTAAGGAAAATAAGAAGATGGAAAACAAGTAAAGAAATCAAAGACTTACATTGGTTTTAGGCTGCCATGAACGTTTATCATCCTCAAGTTTCACTTTCCCCATACCAAGCTTAAAAACGAGATCATTGTTATTATAAGTTAGCAAACTAACACGAATTCATGTGGACCAATTATTCACTTAGACTCCCTTATTCCTAGGTGTATCTCTTATATTTTATTTTTGTCTTAAATGATCACGAGAATTCATTGTTTGACTTATTTCGATAGTTATTTAGGCCAAAAATAAAGTGGGATGATTTAATCAATAGTTAGCTAAAGGACAAAATCTTTTAAAACTGCTTCTCAGGACCTCATAAAGTTCATATCTTGGCATAACTCGATTCACGATTTGAGACCTTTCTCGGACCAATATTTGGCAGCGACTTCATACTTCAAATCTTGAGAGACGTTCTTGAAATTATGGTCTTCTCTTCATAATAGGAATTTCTTCACTTGAAGTTTTGGAGAGATTCTTCATACTTAGACCACGACTTCTTCATTTTTCTCCAATCTTTATTTTGGACTTTGATATACAACGATCTACCTCCTTTTAGGACTTGGATCTATTTATCCTCATACCTTGTTAGGGTCTTTTCGGATAGACTTCTCCATGATCTTTAGGGGAGTTTTTGCTTTTCGTCGTGTGTCTCGATCCTTCATATTGATTTTCGATAAATGATTCTTCACATCATTTTTGGATCTTTAGCAACAAACTGTAGCCCTCATGCCTTGTTAGGGCCTTTTCGGACTCGCCAATCTTCGCATCCCGCTTCAATAAGTTATGCCTTGGCTATGAACTCTAATTAATACCGAGCAACTTTTAAACGATATTGGGCTAGAAGCTAAGTAACATTTCAAATCGTACAACCTTATTTATTGCAGATAAATTTATTAACAAGCGATGGGAGAATAGGCTCATAATTAACTCACATAAATTCACGAAAGAATACCAAACTTATAATTGACTCTATCATCTCTCGTCCTCCACAGTTTAAAATCTCAAGGAATGAGACTCATGGATGCTTAGCCTATTAAATCAAAGTTTTGGGTTTTCGAGTCATCTATAGGATCTTGCGAATTCTTAGACTTTTTCAAGTTTAGAAATCGCATTTTAAAGTTCCCTTGATAAACAACTCTCTAGGATCAATTATAGGAACTTGCGAAAAGTTCTTGTTCTTAACCCGAAAGAGTTAAGACTTCCGCGTTTTAAATCTCCCTATATAACAGTCTAGCAAAACTTGACTTAAACACGTTAAGGATACTAGCTAGAGTAAACTTAGATAAGTAAACTCGGGTTGAGTCAAAATATTCACGACTTTGAAAAATTTAAAACCACTTTATTGCAAGTTTATTCTAGCAAAGAAAGTAAATAACGATAACAAAGGAAAACTACAAGGCCAAAATAGATTAAAAATTTTGAAAAATGTCAAAAAATCAAATTTTTTGGTTAAAATGAGGGCAAATTCATGGAAAAGACCACTTACTTCGATAGAAGTCCCCCCTAAACTTTATATAAACATTATCCTCAATGTTTGAGCATGTGGGAATAAATTCCCCTACACTTAGGACATTGTGCACTTTGTTTAAGTCTTGCTAAGGAAAGGAAAACTAAAGTCATCGAGAACCAGGAAGACGGGAACACGGAATCACGGTTCGTCAAAAGTCATCGAGGTGCTCTTTGAATCTTGAATCCCTGCACAAGGTAAGAAACAAGGCAACCAACACATATAGGGCTCCCCCTACACTTATTATGAAAGCGGTAAAGGATAGATCACGGTTGCCTCCCGAGAAGCGCTTGTTTTTGATAACCGAGTCACGAGCCTGACTCGACCCAAAACTAGTTCATGGGAAACGTAGTGAGGGATGGAATCATCTCATAAGAGATGTCCTCACCAAAGTACAACTTCAAACGCTGGCCATCCACCTTAAAATTGGGCCCATTTGGCTGAGAAAGCTCAATGGTGCCATATGGAAAGACTTTAACGACGGTGAATGGACCAGACCAACGGCTCTTCAACTTGCCAGAAAAGATCTTCAACCGAGAGTTAAAGAGTAAAACTGGATCACCAACGTGGAACTATCGGTTCTTAATTCTTGCATCGTGGATGATCTTGGTCTTCTCCTTGTAGATCAATGAGTTCTTATAAGCTTCATTCCTCAATTCATTAAGCTCGTTGAGTTGAATCTTCTGAAGATTGCCGGCTTTGTTGATGTCGAAGTTGGCCCACTTCAAGGCCCAGTATGCCTTATGTTCCAGCTCGATAGGGAGGTGGCATGCTTTCCCGTACACAAGACGATAAGGTGTACAACCAATCGGGGTCTTATAAGCGGTACGGAAAGCCCACAAAGCATCGTCTAACTTGTCGGCCCACGCGGCACGATGCTCTCCCACAGTACGTTCCAGAATTCGCTTCAACCCATGGTTGGAAATCTCGGCTTGCCCATTGGTTTGGGGATGATATGCGGTGGAAAGACGGTGATTGACACCATACTTAGCCATGACTCTTGCAAATTGATCATTACAAAAATGAGTCCCGCGGTCACTGATTATAGCACGAGGAACACCGAATCGAGCAAACAGCTGCTTCAAAAAGTTCACAACCACCCTCGCATCGTTCGTTGGGAGAGCCTTAGCTTCAACCCATTTAGAAACGTAGTCAACGGCTACGAGGATGTACTTGTTCCCTTTGTATGATGGAAATGGCCCCATAAAGTCGATGCCCCATACATCAAAAATTTCACATTCTTGTATGAAATGTTGAGGCATCTCATCTTTATGTGTGATCTTGCCTTGTCGTTGACAAGCATCACAATGCTTAACCATTTCATGAGCATCACGAAAAATGGTGGGCCAATAGAATCCAGAGTCAAACACTTTCATAGCGGTGTAGTTGGGACCAAAGTGACCACCGATGGGTCCTTTATGGCAAGCATCAAGGATTTGTAAAGCTGCCGATCCATCAACACATCGACGAATGATCAGATCAGCGCATTGTTTGAAGAGATAAGGGTCATCCCAGAAGTAAGTCTTAACATCTTTAAAGAACTTCTTCTTTTGTTGGGATGTTAACCCTTCGATGAGAATTCCACCCGCTAAGTAGTTTGCAATGTCCGCAAACCACGGGGTGTCATCAAGATTGGAGTGAATATACATTAAGGCCTCAAGGGGAAAAGAGTCATTGATCTCTTGGTTCGGATGATCCCCTTGATATGGATCCTCAAGTCTACTCAGATGATCTGCCGCTAGGTTTTCGGCTCCCTTTTTTGTCACGAATTTCAATGTTAAATTCTTGAAGGAACAGAAACCAACGAAGAAGTCTTGGCTTGGAATCTTGCTTAGTCAACAAGTACTTCAACGCGGAATGGTCGGTATAGACAATTGTGGTGGAAAGGACAAGATAGGGGCGGAACTTCTCAAAAGCAAAGACTACAGCTAAAAGCTCTTTTTCGGTAGTGGTATAATGCAATTGAGCCCCCGTCATTGTCTTGATAGCATAATGGATTAGTTGGAAGTGTTTGTTCACTCTTTGGCCCAAAACTGCTCCAATAGAAAAGTCGCTAGCATCGCATATTAATTCAAAAGGTAGCTCCCAATTAGGGGTGACTAAGACTGGTGCCTTAGTTAGCTTATCCTTGAGAAGATTGAAGGATTCAATACACTCTTTGGAAAAGATAAAAGGAGTATCTTTTTCCAAGAGGTGGGTCATCGGGCGAGTGATTTTAGAGAAGTCTTGAATAAATCGACGATAGAAGCCCGCATGCCCAAGAAAACTTCTCACACCCTTCACGGTTGAAGGTGGAGGTAATTTGGCTATGACATCCACTTTAGCACGGTCCACTTCAAGACCGGCTTTAGAGATTTTATGTCCCAGCACAATGCCTTCTTTTACCATGAAATGGCATTTTTCCCAATTCGGAACAAGGCGAGTGTCTTCACACCTCTTAAGCATGCGTTCCAAATTGGCAAGGCAAGTAGAAAAGGAATCACCATAGACTAAGAAATCATCCATGAAGACTTCCATGGTTTCTTCAACCATGTCATGGAAGATAGCCATCATACACCGTTGGAAAGTCCCAGGAGCATTGCATAAGCCGAAAGGCATTCTTTTGTAAGTAAATGTTCCATAAGGACAAGTGAATGTGGTTTTCTCTTGGTCTTGGGGATCGATGGGTATTTGAAAATAACCCGAGAAACCGTCTAAGAAGCAGTAATAGTCATTACCCGCTAGACGTTCAAGCATTTGGTCCATGAAAGGAAGGGGAAAATGATCCTTTCTCGTAGCATCATTGAGTTTGCGGTAGTCTATACAAACTCTCCACCCTGTAACTAGACGAGTAGGAATCAACTCGTTGTTTTCATTGGGAACAACGGTGATTCCGCCTTTCTTAGGCACACAATGGACTGGACTAACCCATGGTGAATCCGAGATAGGGTAAATCATGCCCGCATCAAGAAGTTTGATAACCTCTTTTTTGATAACGTCATGGATCTTGGGATTCACCCTTCTTTGGCTTTGAATAGTGGGTTTAAAGTCGTCCTCCATGAGAATTTTATGTGTGCAAAAGTGGGGATCAATTCCACGAATATCGGAGATTTTCCAAGCAATCGCTTTCTTATGATTCTTCAGCACGGCGATAAGTCAGGATTTTTCTTCTTCTTTCAGGTCCTTTGCGATGATGACCGGTAACTTCTGGTTGTCTTCAAGGAAAACGTACTCGAGATGAGACGGAAGATCCTTAAGCTCTAAATCCGGAGGATTTTCGATGGACGGCGTAGTCAACTTCGGATCATCGGTAGAGATAGCCTTAGGAGACTGTGGAGAAATATGGTCCTCATTGAGAAGTTTCTCAATGGTACGAATGTCTTCATCCCAATTGGAGGGAGAATCGTCATATTGCAAATCCACATCTCCCAGAGTTGCTTCAAAATCTTTCAAGAGGAAATCACTTTCTCCAAATGGAGTTAGTGATGGAGCAATAGAGGCAACGGTCTCAACAGTGGGT
Source organism: Glebionis coronaria (assembly GCA_025667525.1). Classification (NCBI taxonomy): domain Eukaryota; kingdom Viridiplantae; phylum Streptophyta; class Magnoliopsida; order Asterales; family Asteraceae; genus Glebionis; species Glebionis coronaria. The sequence continues at coordinate 171,438,284 of CM046879.1, read as the reverse complement.
AGAGAAGAAGAACCACTTTTGCAAGCGTCTTGGAAATGTTCTTCACAAGCCTCATCAAGAACGTCAATAAAATTAACACTCTCGTTTTCCGAAGGCTGCTTAGAAAGTTTACCCATGTTGAAGACGATTTTATCGTCACCAACTCTCATGATTAATTCGCCCGTGGCTACATCAATGAGAGTGCGACCGGTCCTCAAGAATGGACGTCCAACGATTAATGGAACACGGGGATCCATTTCGTAGTCAACGACAACAAAATCCGCCGGAAAGGTGAATTTTTCGACGCTGACGAAGACATCTTCGGCTATCCCCACAGGATAAGAAACCGTACGGTTAGCTAATTCCAATGTCATTCGGGTGGGGACTAGCTCGGGTAGAGATAATATTTTCTAAACACTTAGAGTCATTAAGTTGATACTAGCACCTAGATCGGCTAGGGCCATACAATTCTCTACCCCAGGAAAGTTACAAGGAATCAAGAAGCGACCCGGATCACCAAGTTTGGTGGGCAATTTCCTTAAGAGGACGGCAGAGCAATTCTCATTAAGTTGGGTCTGAGCGATATCAAGGAGTTTCTCCTTATCACTGAGCAGATCTTTAAACATTTTGGCATATTTTGGCATGTGAGCGAGAGCCTCAGCAAAGGAGATATTGAAATTCAGTTGTTTAAACATTTTTAGAAAGTTAGAAACCTGAATATCATCCTTGTTTTTCAACTTCTCTTTCCTCAACCTTGAGGGATAAGGTATATTGGGTTGAGATGAAGGCTTTGGAATGGAATTCTCACTCACATCCTTGGGTGGTGGAGGGGTGGAAGAAGAAGGTGGTGGAATTAGAGAAGGGGACTCGTTTTCCTTAGTCACAATCACCGGTGTAGGTGTAGGAATCTCGGGTTCCTTGAAACCTTTGCCACTACGAGTGGTGATTGCTTTCATCTCCCCTCGTGGATTAGCAACGGTGTTACTCGGAAGAGTACCCGAAGAAGAGGGTTGATTACCTTGGAAAAGCGAACCTATCATATCACGTATATTATCCGCTTGAGTGCTGAAAGAGTCTCTCATGTCTGCGCGAATATCATTGCTTTGTTTTGCCATGTCATTCCTTAGCCCGGCTCGAATATCGCTCCCTTGTTTCGCCATGTCTCCCTTCAAGTTGATGAATTGACTCTGAAGATTCGTCACCATCTCTCTATTAGTCCCCATGAACGTCTCGATGTCTTGATTTAACGCCGTTGGTTGATTGAGAGGTGGAGCTTGGTAAGCTTGAGAATTTCCTTGAGGTGGGTATGGGTTTCTTTGGGATTGATATTGATTGTTAGCACGAGGTTGGGTTTGGTTATTTTGGTTATAGCTTTGTTGTTGGTTTTGGTGTTGAGGAGTAAAACCGGGTGGTGAAAGATAGTTGTTTGAACGATAACTTAGCAAGTTACGGTCTCCTTGAGGACGAGCTTGAGAGCCTCCCGTGGGATAGGTACCGTATGTCGCGTTAATGTTTTCACAAAAATTGCCTTGAGTAGAAGGACAATCATTGTAAGAATGAGGACCACCACATGTGTCACAAGAAATAGCAACGACTTTAGCTTATTGAGTGTGGTTATTAGCCAAAATTTGCATATTTTTGCTCATTTCGATAATGGCTCGTTCCATAGCGGACATGTCGGTGGTGGAAGAAGTAGATGAAACATTGACTCTCAGATTAGATCTTGAGGATGCGGATGAATCCCAATTCTTGTGGTGAGTAGTCATGTTTTCAATCAACTCTCTACACTCCTCCGGTCTCCTTTTCATAAAGGTACCACCGGCGGCGGCGTTGATCGTGTCACGATCACGAAAAGTGAGACCATTGTAGAAAGTATCAATGAGAGTGAAGGGGAGCATGTTGTGATTTGGACAACGGTCGATCAAATCATTGTAGTGTTCCCAAGCATCGAAGAGCGATTCATCATTGTCTTGCATGAATCCACTAATTTGGTTACGAAGGCTTGTGACCATGGATGGTGGAAAGTAGCGCGACAAAAATCGTTGAGTCATGTCGTCCCAAGTATGAATAGAATTATTTGGGAGACGGTCAAACCATTTTTCGGCATGGTGAGAAAGCGAGTGGGGAAATAGTTGAAGGCGAAGTACATCCATAGAAGCACCGGGCAGCTTCATGCTTTGGGTGATGGTAATGAATTTGTCGAGGTGTTTGTTGGCATCATCATCCGGTATTCCGTGAAATAGATTAGTTTGCACTTGTTGGATCATGTGATGCTTCAACGAAAACTCTTGAGCCGTGATTTGCATCGGCGCAATCGGTCCTCCACGTCCATTCATCGTAGGTTGGCATAGCTCCTCCATGGTTCGTAGGTCGGGTTGGGGTAGATTATTCATGTTGGGGTGGGGTGGATTATTATTGTTGTTGTTGTGTACACCGGCCATGTCTAAATTATCAAGAGTCTCGGGCTCGGGATAAGACGTTGATCGAGTACGCATACACTAAAAACAAAATGCAAGAGAAAAATATTTTTGGTTTTAATTTTTTTTTTGTATTTTTGAAAATTTTATATTTTTTATGGGTTTTTGAAAATTTTTGAGCAAGGGAAATAACGTTCTTAAAAGAACGGGTCCCAAAATTCAATGCGTCTCTCACTAGAAACCGTTAATCTTAACGAAAAGAGCCGGCAGCGGCGCCATTTAATACAAGGTTTTTGGCCAAGTAAAAAATAAATTCGTTCCAAGTATCTTCGAAATGACTACCGGCTAAGAGTGTGACCCAATTGTCTTTTGGAAAACAAGAGGATGTGTTTGTTTGATTATCTAAAATTTTAAAACTAAAAGCAAGTAAGAAAATTGTCGTTTGAGTAAAGTGAAAAATTTAAGAATTTAAACTAAAAATAAAAGCGTGCAATCTTTGGAAATTAAATAATAAAAACTTAGAAACTTGTTTAAAAATAAACTAAGACAAAAGGCGGGAAAGAGTAAATTTGAAAGTCTAAGGAAAATAAAACAAAGCAGATCGCAACGCGATCGTACCCAAACAATAAGATGGATCGTATCCACCAATCGCACTCAATGCGATCACAACAAAGGAATTAGATCATACTCATTAGTACGATGGATAACGTGATCGTACTACCAGATCGCAACCACGATCGCAACAAGTGGATCGTGGTCCAGGATCGTGGTTTGTGATCGCAACAAAATAGAATCGCAATCAATGTGATGGAAACAAGGCATCGTAACACACCATCGCACTCCCAGATTGTAATCAATGATCGTGGTGTGTGATCGTAACAGGGAAGAACAAATGGATCGCACTCAATGCAATCGTACCCCAAGATTGTGACCAAGTAAAACCTTCTAAGATGGAAATGGCGTCCAACAAGTAAATAAGCTTAAACGAATAAGCAGTAACCAAAGAAACACTTAACAACTTGGAAAATAGTAAATAAGCACAAATTCGAAACTTTTATGAATTCTACACTCGCGACTTAATAAACCGAACATGAAATGATGGAATTCTTTAAAAAGTCTAAAAGTAGATAAGCTAAGAATACAAATAAGCTAATAAGCATAAAGAGCTTATAGCCTATACGTATATGAGCTTATGTAGGAACACTAAAGATCAACTTTTTAATCACGAAATGATCAAATCAACCAAACCGTATGAAGCATGAATTTCGGATCAAAAGATAGAGTAAACCAAGGAATGTAGAAGGAGATTAAAGAACACAAAGCTTAAACTTAAACTTTTTGATTAATAAAACTCAAATACAACGATTAACTAAAGCTTAACTTAAAAGAAAAGATGAATTTTTAGTGAGAAAAAGTTAAACACTTTCTCTCTCTAAAATGAAAAACTAAAAACCAAGAAAATAAAACTAGCTAACCACCCTCCTAATGTGATTAGGAGGGTATTTATAGGCTAAGTGGGAAGTGCATGTATGGTGTGCTTCCTTCTTTCTTTTCTTCTCGACTCGATTTAATTCTTTGTCTTTCCTTGACGTCGTCTCGGGATTTGAACTTGTCTTAATAATTTTCTTCTATAATTTAGACTCGAGTTCTTCAACTTTATTAAACTTCCGTCTTTAGACTTTTTCTTCGATAAATCTTCAGAATAGGTCTTGGACATCCGTTCTTTAAGCACTCTTGGTCTCTTGACTTCGTCTCTTCTCGTTTTCTTTGATAAAAGCCCGTGAAAGCCCGTGTTTTCTTCCTTTTTCATCTTTTGGCCCTAAAACACAATAAAAACACAAACCACGCATAATACCGACTTTTACGACATGAATTACACGTTTTGGTCTTGTTATTATTTGAAATAAGTGGTAAAAGGATAAGTGTTTTCACACTTATTACAGGACTGCGAACATAAAGAGTGAATCAGTTGGATAAATATCTGCTTGATTAAAGTCGTCAATTCAAATTCCTGGAACAAGTTTGATTCATTATGAATCTTACCATTGTTGCTTTCCAGTTGACACAAGCTTGATTCATAAGAATCTCGCAAGTTACCTACCGTAGCGCTGTTTGATGTTGACGCTAGAAGGATTTCCATTCATCACTGTGAATATTAATGAATATCACTCTGAATGTTCTGGCAAGACCATAAAGATATTGCGTAGAAACCTGAAACGAGTTTGAATCAATTCAGAATCAAGCCACTATTGCTTTTCAGTTTACACATGTTCAATTCTAAAAGAATCTTACACATGACGTACCGCGGTGCTGTTTGATGTTAACACTGGAAGGATTTCCACTCATCATTGTGAATACTAGGTAGTATCACTCTGAGTGTTCTAGCTATCGCAAGGATATAGTGTAGGACTCTCTTGATCTTCATCTGTGTGTCCTAACGAGTTTTGATTGATCTCTTGGCTCTAGACTCGATGTGTGCACTTTTAGTAGTCGGAGGCTGGAGCAGATGCCACCTATTCAATATCAACTATCTCGGAGTGAGAAAGTCAATAGAAGTCGTGTTGATCTCCATCACAATAAAACAAACTTCTTTTGAGAGAAGCCTGAGTCAGCTGGGCAGAGGTTGTGCTTCACTAGGTCCATGATGCGTTGTCTTCATGATGTGTTGACCCGGTTTCTGCCTAAGTTGTATGGAGGGCTTCTTTCTTTACACCCATTATCCTCGCATTTCTTTTTCATTCTTCAACCCCTTCAATGCTTACCAAGACATCATTGCTAGCACCTTTTTGTGATTGTTCTAGTGCTAGCATCAGTACTTAGTCGGCATTCAGCTTCGTTCACATTCTACTCCATCTTTCCTAAGGACTTCTAATAATATATTGGATTGTCCCTGGGAAGATCCCTCCGGTTCTGGTTGGATCATAGGACTTAAACCTAACCACCCTTTTGACACCAATAACATCGTGAATTAAAGATGTTGTGGGTATTTGATCGTAACCATGAGTGCTTGAGTCTTTAGATCACATTTTCTCCCCCTATCTCTAATATATAGAATCGTTTGATATTAGAGATACCAAATTTGATTAAAATATATATTGTGTAGAAAAGTCTTGAAAAACTTTCGAGAGAAAAATGTGTCAAACTTAGCATGAATTTGGAACGCTCCCCCTCAAAAATTGAACCAATGGAATTGTCATTACGAGGATATGATCCACATTAAACTTTTGAGGATAGGAGTTGTTGAACACCCAATTTTTTGAAAGATTTTGAATATCATTGAGAAATTCTTGAAAAAAATTGTGTTCAACGCTTTTTAAAAAACTCTATTTCTTTTTGGCGAAAAAGTTTTTCTAAAGCATAAACTTGAGTTCATAGACTTTTGAATGTCTTGACAAATCCACTCAAGTATAAGAAGATTTATCTTCTTTTGCTGAGGGTATGGGCACTAAAGCTTACACTCCCCCGTGAATATAGATTTGGGTTGCAATCTGAAAGTGATTACACGCCATTTTGCTGAGCTCAAAACGTTGAATGTTTTGTGACAAGCTCAACCCGTGATATATTGCTCTACCCGTTGTTGGAAATATTGTCCAAAAGAGACAATTTCCTTTATAAAAGATACAAATGACATGTTTTGAAAAATATTTACAACTTTCATTCGAGCTTTATGTACACACCCGTGTCGTTATTGAGCGACATTTCTAGGCACGTCCATATTATCGATACTGAAAGACATGTCGAGAAGAATATTTTTTTGTTTTTCAAAGATTTTTTAATTTTGTATTTTTCTTTTTCATTAATATTTACATGTAGATGTTTGATAGATGAATCAAGCAGGCTTCTTTGCCAGAATCTCCAGTTCTGCTGGAGTCAAACATCTCATACCAATTTGCCTAACTAGATACGCGAACCTCTCTTTCTAAAGAGCTTTTGTAAACAAGTCAGCTAATTGGTAATCAGTTCCAACAAAGTATAATTCAACGATACCCTTTTCAACTTGTTCCTTAGAGAAGTGATATCGAACATCAATGTGCTTCGTACGGGAATGCTGTACCAGATTACAGGAGATGGCTATGGCGGACTTTGAGTCACAGTACATAGGTACTTTGTAACACCCCCAAATTTATACAACTCAATACAGCGGAAGACTAGTTGGTGTTACGGGATAGCACATTACTCACATCATAGACAACGCTTAAAAATCGCGTCATTTAATAATAAATCATTTCCATTCATAAATATCAAAGTTACATCGGTCCCAAGTCATATTATTTCATACAAAGTTTTACAAAATATTTGAATGGAAAATATTGTTTAAGTGCGGGCCATGAATTCTTGTCGTCTTCCCGAGAATTACCTTCAAGTACCTGAGATAAAACATGTTAAAAGAAAAGGTCAGCGATAACGCCGAGTGAATTCATAGAGTTTAATAAAATCCATCGATATAATATCAGTATAAGATTATTACTGAAAATCATTTTGACAAATCATTTTAATAGGCCATAAAATAGCCAAAGTCATTTTATACAAATCCTTATCGAAAATCATAATATAGGCATTTGCCTTAAAAATCATTATACGAATCACTGTCGTTAAAAACACCATACAATACGTTTTGCAACGTTGTATTAAATAAAAACCGTTATATGAATATGGTTATAAAAACCAAAACACGAACATAATATCAATAGTATGACCCTGTATTGCTAGTCAGGCAATACATCGTAATTCGAAGCGTCTAATAGTATTTCGTTAGTTTTTGGATTATTATAAGCCGCATGACATTGTTACCTTACTAAACCAACAACGGGTAGCTAACCCGATACCAATTTTGCCCATCTAAAGTAGCGTGTCGTCACAAAGGTCACGCTATGGAAATCTTCTCATACATAAATTCGCTTACCAATCAATGTGGCACGACGGGGATCAACCGTCAAGGCGCGAACTGGGGTGATCGTCCCCAAATAGTACTATTAAATGCATAAGCGTCTACCAACTCCCGGTAGTTCACAATTCATGCTAATGGGACTTTTAGTGACATAACCTAACTTTAATAATCCATTTTATTTCATCTATCGGGTCCATTAATCATTTATCGGGTCATACAATCGGGTCATTCAATCATTCGGGTCCAAAATCAATAAACAAACAATCGGGACAAATGGTGTCCTATTTTATAAAACTAACATGTTATCTCCCTTGCGGGTTTATAAAACATTTATAAAAACATTTAAAAGAGTGTGAGGCTATGAACTCACGTTGATGTGGGAAGGCGGGTTATCGGCAATTCGGATGTACGGTACGTGCTTCAATCACGGAAACCTAGACAAATAATACTCGGTCTTAGACGTTTGTCCAATGACTTTATAAAAATAACAATTATGTATACATATGATGATTATATATATATGATGATCAAGTGGGTTTACATATCCTCATTTACTCATTTTTGTGTTATGTGTCGATAACTTTTATACTAGCTTTCTCGTTTTACCTATTTACGTGTTTTAGGTCCAATAAGCCTATTATAAGTTCTTTAACTTGTTTTAATCCTTGTTTTACTTATTTTATCAGTACGTATACTTTCCATGTTGGGCCCAAATGGGTTAAGCCCAATAAGTTCTTTTTACAAGTTTATATCTTATTTAGTCCAATTATTAGTCCAAGTATTAGTCCAATATGTTTACTTAGCTCGTTAATGTCCGTATGCCCTAAAGTTCGGGTTTTATCGGTTTTTTCTTGTATTAGGTACTTATATATCAGTATATGACTTTTATAAACTTTACATTAGACGGGTTTGGTCGTCTAAGTTTTATTTGGCGAAAAACGTTAATTTTACGGCGATAGCCGAAAAAGTCGTAAAAATCAAGTTAATAGTTTTTATTACTTATAAATATTATTTCACCACAATTTATATAATTTATCCATTTAATTAACCTTTTATATATTTATATAAATAAGTTTTATAAGTTAGTGGGTTTTTATTTTACATTTTATACATTAAAATGTGAGTGCTTATATAATAATAATAAACATTAATTCCAAAAATCTGATTTTTATCTTCACTTTCACCAAAACTGCCATATCTTGAGTTCTATATGGAGATAGAAGCTCAAATTTTTATCACATAAACTACATAATATGTGCTCCATTTAACTATTCTATAGCTACTGTTGAATCATCTTTAAGTATTTTCTAAAAATCGTCCAAAACAGTAACCTCAGATTTATACCATAAACTTATTTTGATCATATCTCACTCATTACTTGATTCCATTGCATGGCCAACTCTCACATGTGTACAAGACCCATAGCTTACTTTAAATCCATTATACTTCATCATTTTATCAGTTTACCATATGGTTCTTTACTGTTTTTATACAGCCTATCATTTAAACAAGATTTACCCATTTTTACTTATAGTTTTTCATCTTTTTATCCATGATTATCAACACCAAATCCCCACACAATATTTTTATCATCATATAATCATCATAAACATATACAATAGGAAATAAAATACATGATTACATAACCAAAAATAACAAGAGGATGAGGAGGACAATCTTTATACCACCAAGTTGATGTAGGTTATGAGTTTGACATGGATTTGGATGGAGAAGCTTGTGAATAACCATGACCATCTTCAAGACCACCATTCTTCATATACTCCTTGTGGAAAATCAGCCTCAAGATACCAAGGAAACTCCTCCATGGATGTTATAATCACCACCATTCAAGAGAGCTTCAAAAGGGCTTCAACATGTGTATGAATAACACATGATTTCATGGATGAAATTGATCAAAAGGGGTGTTATGGTGGAGATATGGGACGGCATTTTTAGAGAGAGGGAGGAGAAAATGAAGTTGTTTGCATGGTGAGAAGTGAGGAAATGGTTTTATGAAGGTTGTTTTGATGTAGTGGAAGCTTACTTTGTAAGCTTAGCTTACACATGTAAGTGTTAAGCTAACACTTTTGACACCTCATATAATGTGTTGTAGCTAAGTGTTGGCCGGTTTTGGGGGTGGGACAAGTGTCCCACTTGTCTCATCCCTATTTATTTGCGGGTACTCCTCGATTCTAGTTTCCTCGATTTGCGTGCCCTCGGGTCGTTTTACGAAAAATGTTTTTATAAATTATGAATCATCGTCACAAAACGAATCCAATAAAAATTGTTTCATCAAAAACGGAGTTCGAAAACGTAAATACGTAATCCTAGGGTTTCCGGTTTAGTCGTAAAGGACGTTAAAATAAAATCGTAAGTCCTAATCTCTTCTTGTAAATTTGTGAGTTTATGAACCAACACAAATTTAAAACTCCATAATAATATTCACGGATAAATTTATTTTCTGAAATGTTGGACTGTCACCAAGGACGGTGTATGTAAACGTAAGCACGTAACGTTGAATCCTCCGGTTTAGACGTAGTCGATGCTACTTCAAGACGTAAATCCAAATTACTTCCCAAAATTAAGTGAGTTCATATTGTAACATTAAAATAATGTTTTCAAATAAATATTGAGAATAAAATATTGACCATAAATTGACGGATTGTCACAGCATTTACCCCTAAACAGGATATTTGTCCTCAAAGATCATCTTACTACTCGCTTCTTATAGAGTTAAAGCCATGTGGGTATTTCTTCCACATTCGGTCTTTTCTCACAAGTGCAATTTATTACAATACGCGAGTTTCATCAAACATAACTACGGGAATAAGATCAGGCTTAATGTTGACTTACTTTCTCTATCCATGATGTTCACGGGTTTTTGATGAATGCAACTTTTTGCCGATCTAAGCTTTACTAAGAACAATCAGATTTTCACTTGATAGATATTCCATCATGTTCGATTTATGAAACATAATTTACGCAGTTCTTGAAATCCTAGGGTAGATCCAGCTTGTATGCCTTTCAAACCAATCTTCTTACATCATCCCAATGGTCCCATACAACGGGGACTTATATCCCATGATTTGTCAGATCATGAATTCATTTTTCCAAGTTTAAAAATTGTGGCATAACTTCGCTACCCATTTGGCACTTCAAGATCTACATTTCACATTCACATAACCTCTTGCCCACTACCGGCAGTCAATAATCAAATCCTAATTTCAATAATCATTTCAGATCTCGCGGGTCGGGTATTTTGTAAGGTTAGGTTCGCCATCATAGGAAACCTTAAACCTAACAGACATGTCCAACTCACAATGGGTGTATGTCGGGTGTCTATATCTCAACTCCTGCTTACAGATGCTCTAATATTTAGATCCTAATAAGATTCGATCTCGATCCTAATACGATGATTATCAATGATAATCCTTCCAAAGGAAAACGATTATACGGTCTATTACCAAAGGTCATTCATTCAAACATAAAATAGCACTTATATTACTTTGTATCGTTACTTTACCTCGTCCCTTCGATTGGGGTGGTACATAGTACTCTCATCAAGGTTCGTTCTTAATGATTTCTGAGCAAATCTCTAGAAATTCGATGCGAAGCGAGGATCTTGATAAAGATGTTCGATACAGGCACACTATGTTTACATAACTCTTTTGCATTTATCATTAACGGGAATGATATTAGCAGATTTGGTCAGTCTGTCGACGATGACCCAAATCGAATCAAATTCAGATGATGACCTTTGCAATAGCTAGACGTTTACTAATGTATGAGGCGATGTCTGCCTTCATAATTGCCATCAGTACAACTTCTTCTGATAATGATACATTAAATCAGAAATGACATAAATAAAATACTTATACTTACAAATTCCAACATAAATATATCTCACAATCTTCATATTTAGGCAACCTCAAGTGGCCTTTTATATATGTACCGCCATCGGCTTCTTAATTCTAATGATTCACATTAACTGCGAACCCCTTTTTATTATTTATATTATCCTTCTTACAAACATCGTTTATTTTTATATTGCTCGACAATTTTATTTTGCACCTTCATTATTAAGAAATACATCCTAATTGGTTCTTTATCTTTTATACATAATGTGTCAGTATTTATATTCATTTTTCCTGATGATATAATTATCATGTTCATAATTTACTTAGATATTCTTTCTATATTATGTGTCAGTAATTACGTTCACTTCCCTGATGAAATAAATATCATAACCGTATTTATTCAAAATTCTTTCTTCATATCTTTTACGTTTCAGTTTCGTCTTTACTATCATTTTTATCCGTTTTACTCAATCCGTCGTCTAAAGTGTCGATAATTATTATAATTAATTAAATAATAATTATTATAACTAATTAAATATTAAGTATTCAATTTTTATGAAACGTAGACGTAAAAATTTTAAATTTCTTAGTTCGACCAATTATATAAAATGTTCAAAAATAAATCTGAATTTAATTAACAAAATTTTCAGTTGATTTATCGAGAATAATTAATAAGATTCGTAAATGTTCGAAAAAAAATCTTTGTTTATACTTTGGTCAAAGTTTTCTTAGTTGAAAAGTAAAAAAAAAAATTCGTTTCAAATTCCAAGTTATGGTTTAAATGGTTTCCTCAATCCTTCTTAGATTGTCTTAAGGTATACACAAACATTTACCCCTAAACAGAAGTTTAGTTAAATGGTTTGTGTATAAGGGAATAGTCCCTTATAAATCCTTTGTTAAAATATTCGTCAAAACATATTTCCATTTCTTTTTGATAAAATCCAAAGTCTTAAAAGGGCTCTTAATTTTTGAAGAGTTAATATATTCATACATCTTACCATTATTAATCCAACGGTCATTTTATGTAAAGGATTAAGTCTTTAATCACGTGTTAATTATTCAAGGTACAGGTTTTTATCGTTCGGCCAATTCAGGGCAATCTATAATTAATTATTAACTCATCCTTATTCTTATAAACAAACAAATGATCCTTAATGATCACAAGCATGAATTTATCAATTTACAGCCTACACACGTGATTCACAAAATTTATGAATGCCACATGTGCATTGATCAATCCAAACGACATCTCATGAAACTCATAATGTTCATTACAAGTACCGGATGTAGTGATTGGAATAGATAATCTTCTTCGCAGATGCGAAGTTGATGATAACCATGCCGTGGATTGAATCTTTAAAACATACACTAGAACCTTGTAAATGATCGAACAAATCTTCCATTTCGAGTTATGGATTTCGTTTTCGATTGTCAATTTACTCAGTCACAGTAACCTATAACTATAAGGAATGATAACACCATAGCTCTTCATGATGACAGGCTTGGTAGAATAAAATCTTTCTCCGACAACTCTCTCAGTTGTACGGTAATTCCTTAAATTCAGATGGTGCTGACGTACATGCCACGGGTGCAGCACCGGTTATATAATCAATACCAAATTCTACTTGCCTTGATGGCGAAAGTCTAGGTAATTCATCAACAAATACTTACTTAAAGTTTCAGATAAAAGAAACATCTTTTAATAAATTCATATTAGGTTCTTTCTAGATTAGAATATCTATGACTTATTCACAACCATTCACGTTATAATTTCAAGTCTAAATGCAGGATATGGTTACCCATCAAGAATTATTTAGATCACTTTTGATAATCAACATCTTATCATTTAGGGGAATTCTACTCGAGTTCCCATCAATTAAGACAATGTCGTCATGTCATAATCAATCAATCCATTCTACGGGCACTATCAACTTTCCAGTTGCATTGCCGTCGATAAGATGTGAACTTCTCAAAAGACTAATAATAATTCATAATCCTTCACAATTTCAGGGATATTAGGATACACAACTATTATTAAAAGAGTAAGGTCAACGCATAATCTACGCGATAGAATTTCAAATCAGATACAGACGAAAACATTTAATGAATATGAATATATCCCATGTTTTCATAATTTGAGTACGCATTCGAAAGCTCCTCAGATCGTTACCCAGGTCATTCAAATGAAATCAAATCATAAGAAATGATAAGAACGTCAATACATCCAGTCGGGTATCAACACTCGGTAATCATACACTTTTCCTAAGAATCTCACTACGGGAGAATTGGACAAGAAAGAATTGTCAATTGTCAAATAAGACAAATAAGACAAATTCCACAGATGAGTGAATTCGACTCAAAAGAATAGATGCTACAGGCACATATGTAGGTGTCCCTACTAATATGTCCCTATTTTGCACTTCTTGCAGATCTCATAAAATTTATTCTTTCACAATCTTCAAAGAAAATGTAGTGTTTATTCATTAGTTTTATGGCGACTACTAATCAGTCTTGCATGGTCCATTCCAAATTGTATGTAGGCGCGCAACTATATACAATTTCAAGATTAACGATGCAATACTCAGTTCGTCAAAATTTTATCATCATGTTTATAATAAAAACATTTTCATGCTTAATTCTTAAATAAGAATCAATAACAAATTTACAAAGATTTTCTTTGTTCTGAAAACAATTAAGTTTTCCAAAGCGTCTCATAAACAATTTCATTTTGATATCAATCACTTATAAATCTCACTTTGAATAATCCTTATTGTGATGAAAATTAACTTTTCTCAAAGGATACCGTTTTAATTTTATAAAAACAATGTGTGATCTGCAGAAGAGTGATGAAAGCTTGTTCACCAAGAACTAACTACAATATAATAGGAAATGAGCTTAGCCAAATAATCATGAGGTTCATGATCTCGATGGCACTAAAAAAGATTAATCCACAACGTAACTCAAACAGAGATGAGTACTTGCTCAATGGTTGCATCACTAATGCGAACATTAGGATGAAGCAATAAATGATAGATAACATCGATACATGTAGAATTTAGCAATCAATGGTAGTCTTTTCATTAATCACAAACAAGTCAAAATTGTACCGTAACACATTACGTGTCACTATGTCATACAATTTCCAAAAACTCATCCTACCAACTGATGTCTCAGTTAAGTTAGGGATTATTTGTAAAAGATACCACAATGGACACTAATCTACAAGAGTCATTAGGTGTTCCACATGTCCCGAAAGATCCATCGGTCTCAATTCAGAAGAAGATTTCTTCAATTTATTTCTTGGACACTCGGCATCCTCGTCAGTGGACAATGGCCTAGGAACAACCCTTAACACGAATCAACAATCAATTAAAACCTTATAATTCAATTACAGGACTTAAAGACTTTCTTTTAACAATCTCATATTCCATACAGGTTAAGTTTCACTTTATTCAAGTTATAACAAATTTTATACTCAATTCGACATCCTACCTTATTCTTCCAATACTTACAACCTTATTCTTCGGCCTTGTAAAGGCAATACAATCCCAATATGAATCAACACTTAATTTCCAATCCTATTAGCTCTTACAACAACAATTATCAAATGAGTCATTAATATGAAATGACTTGATCATTTAACTAGACTTCTCGGAAAGGTACTAATGCATGAGGCTTTTGAGTAATGGTTCCAATAACAGCCTCAAGTGCAACATTCACCCTTTCGATTTCAAGTTTAAGAATTGGATGACAACGAATCAGATGACATCTTTCTAGGTGGTAACGTTTTGTAAAACTCCACTCTATAAGGAAAGATCGTCATGGCATCGATATCAGATTTAATCTCGCCAATTCTTTTTCAATATCACAATCAACTAATATCTACATTTCTACGAATATCAACCATTTGTTGGGATCATAAATATCCACAACTTGGTTTAGATCTAGGATAGCTAGGATTCCTACGAGAATAGCTTCGATTAATTTACTAGGGGAGTTACGGTTTCTTGTGACAATCTACGTCGTATAAATACCTCGTATAAATATCAATATAATCATCAAACAATCATGTAATAAAATTACATCATACATATATAATCTAAGTTATATATATATATATATATATATATATATATATATATATATATATATATATATATATATATATATATATATATATATATATATATATATATATATATATATATATTAAAATAACACTTCTCAGTCTGGCCTTGTCGGTAACTCGGGAATTCTTCGGCACCGTTATAGTCAAAAGATTTTTAGACATTTTAGAAAAATGTTTATAGTTAAAAGATTTTGAAAAGTTTTATTCAAAACCTTAGTTTTAAAAATCTTTCGTTCTCTATAACGAGAGCTCTGGTACCAAAATGTAACACCCCCAAATTTATACAACTCAATACCGCGGAAGACTAGTTGGTGTTACGGGATAGCACATTACTCACATCATAGACAACGCTTAAAAATCGCGTCGTTTAATAATAAATCATTTCCATTCATAAATATCAAAGTTACATCGGTCCCAAGTCATATTATTTCATACAAAGTTTTACAAAATATTTGAATGGAAAATATTGTTTAAGTGCGGGCCATGAATTCTTGTCGTCTTCCCGAGAATTACCTTCAAGTACCTGAGATAAAACATGTTAAAAGAAAAGGTCAGCGATAACGCCGAGTGAATTCATAGAGTTTAATAAAATCCATCGATATAATATCAGTATAAGATTATTACTGAAAATCATTTTGTACAAATCATTTTAATAGGCCATAAAATAGCCAAAGTCATTTTATACAAATCCTTTTCGAAAATCATAATATAGGCATTTGCCTTAAAAATTATTATACGAATCATTGTCGTTAAAAACACCATACAATACGTTTTGCAACGTTGTATTAAATAAAAACCGTTATATGAATATGGTTATAAAAACCAAAACACGAACATAATATCAATAGTATGACCCTGTATTGCTAGTCAGGCAATACATCGTAATTCGAAGCGTCTAATAGTATTTCGTTAGTTTTTGGATTATTATAAGCCGCATGACATTGTTACCTTACTAAACCAACAACGGGTAGCTAACCCGATACCAATTTTGCCCATCTAAAGTAGCGTGTCGTCACAAAGGTCACGCTATGGAAATCTTCTCATACATAAATTCGCTTACCAATCAATGTGGCACGACGGGGATCAACCGTCAAGGCGCGAACTGGGGTGATCGTCCCCAAATAGTACTATTAAATGCATAAGCGTCTACCAATTCCCGGTAGTTCACAATTCATGCTAATGGGACTTTTAGTGACATAACCTGTTGAGTCTTAGGATCTAGACTCATCTGGGATATAATAACAATGATTGTAATAAGCACAGCGGAACATAAAGAACACAATCAAAGTTATGAACAAGGCTTTCTTATTCATAAAATACTAATAAGCTACTAGCTCCTGGTGCCTTATAGGCTTGACACCAGGAGGAACACACACACACCTTTAGTTTACATATGAATGAATCAATAACAACCAAGGTGGTACCCTCTTTATATAATAGAGGTACTAGGGTTACATCACAACCCTAGCTTACTATCTAAGCTAACTATTTGCTAATAGGTCCTTCATCTTGTTTTGTCATATCAACTCAAGATCTCTAAGTCCCAACAATCTTCCCCTAGTTGATTTGACAAAACCAGTAAGCACAAGCTTCCCCTGAAGCTAATATAGATGAAGGCTAAGCTTCCCCTTGATCCATGCATTCTTCCCCTTTTTGTCACATCAACTCAAAAAGGATCATCTTCCCCTTAAGAAGTGCACGGCAAATCCAGTAGGCTCCATGGAGAGATCACTGATGAAGAAAATCAAGTATAACGAATTTGATGAAGAAGTGGAATCTCCCAAACTTGTGTCTTATGTCTTGCACTAACCACGTGACGTCGAGCATGAACAAAATCCTCAAATAAATGAGACACTGAGCACAATAACGTAACCCCTTCAAGCGATAGCAAATGTACGCATAGAGCAAGGTATCTTAAAAGCTACTACTCCTTTTAAGATATGAATAGATCGTACCCCTTCGCTAGATATGTCGAGTCTTCGTCACCATACAAACCAAGCAAGTTACCGTAAAAGGTGCTCCATTCCTTTTATGATATGATAAGAACACAAAACCTGTGAAAATCAACTACAACATAAAATCAGTGATAATCAAATGTCTTCTTCAATGAAACTCCACAACAAAATGATGATGGCTGAGAACTCCTCCTCCAGTAATAGTAGTGACATCAGACTAGTCACTAAAGAGAGTAGTATCAATCTTACTTGACTAGTAGGAACCAAAACCGACCAAAGAAAGTTAGTATACAACAAGCCAGTAGGAACCAGAAGAAAGTCAGCAAGAACATACGCCTACCAGGAGGAACAAACCAGTAGGAACCGACCAGTGGTACGGACCAGTAGAAACCGACTAGTATGAACCGATGATTCAACCAGGAGGAACCATCAAATATTACCAGGAGGAACCGAGAACACAACCAACATGAATAATATATGAGACCAGTAGGAACCACATCGCACCAGTAGGAACAATATAACCAAACTCTACCAGTAGCATCTCAAAACCCTTTTTTTTCTTTTTTTTTTTTTCTTTTTTTTTTTTTTCTTTTTTTTTTTTTAAACAATCTGTCACCACACTGTTGCTGAAACTGTTGGTACTCCAAAACATTAGCGACACTCTAGCTGTCACTAATCGTTGTAAGTGTTGTCACTGCCGATGGTACTTAGTATATAACTTGTGATACTAGCTGCTTCCATAAATAGCTCTTACACACGTCTGACCATAGCTTCCATAATAAAGGAACGAATATCCTCCCATAAAATCAAAAGCTTACGTGAGATCACCTCCTAAAGATCAGTATTATGTAAACTTTCAAAGAATTAATTTAGGAAAGAATCACGCCCAAAGTAAAGTCATTATTAATCCCAGTGCTATCTCCATAACTCACGGAAGTCATACACAGCTACCAGAACGCGTGAGATTAATCATCAGGAATAGCTTCCAAAAATAGCGCGTTTAACATGTATTTCCAACCGTTTTGAATATCAAGATCAAATATACTCCCTAGAAATCAGCACCATATAATCGTAACTATTTCCTCCACATTTATGGGAATGATAATCACACGATTTGTTCTAGTTCATCCCACGATTCTAGCATCCCCACAAACTCAGGCCACATAAATGTATAAATGGAAGTTATATAAGGAATTAATCATAACTCCTACAAATCAGGCAACTCCCATAGTAATCCACAACGCGTTTTTTTTTTTTTTTTTTTTTGACTTTGCCATCACAACCGTTTAAATTACATCCGATAAATATGGCAGATCTTTCTTCTTTAAAAAGAGAGTTCCTAAAACTTTGCCAACTTTTAGTACCCCACAAATCACGTTCATAAAAGAAAAACTGAATATCCCATACCAAAATATAACGGCTGAAATTTCGTGGGTATTAAAAGCCTCCCACGTTTGTTTATGAGAAATTAAACAACTTCCCATATTTGCTCAAGATGCACACGTCTGTCCATTATTTGGACTACCAGCCATAAATAACGAATTTCAAACCAAAAAGAGAAATGAATATATTCCCATAAAAATAGCACATAAAAAGTCCATACGTACCATACCCAACTGATGATTTTGTTTATACCCTCTGACCATCATCAACCATGCCAATCACGTCCTTTTCTGGTTTCTTTCAGACACGTGAACTATCAGCAGTACTCACTTCCATCTCAACCCATTCTATATCACGTCTCTTTTATGCTGGGGACCCCGATGTCTGAATAGTATTTAGAGTACTTTGCTTCACATGATCACCAATCGTACAGCCTGCTGCTTCACTTCAATCAAACAATCATAGAACATAATTACTCCCTACTGCTGCCAATACTGCCGTACATACAAACAAAAGTACACACGGTTGAATAAAACCCTAATAACGAATATCGGGTTGTTCATCATTGTAGAGTTCTGGCAGCAACAAGAATAATCAATCTAGGGTTTAGATGAAATATATCAAAACCCTAAAATCATTCAGAAATTGTTTTACCAAGCAGCAAAAATCATCTAGGGTTGGGAAAAACCCTAGATCAGCAGGAACACCAACACCAAACAAACCTGCTGCCTCTATAAAAAAACGAATCTAGGGTTTTATAACAAACCCTAAGCATTAAGAACAGCAGCCTCATGTACCTTCTACATCAGCAACATCATGCACGAATCAGTAACAAGATCATACAAACACCAGCAATTATCAAATAGCCAGTAGCAACATGATAGTAACAGCAACAACCCACCATCGAATCATCTAGGGTTTGTTGGGAAAAACCCTAGATCAGCAACTTTATTTATATAAAAACAGAAAATAACATATGAAAACCTTGTAGATCAACCAGATCGAGAGCCAACAAGCTCTGATACCACTTGTTGAGTCTTAGGATCTAGACTCATCTGGGATATAATAACAATGATTGTAATAAGCACAGCGGAACATAAAGAACACAATCAAAGTTATGAACAAGGCTTTCTTATTCATAAAATACTAATAAGCTACTAGCTCCTGGTGCCTTATAGGCTTGACACCAGGAGGAACACACACACACCTTTAGTTTACATTGTATATGAATGAATCAATAACAACCAAGGTGGTACCCTCTTTATATAATAGAGGTACTAGGGTTACATCACAACCCTAGCTTACTATCTAAGCTAACTATTTGCTAATAGGTCCTTCATCTTGTTTTGTCATATCAACTCAAGATCTCTAAGTCCCAACATAACCTAACTTTAATAATCCATTTTATTTCATCTATCGGGTCCATTAATCATTTATCGGGTCATACAATCGGGTCATTCAATCATTCGGGTCCAAAATCAATAAACAAACAATCGGGACAAATGGTGTCCTATTTTATAAAACTAACATGTTATCTCCCTTGCGGGTTTATAAAACATTTATAAAAACATTTAAAAGAGTGTGAGGCTATGAACTCACGTTGATGTGGGAAGGCGGGTTATCGGCAATTCAGACGTACGGTACGTGCTTTAATCACGGAAACCTAGACAAATAATACTCGGTCTTAGACGTTTGTCCAATGACTTTATAAAAATAACAATTATGTATACATATGATGATTATATATATATGATGATCAAGTGGGTTTACATATCCTCGTTTACTCATTTTTGTGTTATGTGTCGATAACTTTTATACTAGCTTTCTCGTTTTACCTATTTACGTGTTTTAGGTCCAATAAGCCTATTATAAGTTCTTTAACTTGTTTTAATCCTTGTTTTACTTATTTTATCAGTACGTATACTTTCCATGTTGGGCCCAAATGGGTTAATCCCAATAAGTTCTTTTTACAAGTTTATATCTTATTTAGTCCAATTATTAGTCCAAGTATTAGTCCAATATGTTTACTTAGCTCGTTAATGTCTGTATGCCCTAAAGTTCAGGTTTTATCGGTTTTTACTTGTATTAGATACTTATATATCAGTATATGACTTTTGTAAACTTTACATTAGACGGGTTTGGTCGTCTAAGTTTTATTTGGCGAAAAACGTTAATTTTACGGCGATAGCTGAAAAAGTCGTAAAAATCAAGTTTATAGTTTTTATTACTTATAAATATTATTTCACCACCATTTATATAATTTATCCATTTAATTAACCTTTTATATATTTATATAAATACTAGTGGGTTTTTATTTTACATTTTATACATTAAAATGTGAGTGCTTATATAATAATAATAAACATTAATTCCAAAAATCTGATTTTTATCTTCGCTTTCACCAAAACTGCCATATCTTGAGTTCTATATGGAGATAGAAGCTCAAATTTTTATCACATAAACTACATAATATGTGCTCCATTTAACTCTTCTATAGCTACTGTTGAATCATCTTTAAGTATTTTCTAAAAATCGTCCAAAACAGTAACCTCAGATTTATACCATAAACTTGTTTTGATCATATCTCACTCATTACTTTGATTCCATTGCATGGCCAACTCTCACATGTGTACAAGACCCATAGCTTACTGTAAATCTATTCTACTTCATCATTTTATCAGTTTACCATATGGTTCTTTACTGTTTTTATACAGCCTATCATTTAAACAAGATTTACCCATTTTTACTTATATTTTTTCATCTTTTTATCCATGATTATCAACACCAAATCCCCACACAATATTTTTATCATCATATAATCATCATAAACATATACAATAGGAAATAAAATACATGATTACATAACCAAAAATAACAAGAGGATGAGGAGGACAATCTTTATACCACCAAGTTGATGTAGGTTATGAGTTTGACATGGATTTGGATGGAGAAGCTTGTGAATAACCGTGACCATCTTCAAGACCACCATTCTTCATATACTCCTTGTAGAAAATCAGCCTCAAGACACCAAGGAAACTCCTCCATGGATGTTATAATCACCACCATTCAAGAGAGCTTTAAAAGGGCTTCAACATGTGTATGAATAACACATGATTTCATGGATGAAATTGATCAAAAGGGGTGTTATGGTGGAGATATGGGTTTTAGAGAGAGGGAGGAGAAAATGAAGTTGTTTGCATGGTGAGAAGTGAGGAAATGGTTTTGTGAAGGTTGTTTTGATGTAGTGGAAGCTTACTTTGTAAGCTTAGCTTACACATGTAAGTGTTAAGCTAACACTTTTGACACCTCATATAATGTGTTGTAGCTAAGTGTTGGCCGGTTTTGGGGGTGGGACAAGTGTCCCACTTGTCTCATCCCTATTTATTTGCGGGTACTCCTCGATTCTAGTTTCCTCGATTTGCGTGCCCTCGGGTCGTTTTACGAAAAATGTTTTTATAAATTATGAATCATCGTCACAAAACGAATCCAATAAAAATTGTTTCATCAAAAACGGAGTTCAAAAACGTAAATACGTAATCCTAGGGTTTCCGGTTTAGTCGTAAAGGACGTTAAAATAAAATCGTAAGTCCTAATCTCTTCTTGTAAATTTGTGAGTTTATGAACCAACACAAATTTAAAACTCCATAATAATATTCACGGATAAATTTATTTTCTGAAATGTCGGACTGTCACCAAGGACGGTGTATGTAAACGTAAGCACGTAACGTTGAATCATCCGGTTTAGACGTAGTCGATGCTACTTCAAGACGTAAATCCAAATTACTTCCCAAAATTAAGTGAGTTCATATTGTAACATTAAAATAATGTTTTCAAATAAATATTGAGAATAAAATATTGACCATAAATTGACGGATTGTCACATACTTTATCAAAGTGGAAGCCATAATCTGTGAGTTGTGTTCTCATCCATAGAACTTGAGCACAACACGCAGATAAAGACACATACTCCGCTTCGGCTGATGACAGTGATGTGAAATCCTGCTTCTTGGAAGACCATCCCACAAGCTTATCTTGACCTAGAATTTGTGCACCACCAGAAGTACTTTTACGTGTATCAAGACACCCTGCATAGTCAGAATCTGAATAGGCCGTTAGAAAGAAACCGGTTTCCCTCGAATACCAGAGTCCCAAATGAATGGTATTCTTGAGGTACCGAAAGATCCGTTAAACCTCCTTGAGGTGTTTTTCAGTGGGTCGTGCTTGATATCATGCACAATAACACGTGGCATGTGATATATCTGGTCGGCTTGTTGTTAAGTACATGAGGGAGCCGATCATGGAATGATATTTCATTTGATCTATGACATCTCCCTCTAAATCAGCATCTAGGGATGTGGTTGATAATGGTGTCCCAACGGGGTCACATGAGGTCATACCATGCTTTTTGATTATCTCTTGACAATACTTAGCTTGGTTTATAAAGATACCACTTGAGGATTGGTGAACTTGAATTCCTAGAAAGAATTCTAGTTCGCCCATCATTGACATTTCAAATTTTTTGTGCATTACTTTTTCAAACCATTTTGAAAGTTTTGGGTTTGTAGACCCGAAAATAATGTCCTCAACATAAATCCGCACTAGAAAAGTGTCATCCCCATATTTATAAGTTTTCAAGCTAACAAGAGGGTGATCCGGAGGTCGGGGAGGATAAAAGAAATAGTTAGACATTTTTAGAGAGAGAAAGATTACAAGGTGAAAGGAGTGTGTGTATTTATAGAGACAAAGTGAAATACACAAAATGGGAATCCTCACCCCTCCATGGAAGTATGGAGGGGTATATATAGGCTAAACAAGAAGTAACTTTGACAACTTGTCAATAGTAGTCCCTCCACGTTTTGCCTATCTGAATTTAATGTAATTCCGTAAATGGCGCTCACATTTTAGGGCTAACAATCTTCCCCCAACGTGGAGACATATTGAATTACTTATAATGTTCCTAACAAGTAAAAATACAACAAAATAAAGCTTCCAAGGCGCTTCCAATGCTGAGGATGTCTTTTAATTCTTCTGGTCTTCATAACTTGTACCTCAGCTTGAATCCTTTATGTATTTGCTTGTTGTGGAACAATTGTAATATGCATGATTTAGATTAACTTCCCCCTAATTCATGCAGCATGTATTTAAAAAAACTTTCTTCATAGACTTCTTTTTGACGAAGTTTCTGAATCAGCTTCCCCCCAAACCAATATATGTATCTTAAGCAGATTCTGACACTTTGATGTAGTTTGAACAATCTTCTAGCTCATCGGTTTAAGTGCACAGCAGAAATTTGTAGAAGAACCACACCAAATAACACTGCTTCTATACTGTTTCATGTCATTTAGGTTTTTGGTGATAATCTGTTTGGGGTAACACGCAGGAAATCAGCAACAATTCTTCTCACGCCTGCAGAATACTTCATAAAAATCATATAAAGTAAGTAGATACCATTCCATGTACACTACTTCCCCCTGGAAGTTGATCCGATTACTTCAAAGTACACGATCTTCCCCCATGATGATTTCGAACTCTCGGAAGCATCATTATCGTGGACGTCCATATACTCGAGAAGTTCTTAGTCTTAAGCAAATGTCTTGAAAAGTTTTGTAAGTCATTGAGAAACTTTGAAAAATTTTGCTTAGACTATGAAGTACCATTGTCGTTGTGAAGCTCATAAATATCCTGTGAGAATTGATTGTTGATTCCATCTCTCTTTGTCTAACTTGCCACCCTCGAATTCATTAGGCTATTTGTTGTGACCACATGTGAAGTAAACCCGATATTCCAAACTTGAAACTAAAGTACAATCCCCCAAATTTGTTACTTAAGCTTGCACTTATGTCGATTGAAGAACGGTGTAGAAACAAGTCTCTTATACCTCTTGAAGTTATCCACACGAGCAACTGCGTGTGACACCCAAAAATGATAGTTATCCATGTCGTCGACCATCCACCCCTTGACAGTGGAAACTAGATAATTCAAGTCTCAATCATAAATTTTATCGCCCAAGCAAGTCATCAATCGATAGACTGGGTTTGAAGAAAAGGGGTAGAAAAATAGAAGGAAGGCTCGATGATGAAATAAGTAGACGCCTTCATGAAATCCCACTTCAACTTCAAACAAAGAATACCCAATCCACTCCGTGATCACTTGTCTTTGTATAATCAAAACTAGCCGTTGTCGTTTAAGTGAATCTTATATCGGATCGTTTTAGCGTTAAGTGTTTTGTTTGCTTTGGTGTTGTATGAATGTCGTTAACTAGAACAAATGATGAAATTAATTGTCGTTGAAGGACAAAATTTGTCTAGATAACTTGTCATCTAAGCAAACGTCAGCCACATGCCCAACTGATGCGCGGATCGAGGTCGTCGAAAATTTTTCAAAAATGATGGGTTTTAAACCAATAATTTTCTTTGTCGTTGAAGCACTTTCGTTTGACACATATCGAATACCCGCCTTAAATATTATACTACCTCACTATCATGATATACAAAGAAATGTAATCCACCATGGTAGCACTTTTTTTTCGGTTCATTCATCAATTAGGTCCAAATTATGAATCCCTTACACAACCAAATGACAACAATGTCCAAAACTCTACATCAGGAAGCACCAGCCCATTTGAACCAAACACTCGGCCCACTATACCTCTTCCACACCGAATATATATTAAATAAAAGTATGGTCCTTCCAATTGAGATATAAGTAACCTCCAACCCTAAACTCTGGCACATTCTTAAACCTAATCTCTCACATAAACTTCTCCGCCCTTCATCCCATCTATCTACCAAACATTTTCAAAATATAAATCAATCACATCTCATCTTTCTGCCAAGAGTAAGATGAATAAACCAATCTCAAATCTAACATAAATGATCAGAAACCTCATGATCAAAACATCACAAATCAAATGAAACTACTCAAAATCTCCATCTGCTTCATCATTCCATTGAGAAACGAATCACACCTTTTGACTCAAGATCCACAATATCCATGTCTCCTCATGCACCCTTTTTTTAATCTTTATGCTGTACATATTTCATCTCATACATGCACGAAGAACGAGGCATCTAGATCTTTTACAAAGATCTCAGGTAGGTTTGATTATGTGGTTGTAGAGTCGTTAATTCGAAACAAAGGACAGATTTGAACAAACTTGTTCTGATCTTTCTTTATTATCGAACATATAAGAAAGGAATATTTCTTTTATAGATCAGTGAAGATAAAGTCTCAATTCGTGTAGATCCTTAAAGAATCTTGGCATGCATATCAGAAACGAATGGGATTTTGAGATCATTGATTTATTTTGTTCGAGTCTAGAGATGGTGTATGAGGAATATAGGAGACGATGGGATAAGTTATATCGAGTCGGGGTTTGTTGGTTTTGAGTGTTTGTTGTAAAAGGTATTAGATAAGAGTCGGGTTTTTTTATTGATGGTTAATGGTTGATTGATGAGTTTTTTTTGGTCTCTGTATTTTCTTTTAAAACGAGTCATCGCAATGTTTTCATAAAAAAATATGCACCATCGCAATGTCATTCAAAAACACTACTTATCGCAAAGTCTTTCAAAACACTATTATCGCAATGTTTAGACATATTTCTGTCGCAATGTGTTCATGAAAATAATGCACAATCGCAATGTATCCATACCCCCATCGCAATGTCAATACCACAATATCACCCCCTCGCAATAACCATCTCTTTAACCATCGCAATGACCATCGCAAAGGGCTTTGACTTTTTCTTGATATCACCGAAAATGGTGGATCTGGGTTTTTTTTTCAGATCTGGCCCCCTTTTTTCATCTGTTCATCTTCATCTTCAAAAAACAATCTCAAAAACTCAGATTTGAACCATAAAAAAATAACCAGAAAGTAATATGCCCATATGACTAGTTAATATGACAATGTTTAATAGTTGACCAGAATATGAGACATTTGGACATATTGGAGACATTTGGACATATTGGATTAAGTAACATATGACTTTTGGACGAAAACCAAATAATCAACACCAATAAATTCGTGACTTATAATAACTTAAAAAATAAGCCGAAAAAGCCACAAATCAGCAACACAAAACACAAAACACCCCCGGTTGGCTCTGATACCAATTGTTGTCCCTAATAATATGATGATAGATTAAAAAAATAAGATGGAAAGGATATGAATTTTAAAGAGAGAAAGAAGTGAGAGAAAGTAGAGAAAATGAGATGATTAACTTGGAAAATTAGATTAAGAATTATGAGAACGTCCACCCTCCTAACATGCTAGGAGGGTACTTATATAGTCCACCCACATGCGGGCTCTCTAATGGACTATATATCTTTTGGGTCGGGCTTGAATAAATGCTTAGTACCTTGAAAGAGGCCTTTTAAGCTAACCATAAAGCCCGTAATGTCACGACTATTTTAACTAACTATTACAACGTTCTAATAATATTACAATATAAACCTATGACCGAACATTCTTGTTTGACTCAATATTTTGAGGCTAACAGTACACATAATTTATTTTAGTGATTTTTAGTAGTCCATTTTACATGTAATAATACATATTTCATCATTTAAAACTTAATACATAAATCATAGATACATCATTCATTTATGCCGTGACCTTTAAGGTCATGTTTTTTCATGGTTTTTGAGTTACACAAGTTCACTTATGAGATCTATGATTATTAGTTAACCAAAATCCCAAAGAGTAAGATGTGTAACCCCTGCTACATTTAAACTCATAAAATGGTTCATATGATTTTTAATCAAGTTAAAACATAGAATACTAGTCATAGGTTTCTTTATAAAAAGTTTTTAACCATGACTAATGGCATTCAAATATATGCCGTGACCTTTAAGGTCATGGTTTTTACCAAATCTTGATTTTAACAAGTTTGTTACATGTGTTTATAGATGGATGATGATGCATGCAAGTAAAATGAAGAAGCATAAGGAGTAATACCTTTCTTGCTAAAAAGTTACCAAGGAAGATCTAGATGACAAAGGAGATTATAGATCCAATCTAAATGATGATGAAAACCCTAACTATAAACCAATCCGTGACCCTTAAGGTTTCGGCTAGGGCTTGTTAGAATGATTCCAAAAATGATGATGCTACTAAATGATTAGTAGTTAAGATAAGACAAAGATCTAGTGGATTTAATGTACAATCTTGGATGTTTGTGGCTTATAGCCGAATGATTTGAGAGAGAAAGGCGAAGAGAGAAGTGAGATTAGATTGCATGAGAGAATGAAGAATGTATGTGTGTGTTTTTCGGCTTAAAGGAGAAAGAGAAAGCCAAGGCAAAAGGCAGATTGCCTTGGTAAGAACACTTGTGCCAAGTGTAGGCTCTTGTGTTTCTAAAGCATCTCTTCTCCTTCCACATATGCATGTGTGCCGTGTATAGGTAGACAAAGGGGTAGTGGGCTTTGGCTTGGGCTTATGTTGGGCTAGCACACAAGGAGTATATGGTCTTGGGCTAGTCCAAGAAGGTTTAAACAAGTTTATGGTATACATACATACATACATATACGGCTACATATACAATGTGTAGCATGTTTTCCAAATTTGATTAAGTGTTGTGTATACCCAAATATTGATTATACATTTTATTACTTGTTTCTCCTAGTTTTAAGTACATGGTTTAAGTTATGTAGTTATTTACAACAAGTATGAATGTAAAAGTATAAGTACATAATGGACAAGTTTTATAGAAATGTAACACATGAGAGAGTGTTCTAGGATTATTGGGTGAAACTTTATTACATTAAATCATGGTAAAATCATAGATTATACAACTAGTAAGGCTTCGACCCTCCTAACAGGCGCTGATTATGGTCTCCTATTGACATGACCAAACCATCTCAACCTTCCTTCCCTCATCTTGTCGATAATCATACTAACTTTGAGTTCTGATCTAAAAACTCCCTTTGGTATCATGTCGCACGTGGTTTTACCACAAGTCCATCTCATCATTCTCAATTCTGCCACTTCCACCATGTTCGCAAGTGTGTTTGTGATTGCCAACACTCTGACCCATACAACATAGCTGGTCTAATCGCGGCCCGATCAAATTTACCCTTTATCTTTAAAGGTACTCTCATATCACAAAGAACTCCTGATGTCGCACTCCATTTCACCCAACCTGCTTGATGTGCTTTCTTTGTGTGTTGACACAAGTTTTAAATTTATACAAGGATTACCGAATAAGCTAAGAATACACGGGCAAGTATGACTGTAACAACCGGGAATTTTCCAGGCTTTATATTATAATAAATTGTATATTTATTAATCAGAATTTATTTTTTTAGCAATATCAAGTTATTTGATCTGAAAGCGCGAGCATATTTTACATTTTCTAAAAGACTGCGCAAAAATCTGAGAACTGACGCGATACAAATTATATCTACATTTAACTAATTAGAGATATTTGATAAAAAAATATTAAATTATTTTATGTATTTGAAAAAGGTAAGACATTGTTACTTTTTCACATCCAACAAAATACACAATATATTTTTCTCTTTTCTCTCAGTCACAGTAAAAACAAACTCATCATAATACCATTTCATTTTTCAACTATGAGTCTTTTATCCTCATAATAGTTCTTTATTCTTATTTTAAATTAAACTAAAACACAATTATTTTGTTTGTCTACCCAAACGCACGATAAAATGATAAACCACATGTGGTGTTCCTTACACCTCCTAAATAACCATTATATAACATCCTATACCTTTATACCTTCCATTTAGTCAAACATTGAGATCTCCCCCTCTATCACCTTGGGAACCCACGTCTTTGGCTGCCATCTACATGACAATATGTACTCTTGGTCTCCTTGAGAGTTCATTTGCAACTAGTCTCCTTACATCATAACCAAACTATGCAAACTAACTAGTCCATACCCCATTCACCCTATATATATACTATCACATGACCTCCTTATTTATAGACTTAACAAAATAAACACTACATATTAACTCCTTAGTAATTCGAACAACAAAACAAGACACCATAGAAAAGAAGAGTGCAAGAAAGCTTGAGTTTTAGGTTTCAAGCATCAAGAGTTTCAAAGTCTTAGTTTCCTCTTCTTAGAGTTTTCGGGTTTTCATAAACCAAATAAATACCAACTCCTCTTTCTATTTGTGGGTTCGGCGTAATAGCAGCAATAAGGTGAAACGCGGGTGTTAATATTGGGTTGAACTTTGGAAGGCTCGGCTGTGCATATTTTCGTACCTAAGGTTCTCGGGTTGTTCTTGATTTCTCGTCTCCATCCTTTTCGTAAGCACCATACTCGATCTTTTATCTCCGTTCTACTTTATATATACCATTGCATGCTGCTTATAATCACCAATGTTGCTTGTGTTTCACAAATTCATGATATCCATCACCTGACACCTTATGATATAGGGCACTACCATTGTCAAACCCATACATCGAGCGGGTTTCAAGTGGAACAGGACATGGTACATTTTTATATACCCCTAAAATAACAACATATCAGAAAACTAGAAACCGCGATAATGTTTTACGCATTTTTCGAACAAAAGTGCATACTTACTGATGTTAATCACCTCGCCGAGGAACTCGCTTTTAAGACAAGTTTTAGCTAAAAATGGAAGTACTAGATCTTAACCTACGAATTAAATAATAACATATCCAAAAACGAGGACATACGGAAATCATTACTAGTTGTAATAAGAATAAGAAATCTGTGTTTCCCATAAGACCAACCTTCTCATATAGTACACCGCTTTAGGAAACATGTATGTAAAACATGACTGGGGCGAAAAGTAAAATGCTACATGTTATTTTACCCCTTGAATAGTGACATATCCGAAAATGAGAGCAAATGGAGTTCGCTTGCTAGCTTAAACAAATGACAAAATTCTTTGATTTTATGTAAAGAGAGTGAAAAATAACAGATTTTGAGACTAAAAACGACTACATTAGACTGTGTTTAAGGGTCAGGACTGTAGTCCTAGCAATAGACAGTCCAACAAGCTAAATTTACCAAGTTGAATCACCTAAAACGGACACCGTATGAAAACGTTACGACCCTTGAAAGTTGGCGATTCTTAGGCATGTTTAACACCCATCAGCATATATTTTTGCTGTGTGCTCTCAATACCCGACTTTGGACTAATTTTTGAAGCTGTTAAATATAGAATCGACTTTTGACACAAACTAGGAAGTTTTAGTTCACCCATCTAACTTTCCGTAGCCCCTGGAAACGCCTAAAACCGAGTTAAAATGAGTGATCTATGGCCGTCTAAAATATGCCAAAAACCTGATTTAAAAGCTTATAAATACTAGCATTTTATTTAAATGTTGAAACATTCTAAGTAGTCCTGTTCGACGTTGTTTTGATGCTGTTAAGTTTCGATCTAGTAAAAACTTCAAACTAAACTTTTATAGACCTCGTCGCCTAGTTTTCAGAAAGTCTGATCTCGTGTCTTCCGGGGTTATAACGAGGGAGTTTTGATCCGTCAAAGTTGACTATTTGACCAGAAATGTAATTCTTGAAAAAGGTTTATCCTTGCATTTTAAACTAAACGCAAGCACATATTGGTGATTATATTTTATAAAGTTCATTCGCATTGCATATTTAGCCTAAGCGCCAATTACTTTACTTAGGTTGCGGTTACGACATTCTTGCATCGTTTTGCGTGCCTCGTCTTATGTGCTACTGTATTTGCTACCGCCATGCTATTACTTCGAGGTGAGTTCATACCCACCTTTTCTTGCTTTAAATCGAATTATAAATGTTTTATAATTGCTCTTTGGGGGAGGTACATGCTTGGTCGTAAACTAGTTATAAACTTATTTTGTGGTCATGAATTATTTATAAACTTGTTTGGTTGTCGATAACTATTTATAATTACTTAGTTGTCTTAAGCTAATTTTAAGCTTACTGGGTTGATCATAAACTATATAAACTGACTTAATTGTTAAGCGCTCATTTGTGAACTTTGATATTTGTATCAACACTTGCTTATTTTCTATTGTATGATTGCTTGATTTTAACGCATGAACACAAGTACACTTACTCGTTTAATTATCTGTCTAAGTCACTATTCAACCCAAGTTTCTTTTGGCCCACTTCATGAACCGTTAATTTCGGACCGGATGACCGGTCGAAAGCGCGAATGTTATGGATAGATCTATCGAGACTGACATCCCTACCTAATTGTGGTTGTGTGGTCAAATTAGGTACACCTGCATTTGAGTATGATTACGGGTGTCGCGGGTTAGAC
Organism: Glebionis coronaria; assembly: GCA_025667525.1. Taxonomy (NCBI): domain Eukaryota; kingdom Viridiplantae; phylum Streptophyta; class Magnoliopsida; order Asterales; family Asteraceae; genus Glebionis; species Glebionis coronaria. The sequence goes on along the minus strand of CM046879.1, from coordinate 171,406,420 downwards.
ACCCGTTTGGGCTACTTTATATTACTGAACTGTCAATTACGTTAACGCTTCGGTGTCATGAGCTTAGACAATAATAAATGCTTTATTTTTATTTAGTGACTTTGTATTTGTTATATTGTCACTAAGTGGTTGGAAAATATTGTGGTTCATAAACAATTCTATTCTATTAGAAAAGTCTATTACTTATCAGTGAGCTCTGTTTTTATCAGAAAACGCAATTTATCATCTGTGAACATTGTGTTATTAGAAAACTCTATTTATTTCCAGTGAACTCTGTTTTATCAGGAAACTCTATGTGTTTTCAGTAAACTCTGTTTTATCAGAAAACTCTATTTATTTCTAGTGAACTATGTTTTTATTAGTAAACTATATTCATTATCAGTGAACTCTGTTTTATCAGAAAACTCTTATATATTTCCAGTGAACTATGTTTTTATCAGTAAAGTATATTCATTATCAGTGAACTCCGTTTTATCATAAAACTCTTATATATTTCCAATGCACTATTTTTTTATCAGTAAACTATAATTATTATCTGTGAACTATGTTTTATCATAAAAGTCTATTTATTTCTAGTGAAATCTGTTTTTTTTTATCAGTAAATTATATTTATTATCAGTAAACTTTGTATTTATCAATAAACCCTGTCTTTATTAATGAACTTTGAAAGTACCAAAGAAATTCTATTTAACAAGAAACTGTGATTTTTTAACTCTTATATTTTACTGCAAGGTGCAGTGGTCGGTAAAACTCTAACTTTTCATAAACGTTTTAAAACGAACTTATGAACTCACCAACTTTATGTTGACATTTTTAATCATGTATTTCAGGTACTTGACTGTATGGACTATTTGGAGTCTGCTATGTGGTTTTGGCATGTAGAGGTCGTTCTCAGATCAAGCTCTCGATTACTCATGAAGTCATAGCCTCCCAAAGCCAGTCTTCCGCTGCGGTGAATTTGGGGGTGTGACAGATTGGTATCAGAGCCTTGGTTATAGAGAACTAGGTTGCATTAGTAATTCTAGACTATAACCGGCTCTCAGTTTTATTTAGTAGTAACACTCATCACATCATACTTATTCCGCTGCTATATGAATATTTGCAATGCACGTTTGCAATTGCTTTGTTGCGTGCCATGTTATTACTTGTTTACATGAGTTTCATTGCTTGATTAGTGACTCAGACATATAATATACTTTTATATATGAATGCTAGAATATTCATTGGGCATTGTGAGTTACGCAATGGTCCCACATATCTTTTTATAATCAAACCTAGAGACATTATGTGAATGTTGGTTGATGATTCGTCGTGAGTAATCCCCAGGTTCGAGCTAATTCATTCAAAAAGGTTGAGAGGTGTAACAATACTTAATTATGCCTTAGTGGGCCTCATGTTTGATTGAGTGCGAGATTGAATTAAGTTTGGGACGTTACACAGCCTATGATTTTTGACGAATTACCTCATGGGTGGGTAAGACTCGTAGTCTTACGTGTTAATGTGGAATGTACTATATTTTCATAGTCGAGCTGAGTCATCAAAAGGTTGAGATGTGTAATAATTCATAACAAAACCTGGGGCCATTCTTTGTGAGTGAGTTTCGAGGTTGGGTTATGATAAGTTATTACTCAGCTTGGTGTTTGATGTAGATGAGTCTTCCTCGAGGATGGGAAGGGGGAAGGTTTTGTCTGATTGGATAATTGCTTATTTGGAACCGAGTACTATACAATTATCCTACTTATAACCGTAAGTTTCTTTGCTTGATATACGTATATAATCACTTTATCGCCTATCGACAATTATGTTCTTCGATCCTGTACTTTCGAAACGTCTACTTATGGAAGACGACTTATTATCAGTTGATGCTCTTTGCTTTTGGTAATTTTGAATATTATCGTTTAGAGATTTTAACGATTATGAATTGGGTATTTTTTCGGTGACACTTAAGTAGGATGATTTATGAAGTCTTTATTGAAATGGATTGGGACGCCTTTGCATTTGAATAAAGAAATCATAAATCACCGAACCATAAGTTTATAATGACATATTTGCATAGATTAGGACGCTTTTGTATGCAAATATGAGATTATAAATGAGTGGGCTTAAGGATATCCGACGTGACCCTGTATTAATGATATCGGTTTAGTACTCCAGTTGTAGGAGTGTATTTCTTTATACTCGTGATTCGTCTATACGAATTTATCGTATTTCGTCTTGTTATCGTATTATTACGACGTTTGACGAGAGATTCTTTAAGCTTCGTTTGATTCACTAATTGTTACGTGAATCTTTTTTTTAAATATATAAACTGATCGACGTGAACCTATCGGGCTGGTGGTGGTGAAACCTTGTAGACTTTTAAGAATTGTGGATTTTTTCTCTAGACTCTTCGTCTTGAATTGTTTCCTTTTATCGTTCTGTGAACGATGACCGAGTTGTTAAATTGACATGTAGAACCGCTCAGATATAATCCACTTCTATCTATTTTATACCTAACTAACTACTGGTGGATAATACGATTTTAAAAGTTCGGACAGAATTATCTATTAGCAGATTTAAGTATATTCGATAGAACACTGGGGTAGAACCTCTAAATCCTTTTATTTACACTTTTAATTGGGTAACAACGACTTAGTTCGAGGAAGAACTCAAAATAACACGGACTGAATGTAACAACCGGCAATTTTCCAGGCTTTAAATTATAATAAATTGTATATTTATTAATCAGAATTTATTTTTTTAGCAATATCAAGTTATTTGATCTGAAAGCGCGAGCATATTTTACATTTTCTAAAAGACTACGCAAAAATATGAGAACTGACGCGATACAAATTATATCTACATTTAACTAATTAGAGATATTTGATAAAAAAAAAGTTATTAAATTATTTAATGTATTTGAAAAAGGTAAGACATTGTTACTTTTTCACATCCAACAAAACACACAATATATTTTTCTCTTTTCTCTCAGTCACAGTAAAAACAAACTCATCATAATACTATTTCATTTTTCAACTATTAGTCTTTTATCCTCATAATAGTTCTTTATTCTTATTTTAAATTAAACTAAAGCACAATTCTTTTGTTTCTCTACCCAAACTCACGGTAAAATGATAAACCACATGTGGTGTTCCTTACACCTCCTAAATAACCATTATATAACATCCTAGACCTTTATACCTTCCATTTAGTCAAACATTGAGATCTCCCCCTCTATCACCTTGGGAACCCACGTCTTTGGTTGCCATCTACATGACAATTCTCCTTGAGAGTTCATTTGCTAACTAGTCTCTTTACATCATAACCAAACTATGCAAACTAACTAGTCCATACCCCATTCACCCTATATATATACTATCACATGACCTCCTTATTTCTACACTTAACAAAATAAACACTACATATTAACTCCGTACTAATTCGAACAACAAAACAAGACACCATAGAAAAGAAGAGTGCAAGAAAGCTTGAGTTTTAGGTTTCAAGCGTCAAGAGTTTCGAAGTCTTAGTTTCCTCTTCTTAGAGTTTTCGGGTTTGCATAAACCAAATAAATACCAACTTGATGAGACTGTATTTATACTTAGTCTCATCGTCCAAATCGGGCTTAAAATGCTAAAAATATCATCAAAATACCCAAATATATGTTTGTGTTTGTTCATTGTGTATTTTAGGTACGGATATCGTGAATTCACCAAAAGATCAAAGGAATCAAGCAAAAACGAACACGGGAAACGAAGCCGCACAAAGAACCGGACCCAAATTATGATTTTCCTATCAAGTCCTTGAAGTTTTGAAGATTGACAAGATTGGTCCCTCATCTTTTGAAGACTTGTCATTTTAAACCCTTGTAAAACTCAAATATTACATTTAGGTCCCTAAAATGACAAGAGATTACATGCTTAACCCTTGAAGAATGCAAATTGTGCATTAAAAGCCCTTGATGAAAGTATTGAGTATACTTGTGCCAAAATTGACAACTTGGGCAAACTTCTTTACAAAGGAATTAAGTTTTTTGGCTGATTATTACAAAGTGAAGAAGACAAGAGAGTCTAGGGGCCAAAACCGTCCAGACAACAAAACCTTCCCCACCACTAACCTCACGCCACGTCACCCTCTAATTACCATCCACCAATCAACGCCCTCCATCCCTACACGTCACACCCCACTTAAACTGATTAATCAGTTAAATAACACCTTCCCTCCTAAACATGATTTTTAAATTAACCCATCCCCAAAATGAATTAAACCCCCTTCTTAACCACCCCTAATCCTAAGAACCCTAACCTAATTACCTATCTAAACCAAAGGGTTTTTGCCCCATATTTTCCGGATCACCAATTAACCCTACCACAAACCAAACCCACAACCCAGAAACATATCCCCGTGACCCCTGGACCCCACAAGGACGACCCTGTCACCCCCAAAATGGCAAAATTGGTATCTCAACAGAGCATCAACGTCCCACATCACTTTCTTGCTCCCAAAGACCAATTTAACGTTCAAGATTGAAGATTCCACCTCAGAGATCACATGGCAATGTTTTGACCAAGAAAAATCAGCAAAATTCAAAATCTCATGAGGGCAATTTAGGAACTTCATTGTTAGGGTTTTATGTAGCCTAGAATGTTCTATCATCGGTATAAAAGGGAAGCTGGCTTGTAGCTTAACCTTTGTTCTAGTTTTTTGTAAGCTTTTAAAAAATTATTAATGGCAATGAAAACTTTTTAATCTTGCAATAACTTTGTTCCTTATTACTGTTTTCCTAGTTTAACATTTACCTTTATATGTAAAGCTAGTATAAGTTTTCAAGTTTGATATTTGGTTCAAGAAAATTTTCAAGTGACGTTTTTTTTTTTATTTTCTTCAAGATTTCTCACCAAGATAAGGTGGAAGTGAAAGTGGAAGCTAGACTCTTGGTTTGTTGTCTTTGAAGGTGGTTTTGATTTTCAAGTGTGATTGGAAAAGGTTTTTCAAAAAAGTTTGTTTTTCAAGATTTTGTTTCAAAAATCTATTTATTTACCATTTATTTTGCACTTACTGTTTAGATAAGCTTATGCCAAAAAGCCTGACAAGCTTCTTGGCATTAAGCTCATCCAAGCTTTGTCTCTCTCTTGGTCTTGTGGTGTTTGTGCAGGAAGCAAGGAAAGAAGACCCTCATTTCCATTTTTTTCTCATTTTCAAGATATATTGTACCCCTAGTTATGTTGTTGAACTCCAACAGGGGTCTTCTACAAAGGCTTCAACCATTCTCATGAGCTTAACAGCATCAAAAAGACGGCATCAGCCTCAAGGTAACCCGGCTTGAACCCTTTTTTATGATTTTTATGCTCTTTTGAGTGGATTTGCAAGTTTTTGTGCTTAAGTTGTTGTATGCTGGTTAATTGGTTAATACAAGTTTGTTTAGGTATTTTATGCATGTTAGAAATAGTAGAGATCAGTTTGGTTAAGTTTTAAATTCATTTGATTTACAAAAATTTGATTTCAGTAGATAAGGGTGTGTTTGGGTCTGTGTATTAAGCTAAGGTTAATGATAAATCATGGCTTGAAAGCAGCTTTAACATACATGTTGTAGTGGTAGAAGGTTGTTTCAGTAGAAGTGTTTGAGTTTGGTAGAGTAGAATAGAAGATTGCATGATTTATTCTTGATAAAATTTGGTTTAAACTGTCAAAATCAGTAAGTTCATTTTTGAGTTTGTTCTAGTGTAAATTCGCCTTAAAATCCTGTTGATTGTTAGATAATAGGTCAAAGTAGGTTTGGTAACCAGTTGGTAGCTACTTGGTAGGATATTGAGTAAGTTTGTAAGCTTTGAAATCCATCTTTGTGTCAATTGCACCAGTACTGTTCACTAGACCCCAAAAAGCCATATCAGTGACTGATTTTGGCGATTTTGTGTGAAATCTTTGTGTACAAGTTGTGTTTTTTCTAGTTTAAATATACTCCCTACACTCCACTGAGTGTAGGGGATGCCTTATTGTCCAAGAAAAAGCAGCTTAATAAGCTTTCCTAAGCTTATTACCCACCAGACACGTTTTTTATAACTGTCAGTGGGAGCTCAATTCCCACTGTTAGTGTTAAAAGTTCCCACTGCTACACAAGCAGACAAATCCAACACATGTCACTTTCATCCTTTTTACTTTTTTTGTCTTTAGTGGTAAAATTTAGGAATTAAAACTTGATTTTAGTTTTGTAATTTTTCTTATTTATTTTCTGATTTTTCTATTCAGTTTATTTTTATTTTACTGTTCATCTCCTATTTTTTAGATTTAATTGTAATTTAAATTACTTTTTAATATTTTGTTTTTGTCTTTTAGTGACAAAAATTAATATTTTTCAGTTTCAAAAATTTTCTTAGACTTAGAAAAATATTTTAAGACTTTTAGTTTAAAAAGATTTTACTGTTCACATTTTTATGTATTTTCTAGATTTTAATTTAGTTTAATTAGGGTTTTATTATAAACTGTTTTGTCTTTTAGTGAAAATTTTTACTTTTTTCAAACTTTTTCATTTTTCTACTGTTCATTAGTATAATTTAGGATTTTTAAAATTGTCAAATTATTTTTAGCATTATTTTATTATTTTTATGATTATTTTAGTTTAAAAATAGTTTTTAGTGTTTTAAAAATAGAAAAATAGTTTTTAAAATTTAGGAAAATTATTTTTTAGTCTTTAAATATTATAAGTAAGTTATTTGTTCAATAAAATAATATTTTGGGCTTTTTCTTAATTATATTTAATTTTAAGGCTTTAATTAGCATTTAACATTGAATATTTAATTAATAAAAGGTTTTAAAATATATTTGTTGAATTTTTATTCTTATTTATATTATTTTAGACTTATTTTTAATTTTTAATTAATTTTTAGGTTTAATTTTTAATTTTGTCACGTTTTACGTATTTACGTTCGCGTTTTACGTCAAATCGTCGTAGTTTAATCGTAATCGTAGCTCGTCTTTAACTTTTCTCTCCTAACCCAAAAACGTCACTAATCCAAACCTTGATTTTATATATTGGCACACTTAATTCACACACCTCCTTCGAGAACGAACCCGCATTTATTCGGCTTTACGGTTTTTAATTAAATCGTAACGCTTAATACTTGCCACTTAAATAATAACATATCCAAAAACGAGGACATACGGAAACATGTATGTAAAACATGACTGGGGCGAAAAATAAAATGCTACATGTTATTTTACCCCTTGAATAGTGACATATCCAAAAATGAGAGCAAACGGAGTTCGCTTGCTAGCTTAAACAAATGACAAAATTCTTTGATTTTATGTAAAGAGAGTGGAAAATAACAGACTTTGAGACTAAAAACGACATTACACTGTGTTTAAGGGTCAAGACTGTAGTTCTAGCAATAGACAATCCGACAAGCTAAATTTACCAAGTTGAATCACCTAAAACGGACACCATATGAGAAAGTTACGACCCTTGGAAGTTGGCGATTCTTAGGCATGTTTAACACCCATCAGCATATATTTTTGTTGTGTGCTCTCAATACCCGACTTTGGACCAATTTTTGAAGCTGTTAAATATAGAATCGACTTTTGACACAAACTAGGAAGTTCTAGTTCACCCATCTAAATTTCCGTGGCCCCTGGAAACGCCTAAAACCGAGTTAAAATGAGTGATCTATGGTCGTCTAAAATATGCCAAAAACCTGATTTAAAAGCTGATAAATACTAGCATTTTACTTAAGTGTTGAAACGTTCTAAGTAGTCCTGTTCGACGTTGTTTTGATGCTGTTAAGTTTCGATCTAGTAAAAACTTCAAACTAACTTTTTATAGACCTCGATGCCTAGTTTTCAGAAAGTCTGATCTCGTGTCTTCCGGGGTTATAGTGAGGGAGTTTTGATCCGTCAAAGTTGACTATTTGACCAGAAATGTAATTCTTGAAAAAGGTTTATCCTTGCATTTTAAACTAAACGCAAGCACATATTGGTGATTATATTTTACAAAGTTCATTCGCATTGCATATTTAGCCTAAGCGCCAATTACTTTACTTAGGTTGCGGTTACGACATTCTTGCATCGTTTTGCGTGCCTCGTCTTACGTGCTACTGTATTTGCTACCGCCATGCTATTACTTCGAGGTGAGTTCATATCTCACCTTTTCTTGCTTTAAATCGAATTATAAATGTTTTATAATTTCTCTTTGGGGGAGGTACATGCTTGGTCGTAAACTAGTTATAAACTTATTTTGTGGTCATGAATTATTTATAAACTTGTTTGGTTTTCGATAACTGTTTATAAATTACTTGGTTGTCTTAAGCTAATTTTAAGCTTACTGGGTTGATCATAAACTATATAAACTGACTTAATTGTTAAGCAGTCATCTGTGAACTTTGATATTTGTATCAACACTTGCTTATTTTTCTATTGTATGATTGCTTGATTTTAACACATGAACACAAGTACACTTACTCGTTTAATTATCTGTCTAAGTCACTATTCAACCCAAGTTGCTTTTGGCCCACTTCATGAACCGTTAATTTCGGACCGGATGACCGGTCGAAAGCGCGAATGTTATGGATAGATCTATCGGGACTGACATCCCTACCTAATTGTGGATGTGTGGTCAAATTAGGTACACCTGCATTTGAGTCTAATTACGGGTGTCGCGGGTTAGACACCCGTTTGGGCTACTTTATATTATTGAACTGTCAATTATGTTAACGCTTCGGTGTCATGAGCTTAGACAATAATAAATGCTTTATTTTTATTTAGTGACTTTGTATTTGTTATATTGTCACTAAGTGGTTGGAAAATCTTGTGGTTCATAAACAATTCTATTCTATTAGAAAAGTCTATTATTTATCAGTGAGCTCTGTTTTTATTAGAAAACGCTATTTTTTATCTGTGAACTTTGTGTTATTAGAAAACTCTATTTATTTCCAGTGAACTCTGTTTTATCAGAAAACTCTGTGTTTTCAGTAAACTCTGTTTTATCATAAAACTCTATTTATTTCTAGTGAACTATGTTTTTATCAGTAAACTATATTCATTATCAGTGAACTCTGTTTTATCAGAAAACTCTTATATATTTCCAGTGAACTATGTTTTTATCAGTAAAGTATATTCATTATCAGTGAACTCCGTTTTATCATAAAACTCTTATATATTTCCAGTGCACTATGTTTTTATCAGTAAACTATAATTATTATCTGTAAACTATGTTTTATCAGAAAAGTCTATTTATTTCTAGTGAAATCTGTTTTTTTTTATCAGTAAATTATATTTATTATCAGTAAACTCTGTTTTTATCAATAAACCCTGTCTTTATTAATGAACTTTGAAAGTACCAAAGAAATTCTATTTAACAAGAAACTGTGATTTTTTAACTCTTATATTTTACTGTAAGGTGCAGTGGTCGGTAAAACTCTAACTTTTCATAAAGATTTTAGAACGAACTTATGAACTCACCAACTTTATGTTGACATTTTTAATCATGTATTTCAGGTACTTGACTGTATGGACTATTTGGAGTCTGCCATGTGGTTTTGGCATGTAGAGGTCGTTCTCGGATCAAGCTCTCGAGTACTCATGAAGTCACAGCCTCCCAAAGCCAGTCTTCCGCTGCGGTGAATTTGGGGGTGTGACAATGACCCTTTCGTTTGTAGCTATCTTGTTGTGGTAAGCCGAGGTCGTTCACTGGAATTTGGGTGTTTCCGGTTGTAAAGAATCTATGTATCAATGTAACGCTAGTGGTAAAGATGGTTGTCACTCCAAAAATAACCATGTAAGTAACAATTAAGCAAATAATAACAAGTAACACTAATATGATGATTAAGCTAATTCAATAAGATTAAAGATAACACTTGCTTGGATTAGTCTAACATTTGGATTGTTCATAGGAGAATGGTCTTGACAAATTGATTACAAGTAAAAGAAGATGATAGTCACAAATTCCAATCTTTGATTTTAAAGTACACAACCCTTGCGAAAGATTATACATCCATAAAATCAACCATTAAGACAAATCAACCAATTCAAGACTATGTTAAGTTTAACGAGTTTGATTCACGGTCGTTTCATAAATTCATTAACGATCACACTTAAGTTTCTTTGCATAATCATACCACTAAAGAAATGGTCAATACAATAGATAATCATCAATAGACAAAACGATTATAACTAGTTGATGAATGGTAACCCTTTTGATCTATGAAATCATTAACAACTAATCAAGTATGATAATCAAATGGAATGGAACTTAAGTACAATTGGATTCAAACATAACATGAAATTTATCAAAACCTAGATTAAACATAAACAATCCCCATGTCACAACTTCATTCAAACAAGTGTAAATTAAACTACTCCATGATCATTTCAACAAAAGTTCCAACATGAATAACATCATTCAACATTCTTGAAATATAAAAAGAGTTTATCAAAGTACTATTACAATAGGCAAATCGAAGGAATCAGAGCAATCCTTAGGCCTCCAATTGACTACAAGTTTCAACCAATGGTTGGAGTTTGTGGTTTTTCGGGTTGTGTATTTTATGAAATTCGTATTCGAGATTTGAGGTGGGCTTTGGAGAGGTTTGGTGAACATTGGGGTGATTTATGCTTCAAGAAACACTACCAATGATAAGGTTAATGATCCCTTAGAGTTTGACAAGGTTATTTTGATGATTGGAGCTTCAAAACTGTCACTTTTTGGCACACCAATATTAAATCTGGGAATGGAGGTCTTAACCAAGGTTAGGAGAGTTTCGTTGGTGAATAATGATGGTGGTAATGAGTTGTATGTGTTACATGATCCCAAGGGTCTTATTTATGGTAGAATTAAAGCCTCTCCATCAATGCATGAACTTGGAGCCAAAGTAATATACTTGGAGCCAAAGACATTTTCTGGTTGCCAAAGTAGTTCTAGAAGTCCACATAGAAGCTTCATGAAGGCTTGGAGAAGTTGTATGCATGCAAAGGAAACACAACATGTACCAAAACATGATTTTGAAAGACAGCAGGAAAGGAGCCGGCGGCTACTTTTCCACTGTGGGCGGCTACTTTGCTGCTGATGACACTCTGCCGCCGGCTTTTTTGGCCTGCTGGCGGATACTCGTCCACTTTGGTCAAAAACTATAAAAACCAAAGTTGTAGCCCTTTCTCCTACGCTCGCGTGAGCGCAAGAAACAAGTCAATCGGAGTTCGTATGCTCAAGTTATGGCCAAAACGATGAAGGTGTGTCGGTAACACAAAGCTTCCAGCATCTTCGTTATAACTTCTTTTCTTGATTTCTTTCTCGATTTCCGTCTTGAACATCATCTTTTGAGTATCGTGGGCAACGTATTCATGACTCTAAGCTTCTCCAGTAGTCTCCATAAGACTTGTACTAGTCGGGATTCCTTCGTATACGCATAAAATCATCGTTTATTCTTTCTTTCTTTATCTTTTCTTCACTTCCCATGATCTTGGCTAACTAACAACACAAAACACAACTTCACATAGGCGTCAGCGCGGTTCTGGAACTGCACGGACCGGAACCAGAACCGCAAGAACCGAGAACCAAAAAATGTATAATTTAGGAACCGAATACCATGTTTCGCTTCCGCTCGGTTCTCGGGTCCGGTTCGGGTGTTTCGGGTTTTACCCGATTGGAACCGCAAAATTTTAAAAACACTCAAACATTAAATATTTTTTTATGTGTTTGCGCATATTTACTTCTAAACCAAAAAAAAAATAGCAACTATACTATAACAAGATAAAAAAAATAATAGTTTTAATATAAAACAATTTCAAAAGCACGTTAGTTTAACAAAAAACCATGCAAAATATACGGATAAGCTCAAGAAAACATGTTGGATTTGGGCGTTATCAAATTCCCTCACACTTAAGTTTTGCTCATCCTCGAGCAAGGAAAAGAAAAACTTTGCTTGCCCTCAAGCAAATAAAAAAAAGCTATAAACTAAATACCTAGATGCTAAAAGAAAAGAATACTTTTTAAAATATATGAAAAATTGAAAAATCTATGAAAATTTGAAAATATTTTTGGTTTTTATAAGAAATCGCTAAAGGTGCAAACCCCTCACACTAAAGAGTTTGCTTGTCCTTAAGCAAGTAAAAGAAAAGATTTCCCACATGGTGCATGCAAATGGTTAAGATTCAAATCTACAAAATACAAACAAAAATAAGCCGAATAGCGTCAGCACCAAGTGTACACATCTAAAGAGGACTTTTATTCGGGTTTTAAGGCTCGGGTAAATGGGGGTATGGATAAGACATGGGAATTTTAGGAGAGGTGTATCACGAATATACAAGTTAAAAGATTATGTTGATCCCTTTGAATAGATCTATACCCTGTTAAGGATTTGCACAATAGCTTGTAATCAAACTAGATCAATTGAGAGACTCTTACTCAACCTAATAAGTTATGTGGAATCTAACTTATAAAGCAAAGAAGAACAACATAATTACTCTAACTATTCGATCTTCTATTAATCGACTTTGTCAAAAGTACATGTAACTCATCGTACCTATGTTCCTTTTATAGTGTAAGGAACCCTAGAATACTCTATTATGATAAGTATATCACACACGATATATTATCAATGTTCTAACCTATTAAGTATATCACATAAGATATACTCTAACTATAACTATGACATATCTTTACCAAAGATATATTCGTCTTTATCTACTTAGCAGTACTTACATTAACACTAACGGTACTTGACATATACCGTGTTAAAACTAACGGTACTTGCTAACACTAACAGTACTTGTAATTGTACTAACGGTCGTTGGTACTTTACAATAATTCCCAACAGTCTAAGTCCCATGTTGCTAGTTACCGAACAAATCACAAGCCCAAAAATGATTTTAGCTACGAGCTTTATTCAACACATATATATCACGTCTTATCACATTGGCTAATTGATATCCAAACATACTTCCTCTTCCTTCATCATCATAATATATCTCATTGGCTATTTTTGTCATCACTTTTTTTTCTTTTTTTTCATACATCACATGCTCCCCTCACACTTCGCTTAAGCATACACCACAAAAAATACAAACACAAAGGAGCTCATCTTCGTCTTTGTTGGAATGGCACACACACATAGCGAAGTGTGGCAACTATAAATCATCAAAAACGATCCATCATACCAAGCAACTAGTAACCCACCATTTGGACTTTGACAAGGGTTAGGCTAAGGTTTAAGGTTAAAATTTTTTAGTGGATTTAAAAAAACAAAAAGAATGGCTCAACGGGTGTTCTAAGGGTATCTAGCACCAAAAGAGAGTGCTAACAAAAGGGTTAATATATGTGCTTAGCTAATAGATGTAACTAGCTAAAAGATGTAAACGGAAAAGGCTATTTGGGTTTTATTCTTAAGGTTGCCTCTTTATAAGTTATAACGCATATACACTTATATCACACAAGTGTGATTTCACTACATTTTTCACCATGGGGATGATTATTGAAATATATTTATGTTAGCCTCAAAATGTTGAGTCAAACAAGAATGTTCGGTCATATGTTTTTTATTGTAACATTTATTAGAACGTTGTAATAGATAGTTAAATAGTCGTGACATTACGGTCTTGATGGCTAGCTTAAAAAGACCTCTTTCAAGGTACTAAGTATTTATTCAAGTCCGGCCCAAAACAAATATAGTCCAATAGAAAGCCCGCATGTGGGTGGCCTATATAAGCACCCTCCTAGCATGTTAGGAGGGTTGGTGACTTCATTTTTCTTTCAAATCTAATTTCACATAGTTAATCATCTCTCTCTCTCTCCACTTTCTCTCTCTAGAATTCATATACTTTCATCTTTATTTCTTAATCTATCATCATATATTATGGGACAACAATTTACATACAAGCGTGTGAAAACAATTAGATCCTAAGGGCAAACAAGTGTACAAACTTCTTTATTCTGTTTTTTTCTTTTTCTTTTTTATATTAGCCCAAAATCTTTTTGATAAAAATTGGTTTCGTTTTCCCATTTATTTCCCCTCACACTTAAGTATTGTATTAGAGTCAATGTGAAACATAAACTTCAAAGTATGAAAAGTGAGGAAAGTAAATAAATAGTTCAAGAGAAACGAAACTTCCACGGGCTATCTCCATGTGATACAATGCTACACGATTGCGAGCGTAAGCTTGTGACATCAATCGATATCTTGATACTTCCATCTTCTCCATGCATCCTCCTCCGTTACCTATTGCTGCATTTATTCAAACAAAACAAAACAAACAAACACACAAGCACATAATAATGTATAAATACTACTAGCAAAGTACACACCTTCACACTTAAGATTTTCCAAGTTTGAAAAATATTTTTGGGGTGTACATATTTATTCTAAACACACAAAATTAAACACACAAACAATTAAAGCACGGGTTCCCTCCCGATAAGCACTTAATTTATTATCGAGTCGTTAGCTAGACTCTTCCCCTCGGTGTTAGGATTCTTTGACGATACGACACAAGTGGGGAACTCCGTTTGGGTGCCATTGATTTTGATTGTTGTACTCATTGGAAGGAAGCAATTCGTCTTTCATATTCTAAACTTTGAAAGGCTTCTTTGGCACATCATCGTCGTCCTTCTTAATCATCCTTCTACTTCCAACGCCATTCATCGATTTCAACTCCATGTCATGGCTTGATAATACATCATGTTCAAACGTCTTCTCCTTCTTATATGGGATATGCACGGTGCAATCCTTGGGAAAAGGTGAGTTAGAAATAATGGTGTTTGGTATTGGAATGGTTGGAATAGGTTTAACACTTTCTTCCTCGATAAAAGCAACATCACCCTTATCACTCTCGTTTCGATTAGTGGGTAGATTGTATCTCGATTTGGTGTTGGTGATTTGAGGAAGGGACTTGGTACGTTGGATATGATTTTTTAGACGATCGAATTGTATGTCCAAGTTATCGATCATGGTTGTGTGGTTCCGGAACCTTAAATTGATTTGAAATTCCAAGTCAACCAAATCGTTCTTAACACGTTTGTTTTCTCCCTTTTGCCAAGCCATAAATTCTCTAATCATCTCCTCCGTTGAGATTTCAGGTTTGTGGTGATATCGTGATGAGTATGGCGTCACATCTCGCGATCGAGATTGAGGATGGTAACGGTTTTGGTTATGGTTAGGATAGGAATATGAATTCCTCGAATTTTGGTCGTGATATCCTTCGACATAATTTGCTTCATGAGGTTCACACATCGGTGTGTCATCTTTCATGGTGGTTTGTGAATCGTGATCATCTTTAATATCTTCTCGCATCTCTTTGAGTTCTTTCCTTATGATTAGGAATTGGGAATTGATAAGTCTAGCGAGAGCTTCGAATTTCTCCATCGACGTAGTGTGATCGGAGATGAGGTTATTTCCACCGGCAGAAACAACGGTTTTCGGTTTGGGATGAATATGAGAATCCTTCAAAAAATTGAACTTGAGAAGGATCTTGTCCTCTAGGATTTATAAATCTTCGTTTGGAGTGTTGTAGAGGAAGATTCCTCCGATGTCGAGTTTTACTTGAGTTGGATTGTCTAAACCACGTTAAAATGTTTCAATAATCGTTCTCTTGGTTAGATCGTGTCCATAACAAGCGCGAAGCATTTCTTTCATTTAGAGCCAAGCTTCAACGAGAGTCTCGTCATCGAGTTGGTGAAAATTAAGAATGTCGTTTAGGAGACATTTGAACTTTGTGGGTGAAAAGAATCGGCTTATAAAAGCTTCTCTTAATTCGTTCCACGAAGTAATTGTTACTTCATCTAATTCATTCAACCAAGTCTTAGCTTCTCCGGTTAATGAGAATGGGAAAGACTTCAAGTTAACCGCTTCCTCTTGATTTTCACCATATTGAAATAGGCTACTAATCTCAAGAAAATCGATGACATGTCGGTGAGGATCGGATAGAATTTGTCCATCAAATTGATTCTCCCGAATCATTTGATTGTGGTTACTATTGACAGAGAAATTTTTCAAAAAAGGAATTTGAACAATAGAGGAACTAGGCGTTGGAGCAACGGTCCTAGTGTTTGACCGCATCGGTTGATCATCGGGAGCAATGATGAGAACGGATGAGAAATCGGATTCGGTTTCATAGGATGAGATTCCTTCGGTATCGGGTGGATTTTCGAATATCGTCTCGACTTCGGTGTCGAATATGTCATCCTTGGAAGCGACGACGAAAAATTCTTTGATGAACGGTTCGGGTGATTAGATTTCAAGGGGTACGATTGGTGTTCTATCGGATGTTGTCCTATTTTTTATCTTACGTTCAAGCTTTTGGAACGGAAGAACGAGTTGTTTTCCCCAAGAACGCGGGTTTATACAAACCCGAAGTGATTTGCAAAACGTCATAGAATAATAAACTAAATAAAACAAATTAGACCGAAAATATTTTTGTATATGTATTTTTTTACTACTACTATTATTATTTTTTTTTACTGAATAAAACAAACAAAGAAACAATAGAAAATAAAATGAAAATGTAGACGAATTATTGTACCAAATCAATCAAACTGGACGGTTCGAATGACTTCGGGTTCTACCCACGGGGTTTTGGATCAAACCGGAGCGAATAGAATTACGAACGAGTCACAAAATATTAGAACAGGGTGGTTGGGTGGGTTATGAGTAAAAGAGGTAATTGGTTCTAACTCAAAACATGGACGTTAAACGAGTGTAAAACACAACTAGGAATGGTTTCAGGTAAGGCTCGGTTTAAATTAAAGAAAATAAAAACAAAAAGTTTTTCTTAACAGATCAGAAGTTGCCGCCGGCAACTTGGGTCTGTCGGGCGGCTTCTCGGGGTCTGTGGAGAGGTTGCCAACGGCAATATGGGACTGTCGGGCGGCTTCTCTGCTACTGATGAGCAGTTTCCGGCGGCTGCTTGGCGACTGTTTGGAAATATATATATATTTTTTAGGACTTACAATTAACAATACTTAAAAGAAATTTTGTTGGGTTGATGAAATAAGGACTAAAAAGCTTAATCTAAACACACTAAAAACACAATAAGCACAAAACAAAATAAGCACAATGGAGATGAACGATACACAACATGAAACAAAGATTCAAAACCCCGTGGATTATTCTGTGTCGCGGTGGGCTCAAACCCCGTTGATTAGTCGGCCAATTAGTCGGAAATCACGGTTACCAAAAAAAAAACAAAGATTCAAAACATGAAAAGCACAAAACACAAATCCCTGGCAGCAGCGCCAAAAACTTGATGTGCTTTCTTTGTGTGTTGACACAAGTTTTAGATTTATACAAGGATCACCGAATAAGCTAAGAACACACTGGCAAGTATGACCATTTCGTTTTTAGCTAGCTTGTTGTGGTAAGCCGAGGTCGTTCACTGGGATTTGTGTGTTTCCAGTTGTAAAGAATCTATGTATCAATAGTGGTAAAGATGGTTGTCACTCCCAAAATTACCATGTAAGTAACAATTAAGCAAATAATAACAAGTAACACTAATATGATGATTAAGCTAATTCAATAAGATTAAAAACAACACTTGCTTGGATTAGTTCATAACATTCGGATTGTTCATAAGAGAGTGGTTTTGACAAACTGATTACAAGTAAAAGAAGATGATGGTCACAAATTCTAATCTTTGATTTCAAAGTACACAACCCTCGCGAAAGATTATACATCCATAAAATCAACCATTAAGACAAATCAACCAATTCAAGACTATGTTTAGTTTAACAAGTTTGATTCACGGTCGTTTCACAAATTCATTAACGATCACACTTAAGTTTCTTTGCATAATCACACCACTAAAGAAATGTTCAATACAATAGATAATCATCCATAGACAAAATGATTATAACTAGTTGATGAATGGTAACACTTTCGACCTATGAAATCATCAACAACTAATCAAGTATAATAAGCAAATGGTATGGAACTTAAGTACAATTGGATTTCAAACATAACATGAAATTGATCAAAACCATGATTAAACATAAACAATCCTCATGCCACAACTTCATCCAAACAAGTGTAAATTAAACTACTCCATGATCATTTCAACAAAAGTTCCAACATGAATAACATCATTCAGCATTCTTGAAATATAAAAAGAATTTACAAAAGTACTATTACAATAGGTAAATGGAAGGAATTAGAGCAATCCTTAGGCCTCCAATTGACTACAAGTTTCGAACCAATGGTAGGAGTTTGTGGTCTTTCGGGTTGTGTATTTTATGAAAATCGTATTCGAGATTTGAGGTGGGCTTTGGAGAGGTTTGGTGAAGATTGGTGGTGATTTAGGCTTCAAGAAACACTATCAACGATAAGGGTAATGATCCCTTAGAGTTTGGAAAGGTAATTTTGAAAACTAGAGCTTCAAAACTGTTACTTTTTTGCACACCAATATTAAATCCGGGAATGGAGGTCTTCACCAAAGTTGGGAGAGTTCTCTTGGTGAATAATGATGGTGGTAATGAGTTGTATGTGTTACATGACCCCAAGGGTCTTATTTATGGTGGAATTCAAGCCTCTCCATCAATACATGAACTTGGAGCCAAAGTAATATACTTTGAGCCAAAGACATTTTCTTGTAGCCAAAGTAGTTCTAGAAGTCCGCATAGAAGCTTCATGAAGGCTTGGAGAAGTTGTATGCATGCAAAGGAAACACAACATGTACCAAAACATGATTTTGAAAGACAGCAAGAAAGGAGCCGGCGGCTACTTTTCCACTGTGGGCAGCTACTTTGCTGTTGATGGCACGCTGCCGCCGAATTCTTTGGCCTGCTGGCGGCTACTAGTCCACTGTGGTCAAAAACTATAAAAATCAAAGTTGTAGCTCTTTCTCTTACGCTCGCTTGAGCGCAAGAACCAAGTCAATCGGAGTTCGTATGCTCAAGTTATAGCTAAAACGGTGAAGGTGTCTCGGTAACACAAAGCTTCCAACATATTCGTTATAACTTCTTTCCTTGATTTCTTTCTCGATTTCCGTCTTGAACATCATCTTTTGAGTATCGTGGGCAACGAATTCATTACTCTAAGCTTCTCTAATAGTCTCCATAAGACTTGTACTTGTCGAGATTACTTCGTATACACATAAATCATCGTTTATTCTTTCTTTCTTTATCTTTTCTTCACTTCCCATGATCTTGGCTAACTAAAAACACAAAACACAACTTCACACATATATGAGCTATAAAGCACGTTAGTTTAACCAAAAACCATGCAAAATATACGGATA
This sequence comes from Glebionis coronaria, assembly GCA_025667525.1. Lineage (NCBI taxonomy): Eukaryota > Viridiplantae > Streptophyta > Magnoliopsida > Asterales > Asteraceae > Glebionis > Glebionis coronaria. The sequence continues at coordinate 171,387,232 of CM046879.1, read as the reverse complement.
ACGCTCAAGAAAACATGTTGGATTTGGGCATTATCACTGCTATAATACGGTGGGACACGTCATCATCTATCCTTTATGATTTATGGATGATTCGACCCCAAATATCTAAAAGACTCCTTTCTGGAGGATTTAGTCACCGATGCGAACATCCACCTCCTGGTGGTAGACCTCGTACCTACCGAAATCACATCTAAAGTATTCAGTCTTCTCCCTGCTTGTCGTGAGGACATTGTCTTCTAGTGCCTCTCTTTCAAGTTTGTTGTTTAATCCTTCAGCCGATTCTGCGACCATGACAATATCGTCAGCGAATACTATGAAGCAAGAGATGTCCTCGTGATAGCTCATCCAGAATTAAGGCGAAGAGGTATTGGCTAATGGAAGATCCTTGATGAAGACCTACTTCTACTAGAAAAACACAGTGTTCCCGACCATGGTCCCCCCCCCCCCCCCCTCGTATATATCATTTATGAACCTCAAGTATCTCTTAGGAGTTCCTTTATCTATAAGGAACTCCTAGGAGCGCGAGTTGTTGTTGTTGGAAAATTTGTTCGGGTGTCATTTGGAGAAAATAGGTTTGAACAAAAGGAGGGTACAGGAATTGGGAGTCGGATGAAAATTGGGAGCTGGATGAAAATTGGGAGTCGGATGATAATTGGGAAGAAGATTAAATAGAGTTTTGTTACGATGGCGTCGAGGGGGTTGAGGAGGACGATGGATTCGGATTCGACGTGTTAAGAATCCCGGTAAAGTAGAAATATGAGAATTGGTCATTTGTAAAGTTTGACCTTTTTGTTGTTGTTGTTTGATAGAGAGATTAGAAAAAAATGTGTGTGTTAAAAGTATAAAAATGGAGGGATATATATAATAGTAAAAAGTTTTAAATTAATTTTTTTTAAAAAAAAACTAGCCGTTACAACGGCTAGTTAAGGCCCATTTGTCTCATCGAAGGCTCGTCATAACTCGACGAAGTAGAGGTGTGGTGGAGAGAATCGGCGAGGCTTCCACCTAGGCTCAGTGAGGCAAGCCTCGCCGCCACATTGTTCCCTCTCAGAGCGTAATATCATTGGTGCCAAAGAGTGTTGTCAAAAAGAAAAAGTACAGCCACGTAGGATGCTTAAGAGTGCACGGTACGATCGAGCCGTCAAACTCGCGTCGTGGGCAAAAAGTGATGTCACATCATTTTTTTCTCCCATGACACCAAAACTCCCCACGACGACACAACCCCCTGCTGGTTAACACGAGAATTCTCGTGTCATCGTCAACCCACCACTTACTTTTTTTTTCAACAATTTATTTTAAACTAAAAACACATTCATTCATAATAAACATACAAATACAAATTTTTAAAAAACAATACACGAAAAAAAAACTCAAAATAAATGTAAGAACTTTATATATAAGTATTGTACATTTTTTAACAAAAAAAATAAAAATTGTGAGCTTGGCCCAACAAAACAAACCAGCCCAACGCTACTACCCTTCTTCTCCAACCCTCCTTCTTCCTCCATATATTTTTCTTCCTCCGTTACCCACTGTCAAAACCTTAAATTTTCAAACAAAAAAAAAGCATAACGTCGTCCCATGGCGCGAGCCACGTTGTGGTTGGCTGCGCCATGGTGTCGCATCGTCGCCCACGGCGTCGGCTGGTTGTAGCCAGCCCAAAGTCGACGACGCGAGGCACGGTACGGTTAGCGTCGTCGTCGTCTCGCGCCGTGGTGGCCAACCGAGCGACCAGCCACCGTACCGTGGCCTTTAAGCAACAAAAACTTTATGTGATGTCAAATGGCAAAAAAAAAATGATGTCATAATCTTCGTGTATATCTCTCTTAAACTTTCCCTTCTTTTCTAACCGAAATTTTTCCAGCAACCGCCGCCTCTAGTCGCCAACTATACATCGATGGTTCGGAAGGCTCACCTTAAACCTTAACATCTATCACCTCAATCTTTCAAATATAAAGCAATTTTCACAAAATAAATCACCTCTTCTTCTAGATTTGATTTTTCAAAACTCAGTCTACAAATCCTCCTCTCTTCTTCTAGATTTGATTTTTCAAAACTCGTCTAAAAATCCTCCTCTATCTCTGTACCTATATTTCGTGAAACCACCACCCACTTAGGTTGCGTCGTCGTCACTTCTCACTGAATGGCTTCGACACACGCCTTGTTCAAGATTTTCTCACAGCCGATTTCATTGTCGCCCTTGGGTGTTTTGCCCTTACATCGTGATTTTTGCATTGGATCTGCCATCCAATGAAGACAAGTGTTTGGTTTTATGTTTTTCAATAGTCAAGCTCTAGTTCGATTGTTGTTTTATTCAATGAGTTAAGATTTTAATTTTAATGAAAAAAGTATCCTTTGGGCTGGTGGCCACGGCACCAGACCCTTTGGCACCAAAACTGTTACAGTGAGGCATCCGATTTTTTGAGCCTAAGTGACGTACCCACAGCTGTAAAACAAAGAAATAAAGAAATTCAAAAATCATAAATTAATCAACAAATACTAAGCCTCTCTTTATATACTCTAAACAAGAGAATGGTAAGTTTAGAGAGTTCTCAACTTCTAGTGATTTTGAAATAAGATCATTTAGAATGATATCCTGCGTACTATTTCTAAAACCCCTTGAAACCACAAGCGATGCATTACAAACCCAAGGAACACGAACCGTAAAAGCTGAACCACAAATGCCTCCAACATCATCCAATAACACTTTCTTGTAAGCCTTGCATACTTGAGAAACATACTTTCCCATTGGTAGTATACATTCATCCACAATATCCATATCTGAATGAAGGTTCACCACTACAGTTCCATGATCAGGATGGAGCCGTTCCCCTAAGGCTTTGAGAAAAACAGAATCCGGGTCCCATAGTTTGTTTGGAAAGATGTCGTCTCCGTCATAAGCATCTACAAAAACCATGTCATAAATGTCGGTTCTGTCTGCGATGAACTGCTCTGCATCTGATTCATATAGATGCAACCTCTCGTGAACACCTTTCCATAATATTTCATCAATAATAGTTGGTTTCGGATGCAAAAGGTCCCCACATTGTTTCATAACAGAGTAAGATGGAAAACCCATTGCTTGAGTTGAAGCAGAAATAACCACTGGATCAATTTCTACTATGTCTATTACGACACCTGACAGAAATTGATAGGGTCAAACCCGTTTTAGAAGTCTCATATCTAATAGATAAATGATCATAATGCAGTCTCAGAAGTTTATATAATAATTTGTATACGTCTAACCTGGAATTTTGGATGCCAAAAATAATGGTAAGCTTCCACCACCATGACCAATGCATAAAACCTTCATAGCATTCTTCGTGTATACAGAACTGAGAACATCATAGTTGCATGACAGGGAAGCCAGTCCAGCCGATACCATACTTTTAAGATCTGCAATAGATGATTACGCAAACTCAAAATATGATAGTAACTAGATTTTAAGACTTATCTACGGCTAAAACAAGAAAAAAAATGTAAAATTCTCTTTTGATATCAATCTCTGAACCTTAGCCAAAAACTTATTTGTCGTAATAAGGATCATTTTGATAAATATTTAAAGGCAGCTCTGATCAGAATTTACATGGAACAGCCAAACAGTGTGGCTCCTGCATTAAGAATATCGATCCAGGATCTGATTCCTTATAAGCAGACATAACTTTAGCTGTGCTTTGGCGGGTATCATCATTAAAGCGAAGTGCACGCCACTGATACCCAAGAATTCTAAAACACGCGTTGTCTTCATTTCTTGGATGTAATTCTGCATACCGTTTCCTAAGCCAATTTTCAGCTTTGTACCACTGATTTGCATTCTGTAACAATTTAGAAGAAACAAATGAGTGACCAAAAGGGGATATCACTATAATGCCTCCCAGAAACTTTTAACATAAATAATGTTCTATATATTTTCAAGTCAGCTAGAGTCAGCTGGCAGGGTCACTCTTTTTCCTTTATAGAGTTAAATGATGAGGTATCCCATGCTTCTGACCCACCTGGGGGTGTCTAACAGCATTCTTCCTCCATGATTCAAGCAAGGTTTTAGGCTCAGTATGAAAAAGAATTAATGGATCATTTTGAATTCTAGCTAATCATTTATACATACTAAGAGAAAGGACTGTAATTGTTATTTTCCTCCACGGCTGCACCATCTTGATAAAAGAATCTGATACGAACCTATCCCATACTACTAAACTAGGCTCGTATCGGTTGAAAAGTCCAAATGTAGAACTCACTCAAAAAGCTAGCTTGTTTGAGGAGGGGACACATAGGCTTTATAAACCATCAACCAATCCCATACTTGGCCGGTGTTGGATCATAACAGAATCATTTTTGGGTGGCTGGCTTAAAAATTATAGATTGTAATCATTTCGGATCTTGCGATGATATTCAACACCATTAATCAGCAACGCATAAAGCATATGAGGTAATTTTTTTTTTTTTTTTTTTTTTTTTTGGTAACCGTGATTTCCGACTCATTGGCCGACTAATCCACGAGGTTTGAGCCCACCGCCACACAGACTCAAACCAGGTAAAGCCCTCCCTTTTCAGGAGGTTGGCGTGGCCACTTCAAGGTTGTTTGCACCTAGTGGGAATTGAACTTGAGACCTCACACACTTTGGAGTGATAGCCACAAATCTTTTTGCCACTAGGCCACCCTTGAGTGGTTCATATGAGGTAATTTGACATCTTGTCATGTAAGATAACACCGGTTTTCAATAATGTTTAGCATACAGTTTGAGTTTACAATTTTCAAGTTGTTAGTGTGTGTGTGTGTGTGTGTTTTTCCCAAAGAGAAAGGGGCCCCTTTTCCGTTGTCCTCGTCTTTTGTTCCGAACTTCAACGATTGTTCTTGGTTGGTTGCACGCACCATGTTCCCGCGGTTGGAGCTCATAAGCTCACAGTTCATTCAATGAACCTTATTCATTTCAGTTACTATAAGTCATCGTCATTTATCCAACATGACTTGTGTCCTCCTGACCAAATTGGCGGCATGTCACCGTTTCAACCAAGACACCAAAAAAGTGAAGGTCCTTGCTCACTACTTCTACAATTTGATTAAGCCTCCAATTTTTGTTTTTTTATATTTGTAGAGCAATAGCAGACAAATCATTGTAGGGGACTAGGTCTGTAGATAGCCGAAATGATCATTCACTAGGCCTAAAAGATCGAAAGGAATAAACACATCTTGATGTATCCCAGCTAGTATTTGTTTAACAATATACACATGCATGAAACTAACATTTGACAAGAAAATGACTCATAGCATAATCAAAACACTCATAGTCGAAGAGATGCTAAGTTTTGATACAAGTATATGCAATGTATGCACATGGAAGTTTTGTTTCCTGAATTTCATTATGAGCACTATTGCCTGGTTCTGCAATTTGAAGATCACCGAGTTTCTCAATGTCACAAGGAATAAATGACATGGTATTCAGTATTATTATGCAGTACACTGCCTCCTGCCAATGCTCTCTAAATGTGCTCATATGTGACATGTCAGGTCCAGAAAACCGAGGTAATATCCATGATGCTAGATTGTCAAAGCATGTCTAACAACGCATTACCAGACAACCAGCATGCTTTAACACGATCCACGTTTAGGTGTTGTCTAAGCATGTTAGTTATTTTGTAACTCACGGTTAGACATACTTAGATAATGCAGCAACACGAAAATAGCTGGGGCTTGTCAGTTGTGATACGCAAGCACGTCAATGCTCGAGTAGCACCCCTTGGATCCATGTTACGATCACAAGTTGGTGAGCTTGTCAATGAAAAAAAGCAATAGGGTTCTCGGTAAAGACCCGGGGAGAAGATTCAAGTGAATATATAATTTGGTGAGTCTTAATTCTCTCTATGTCTGCACAAGTGAATCTGAATCACACAATACTCTTGCATTAAAGGTTAAGATATCCCTACTTATCAAGCAGGCGGTAACAATGCTTATAAGTCAACTTCTTGCCGCCCTCATTCGAAACTTTCAGTCGCAGGTAGACATATGGTTTTACGAAAATAAATTAATATTCACCAAGATAGATTCATTTGATTAAATCTATAGGTAATCAAAATGGTTGAAGCGATTAACTACATTTGTCACTATCATAGAATATTAGAATACAAGTTGAGTAGAATTAATGACCAGCACAATTCATTCGTCACTTTTGGCTTTAAAATCGTTTTCAACTTGTGTGTTGTGATCCTTTGCCCTTAGAGTCTAAGTGAGACCAATGATGCGATTGCAAGTGCATCATAGACAAGCGACTTGGTATTGAAAAAATACATACGAATATTTCTACTCAATTATTCTACATTGTATGTTGATACTACTCTAGGATATACGTGCATGGATAACACAAATGTAATACTACAATATATAATTGAGCCTAAAGGGTCACACAAATAAAACGATGACATCCTAGTATGTATATATTCCATATATATGAATAGGACGTTGGGCCAAAAACGAATGGACTAGCCCACATGGGAAGCACATACGTCCTCTCTAGTCAATCCATACTAACAACCTATTTTACCGGGGTGAGTCCCCTTTACCCAAAAGAAAAAATCCATACTAACGACCCATTCAAGGAGACTTTGAAAGAAAGCTAACTCTTGATGAAAAGAGATCTTGATGTTTTAGGATGAAATGTTAAATTGCGTGCAAGCTACAATGACGGTTTTTGTAATTAAGTCTAGGTAAAATATAAGGAGTTGAAAATTAACAAAGATTAAAAAAAAGTCAAAATTAGTTATCTTTCTCTACGTATTTCGTAAGAAAAAGGCCCAAGTTCCAATTTCAATAATTGTGCTCAATGCTCGCATTACATCGTTGCGTCGTGATGCGTTTACAATAGGGTGCACCCTGAACAACCTGATCACTCAAGCCATCCCATTGACCAACGCTTTAAGAACTAGATATTAGCTTGTTCTTACCTAGATAATAAATTAATAACTGTACTAGATATTAGCTTGTTCTTACCTAGATAATAAATTAATAACTGTACTAGTGATTGATTGAAAGCAACGCATCTAAAACTGACAAAACATAAGAAAGCAAAATGAAAACTAAAACCATTAGCAGGGGCAATCATTTTCAGTTGTTTCCATATGGTGAAAGAGATGCAAGTGTAGATGAACAGGGATACGCTGAAGGAGTAGAGTAGAGTAAGGTTCACTAAAGAGGTTGTGGCCAAACCAACTGCATGTGAAGGCGTACTATTCGACCAGGTAAGAAGTGGCACTTTATGACATCTAAACAAAGTCAAGGTGGAGACAGATGAGCCTCGAACAACCGATGAAAGGGAGCATGACCAAACACAAGAAGGAAAGGCAGATGTAGCGTCAAGCCGTCAAGAGGAACTTGATAAACAAACATTCCATCCTTCGAGCTTTAGTGAGACAATTTGTCAACCCTATTTCCTCAAATCTCGTAAAAAACCAAAAACTAAAGCAAAAAAAATAATGAAACCACATTCTACATAAACTTAATCAAAATGGTGATTGCAATCCATTTTCTTCCATGTAAGGACAACTTACTAAAAGCATACCCCGATCTACCATCATTTATGCTTTGATGTTGGATAGATGATTCATATGTGTCACTTGATGCCATTGTCAAATGACTAGGCTAAAATATATACACTTTTGTATTTGGGAACCATTGTTCTCTATCATTAAAGCTACCCTAGTTCCGCAAATCCTACGATACGTTTCTAGAGATTAACTTAGAACTTATGAAAATAGTTGGAGAGAAAACTTTAATGCGTATAAGAGGGAAAGAAAGAGAGGATCCCTTCACCATCTTCCGTAAATATATATGAAAGCATGGCTAATAAAGGGATCCCCCGTTTGGCAGGTGCAATTCACGTGTCCAAACTATGTCATACCCGGTCATGGGACACGTCACAAGGTTACATGATTTCATACAAGTATGTAATGTAAGAGTCTATCCAATTGCGAACCCTAAGAAACTAATCACACAAAGGAAAAACCGCAAAGATGCTATAAACTTTGAATTCATCACTGTATATGTTATGAACTTATGGATGGTAACCTCAATAACCTCCCAACTATAGACGAAACCTATAGCTTTTCTAAATCTGCTTATCTTACTTTTTGTACAACATTGAAAGCCAGTATCGCCAAATTATAATCAGGAAAAAATAAGGGGGTGTTTGGGATTGCTTATTAAAAATAGATTATTCATTTTGAAAATGAATAATCAGATAATCATCATTTTGAAAACGTCATTTTGGAAAATAGTGTTTGGATTTGATTATGCAGTTTAAAATTGCAATAATCAGATAATCAGTTTTTTTTAGTGTTTGGCAAATTTGATTATTTGATAAGTAAAATGACTAAAATAGACTCATTTTAGTTTATCTCCATTTTGAAAATGAAACAAGTAGCTCCTCATTTACCTTTTCAAAACTCCATTTTGAAAGCTTTTAAACACAAATAATCACTTATTTCCTTTTATTATCCAAACACTCATTTTAGCTTATCTCTATTTTGAAGATGAAATAAATAGATAATCTAGTTCCAAACGCAATCCCAAACACCCACTTAAGATAGCTAGTGGAGTAATTCCATATACGGGTTTTGAAAACTAGTTTGACTTAGGATTTTAGCGAAACGAAATAATAAATGAAATAACATGTATGGAAAAGAGAGTAAGGGGGGAATAGTTACTGGTCTAGAAGAAGGGGAAGCTACAACGGAAACGACACCATTTCCCTTATCAGAAACAGCACGGAAAACAGTGTTTTGATCAGCGCTATCCCACCATTCCGATGAGTAAAACCAATCACCTTCATCTTCGATACGACGGGTACTCGAAGTGGCTAGCCTTCTCATGTAGCTTAATGATGATGATAGCTTTAATTTACCTTTCTTCTTTAAAACCATCATTATTGTTATGTGATAGGCGGCAGGTTTTATTATTGATTTTGGGGGAAATGATAGATAAACCCTAAACCCTAAAATATATGATGACCACCGCTAGTGTTTTTATAACATTTTCACTTTTCCAGACATTTATACATATATTTAAGTTTAAAATTGGCGATCACGAGCTCCAAAAAGAAATTCTAACCAAAGTATAGTATGAGTTAAATACTTTAAAAATAAATAGTCTATGCTATTTTAAGTTATGACGTCGATCTTTCTCTTAGAATATTTTTTATTTTTTTCTGATCCGAGACTGATGCTGTCGGTCGAAAAAGTATTCATTCATATTTTAAAGGTCTTCGCAATTCGTCAATTGGCATATAGGTCATCACCCAAAGTATTTAGAGAATGTTTGCTTAATTTTACTAAATGAATATATGTTTTATATGTTAAAACGTATTTAAAAAAACCAAATCCCGCGGATGTCAAAAAAACCATATGCATTGCACGTTGAGAAACATAAACTCCCATAAATACTCGGGAGTATTGATTGCATGCATTGAGAATGAAAAAACTGTCCCAAGGTAACATGCTCAATTTAAAAGCCCATATCAAAAACGACGAGTTAATGATAGGGTTCTGGAATAACTTAAACAAAAATGACTGGTTGAAGGCAGACCAACTTTGCCAATCAGGGTTGTTTGCCAATCAGGGTTGAAAGCAGACCATCTTTGCCAATCAGGGTGTTTGGATTTACCTTATTTTGTTGGCATAACACAGCTTGTTGAAATCCAGAAAAGTTAATAAGTCACTCTTTTAGCTTATGAGGTTGAGCTTATGGCTTAGTTAAGCCAAATAGCTTACAGTGATACGCTCAGAAGCTCAAAAAGTAACCCTTTTGGCTTTTCCAAATTTCAGTAAGCTTATAAATAAGCTAAACCAAACACTTTCCTGGTTGCAAGAAAACTCGTTATGTCAATAGCTTAGGGCTTAGGAGGACCAACCATTTCTGCTAGCTACCAAGTTAATACGTCATATTGCACTACTAAAACAAAAGTCAAACACTAAAGCTTATAAAAAGCATCATATACTATCCAGGACAAAAGACAATAACTGTAAATTGTTTGCCATATGCTAAAAATTATCTGAAGTCTCAAATGGCAACAGAAAAACAACACTTGATGAACATAAATCCATATGGTAATCCATTTGGAAATGCAGCACGGTATTGTGAAATCAGAGCCTTCTTCCCCTTCTACCACTCTTTCGGCGAGTGCTATCAGTTGGAATCGGAGTAACATCCTCTGTAGGGAGAAAACAAATACAACTTAGAACCATATATAGCTTAACATAAAAAAAAAAGTAAGACTTAAAACAACCTCAAGCTTTCTAAATAATCAAATTTGGTTTAGTTGTAAGAAAATAATGGTTATTCATAAATCCTAAAATAAGTTTCATTTGCCAGAATTAAAATTGACCTAACATCAACTAACACCTATGAAGCACGGGATCGCCTCTAAGGGTGCCGTGCCCGTTTGGGATCGCCTCGGGAGCGGGATCGCTGGCGATTCAGCTGAGGATCGAATCTTGACCGACTCCCAAATCATGGGATCGAATCTTGACCGATTTTGGAACGGATCTGCATGTTTAGCCCATTTATTGGCCTGTTTCTTTTGTAGGGTTTGTATGGACTGCTAATTAGTATAAATACATAACGACAATATCATATTATTCAACATCAACGATTCACCAATCAATCGATGTCGGTAATTTGATATTTAGAATTTACATCAATAAATATTTATATTGAATTTTATATAATATATTTATCTTTTTATATATTTTTATTGCCGTATCCATGCCGATCCCGTATCTTGATTTTTTTATTTTTGCCGATTCCCGTTACCATATCGTTCCCGTATCCCGGTTCCGTTCCCGTTTCGGTGCAACCTTGACTAACACAAATGCCCAAAATCTTATGTTAACAAGATGGGTCGTTTTTTTTAGTACACGACAGTCAAGGTTATTTCTACACACATTTCCATCGACTGCTCAAAATCATATGTTTGCAAACGAAATGTTGTTTTTAGCAAATTCGGGAGCATTCAATTTGACAAGCAAGAAACTTAAAGCACCAATGTTGAAAAAATCATTCACTCCAAAAACCAATTATAGTTTTTAACTTGTATAAAGCATACCCAAAAAATGTTACTATTTCATTAAACGTTCCAAAAGAAAAACACTTTTGTTGAGTGTATAATGAGCCAAAAAGATATAAGGTTTACCTATGCGACCAATTTTCATGCCAGAACGAGCAAGAGCTCTGAGAGCAGCCTGGGCACCAGGACCAGGTGTCTTGGTCTTGTTACCTCCTGTAGCTCGCAACTTGATATGAAGTGCAGTGACACCAAGCTCCTGCAAACAAAACCATAATCATAACACATTATCAACGAATAAAAAGAGCCTGTAACGAATAAACATCAGATCATTACATTTACCAAACACTTTGCCGCTTTCCAAATGCAAACTAAAGCTAGAACACTATTACTCTTTCAATATATATAAAAGATTTATGTAAATAGTAGATAAAAAAAATAGAAAAAAAACCTTGCATCTAGTGGAAACATCTTGAGCAGCAAGCATAGCAGCATAAGGAGAAGATTCATCTCTGTCAGCCTTCACCTTCATCCCACCTATTTTTAAAACAAACAGGTAAGCACAGATTTGATAAAAAAAAACAAATAAGATATCAAAAACAACAACAAAACAGATTCCAGAGTTTTGAACTTTCAATAATTTCCTTAAGAAACTTTAACATAGATTCCCGTCATTCACTATTTTGAAAACTATAATCAATCAGCAACATAATTAAGTAAATACCTCACTTGTTGCATTTTAATAATAACAAAACCAAACAGCAAGTATTTTTGTAACTTGTAGCAAAAACCTTACAGTTCATTGTGAGTCAAAAAAAACTCGTTTAAAAACAGCTTCAAATTTACAATTAAAAATTAATCATTTCCCTCAAATTTTGAGTATAAATTGCTTAAGAAAAATACATAAGGTATGACTAATTTCAAGTTTCTAATAAAAACACAATTTAAGTTTATACCTGTAATTCTAACCATAGTTTCTCGTCCAGAGATATCAGTCACATGCTGCAGTAAAAACACACGTAGATGTAAATAAACATCAAGATAAAAACAGATTAAAATAAACTAAAATATCACATGACTAGTTGCACTTACAATGAAAGTGTCGTTGAACGACGCAAAGATGTGTGCAACACCAAAGACAAGCTCTCCCTCACGGGTAGCAGGTCCAAGAGTCACATCTTCCTTAGGCTCCCTAGTCTTGTTTCTCTTCGACTACCAAAATTAATAAACAAAAATAAAATTAGTACTCATCCAAGCTCAGTATCATTTTAGCACTAAGCATCAAAAACCACACATATTAATTAGGGGGTGTTTGTTTCAGCTTATATGTGAGCTTATGAGCTTATTTGATTTCATCTTACATTTCATAACCCCTTATTCTCATGGCTTATTTTGAGACTTCTATATAAGTTTATCGTATCATAATAAACTAACATTAGCCTACAAGTCTCAAAATAAGCCAGAAAATTAGGGCTTATGGGATATAAGCGGAAATCAAACAATCTCATAAGCCGACATATAAGAAGAAACAAGCATCGCCTTAGTAGACACTAGACATAAAAAAAACCAGATACCCTCTAAAAAGGCTATTTTACAGCTTATTCAACATTATTTTTCGCTTAACTGCTAATATTGGGGTAATGTCAAAGTGCTTATTTAATAAGAAACCAAATTTACCTTTCTCAACTTATCTAAACCTAAATCAGTGCATAAAACAAATACATATCAAAACACCCAAATAACGGAAGAAGAAACTAAAGTTATTCTAGATCAAATAAATAAACAATCTACCTATAATATAAAGATGACCTTAAGATTAAAAATGATGAAAGGAAAACAAATGCATACCATGGTGGCGTATTCGGCGGAAAAGGATGTCTGCTTGCAAAATGGTGATGAGTGAGAGAGAATATGTTGTGAAGGGTTAGGGTTTCACTATAACAACCACACTTTTTGGGCTTAGCCTTTCCTGGGCCTGATAATAATAAGTCCAGCCCAAACCCAACTAAATCCCATTTTCAATACTTGATTATTTGTGACTTGTCTAACAGTAATTTTTTCTAAAACTAAATTGTCAATTAAGTTGAATCCAGTTGATCACATGTATTATTATAGACTAGCTTAAGACCTGTGTAATACACGGACGTCTTAAACTTAATTATTTTAAATATTGATTAGCATGGTGCTCGCGTAATGCGGTGGCGAGTCCTCGATGATGATTTTTGAATCGAACAAATGTTATTATCTTACTTATCAAGTTCGTATTCACATTGATGTTAAAAGGGTAAAAGGATGAAATCAAAATAAACTCGCTAAAAACAAAAAATCGAAAATTAATAAAATTTATCGAATTTGATATTGAATTAAAGAGCCAAAATTTTATAAAATACGGTGAACTTAGTTATGAAAGTAGTAAATAGATAAAAAGATATTATAATTTAAAATAAAAATATTATTTTAATAGGTTGTTACAAAAATTTGATACAAAAGTAATATCGTACATGATATGAAAAAGACACCAACAACTTGTTATATTTAATAAGTAAAATTGGCTGAAAATTCAGCTTTGCTATCTTTATAAGGTCCCAAATGCTTTATAATGTAGTTATAAATATTAGTAAAAACAATTTTTTGAAAATCGGGTTTTGAAACGACCCGATCGAGTCATCGGGTCACGGGTTCAATCGATTGAACGTCGGGTCGAATTGATTTTCCATAATAAAAAATTATAGATATATTTCTGTAATACTACAAAAAATATATATATAAATCATAAATTTTACATATGTTTGACCAAGAAATCATTTACTAACAAATAAAACACGTAAAAACAAAATTACGTTGCAAATACATATAATTAAATCACGAAAAAAAACAAAACCCAAACGGGTCTCACAAACCGGGCTGACCTGGGTCGCTTTAAACTCGGCGGGTCACATCGAATTTTTAAAATATAAGACCCGGGCCAATTTAACCCGTTTTTCGGTTGGAATCAGTTGAACCGGTCGGCTCGACCCGGGTTTCAAAACATAGAGTAAAAGCATTAATAAATGGATTTGCTAAACCGAGTTGTGATAGATGGAAACTCAAAATTTAGTAAAGATTAATGAACAAATTTTGGTAATTCATTTTTTAGCAGAAAAATTAATAAATATATTTTTAACCGTAAATCGGTAAGCAAAAAAAATACATCATCCTTGACGAGTATTTTATCTTTAAGTAGACGGTCACTTTGGTATACTTTCGAGGATTTTTTTTATTTTTTTTCATTTACGTTTGAAATTATCACACTTGATTTTATGTTATTTGTATCACAGCCACATTTTATGGTAGACATACGGATATTGGTCAAGTTCTTTGATCCTTCAGTATAATGTATCTTTTGTCTATATTTACAAATAATTGTGTACACTTATGTTTTATTATACACAAACTGATTTGTACCACATTAATTCATTGTTATTTTAGCTTCATGAAATTATATATTTTAGATGAGTGTCATTGTTATAATAGATAGGTCCCGTGTTAAAAGTAACACATGTGGCTACATCTTTTTTCTTTGGTGTTATTAGACTGATAGTAATTCCATCGAACCGTTTGGTCGTGTTAATGCAACCAATGCCTAAAAACATTATTTGTAATACCTAATCTTTCATACTTTTGATCACGATAAAGTGTAAAAACATTTATCGTCAAAAATAATCGAAAGACGAATTATTCAACAAACACTATCATCAATGTAACACCCCATTTTGATAAATGGAATATCGCTGGATAATTATGGCGTGTCATCAAAGCATGCAAGATAAATGTCTTAAAAACATTTAATGACCATAAAGACAAATACCGGAATCAAACATCGGTAGTCTAACATAAGCTCACACACATGAATATAAGTACTGAAAGGGAAGGACTAAACAATGTCCAAAAGAAATAATGTATGAAAATGCATAAGGTAAATGAGGCTAGATAGCTTCCGTCCAGATGCACATACTCCCAAGGTCCTAAGTGCGTCCCTGAGTACCTGTCGTTTGGTAACAATGGAACATGGAAAGGAAACGGTTGAGCAAAACGCCCAGTGAACGGATATATATCATAGTATGAATGACATAAGTATAAAAAGACTAAAATAGCAGCGAAAATGTATTAGTCCTGGAAAACCTGGTTCATGTTTATAAAACTGGTTTTATAGTTTGAAAAGCTTATGATTAACTTATAAAAACTGTATTTTAAATTTAGCCAAGAGCCCATATAGGTCATGAGGTCTCAACGTGCATGATTACTTAGAGGGGTGCCCCATCATGCAATTAGAGGGGTTGCTTCTAATTATCCTGGTCTGGGTATGAGGGATCAACTCCTTGTGAAGGATGCAAGGCACACACCACATTCACCATGAAAATCCTGAAAAACATGTAACTAGGATGCACCCATACGCCCCACATGATAATATAAATAAATGGCCAAAACTGAAAAAGGGACGCACGAGTAATCACCCTGTCATGGGGAAGTCATAACACTGGTGCCTCTAGTGTTATGGTTATGGTACCTCCATAACTAGATGAACTAGCATGCATGTATACATAGCTCAGGCATTTAAAATAAACATAAGCATTCAAAACATATAAAAATAATTGGGGAAAACAGATGGCTGTAAACAGGGAATCCTAATAAGGAAAGAAGGTCCATACTGAAGGACGGAACATCCGTACCTTATGTCCATTAGTGAAGCTAGAAGGAAAGTTGAACGATCTACTCCGACTTCGTGGATACTACATAAATAAGGGACGTGTATGAGTTGTCTGATTACTGAGTGTGTTACTGGTTCTGTGTGTTCTTAGCTTATTTTATATGTTCTTGTCATGTTTTACTGTTTTGAATGTTATCTTGTATTTATTCATGGTTTTACATGTATTTTGATTATGTATTTCATGTATTCTTGTATTACTATATGTGTAGTGTCATAATAAGTAACTTTCTAAAAATAGATGGTTTCCAAAAATAGAAAGTTTCTAAAAATAGAAAGTTTCAAAAAATAGAAAGTTTCCAAAAATAGTAAGTTTCTAAAAGTAGAAAGTTTCTAAAAATAGTAAGTTTCCTAAAATAGAAAGTTTCCATAAATAAAAATAAGTTGGATTAATAAGTCTAAAATATAAGCTAGTGCTTATTAATCATATGTTATATGTCATGATAATTTATTAGTAAAGTCTATTAAATTAAATACTTAGGCTAAAATGATTATTCATTAATAATAAAAATACATGGTTTATTAATTAATAAAATGTCATGGTTAAATTAATAAACTTTACCTTATACAATTTAATTAAATTAAGTCATGTTTTAATTTAATTAAGCCTAAATAAATACTTAGGTTATAACATGTTTTATTTAAATTAAATAAAATAACCCAAGTCATGAATTAATTAATTAATTACTAGTTAATGTAAATTAAGTAAAATAATTAATTACTAAAACAAATGTCGAAATAAAATACTTAGGTTATAACATGTATTATTAATTTTAATAATTTAACCTAAGTCATGGTTTTAATTAAATAAATTAATTAGTTCATGTAAATTAATTTAATTAGTTAACTTAATAAAATAATGGCTAATAAAAATGTATCTCGAGCCCCGAAACCCGAGACCATAAAATCGAGCACCGAACACCACCACACAGTCGTCGGCTGGTGGTGGTGGCCGGTGGTTGTGGTCTTGGCCAGCCGTCGGTTGCCACTGCCTTCGCAGGTGTGAGAACTCGTATTTTTTCCGGTAATTAAATTATTTCTTTTATACTATCATTCTTCGTAATTTACGTCAAACCTTTAGGCGTTATTTGTTTATACGATGTGTTAAAGTTTATTAAATCATAAGCCTCATTTATTTACCAAAATATCGATGTTCACCGAATGTCATTATTTTTATTTTATATTGAGCGTTTATTTTTCGTGTTTTACGCGTATCTTTCAAATCGCGTAACTTTTAAAATATCGGGTTTCGATAATACCCGCAATTGTAAATTGTGGGGCAAGATTTAATATTATCTCACCTCACTCTCTACATTTACACGTATCAAACCATCCTAGTATCACCTAATGAAAAATTAACAACAAGATATGTACGTGTCTTTTGGTTATTAACTTCACACCTATGAATGACAAATAGAAACTTAAGCTAACATGTGTAGTTAGCCTTTTTTTTCTTCTTTGCAAAACATTTTTCATTCTTTTCTTCTTATTGTTTCAGTCGTACATCAACACCATCAAGTAATAACATTTCTATATTGATTTTTACTAATTATTTCAGTTAAGGGTTAATCCTAATAAGGGTCCAATGATTCTACACTCCTTCTTGAGATCATTTAACCTTTAATCAAGCAACATCATCATCTATTAGAGATTCAAGGGCTGGTTATTATTGGTTTTAGATGACTAATAATTTTTGGTTTATTATCTAATTGGATGTATGGATTCTAATCTCTTGATCAAGTATTGTTACTCTTGAATCCTTAATCATCCATCATCATCTCTAGTAAGCACCTTTAATCTATTGATTTTTATTCATTTTCTTCTATAATCACTTCATGGGTTTTCACTTAATTTATGAAATTAAGGCGTTTTTGATGTTTTTGGTTGATTGTTATGATTGGTATGACATTAGACTTATGTTAGAGTGATTAAAAGCTTGATTTGGATTCATTGGTATATGTAATTTAGGGACTGTTTTTGGACAGCAGGTTACGGGGTATGTGACGATTTATTTTTGGCTTAGAACCTGTGGTTTTATGATTTTATTATGTTGGGAAACATACATAGATGTATGTGGTGCTTTGGATGGACCCGTAACTCCTCCGGACAAGTGAGTTATGCCCAAATTAGTGAAACTAGTTTATATGGGTGACTTGCAGATAGTTTTTGTTTTAACGGGAAACATTTGGCATAAATCCTACTGTATCTTTACAAAAATAGATAGTTTATAATCTCTGGTCTAATTGGTGAGTTGAATGGTTCCGTAACTCATCCGGATGACCAAGTTATCATCAAAACGGTTTTACTAGTTTTATCGGGTGTTAAATAGTTTTGTGCAGATAGTTCAGAACTTTAACTACAACTTTTGGCTTGAAGCCTGCTGTATTTTTACATGGTTGAATAGTTCATAACCTCGGTCCAAATGGCGATTTGGATAGATCCCACTACTAAAAAAAATGCCATAGAAACTGGTCAAAATAGCAATGAAAAGTGGTTTTTAAACCACTCTTCAAAGGGGGTATCTCCATGATCGAAACATATGAAAACCGGTTATGCAACCAGTCTCTATTAGAAGAATTGGCACTGGTTTACTTCCAAAGAATAGGTCTCCATATTCTAATTACCACATGTTTTATTGAACATGAACATTGGTTTTCTTGAAACGAGCATGTCCTGATATAGAGTAAAAATATATGTTTTTATCTCAAAACAAGTCTTTTTTTAATCTATTTTAAAAGAGTCCGGTTATTGTGGATCCCTTGTATCCTTTGGATACAAGGGGACCAATCCCCACCTTCCATCTAATCTTGATCAAAGGCTCACATTAATTCTTGTTTTTTAATTAAAAAAACGGAGGGGTATTTTCGTCATTTTACCCCTCCCACCTAACACCAAATAACAATTCCACATCTCAGATCTGGATCAAGGTTTCCTTTTTTCTCCTTCTCTCTAAAACACACACAAAAACACACACACGTACACATATTCATGTCGTAATCAATCATCACAAACATCAAATCCGTTGATCATCACCTCCTAAATCGATCATCCACTTCATAAATAAGGTAAAGTTCATTCGATTTATTTTGATTCATCTTTTTTTAGCTTATTCGATGTGAATAAGCTTATTATTCATCTTATTCTTTTATAACTTATTTGAGAAACTACGTGAATTGAAAGCTAACTAATGTGAATAAGCTTATAGATTATCATCATCTTCATTATGATGAATTATAAGCTAACTTATTAGCTTATTTTCGTAAATTATAAGGTTTTATGGCTTAATCTCGCTGAACAGATTTAGTATGACCTGTTTGTGAAGTATCATATATGATATAAGCTAAAGTATCATATATGATAAATATATCATATATGATTATGTGGTTGAAAACTGAGTTAACTCTTATTTTTTATGGCTTAATCTCGTTGAACATATTTAGTATGACTTGCTAGTGACATATCATATATGATATACTATATTATATATGATATAAGCTAAAATATCATATATGATAAAATATATCATATATGATTAGTGCTTGAAAATTTAATTAAATCTTCTTTTTTTGTGTAGAGGAAGCTGTTTACAAGGCATGTTGAATATCACAAGCATCCAAAAGGCCAAGAAGCTTAGTGAAGAAGCTCATGAATTTTTTACGTTTATTGTTTATTTTTTCTTTGTAATCTCCTAATGGAGTTTTGAAGTATATGGACGATTTTATAATCCATTGGTATCTGGTACAGCGTCTTGTTAATATGATTAACTTTCTTGGTATTATGTCATGATGGTTTGATAAATTAAGCCATATATGATAATGCACTATCATATATGATAAGGCATTATCATATATGATACTCAAAGAAAACTTGGATATATTAAACAAAGAATCTGATGAACTCATGATTACAACAAAAAGTATGCACAATTAATAACTAAACACTTGTTCATAACATAAAATAATGTGCGTTTGAACAAAATCATATATGATAATTCAAACAGAACATAACCTAATGTAAAATTATATATGATATACATCTGAATGATAACCATTTATACAAAATCAAAAGGTGCTAACAACATTATTATTGAAACTACTATTCTTTTTCAATAATACACTATCTTAAAACAAATTATCAGATGATGAATTCATGAACAACGCATACTTCGTCTTGATCCTTAAAACACATCCGTGCACATCCTCTTGTTATAATCAACATCCCTCTCTCCTTTGCTCCAAATAGAGCAATCACACCATCTCTGTTTGACTGCATTTATAAAAGAAAAAAACAACATATTATGCAAAATTTCAATACCAAAATGAATTACTCATATATATATGATAGAAGGCAGATTTCAAGAGTTTATACAGATTTTCTGAAAGATACTCATACGAAATCTGTTTTTTCATATGATTTATTTGATATATCATATATGATATATATATATCATATATGATATATCATCAGTTATCATATATGATATATCTATCATATATGATAAGAAATGTACATCATATATGATAACATCAGAAAGTAAAAAAAATATAATAATACAGCTTATTAACATGAAAATAAGCTTATTCATAACTATCTTATTCACAAAAACGTATAACTCATTGAAATAATCTAATAAGCTATCTTATAATGCAACACAATGAATTCAAATCATTTAATTTACAAAGCTTATTCATAACTCTACTCTTATTAAAAAAAAAGCTTATTCATAAGCTTATTCAAACTAACTAGCTTATTAATCCAACTTTATAACTTATTCATAACTTCTCATCTAAGAACTTAGCTTATAATTAAGAACAATCAATCCAAAAAGATTCATTCATAATAATCCAGTTAAAAGCTAATGATAATACATTAATAAGCTTATTTAAACCAAATAAGCTAAAAAAAACATATTAATCAAACCTGGTGATGGATAAATCAATTCGTGATTATAGATGTTCGTGATGAATTCGTCATGGATTCATCATGATCGCGTTTCGATGGATTCATGATATAGTAGATCGTGATTATAGATCGGGGGTAGAGAGATAAAGTAAATCAGGGGTAGAGAGAGAAAGAGAGATCCGATGTGTGTTTTTTGTGAGAGAAGAAAGAAGAAAAAACATTATACAGTAGATGGTGAAATGACTGAAATACCCTTGCAGTGTAAATTAAAGATTTAATCTTAGTCATTGGATGAAAAAGAGATGAAGGGTGGGGATGAGTCCCCCCATATCTTAGATAAGTTTGGTATCCAAATGAACTTAAATCATTTTAAAAATATATATATTTTTCAATTATTTTTAATAAATTCCAGAATTTACAAATTCTCAAATTCTACCCATCAAAATAAAGAAACGTAAATACAAAAAATATATATATATTGATTTAGCTTAACCAAAAATATCAAAAACATCAAATTGAAAAAAATTCAGAAAACTTCAACTCAGCTTAACTAAAGTAGTAGAATTCAACAAATAACATAAATCAAAACACAACAATTCAACATATTTATCTAGAATTAATCGCTCCACAATGTAACCATGCACCAATGATCACGTTCAACTTTTTTTTCTCTAACGGTCAAGGTTCTTGTCTAAATGATACATACCACATCCAGTGTTTTGTTAATCTTGTGAACAAAGTAATGACTTCATAAATTGCAGTTTGGGAAAAAATGCTAAAGATATTAGGGCAAACTCCACCTAGCTTTAGTATCCTTATAAGCTTCAATTATGCACCATCTGCAAGATACATTCAAAAAATTGTTATATGAGACTTATTTTCGTAAAAACCAACTATGTCTTCTACTAAAAACATGTTATCCAAACTAAAAGTTGGCTATTATCGTTTCAAGCTGTTCTTAATTAACAATGGAAACTAAGAACAAAACCACAATTAACCCATCCACATGTAAATAGGTGAGATTTTATGTATTTAAAATATACTCCATGAGACTTTCTTCCCATTTCGTTTCATTATCAGCTAGTGTTATAATTTTACCTGTTAAGCATAACCACAGTTGACCCATCCAAGGGTAAATGGGTCAAACTTGTTACATTTTAACAACAACTACAAATAAACAGTAACAAACAAAGTGATGAAGGAAAATCTAATAGATACTTAGGTTCCAACCTAATATCACAAGCATTTATAACTTTGAATAAGCTGATATGCAAAACCTGATTCATGATAGATCACCGACGAGAGCATCAAATATTCTGATATACTTTTGATCGTTTTAGAATGAGAGAATATGCAGTACCATGGTCAATAAACGACATACTCCACGCGTACGTGGGTAAATTAAAACAGTTCCTGACAACTAGACTAAGGCTTCCTACTTCTGTCGCTTCTAAAATGTAAGCTAATAACCACCAACCTGCAAAATGAAAAAGGGTATTATGAGTAAAACAGGAAATCTGTAGCTACACATATCTGACTAACTTGTTAGTGGTTACTCATATCTCAAATTGAGTACAATACTTCTGATATCGTAACCATTTTTAGTAAAGATAACAAGCAGATCAGTTGTCCTTTAACTAAGATCTATAAGTAATGCAGGTAGATATTTTTAAGAAGGTTAACTTAACACTATAGCATGATTGAAGTCTGACTACTTTTATTTCAAAACCAATACTATAGACTTTTTATTTTCCATTTATGCAAGAATATACGTAGATAAAGTAGACAACTTCGTTTTTATTATAGAATATATTATTAACATTTTAAAAAAAACATGAAACGCCCAGGTTTTTTTTAGTTTTTTTATATACCGAATATCATAGCTGAAGATAAATTTCATAAAATTTGACTTGTGGAAGCGTTTAAGTACAATGACGCGTGAAAGTTAACCCAAACACCTGTTTTGACCCCAAAACATTAAATACATTATTTTTAAACATCTAAAGTACTTGCATAAAGAATATTGGGGCGTAAACAAGCTGATAACAAAGGATAAGGATGAGATGCTCATTACCTATAAACACGAGCATTACTATTCCCTTAATTTTGTCCAGCGGCTTACCTACATGAAAACACAAGTAAGAACAGTAAGTCCTAATGACTTAGTGAGTAAACGATACTGAAACGGATACGTTAACATAAACTAATACATAAACATAAACCGAGCATTACTATTCACTTAATTCTCGATCTTATAAATACAAGCCCCAGGTTCGTCAACTTACCTACATGAAAACATAAGTAAGAACGGTAAGTCCAAATGACTTAGTGAGTGAACGGTACTAAAACTGATACGTTAACATAAACTGATACGTAAACATAAACCGAGTATGATACTGAAACTGCGTGTATGCAATCTGGGTTTCTTATTCAACACTATACTTACAGACCAAGTGTGTAGAGCACTTTCATGACTGACTATATGCATAAAAGCATTATACATTATTTACCGAGAACATAAAGTTGGCACGTAAGTTTCGGCTAGCTTCTACTATGCTAATTACATGATTTTAAGCTCTTTTAATGAAATATAATTCACTTGATTCATGACAACTACAAGCACTTTAGACCTCCACTTTCCTTTCGGGCATATTTCATAATTCTTGTTAAACACTCATTCTGACCCATGTTACAAATTACCCATTCTGACATACTTTTTCTTGCAATCAGATCAAGAGACCATATTCACATGAAATTACACTCCTATACCTTTCAACTGACGTATGGCACGCCTAAATCGGAGCTATAAATTATTTTATATGATCTCTAGAAAACTGCATAAAATCTGCACAAAGCTGAAATGTTCCAGCCATGGCCCATATAACTTATCACCTGTTATGATAGCCTTATACTTGGAATCAGGTAATGCCATATGAAATTATACTCTTAAACCTTTTAAACGATGTACGGGGCGCCTAAATCGGAGCTATGGTTTATTTTACATGAATTTTAGAAAATGGCCAAATATGCGACTATGCTGTCAATTTCCAGGCCATGATTTATATGACCATTGTAGCCCCTAGGAATGCACATAGGTGTTTGGATAACAAAAAAACATCTTTAAACATATCCAATCTCATGTGCTATTGATTTTTAGCATAGGCCTCAACGTAGGCATTCGTCAGCGCATCTTTTAGCTACTATATACTAATAACTTAATACATAACGGTTACTCACCGCGTGTTTGGTTCAAGCATTCATCTTGCTTTCACTCGACCTCCACGATCACTTAAAGACCTGGTAAAAATCATAACATCATATGATACTACTGATTTGAATAAGAACTTTACAAACTATTTGCTGAGGTTGGCTAACGTAACACGAGCTAGCAAAACATGTCACATATCTAATTTCTATCTCAAATGTAAACAAAAATTACAATTCAGTTATTTATTATAAGGACTACCATCTTGAATTAAAGTGTAACTAATAACAAACGTTTTCTTATTAACTTGACATCTTTAAAAATCAAACTCTTATATCATACTAGCTATTATGAAAAAAAGACCAATATTAGAATTTTAATATGAAAGCTCATGCAAGCATAAAAGCAAACACCTTGAATACATGTTATTTATTACTTAATTAAAATCCTCCTTTCTCCTTAAATCATCTTACTTTTCAATTTTATAACACTTCTAAACAATAATATAACCATAATTAAAGATGATTATATCCAATCAACCCATCTGATGCACACTAGGATGTTCGTTACTTATGTTCTTGAATTTCGGAGAAACAAATCATTCTTATGAACCAACATGCTATATGTTGACACTATCATAACATCTTAACACATCTATATGTGAAGGTTAACTAAAACCCGAGTTCAATTCCCGTACATCCTTAACAAAATCCAAGTGAACCAGATATAGTTTACACTTTAGAGTGCTTACATGTGTCATGTCAAGGACTTGTTATAGGAACTATGCTCTGCTATAGAATTCACAAACAACGCCTATTTTTTTCTCCTTGGTTCTTCATTGCTATTCAAAGATTCAAATTAATTGTAGTTTCGAGGGTATTACGTAGAATTACAAAATTTTAGTTACATACCTGGGTTGATATGAGAGACCTAAACAACGTGTATAATCAAAAGATGCTGGTGGTTTCAACGACTGCGAATATAACCGTATATCAATTGGGGTTGTGATGTCCCTATAAGATCTATATTAGAGAGAGATTAAATCTCGTCTGAGAGAGAGAGAGACGAGATGCATGTGAATTAGAGAAAGATATGACTGGGGTTTTTAATTTTTTGGTGAAAAAAGATGGATGGATTATTCCCGCTGGTTATTTTTATTTTTTTGTTGAAAAAAATGGAGGGATTATTCCCGCTGGTTATTTTTAGGCAAATTTTAAAAATTCTAGAATGGTTTTATTTACACCGGTGTATTTGATTGTGTGAAAAGATTGTTTTTCGCGTGTAAAACCAGATTTTATGTATTTTCTATTAAGAACATCGGGTATTCATTTCATTCTCATTAGTTTTCTATTATAGGGATTGGGTTTTATGTAACCGGTCTTCATTTGGAGGTGTTTATAGCCATTTGTGTGGTAGTGTTCGTATCTCATCCGGATGAGGGAAATACATCTAAATTGGCGAAGGTAGTTTGAAAATGAACTCAGAAATTATAGTGCAGATAGTTAGACCAAAAACAAATTATTTTTACATTGGATAGTATTGGGTTTTTAAATTTATGAAGGTTATAATATGTGAGTACTATGTGGTTCTTTGGATAGGTCCGTAACTCTTCGGGATGAAGGAGTTACATCTAAAATGATCATATTGAATCGAAATTGTGTCCAGAATTTTAATTAAATTTATGTGCAGGTATTTTCAAAGTAAGAACCCTATTTTGTAAGTCACACCTGTAGGGATTTCATAAACTTAAACATGAGCTTTCGTTTCTAGTCAAATGGAGTTACAAAATGGGAATTATGCTAAAAATGGTGAAGCGGGGTAACATTTTGGATAATCAGATTTGGTACTTAAGGGTAAAATGGTAATTTCACTTAGGTTCTGACCACTTTGGGATGTGTGGCCTGTAACATCAGCAATTTAGATTGATTGATCTTTATTGAGGCGAAAACCGTTCGTTTATACCTATTACGGATCATGAGATAAAGGTTCATCAAGTCGGGGTAATTGCAGAATTTGGAAAAGTCATGTGATTGTAAATGGGTTAACAAGCGTAAAGAACTTTATAAAATGGTTGAATAACGGGTAAATGTGGTTTACTTCTAGATTGGTTTTAATACAGGTCATAAAGGTGTGTTTGGATAAAATATAGTTGGTTAACAAGTCTAATAGGATGCCATACCATATCATGGATTTCTCATCACATCTTTTGATTATTTTGTTTTGTGAGTTGTACTTTTCGATACTAAGTCACCATTCTTTCTAGGTGATACTAAGGCGACTGTTGTTTCGCATCGTCATTGATCTAACCTCAGTACTTATATTCCATTATTCTTATTGGCTTAAGGTGAGTTCATAGCCCCTTTTACTACTTGTACATTGTTTCTAAACGCGGGGTGAGATTTTACATGGTGGAACACATCCATTGAAAAAAAAAATGTATGCTATCCAGAACTTGTATGCTATTCAGACTTTTATGTTTTCCAACAGTGTTCATTGATATTATTGCTTATAGTTAATAGCCTTAAGTTTCCTCTCTTGATCATGAACCGTTAATTGTCCCGTATGCTTTGCGCTAAGCGCGAATGTTGTGGTTGGATCCATCAGGATTGACAATCCCCGTCCCGATTACCTTGACGCACTTACATTTGTTTATACTTGAGTATTTAGGCTGAATACTCCTTATAGGAACTTACTTTGAGTTAAGCTTCGGTTCATGAACTAAACAACAATAATATTGGTTTCAGACTATGGTTAATGATCATAACCATTTTCTCTATTTACTTGTTTTACAAATGAATGCTTGTGTTCCACACCTTTACTACTAAACCTATGAATATCACTCAACTTTATGTGGACGATTTTACATGTTTAATCTCAGGTATTATTTCTTAGCTTTGCTTGGATGGGAGCCCGCGGGATATTATCGCAGCTTGGAGATTTCTGTGTATATTCAAACTTTGGTTTTATCTAAAAATTCTCAGAAGTTTATCATGTATTCTTGGTAACTATAAGTTACAAAAACGTAATTAAATTATAGATTTCCGCTTATAAAATTCTGGGACCTTTGTTTAAAAACTATGATTCTTTATGATGTAATGTGTAAGTTTTTATTACGTCAACTTTATGTCAACAGTATTTCATTGTTTCTTGTATCATGACGTGGCACCCCCTTGCTGCCTAGTTGTTCCATACCTGATTTTGGGGGTCTCACAGATTGGTATCAAAGCGATAGTTATAGAGAACCGATTGGTTTTCAAAACTTAGTCTATAACCGAAAGTTCAAATATTTCAAGTGTTAAACACAGAATCTGCCATTGTTGTTCGATATCTGCGCCGGTAACTCTCTAATCCTTATTATTTACTTTTAATTAGCGTTGTAGTATTTCATCTCTTGATTACATTTTGAAATATTACCTTATCCTAATGACGATAATTACTATGTCTTTTCAAAGCCTTCATGCTTAATGAATTATCATTGGATATTACTGTGATTTACATCTGCCTTTACTGTATTTCTTAAATTCTTGTTCATGTAAACTTGATCTTTTTACCATGATATTAATTTGTTTTGACGTTACATACTTGTATTCGGAGCGAGTATGTTTCCGACTTTTCATACTCACTTTTCTGAGTACTAATTCTATTCGTTTATGTGTGATATGACTGACCTCGTATACTCGTTCGTTATGAACTGCTTGTTTTTCTCGACTCACCTTTATATGTTGTGCATACTCTCGTGAAACCATTGTTTGGGATTAAGTAAGTGTTGCTTTCGATGAAACTTCCGATTTTCATTTTACTACTGTGCGTGTTACTTTTATCGTTAAACCTCTTTAAGATATATATTTAGATATCCAGTTTGTTTTCAGACCATTCGTGATTGGATGTCTAGTCTATAGACCTTTGGCTCAGTGTGTCCCCGGAAAAGACTAAAGGACATCGTGTAAGTCACACATCTCGAAGCATTCCTTGAATCCGTGTTGAATAATACCGCGAGTTTTCGTAGCTTTGATTGACCTTTATGTCATCGTTTTGCACGACACTCGTACATCGATTAAATATTATTTCATTGAACATTCTACGTTTCGACTTCAAATTTCAACGTTCGTTTGTACCTTGGAAACACTATCGTCATCTTGTAATTCATCCTCTGATACGTGGCGATTGTTTGGAATACAATTCTACTTCTATAAACTTGTATCATTCCCTTTCATTAAACCTCCTCGCTCCAGGAGTGCGACTAGTTAATGTTCCATTCCTTTCTTGATAATCTTCTTTGTAAATTTCCACCTCTATTGTAAGATTTCTTATCTTGATCCAATTTCATTTTAATCTTTATTTTTTTTCATTGATGGGTTTTCTATTTTTGATGTTCTTGGATGATTTGTGATTAATGGTATGACCGATTTATTATTTGATTTTCATGTGGTAAATTTCTGCATATGAACACACTTGTTGTCCAGATTTTGGGTCTAAGTTTTTGAGAATATAAAATATCATAACCTGAGATTTTAAAGTTTGTAGTCATGAGGTTGGTACTTGTGATCGTTTTGATATAAAATTCGGGTTATAACTCATCCGAATGAAGAAGTTATGGCCGAAATACGGTTGAAAACCTATTCTGGACCAGCAGGTATGCTTGGTGTTTTGCTACACGTTATGACCCATTTAACCCTTATATTTTGCATTGGGTAGTTAGTAGACATTATAAGCTTAGCTTGGCCGCTGAGCTTGCGTTAATAGCCATCACCAATTGAATTTTATGACTAAAACGATGATCGCTAATTTTATAACCGATTTTCTAAAATTTTAGCCTTTCTCTAAGATGGATTTTTTTCCCGTTTGGAAAACTGAGATAAATTCATATAGCTAGGAATGTCGAGTATGAAAATACCTTTTCGACGGTATAAGGTTTGATTGTAGTAAATTACCACTCTTGTTTAAGAAAACAAAGAGCGTAAAATAGGGAAAGTATTAAATACGACGGTTTAGGAAAACCGTGTACAAATGACCCTAATGAAGTTCGTTTCCCAAGGAGGTATATGTGTGTGAATAATTCGTAATTGGTTTGAGATTAATAATTGAAAGAAGGGGATGAGAAAATAGAATGACGAAGACGTGAAATTAATTACTACGACGACTAAACGTAAAACCGTAAAAATAGCTAAAATAAAAATTAATTCTAAAAATTCCCAAAAAATTACTAAAAATCAAATAAAATAAACTAAGAGTTTACCAATGATCAAAACTTTTTCAAACCTTTTAATTAATTAAATATTAATTTTTAAATGCTAATTAAAGCCCTAAAAATCAAATTAATTATCAGAAAGCCCAAATAAAGGTTTTTTAATTGGTAAACCTTTAAAATGGCCTAAAAAGATTAAAAACTATTTTTATAAATTTTTAAACTAAGAAAAACTATTTAAAATGATTTAAAATTATTAAAACTTAAAATAATTATAAAAATTAATCTAATGATGATAAAAATAATCTAAGAGTTGCAAAAATCCTATTTTAATGTATTAAAACTAAGAAAAATATAAAAAGTGCAAAAATGTGAAATTTGAAATTTAATAATAAAATAATATTAAAATAATATTAAAAATCTAAAAATTATAAAAAATTCTAAAAACTTGCAAACTAGTTTATTTAACCTAAATAATCAGAAAATGAAAGTGAAATTACAAAAATACCCCTAATGGGCCCCCAAATGGGCTAACACCAAAAACAGTCAACACTAATGGGCTTTTGGGCCCAAAAAGTCAAAATAGGCCCAAATGACTTGGAAAAGCCCTATTTGACTCAAAATTTAATTCTAAGCACAAAAGTCTGAAGGCCCAAAAGCTGATTTTGAGCTTATCACAGCTTAAATAACAAACAACTTATTCTTATTGGGCCAATAAGCCCATTAAGCAATAAGCCAATGCCATAAGCTCTACTTAAACACAAAACCTTATTTTGAGATGCCTAAGAGATCTGTGAAAAGAAATTCTGAAAAAGCACACTCAATAAGCCAGAAATAAGCCAAGAAAAATTTCATAAAAGGACAAAATAGTCGACTTGGAGTTCTAGACCACCTCAGGACTTGATTCAACTTGCAATAGACTCTAAACAACTTAATTAAGCTAAATCAATCAAGAAAAGTTCAATAAGCAAAGCCAATTAAGCTGGATAAGCCAATAAGCACTCATGAAAAAGTCAAATGAGTTGGTTTTCTAGTCAAAGCTTAAAGTCAACCCTCCAAATGCTCCAGTATGAACAAATGGGTCAAATAATGAGCACCTATTACAAAATTAAAGTTGTTGCACATTTGAATAAGCTGGAATAGCTTATTGATAAGCTGAACACCAAATTACACTAGAAGTGGCTAGCAGTAGGGGAAAGGAGTTCCCACTGCTTTGACTTTTTGACTTGTGATTTGTGAGAGATCCAGTTGGATTCAAGTGGAAACAAGGGCACCCTTGTGATCAGTGAATCACAAGGAGTCACAATCAAGCAAATAATCACACTTCCAATAAGCCAATAAGCACACAAAAAGCCAACAATGCCCAGATATTGCACAAACCTAGCAAATAAGCAGTTAAGCACTCTTAAGCAGTTTTAGCATGAATAGGCCAACCAGAATGAACCAAAAGCATACACAAGCTATAATAACTCTTAATAAGCACAAACAAACTTATTTCAATCACTGAATCATAAATTATAAGCAGATATAAGCATATGTAGGTTACTGATGAACACTAACATGCATTGATGAACACTAACTCTTTTACTAATATAGATGACCACAAATCCAAATTCAGCACTCAAATCCTACTTCCCTGGTTGTATTAACTTAGATTTAACACTTGTTAACCCTAGTCTATGATTAGATCTAGGTGTCCTCTAAATTTCAGCCAATTTAACCAAGTAATCAAGATTTTATAGCCTATTTATGGATCTAGGTGTTAATAGCCACAAAACTTGCGGATAATGAACACTTAACAACAGATAAGCATGCACAAACTCAATAGAACCAAGAACAATAACAAAGGAAGGCTTAAACCCCTTTGAATCAGTTAACCCAAACACCCCTTTGGAATCTGATTTTGCAATCTTCCAAAGGATTGTTGTGTTTTAACCTATCAAACAAGATCCAATCCACCCTAACAACTCCTAAATAACCTCAGAAACTCAAATCAAGCCACAAAACACCAATCCACAACAAATCATGCAAAATCACCAAAAATACAATAAAATTCAAAAAAATTGAAAAGGGAGAGAGATGCAAACCTCCAAGACTTACATCCAAGCCTTGGAATGTTTGAGCTGAGGTGCTAGCAAAACAAGCACCAACTTCCTTGTACCTGCTAAGATCAACAAACCACAATGATGAACACAAACTATGAAACTTCTAATTTTTGAAACACAAGTTTTATTGCTTAAAACCTTGCCTCAAAAACCATCAAACATGAATATGGAACTCAGATATTAGCTTATCAAATACCAAACTTTTATAAAACACAAAGGGAAATTACAATTTTTCAGAAAATCTAACTTTTATTTAATAAAAAGGAATTACAAAGATTTAAGATAAAATCTGGAACAAGGGACTCTCACAAGTTGAGGTCTCCTTATATAGGACCAGTAGACGATTCTAGAATGCTAAAAACAAAGAAAACCCTAGCTATGAATTTCTAGGAATGCCCTTGAGTGCTTGATGGCGTTTGATGTTTGTGAGCTGTCCAAATGCATCAAAACCGTTCATTTTAGCTTTGGGGTTAAGCTAAGAGTCTAAGCTGTTGATTTGGCCACGTCAGATTCCTTGGGGAGTAAGTTATGATGTGACAGGTGGACGAGGTTGAGTGTGGGGCCCTTTGGTGAGTGGAGGTGAGGGTTTTGGGTGTGGGATAGGTTTCTGCATGTGTGAATCAAGCGTGGGTAGGGTTAATTGCAATTTACCCTTTGTTAAGTGGAAGTAATTTATGGGGGTGAAGAACATGAATAGTGGTAACTTTTGATCCGAAAAGGGTGGGATGGGGTGTTTGGCGCGTGTTTGTGAGTTTGAACTTTAGGAATTGGCACATATGGTCCTTGTGTTTTGGGAAATATGGTAAAACAAGTTTTCATCCAACAAAACCCGTTTTCCTTTGTTAATAAACTTTCAAAGTTTATACTTTGGCCACAAAACTTTTGCAAAAAGTAATCCAGGGTTATTTTTGCCATTTTTCCATATTTGAAGGACTGATCTTGGACATTATTGATCTTTAAAGGTCTTCATTGTATCTTTGACTTCATGAGGGACCATAATTGACAAATTAGAATTGGTGAGGGACTAATCTTGCCAATTCTTCAAAGTTGAAGGACCATTTTGTAATTTTGACAAACTTAAGGGACCAAACTTGTAATTATGAATATACAAGGGTTTTAAGTGTCATTTATTCATATTTTGAGGATCAATCTTGTACATCTTCAAGTCTTCAAGGGTTAATCTTGGATAATTCATGAACTAGGACCCGGTTCTTTGTACGGCTTCGTTTCTCGTGTCCGTTTTTCCTTGTTTCTTGTGATCTTTTGTCTTTTTCACGATATCCATACCTAAAACACACAAGTAAACAAATACAAGCATATATATGGTATTTTATGACATTTTAATGCATTTAAAGCCCGAAAAGAACGATGAGATCATGTACAAATGCCATCTCATCACTCCCCCATACTAAGCCATTGTCGTGCCCTCACGCAATGCTAGAATAAAGTATCTAAGCATCACCAAAATTCAATTTTATTAACCTTGATTGAAGAGTAAAAGAGTTGCAATAATACTACGAAGATGTGCAAAGACATAATGTATGATTTTCATCACGAATGTGACTTTTAGGGTAAATGAATAGAGACAAGTAAATGTCCCCTAGAGTAAATTTCGTCATCCTTAATTGTCATACATTCCATGCTAAGTGCAAAAACGAGATCATTGTTGGTACAAGTCACAATGCTAACACTACTCATACGTCCAAATTGTGTAATACTTTTTCTCCCCGCAATCCTAGTTATTATAAAAGGAAATGGGTTACTAGAATTTTTTAACTATTTGTCAAGGATCACAAGTGATTCATATTGACTTATTTGAGTATTTATTAGTCCGAAAGCAAAGTAGCATGATTTAATCGATAGTTAGCCGAAGGACAAAATCTTTTAAAACGACTTCTCGT
This sequence comes from Glebionis coronaria, assembly GCA_025667525.1. NCBI lineage: Eukaryota > Viridiplantae > Streptophyta > Magnoliopsida > Asterales > Asteraceae > Glebionis > Glebionis coronaria. The sequence continues at coordinate 171,354,142 of CM046879.1, read as the reverse complement.
GTATCTCCTTAAGTTCATATCTTGGCATAACTCGTTTCACGATTTGAGACCTTTCTCGGACCGATATTTGGCATGTACTTCATACTTCAAATTTTGGGAAGACGTTCTTGAAATTATGGTCTTCTCTTCATATTTTGTAATTTCTTCACTTGACGTTTTTGAGAGATACTTCATACTTGGACCACGACTTCATCAGTTTTCTTCAATCTTTATTTTAGACTTTGATATACAACAATCCGCCTCCTTTTCGGACTTGGATATATTTATCCTCATACCTTGTTAGGGTCTTTTTGGATAGACTTTCTCCATGATCTTTAGGGGAGTAGTTGCTTTTCGTCGTGTGTCTCAATCCTTCATATTGATTTAGGAATAATGATACTTCACATCATCTTGGATCTTTAGCAACAAAATAGAGCTCCTCATGCCTTGTTAGGGCCTTTTTGGATCTTTACCAATCTTCGCGTCCCGCTTCAATAAGTTATGCCTTGGCTATGAACTCTATTCAACCCCGAGCAACTTGTAAACGATCTTGTGCTAGAAGCTAAGTAACCTTTCAAATCATACGACCTTACTTATTGCAATTATTTTTATTCCTAATGCATTGATCTTATGGGAGAAAAAGCCACAATTAAAAACATATGAGTTTTTGAAAGAACATTTTCATGTTCTACGTTTAGCATGATCACTTGTCTAACTCTATCATTTCTCGTTCTTCACTATTTAAAGACCTCTAATTAAAGAGACTCGTGAATACTTAGCCATGCAAGTCAAAATTAAGCCAAATTAGGATTAGCTTTCATTAAGACTATATCAAATCAAATTTTTGGGTTTTCAAGCCACCTATAGGATCTTGCACTTTCATGGACTTTTTCAAGTTTAGAGAATGCATTTTATAGTTCCCTTGATAAGTGACTTTCTAGGATCAATTATAAGAACTTGCGAAAAGTTCTTGTTCTTAACCCGAATGAGCTAAGACTTTCGCATTTTAAATTTCCCTATATAAAAGTCTAGCAAAACTTGAATTGAGCGGGTTAAGGAATGTAAAGGGTTCCAAATGCCCATCAAGTAAAAAATTAGCTCTTATTCTACCCATCGGAAAATATACATTCGTGTCTTAAAAACACTTATGAAAACTAAGAAAAAATTTAAAATTTGGCCATTTTTAGCCTTATTATTATTAGCAATAAAACCAAACAAAACGTTGAAAGTTGGAAAACGTGAGGGCGTAGCAAAGAAAGTACCTATTCACCCCCCATACTAAAAGTAAACATTATCCTCAATGTTTTGAGTCTAAAGGTGGAGCACCCCCATACTAGAGACGAAGAATCAAATGCTTAGGATCTAGCATGGAAAGGGTGATCAACAATATATCTAAAGCCATTTATGAATTATGCTAAAAGATAATTGTTAGAACAATAAAGGATATGTCATGGATTCGTGAAAAACTTCTTCAAGCAAACGATGGAGGCTCACGTAAATGAACACGAGAGTCTTCAATCGTAGATGATGACGATGATCTAGATAACACAATCACAAATAACCACGAGACAACGAGTTGGAAGGGCACAAATCCCCTCTCATTATTTATTAGAAAGCATAAAAGGATAAGCATGGGATTTCTCCCACGAGGGACCTTGTTTTTGATTACCGAGTCATGAGCTCAACTCGATCCCCTCAATGCTAATTATCATTGGGGAAGGTGACTTGGTCGAGGTCATCCAATGAAGGAATTTCCCCACCAAAGTAGTGCTTAAGCCTATGTCCATTCACTTTGAAGTTAGGACCATCATTTTGAGCTAGCCAATGGTCCCATAAGGAAACACTTGTGTAACGGTGAAAGGACCCGACCAACGAGATTTCAATTTCCCGGAAAATATCTTTAGTCTAGAGTTAAAAAGTAATACTTGATCACCAACGTTAAAAACCCGGTTTTTAATCTTTGCATCATGAAACTTTTTAGTCTTTTCTTTGAAAATCAATGAATTTTCATAAGCATTATCTCTTAGTTCATCCAATTCATTCAATTGTATTTTCCGGTGATCTCCCGCGGTCTTCAAGTCAAAGTTTGCATGCTTAAGGGCCCAATATGCCTTGTGCTCCAATTCAATGGGCAAATGACAATTCTTCCCATAGACTAACTTATAAGGAGTGCAACCGATAGGTGTCTTATAAGCGGTCCTAAAGGCCCATAAAGCATCATCGAGTTTGTCGGACCATGAAGCACGATTTTATCCAATCGACCTCTCTAAAATCCTCTTCAAAGCTCGGTTCAAAACCTCGACTTGCCCACTCGTTTGTGGGTGATAAGCCGTAGAAAGACGATGAACTCCATATTTCTTTAAGACCTTCTCGAATTGGTCATTGCAAAAATGGGTTCCACGATCGCTTATAATAGCACGAGGGGTTCCGAACCGAGAGAGTAGTTGCTTCAAAAACTTCACTACCACACGAGCATCATTAGTAGGTAAAGCCTTAGCTTCCACCCACTTAGATAGGTAGTCGACCGCGACGAGGATATACTTGTTACCATGAGACGATGGGAACGGCCCCATAAAGTCTATGCCCCAAATGTCGAAAATCTCACACACTTGAATTATGTTTTGCGACATTTCATCATGTTGAGACGATTTTCCTTGACCTTGGCACGAATCACACGACTTCACAAGTGCGTGTGCATCACAATAGATAGAAGGCCAAAAGAAGCCGGCATCGAACACTTTCTTAGCCGTGAGATTAGCATCGTGGTGACCACCCGTGGGTCCCTCGTGACAAGCTCTAAGGATGTTAGAAGCTTCGGCACCAAAACACAACGTCGAACGAGTTGATCCGCACAAACCCGAAAGAGATAAGGGTCGTCCCAAAAATAGAACTTGACGTCACGAAAGAATTTTCGCTTTTGTTGTGTCGTCATACCCTTGATTATAAAATTGCCCGCATGGTAATTTGCAATGTCGGCAAACCATGGGGTGGTGTCTTTAGAATTCACTACACCGAGAGTCTCAAGAGGAAATGTTTCGGCGATTTCCTTGTTCTCGAAAACATCCTTGTGAGGATATTCTAGACGAGAGAGATGATCGGCCGCTAGATTCTCGGCTCCTTTTTTGTCAAGCACGGTGACATCAAACTCTTGGAGGAGGAGCATCCAACGAAGCAATCTCGGCTTAGCATCTTGCTTAGCTAAGAGATACTTGATAGCCGAATGGTCGGTATACACGATGCTTTTAGTTAAGACGAGATAAGGTCGGGATTTCTCAAAAGCATAAACCACGGCAAGGAATTCCTTTTCCGTTGTGGTGTACTTCAATTGAGCCTCGGTCATCGTCTTACTAGCATAATGGATAGGACGGAAATGCTTTTCATAACCTTGCCCTAAGACGGCCCCTATAGCATAATCACTTGCATCGCACATGTTCAAAGGGTAATTCCCAATTAGGAGCAACAAGAATGGGAGCTTCGGTAAGTTTCCTTTTGAGAGTTTCGAAAGATCTAACACAATCCTCATTGAAATTAAAAGGAGCATCCTTCTCGAGAAGGTGTGTCATAGGTCGAGAGATTTTTGAAAAGTCTTTGATGAAACGACGATAAAAGCCCGCGTGGCCTAGGAAACTCCTAACTCCCTTAACGGTTTTGGGATGAGGTAACTTGGCGATGACGTCTACCTTAGCTTTATCGACCTCAATCCCCGCTTTCGAGACCTTATGTCCTAAGACGATTCCTTGTTTACACATGAAACGACATTTTTCCCAATTAAGCACAAGATTGGTTTCTTCACAACGTTTTAACATTTGCTCAAGATTAGATAAACACGACGTGAACGAATTGCCAAACAGCGAAAAGTCATCCATAAACACTTCCATTGACTTCTCGATCATATCGTGAAAAATAGCCATCATACACCGTTGAAACGTACCCGGTGCATTACAAAGTCCGAAAGGCATCCTACGATAAGCAAACGTTCCATAAGGACACGTAAACGTAGTCTTCTCTTGATCACGAGGGTCGATAGGGATTTGAAAGTAACCGGAAAAACCATCTAAAAAGCAATAAAATTCATTTCCCGCAAGTTGCTCCAACATTTGATCCATGAAGGGCAAAGGAAAGTGGTCTTTACGAGTGGCGTCATTTAACTTTCGGTAGTCAATACACACCCTCCAACCGGTCACAACACGAGTGGAAATTAACTCGTTGTTTTCATTAGGCACAACGGTCATTCCTCCCTTTTTAGGGACACAATGGATTGGGCTCACCCATGGGCTATCGGAGATAGGATAAATCATTCCCGCGTCAAGGAGTTTTAGAACTTCCTTTTTTATGACATCGTGAATTTTGGGGTTTACCCTTCTTTGACTTTGAATTGCGGGTTTGTATTCCTCCTCTATTAAAATCTTGCGAGTACAAAATTTTGGGTCGATACCCTTAATGTCGGAAATTTTCCACGCAATTGCCCCTTTATGAGCTTTAAGAACTTTCAAGAGCTCAGTTTTTTCATTATTAGCAAGACCTTTTGCAATAATAACCGGAAACTTGTCATCACCTTCCAAGAATGCGTATTCAAGGTGAGATGGAAGATCTTTCAATTCAAGGATAGGTGGTTCCTCGATCGAAGATTTTTGCTCAACACTCATAACTTCCATCGGCGGAAGAAATGGTGGAATAGAAGTATCATCACTAATAATCACCTCATCTTCATTATCGATTTCATTTGAAGTAAAATCGCCTCCTTGGAATGGAGTGAGATTTGGTGTAGAATTAGCAAGAATCGGATCCAAAATAGTGGGATTGCCACTTGACGAGCTATCGGAAAAACCTAACACTTCTTGTGAAAACTCATCGCAAACCACATCAACTAAGTCAATGTGATTGATGGTAGCGATTGCATAAACATGAGAAGGTTTTGAGTTTTGAGTAGCGTTTATAACAAGTTCCTCTTTGTTGAATCTCAAAGTAATAGTTCTTGCATGAACGTCGATAAGCGATCTCGAGGTGTCTAAAAATGGACGACCTAAAATTAGAGGAACTTGAGGATCCGCGGGGATGTCAACTACTATAAAATCAACGGGATAGTAGAACTTCCCCACTTTCACAAAAACATCCTCGGCTACTCCACATGCTAAAATCGTATAATGATCGGCCATCTCGATAGACATGTTCGAAGGAGTAAGAGCCGGAAGCGAAAGCGATTTCCAAATGGAAAATGGCATCAAATTAATGCTCGCACCAAGATCGGCCAAGGCGAGGCATTCTTTCATATCTTGTATGTCACAAGGAATGAGAAACTTTCCGGGGTCACCAACTTTTTCCGGTATGCGGTTAAGATAAACTGAAGAACAATTAGCAAGCTTTGAAAGCTTTTCCTTATCGCTCATCATACTTTTAAAAGTGGAAGCGAAACGAGGCATATATAACAACGCGTCGGCTAAACTCAAATCAAAATGCACTTGTTGAAATTTTTTTATAAATAGCTCGATTTGTTGTTTGTTACGTTCTTGCAATTTCTCTTTGTTTCGTCTCGAAGGGTAAGGTAAAGGTGGTGTGGGTTGGACATTAGGCAACGGCCTTGGAAACTCGGGTTCCATGATTGGTATTGGTTCAACCGTAGGTGTGGTATAAGCGGTACTTCGTGGGCTTGTGATATGCTCCTTTTCGACCATCACCTCGGGCTCTTTCTCGATTTCCTTCTCCGTAGAAGTACTTGGACGAGAGATTGGTTCCTTGAAAGTTTTACCACTTCGTGTAGTAATAACCTTCATTTCTCCCTTCGGGTTTGCAATGGTATCACTAGGAAGACCACCCGAGGAAGAGGGTTTACACATGATTGCTTCAAACATTTTTGCCATTCGGTCTTCAGATTTTGATTGCCTTAAATCCGCTTTTAACAATTCTTGCTTAACCTCATGTTATCCTTGTTCCATCTTTTGTTGATTTTGTTGAAGACGTTGAACATTTCCTTCCATTTTATTTGCATGAGTCTTAAGTTCATTAGCAAGTTTGTTTTTAAGCTCTTTTTTCAACTCGGATCTTAAGCTAATCATCTCACGTTGCATGTTGTCAAATTTAGCATCATTTGCTTTAGCATAATCCAAAAATTCTCCATTAAGATTTTTAGTGTGAGCATTTTGAAAACCTTGTGTAGTGTTTTGAAAATCGCGGTTTTGGTTTTGATTAGTAACTTGTCCATTCCCACTTTGATAATTCCCTTTGTTGTAGTTACGTGAATTACCTTGATAACCACCACTTTGGTTGTTGTTTCGATAGTTATTAGCATTTTGATTTGGTGGAGCTTGATTTGGGCGGGAACCTTGGCCGTTTTGGTTGTAAGTTCCCATTGCTACGTAAGCACTCGAAGTGTTACCACCGGCGGTAATGCACTCGGAAAGATCATGAGCTCCCCCACAAGACAAACAACTCTTATCAACCGCTTTAACCGAAGCGGAGTTCAAAGCATCTTGTGCTTTCCAATGAGTCATAAGATTCAAAAACCTATCGAAAAACCGATTTTCCTCATTAGATTCATCATGTAAGGCATTAATGCTACGAGACGATGACGACGATGACGAACCCATATTGGCAACACTCGGTGTGTTACGAGGGTTGTAAGCCTTAGATCTATTCTCGATAATCTTTAAAGCTTCATCGGTCGTTTTGCACAAAAAATTACCACCCGCGGCGGCATTCAAATAATCTAGTTCATGATCATTAAGCCCATTATAAAAAGTATCAACTTGATGTAATTCCGAAAAATCATGGTGTGGACATTCATGTAACATTTCCTTAAATCGTTCCCATGCCATTGAAAAACTCTCATTATTTCGTTGTACAAATCTTGAAATCTCATTTTTCAAATGTGTTGTTTTAGATGGTGGAAAAAATTTGTTCACAAACTTAGAAACGAGATCACCCCATGTCAAAATCGAATTTGGCGGTTCTTTCTCGAGCCAAATTTTAGCGGGTCCATCTAAAGAGTATGGAAACAACATCATCTTAATGGCGTCATGTGGAACATCCTTAAACTTGCTAGTTGCGGTGAGACGATTAAAATTCCTTATGTGGTAATGCGGGTTGTCTTTCTCATGACCTCTAAACTTATTTGCTTGCAACATCGACATTAAACCCTTCTTAATCTCGAAATTCTCCGCAAGGATGGAGGGAATCACAATGGCCTCTCCAAAACCCTCGGTGGGTGCTTGAAGCAACTCCATCATAGTACGATTAGCCATGACGACTTCTTGTTCTACAATAGGTTCAACAATTGGAGTTTGTTCTTCAATCAACGTCTCTTGATTTCCTTGACTTTGACGACGTTTACGAGCTCGTTTAGCTTGACTACGAGTTAGCATAAACTTCACGTAGAATGGGAGGTGAGCAAAGAAGATTCTTTTTTGGGTGTTTTGTGAATTTTCAATTTTTTTGTGTTTTTGATTGTTTTTTTTTTTGGATTTTGGTGTATCTTCGTAGACAACAATCTACCAAATCTCTCTTCGAATCAAACTCTTGATTAAAGAAGCCTCAAAAGAATGAAAACGATCACGTGGAGTGAACGCCTTCGAATGACTTTAGAACTTTGGTGAAAACCAAATTGTTCTAGAGGGTTTAATCACAAAGAAAACCAAGTAAATATATATGATATGTAATAATACTTTTGGGCGGCAAAACCCTCGATTAGCCTTCAATCTCAAAATACTCACAAGCAAGCGGGTAAACGAGGCGACGTGAAGCACTTAAGAGCGTTTTTCCTTAGGGTATATTTTATAATACCCGCCTTATACCCACCTTATAGTTTGTATTTTTCAAAATCGAGCTTCACGAAAGTATTTATCTATTTTTGTTTTTTTCTTTTTGTTTGAGATTCGAATACAATAATTAGGAGATCAAATCCCAATTAAGGTTGTGTTTTCACACTTTTGGAGATATTTTGTATTGATTGTGATACTTAATACAATATAGTAATAATAATTTCACAAGAAAAACGAAAAAAACCCGATAATACGTATTAGTAGATTTCTACTAATACAAATATTATTTATGGTTAATATTAAAAACAACAAGACAAATTAATCACGACACACCTCCCCGGCAGCGACGCCAAAACGATTGTAGTAAATTACCACTCTTGTTTAGGAAAACAAAGAGCGTAAAATAGGGAAAGTATTAAATACGACGGTTTAGGAAAACCGTGTACAAATGACCCTAATGAAGTTCGTTTCCCAAGGAGGTATATGTGTGTGAATAATTCGTAATTGGTTTGAGATTAATATTTGAAAGAAGGGGATGAGAAAATAGAATGACGAAGACGTGAAATTAATTACTACGACGACTAAACGTAAAACCGTAAAAATAGCTAAAATAAAAATTAATTCTAAAAAGTCCCAAAAATTACCAAAAATCAAATAACATAAACTAAGAGTTTACCAATGATCAAAACTTTTTCAAACCTTTTAATTAATTAAATATTAATTTTTAAATGCTAATTAAAGCCCTAAAAATCAAATTAATTATCAAAAAGCCCAAATAAAGGTTTTTTAATTGGTAAACCTCTAAAATGACCTAAAAAGATTAAAAGCTATTTTTATAAATTTTTAAACTAAGAAAAACTATTTAAAATGATTTAAAACTATTAAAACTTAAAATAATTATAAAAATTAATCTAATGATGATAAAAATAATCTGAGAGTTGAAAAAAATCCTATTTTAATGTATTAAAACTAAGAAAAATATAAAAAGTGCAAAAATGTGAAATTTGAAATTTAATAATAAAATAATATTAAAATAATAATAAAAATCTAAAAATAATAAAAAATTCTAAAAACTTGAAAACTAGTTTATTTTAACCTAAATAATCAGAAAATAAAAGTGAAATTACAAAATACCCCTAATGGGCCCCCAAATGGGCTAAAACCAAAAACAATCAACACTAATGGGCTTTTGGGCCCAAAAAGTCAAAATAGGCCCAAATGACCTGGAAAAGCCCTATATGACTCAAAATTTAATTCTAAGCACAAAAGTCTGAAGGTCCAAAAGCTGATTTTGAGCTTATTACAGCTTAAATAACAAACAACTTATTCTTATTGGGCCAATAAGCCCATTAAGCAATAAGCCAATGCCATAAGCTCTGCTTAAAGACACAACCTTCTTTTGAGATGCCTAAGAGATCTATGAAAAGAAATTTTGAAAAAGCACACTCAATAAGCCAGAAATAAGCCAAGAAAAATTTCACGAAAGGACAAAATAGTCGACTTAGAGTTCTAGACCACCTCAGGACTTGATTCAACTTGCAATAGACTCTAAACAACTTAATTAAGCTAAATCAATCAAGAAAAGTTCAATAAGCAAAGCCAAATAAGCTGGATAAGCCAATAAGCACTTATGAAAAAGTCAAATGAGTTGGTTTTCTAGTTAAAGCTTAAAGTCAACCCTCCAAATGCTCCAGTATGAACAAATGGGTCAAATAATGAGCACCTATTACAAAATTAAAGTTGTTGCACGTTTGAATAAGCTAGAATAGCTTATTGATAAGCTGAACACCAAATTACACTAGCAGTGGCTAGCAGCAGGGGAAAGGAGTTCCCACTGCTTTGACTTTTTGACTTGTGATTTGTGAGAGATCTAGTTGGATTCAAGTGGAAACAAGGGCACCCTTGTGATCAGTGAATCACAAGGAGTCACAATCAAGCAAATAATCACACTTCCAATAAGCCAATAAGCACAGAAAAAGCCAACAATGCCCATATATTACACAGACCTAGCAAATAAGCAGTTAAGCACTCTTAAGCAGTTTTAGCATGAATAAGCCAACCAGAATGTACCAAAAGCATACACAAGCTATAATAACTCTTAATAAGTACAAACAAACTTATTTCAATCACTGAATCAAAGATTATAAGCATATATAAGCATATGCAGGTTACTGATGAACACTAACATGCATTGATGAACACTAACTCTTTTACTGATATAGATGACCACAAATCCAAATTCAGCACTCAAATCATACTTCCCTGGTTGTATTAACTTAGATTTAACACTTGTTAACCCTAGTCTATGATTAGATCTAGGTGTCCTCAAAATTTCAGCCAATTTAACCAAGTAATCAAGATTTTATAGCCTATTTATGGATCTAGGTGTTAATAGCCACAAAACTTGCAGATAATGAACACTTAACAACAGATAAGCATGCACAAACTCAATAGAACCAAGAACAATAACAAAGGAAGGCTTAAACCCCTTTGAATTAGTTAACCCAAACACCCCTTTGGAATCTGATTTTGCAATCTTCCAAAGGATTGTTGTGTTTTAACCTATCAAACAAGATCCAGTCCACCCTAACAACTCCTAAACAACCTCAGAAACTCAAATCAATCCACAAAACACCAATCCATAACAAATCATGCAAAATCACCAAAAATACAATAAAATTCAAAAAAATTGAAAAGGGAGAGAGATGCAAACCTCCAAGACTTACATCCAAGCCTTGGAATGTTTGAGCTGAGGTGCTAGCAAAACAAACACCAGCTTCCTTGTACCTGCTAAGATCAACAAACCACAATGATGAACACAAACTATGAAACTTCTGATTTTTGAAACACAAGTTTTATTGCTTAAAACCTTGCCTCAAAAACCATCAAACATGAATATGGAACTCAGATATTAGCTTATCAAATACCAAACTTTTATAAAACACAAATGGAAATCACAATTTTTCAGAAAATCCAACTTTTATTTAATAAAAAGGAATTACAAAGATTTAAGCTAAAATCTGGAGCAAGGGACTCTCACAAGTTGAGGTCTCCTTATATAGGACTAGTAGACGATTCTAGAATGCTAAAAACAAAGAAAACCCTAGCTATGAATTTCTAGGAATGCCCTTGAGTGCTTGATGGCGTTTGATGTTTGTGAGCTGTCCAAATGTATCAAAACCATTCATTTTAGCTTTGGGGTTAGGCTAAGAGTCTAAGCTGTTGATTTGGCCACGTCAAATTCCTTGGGGAGTAAGTTGTGATGTGATAGGTGGACGAGGTTGAGTGTGGGGCCCTTTGGTGAGTGGAGGTGAGGATTTTGGGTGTGGGATAGGTTTCTGCATGTGTGAATCAAGCGTGGGTAGGGTTAATTGCAATTTACCCTTTTTTAAGTGGAAGTAATTTCTGGGGGTGAAGAACATGAATAGTGGTAACTTTTGATCCGAAAAGGGTGGGATGGGGTGTTTGGCGCGTGTTTGTGAGTTTGAACTTTGGGAATTGGCACATATGGTCCTTGTGTTTTGGGAAATATGGTAAAACAAGTTTTCAGCCAACAAAACCCGTTTTCCTTTGTTAATAAACTTTCAAAGTTTATACTTTGGCCACAAAACTTTTGCAAAAAGTAATCAAGGGTTATTTTTGCCATTTTTCTATATTTGAAGGACTGATCTTGGACATTCTTGATGTTCAAAGGTCTTCATTGTATCTTTGACTTCATGAGGGACCATAATTGACAAATTAGAATTGGTGGGGGACTAATCTTGCCAATTCTTCAAAGTTGAAGGACCATTTTGTAATTTTGACAAACTTAAGGGACCAAACTTGTAATTATGAATATACAAGGGTTTTAAGTGTCATTTCTTCATATTTTGAGGATAAATCTTGTACATCTTCAAGTCTTCAAGGGTTAATATTAGATAATTAATGAACTAGGACCCGGTTCTTTGTACGGCTTCGTTTCTCGTGTCTGTTTTTCCTTGTTTCTTGTGATCTTTTGTCTTTTTCACGATATCCGTACCTAAAACACACAAGTAAACAAATACAAGCATATATATGGTATTTTATGACATTTTAATGCATTTAATGCCCGAAAAGAACGATGAGATCATGTACAAATGCCATCTCATCAAGGTTCATCGTCCATCTCTTCATAAAGAAGAAATGGCAGGCATTTTAGAAACTAGTCTAATAGGGAACAACCGACCTAAACTAGCATTTGGTTTAGCGTGTTTGGTATGGTTAACGAGTGTTTGGCCAAGATTACTCACTTGAAACATTTCAGAAACATATTATGCTGACTTTTGATGCAAATGTTTAGTGTCCGTTAGCTACCTTTAAGTTTTTGACACATAAGTGGGTATTGTTGACTTATTTGAAAATTTATAAAACTATGCTTTTATCGCTGCTGTCATAGGGATAAGTGTGTCGAAAAAGTGTTTTCAGTCTTCGGATAAAACTACAAAGTTGTCCGGAATGATGTTCTTAGTCACCCTCTCGGAAACGGAAGCTTTAAAGTGGGCATTTGACCCTCAAAAATGCAAAATACAGACTGTAAAGTTTGTGTTTTGGTTTTTATTTTTTAAAAGGTATCTAGACTTTAAAACTTTTCTTAAAATTCACAAGATATCAACTTGATGATGTATATGAATTCTATGAATTTTTTTATAATTTTTCCAAGAGTCTAGATAGGATTTTTAAGCCACGCGAAAAGGAGTTTTCTGCACTTTTTCATTAAGCGAGTAAATGACTAGTTCATTACCCAAACGCCCCTTAAGCAAGCCTAAACCTTATGGAATGGATTTGAGATGATCGATACTGATACTTAGGATGTATAACATCATAATTGAAGTGAAATTGAGGTCTAATAATTAGTAATTCGCCTCAAGTCGGGAAAGCCAAAAGTTGACTATTTTCTATACGTTTAGTCAGAACTTATAAAAATGAGTTCTAAGCTATATAGCTTGATGAAACATGTTTGTATGACCATATTTTGTTGTATTCCTGTAACTTACATGTTTTTTTTAAAACTTTTCATTATTGAGTCATACTCGCGTCATACTTTGACTTTTGTTGACTTTTTACGTATTAGGTCGCGGTTAACGTATAATTGGCGTTTTAGGTTCCAAATTGTTTGAGAATCTTAGTTTAAGACACTTAGCTTTCATTTTAAGTATTTCCTACAGATTGTAAGCTTTATAGGTCATGCTTACACTTAGACTCAGTTACTTGTGCAAGTTACTTACGTATCTCAATCTTTACAAAATATATTGATACAAACGTTTTATACTTTTATAAAACAAATATCTAAGGTCGTGATCACACTTGAAGGTTGCGGATAATTATTAAAGTAATACTATTGCCTTTCTTCAGCTGGATCTCTATCTGCACGCATATGGGTTCCTTTATCCTTTCTTTTATACATGACTCATTTGTCATTTCATTTTATCTTTCTTTCTTCTATCTTACCACTGATTTGGGTCAAGATTTGAAGTTCTTATTTTCACATCTTGCATCATCATTTTGACACGTGTCTCATGACGATTCCGGCTAAACCTTTTGAAATCTTATCACCTTGTAACCATTTCATCGATTGTCTTATGAACTACTCTGTACTACTCCCGTGTAACCCACTTGCTATTTTATAAGTTACCATATAAACTCAAACCGATATTGTTTGCAAATAATTTTACAAAATGTTCTACTTGGACTTTACAGAATACTTGAATGTTACCTTATAAAATTAATTAACATTGATTTTACCATGTATTTTTACAAATTGTTCTACATTGGCCTTGTAAAGAAATCTTGTAACATTAAATTTGTTGATTTAAATATCTAACCAATTACTTACTTGCGAAAGGTTTCATAAATCATTCTGATTTCTATTTTTGGTATCATATATATATTTTAAATATATGACATCAAATACTGGTTTGACGAACTGTGCATCGTATTGCTAGACCTACATTATGCATGGCCTGATCACCTATGCGTAATTTAGAAGGAGCCATGTGAGGTCGAATAGTAGTCACCTTAAATATCTTGTCAAAGTACCTACTCTTTGCTTATGTTCCTTAAAAAGTTAGATAAAATAAAATTTTGAAAACTTTTACATATTATGCGAGTAGCATCCTTTCATGACATGTGAATATGTTTCCTTATCTTTTCTTGAACAAATTACGTGTCTGCAAGCACATATTTCTTTACTCAACGATTTTTTTTTCTCCTTGTTACCACATCTTCCCTCGTGATATAATTCTCATTACCACTCGTCTAATTTCTTACCATTGATATCATACTTGGAAGTTCTAGCGTTTCTACACTTTCTCCTCGACCAACTTTCTTTGAGCAAATTTTGGTAGACCTTCGAAACGTCTCCGGACGCGAATAGTGATTTATGAATGGAAGTGAACGATGATTTCGTGTACTTGTCATGATGTGTGTTAGACTATATCGCCTCGAAATTCATTCGTGTGAACCATGTGTCGACTTCGCTCTCTCTTTGCTAATGTTGTTCGTTTTACTTGAATGATACACCAGTGACTATTTAAGAATTTTCGTTGATTCAAAAATTGTTGTGTGGCTTTTATCTTTCAATCATGTATCGATTACTCAGAAATTAATAAGCCAATGTTGGTGACACCAACTGCACTCAAGAAGTGATGAATTGCTAAATTCTTTGTTTTTTATTGTCTTGTCGTTGATGCCTCTATTCTACCCCGTTCGTTAAGAATCTTTACGACTTTCGTTTTATCCCCTTGTACCATTGCTTACATACTAACTGTTGACTATTATTTGTTTCATATTCGTTTGCTATCTTGTCATCATTTAAAAACAAACCGAATATGTCCCCTATTTACCATTTGATACATTAAACACATTTATGGATTCCTATATATTATTATAAATTTTTAAGAATATTTTACACATTTTACCAAATATTTAAATTACCAAAATAACTACCTCAAGCTAAAATGTTAGATGTATAAATTTTGTTTGTAAAAATTTAACTTATGTTTTATATGACATCATGCATTACCTTTTGAACTATTTTGATTTATCATCCTAATTTAATTCCAGTTTAATGGAATTACCGTCTTAAACTTCATTCATATCAAGGATTTTTAATAATTTGGAAATTTGATTTTCTCTAATCGTAACAAAAACCCGAGTTTTAACAATAATTTAATTCAATCATCCCAAGGTTTTTCAAGACGACCAAAATATAACTTGAACCTAGTTTACTTTTATTTTGAACACTATCTTGATCAAGAAAAGAATTAGCGATTTTTTACCCATTAAATATACGTTTTCGTCTTAATCTCTATATAACATAGTTAAAACCCTTTTTTTTCTTAGTAAAGTGAATTATTGTGTTTTATGGTTTACGCGATTCGTAATTCCTCGTCGATCATTAATCTTAATCCTTTTAGTGCATCTTGTCCGTTTAAGCGGTAATCATGTTTATTTTATTTCTAATTACTCTCTCGTATTTAAAGATCAGTTCAAAGCAAAGCATACCTATTTGTTCCCGTCTCTTTCCGTCTCTAGTTGAACTCTGAGGGACCAGAGTTCCTTTAAGGAGGTCGATTGTGAGAACTCGTATTTTTTCTGGTAATTAAATTATTTCTTTTATACTAGCATTCTTCGTAATTTACGTCAAACCTTTAGGCGTTATTTGTTTATACGATGTGTTAAAGTTTATTAAATCATAAGCCCTCATTTATTTACCAAAATATCAATGTTCACCGAATGTCATTGTTTTTATTTTATATTGAGCGTTTATTTTTCGTGTTTTACGCGTATCTTTCAAATCGCGTAACTTTTAAAATATCGAGTTTTGATAATACCCGCAATTGTAAATTGTGGGGCAAGATTTAATATTATCTCACCTCACTCTCTACATTTACACGTATAAAACCATCCTAGTATCACCTAATGGAAAATTAACAACAAGATATGTACGTGTCTTTTGGTTATTAACTTCACACCAATGAATGCCAAATAGAAACTTAAGCTAACATGTGTAGTTAGCCTTTTTTTTCTTCTTTGCAAAACATATTTCATTCTTTTCTTCTTATTGTTTCAGCCGTACATCAACACCATCAAGTAATAACATTGCTATATTGATTTTTACTAATTATTTTAGTTAAGGGTTAATCCTAATAAAGGTCTAATTATTCTACACTCCTTCTTGAGATCATTTAACCTTTAATCAAGCAACATCATCATCTATTAGAGATTCAAGGGCTGATTATTATTGGTTTTAGATGAATAATAATTTTTGATTTATTATCTAATTGGATGTATGGATTCTCATCTCTTGATCAAGTATTGTTGCTCTTGAATCCTTAATCATCCATCATCATCTCTAGTAAGCACCTTTAATCTATTGATTTTTATTCATTTTCTTCTATAATCACTTCATGTGTTTTCACTTAATTTATGAAATTAAGGTGTTTTTTATGTTTTTGGTTGATTGTTATGATTGGTATGGCATTAGACTTATGTTAGAGTGATTAAAAGCTTGATTTGGATTCATTGGTATATGTAATTTAGGGACTGTTTTTGGAAAGCAGGTTACGAGGCATGTGACGATTTATTTTTGGCTTAGAACCTGTGATTTTATGATTTTATTATGTTGGGAAACATATATAGATGTATGTGATGCTTTATATGGACCCGTAACTCCTCCGGACAAGTGAGTTATGCCCAAATTAGTGAAACTAGTTTATATGGGTGACTTGCAGATAGTTTTTGTTTTAACGGGAAAAATTTGGCATAAAGCCTACTGTATCTTTACAAAAATAGATAGTTTATAATCTCTGGTCTAATTGGTGAGTTGAATGGTTCCATAACTCATCCGGATGACCAAGTTATCATCAAAACGGTTTTACTAGTTTTATTGGGTGTTAAATAGTTTTGTGCAGATAGTTCAGAACTTTGACTACAATTTTTGACTTGAAGCCTACTGTATTTTTACATGGTTGAATAGTTCATAACCTCAGGTCCAAATGGCGATTTGGATAGAGCCGTATCTCATCCGGATGAGGGAAATACATCTAAATTGGCTAAGGTAGTTTGAAAATGAACTCAGAAATTATAGTGCAGATAGTTAGACCAAAAACAAATTATTTTTACATTGGAGAGTATTGGGTTTTTAAATTTATGAAGGGTATAATATGTGAGTACTATGTGGTTCTTTGGATAGGTCCGTAACTCTTCGGGATGAAGGAGTTACATCTAAAATGATCATATTGAATCGAAATTGTGTCCAGAATTTTAATTAAATTTATGTGCAGGTCTTTTCAAAGTAAGAACCCTATTTTGTAAGTCACACCTAGTTCATAAACTTAAACATGAGCTTTCGTTTCTAGTCAAATGGAGTTACGAAATGGGAATTAGGCTAAAAATGGTGAAGCGGGGTAACATTTTGGATAATCAGATTTGGTACTTAAGGGTAAAATGGTAATTTCACTTAGGTTCTGACCACTTTGGGATGTGTGGCCTGTAACATCAGCAATTTAGATTCATTGATCTTTATTGAGGAGAATACCGTTTGTTTATACCTATTATGAATCATGAGATATAGGTTCATCAAGTCGGGGTAATTGCAGAATTTGGAAAAGTCATGTGATTTGAAAATGGGTTAACAAGCGCAAAGAACTTTATAAAATGGTTAAATAACGGGTAAATGTGGTTTACTTCTAGATTGGTTTTAATACAGGTCATAAAGGTGTGTTTGGATAAAATATAGTTGGTTAACAAGTCTAATAGGATGCCATACCATATCACAGATTTCTCATCACATCTTTTGATTATTTTGTTTTGTGAGTTGTACTTTTCGATACTAATCACCATTCTTTCTAGGTGATACTAAGGCGACTGTTGTTTCGCATCGTCATTGATCTAACCTCAGTACTTATATTCCATTATTCTTATTGGCTTAAGGTGAGTTCATAGCCCCTTTTACTACTTGTACATTGTTTCTAAACGCGTGGTGAGATCTTACATGGTGGAACACATCCATTGAGAAAAACTGTATGCTATCCAGAACTTGTATGCTATTCAGACTTGTATGTTTTCCAACAATGTTCATTGATATTATTGCTTATAGTTAATAGCCTTAAGTTTCCTCTCTTGATCATGAACCATTAATTTTCCCGTATACTTTGCGCTAAGCCCGAATGTTATGGTTGGATCCATCGGGATTGATAATCCCCGTCCCGATTACCTTGACGCACTTACATTTGTTTATACTTGAGTATTTAGGCTGAATACTCCCTAGGGGAACTTACTTTGAGTTAAGCTTCGGTTCAGGAACTAAACAGCAATAATATTGGTTTCGGACTATGGTTAATGATCATAACCATTTTCTCTATTTACTTGTTTTACAAATGAATGCTTGTGTTCCACACCTTTACTACTAAACCTATGAATATCACTCAACTTTATGTTGACGATTTTACATGTTTAACCTCAGGTATTGTTTCTTAGCTTTGCTTGGATGGGAGCCCGCGGGATATTATCGCAGCTTGGAGATTTCTGCGTATATTCAAACTTTGGTTTTATCTAAAAATTCTCAGAAGTTTATCATGTATTCTTGGTAACTATAAGTTACAAAAACATAATTAAATTGTAGATTTCCGCTTATAAAATTCTGGGACCTTTGTTTGAAAACTCTTATTCTTTATGATGTAATGTATAAGTTTTTATTACGTCAACTTTATGTCAACAGTATTTCATTGTTTCTTGTACCATGACGTGGCACCCCATTGCTGCCTAGTTGTTCCATACCTGATTTTGGGGGTCTCACAGCAGGGCTCCCCCTGTTGTGTCTCTTGTACCCACCGACGTGATCCGGTCCCCACTACCAGCACCAAGGTTCCCACTGAGGGCCTTGGTTGTTGCTGTCCAAACAAAACCCACACCGAGCCCCATTGGGGTCTCGGCTGATGGTGATAAAAGGCCACCGAGAGCCTTGTGCTTTCGGTTTGGTGCGCCGAATCAAAACAAACACCCACAAACACCCTTTTCTTGATTAACCCATTATTAATAACATGTTTTTAATTATGTTTCTAATTATGTTTTTAATTATGTTTTTAATTATGTTTTTTAGGGATTCAAACACATGTGTTCATAATTAAAAACAAAAGAATGAAAAGATTAAGGTTTCGATTTTACCGAATGCGTGAATGGAATTAGCAATAGAACACGAACACGTACTCGTAAAAACCAAAGATCAAAAATCACAAAATCGTCCTTGTGTGTGGTGGCTGCCACGGCTCAAAGGAGAGAGGGGGCTAGGGTTTATTTTGTTTTTTTCTAAAAATTGGTACAATGAATTTCCTTAAGATTAACTTTTGCTAGTTGGTTTCATAATGGGCCGAGCCCTTTCCTTTCTTTGTCTTTACCGCGGATACACAAGGCCCAAAAGCCAAATGCATACGTTTTTCATGTTTAAATGTTATTCGTGTATGTTCGTGTTTAATGTTCGTGAATTAAATATTATATGTAATATTTAATGTGCATTAATAATATACGTAGTTCTTGTAATTTAATGTTCGTGACACGTGTCGTTTGTTATTAATGGAAAGTTTTAAATTACTCGTGTTTTTATGTAGTGTTCTGTTCATGGTATTTTATGCGGGTTTTACAATCAAGGTAATAATCATTTAAGTCTTACACAAACATATCTTATACATGTTTAGTGATCATAGAAAGTAATTAACCTCAAAACTCACATTTATACAAATGTGACAAAATATTTTAATAAACTTTATTCTTTTTAAATGTTTTATTTTAGAAAATGAAATTTTGAATTTGGCATATTCCAAATGGTTTAAGATTATACACTTGAGGTATAAACTTCACCAGATGGGATTTCCACTCTAAAGGACAAAAGGGAGCGGACTCTAGAGTCTCCAGCCTATTTAATGAGTCGCACCAAGAGAGCCGTTACTACTTGTCTCCTATAAATGGTGGATCATTTCTCCATTTTCCAATGAACCTTTTGGACAGTTTTATGCTTCTTATCTTCTTTCTATGTTTCCAATCACTAGTAAATTATCACTTAATTTGTTAAGTATGTTTACTTATGATTATCCTCTTGATCCCCTTCTTTACTTGTTCAAATAGAAGATCACTCACACATTTTTATGTGATAAAATATAAAGCCTTGATGAAGATCATCCTTTTTTAGATCTAGTCATGTTCATCATTTTGTTCATTTGAGTCTTGTGTAGATCCAAGGTATTTTTGTATACTTGGATTAGTCTTATGTAGATCCAAGTTATATGTGTACACTTGGATTTGTCTTGTGTTGTAATATGTATTGTGTATAGTTTCTCACTTAGCTACAAAGTGATGTGATTGTGTGTATGTGTCTTGTGAGTTCTCAATTAACTTGAAAGTAAAGAGTAACGAAGATTGATCCTAGTTTTGGATTAGGACTCGACATCTAGCCTTCTGTCAAAAAAGAAGATGGGTGAAGAAGATTGGTTCTAGCTTAGGATTAGAACTCGACATTAGCTTAGTGTCGATAAACATTGTAAGTGACGTTGTAAGGTTTTCTCCACCGAGAAGGGAGCTTGTGGATATAGTGAAAATCTCGAGTAAGGTGTACTCGAGGAGTGGAGTAGGAACGAAGAGAGAGCTTTGTTGCCGAACCACTATAAATATTGGTGTCTTATCTTAGGTTGTTTCTTTCATTACTCTTTACTTAATCATATTTACATTCATGCATTGCATTTTCATAATCACTAGATATAGCAAATGGTTTGAAAATTGACTTAACAACTATGAAACTAATTTTCAAGTAAAAGGAAATTTTAGGACCAACATAATTTTAATTAGGACCTTAATCATAGAAACTATTCACCCCCCTCTAGTTTCTACAATTGGTATCAGCGCGATGGTCACACAAGATCTTTGAAGTATATTGTGCTTTAAAGCTTGGATCGATCTATCGTCTTTACTAATTAGAAGGGTTGGTTGCTCTAAAGTTTCTTTATAGTCAAAATTACTTTTTCTCTAAAAAAAGACCTTAGTATTATTTTTATATCAACTCATCTTGATTATGGTCTTATTAGTAGATTTTATGCATTTTAGATTTGCTCTTGAAATGTATCTACTAGTTGTATCTTTTTTTGTGTAGGTACTCATGAAGGCTAATCATTAATTTGGTTATGGATTGAGTTACCTACACTTGTTAAAGACTCATCTCCTTTTGATCTCCAATATCATAGGATGATGATACCAAGAATGATGGATGTGATACCAGCCATTGAAGACTACGTATTCACTTTGATCAAGTTCGGGTGTTGCATTAGTCCATAGAAGACTTGGGATGCACTTTGCGGATAAGGTATGTTTTCGTCCTTCCACACGCCCTTTGATCATTCTTTTGATCATTGATTGACTATGTGATTGCTCTTGGCATCCTTGCCTTGACATTTATCTGTGGTATGTGATTCTATTCTTTCACCCTCTCAAACCTTCATGGTCTTGAATACTTGACTCACATAAGTGGTGTAGAGTGAGTTAGTAGTAGCTTAAAGTATCAAGCATGATTTATATGGTTTGTTACTTAATACGGTTATTAGGCCCTATATCATGTGTAGTATGTGCATTTGAGCTCATCTCTAAGTTGATTGATTAATCTTTTGAGATACCAAACTACATCATATGTTGTAATTAGGATACTACACATTTGGAATTGAAATATTCCAAGGATATTGTCATTGTGATCCTTAACAATGATATTTGTTTGATCATGTGGGAGAGAAAGTGAATCTATACTCTTGCTCATGTTTTATAAAAGTTTAAGACATTTATTAGTAAGTTTTCTTAATCTATATAAGAAAAATAGCTTTGTATGGTTCATTACCAAAGCCATTTTGTCTTACGCCGGAAAAGCACGTCTTGAACCACTATATATGACACAAGCTCTTCGTTTCCCAAACTTGAAGATTGTCATTCATCTCTTAAGCATTGTTACTTGGCTTTGATTCACTCCTATTGGTTTCTCTTTTTTCTCTTTTTATTTACGAGTAGTCGTTTCTTCGTTTCGGTCTTTTTCGATCTCGATTCCACTCGTAATCCTTCATTAAGGCATTATAACCTAGTCTTAAAGTGGTCCAATTATTTTCAAAAGGATTAATATATGTTTTAAGTATTTTAGAAAAACTTGGTTAGAAAAATTTCTTTCGTTTTCACGGACAAAACACATATTCTGTCCGCGGTTCAATAATTAGCGTGGTGGTAACGTGCGGTTCGTTATCAATAATAAGACACGGCCCACTAAGATTAAAATAATATTGGTTTTATTATTTTACAATTTTTCAAATACTTCTTCCTCTTTTCAGCTGGTGCGGCGAGGAGACAAAAAAAACACCATTAACAAATTTCAAAACCTTCCAAATCACTCAAATTAATTGGTTCTGATGAGACTGCTTTTATATATAGTCTCATCGTCCAAAATGGGCTTAAAACGCTTAAAATATCATCAAAATACCCAAATATATGATTGTGTTTGTTCATTGTGTATTTTAGGTATGGATATCGTGAAATCAACAAAAGATCACAAGAATAGAGCAAAAACGAACACGGGAAACGAAGCCACACAAAGAACCGGACCTGAATCATGAATTTCCAAAATGGTCCTTGAAGTTTTGAAGATTGTCAACATTGGTCCCTCATCTTTGAAGATTTGGCAAGAAAAGACATTGGAGAAATCATCATTGACAAAGAAATTCCTCCATGTTTGAAGATTACACATGATAAGCCCTTGAAGATTGGTCAAAATACATATTTAGCCCTTGAAACATGTTTGAGAAAGTTTTGGTGGCCAATTTGAAAAAACCAAAACTTTCTTATAAAGGGAAAATGAGTTGTTAAGCTGTTTATATCAAAATGACAAGAGAAGGGGACTTAAGGGGCCATTTGGGTCAAACACATAAACTTTAACCCACCACTCATAGCTGGACACCTCACCCACTCACCATTTTCAACCAGTCATACTCCTCCAATCCACCACGTCATCACCCACTAACCCTAAAACCATTTATTAAACTGATTAAATCAGTTTATTAATTTTTCCCACTAAAACACATTTTTAAACTAACCCAATCCCCTAATCTGATTAATACACACACTCAATACACACACTCATGAACAAACCCTAAATCTAATCCTCACTCAAAACAAAGGGATTTTATCTAAGATTTTCCAGATTAGTAATTTAACTTTCCCTAAACCTAAACCCACACCCAGGAAACCAACCCCATGATTGGTGGCCCCCACACACGACTCCCCTGCTACAAGAAGACAAGACATGCACAATAAATCAATGGTTCTAAACATTTTCTTGGAGGATACTTAATTTTGAATGGTCTAGATCACTTGAACCATGCTGGCAACTCACAACAAGCCAAGAAACATCACATGATCTCCTAAACGAATTCAAAAACCAGCATCTTATTTGGCATCTTTGAAGAATCAAGGGCATTACTAGAAACTCACACCTTAGGGTTTCCATCTTTTTTTTCTAGAACCTTGTACACCCTATTATATAAAGGGTTGTAGGATTTCAGTTTTAGTTTCTTGTTTTTTCTTTGGGTTCACAACTTTGTAAATCCCCACTGTCTAATGTGAAGTGTGGTATTATGTTTGATGAATGAAAAACAAGTTCCAAGTTTATGTTATATGATTCTCATTGTTATGGTTCTCTTTAAATTCGTTTTAAGATTCTGCTTGTGTTACTAATTCAAAAGTTTTCTTTAGTTTTATATAAAAAGTTGAGGAAAGAAAGTTGAAAAAGCCCCAATCAGCTTTTCATTTGAGGTTGTATGTGACCATAGACCCCTGATATCAAGTGATATCAAGGGTCAATGGACATATAAGACGTGGGTGAAAGAAAGTTGGAGGCATCACTTTCTTTGGTTTTCTATCATAAACCCAAGAAGAAGTTCCTTAAGTTTATTGTTCTTTTTGTGTTATCATTGGAAAGATTGCATCTTGTTATACTCTCATCTCATGTTAAGTTGTCAAAGGGTTTCTAAATAATCCTTTTGATATTAACAAAGGAATAAAAAGTGGACATTTGTTAAAAAATATTTTTTTTGAACTACTGTTGATGTTTGTTATGTCTTAGCAGGGAAGTTTTGGAAGCTAGTGCACTCCTTTGCACTTAAGCTCACACACTCCAAGGTGTGGTTGTGCACCTTGGAGGTAAGTTCTTCCCTGTTTTCATATAAGCCAAAAAGTTTCTGAAATTGGTTGATGTTGGTAAATGTTTAGGTGTTAACTGATAAACTTGTCATATTTCTGTTTATATGAGATTTAACGTATGATTTATATGCTAGTTTAAAGATTTGAGTTGAGTTTGCATGATAAGTCTTTGTTAAATGTGTATGCTCATCAGTTTAAGGGGTGTTTGGTTGAACTGATAACAAGGTTTTGGGATACACATTAATTCTTCTTTTGGTTTGAACAAGTCTTTATTCAGTCTATGGTTGCTAATTTGTGCCATGATTTAAGTTTGAAAACAAGATAAAGGTTTTTACTTGCTTAAAATTGGACAAAATAGCTTAATTCATTTAACTACTGAACGATCTTGCTTGTGTACTTTTGGAATCTGTAAACTTGGAATACAATAGTTCTCATGGCCACTAAGGATTGCATGCTTTGGAGTTGTGGTCTTGTGCACTAGGGTGTTAATTAAAGGTTGTTGAATCTCACTTGTGTACCTTTTGTATCAGTTATAGTCATCAGACCTGACCATTGATTGTTTCTGTGACAAACTTAACTGAATTGATTGATTGGTTGCTATTCTTGCTTTGGATCCTTCTGTTTTTGTGTTTAACTTGACTCCCTACACTCCACTGAGTGTAGGGGACTAGGGGTGCCCTTGATTCCAAGAAAAACCCATCAGCAAGGCTTTCCTAAGCCAAAAGGTCACCAGACCTTTATTTTAAACTAAGCAGTGGGAAGAAACTTCCCACTGTTAGCACAAGTGTAGCCACCGCTACACTACCAGACAAAGGAACCCTAGCTGTCACTATCTAGCTTGACTGATTTTTTCTTTAGTGGTGAAATCACTTTGTTTTTCATTCCTTTTAATTTTCCTGAGTTTCTTTATTTATTTTAGTATTTTTAGAAAAGACTAATTTTATTTTATTGTTCCTCTTCTATTTTTTAGATTAAATTCAATTTAAATTAGTTTTTATTATATCTGTTTTTGTCATTTAGTGATAAAAGTTATTGAAATTGTGTTTTTTCAATTTTCTTGTTTTAAGATAAGTATTTTAAGATTTTTACAAAAGAAACTTCCTTTTTAAATTTATTTAATCATTTTCTAGAATTATTTTAAGTTTAATTAGTTTTAATTAATATGAGTTTTGTCCTGTAGTGCAAAAAAATTATCATTTTTCAATTTTTTCATTTTTCTTAGTTTCAAAATATTAATTTAATATTTTTAGTTAATAAAGTTCACTGTTCACTGTTTTTACTTATTTCTTTAGAATTAATTTGAATTTAATTAGATTTTTAATTAAGCTATTTTGTCTTTTAGTGATTAAAATAACTTTTTTCAAACTTTTTCATTTTTCTACTGTTTAGTATCATAAAATAATATTTCTAGAAAAGTTAAATTAATTTTAGCATTATTTTATTATTTTTAATCATTATTTTGATTTAAAAAGTGTTTTTAGTCATTAAAAAATAGAAAAATAGTTTCAAAAAATCAAGAAAAATACTTTTTAGCCTTTAAATAATATGAGTGACTTATTGGTTCAATAAAATAATATTTTGGGCTTTTTCTTAATTATATTTAATTTTAGGGCTTTAATTAGCATTTAAAATTAAATATTTAATTAATAAAAGGCTTTAAAATTTATTTATTGAATTTTTATTCTTATTTATATTATTTAATATTTAGTTTTAATTTTTAATTAATTTGTAAGTTGAATTTTAAATTTCGTCACGTTTTACGGTTTTTACGATTTCGTCATTCGTCATAGTTTAATTTAGAATTATTTTAAGTTTAATTTTTTAAGAGAGAATTGCATAAATCGTCCCTGAAGTTTGGTCATATTGCAGATTTTGTCCCAAATATTTTGAAAGTGCTGACATCGTCCTAAAATCAAACTATTTTATAAATTTTCATCCTTGAAGTTTTGCTATCTTGCATGTTTCGTCCCAAATGTTTTGGCCATTTTGCATGTCTCGTCCCAAGCAATATCCCCATTAAGGACGATACTTGCATTAAAGTTTTCAAATAGGGATGATTCTTGCACTTTCATAACGTTTAGGACAAAACATGCATTTTGGCCGTACTTTAGGGACGATTTGTGCAATTTACTCTAGTTTTAATTAATATGAGTTTTGTCCTGTAGTGTAAAAATATTATCATATTTCAATTTTTTCAATTTTCCTAGTTTCAGAATATTAATTTAAGATTTTTAGTTAAAAAAGTTCATTGTTCACTATTTTTACTTATTTCTTTAGAATTAATTTGAATTTAATTAAGCTGTTTTGTCTTTTAGTGATAAAAATAACTTTTTTCAAACTTTTTCATTTTCTACTGTTTAGTATAATAAATTAGGATTTTTTGAAAAGTTAAATTAATTTTAGCATTATTTTATTATTTTTAATCATTATTTTGATTTAAAAGTGTTTTTAGTCATTAAAAAATAGAAAAATAGTTTCGAAAAATCAAGAAAAATGCTTTTTAGTCTTTAAATAACATGACTGAGTTATTGGTTCAATGAAATAATATTTTGGGCTTTTTCTTAATTATATTTAATTTTAGGGCTTTAATTAGCATTTAAAATTGAATATTTAATTAATAAAAGGTTTTAAAATTTATTTATTGAATTTTTATTCTTATTATATTATTTTAGATTTAGTTTTAATTTTTAAGTTTTAAATTTCGTCACGTACGGTTTTTACGATTTCGTCATTCGTCATAGTTTAATTTAGAATCGTAACCGTCATCCTTTCTCTTTTTTCTTTTCTCATTAATATAATCACAAAATTAATCATCTCTTAACACACACACCAAGCCTCCTTGAGAACGATCACACACAAAGGGTCATAAGTGCTTTCGTTTTCCTAAACAAACACTTAATACTTACCGATTTTTACGCTCTTTTCCTAAAGAGTAGTAAAACCACTACATCATTTTGGTGCCGCTGCCGGGGAGGCATGTTGTGTTTTTATTTGAGCAATTGTTGTTTTTATATTAGCCATAGTATCTATTTGTATTAGTAGCACTCTACTAATACGTATTATCAGTTTTTGTTTTTTGTGTGAATATTATTATATTGTATACGTAGAACAATAAATTCACAAGTACTCCAAAACTGTGAAAGCACAACCTTGATTCGGGATTTCATCACTCGATCATTGTATTCGAATCTCAAACAAGAAAAAAGGCAAAATAGATAATTACTTTCGTTAAGCTTAATTTTGACAAACACAAACTATAAGGTGGGTATAAGGCGAGTATTATAAAATATACCCTAAGGAAAAAGGCTCTTAAGTGCTTCGCGCCGTCTCGTTTCCCCGCTTGCTTGTGCGTGTTTAGATAAAAAGGGCTAATCGAGGGTTTGCCAACCAAAGTATTATCTAAGTATCATATATATTTTCTTGGTTTCATTTGATTAAACTCTCTTGAACGTTTTGGTGTTCCACCAACGTTCTAAAGTCATCGAAGGCGTTCACTTCACGTGATCGTTTTCATTCCTTGAGGCTTCTTTAATCAAGAGATTTTATTTGAGGAGAGATTTGTAGATTTTTGTCTACTTAATACATTCACAAAATCCAAAAAAAGTAAAAACAATCAAAAACCACAAAAAATTGAAAAAGTAAAAAACACCAAAAATAATCTTCTTTGCTCATCCCCACGTTGTACGTGACGTTTATACAAACTCGCAACCAAGCTAGACGTGCACGTAAACGTAGAAACCGAAAGGAAGGAACGCCTTCAAGTGAGGAATCTCCCATTGACGAACCTATCGTAGAACAAGAAGTCACCATGGCTAATCGAACTATGATGGAGTTACTTCAAGCACCCACCGAGGGTTATGGAGAGGCTATTGTGATTCCCGCCATCCTTGCGGAGAATTTTGAAGTGAAAACGGGTTTGTTGTCGATGATCCAAAACAACAAATTCCGTGGTGATGAAAAGGACAACCCACACAACCATATCCGCCAATTCAATCGTCTTACCGCCACTTGCAAGTTTAAGGACGTTGCTAATGACTTGATTAAGATGATGATTTTTTCATATTCCTTAGCGGGGCCCGCTAAAATTTGGTTAGAGAAAGAGGCACCCAATTCTATATTGACGTGGAAGGATCTCGTTTCAAAGTTCGTGAACCAATTTTTTCCGCCTTCTAAGACTACGCATTTGAAAAACGAGATTTCAAAATTTTCACAAGAGTATAATGTGAGAGTTTTTCAACGGCTTGGAGAAGGTTTAAGGAAATGTTGCACGAATGTCCTCATCATGGTTTTACCGACTTGCATCAAATTGACACGTTTTACAATGGATTGAACGATCATGAGCGTGATTATCTTAATGCCGCCGCAGGTGGTAATTTTTTGTGTAAAACGGTCGAGGAAGCATTATTGATCATTGAGAATAGGTCTAAGGTCTATAGTCCTCGTAGCACGTCAAGTGTTCGTAAGACTTCGTTTTCACCTTCGTCTTCATTGTCACAAACCATTGACGCTTGCCAAATTGAGGCTAATTTGGAAAACAAGATTTTTGATAAGCTTAAAGGATTGTTAATTGAGCTTAAAGTTGGTGAACAACCCACTCCCGCTACGGCTAAAGCGGTTGAGGTTTCGTGTATGTATTGTGGTGGAGCTCACGATTTCTCCGAGTGCATTACCAACGGTGGTAACACTTTGAGTGCCTACGCGGCCAGGAGAACTTATAACCAACACAGTCAAGTTACCCGCACCAATCAATTGACTCCACCGGGTTTTCCACCAAATCAAAATGCTAACAATTATCAAAACAATCAAGTTGGTTATCAAGGAAATCAAAGGAACAATTATAAGGGAAACAACTATGGGAAACAACTATGAGAATCAAGGAGGTAGTAGTCAATTGCAAAATCAAAATCAAAACCGAAATTTTCAAAACCCAAGTCAAGGTCTTCAAAATGCTTACACTAAAGAGCTTCCAAATGACTTTTTGAATTACGCTACGACAAATGATAAGATTTTGGAAAAAATTCAAGAGCAATTGGCTAGTCAAGCTAGGGAAACGGCTAAAAACACAAAGGAGTTAGCTAATTTTGCTAAGGAAAATGCCAATATGAAAATTGAGTTGAAAAACGATTTTGCAAATCATATTAGATGTCAAAATAAAAAATTGAACAAAGTCAATCTAGGCTTGAACAAAGGATAGACCAAAGTGCTGCTAAGCAAGACGTTAAGCTCAATGCTATTTTGGAAGCAAACATGGGGAACAAAGCCTCTACTTCGGGTAGTCTACCTAGTAACACCGTATCAAAACCGAAGGGAGAGATGAAAGTGATTAGCACACGAAGTGGTAAGGCACTTAAGGAACCGACTCCTCAACCAATTACTCCAACGGTGGAGGAAATTGAGGAAGAATCCGAGGTGGTGGTCGAAAAGGAGCATATCTCAAGCGCACGAAGTACCGCTCAAACAACACCTACGGTTGACCTATTACCATCATTGGAACCCGAGATTCCAAAGGCTATGCCTATGTCCCAACCCACACCACCCTTACCTTAGCCATCAAGACTTAGAAAGGAGAAACGTTAAGAGCGCGACAATTACCAATTTGAGCTGTTTATGAAAATGTTTCGTGACATGTATTTCAATGTGAGTTTTGTCGATGCTTTAGTCATGATGCCTCGATTTGCCGCTAACTTTAAGAGTATGTTAAACAACAAGGAGAAATTGCAACAATTGTCTAGTTGTTCATCGGTTTATCTTAACCGCATACCTCAAAAAGTCGGTGATCCCGGTAAATTCTTGATTCCATGTGCAATTCAAGATATGGAAGAATGTTATGCCTTGGCCGATCTTGGTGCTAGTATTAACTTGATGCCACTTGCAATCTTCAAGTCGCTCAATCTTCCTAATCTTACTCCTTCACTAATGTCTATCGAATTGGCCGATCATTCCACGATTCCCGCATGTGGATTGGCCGAAGACGTTTTTGTGAAAGTGGGAAAGTTATATTATCCGGTAGACGTTATCGTTGTCGATATTCACACGGATCCTCAAGTCCCTCTTATTTTAGGTCGTTCGTTTTTAGATACGTCTATGGCGTTGATTGATGTGCATGCTAGAAAGATCACATTACGTTTCAACGACGAGGAACTTGTTATAAACGCAACTCAAAATTCTCCAATTTCTCATGTTTATTCCGTCGCGACCATAAACCTCGTTGATATGATCGACGTTGTTTGCGAGGAATTTTCACAAGAAGTTTTAGGGTTTGGTGACGATGACAATAATGGCAATCTCACTATGGTTGATCCCATTCTTGATAATTCGACACCAACCTTCACTCCATTTGAAGGTGGTGGTTTTACGTTGGAAGAATTTGATTTTCCACGTACTTGTGACGAAGACCTCGACAACGATGAGGACTTCTTGATTATCAAGGATTTTCTTAACGATTTCCCATTTCCTCCACCCGAGGAGGTTATGAGTATCGAGCCCAAATCTTCAATTGAGGAACCACCAATCCTCGAGTTGAAAGATTTACCTCCTCATCTTGAATATGTATTTTTGGAGGAGGATGACAAGTTGCCGGTTATTATTGCGAAAGATCTTTCGAATGATGAAAAAACCGCACTTGTCGATGTTCTAAAGGACCACAAAGGGGCAATTGCGTGGAAATTATCCGACATTAAGGGGATCGATCCCAAATTTTGTACCCACAAAATCTTAATGGAGGAGGACTACAAACTCGCAATCAAATGCCAAAGGAGGGTGAACCCCAAAATTCACGACGTCATCAAAAAGGAGGTCCTTAAACTCCTTGACGCGGTAATGATTTACCCTATTTCTGATAGCCCTTGGGTGAGTCCTATTCATTGTGTCCCTAAGAAGGGAGGAATGACCGTTGTGCCAAACGATGCCAACGAGTTAATTCCAACTCGACTCGTGACTGGTTGGAGGGTGTGTATCGACTATCGTAAGTTGAATGACGCCACTCGTAAAGACCATTTTCCCTTGCCCTTCATGGACCAAATGTTGGAGCGTCTTGAGGGAAACGATTTCTACTACTTTTTAGATGGTTTTTCCGGTTACTTCCAAATCCCCATCGATCCTTGTGATCAAGGAAAAACTGCGTTTACGTGTCCATATGGAATGTTTGCCTATCATAGAATGCCATTCGGAATTTGTAATGCACCGGGAACCTTTTAAAGGTGCATGATGGCTATTTTTCATGACATGATCGAGAAGACGATGGAAGTCTTTATGGATGATTTTTTCGTTTTTGGTTGTTTGTTCACTCCGTGTTTGTCGAATCTTGAGAGAATGTTGAAACGTTGTGAGGAAACCAACCTTGTGCTCAATTGGGAAAAATGTCATTTCATGGTTAAGGAAGGAATCGTCTTAGGGAACAAGGTTTCGAAAGAGGGGATTGAGGTAGACAAAGCTAAGTTAGACGTCATCGGCAAATTACCTCATCCCAAAACCGTCTAGGGAGTTAGGAGTTTACTAGGCCACGCGGGCTTTTATCGTCGATTCATCAAGGATTTTTCAAAGATTTCTCGACCTATTACACATCTCCTCGAAAAAGATGCTCCTTTTGTCTTTAACAAAGATTGTGTAAGAGCCTTTGAAATCCTTAAGAGGAAGCTTACATAAGCTCCCATTCTTGTCGCTCCCAGTTAGAATGTAAAACCCGCATGCTTTTACCATGAATAGTGCCCTTAAGATCGTACGTCCTAGATTAAAACTTACCTTATTTAGTATTGATCACATTCATGTGCTAATAATCAAGCAAGTGCATACGTGTATGACATGACAAGTATCGATTACGTACGAAATCATGATAAACAGTTAATAAATATGTCACGTGAACATAATTAAATCATGATCACCATTTAAAATACGAACTAGAATAATTACGTAAATACATATAATATAATTACGAGCGTTAAGATTACGATAAACGACATGATAAAATAAACAGAAACACTTTAAACACGAACACGTTTAACCACGAACGAACACGAAACATCGGGACACGAGAAAGGTACGGGTACCCCATGTGGGGCCCCCATACCCACGGCACAACAACAAGAATGGGCTAAGCCCATGGACTTTTACAAGTAAAGGGGGGTTATGGTAAAAACTATTTTTCATTTTCACTTTTCAAGAAAGAAAACATAAACCCTAAAAGATTTTCTCCTCCTCCTCTTTGCTCTCTCTTGTGCCGCCACCTAGAACACCACCATAGGAGGGTGTTGTTGATTTTTGACATTAAATACAAGTGCTAGAAACCGTGTTTGTTCATCCCCTTTCAAGCTACGTATTGGTATATCATTCTAAACCTTTCTTTTAATTCTTTTTAATCTTTGATTATTTTCATGAACATGTTATTATTTTTCTTATTAAAACATGATAATTAAACATTGATCTAACATGTTTTGGGGTTAATTAAAATCAAAGAATGATATAAAAGGGTGTTTGTTTTTAGCCGCCTAGCAAAACAAACCCGAGGGGGGGTTTGGTTTGCTTATTGCCGCCACCACTAAGACCATTTTTGGTCTTGGTTGGTGCTTGTGGGACCCACGGCAGCAAGGGGGCACACGTACCCCGAGTTTGGCTCGAGGTACGGTGTCGATATCATGCCCGATTCATGGTTCGTTGGTTAAATCATGATCTATGCTACATGTTAATTTTTATGAATTATGAACTTAGGATATAA
Source organism: Glebionis coronaria (assembly GCA_025667525.1). Classification (NCBI taxonomy): domain Eukaryota; kingdom Viridiplantae; phylum Streptophyta; class Magnoliopsida; order Asterales; family Asteraceae; genus Glebionis; species Glebionis coronaria. Next base: position 171,321,469 of record CM046879.1, on the reverse strand, counting down.
ATTAATTAATAACATGAGATATTAATTAAATCATGACTTAGGTTATTTTAATTATTAATTTAGCATGATATTAATTTAACCTAAGTATTTTTATGTTATAAGTTATAATTAATTAATTATTTAAAACATGCCTATAATTAATTAATTTAGACATGACTTAGGTTATATTATTAATAATAATAATACACATTTTAACCTAAGTATCTTATTTCATTTTAATTAAAACATGTTATACTTTAATTAAAATGCTTAACCTATAGTTTAATTAAAATACATGAAATAATAATTAAACTATACACTATATCATATGACTTAAGAAATAAGCTTATAAACACGTAGACTTATATGTTAGCGTATGTAACCAGCTTAATTCTAAATATGGAAACTTCTATTTATAGAAACTTAATTAAATAAGGCAACTAATCTATTAATGGAAACCTTCTATATATGGAAATCTATCTATTTCAGGCAGCTAATCTAATCATGGAAACCTTCTATATATGGAAACTTATTTAATTAAGGCAGCTGATCTATTTTGGAAAACTTTCTATTTTTAGAAACTAATCTATTTTAAGCAGTAAATTCTATTTTAGGAAACTTTCTATTTTTGGAAACTTTCTTTTTTTGGAAACTTTCTATTTTTGGAAACTTTCTATTTTTGGAAACTTTCTATTTTTGGTAACTTTCTATTTTTGGAAACTTTCTATTTTGGAAACTTTCTATTTTTGGAAACTTTCTATTTTTGGAAACCTGCTATTTTTGGAAAGTTACTTATTATTACACAGTAAGTATAATAATACATGAAATACCAGTAATACTTAAACAGATTAATCAGAATACAAGATAAACACAGTTTAAGGCTTTAAACAGTAAACCATGATCTAAAACATACAAAGTAAGCTAAGACGAGACATAAAACCCAGTACGTAATCAGTGAATCGATACTTATACACGTGTGTATTCATGTAGCGTTAGTGATCCAGAAGTAGGAGTCTTTCTTCCGTTCATTCACTGGACTTGAGGTACGGATTCCCGTCCTTTCAGTATGGACATTCTTTCCTTATTAGGATTTCCCCGTATGTAGCCAACTGTTTTCCCCAGTATTTGTTTTATTGTTTTGAACTGCTTATGTTTAATTAGCATAATCTATAGCCATATACAAGCATGACCAGTTTCACCTAGTTATGGAGGTACCATAACCATAACATTGGAGGCACCAATGTTATGACTTCCCCACGGCAGAGTGATTGCTCGTGGCGTCCCTTTTCAGTTTTGGCTATATTATTATATCAGGTGGGGCGTATGGGTGCATCCTAGTTACATGTTTTATTCAGTATATCATGGTGAATGTGGTGTGTGCCTTGCATCCTTCACAAGGAGTTGATCCCTCCTACCCAAACCAGTATATTAATTAGAGGCATCCCCTCTAATCAGCATGATGAGGTCACCCCTCCAAGTATTCATGCACGTGACCTTTTCATGACCTATATGGGCTATGGTATATTTATGTTAAAACAGTTTTCATAAGATAAACATAAGGCTTTTCAAACTATAAAACCAGTTTTCTTAATACTTAACCAGTTTACTCAGAACTTAGTCTTCCGCTGTTATATGTTACATGCTTATCCTATTTCATGCTATATTGTACATCCGTGCACTGAGCGTCTTGCTCAGCCGTTTTCCTTTTCATGTTCCCAAAACGGCAGGTACTCAGGGACGCTCGTAGATCTCAAACGTACGTGCATATGGACTGGAAGCTTTACTGTCTTTCTTTACTTTATGCATTTCCTTTACTTTAATACAGTTGCTATGGACATTGTTTCGTCCTTTCCTTTTACAGTATTTATGTTTGTGTGTGATGAGCTCTACTTTGGGGTTACCGATGTTTGATTCCGGTATTTCCCTTTTATGGTCAAATAATGCTTAGACATTTATCCTTGTATGCTTTGATGACACGCCATGATTATGCGTAAGATTCCATTTCCAAAATGGGGTGTTACAATTATGGTATCAGAGCCAAGGTTTCGACCTGTAGGCTCTCAAATATGACCTGTGATTAGTGGGTAGTCACTACGGTCTTCCTAGAACTGACAGTTGTTTTCATGCATTCATCATTTTTAAGCATACATATACATGTCATTGTTACAGGGTTTTTGACTAAGTAATGGTTGGTACAGGACTGGCCCTATTTAGTCGCATGTGTTTTATCGAAACTTTTAAATTTGGGACCGACCCATAGGCGTCCCCTCGATATGTCTTTTGTTTTGAGTGAACCGACCAGAGGCGTTCACTCTCGAGCATCAAAAGTTTTCATAAAACTGCATCATGCATTCATACAAAGATTTTCTTGCATAAAATTTTTCTCGTGAAATTTTTGGTATAATTTTTTTTTTCATGTATATATATAAGTTATATTTTATGTTTTGAACTGTCGATCATATGTTTTATGTTATACTGTCAGATGGCAAACACAGACAAACTCTGGGAGTTATTTGAAAACATGGAGGCAGAAAGGCAAGACGCCATTCTTCATGACAACGAATATCCTCCCCCACTTATCATTTTTCCCATGGAAGGAAGGAATCGACTCATGAGGGAATACTACGCCATGAGACAGAGACCCGACGAAAATTGTGGTCAGTTCATGCAGAGGTTCCTCGGGTACACAGCTGTCCTGAGGGCATCCGCAGGCACCACCGAAGAACAAGCACTACATTTTCGTTGGGGCCTTAACCCAAGGATTGCCAATAATTTATCGGGTGCCCCGTTGGATACTGTGGCACAGGTGGCTTACGCAGCAAGGAAGCTAGAAATGTTGCAGGAACGCGATGAGTTCGGGGAAGCTGAAAGACCCGACAAGAGGTAAACATTTCGTATTCTATCGATAACCAAACCGCATCCTATCATTACATGTTCTATAATCATCTCTAAACTGTATCTTCCAGGCAGAAAACTGGGGACCGGTCTCAGCCGGCTACTCAGCAGCAGCCTAATCAGCCCAAAGGAAACGGTCACACTAACGACCGTTCTATTGTGGAAAGGCGCAGCGGTAATGATAATTACCGTAACAATGCGGGACACTCCAACAACAGCAGGTCCTACTATTTACGCATCTTTCTATGATTTCATGTTATATCTCTCATGCTGACACTATATTAATCTCTACCAGGAACCACGGTAACGGGAAGGACCAGAACCACAGGGGTTCGCAGCCTAACCATTCAGCTAACACTGGTAAACATCTTATGACGCATATGTCTTATACTCGTGCATATACTTTATTTTAGCACATTTTGGCATCAGCAGGCCCTCAGCAAGCAAGGACTCCTGCTGGAGGATTCACTCATCCTCTTTGCAGCACTTGCCATCGCAGACACCCTGGCCCATGTCGTCGTGATTCCGACGCGTGCTACAAGTGCGGCCTCCCTGGCCATCGTATGAGAGATTGCCGTAAGGGTGAAATGGAGGGTACTTCGGGCCATGCTGATACTAAACCGCCTCCTACCACTGGGCGTGTCTACACGACATCGCGCGATCAGGCAAACAAATCTACAGGTACCATTACTGGAATTTTGTATATGTACGGCCAAGCTGCATGTGTTCTTTTCGACACGGGTGCCACTCATTCAGTTATTTCCACTACATATGCTAAGAACATCAGGACACTTCCCTTGCCATTAGAAAATAGGCTTACCATTTCCACGCCTTTGAGGGACTCTGTATTAATAACTCATGTATACAAGAGTCTTCCTCTAGAGTTTGACGATAAAGTTCGTGCAGTAGATGCACTTCCCCTAGACATGATTGAATTCGATATGATTCTCGGCATGGACTGGCTATCCAAGCACCATGCTACCATAGACTGCCACTCATATCGGGTGATCTTCGGCGACATTAATGCACCAGAGTACATTCATAACGGGTTTATACCCGGACGGTCTGTACAAGTCATATCTACCTTGCAAGCACGTGCATTACTGTCACATGGCTGCGAAGGTTATCTAGCTACGGTTCATGACATGGATGCTGAATCCCCATCGATTCAGGATCAACCAGTAGTTTCGGAATTTCAAGACGTTTTCCCAGCTGAACTTCCAGGCATACCACCTACACGAGAAGTGGAGTTCAACATCGACCTTGTTCTAGGAGCTGAGCCAATCTCTAAGGCTCCGTATCGTATGGCTCCCATAGAGCTAAAAGAACTGAAGGACCAACTACAGGAACTTCTTGAACGAGGGTTCATTAGACCAAGCGCATCCCCATGGGGCGCACCGGTCTTGTTCGTTAAGAAGAAGGACGACAGCATGTGACTTTGCATTGACTACCGCGAACTTAATAAGATTACCATCCGCAATAGATATCCACTACCACGTATAGATGATCTGTTTGACCAACTTCAAGGAGCCAAACACTTCTCAAAGATCGATCTAAGGTCAGGCTACCATCAGCTAAGGGTTAAAGAGCAGGACATTGCTAAGACTGCTTTTCGTACCCGCTATGGCCATTATGAGTTTGTGGTCATGCCATTCGGCCTGACCAATGCTCCAGCAGTATTCATGGATCTGATGAACAGAATCTTCCATGAATTCCTTGATATGTTTGTCATTGTATTCATCGATGACATCCTGATTTTCTCTAAGTCCACGGAGGAACACGAAGACCATCTCCGTACGGTACTACAGATTCTTCGTCAGAAGCAGCTGTATGCGAAATTCTCCAAGTGTGAGTTCTGGTTAAACAAGGTGGCATTCTTAGGTCACATCGTATCAGCTGAAGGGATCACTATGGACCCAGCGAAGGTTGAGGCTATCACTAAATGGCCAAGACCAACGTCAGCGACAGAAGTCCGCAGTTTCTTAGGCTTAGCTGGATATTATCGCAGATTCATGGAGAACTTTTCCCGCCTGGCATTGCCTCTCACCAAACTGATGCGAAAAGGAGAGAAATTCGTCTGGACGGAAGATCGAGAGAAGATCTTCGAAGACCTAAAGCAGAAGTTAGTATCTGCACCTATTCTTACTCTCCCATCTGGTACAGGTGGATTTCAGATCTATAGCGATGCATCAGGGAAGGGACTGGGCTGTGTTCTCATGCAACATGGGAAAGTGATCGCGTATGCTTCACGATAGCTTAAGCCCTATGAAGAAAACTACCCTACGCATGACCTGGAACTTGCTGCAGTGGTGTTCGCATTGAAGATATGGAGGCATTACTTATACGGAGAATCATGCGACATTTTCACGGATCACAAGATCTTGAAGTACATCTTCACCCAACGAGAATTGAACATGAGACAAAGGAGATGTTTGGAACTGTTGAAGGATTATGATATTAACCTACAGTATCATCCCGGGAAGGCTAATGTAGTAGCAGATGCACTCAGCAGAAAGTCCGGAATGATCAACGGCATTGAGATCAAGGAACAAAACATAAGAGACTTGGAGCGGCTAGACATCGAAATCATGGTACGTGGGCAGCACGGATACTGGGCGAATCTTAGAGTAGAACCGGAGTTACTGACTAGGATCAAGGAAGCGCAGAAGCATGATGGAGAGATTTGGGCGATAATTCAGAATTTGGAGAAGCAGACAGAATTCAGAATGGACGCAGACGGTATCGTTTGGCAGGGCACGAGACTTTGTGTTCCTGACAATCAAGAACTCCGGGAAGCATTGTTAGCTGAAGCTCACAGCTCCCCATTTTCTATACATCCTGGGTCGACAAAAATGTACCATGACATCAGACAGCACTTTTGGTGGAGTGGTATGAAACAGGATGTAGCCACGTATGTCTCCAAATGTCTTACCTGCCAGCAGGTTAAGATTGAACATCAGCGATCGGGCGGTCTCCTCCAACCGTTGGATATTCCAGAGTGGAAGTGGGACAAAATCACCATGGATTTTGTTACCGGTCTTCCGCCTACCAAGAAGAAGCACGATGCTATTTGGGTCATTGTTGATCGACTCACCAAATCAGCTCATTTCTTACCGATACGCAAGGAAGATCCGGTAAGTAAACTCGCAGATACTTACAGACGGGAGATCATGAGACTCCACGGTACTCCCTCCAGCATCGTCTCAGACAGAGATCCTCGTTTCACGTCGCGATTCTGGAAAGGTCTGCAAAAAGCTTGGGGTACACAACTTAAGCTGACTACGGCCTTTCATCCTCAAACGGACGGACAGTCGGAGCGAACAATTCAGACATTGGAAGATATGTTAAGGTCGTGTGCGTTGGAATGGACAGGTGATTGGGACGATTACATCTGTTTGGTCGATTTTGCATACAACAACAGCTGGCACGCAAGTATCAAATGTGCTCCTTTCGAAATGTTGTATGGCAGAAAGTGTCGCGCTCCAACTTGCTGGGATCAAGTGGGAGAGCGAACACTCGAAGGACCAGAGATTATAGAAATGACCAATGAGAAGATCGAGGTAGCTAAGCAGAAGCTGCAGGAAGCACGGTCACGTCAGAAGAGTTACGCCGATAAGCATCGTAGGGACATACATTTTAATGTGGGAGATCACGTCTTCCTCAAGGTTTCGCCGGCACGTGGTGTTAAACGCTTCGGGATCAAAGGGAAACTCAGTCCTCGTTTCATCGGACCTTTTGATATCATTGAACGAATCGGTGAAGTATCTTACCGATTGGCGTTACCTCCTCAGCTTTCGCACGTGCATAACGTGTTTCATGTGTCCTTACTCAGAGGGTACAATTATCATCCCCTTCACATGGTTCAGTATCCACAGGAACAGATACATGAAGATCTCACTTTTATAGAAGAACCCGAACGAGTGCTCGACAGGCAAGAACGAGTCATGAGAAGGAAGACGATTCCATTCGTCAAAATTCTTTGGAGGGACCATACCGAGCGGAAGCCACTTGGGAAACAGAGGAGTCTATCCGGGCTTCTTACCCTCACTTCATATTTTGAGTTCGGGTATGTTACTTCTTTTCAGCTTACTTTATCTATAATTCGGGGACGAATTATTCTTTTTAGGGGGGAAGAATTGTAAAACCCGCATGCTTTTACCATGAATAGTGCCCTTAAGATCGTACGTCCTAGATTAAAACTTACCTTATTTAGTATTGATCACATTCATGTGCTAATAATCAAGCAAGTGCATACGTGTATGACATGACAAGTATCGATTACGTACGAACTCACGATAAACAGTTAATAAATATGTCACGTGAACATAATTAAATCATGATCACCATTTAAACTACGAACTAGAATAATTACGTAAATACATATAATATAATTACGAGCGTTAAGATTACGATAAACGACATGATAAAATAAACAGAAACACTTTAAACACGAACACGTTTAACCACGAACGAACACGAAACATCGGGACACGAGAAAGGTACGGGTACCCCATGTGGGGCCCCCATACCCACGACACAACAACAAGAATGGGCTAAGCCCATGGACTTTTACAAGTAAAGGGGGGTTATGGTAAAAACTATTTTTCATTTTCACTTTTCAAGAAAGAAAACATAAACCCTAAAAGATTTTCTCCTCCTCCTCTTTGCTCTCTCTTGTGCCGCCACCTAGAACACCACCATAGGAGGGTGTTGTTGATTTTTGACATTAAATACAAGTGCTAGAAACCGTGTTTGTTCATCCCCTTTCAAGCTACGTATTGGTATATCATTCTAAACCTTTCTTTTAATTCTTTTTAATCTTTGATTATTTTCATGAACATGTTATTATTTTTCTTATTAAAACATGATAATTAAACATTGATCTAACATGTTTTGGGGTTAATTAAAATCAAAGAATGATATAAAAGGGTGTTTGTTTTTAGCCGCCTAGCAAAACAAACCCGAGGGGGGTTTGGTTTGCTTATTGCCGCCACCACCAAGACCATTTTTGGTCTTGGTTGGTGCTTGTGGGACCCACGGCAGCAAGGGGGCACACGTACCCCGAGTTTGTCTCGAGGTACGGTGTCGAATTCATGCCCGATTCATGGTTCGTTGGTTAAATCATGATCTATGCTACATGTTAATTTTTATGAATTATGAACTTAGGATATAAATTAATTAATAACATGAGATATTAATTAAATCATGACTTAGGTTATTTTAATTATTAATTTAGCATGATATTAATTTAACCTAAGTATTTTTATGTTATAAGTTATAATTAATTAATTATTTAAAACATGCCTATAATTAATTAATTTAGACATGACTTAGGTTATATTATTAATAATAATAATACACATTTTAACCTAAGTATCTTATTTCATTTTAATTAAAACATGTTATACTTTAATTAAAATCCTTAACCTATAGTTTAATTAAAATACATGAAATAATAATTAAACTATACACTATATCATATGACTTAAGAAATAAGCTTATAAACACGTAGACTTATATGTTAGCGTATGTAACCAGCTTAATTCTAAATATGGAAACTTCTATTTATAGAAACTTAATTAAATAAGGCAACTAATCTATTAATGGAAACCTTCTATATATGGAAATCTATCTATTTCACGCAGCTAATCTAATCATGGAAACCTTCTATATATGGAAACTTATTTAATTAAGGCAGCTGATCTATTTTGGAAAACTTTCTATTTCTAGAAACTAATCTATTTTAAGCAGTAAATTCTATTTTAGGAAACTTTCTATTTTTGGAAACTTTCTATTTTTGGAAACTTTCTATTTTTGGAAACTTTCTATTTTTGGTAACTTTCTATTTTTGGAAACTTTCTATTTTTGGAAACTTTCTATTTTTGGAAACTTTCTATTTTTGGAAACCTGCTATTTTTGGAAAGTTACTTATTATTACACAGTAAGTATAATAATACATGAAATACCAGTAATACTTAAACAGATTAATCAGAATACAAGATAAACACAGTTTAAGGCTTTAAACAGTAAACCATGATCTAAAACATACAAAGTAAGCTAAGACGAGACATAAAACCCAGTACGTAATCAGTGAATCGATACTTATACACGTGTGTATTCATGTAGCGTTAGTGATCCAGAAGTAGGAGTCTTTCTTCCGTTCATTCACTGGACTTGAGGTACGGATTCCCGTCCTTTCAGTATGGACATTCTTTCCTTATTAGGATTTCCCCGTATGTAGCCAACTGTTTTCCCCAGTATTTGTTTTATTGTTTTGAACTGCTTATGTTTAATTAGCATAATCTATAGCCATATACAAGCATGACCAGTTTCACCTAGTTATGGAGGTACCATAACCATAACATTGGAGGCACCAATGTTATGACTTCCCCACAGCGGAGTGATTGCTCGTGGCGTCCCTTTTCAGTTTTGGCCATATTATTATATCAGGTGGGGCGTATGGGTGCATCCTAGTTACATGTTTTATTCAGTATATCATGGTGAATGTGGTGTGTGCCTTGCATCCTTCACAAGGAGTTGATCCCTCCTACCCAAACCAGTATATTAATTAGAGGCATCCCCTCTAATCAGCATGATGAGGTCACCCCTCCAAGTATTCATGCACGTGACCTTTTCATGACCTATATGGGCTATGGTATATTTATGTTAAAACAGTTTTCATAAGATAAACATAAGGCTTTTCAAACTATAAAACCAGTTTTCTTAATACTTAACCAGTTTACTCAGAACTTAGTCTTCCGCTGTTATATGTTACATGCTTATCCTATTTCATGCTATATTGTACATCCGTGCACTGAGCGTCTTGCTCAGCCGTTTTCCTTTTCATGTTCCCAAAACGGCAGGTACTCAGGGACGCTCGTAGATCTCAAACGTACGTGCATATGGACTGGAAGCTTTACTGTCTTTCTTTACTTTATGCATTTCCTTTACTTTAATACAGTTGCTATGGACATTGTTTCGTCCTTTCCTTTTACAGTATTTATGTTTGTGTGTGATGAGCTCTACTTTGGGGTTACCGATGTTTGATTCCGGTATTTCCCTTTTATGGTCAAATAATGCTTAGACATTTATCCTTGTATGCTTTGATGACACGCCATGATTATGCGTAAGATTCCATTTCCAAAATGGGGTGTTACATAGAACCTCCCCTTTGAGCTTATGTGTGATGCAAGTGATTACGCCATAGGGGCCGTTTTGGGGCAACGTCATGAAAAGCACTTCTTGCCTATCCACTATGCTAGCAAGACGATGACCGAGGCTCAACTAAAATACACTACAACGGAGAAGGAATTCCTTGTCGTGGTGTATGCTTTTGAGAAATTCTGACCTTACCTCGTCTTGACTCGATGAATAGTGTATACGGATCATTCGGCTATCAAGTATCTCATGGCTAAACAAGATGCAAAGTCGAGATTACTTCGTTGGATTCTCCTCCTACAAGAATTTGATGTCGAAATCCTTGACAAAAAAGGAGCCGAGAATCTAGCGGCCGATCATCTTTCTCGTTTGGAAGATCCTCACCAAAGTATTTACGAGCCAAAGGAAATCACCGAAACATTTCCTCTCGAGACACTTGGTGTAGTGAATTCTAAGCTTGATTCATCCACCCCATGGTTTGCGGACATCGAAAATTACCATGCGGGCAACTTCATCATCAAGGGTATGACGACTCAACAAAAACAAAAGTTCTTTCGTGAAGTCAAGTTCTACTTTTGGAACGACCCTTATCTATTTCGGACTTGTGCGGATCAAATTATTCGACGTTGTGTATTTGGCACCGAAGCTACTAATATCCTTAGAGCTTGTCACGAGGGGCCTACGGGTGGTCACCACGGTGCTAATCTCTTTTTGGTAATGGGTTTCCCCGGTAAATAGATTAACCAAAAAAACAGTGACGTATAAATGGAATGTGGCTAAAGTACCACATTAACCTTCAAGCTACAAACAGCTTGAATAAACATCCAAATCTAGTGCTTATGACAGGCCATAAACACTTACAAACACCTAGTACACAACGAAACAAACCAAACTAGCTAATAGCTGCCGTGAAGGAGTTTCCACCTGCATTTGTTCTAGAGAATAAATTGGTTGTTTCATCATATACCACTTCAACCTCGTCATCTTCATCATCATGATCCAAAACAGAGTAAGAATTTGATGTAGATAAACCAGCACCGGATGATGACGTAACAATAGACTTCAACTTGGGCAAAGAACCAGTCTTCGCACTAGTCACCCCTTCTTCGGGTTACTAATTGTAGCTTTAGGCACAAATTTGACATTCGGTTGAACCGATGGACCAGTAAACTTACCACCCTTAATATAATTCGGCATATTCGTCTTTTTCTTTCTTTTGGTCACCGTTCGGAAACCATCATTATTTTCAACAACAGGAATAGCAACAGAAGTAGATGGACCAGTACTAGCAGTAGGAACTATAGGAGAAACAACCACCTTATTAGAGCATTTATCAAGAGAGTGACCAAAAGTCTAACACTCAGCACATCTAGGAGGTCTCCATTCATATTCAATACGGATAGTTTCCTTTGTAAAACCCTCCCCCGAAAGAGAAGGGACACCAATTGTTACAACATCCACAAAATCAGCCTCAGCATTAACCTCAATTAAGCATCTGGCAAAACTACTCCGACCTCATGACTCCTTACACATAGAACTAGTATAGGAATCTAGCATTACAGGTTTACCAATGAAAGAAGCAATCAAACTAATTCCATCTTCTTCAAACACTTGAATAGGCACATCATGTAATTTTACCCAAACAGGAATACGAGTCAATTCTTCTTTGATCAACCTAGTATCAATCGACCATTTTTTGAGAATAATCGGAGATTTACGAATCAACCACGGTCCCTCTTCTAACACAGCTTCCAACCCAGCAAGTGACTTGAATTTGAAAAATAAAAAACCCTTAGAATTCATCATGATCCGTGTCAACCCATGTTTCACCCAGTTGTTTCTAACAAAATAATCCACCACGGGGAAAGCCATTCTCTTTCCAATAAAGTAACCATATAGAGTATGTTCAAGACGATTATTGACCTTCTGAACCACTTTACAAGGAATAGAGACATTTACACCTTCAAAAACATCTTCTGACACCAAGTGACGGAAACTACCAGTATCTTCGGACTGCTCCTTTTCTTTTGCACTAGTATCATGACTGCAAGTAGAAGCAAGCGTATCCATTTTATTAGAAAAATCAGCGGTAATATCCTCAATCGACTGTATACTTGTACCATCCAGACCAGTAGGCACATCATCAACCTTCGACAGGACAGTCTTACTCACACTGACACCTTCTTCACTAGATAGAGACACAGACATATTAACAAACTCATCTTTTTGCTGCGAACCTAGCCCAACATGCTCCTTTCGAACCACAAAGCCCTCACCAGCAAACAATGATCCCTCACGCTCATGCAAACCCAATTGAAAAACCATAGGAGAAGACATAGTAACAACCTGATCTTGCTGCACATCGAATGATGGGTATGAAACCATAACCAGTTGCGTGTTTGAGGAAACCCTAAGATCAATCCCCTCCTTCGCAAGCAAACCGAATTCATAAGTGCACAACATATTAAATACTTCTTGGGATCAAGCACTAGACACCAAGGACCAAAAGTCATATTCATTCATCTTCAAGCTGCGCATAAACTCATGCACTTCGCTAGCAGTTTCTAGTTGCACCCCAAACACCTTCCTAATCACATCCATGTTACAGGAATGCATACTGTTGAGTAACGCAGCCTTTTCTCCCAAATCCATCTTAGAGTAATCGTTTGATTCCATACCCTAAAATCGATTAAAATAACCTAAAGAATAATAACACGTGATACCTTCAATACAATGTCAACCGACCAAAAAACCCACCAGAAAAAGACAAAAGACGATTAACCTAAATAGCACAACCAATCGAAACCAATTAATGCTACCCAGACATAATGTAAGCCGACCACTTGATTAGAATGTCAGCCGTCACAATTTAAATAAACAATGGCAGCCGACACAATGAATTCAAGGTCCACCAACACCTAAACACACGATACTATAATCAATACTAACAAATAGAATAACCTAAAAACGACCCTACCAAAACGAAACCCTGAACAAGCAATGAATGCAAAACCAGTTATCAATACGCAACTAGGAATGAAAAAGTAAAGACAGCATGACGACAAGAATTATAAAAAACGAGACCACTAACAGTTATCAACCACTTGGTCACATAAAAAAATGTGTATAAACACACGAGTTATTATATGATTGCATGATTTAAACTACCAGAATTGAATCGTAGAGAAGAAGAGATTTTCTGCCACCATAGGTGTTTTTAGGTGTTTTTAGGGTCAGGATAATTTTGGCCTACTATTTACCGAGATGCACACGCACTTGTGAAGTTGTGTGACTCATGCAAACGACAAGGAAAAGCCTCACAAAACGATGAAATGCCACAAAACATCATCCAAGTGTGTGAGATCTTTGACGTTTGGGGAATTGATTTTATGGGGCCGTTCCTATCATCTCGTGGTAATAAGTACATCCTTGTCGCTGTTGACTACCTATCTAAGTGGGTGGAAGCTAAGGCTTTGCCCACGAACGATGCTCATGTGGTAGTCAAGTTTTTGAAAAGCTTGTTTTCTCGGTTTGGAACCCCTCATGCGATCATAAGCGATCGTGGAACCCATTTTTGTAACGACCAATTCGAAAGGGTCCTAAGGAAATATGGGGTTACACATCGGCTTTCTACGGCTTATCACCCACAAACGAGTGGGCAAGTCGAGATTTCAAACCGAGCGTTGAAGAGGATCTTGGAGAGATCAATTGGAGAGAACCGACAACCGTGATTGGATAAGTTGGACGATGCTATATGGGCGTTTATGACCGCTCATAAGACGCCCATTGGGTGCACTCCTTATAAGCTTGTGTATGGGAAGAATTGTCACTTGCCAACTGAACTTGAACACAAAGCTTATTGGGCCCTTAAGCATTGTAATGATGACATTGAGACCGCGGGAAAACACCGGAAAATGCAATTGAATAAATTGGATGAAGTGAGAGATATTGCTTATGAAAATTCATTGATTTATAAGGAAACAACTAAAAAGTTTCATGAATAAAAAATTAAAAACCGGGTTTTTAACATTGGAGATCAAGTGTTGCTTTTTAACTCACGTTTGAAAATCTTTTTCGGCAAGTTGAAATCCCGTTGGTCCAGTCCATTCACCGTTACCCAAGTTTTTCCTTATGGGACCATCGAGCTAGCTCAAAATGATGGCCCCAATTTCAAGGTGAATGGATATAGGTTGAAGCACTACTTTGGTGGGGAAGTTCCATCCTTGAACTACCTCGACCAAATCACCTTCCCCAATGATAATTAGTATTGAGGGGATCGAGTCGAGCTCATGACTCGATAATCAAAAATGAGGTGCCTCGTGGGGGAGTCCCATGCTTATCCCATGTACATATTATCGCTTTCTAATGTAGTAACGTGAGGGGATTTGTGCCCTTCCAACCTTTGTTCCGTGGTTGTTTGTGATATGTGGTTTTTAGATGATCATGATCTTCACGGTTGGAGCCTCTCGTGTTCGTTTTGTGAGAGCACTCGATCGTTTGCTTTGAATAACTTCTCGATATCCACACATGATATATCCTTATATGTTCTAACCTTAGGTTTTTATCACACTTTATAAACGGATATTGATTTAATGGTTCCACCCTTTCCATGCTAGATTAAGCATTCGACTACGTCTCTAGTATGGGGGTTTACAACCCTTAGACTCGAAACATCGAGGACAATGTTTAACTTTAGTATGGGGGGGGGGGGGGGTGAATAGATACTTGCCTTTCCAAACCTTCACGCTTTCCAAAGTTTATCTTTTTGTTGCAAAATAAGGCTAAAAATGGCCAAATTTTAAAATTTTCTCATGTTTTATAAGTATTTGAAGACACGAATGTAGATTTTCCGATGGCGAGAATAAGAGTAATTTTTGACTCGACCGTGCGTATTGAGCACTTAGCTTCGATTCCTTAAATTTATATTAGGCTAAGTCTCTTAAATGAGGACGAGAAATGATAGAGTTAATTATAGGTTACTATGCTAAACGTAGAAGTCGCTCTTATTTCAAAAACTCACGTGTTCTCGTTGTTTGCTTATTCTCCCTTCGCTTGTATATATTTTGCTTAATAAGTATTGGCTTAGCGGTTTAGTCTTGATTGTTGGTTTCTAATCTTTTCTAGTAGCTTCCATGTAATTAAATTGGGAAGACATTAAGGTATCGCCAGCGTCACGGTTTTGAAGTATTGGCAACCCGAATAATCGAAAGCTTCACCTAATAATAAGATTTCAAGTGCTCACCTAAATCAAGCAAACAATTGAAGCTCACAAGGCCGAAAAATCTATGCGAAATTGAAAGTGAATTATGCCTTAATCTTTGAAGCTTTAAAGATCCAAAATTCGCTTTTAGCGTGAGGATATACGTCTTTGGCCATAATAAACACCTCATGGCAAGGTTAAATAAAAGGCAAGGTAAGACCGAAGTCATAATAAAAGCTTCATGGCGAAGTTGAATAAAAGATGGAGGTAAACCTATGATAATAAGGCTCATCCGTTAGGGGGCGTATAAAAGTCTTGGTAATAAGTCTCATGTTAAAAACCGTTATAAAGCCGTGTTTATCGATCCTTCTTGTTGACTTAGTTTTTTGACATCGTTGTCTATTAGGGGGGGGGGGGGGGTTATTAATTCGATGGTCTTGGTTACACCGTTATGACTCTATTTTTAGACCTAAATCTCTATCATCGCATAAGTAAAAAATGTATCCTCGTGAACATTCAAGACAAAAATAAAATATAAGAGATACAACTTAGGAAAATGGGAGGATAAGCACGTGATTAGGGCATATGAGTAGTGTTAGCATTACTAACTTATAATGACAATGATCTCGTTGCACGCTTCACATGGAATTGGGGTGAAAATCAAGGACGACGAAATTATTTCTAACGAAGCATTCACGTGTTCTTGTTCTATGAACCTAAACGTCCCATTTTGCGATGAAAATCATACATTATATCTAAAACACAAGTAATAGTAATAAAGTAGTGTAGCTAGTTTATCATTCAATAAAAGTGCATCAAAATGAAATTTGGAGGTGCTATGATACTTTATTCTAGCGTTGCGTGAGGGCACGACAATGGTTTAATATGGGGGAGTGATGAGACTGATTTTTATACATAGTCTTATCGTCCAAAATGGGCTTAAAACGCTTAAAATATCATCAAAATACCTAAATATATGCTTGTGTTTGTTCATTGTGTATTTTAGGTACGGATATCGTGAAATCAACAAAAGATCACAAGAATAGAGCAAAAACGAACACGGGAAACGAAGCCGCACAAAGAACCGGACTCGAAACATGAATTTCCAAAATGGTCCTTGAAGTTTTGAAGATTGTCAACATTGGTCCCTCATCTTTGAAGATTTGACAAGAAAAGACCTTGGAGAAATCATCATTGGCAAAGAAAGTCCCCCATGTTTGATGATTACACATGATAAGCCCTCGAAGATTGGTCAAAATACATATTTAGCCCTTGAAACATGTTTGAGAAAGTTTTGGTGGCCAATTTGAAAAAACTAAAACTTTCTTATAAAGGGAAAATGAGTTGTTAAGCTGTTTATATCAAAATGACAAGAGAAGGGGACTTAAGGGGCCATTTGGGTCAAACACATAAACTTTAACCCACCACTCATAGCTGGACACCTCACCCACTCACCATTTTTAACCAATCATACTCCTCCAATCTACCACGTCATCACCCACTAACCCTAAAACCATTTATTAAACTGACTAAATCAGTTTATTAATTTTTCCCACTAAAACACATTTTTAAACTAACCCAATCCCCTAATCTGATTAATACACACACTCATGAACAAACCCTAAATCTAATCCTCACACAAAACAAAGGGATTTTATCTAAGATTTTCCAAATTAGTAATTTAACTTTCCCTAAACCTAAAGCCACACCCAGAAAACCAACCTCGTGACTGGTGACCCCCACACACGACTCCCTATTACAAGAAGACAACACAGGCACAATAAATCAATGGTTCTAACCATTTTCTTGGAGGATACTTAATTTTGAATGGTCTAGATCACTTGAACCATGCTGGCAACTCACAACAAGCCAAGAAACATCACATGATCTCCTAAGCGAATTCAAAAACTAGCATCTTATTTGGCATCTTTGAAGAATCAAGGGCATTACTGGAAACTCACACCTTAGGTTTCCATCTTTTTTCTTTTTTGGAACCTTGTACACCCTATTATATAAAGGGTTATAGGATTTTAGTTTTAGTTGTTCTTGTTTTTTCTTTGGGTTCACAACTTTGTAAATCCCCACTGTCTAATGTGAAGTGTGGTATTATGTTTGATGAATTAAAAACAAGTTCCAAGTTTATGTTATATGATTCTCATTGTTATGGTTCTCTTTAAATTCGTTTTAAGATTCTGCTTGTGTTACTAATTCGAAAGTTTTCTTTAGTTTTATAAAAAAGTTGAGGAAAGAAAGTTGAAAAATCCCCAAACAGCTTTTCATTTGAGGTTGTATGTGACCATAGACCCCTGATATCAAGTGATATCAAGGGTCAGTGGACATATAAGACTTGGGTGAAAGAAAGTTGGAGGCATCACTTTCTTTGGTTTTATGTCATAAACCCAAGAAGAAGTTCCTTAAGTTTATTGTTCTTTTTGTGTTATCATTGGAAAGATTGCATCTTGTTATACTCTCATCTCATGATAAGTTGTCAAAGGGTTTCTAAATAATCCTTTTGATATTAACAAGGGAATACAAAGTGGACATTTGTTAAAAAATATTTTTTTTGAACTACTGTTGATGTTTGTTATGTCTTAGCAGGGAAGTTTTGGAAGCTAGTGCACTCCTTTGCACTTAAGCTCACACACTCCAAGGTGTGGATGTGCACCTTGGAGGTAAGTTCTTGCCTGTTTTCATATAAGCCAAAATTTTTTTGAATTTGGTTGATGTTGGTAAATATTTAGGTGTTACCTGATAAACTTGTCATATTTCTATTTATATGAGATTTAACGTATGATTTATATTCTAGTTTAAAGATTTGAGTTGAGTTTACATGATAAATCTTTGTTAAATCTGTATGCTCATCAGTTTAAGGAGTGTTTGGTTGAACTGATAACAAGGTTTTGGGATACACATTAATTCTTCTTTTGGTTTGAACAAGTCTTTATTCAGTCTATGGTTGCTAATTTGTGCCTTGATTTAAGTTTGAAAACAAGATAAAGGTTTTTACTTGCTTAAAATCGGACAAAATAGCTTAATTCATCTAAACTGCTGAACAATCTTGCTTGTATACTTTTGGAATCTGTAAACTTGGAATATAATAGTTCTCATGGCCACTTAGGATTGCATGCTTTGGAGTTGTGGTCTTGTGGACTAGGGTGTTAATTAAAGGTTGTTGAATCTCACTTGTGTACCTTTTGTATCAGTTATAGTCATCAGACCTGACCATTGATTGTTTTTGTGATAAACTTAACTGAATTGATTGATTGGTTGCTATTCTTGCTTTGGATCCTTCTGTTTTTGTGTTTAACTTGACTCCGTACACTCCACTGAGTGTAAGGGTGCCCTTGATTCCAAGAAAAACCCATCAGCAAGGCTTTCCTAAGCCAAAAGGTCACCATACCTTTATTTTAAACTAAGCAGTGGGAAGAAACTTCCCACTGTTAGCACAAGTGTAGCCACTGCTACACTACTAGACAAAGGAACCCTAGCTATCACTATCTAGCTTGACGGATTTTTTCTTTAGTGGTGAAATCACTTTGTTTTTCATTCTTTTTAATTTTCCTGAGTTTCTTTATTTATTTTAGTATTTTTAGAAAAGTCTAATTTTATTTTACTGTTTATCTTCTATTTTTTAGATTAAATTCAATTTAAACTATTTTTTATTATATCTGTTTTTGTCATTTAGTGATAAAAGTTATTGAAATTGTGTTTTTTCAATTTTCTTGTTTTAAGATAAGTATTTTAAGATTTTTACAAAAGAAATTTCTTTTTTAACTTTATTTAATCATTTTCTAGAATTATTTTAAGTTTAATTAGTTTTAATTAATATGAGTTTTATCCTGTAGTGCAAAAAAAAATTATCATTTTTCAATTTTTTCAATTTTCTTAGTTTCAGAATATTAATTTAAGATTTTTAGTTAATAAAGTTCACTGTTTTTACTTATTTCTTTAGAATTAATTTGAATTTAATTAGATTTTTAATTAAGCTGTTTTGTCTTTTAGTGATAAAAATAACTTTTTTCAAACTTTTTCATTTTTCTACTGTTTATTATCATAAAATAAGATTTCTAGAAAAGTTAAATTAATTTTAGCATTATTTTATTATTTTTAATCATTATTTTGATTTAAAAAGTGTTTTTAGTCATTAAAAAATAGAAAAATAGTTTCAAAAAATCAAGAAAAATACTTTTTAGTCTTTAAATAAAGTTATTGGTTCAATAAAATAATATTTTGGGCTTTTTCTTAATTATATTTAATTTTAGGGTTTTTGATGTGATCGTGATAGTATATGTGATAATTAGATACGTTTTAGGGTAAATTAGAAAATTAACTTTAGGAAAAAGTAATAGTCTAAAATTACCAAAGACGGATTCAATTAAACACGTTGGTGAACCAAGTTCGTTGTACACGAAGATCTTATGAATTTGAGACGTTTTGTTTTGATTTAGACAAATGATTCGAATTGGTTTTCGGGTTTTAAACTAATATTAATCCTACAAATTTTAAAACCTAAGTGCATGAATCGTAAACCCGAATTATATTAATCTAAAAGCAATTACTTAAAAATTAAAGCTATTTTAAAAAATTAAACTATTTAAAAATCTATTAAAGATTAATCTATTTAATTAAAATAACTTTTACACTATTTTATGTAGAATGTTGATAATCTTATGAATCAATGAAGTGGGTTGAAGATTTCTAGAGAGAGAAACTAGTGAGAGAAAGTGAGAGAGAAATATGTGTTTTTCATTCAAATGGAAAAATGAAACAATTAACAACCAACCCCTTTCCATGGTGGAAAGGGGTATTTATATCCAAGCCACTAATGGGCTTGGGCCGACCCATGACAAGCCCATGGGCCGGTTTCTTACTTAACTAAATAAGCACACATTAACTACGAGCTATACAACATTAATAATATTGTGGAGTGACCGATACTTCTAATATACGTTAAAAACGTATTTCTAACAATCTCCCCCTAAGGGAGGTCACTCCACGTTACATAGTTCTAAACCTAGCATACTATACTAAGTCTTCGTTCTTCAGCTCGTAGTCTTTTCTTCTTTTCTTTTTGTTGTGAATATGTTGATTTGATCTTTTAGGCTTTGGCTTGAGAGCATTGTTCTTTTGACCAATCACGTGCGATCTTTGCCTTCTTGTGAATCTTGCCTCCTCGTGACTCCATGTTCCACACACTTATGTCTTTTGTTGAATTCTCGAAAGCTTCAAAGTTTGGTACAGCGGAAGACTTCATTTTGTACTTTCTTGAATTTTTGCTGAACTTTGATGCAGAAAAACATAAGCATGTGGGAACGAATTCAGCTGGTACACCGCAACGCCACCGTCTTCGCAGCAACATGATAAGACACGAATGAAATGGCTTAGAACATTTCATTCTAAATCGGTAGCGTTTTACCTCCGGTCGGTGAAGACCGTTGGACGATATTAGATATCGTACCTGTGACGGATAGTTTCAATTAAGTAACTTCCTGACAGGATTTCGCGGGTAAACCCGTTCTCTTTATTCGACGATCACTAAGCTTGATTGCGAACATAAAGAGTGAATCACTTGGATAAATTATCCTTGTGATTGAAGCCGTCAATTCATGAAACCTGGAACAAGTGAATTTCAATTAAGATTTTCACCATCGTTGCTTTCCAGTTATCACGAGCTTAATTCATAAAGAATCTTGCACGTCACCTACCAAGTGCTATTTGATGTTAACACTAGAAGGATTTCCACTCGTCACTGTGAACACTAAAGAGTGTCACTCTGAGTGTTCTGGCAAGATCATATGATAATGCGTAGAGGCCTGGAACGAGTTTAAGTTCAATTAAGAATTAAACTACTGTTTCTTTCCAGTTTTTCACAAGATTGGTTCTTAAAGAACCGCACGTGTAACCTACCATGAGCTTGTTTGATGTTGGCTCAAGCAGGATTTCCATCTTCATTGTAATACTTGCGTATTACTCGGATGTTCTGGGAATATTACAAGAATACTGCGTAGGACTCAAAAAAATCTCTTACTTTTCACAGTGTGTGAGAAAGCAAGGAATAGATGAAAAGTGTCCTAATGAGAATTTTGATGATCTCGTGGCTCTAGACTCGATAGTGCGTTTTGATTTAGTGAGCGATGGCTGGAGAGGAGTGCCACCTTTTCAATATCAGTCTATTCGGAGTGAATAAACCAATAGATAACGTGTTGATCTCCGTGTGATTAAAACAAATACCTTTTTGAGAGATATTTGAGTTAGCTGGGAAGGGTTGTGCATTGCATCACTGGGTCCATGATGTCTTTCTTCAATATCGAGAATCATTAACAAATGATCTCAATAGCATATGTATTGACCCGGTTTCTGCCTAAAGTTGTAAGGAGGGCTTCTTTCTTTACACCCTTTATCTTTACATTTCTTTTTCATTCTTCAACCCCTTCAGTACTTACCAATACATCATCACTAGCACCTTGTTGTGATTGTTCCAGTGCTAGCATCAGTAATTAGTCGGTACTCAGCTACGTTCACAATCTTTCTCCATCTTTCCTAGGACTTCTAATTCTATCTAGGGAATTGTCCTTGGGAAGATTCCATCGACTCTGATGAATCATTGGACTAATACCTATTCCTACCACCCTTTTGTCACCACATCCGTCGTGAATAAAGCATGTTTTGGGAAAGTATAGTCACCATGAAAAATCCTTGAAAACCACTTAAGGTACTTGTGATATTGAAATCAAGAGTTTTGTACCTTAAGTGTTTTGTTCATAAAAAACGCTCCCCCTTAACACATGCTTTACACATATTAAGTTGGATTATCATTAAGTCTTTTTCATCTTTTAGCCAAGTATCATTTAAGTCTCCTTAATCCCATTTTCTCCCCTTATCCAAAATGTTAACCATTAATATTTGGGATATTGAATGGATTAACCGGTCTTTGGGTAAAAAATGAAATCAATGTTTGGCCATAGAACATATTAATGCTCCCCCTTAAATTAATAAGGGTTAATTGTAGTGCTTTAGTATGATATATTTTGAAAGATTTAGAATCTCGTGAGAAATTCTTGAAATATTATCATACCTTAACACTACATCAAGCCATAAAAGCACAATATTCACAGAATTTACATATTCACAATTAAAAAAAACCAATATATAGTGGACCTGAGATGTACGACCCATTAGATGGATCGTTGCAGTAACTTGTGGTGCACTAGATATGGTCTACCACCAACGAACCTTTCTAAGCTCCTCATCAATCTACGTTCTCGGAGCTTTTCATCAATCTTCTTGATCACATATGTCGCCATTTTCCGATAACCCGGATGCCAATCCTCAATCATTTCTGGTAATGACCCACCAGAATTAAGATGCTCCAATTTTCCTCTGACGTATATGAGAGTCCCATCACTGTATTTATAAAGCTCCCCTACCCTCATAAACTTCATAATCCCGCGACTGTTCAAGTAGAAAATCCCGTAACTCGGAACGGTAATGCCGGTATAGGGACATCTGTTGACGTGTTGAGGTAGAACTTGATTTATTGGACGGGTCAGGTTAAGCTTCCTTTGGTAGCTTTCAACTCCCAATTGAAGATCTTCAACTCGTTTCTTGA
This sequence comes from Glebionis coronaria, assembly GCA_025667525.1. Classification (NCBI taxonomy): domain Eukaryota; kingdom Viridiplantae; phylum Streptophyta; class Magnoliopsida; order Asterales; family Asteraceae; genus Glebionis; species Glebionis coronaria. The sequence continues at coordinate 171,298,628 of CM046879.1, read as the reverse complement.
TAACAACGCTTCGTGTGAACATATGAAGTGCTGTATTCAAGGCAATGATTTCTTCACGAGTAAGATGGGTGAGTTGATCACGGGTCATCATAAGCAACATGTCTTCGATATCTTCAAGGCGAATGATAGAAAAATCTCCCTGCTGTATTGTGTATTCTCTGTCATCCTCCCTTTTTAGACGAATCTCCGTCACATGATGATAGCCATTCTTGGCTTCAGTTTTCAGTCCCAAAATACTGGAGATGCGAATATCGGATCTAACGATACTTCCTGAATTGGCTAAGCAGCAACCTCTATACGCCCTTCGGACTCGCTCGTCCCAATGTGATGCACCTATAACAACATACATATCATAATTACGATTTACCTTTGGGACCCAGAGTCGGTTTACCTTTTCCTCGATCCAAGGTATTGTCCCCCAATTAGCATCTTTCAGCAAGGTCAGGGAGGTTGCGTACTTGGATGATCCCTTGAGGAGATAATCAAGATCATAGGTGACAAAGAAGTCAAGAGCAATTTGATTATCTTGAGAAGGATCAAGTGGAGGTGGAGCTCTTTCTGACTCATGAAGGCCTGGCCTTTGAACGATATTAAGAGCTTTCAGGACCTCGTCAGCATAATACTCGTACTCCATGCGGCTTAACCTGGTTTTGGCGCGAATTCTCTTATCCTTTAGCGCTCTCTTCACCAAAGACGGAGTGACCGAAGATTTATACTCATGAGCCAAAAATGCACACAAGTCTATCGGACTACCGATACGGAGATATAGAACATCTCTGTCAGCGTATGTGATTGGATCATATTTAGCAGCTGCCGTGATCCAAGCTTGTAGCGGTGCGGTTTCATCAATCTCCAATGTATCCGCCCAGTCCCGTGTGCTTGACTCGGGAACAGTAGATTTTGGTTCTTGTTGGAGAGGAGTAGAGACATGAACACTTGCTGGTTCTGATTCAGGCATCTCGGTGGTATCATGAACAGGCGAGTGTTGTGCAGATTCAGGTTCAGTTACTGATTCTGCAATCACAGGAGCAACAAAAGAGCTAACAGGATTAGTGGTAACATGTATAGAAACAGAAACAGATGTACCGGGAATCGATGACGCAGTAGCAGCATTCACATCATGGCGCCACTTGGTTCGTCTTGATTCCGTAGAGGTAGATTTTTCCTTTTGCGCAGCATCTTTCTGAGACTTGGTACCAGACTTAGATGGTTTCTTTGTGCTGGCAACCTTGTCCCCCGTTTCAGGCTGATCATGTTTACCACCATCATCCTCATCGTCATCCCCGTTGCTTCCCTTATCACTCTCCTCATTTAGATCACCACCATCACCACCATCACCATCATCACCATCCTCATTATCATCACCATCATCATCACCATCATCATCATCATCTTCTTCTTCTTCTTATTCTTCTTCTTCACCGTTACCCTCCTCTTGTTCACCATCTTCCTGTTCCTCCTCAGGCATAATGTGATAAGGTACCACACTTCCAAACATCTTAAACAACCGATCATCCTCCAAGATAGCTTCATTGAGTGCTTTGTAGAGTGTCCGCTGAACTTTAGACTTATCAAAAGATCCAACTTCCCCCATGCGATCTTTGAGGATCTTCTTTAATTCAAAATCCGTTAAGTCATATGCAATTTTGTATGCGGATTCGGAAGGGTTGGACAACTTGATCATCAAGTTATCAGCCGCAAGTTTCCTCATTTCTTCATGCAGCTTTGGCATAAGGGACTCAACAGATTCTTTCACCCTCTCTGAAATAGAAGCTTCAAGTGTTTTTTTGGCTCCTTATATTTATCTTTAATAGCTCGAAGTCTCGTAAGTCGTGCTTCATACTTATCAGCTGCAGCCTGTTTGATCTGAGCAAGTTCTTCTGCATGAGCTTTACGTGTCAACTCCATCTATGCAGTGAACTTAGCTGGCATCTCTTCTTGGGCTTTCTTGGATGCCTCTTCACTTGCCACTCGTCGAAGTAGTTCTTCTCGAAGTTGATCCATCTCTTTTCTTTGATTTTCCGTGTGTTTATCCAACATTTCTGCCATGACAAATGCAGCCATTGAAGATGGTGCAGAGCTACTCTGGGATGGCTGAAGAGGCACGGTTGTGATTACAGTACTGAGGATGGAAGTTGTTGGAGGTGGAAGGAATGGTGTTGGCATCGGTCGGGTTGGTAAAGGCTGGATTGGTGGAGGTTGAGTTACGAGAGGCTGTGTAGTCACAATGATTGTGGTAGCACCGGACTCCTTCTCAACACTTGCTGTATCAGCAATGGATGTCTCCATTGATGCTGAGTAACGTTCGGGTGATCCAAACTCATCAATATCATGTAGCTCCTCGTAGTCTTCTTCAACATCCATCTGTGCACCCGAACCACTACCGCCCGTGTCTCTCCTACTCTTTTCAATAGCCATCTTCATTAACTTTTTCTCAGTCTTGTCGAGAGTAGGATCATCATCAACATCTTCTTCGTCGTGGAGAACAAACTCGTCAGCCGTGCTCTTACCCTTCTTAGCCTCAGTCTTTTTATTCTTGGTTTTGGGTTCAGATAAAGCAACTGTTTGCTTGCGTTTACCTTTACTCTTGACTGTAGTAGACGAGTCTTCTCCTGTCTTAAGGCTTGCTTTTTGCTTCTTGATTTCTATTAGCAGTAGCTTGTAATCAGCAGAAGCTTTAATTTTATCTGTCAGAAGATAATCCGGAATAGGACCAGGATTAACAGCACTAGAGGGTCCTTCATGCCTTAGGTCCATAGTGTCATCAGCCTCTTCAGTGTGGTGACGACTTGCTGCACGCTTATCAATAGAGACATCATTCTTCATAAAATAATGAATTATAAGCTTGATAAACCGAGGGTAAGGAAAGAAATTAGCCTTCAGCTTCTTGTTTTGGAAGATTTGAAAGTTAAATTCTTCCCACAACAAGGATGCATAATCTGTGTTTAAGCCTTTGTACATTCCATAGAAGATGTTCAAAATTGGACCACGCACAGCATCATGCCCACTTGTTTTAGGTGTAAGACATCTACTAAGAATACCCAAGATAGCTCTCCAAGGTTGACCCACTTTGGAGGTGGTAAAATCTGACACAACTCGTAGGTCAGGACATCCAAGAGCACGGAACATCTCCATGAGTTCGTCTTTGTTAGGGTTCTTTGAAAATGACAAACCCTTGGGTGTATCCCGAATTCCAAATATCTTGCGGAAGTCTGAAATGGTGAGTGTCTGTTGCTTGTTGTCGAGGGAGAAGGTGATCTTGTTTGAAGTACTTTCCTTGGTAGCCCAGAATTCATACATGTAATCAAATGGCACCGAAGCAGTACTCCTTAACGCATTCTTGAAGTGAGATTGATCAAGAATTGCTGAGGCGACTTTGAATCCATGGTAAGTGGATTGAGAAACTGGCTTCAGCCGGTAATTGTTTGGTATGAACTTGAGGGCTTTTGCCTCGGCAATTGCGGCTGCTCTAGCATCTTGGAGTTCTTGCACTGTTGGATTAGTCATGGTGTCTGCTTAAGATAAGACATAAAAGGTTGATACACAGAAATATATATATATACCATTATGTTGTTACTTCTAAGCATGACACATTTCATTAAGTAATTATAACAAGCAAACAATTATCCATCCAACCATCCTTCATTCAGAACCCCTTCATTCGGAACCCCTTCATTCGGAACTCCTTCATTCGGAAGTTCTTCATTCGGAAGTTCTTCATTCGGAAGTTCTTCATTCGGAAGTTCTTCATTCGGAAGTTCTTTATTCGGAACTTCTTCATTCGGAACTTTTTCATTCGGAACTTCTTCATTCGGAACTTCTTCATTCGGAACTTCTTCATTCTGAACTTCTTCATTCTGAACTTCTTCATTCTGAACTTCTTCATTCGGAACTTCTTCATTCGGAACTTCTTCATTCGGAAGTTCTTCATTCGGAAGTTCTTCATTCGGAAGTTCTTCATTCGGAAGTTCTTCATTCGGAAGTTCTTCATTCGGAAGTTCTTCATTCGGAACTTCTTCATTCGGAACTTCTTCATTCAGAACTTCTTCATTCGGAACTTCTTCATTCGGAACTTCTTCATTCGGAACTTCTTCATTCGGAACTTCTTCATTCTGAACTTCTTCATTCGGAACTTCTTCATTCTGAACTTCTTCACTCGGAAGTTCATTCGGAAGTTCATTCGGAGCTTCTTCATTCGGAAGTTCATTCGGAACTTCTTTATTCGGAAGTTCATTCGGAAGTTCATTCGGAAGTTCATTCGGAACTTCACAAACCTTGTTCATTCGGAAGTCCTAATCGCACCCTATGAAGGATTATTCTAAACGCGTGTGTGAGTTTTAAGGCAATCTAAGGCAACAATACACGTTCTAATGCTAATCCGAGCCAAACCCAGCTAAATCCCCTAATAAATTAACCCTAAATTAAGTCAAACGCCCTAATCTTGATTATACTAGAAACGGATTAACCCTAATTCACGATTAACTTGATTGGATTAAAGAAATACATTAGATGATGTTTGTACCTTGCGAGATGAATAAAACGGATTAGTCGAATGAAGTGAAAGCTTGTGTGAGTGTGTTAATGGCGGTTAAGGAGAAAGACATAAAAGATAGAATAGAAAGAAGAAGAAGACGGGGGGTGGGAGGTTTGACTTAGGTCAAATTTTCCAAGTTTTACCCCTTGTCACTTTTAACCCCTACAGTTTTCACTTTTCTTTTTGTTTTCTCTTTAAGTTAAAATACACTTAGGTTAACAACCGTTAACTTAAATAACACTCATTAGACCTATCTCATTGTATTAACTGTTCTAACCCTCACACAACTTAAGCATCGCATCCTATTAGCCAATAACCGAGACCTAAGGCAAGTCCTATCTCATTGAACAAGCACAAGTCGTATTCTAAAGCAAGTCCAATCATTAACCATTTAGCCAATTAATTTTCCTCAAATACTTTTGAAAATCGTTTTGATGACGAAGATGATTTAATATTTTCTCCCCCTTAAACGATGACCCGTTTTCTATTGAAAGAGCTATAGTCATTATTTAAAGAGTCAAATATTGATGAAAACATTTCCAATTAACGTCTTGAAAAGATTGATTCGTGTGGCAATAAGATTTCTCTTATTGTGACAAATTAGTGCACTAAGACGTACACTAACTCGTGTTAGACCAAGTTGTAAAGTAAACTTGATCCTTTTGCATGATTTGGCTTGTAAATCATCCCCGAGAAAATTAATTCCCGTTGTGAGCCAACGTTTTCCAAGGAAATACATGACTTTAATGCGAAAAACGGGTTGCAGTCCGAAATAACTACAAGCCATAATGGGCATGTTTTAAAAATGTACAACTTTTATACGGACTCTATTTATGGCGCCGTGTCAATATTGATCGACATTTCTAAAGCCGTAAATATTACCGTACTAAAAGACATGCCCGATTTAAAAAACGAAAAATATTTTTTTGGATTTTCTTGATTTTATAATTTTTATGGTTTTTCTAGGTTTTATATTTTTTATGGTTTTTCTTGGTTTTATATTTTTGTATTTTTCTTTTTGTGGTTTATATATATACGATAATATATATGATCACGAACAAAGGATACGCATGAATAGTTGACCACCACTATTCTGCTGATTCTTCTGCCAACTCTTTGAGAGTCGTTGGAGCGAATGATTTCATGCCAAGCTTGTCGATCAAAAACTCGATTCGTCCTCGATCTAATGCTTTGGTGAACATATCTGCCAGTTCATACTCAGTGGTGACAAAGTACAGCTCGATCACTCCGTTCTCCACCTGCTCTTTAATGAAATGGTAGCGAATGTCGATGTGCTTTGCCCGGGAGTGTTGAACGTAGTTGCAACAAAGGGCAATGGCGCTCTTGTTGTCACAATACATCGGGATTTTGTTGAATCCCAAACCGTAGTCAGTTAGTTGTGATCTCATCCAAAGGACTTGAGCACAACAACCGGACATGGCGATGTATTCAGCCTCCGTGCTAGAAATAGCAGTGCTTTTCTGCCTTTTTGAAGACCAACTAATCAATCTGTCTCCAAGGAGTTGCACAGACCCAGAAGTGCTACGCCTCGTGTCTTGACACCTAGCATGATCGGCATCTGCGTATGATATTAAAGCAATAGAGGAATCTTTCGGATACCATATAACACGATGAAGTGTTCCTTTGAGATACCGAAAGATCCTTTTAACAACATGTAGGTGCTTTTCGGTAGGCCGAGCCTGATACCGGGCACACATGCATACAGCAAATTGCAAATCAGGCCTGCTAGCAGTCAGATAGAGAAGGGTGCCGATCATCCTATGGTAGAGTTTCGGATCGACAATAATCCCATTCCTATCTTCATCTAACTTGGATTTATCCACCATTGGAGTGTCCACGGGGTCACAATTTTCAAAGTTATATTTCTTTATTGATTCTAGAGCATATTTGGATTGATTAATAAAGATGCCTCTGGGATTCTGAGAAATTTGTAATCCTAAGAAAAAAGAAAATTTTCCCATCATTGACATCTGAAAGCGTGTGGACATTATCTTCTCAAAGCGTTTTGAAAATTCTATGTTAGAGGCAGCAAATATTATATCATCAACATAAATTTGTACCAGAATCATGTCGTTGTCCTCCTTGAGAGTGAATAGAGTGGGGTCCACCTTGCCTTTGGAGAAGCCTTCCGAAATGAGATATGTTGAAAGGAGATCATACCACGCGCGTGGAGCTTGTTTCAACCCATAGAGAGCCTTCTTAAGCTTGTACACATGATTAGGAAACTCCGTGCTAACGAACCCATCCGGCTGACTAACATAGACTTCTTCCCTTAGTTCACCGTTCAAAAATGCCGTCTTCACATCCATTTGATAGACGATCATGTTCATATGAGCAGCATACGCAAGGAATAGTCTAATAGCCTCTAATCTTGCAACAGGAGCAAAAGATTCTTCAAACTCGATACCCAAGGCTTGTTTATATCCTTTAGCAACCAATCTAGCCTTATTCTTCAAGACTCCACCCATCTCATCGAGTTTAACCTTATAAACCCACAACAAAGTAAGGATGTTAACCTTGTCAGGGAGAGGAACTAATTCTCATACTTCAAGTCTTTGGAATTTATTTAGTTCCTCTTGCATGGCTTCAATCCAAGATGATTGAGTCATAGCATGTTGCCAGTTTTTAGGTTCAACTTCGGAGAGAAATGCATCAAAATAGCAATAGAGTGCACTCTCTTGTAATTGATGGCATGTAGAGACTGGTCGATCGAGACCTCCAATAATATTCCTAATTGGGTGATCTTTTGTCCATTTGGTGCTGTGATTTTCAATCCGTGGTGGTCTGGAGTGAACAATTGTAGGATCTTCTTCTGAGGTAGACGCGGCTGAAGGGTTTTCAGGTATCGGTATACCAAAGAAAGGAAGCTCTTGTAGGTGAGCATATTCCAAATCGTGATCAATAGAATTCTCTTCAACATCATTAGGCACAAGTAAGGGTGACGATTTAGGTGTAGTTTGAGAATTACTTGGTAGAGGTGCATCCGGTTCAATGTTAATTGAAGATGCATTTGATAAAGCTTCATTTGCTGGAGCAACAACTTCAGGGATTGGAGCTATCACTACAGGTGCTGGAACTTCATCATTTGGGGGATCAAAGAATTCATCAAACAACGGTTGAAATAGTTTATCCCACTCGGGCCTTGTAGGTGGTAAAAATGATGTAGAAGTAGGATTATTGGGAACTAATCCGGAACTAATAGCACCGGTTCCCATCTCGTGAAGCGCGGGTTCAGAGCTGCGTTGCTCAGAAGCCATCGCTGTCAGCTCATCAAAATCTGCGTCTATAGTTTCTACTATCTTACCAAGACGACGGTTGTAAATTCGGTATGCTTTCTTGGAGGGTGAGTAACCAATGAAAATACCTATATCGGATTTCGGTTGAAGTTTGCCCAAGTTCTCACTATTAATGTTTGGATAACAAAGAGCCCCAAACACATGAAAAAATGAAACATCGGGTTTACGATCATGTAGAAGCTCATAAGGTGTTTTTCCATGGCGTTTCCGAATGATAGAACGGTTTTGGGTGAAACATGCAGCAGATATAGCTTCTGCCCACAAGAATAATGGAGCGTTCGCATAAATCAGCATAGTCCTAGCAGCTTCCATAAGCGTACGATTCCGTCTTTCAACGACACCGTTTTGTTGTGGAGTACGTGCAGCGGATGTTTCATGTGAAATACCAACTTCTTCATAGTAATCACGAAGAGTCTGGTTGACGAACTCTGTTCCATTATCTGTACGAATACGGCGGACAGTAGTATTTAAACATACCTGAATGAATTTCAGAAAAGTGATGATAGCCTTCGGTGCTTCATCCTTTGTACGTAGAAATCTAACCTATGTAAACTTGGAGAAATCATCCACAATAACAAGAATGAATTTCTTACCGCTCACACTTTCGGTTCGCATTGGCCCACAAAGATCCATATGCAAAAGATGAAGTTTTTCTTGATTGGTGTCTTCAACTTTGGACTTGTATGATTTCTTGGTGCTTTTCCCCCTTGAACACGCGGAACATAAATGGTCCTTGTGAAATTTGAGCTTTGGAAGACCACGAACTAATTCGTTTTTAGCCAAATGATTAATAGCATCAAAGTTGAGATGAGATAATCTGCGATGCCATAACCATGACTTGGTCTTAGATGCTTTGGAGAGAAGACATACTGGAGAGGCGGCCATCATGTCTTGTAGGGACAAAGTATAAATATTTGCACCACGAGATCCCTTCAACAAGTCTTTTCCTTCCAAGTTGCGGATGAAACAAGTATGTTGTCGAAAAGCAACCTCTAGGTTGGAATCACAGAATTGTCCTACTAAAAATAAATTATGACCAAGACCTTCTACATAGTATACCCTTGAAATCGTAACGTTTCCAATCTGATATTCACCATACCCTATTATCTTTACAATATGATCATTACCGAATTTAACCGTTCCAAGAAACTTGCTGACGAAATTTCGGAGCATCGAGCGATCTCCGGTCATATGCTTTGAGCAACCGGAGTCCAAATACCAGAGGATGATTTGGACCACCTGAAAATATCACCAGACGAGGACAATGTATAGGTTTCAGAATCTGAATGTTCCTTGTTATTAGCAGGTACAGATTTAATGATCTTAGATTTGCTAATTTTAGGTTTCTTAGATTTCCTAGCCTTCTTCCTAGTTGGTGGTGTAGATTCAAGTTGGCTTAAATCCTGAGGTATTTCTTCACTGATAGGCACTATAGTGGGGGCTGACCTAATTAAAGGGCGCGGTTTCCATACTTTAGTGCTAGTGTTCTTAACTAAAGGACGTTGAGACCTAACCTCAATGGATGCATTCCTAGTTAAAGGGCACATTTTTCCATCTAATGTAAAGGTCCTACCAGTGGGACGCCATTGCCATCCAACTTGGGTACGAGTTCTTCCAGTTGGCTTCCATTCAAGATCATTCCTAATGGCATTCATTTCATTCACATGATCAATAAGACACAAATCATGACGTTGGGAAAACATGCATTCATTACAATTCCAACACTTCAAATTAGAATTCACAAATGGTTTAGGCTTCTGCACAGGCGCAGAGCTTTTAGTCTTAGCAACATGATTCTTTTTATTTAAATCTGACATAACATTCCTAGGTGGAGCTTCTACTTTCTTCTTGATGGTACTACTAGTGGAGGGCTTGATCTTATCTTTCTTGAGTGGCGATCCTTTAGCCTTAGTAGACTCTTTTAATCCCGTAGAAGGCAAAGTGGGAACATTAGTAACAGATTTTAAAGGTGCCTTAGTTGATGGTGCCAATGACGGTTTTGCTCCTGGGGTCTTATTGAATGGAGTTACAGCAATGGGTCGATTAGTGAGTAGTGCAGAACCCGGTTTTCCTATGTATTGCAAATATGCTAAGCAATATTGAACACGCTTAATATATTCATGAGCTGAATAATAGTAACTGCTTGAGGGATCTAATGCATACAAATCATCTAAAATATCCCTAACAAGATCTACATGCTTAATTGCATTCCTCATATAATCATCGTAGGTAACCGGATTTTTCTTATGGAGCGGGTTCTTATCGAGCACTACTGAATTGGTTGTTGGAGCACTAGAGGACGGTGCAGAGTTAGTAGCTGAGTTATTAACAACTTCTTGTCGGGTGAGAAGAAGTGTCTCCTTTAACTCGGCCAAGACCATGTTTTTGTCAATGAGCTTGATGTTTAAGTCAGAGATTTCCTCACACTTTTGGTTCAGTTGTTCAACATAAGATTGTTGCTGTGCTGCATTAAAATCTAAACGTTCTTCTATTGAACCATAAAGAGCGGATAGTCCCTGTCTTGCCCGATCCATCTCCCCTAGAATAGACGAAAGTCTAATTTCTAAGTCCTGGTTTTTAGACTCTGCAGCCTCTAGTTCCAATTTTAGTGTTTCATTCGATGACACATCTCTCTTTAATCTCATAATCTCTTCCTCTAATGCCTTAACTATCTCAATCATCTTGTCACTCGTCTCAACACTGTTTTCACAACCATTTGTTATCAAAAGATCCTCATTTTGAGTTTGTTGTTTTAATTCTAAAGATATACAATGTTGTTCAAGTTGATTAAAGCGTTTTGTAAGTAAATTGTAAGAATCTTGAAGCTTTAAAAATTCAGCGTTAGACTCGTGACAAGAATGATTATCTACCTCATTTACAGTATCAACAACATTTACAGAGAGATCACACACATCATCACATATATTCACAGCATCACATTTAATCATAGCGGATGTAAGCTCATTCGAAAAATTAACATTCACAGTAGTAAGCACATCACACGAAATTACTTGGGACAAGAATCGGTCATATTCGGATAAAATCTTTTCCTTTTCAATTAATTGTAGTTCGTAAGCGGTTTCCATTTCATAAAACACTTTTTGAACTTCTGCAATTTCAAACTCGAGATTTTCCGAAAGAGATGCAAAACTTCTTTTTAGACTTTCGACAAACGGATTGATCTCATTCTTAAACACCTCGTTCATGTGTTCGAAAGCCCATTCTCCGGCGTTTAGGCCATTTGAAGTCGTACATTCCCGAATGACCTTGTCAAAACTAGCAAAGTATTGATTAATCTCTTGCAAGTTTAACCATACAGTGCTAACAGGTGGAAGATCCTTTAGAATATCCTTAGGTCCTTCCATTTTGACAAGTGTAGGAAGTGTACTAGGGTTTTCTTCATTTAACATGTAGGTTGGTGCTGTGATGAGATCTTTATCCATATGGAAGCGAATTCTAAAATCTGATTTTGTAAGCTCCTGATTCATTTTAAAATAATCACACTTGGGATATTTTGCAAAGTTGTATGACCGATTCTCATCAACTAGATCCTTATTTGTGCGATCCTCGAAAATAACAATCGGGTCTAAGACCAATCCTAATTGGGTTGCATTATAAAGTCTTGGACTATGGATAAAAGCTTGTTTTGCATACCGTGGGTTAGGGGGAAGGCCTTTTTGACGCGATAAGTTAAACTCTCTAAACGATGCGTCAAATAAGTGCACTAGTTGAGAGGCAGCGTATTGTCTTAAAAGCAAATAATCTAAACTTCTAATCTTATTAGCCGCATTAATTTCCATTTCATTCTTTTTAGACTCGAGTAATTCAAAATCCGTTTGAAGTTTGTGAAAATTAGTGACCACTAACTCTTTTTCTTTAAGTTCGTTAGAAAGATCTGCTCTTAAGGTTTCAATTTCTTGCAAATGACTCATTTGTTTGTTTCGAAAATGATCATATTCGGGATTTGTTAGAACAGTGGACGAAGGAACTAATTCCAAAGTTTGAACTTTTTCGTTGCACAAAGCAAGCTCAGCAGACAAATTCTTATTCTTAGCTAGGGTTTCTAAGAGTGCAATATTCATTTGGCTAAGTAATGTAGCAGGAACCATGACCAAATCTTGTTGAGCAGGAGTATGCGTATGCGAAATGGCTCCCGATTGTGATTCACTCAAAGTCTGGGGACTCACATTGATATTACTATCATTGATTGTCTCCTCAGTTGAAAGACTCACCACCGAAGACTCATTTGGATCAGCACTCTCTTGCCCAACTTGATGTGGTTGAATACTATTATCAGTGGTATTAGTAAGTACCTCAGATATTTTATCTGACCCAAAGCTAGAGATAGTTGCCATAAGAGCTGCCTGAGCAGATTGAAGGTCATCACAGTCTGAATCGTAAGCATCCAGATCATCTGCTTGGTATGCTGCATTCTGTGTAGTGACAACTTCTTGTTCAGCAATCCCTGGATCAGCAAGAAATGCAAGCTCCTCTTCATCAAGTTCCTGTCCTTGTGCCTGAGCGTTCACCAAATAAATCTTCTCTGCAAACCATTGACCATCCCTTCTCCTCTTGGGTTTTGTGCAATCCCTGGACATGTGACCTTCTTCCTTATAGTTGTAGCATATAATCATTCTCAACTTGCCTGTGGAATTAGCCCGTGGAGGAGTGTTGACCATTGGAGCAGGATTGACCGTGCGTGCATTGGTGGTTGATGTAGTGGGTCTCCCCTGATAAGGTTGAATAGGTTAAACCATTACCCTGCCAATCTCAATAGTAGCTTGTTGTCGAGAATTGGATGAATTCCTCAGTTGATTGTTAGTAGGAGCTGGTCCTCTAAATCCTCGTTTGCTCAATGTCCTTGTGAGATAAGCAGACATAGTGGCTAACACTTCAATTGGGTCAGTTCCTTGTTTGAATTCAGGAATGGGGACTTCATCATTATCACAATACATTGCTTGGTCTTGTTGAGCTGCATAAGCACTAGAAGGAATACTCATGTGGTCAGAGTAGCTTGATGGATATGATGCATTTTCTTGATAAGAAGAATATGATGACTGAGCATAAGGTGCAATGCTTACTGGTGAATATGGGTGAGGTTGTGAGGCATATTGTGATGCTTGTGGTTCTCTCTGAGACGAAGGTGCATTAAACCGATATTGTTGCTGATGTGAGGTGGGTGGTTGCGGTAGAATCGAATATTGGGGGAAGCTTGGAGTCATGTACTGTGATGAATGATAGGCTTGGTGTCCCATGATATAAGGAGTGTTTTTGTATGACAAGCTTGGTTGATTTGCCATCAAAGCTAAAGAATCAGGGTACATACCTCGAGGCGAACGGTGCATGATCACGTGTTTCTCATGCTGCTGTAGAAACGCATAGAGTTGATCCAAATTGCACTTATGCAAATCCTTGGTTAACTTAACATCGGTAATATACTCACCCCATTCAGCTTGAGGTAAAGTATTCAAAAATTTGGTGTTAACCTGGAATGGAGCAATCACGAGATTGTATACATTCAAATCATTCATGAGAGTAGTGAATCTGAAGTAGTAGTCGTGAAGCGTTTCCCCTGGACTGTACGTGAATCTATCAAACAGATCATACAACTGACATTCCCGTTCCTGTTTAGTGAGAGACGTACCTTGTAGCAAAACTTTTAGACGTTCCCATAAATCCTTTGCAACCGTATATTGACTTACCATTCGATAGATGTCATGTGGAAGAGCTTGGAGAATGGTTTGAAGAGCCTTTTCGTCTGCATCGGCAACAAGTTGTTGAGCTGGTGTAAGTTCTTCAAACTCCCGTGGTCGAGTCACATTGTTAACCACGATGGTACCATAATCAAGTGGACCATTTAGAATTGACTTGACCATAAGCCTCCCATATGTCAGTTTTCCCTTAATGTATGACATCATACGGCCTTGCCATGCTTCAAAGACTTCTTTAATGAGCATTGGAGGGCGATTATCCGTTCTCGTAATGACGGAAATATCCGTAAGTGATGTCATCTGAGGCATTAATGAATTCGGATTCATTTTGATCACTTCAAAGAGACAAAGATTATCGGTTGATCGAGCAGTGAAGTAAAGTTGTGAGTTGTGTTGAGTTTTTGTGTAAGAAACCAAGATTAAATCCTCTAAAAATCGTCGAAAGAACAAGTAAAAAATCCCTTGGTTCGGAACAATTGTTGATTCAGAAGAAACTGGTTCGGAACTTCCTTGATCTGAAAAGTGTTGATTCGGAAGAATCTGATTCGGAAGTTCTTTGATTCGGAACAGTTGTTGATTCGGAAGATTTGGTTCGGAACTCTTTGATCCGGAACTTTTGGTTCGGAAGAAACTGATTCGGAACTCTTTGATCCGGAACTTTTGGTTCGGAAGAAACTGGTTCAGAACTCTTTGATCCGGAACTTTGGTTCGGAAGAAACTGATTCGGAACTCTTTGATCCGAAACTTTTGGTTCGGAAGAAACTGATTCGGAACTCTTTGATCCAGAACTTTTGATTCGGAAGAAACTGATTCGGAACTCTTTGATCCGAAACTTTTGGTTCGGAAGAAACTGGTTCGGAACTCTTTGATCCGGAACTTTGGTTCGGAAGAAACTGATTCGGAACTTTACTGGGAAAAAGCTGGTTCGTGTATTGTAACAGTCGACTAAATATATTAAGAACAAACCCAGATTTTTACCAAATTACCCGAAAAGTTTTGTGATTTCTACTAAAAGAAGTAAAACTCAATACTTATCTACTAATCCCAACAACAAAATCACCAAAAACTTCAAGAATCAAGATAGATTTTCCTAAAGAACACTAATACAATCAAAAACTACACAAATCATTACCTTAAATCACCCCATGGCTCTTGATACCAATTGTAGAATATTGATAATCTTATGAATCAATGAAGTGGGTTGAAGATTTCTAGAGAGAGAAACTAGTGAGAGAAAGTGAGAGAGAAATATGTGTTTTTCATTCAAATGGAAAAATGAAACAATCAACAACCAACCCCTTTCCATGGTGGAAAGGGGTATTTATATCCAAGCCACTAATGGGCTTGGGCCGACCCATGACAAGCCCATGGGCCGGTTTCTTACTTAACTAAATAAGCACACATTAACTACGAGCTATACAACATTAACAATATTGTGGAGTGACCGATACTTCTAATATACGTTAAAAACGTATTTCTAACATTTTAAAAGTCTAATAAAACTATTTAACTTCTAAAAAATAATCAAATTTAATTTATTTAAAAACAAACTTTATTAAAATATAATTATTTAAAAACTAATTAAATTTCTAAAAAAAACATTTTTTTTTGTTTTTATTTATTAGTTATCTATCTTTATAAAAAAATAATTTGTAAAATTAATTAAAACTATGAAATTAAAATTAATTAAAAGCTGGCAAACACTAAACAATCTATATTAATTATAAGAGGAGTAAGTTAACACAAAAAGGTAGCTAGATGAACTGGTTAACACGTTGGGCCCATGACCAGGAGGTCATGGGTTCGATTCTTGCTGGAGACATTTTTGGTGAATTATTTCTTTTTGACAATTGGGAAGTTAGGAACAGTCACAGGAGGTGACTAATTGTGATAGTTAGTTTTGGACTGATAATATACCAGTTTGAGCATTAACAGATTAAATGAATCTGTTAAAATTGATATTCAACAATTCAAAAATATCAACAAAGCAGAATAAAAAAACAAGCAGTATATCCGAAACAGCCCAAAACACAAATCAGCAGACATAATCAAGACTAGTTAACCAAATTCAACAACTCAACAACAGTTCCACAATCACAACAATACATCAACAGGAAGAGTTATCACAGAAACATACAGATAATAACAAACCTTTTAATCATAGTAACATACAGATAAAATCTAACCATTTCTGCAATCAAAGTGTTGGAAATACGTTTTACGTATTTATGAAGGATCGGTCGCTCCAACGATAATTATGTAATGGGCTCGTGGTCCACTTTATAATGTATAGTCCATATAGCCCACATGTAGGGTGAGCTATATATATACCCCTCCTAGCATGTTAGGAGGGGGTTGGTGAGTTCATTCATTAACATTATTCATTGAATCTAATCACTTTCTCTCTCTACTTTTCTTCCCTCTCCTTTCTCTCTCTACACCTAATCTCCTTCTTCCCCATCTCTTCCACCAAATCCATAGATCCATTCCATCTATTACCAAATCCTTAGAATAAGTAGGCCTTCAATTGGTATCAGAGAGCCATGGTTGAATCTTAGGATTTGCTTACTTTTTTATCTTTTGATTTGGTGGTAAAAATCCTTTCTTTTCTAATTTTTAATAATCTTTTCGTTTTATTTTTTTTATATAATCATCTCGTTCTTTTTCTTTCTTGAAAATCTATCTAATCAGTTTTATCTATCTAATCAGTTTTTATCAAGTTCTTTAATCACATTATTTAATCATTTTTTATCATTTTTTTTATTAGTTTTAATCAATTTTTTATCATTTTTTTTAATAATTTCTTTAAATCAATCATTTTTTACTCAGTTATTTTTTTAATCAAATTTTTTTAGATCAGTTATCAGTCCAAATCCGTCCATTTTTTCATTTTTTTTCATATCTGTCCAAAGTCAGTCCAATAGTCCATATCATCAATCTGTCCAACATCAGTCTCGTATTTTTGTCCAAAGTCTCAGGTTTTTTTGTCCTTTAGTCCTTTTTTTTTTTTTTTTTTTTTGTTTGATCCATCCTTTAACTGTTTTCCGTTCTATTCTGTATAAACATTCCGTATGGACAAACCTTGAAAAATTTTCCGCATAGACACATCTTTCAGAATAGGAAAAAGAATAAGAAAAAGTTCCGAATAGGAAAAAAGTTCCGAATAGGAAAAAAGTTCCGAATAGGAAAAAAGTTCCGAATAGGAAAAAAGTTCCGAATAGGAAAAAAGTTCCGAATAGGAAAAAAGTTCCGAATAGGAAAAAGTTCCGAATAGGAAAAAGTTCCGAATAGGAAAAAGTTCCGAATAGGAAAAAGTTCCGAATAGGAAAAAGTTCCGAATAGGAAAAAGTTCCGAATAGGAAAAAGTTCCGAATAGGAAAAAGTTCCGAATAGGAAAAAGTTCCGAATAAGAAAAAGTTCCGAATAGGACTTTTCCGCATAGACAAAAACAACACCTCTCGACACCTCTCGACACCTCTCGACACTCGCACACTCGTCTCAACACTCAACACCAGACTCTAATCAAACCCACACCACACTCGCCTCCACATCCAGACTCCCCAGACTCCCCATCTCGTTACACCCCTTGACTAGAAACCAACCCATACCCAATCATTTACCCACCCTCGACACCTCCCCACCCTCGACACCCCTCGCACCAAACAAACACAAACACAAACAAACACCCTCAAACCCTCTCTCTCTATCTCGACACACTCAATTTTTTTTACAGACTCTCGACCAAGACCCCCTCGTCTAAACACAAACACAAACAAACACCTTCTCACTCATTAAACACCCCTCACTCTCTCCCTCGAACCAAACAAACCTACACACGACACCCGACAGAAGGACACAACAGATGAAGAGAGAGACTCGCAATCAACAAAAACACACGACAACCAATTAAAAAACGATCTCAGTTTCAAAAAACTCTCATCGATCCAAAGAAAACATAGAAAATACCTACCCGAGACCCACTTCAAGGATCTTAAAGATCTTCACAGATTGGTGGTTGTGTAATTTCGTGATTTTGTGAGAGATTAAGATTGATAGATTGATGATTCGATCTGTTTGATCTTGGATATCTATTTTGGATGAATAGAGGCGGAGTGTTTTGAGATGGTATGTAAGATTACTGGTGGTTGAGACGGAAATGGAGAAAAATAGGGGCGGAGATTCCAGAGTATTTTGGAGGCTGCGTTTTCTTTTTTAGTTTAAGGTTAGGGTTGTTTGAGGTAAGTATTCTTGGGAGATGAAGTAGTGAGAGGGAGTAATTTAGGTGGGATATTTAATATTGGGGCGGATATAACAAAGCAAACAAGTGGGGCGGTGGGATCTTTCTTACTGGGCCACGTGTATCAAACGAAGATAACAAGAAAGACACGCATATTGAAACTCTGATGTTTTTTTTGTTCTAGAAAGACACGCATCTAGGCCACGTTTTTTTTATCATTACACATTTTCAAATGTTAAAGTTATCAAATTTTTGATACTATTTATTAACGGGGTATAGAAGTGTTCTTTAAATTATCAGATTTTTGTTAAGTTTTTTATAAAATTAGAGTTTTTTTTTTCTATTCTTGTTTTCTATTTGTTGTTACGTTTTTATAAAATCAGATTTTTATCATTTCATATTTTTATTTTTGTTAAGTTTTTTATTTTTTTCTTTTATTTTATTTTTTTTTTGTTTTTTTTTGTTTTGTCTAAAGTTTTAAAAAGTTAATTTTTGTTTATTAATTTTTGGCAAATCGTTTCGAGGCGGGTATTTTTTAAAAAAGTTAACGTGGAAAAATATTTTGTGGCCGGATTTGACGACAAAGTGACGAGTCAAGGTGACGGGTTCTATTTTTTAGCGACTACGGATTTTTGATCAGGTTTAATTCATAATCGTTTGAGCCGACAACATCTTTTGAGCCAAATCGAATTTCCTCGATTTTCAATGGACTCGTTAAATTCGACACTTAAAGAGGGAGACTTGCATCGAATGCAAGACAAAGCTCGAGAAAGTGGTATTTAATTTACGTCGTAACTTGTTAATCTTGTGAATTCATTATTATATCTGATCTTTGCACGTAATAAATACCTTACACTTGTGTTTAAAAGGTATTTAATTTACGTTTCAAGTACACCCTCATTAATTTGAGGGGGAGCTTGTTAATATCACGAAGATAATTGGACTTGCATTTTTCTTCCCAAATTTTCTTAAAAAGCTATTAAATCAATTGATATTAAAAACATTGATTGAGTTAATATTTTTAATATGGGGGAGAAAATGTGATTTAATATGGGAAATGATTAATCACAAATGGTTTGACTTAACGTGCTAGCTCATCCCGACATGTGCGAAATGTTTTCGGATATCGTGGCATATGTTAAGGGGGAGCAAAATGGATTTGCACTTCAAAATGGATTTCATGGTGACATATACTTACCCAAAACATCTCTATTCACGACGGTGACGATTGTGGTGACATAAGGATGGTAGGATAGGTTAAAGTCCAATGATTTCTCTAGAACCGGAGGAATCTTCCCAAGGACATTCCATAGCTAGAAATAGTAGTCCTTAGGAAAGATGGAGAAAGATTGTGAACGTAGCTGAATGCCGACCAAGTACTTAAGTTAGCACTGGAACAATCACAACAAGGTGCTAGTTATGACGTATTGGTAAGCATTGAAGGGGTTGAAGAATGAAAAAGAATTGTAAAGATAAAGGGTGTAAAGAAAGAAGCCCTCCTTACAACTTAGGCAGAAACCGGGTCAATTCATATGCTATTGAGATCATTTTAATGATTCTTGATATTGAAGATAGACATCATGGACCCAGTGATGCAAGGCACAACCCATCCCAGCTAACTCAGATATCTCTCAAAAGATATTTGTTTTAATCACACGGAGACAACACATTATCTATTGATTTATTCACTCCGAATAAATTGGTATTGAAAAGGTGGCACTCCTCTCCAGCCTCCGATCACTAAAATCCAAAATGCACGATCGAGTCTAGAGCCATTTGAGATCATCAAATATCTCATTAGGACACACTTTCATATTTACTTGCTTCTTCACACACTGTGAAAAGTAAGAAAGTTCTTAAGAGTCCTACGCAAAATCTTCATGATCTTGCCTGAACATCCGAGTAATACGAAAGTATTTACAATGAAGATGGAAATCCTTCTTGAGCGAATATCAAAAAGCTCATGGTAGGTGACTTGTGCGATTCTTTATGAATCAAACTTGTGATAACTGGAAAGCAACAGTGGTTTAATTCTTAAATGAATTTAAACACGTTCCAGGCCTCTTCGCATTATCATATGATCTTGCCAGAACATTCAGAGTGACTCTTTATTGATCACAGTGACGAGTGGAAATCCTTCTAGTGTTAACATCAAACAGCACTTGGTAGGTAACTTGCAAGATTCTTTATGAATCAAGCTAGTGACAACTGGAAAGCAACGATGGTGCGGTTCTTAATTGAACTTCACTTGTTCCAGGAACATGAATTGACGGCTTCAAATCATGCGGATAATATTATCTAAATGATTCACTCTTTACGTTCGCAGTCAGCTTTGGACGGTCGAGTAAAGAGAACGGGTTTACCCGCGAAATCTTGTCAAGGAGGTTCTTTATTGAAACTACCTGCCACAAGTATGATATTTAATATCGTCCAACGGTCTTCACCGACCGGAGGTAAAATGCTACCGAATTAGAATGAAATGTTCAAGGCCATTTCATCCGTGTATATTGTTTGTTGCTAACTGTCTTATGCAGCGTAACAAGAAGGTGGCATTGCGGTGTACAATCCAGAAGAAGTCGTCACCACATGCTTATACTACATACACTTAGTACTTCAACAAATTCAAGAAAGTCTGAAGGTCAAGTCTTCCGCTGTATCAAACTCTGAAGCTTTCAAGAATTTAAAGGTATAAGTATGTGGAACATGAAGTCACGAAGAGGCAAATTTCACAAGTGATGAATGCACAAGGTCAAGGCAAGGAAACATGCTCAAGACTAAAGTCAAAGATCATATCAAGCATATTCACAAGAACAAGATCGAAGACTCAAGCATAGATGCTAGGTTTAAGATTTTGTAAAATGGTGTGACCTCCCTTAGGGGGAGATTGTTGGAAATGTGTTTTCCCAAAGAAAGTCTCGGTCACATCATTATTAGCATAGATCACGAGCCATAGAATATTTAGAACTTTGTAACTTGGAGCGACCTCCCTTAGGGGGAGATTGTTGGAAATACGTTTTACGTATTTATGAAGGATCGGTCGCTCCAACGATAATTATGTAATGGGCTCGTGGTCCACTTTATAATGTATAGTCCATATAGCCCACATGTAGGGTGGGCTATATATATACCCCTCCTAGCATGTTAGGAGGGGGTTGGTGAGTTCATTCATTAACATTATTCATTGAATCTAATCACTTTCTCTCTCTACTTTTCTTCCCTCTCCTTTCTCTCTCTACACCTAATCTCCTTCTTCCCCATCTCTTCCACCAAATCCATAGATCCATTCCATCCATTACCAAATCCTTAGAATAAGTAGGCCTTCACAAAGTATGCATACCAAAAACTTACAGCTAACACTCGCAGCATCCTAAAACGTACAAAACAAAAGCTCAAATCATAAAATCAAGACAGTAATAGCTCGAATCACTTAACCAGCACACTAGCAGATTAAAAAGACTCAGAAACAAATTATAAACTGAAAAACATTTATTCATTTGTCAAATCCAAACATCACCTTGAAAATTAGTTGACAGTAAATCACAAAATACATCAACCTCTTAATACAACCAAATCTATCAACAAAGCATAAATTAGATTCACGGTTTAAGTTTCAGTAACAAAGCAACAATATTACAACAAATAATTATAAACATTCATACAAATTCCTCTATCTCAAATTCAATAAACTGAAATCTCTTAAGTAGTTGGGTTGTATACCAAATCCAATATCAAAAACATATAACCACAACTAGCTACAACGACATTAAACAAATCAGATAACAGGCAGATTCAATCCATAAAAATCATCTAACTAACTAATTCACTCTAATATTGCATAAAAACTAAAAGTGCTTAACCATTAATTGACGAAATCCGTTGAGAAGAAGGTTAGCGCTGAGCTCCCTTGTGCAAAACGCCAACAGACACCATCAAATTAAAACATTATAAACCAAAGACCCCATCACGAACATCAAACATCTCGAACCTTTGTGTCAGAAGCTAATTTAACACGCATCCAGTGGGGATGAATATTTTTCCCAATCTTTCAGCTTATATTGAACTTAATAAGCTATCAACCAAGCTTATAAGTTCAATCTTATATTATAATAGACAAAATCAGTAAATAGGAGTATGTAAAGAAATTATTCGAGGGCAATAAAGTAAGGTAACACAAGATTGAAATAAACAGTAACCAACTTTATTCATTACAACTGAAATTCATTACAAAAATATTATAAGATTTAAAAGAAACTTCCTAGAACTAATTTGACATTATAACAATAAGCTAAAAAGGGATGCTTCACTCATCTTATGAAGGGGGTATTTATAGGGAACCCGAGAGGTTGTGGAGTGAGGTGTTTGTTGATGAAGAAATAATCCCAACCCTTCAATCAACATCTTAGCCTTCTCTCTCCTTTCAGTTTTCATCCTACGGTTGTAAGATGATCTTGATCACATGGATCGCCAAGCTGTCAAAGATGTGTGCTTCTTGTACTTTCTCCGAGCTGAGTTGTCCATTCCTTATTGGTGGATTTGTGAGGATGAGCTGTTACAACCAATCAGGAGAGGATAAGTTGCCACGTCACTGCTAGTACCTCCATCTTCAAGGTCCGAAAAAAGTGGGGAATTAATTCCCAACGCGTGTGCAATCACACGCTTGAGATTAAAAAGACCCATTTATTTATTTAGGAATTAGGGTTTGGAGTGTCTGGTTTATTTGGGGTGGGGTGAGATGAGAGAGATGTAACATAGAGAGTATCGAAAGTATTATGTGTGGTGAGAAATGGTTGTGGTTTGATAAATGTCTGACCAAGGTTAATAAAACATGTGTGAATAAACTTTGACCATTTGAAGCTTTTCATTCGTTTTTAAAGTGTCAAACCCAAAGGCCCAAGATCATATAATTCGTCCCTGCTTCTTGACCTAATGGGCTTGCAACCCAAAAGTTATTTATTTTGGATATTGGGCTTTGTATTGGGCCATGATTGCTCCATCCGTCCCTTGGCTTGTTATTATTTTAGGCTTTTGGGTTCTTGGTTATAAATACATCATAGTAAAATGCAAAATGAGCTTTTGGGCCCATGTAGCTCAAGTGGGACCCACTAGGCCCAATTAAGATTAAATCCCCTAAAATGAACTTGCATTTGGCTTCCTTGATCTTTTCTTCAAACTTGTGTCGGTTTTTGCCGATTTTCGCGAACTTGGGTACCTACACACATCAAACAGCAAAACATACATATACAAGGCATTTTTGATACATTTTATGCATTTATTTATTGTTTATTGATACAAATGATATGAGTAAAATCACTCATATTTAATTAGCATTTAAAATTAAATATTTAATTAATAAAAGGTTTTAAAATTTATTTATTGAATTTTTATTCTTATTTATATTATTTTAGATTTAGTTTTAATTTTTAATTAATTTGTAAGTTGAATTTTAAATTTCGTCACGTTTTATGGTTTTTACGATTTCATCATTCGTCATAGTTTAATTTAGAATCGTAACCGTCATCCTTTCTCTTTTTTGTTTTCTCATTAATATAATCACAAAATTAATCATCTCTTAACACACACACCAAGCCACCTTGAGAACGATCCCACACAAAGGGTCATAAGTGCTTTCGTTTTCCTAAACGAACACTTAATACTTACCGCTTTTTACGCTCTTTTCCTAAAGAGTAGTAAAACCACTACATCAGGTTCCAAGACAAGGGTTTCTTCCAGACTTATTTGATATTTATTAGTCCAAAAATGAAGGCAATAACGGTGTAAACTCAACACTCAAAACCTAACCTCGACTTCAAAAACCGTTATCACGATAGAAAGCCCACATCAAGGATAACTTAACACGATTTGAGGGATAAATCCCCAGACCCGAAATTTGGCTAATAGGACTACTTAAAAGCAACAATAAAAACCTCCAAAGTTAATTATGACCTTATTAATGGAGTTACCAACAATCACATCATAACACCTTGTGGCTCTTTAAGATGCAATTGTGCTCCTTATTTAAAATCCACACCCGAAGGCTCCTTGGACAAAAATAAGGGAATTGACATCACCATCCCACCTTATGGCTCATGATGATGAAGCAATTTTTATTCAACACGTCCCCTTGCCATACATCCTAAGGCTCTAATGACGAGGTTAGTGCTACATGACTCCCACCCGAAGGCTCCTAGAGAACATGTTTTTATTTATTCTTCTTATTAATATGATATTTATAGTAAGCCAAATTTCCGCAATCCCATGATCAAAAGTCCACGACGCTGACACCCTTAATGTGTTCTCACTTTAATTACAAGGGAAGAAAAATAAGGAGTTACGAGTTAAGATATCAAGCCTAAACCGCTAAAAACTTTATTTATTAAGCAATTATTATTCAAGCGTGAAAAATAAATACGAGGAGATTAAATCAAACACAAAAATACTTGCACAAAGAAGAATTAACCTTAGAAGCTTTTGATTGAACTCTATCATCTCTTGTTCTCCATATTGTAAAATTCCAAAAATGTGAAATCAATGGATACTTAGCCTATTAAATCAAAGTTTTGGGTTTTCAAGTCATCTATAGGATCTTGCATCTTCTTATACTTTTTCAAGTTTTAGAATTTGCGTTTTAAAGTTCCCTTGATAAACGACTTTCTAGGATCAATTATAGGAACTTGCGAAAAGTTCTTGTTCTTAACCCGTATGAATTAAGACCTTCGCGTTTTAAACCTCCCTATATAAAACCCTAGCAAAACTTAATTCAAACACGTTAAGGAAAAGCTAAGGTAAAAACCGAGTCGAGTCAAAAACTATTTTTATTTTCACCAACGGAAAGCCTACATTCGTGTCAAAAGGACTTATTTTATTTATTAAAAATTAAAAATAACACTAAAAATTTAAATTTTTTATGAAAAATGAGAAAAACAATTACGTTTAGACACGACAAAAGCAATAGCAAGCGATTATATCGATTGACTCCCCCGTGCTAAAACCAAACATTCTCCTCAATGTTTCTTAGCTCAAGAGTAACACCCCCTTGCTAAAACACGAAGAGTATAATGCAAAATCCTAACATAGAAAGAGCACGCAAATATATAAGCCGTTTATTAATTATGCCTCAAGATAAAACGTTAGTCGATAAAAATCAAAGGATAAAGAGTGTGTGCCCCTTTTTGGCATTCAAAGAATAGGAGATCAAGTGGACCGGCAAAAACCGAACACGAGAATCTTCAATGATTAGGGTCATACGCAAGATTCACAACATAACAAAACACGAGCACGAGCTTGAAAGATCAAGCCTTATTAGTTGTTAGAAAATAGAAAGAAGATAGAATGTATGGGACTCCCCCACAAGGCACCTCGTTTTGTTAACCGAGTCATGAGCTCGACTCGATCCCCGCATTCATTGGTCCTTAGGGAAAGTTTGAAGATCCGGGAAACCTCCGTAGGTATGTCCCCTCCAAAATAGTGTTTCACACGATGACCATTCACCTTAAAGTTAGGCCCGTCTTTTTGAGCTAGCTCAACGGTGCCAAAAGGAAAAAATTGTGCAATGGTGAATGGTCCGGACCAACGGGATTTAAGCTTGCCCGAGAAAATCTTAAGTCAAGAGTTGAATAAGAGGACTTGATCACCAACATTGAAAATGCGGTTTTTGATCTTAGAGTCATGAATCCTCTTAGTCTTCTCTTTATAGATCAAAGAATTTTCATAAGCTTGATCCCTTAATTCACTTAGTTCATTCAATTGAACCTTGCGATGATCACCCGCGGTCCTCAAATCAAAGTTACAATGCTTAAGAGCCCAATGCGCCTTATGTTCGAGTTCAATTGGCAAGTGGCATGCTTTTCCGTATACCAACCTAAATGGTGTACAACCAATTGGTGTCTTGTAAGCCGTACGGAAAGCCCACAATGCATCGTCCAATTTATCCGACCATGAAGTGCGATTTTCTCCAATAGAACGCTCCAAAATCCTTTTAAGAGATCGGTTTGAAACCTATACTTGACCACTTGTTTGAGGGTGATAAGCCGTAGAAAGTCGATGAGTGACACCATATTTCTTTAGAACTTTTTCAAATTGTTCATTACAAAATGGGTCCCACGATCACTTATAATAGCCCACGGAGTTCCAAACCTAGCGAAAAGTTGTTTCAAAAATTTCACCACAACTCGAGCATCATTCGTAGGAAAAGCCTTAGCTTCAACCCATTTAGACAAATAGTCCACGGCTATGAGAATATACTTATTTCCTTTCGAAGATGGAAATGGCCCCATAAAATCGACCCCCCACATGTCAAAGATTTCACAAACTTAGATAATGTTTTGAGGCATTTCATCCCTTTGTGAGTTCTTTCCTTGACATTGACAAGCATCACAAGTCTTGATCAAGTCTTGGGCATCATGATATATGGAAGGCCAAAAGAAGCCGGCATCAAAGACTTTCTTCGTGGTGGCGTTGGCACCATGATGTCCCCCGGTGGGTCCTTCATGACAAGATTTAAGGATATCTTGAGCTTCTTTGCCAAAAACGCACCTACGAATCACTTGATTCGCGCACACACGAAACAAATAGGGGTCGTCCCAAAAGTAATAGGATATATCCTTGAAAAACTTTCGTTTTTGTTGGGACGACATACCCTTGATCACAAATTTCCCCGCATGGTAATTTACGATGTCCGCAAACCATGGGGTACTATCATCACCACGAAAAGCAATCATACCAAGCGTCTCGAGAGGAAATGTTTGATTGATTTCCTTGTTCTCTCGATCGCTTTGGTGAGGATTCTCAAGTCGAGATAAATGATCGGCCGCGAGATTCTTGGCTCCTTTTTTGTCTAGAATTTTGACATTAAATTCTTGAAGGAGGAGAATCCACCGGAGCAACCTCGACTTAGCATCTTGTTTATTAGGAAGATGTTTGATAGCCGAGTGGTCCGTATACACTATGGTTTGAGACAAGACGAGATATGGTCTAAACTTTTCAAAAGCATACACAACGGCAAGTAACTCCTTTTCTGTTGTAGTGTACTTTGTTTGAGCATCCGTCATAGTCTTACTAGCATAATGTATAGGCAAGAAATGTTTTGATTTACGTTGCCCCAAAACCGCACCTACCGCGTAATCACTAGCATCACACATAATTTCAAAAGGTAGGTCCCTATCCGGAGCAACTAAGATTGGAGATTCGGTTAATTTCTTTTTAAGCATGTCAAAGGCTTGAATACACTCACCCGAAAAGATGAAAGGAGTCTCTTTTTCCAAAAGATGGGTCATAGGCCGAGCTATCTTAGAGAAGTCTTGTATAAAACGTCTATAGAAGCCGGTATGGCCGAGAAAACTCCTAACTCCCTTAACGGTGGTGGGTGGAGGTAATTTGGCAATCACGTCGATTTTATCCCTATCAACCTTAATACCGGCCTTAGAGATCTTATTTCCTAACACAATTCCCTCTTTGCACATGAAGTGACATTTTTCATAATTAAGCACAAGATTCGTTTCCTCACAACGTTGCAACATTCTTTCAAGGTTAGAGAGACATGAAGTGAAAGATTCCCCAAAAACCGAAAAGTCATCCATGAAGACTTCCATGGTTTTCTCGATCATATTATGGAAAATGGCCATCATACACCTTTGGAACGTCCCCGGAGCATTGCATAGTCCAAAAGGCATTCGATGATAAGCAAATGTTCCATAAGGACAAGTGAATGTGGTCTTTTCTTGATCACGAGGGTCAATGGGGATTTGGAAATAGCCGGAAAATCCATCTAAAAAGCAATAGAATTTATTCCCCGCTAGTCTCTCTAACATTTGATCCATAAAAGGTAATGGAAAATGATCCTTCCTAGTGGCATCATTAAGTTTCCTATAGTCAATAAAAACACGCCAACCGGTCACAAGTCTAGTAGGAATCAATTCATTATCTTCATTAGTAACAACCGTCATTCCTCCTTTCTTTGGAACACAATGCATGGGGCTAACCCATGGACTATCCGAGATAGGGTAGATCATTCCGGCGTCTAGAATTTTAGTGACTTCCTTTTTGATCACCTCATGAATCTTTGGATTGACCCTTCTTTGATTTTGGATAGCGGGTTTATAATTATCCTCCATTAGAATTTTATGAGTACAAAATTTTGGATCTATACCCTTAATGTCGAAGATTTTTGCATGCAATGGCCCGCTTATGTTTCTTAAGCACTTTAATAAGTTCATCCTTTTCATTTTCCATTAATCCCTTATCAATAATCACCGGTAACTTATCCGTTCCCTCAAGAAAGGCATACTCCAAATGAGTGGGAAGTTCCTTAAGTTCTAATTCAGGTGCTTCTTCAATAGATGTTTTCACTTTAGTCTCATTAGCACTCATAACTTTTAATTCCATAGGTGGTTATTCAAAAGGATCCATATTCAACAATTTTTCAATCAACGCAATGTCTCCATCGGGATCAAAATTCTCACAATCAAACTCACTAGGATCAAATGGTGTGCTAAGATAATCATCAGTTTCCTTATCGATTTTTGAATAACCATTATTCTCAAGCTCTTCAAGAACGAAGTCCCCTTCCTCAAATGGAGTGAGTGGAGGTTTAGCCAAAGAGATAATAGGATTCGATGAAGTGGGATTGCCACTTTTGGAAGTATCCGAAAAACCAAGCATATCTTGCGAAACCTCTTCACTAGCAACATCAATCACATCGATTTGATTGATTGATTCCTCGTCGTCCTTGGAAGAAGGCTTCGAGATATTACCAACATTAAGAGTGATACTTTCATCATCAAAACGTAAAGTCAATTTCCCCTCTTTCATGTCAACTAAAGAATAGCCGTATTTAAAAACGGTCTTCCCAAAATAAGAGGCACACGAGAATTTTTCTGGATAATCACAAATTACAAAATCCGCTGGGAAGATGAGCTTTCCTACTTTGACTAACACGTCTTCGGCTATACCTTTTGGATAGGCGATCGATCGATCCACTAGCTCGATAGTCATCTTAGTAGGTGTAAGCTCGGGAAGTGATAACCTTTTCCACACGGAAAGAGGCATCAAATTAATGCTAGCGCCAAGATCGGCTAATGCTAAGCATTCTTTCATATTAGGGAAATCACATGGTATCAAAAATTGACCGGGGTCTCCAAGCTTTTTGGGAAACTTTTTAGAGAGAACCGCGGAACAACTTTCTTTTAAGGACGTAGATACTTCAACCAATTTCTCCTTATCGTTCATCAACCTTTTGATTGTTGAAGCAAACTTAGGCATGCTAAGCAATGCATCCGCGAAACTAAGATTAATATACATTTTCTTAAACACGTCAAGAAACGTAGACACTTGAGCATTGGTCTTTTCGCAGAGCTTCTCTTTGTTAAGTCTCGAAGGGTAGGGTAGTGTGGGTTTAGTCTTCGGAAACTCGGTTCCGGAATAGGCAATTGGTCTACCTTTGGTGGAATAGGATTTTCCTTTTCTTTAACCACCTCGGGTTCTTTCTCCACTTCCCTCACCGGAGAGGTACTCACATGTGGAAGCAAAGGTCCGTCTAAGGCTTTCCCACTACGTGTGGTTATAGCTTTCATCTCTCCCTTCGGGTTTGGAATGGTGTTACTAGGTAAGCAACCCGAAGAAGAGGAGGGTTTGCTCATAAAAGACTCAAACATCGAAAGCAATTTATTTTGACCTTGTTCCAAACTTTGTTGCATATGATTTTGACCTTGCTCTAATCTTTGTTCAAAACGGTTTTGGTTTTGTTCAAGTCTTTGTTGATTAAGCTCAATCTTGTTACTTTGCCCTTTAATCGTATTTTGAAACTCATTTTTCAAAGTTTCCATTTGTCATTTAATGTTATTTTGAAAAGCTTTCAAATTTGCCTCATTTGTTTTAATGTAGCTTGACAAATCATTTTGGTTATTGTGAAAACCTTGATTGTTTTGATTAGCATTAAACCCATTTCCTTGATTGTAATTTCATTGGTTACCACGGTTAAGATTATTCCCATTATTTCCATTGTTGTACCTATTTGGAACCGGTGGAAAACCCGGTGGAGCAACATGGTTTTGACGAGGAACTTGATCGTTGAAGCCATAAGTTCCCGTCACGGTAAAAGCACTAGCTTGATCAAACCCCGTGGTTGAACAAGCATAATTAGGATGTGCTCCACCACATGATACATAAAAATTCTCAACCATATTAATCGATCCATGAGGATTCTTCCTAAGCTCATTCAAAAGCGTGTCAATCTTAGAGTCCAATCTATCAATCTCGGTATTAGATGAATTCACATTGGAAACAACCGGTGTGTTTCCTGAATATTGTGCTCTAGACTTATTCTCAATTATACCCCACGCGTCTCTCGGAGTTTTTCTTAAAAGATTACCACCCGCGGCGGCATTTAAAGAATCTTGTTCAATCATATTAAGCCCATTATAAAAAGTATTGATTTGATGCAATTCCGAGAAACCGTGGTGTGGACATTGTCTCAAAAAATCTTTAAATCTTTCCCAAGCAACCCTAAACGATTCATGCACTTTTTGTTCAAATCTAGTGATCTCATTCTTAAAGTGTGTTGTTTTGGATGGTGGAAATAAATAATTCATGAACTTAGACACTAAATCATCCCATGTTAAAATCGAACCCGATGGTTCTTTCTCATACCAAATCTTAGCATTACCCTCGAGCGAGTACGGAAAAAGAATGAGCTTAATCGTGTCATTCGGCACATCTCTAAACTTGAGAGTCGAGGTAATTCGAAGAAAATTCCGAATGTGAGAATGCGGGCTATCGGTCTCATTGTCATGAAATTGGTCGGCACGAATGAGTGATAAAAGACCCGTCTTAATCTCAAAATGATCCGCCAAAATAGCCGGCACAACGATTGCTTCCCCATCCCTTCGGTGGGTGCACAGAGCAATTCCTCCATTATTCGGTTATCGGCCATCTATACAACAATAGGTGGAAGCTCGGGTTCCACAGTTCGTTGTTGACGATTTCTATTTCTACGAGGAATATTTTCAAGCCTATTAAAATCAATCACAAGTCGAGAAGAACGTAATTCCATACACTGTAATGACGAGAATTTAGAGGATTGAAGAAAAGAAATTAGATAAGAAGAAGATTATTTTTGGTATTTTTATTTGGTATTGCTCAATAAAAAATGATCGATAAAACACAAGGAATAAGGATAACTACTATGGAAGTAAATTACCCTCGGTCGACTTTGAAACGATAGGTGAAAACCTAAACGTCTCGAGGTTCAATAAGTAAAATACAAAAATAAGATATAATACTACTTGAGTCGGCAAACCAATAATCGGTCGTCCCTCTCAATATACGCACAAGCAAGCGGGGAAACGAGGTGGCACAAAGCACTTAAAAACCTTTTTCCTTAGACGTCCTTTTATAGCACGTCGCCTTATACCCACCTTATAGTTTGTATAAATCGAGTTCAAACTTCTTATTAGTATTTATCTATTTTGCCCTTTTTTTATTTTGGATTCGCATACAATAGCTAGGTGAAGAAATCCCAACTAAGGTCTTATTTGAAAAGTAGGTAAATTTATTTTTCTACGTAATACAATATATTAATCACAAAAAAACACGAAAAACGATACATACTATAATAATAGAAAAATAACAAAACTTTCCGAGGACGGAAAGGGTCTTCAAATCAACGATCAAGAAATCTCCACAAAACGAATCGTACACAAGATCCCCGGTAGCGGCACCAAATTTTTTGATGTGATCGTGATAGTATATGTGATAATTAGATACGTTATAGGGTAAATTAGAAAATTACCTTTAGGAAAAAGTAATAGTCTAAAATTACCAAAGGCGGATTCAATTAAACACGTTGGTGAACCAAGTTCGTTGTACACGAAGATCTTATGAATTTGAGACGTTTTGTTTTGATTTGGACAATTGATTCGAATTGGTTTTCGGTTTTTAAACTAATATTAATCCTACAAACTTTAAAACCTAAGTGCATGAATCGTAAACCCGAATATTAATCTAAAAGCAATTACTTAAAAATTAAAGCTATTTTAAAAAATTAAACTATTTAAAAATCTATTAAAGATTAATCTATTTAATTAAAATGACTTTTACACTATTTTAAAAGTCTAATAAAAACTATTTAACTTCTAAAAATTAATCAAATTTAATTTATTTAAAAACTAACTTTATTAAAATATAATTATTTAAAAACTAATTAAATTTCTAAAATAAAACATTTTTATTTTTTTTTGTTTTTATTTATTAGTTATCTATCTTTATAAAAAAAATAATTTGTAAAATTAATTAAAACTACGAAATTAAAATTAATTAAAAGCTGGCAAACACTAAACAATCTATATTAATTATAAGAGGAGTAAGTTAACACAAAAAGGTCGCTAGATGAACTGGTTAACACGTTGGGCCCATGACCAGGAGGTTATGGGCTCGATTCTTGTTGGAGACATTTTTGGTGAATTAATTCTTTTTGACAATTGAGAAGTTAGGAACAGTCACAGGAGGTGACTATTTGTGATAGTTCGTTTTGGACTGATAATATACCAGTTTGAGCATTAACAGATTAAATGAATCTGTTAAAATTGATATTCAGCAATTCAAAAATATCAGCAAAGCAGAATAAAAAAACAAGCAGTATATCTGAAACAGCCTAAAACACAAATCAGTAGACAGAATCAAGACTAGTTAACCAAATTCAAAAACTCAACAACAGTTCCACAATCACAACAATACATCAACAGGAAGAGTTATCACAGAAACATACAGATAATAACAAACCTTTTAATCATAGTAACATACAGATAAAAACTAACCATTTCAGCAATCATAGTATGCATACCCTAAAACTTACAGCTAACACTCGCAGCATCCTAAAACGTACAAAACAAAAGCTCAAATCATAAAATCAAGATAGTAATAGCTCGAATCACTGAACCAGCACACTAGCAAATTAAAAAGACTCAGAAACAAATTATTTACTGAAAAACATTTATTCATTTGTCAAATCCAAACATCACCTTGAAAATTAGTTGACAGTAAATCACAAAATACATCAACCTCTTAATACAGCCAAATCAATCACCAAAGCACAAATTAGATTCACGATTTAAGTTTCAGTATTAAAGCAACAATATTACAGCAGATAATTATAAACATTCATACAAATTCCTCTATCTCAAATTCAATGAACTGAAATCTCTTAAGCAGTTAGGCTGTATACCAAATCCAATATCAAAAACATAAAACCACAACTAGCTACAACGATATTAAACAAATAAGATAACAGGCAGATTCAATCCATAAAAATCATCTAACTAACTAATTCACTCTAATATTACATAAAAACTAAAAGTGCTTAACCATTAATTGACGAAATCCGTTGAGAAGAAGGTGAGCGTTGAGCTCCCTTGTACAAAACGCCAACAAACACCATCAAATTAAAACATTATAAACCAAAGACCCCATCACGAACATCAAACATCTCGAACCTTTGTGTCAGAAGCTAATTTAACACGCATCCAGTAGGGATGAATATTTTTCCCAATCTTTCAGCTTATATTGAACTTAATAAGCTATCAACCAAGCTTATAAGTTCAATCTTATATTATAATAGACAAAATCAGTAAATAGGAGTATGTAAAGAAATTATTCGAGGGCAATAAAGTAAGGTAACACAAGATTGAAATAAACAGTAACCAACTTTATTCATTAAAACTGAAATTCATTACAAAAATATTACAAGATTTAAAAGAAACTTCCTAGAACTAATTTGACATTATAACAATAAGCTAAAAAGGGATGCTTCACTCATCTTATGAAGGGGGTATTTATAGGGAACCCAAGAGGTTGTGGAGTGAGGTGTTTGTTGATGAAGAAATAATCCCAACCCTTCAATCAACATCTTAGCCTTCTCTCTCCTTTCAGTTTTCATCCTACGGTTGTAAGATGATCTTGATCACACGGATCGCCAAGCTGTCAAAGATGTGTGCTTCTTGTGCTTTCTCCAAGCTGAGTTGTCCATTCCTTATTGGTGGATTTGTGAGGATGAGCTGTTACAACCAATCAGGAGAGGATAAGTTGCCACGTCACTGCTAGTACCTCCATCTTCAAGGTCCGAAAAAAGTGGGGAATTAATTCCCAACGTGTGTGCAATCACACGCTTGAGATTAAAAAGACCAATTTATTTATTTAGGAATTAGGGTTTGGAGTGTCTGGTTTATTTGGGGTAGGGTGAGATGAGAGAGATGTAACATAGAGAGTATCGAAAGTATTATGTGTGGTGAGAAATGGTTGTGGTTTGATAAATTCTGACAAAGGGTAATAAAACATGTGTGAATAAACTTTGACCATTTGAAGCTTTTCATTCGTTTTTAAAGTGTCAAACCCAAAGGCCCAAGATCATATAATTCGTCCCTGCTTCTTGACCTAATGGGCTTGCAACATAAAAGTTATTTATTTTGGATACTGGGCTTTGTATTGGGCCATGATTACTCCATCCGTCCTTTGACTTGTTATTATTTTAGGCTTTTGGGCTCTTGATTATAAATACATCATAGTAAAATGCAAAATGGCCTTTTGGGCCCATTTAGCTCAAGTGGGACCCACTAGGCCCAATTAAGATTAAATCTCCTAAAACGAACTTGCATTTGGCTTCCTTGATCTTTTCTTCAAACTTGTGTCGGTTTTTGCCGATTTTCGCGAACTTGGGTACCTACACACATCAAACAGCAAAACATACATATACAAGGCATTTTTGATACATTTTATGCATTTATTTATTGTTTATTGATACAAATGCTATGAGTAAAATCACTCATACTTAATTAGCATTTAAAATTAAATATTTAATTAATAAAAGGTTTTAAAATTTATTTATTCAATTTTTATTCTTATTTATATTATTTTAGATTTAGTTTTAATTTTTAATTAATTTGTAAGTTTAATTTTAAATTTCGCCACGTTTTACGGTTTTTACGATTTCGTCATTCGTCATAGTTTAATTTAGAATCGTAACCGTCATCCTTTCTCTTTTTTCTTTTCTCATTAATATAATCACAAAACTAATCATCTCTTAACACACACACCAAGCCTCCTTGAGAACGATCCCACACAAAGGGTCATAAGTGCTTTCGTTTTCCTAAACGAACACTTAATACTTACCGCTTTTTACGCTCTTTTCCTAAAGAGTAGTAAAACCACTACATCAGGTTCCAAGACAAGGGTTTCTTCCATACTTCATCTAGCATCAATTAATTGTAAGTATCTTTATTCAATTAAAATTAACTAGTTCCAGGGTTCTTAATTTCATAATTTGCGATTTTTAAAATTAAATTGAATTAGAACCAAATTAGAAATGTGGGTATCCATAGTTTTAGTGCTATGATTCCTTTAGGTTCATATTCCTTGTGATATCACTAAACCCACTTATAGAACAAATCCGAATTTTAATCAAAGCAATATGGTTTAATGATGAATTGATATGAACCCTTGAACACATTAGTAATTGTATAGTTAATGCTTACCTAAAAATGAATTTTGAAAACCAATGTTTAAATTCATGGTTGATTCGAATAATTCGTATGCATTTGTCAAAAACGAATTTAGTACATTGTGAGCATAATAATGACAAGGAATCATCCTTTGGTTAGTCAAGAAATTGATTAAAAACATTCTTGGGGTTTTAATTTTTACTAACCTATATGTATTAAAGAGTGATTGTGGAATTATTTTTGGCTTAATATAGGTACTAAACAATGCCTTCAGATTATCAAAATGACTACCAAAAGACCCAACGTTATATGCCTAACCTCGCCGAGTCTTGTGAACCCGAACACCTCTCAAACGCCCTTCGTTTACTTCAATCCCGTTTCTTTCATGAGGGTCAGGTTGTCGTTGAGGACATTGAAGGGTTTAACTACACTCAATTGATGTTTAAGAATAATGCGTTTGATTGCTTGCTTAAGATCAATGAGGTAATCTATCCTTAATTTCTCTTGGAGTTCTTTATCACATATTCCATTCATTCTAATGATTATGGAATGTTTGTTAATTTCACCATTCGTGGTTAACCCATTTGCTACTCCCTAAAGGAGTTTGGTAATGCACTTCGAGTACCTTATGTAGGTCAATGTCGATTCACGGATGCATGGAAGATTGATTCTTTGCAAACGTGTGTCGATGATCCTCCGTATAATACTCATATGCTCAAACTAGACTTCATCCTTAACACTATCACTCAACCTCGTAATGGACCCGTTGTACGTAGTATCCATTATAAGAGACGTGTGTTGTCTTCTTATGAGATACTCGTAAGCGACCTTAATTCATGTAAGGTCTCTTGGGCTGACATAATTAGGGAGAATGTGTTTTATCATGGTGGAAACCGGGATCATGTTCCTGTGTGTATGGCCACATATGATGTTTTATATATCTCATTCCATCAATTACAATCTCGCGTACTTTATCGCTCGACGAATCCATTATGTGCTCACCAAGCCAAAAACAAACCTTCTTTATGATATGCTCCTCACTCACCTTTTAAAAAGGGTTGATCATGACTATCCTCAACTTCGTCTCTCCGAATACTTGCACGCCAATCGTGTGATGTATCCTATTCAAAGGGATCCCACGAAAGGTTAGGAGTGACCGATGTTGGTTCCCCAAGTGGCTCCTCCCCATCTTTGAACACTTTCATGGATGGGTTAGACCAAATTCATTGTCCTCCTTCTCCTTCATCGAGTCAACTTCCTCTAAATTTTAATGTTGAGGATGTTTACTAATAACTGAAGAATCATTCTTTGAGGTTTGTCTAATCGAATTAATCACGGATTAAAGTGCGACTCAGTCGTCTTTGGTGGATAAAAGAAAGGGTTGTCGTTGAGTAAAGTAAAGATGCAAACTTTTAAGTAACTGACAAAGTAAATAAAACTATAAATGATTAAAACTTAAATGACAGAAAATTAAAGCTTTAAAAATAAATGACAAGAAATTAATAAAAATACAAACTTGAAATTAAACTAAGATAAAGCAATTTAAAATAAAACTAAGTGAAAATGTTTTAAAAAATAAGACTTAAGAAATTGGCGGGAAAAATTAAAGTTTGAAAATTAACATGGAAAAAAATGGAACAAGTGCACAAGGCGTCACAATGTTCAACAAATTCCGTCCCAATACAAAAGGAATCCAGTCGCAATCTCAATCTCAATCTCAATCTCAATCTCAATCTCAATCTCAATCTCAATCTCAGTCTCAGTCTTAATCTCAATCTCAATCTCAATGATAAACCCTTTTCCTTTGCGATGGGTTCCAAGATTTTTGTTAAAAAATGAGAATTTTGACAAGAAATATGTGATTTTAACAAACCAAAAGCACCCAAATCTCTACCACAACAAAGTAGAAGATATATGGAACACACGAATCAAGAAACACGAAAAGCTATGAACTTTATGTAAAAAGATGACGAAATGGATGAATAAAGAACACAGAATCAACACGAACAAAGATGATGAAAAAGATTAAGATCAAACAAAGATGAAAGGTAGAATGAGATGATTAAAAAGCTTGAAATTAAAATTAAAGATTCGACACAAATTAAAAACTTACATGATATGAAAGAAGAACAATAAGTAAAGACAATATTGAAAAGCTTGAAAAATAAGGTGGAGAACTAAAAATGAACTTAGCTAACACCTCCTAATGTGTCATTAGGAGGGTATTTATAGGATGATTAACATGTGTTGATGCTTTTCTCTTCTTCTCGTCTTTTCGTCTTATAAATTCTTTGTCTTTCTCGACTTTGTCTCGGGATTTGTCGATAGATAAATTGAACTCGTCTAATAATTTGTTCATTTATTAGACTTGAGTTCTTCGACTTCATTAAACATCTGTCTTTAGACTTTTTCTTCGATAAATCTTTAGAATAGGCATTGGACTTCGGTTCTTTTTGCACTCTTGATCTTTTGACTTCGTCTTTTGTCTTTTTCTTCGATAAAAGCTCGTGAAAGCCCATGTTTTCTTCCCTTTTCTTATTTTGGTCCTAAAACACAATAAAAACACAAACCACGCATAATTCTGACATTTACGACACTAAATACACGTTTAGGCTTGGTTATTATTATAATTAAGTGGTAAAATGATAAGTGTTTTCACACTTATTAATACCCTTACATTTGACCATTTCAATGCCCTCATGCAATGCATTAATTACAAAGCAAGATATACATTTTCCATCATAATTAACCCGCCTTGGCCTTTATTAAACATATGACATTAAGGAAACTTAAAGAGATAGAAAATTAGAAAATATTTGAAGGAAGAAAACAAGTAAAGAGTTCGAAGACTTACATTAGGGCTTTGGTTTGTCATGAATGTTTATCACCCTCAAGTTTCACCTTCCCCATACCAAGCTTAAAAATGAGATCATTGTTATTATAAGTTAGTAAGCTAACACTCACTCATGTGGCCCTATTATTCACTTAGACTCCCTTATTCCTAGGTGTATCTCTTATATTTTATTGTTGTCTTGAATGATCACGAGAATGCTTTGTTTGACTTATTTCGATAATTTATTTAGGCTGAAAATAAGGCAGGAAGATTTAATCCAAAGTTAGCTAAAGGACAAAATCTTTTAAAACTGCTTCTCGAGACCTCATAAAGTTCATATCTTGGCATAACTCGCTTCACGATTTGAGACCTTCCTCAGACCGATATTTAGCATTTAATTCATACTTCAAATCTTGAGAGACGTTCATGAAATAATGGTCTTCTCTTCATAATAGGAATTTCTTCACTTGAAGTTTTTGAGAGTTCTTCATACTTGGACCACGACTTCTTCATTTTTCTCCAATATTTATTTGGGATTTTGATATACAACGATCCACCTCCTTTTAGGACTTAGATCTGTTTATCCTCATACCTTGTTAGGGTCTTTTCGGATAGACTTCTCCATGATCTTTAGGGGAGTATTTGCTTTTCGTCGAGTGTCTCGATCCTTCATATTGATTTTTGATAAATGATTCTTCACATCAGTTTGGATCTTTAGCAACAAAATGTAGCCCTCATGCCTTGTTAGGGCCTTTTCGGACTCGCCAATCTTCGCATCCCGCTTCAGTAAGTTATGCCTTGGCTATGAACTCTAATTAATATCGATAAACTTTTGAACGATCTTGTGCTAGAAGCTAAATAACTTTTCAAATAGTACGACCTTACTTGTTGCAATTATAATTATTAACAAGCGATCGGAGAAAAAGCTCATAATTAACTCACATAAATTTATGAAAGAATACCAAACTTATAATTGACTCTATCATCTCTCGTTCTCCACAATTTAAAATCTCAAGGAATGAGACTCGTGGACGCTTAGCCTATTAAATCAAAATTTTGGGTTTTCAAGTCATCTATAGGATCTTGCAACTTCTTAGACTTTTTCAAATTTTAGAATTTGCATTTTAAAGTTCCCTTGATAAACGACTTTCTAGGATCAATTATAGGAACTTGCGAAAAGTTCTTGTTCTTAACCCGTAAGAGTTAAGACTTTCGCGTTTTAAAGTTCCCTATATAAAAGCCTAGCAAAACTTGACTTAAACACATTAAGGATACTAGCTAGAGTAAACTTGAATAAGTAAACTCGGGTTAAGTCAAAAGATTCATGACGGGCCTAATATATCAAAGACATCTACACTTATTAAAACCATTTATTAAAATTTATTCTAATGAAAGAAAATAACGATAACAAAGGAAAAATTAATAGGCCAAAATAGATCAAAAATTTTGAAAAATGTCGAAAAATCAATTTTCCGGTTAAAATAAGGACAAATACATGGAAAAGCCCACTTAACTTCGATAGAAGTCCCCCTACACTTAATATAAACATTGTCCTTAATGTTTAAGCATGTGGGAGTAAACTCTCCTACACTTAGGACACTGTGCACGTTGTTTAAATCTCGCTAAGGAAGAGACAACTAAAGTGATTCCTATTTTAATATTGAAGAATATAAAATAGTGAATCAAAAGAGTTTAGGATAGAACTGGGAAGACGGGTACATGGAATCATGGGTCGTCAAAAGTCATCAAGAATGGATATTTGAAAGCTCGAATCCCTACACATGATAAGAAAGAAAACAATAAACACATACTAGGGTTTCCCCCTACACTTATTATAAAAACGGATAAAAAGGATAGATACTCGGGTTGCCTCCCGAGAAGCGCTTGTTTTTGTTCACCGAGTCGTGAGCCTGACTCAACCTTGATTAGCATGGTAAGAACCTTGAGGAACATCCATCGGGATCAAATATATGGTTTTCGTCCAACAAATAGCACAAGCTTAAGGTGAACAAGACAAGCCAAAGAAGAGTAGGTGAGGTTCCCTTAAGCAGTTGTTGAGCACGGTGGTAGAAAGTATGATGAAGTGCAAGAATATCTCCATTGTTTCCAAATGTCTTTCCTTTTATTGCATCAGATGGATACTGAGATGGCTTAAAGATCGTGATACCCGGATCGAACATCTTTTCCTTTAGGGGAAAATAAGACTCAGGCTTAGTAGAATTTGAAGAAGATCCGCTCATAAATCTCACAATCTTATCCAACGAAGGTGGATAGAGAGGTGTCAAAACATAAGTACTACGGATGTCGGTGTTTTCCGGTTTCTTCTCCTTTGAAACGGGTTTCTTAATATCCGAAGGAGGATAAAGACCATAATCAAAGTCCAAAGGAGGAGAATCATGCTCATTGGGGAAGTATGTATTGAGAAAAGTAGCAAAATCTTCCTCAAATGAGTAATCATCCAAAGTAGGATCAAGCATTGTTGGTGGAGGATCTTCATCAAAAGTAGGAGCAAGGTCATCATTTGAAGAGTCACTCGAAAGAGTATTAACATCATCAAAATCATCATAAGTTGGCATGTCTTTATACTCTGAAACAAAATCTTCATAGTCATCCACATTGGAACTAGAATCATCATCATAGATTGGTGGAGCATCATATATTGGTGGGGCATCCAAATTGGAGAGAGGATCTTTAGAATCTTCCACATTTTCTTGAAAAAGTGGATTATCATAGATAGGCTCGAAAAGAGGGTTGTTGTAGACGACAAAATCATCAAGCTTTGTACTTTTACAAGTAGTTGTATCAAGCTCGTCTTGAAGCACATCAATCATATTCGCCGATTCTCTTCCATTGAATTTGTTTGTGATCTTCCCCATCTTAAAAATTTGTTGATCATTCCCGACCCTTAAGATTAGTTCACCTTTGGCAACATCGACTAATGTTTTTCCGGTTTTTAAGAATGGCCGACCAAGTATTAATGGAATACGAGGGTCCATCTTATAATCAACAACAACAAAATCGACCAGAAAAGTGAAGGTACCAACTTTAACAAACACATCTTCGGCAATACCGATGGGGTAAGCGAGAGTTCGATTTGCTAGCTCAAGAGTCATCTTTGTTGGTGTAAGATCGGGTAATGATAACTTTTTCCAAACACTTAATGGCATCAAATTAATACTTGCCCCGAGATCGGCTAAGGCAGTAAATTCTTCGGTTTGGTTAAAAGTACATGGTAGCACAAAACGACCGGGATCTCCAAGTTTTTCCGGAAGTTCTTTAAGAAGGAATGCAGAACAATTCTCATTCAATCGAGTATTAACAAACTCGGCCATCTTCTCCTTCTTACTAAGCAATTCCTTGAATGCTTTCACAAATTTCGGCGTTTGGACAAGTGCTTCAACAAGGCTAATGTTAAAGTTCATTTGTGTAATAATCTTCAAAAAGGAAGTAACTTGAGCATCCTCTTTAGTGAGCACTTTGCACTTGTCTAACCGAGAAGGATAAATGATATTGGGTTTAGGTGGTGTAGGTGTTGAAGGTGAAGGTGTGGTAGGTGTAGATTTAGATGTAGAAGGTGGGGATGATGAAGGTTTTGTCTTTGGAACTTCTTTCGTAAGAGGTGGAGACGGTAATGTAGAACTAGTACTAGGCGTGGATAATAACTGGATTTTACTCAGTTAAAAATTTCGTTGAACCAGACTTTTCGAATTGACAATAGTTAATTGTGCGACTCAGTTGTCTTTTGGTGAAAAGAAATAGATT
Organism: Glebionis coronaria; assembly: GCA_025667525.1. Lineage (NCBI taxonomy): Eukaryota > Viridiplantae > Streptophyta > Magnoliopsida > Asterales > Asteraceae > Glebionis > Glebionis coronaria. The sequence goes on along the minus strand of CM046879.1, from coordinate 171,256,751 downwards.
TGTTGTTGTAGTAAAATTAAAATGCAAAACTTTAAAGTAAATGATAAAGTAAATAAAGCTAAAAGTAATTAAAAAGTAAATGGCGAAAAGTTAGACTTTAAAAGTAAATTAATTAAATGACGAGAACTTAAAACTTGACAAAACATAAATTTAAAAACATAAAAATAAAATACTTTAAAAATTAAACTAAGACAAATAAGTAAAAATAAGACAAAACAATTAAAATAAAGCTAAGTAAAAATGGCGGGAAAAATAAATTTGAAAATTAAATTTAAATAAAAAACAATTAATTTCGCAATATATAAAAAACTAGAATTAATTTCGCAATAAAAAACAAAGATTTCGCAATTCCTAAAAGTTGAACACAATTTCGCAATAATTGCAAAATCATGTAATAATTCCGTAATATGAAGACTATACACAATTTCGAAATATTGCGAAATTGTGAACTAAATTCGCAATACCAAAAGGTAAAGATTTCGCGATGCAGGATTGAGTAAGATTTCGCAATAATGAGGAATGGAAGGATTCCACAATGTTGTTGTGATTCAATTTCGCAATAATTGCAAAATTAAGGCACAATGTCGCAATAATTGCGAAATTGAATATTTCGCAATTAAATAGAAGTTCAATTTCGCAATACCTTAAGTATTGCAAAATCGAATCAGATTTCCTAAAAAAAGGAAATCGTAAAAGGACGAAAATAAGCACTTAAAACTCAAATTTTTAAGGACAATAAGCAAAGAAAAACACCAATAAGCTAACCAAAACTAATAGATGAATGATAAAACTTATAAGAACTTTAAAAACAAACCACGAAATTTAAAAAGATGTAAACTTTATGTAAAAAGTGGATGAAAAAGATTAAGATTAAGAACACTAAATCAAAACAAACAAAGATTATGAAAAAGATTAAGATTAAGAAAAGAAGAAAAGTAGAATGAGATGATTTAAAAAGCTTGAAGATAAAAGATTAAACAACACAAAATTAAAACTGATTTGAAATTAAAGGCAAGAATTTAAATGACAATTAAGTAAAATATGAAAGTGCAAGCAAAAATAAAGTGGAAGAACTATGTGTCAAATAGCCAACACCTCCTAATGTGACATTAGGAGGGTATTTATAGGGAGATTAGATGCCTTGATGCTTTCTTCCTCTTCTCGTCTTTTCGTCTTTATAAATTCTTCAACTTTTTCGACTTTGTCTCGAGATTATTTGAACTCGTCTTATAATTTCTTCATTTATTAGACTTGAGTTCTTCGACTTCATTAAACTTCCGTCTTTAGACTTCTTCTTCGATAAATCTTCAGAATAGGCCTTGGACTTCCGTTCTTTTTGCACTCTTGATCTTTTGACTTCGTCTTTTGTCTTTTTCTTCGATAAAAGCCCGTGAAAGCCCATGTTTTCTTCCCTTTTCACATTTTGGTCCTAAATCACAACAAAAACACAAACCACGCATAATTCCGACATTTACGACATAAAATACACGTTTTGGCTTGGTTATTATTATAATTAAGTGGTAAAAGGATAAGTGTTTTCACACTTATTAAATCCCTTACACTTGACCATTGCAATGTCCTCATGCAATGCATTAATTACAAAGCAAGTTTTATATTTTTCATCATAATCAATCCACCTTGGCCTTTATTAAAGAGATAGAAAATTACAAAATATTTATAGGAAGAAAACAAGTAAAGAAATCAAAGACTTACCTTAGGGTTTTGGAATGTCATGAATGTTTATCACCCTCAAGTTTCACGTTCCCCATACCAAGCTTAAAAACGAGATCATTGTTATTATAAGTTAGCAAACTATCACAAACTCATGTGGGCCATTTTAATAACTTGGTTTTACTTAGTTAAAATTTGTTCTTTGAATTGGTCTAAGTGTCTAATCGAATTGATCCCGGTTTCAAGTGTATGACTCAGTCGTCTTTGGTGAATAAAAGAAAAGTTTTGTTATTGTGTATAACTAATTAAAGATAAAAATAAAGACTTGAAATATTAAACTAAAAATAAATGACTTTAAAAATAAATAACAAAATATAAAAGAACTTAAAATAAAAATGGAAACTTTAATGTAAATGACAAAATATTAAAACTCAAAGTAAAGATTTAAATAAAATAGCAAGTAAAATAAACTAATTAAAAGCAATTTTAAAAATTTAAAACTTTATGAAAAAGTAAACGTTAAAATAAGACACTTTAAAAATAAACTAAGAAAGACAAGTTAAAATAAAGCTAAGTAAAAATGGCGGGAAAATAAATTCGAAAATAAATTTGGAGAAAAAAGTAATAATTCCGCAATACATAAAAATTGAAATAATTCTGCAATGCCAAAATGGTAATAATTTCGCAATAAAGGAAATTAAACAATTTCGCAATATTGCAAAATGATTCAATTTCGCAATACACAAAATGACACAATTTCGCAATATTGCAAAATGATTCAATTTCGCAATACACAAAATGACACAACTTTACAATATTGCAAAATGATTCAATTTCACAATACACAAAATGATTCAATTTCGCAATACACAAAATGATTCAATTTCGCAATACACAAAATGACACAATTTCACAATATTACAAAATGATTCAATTTCGCAATACACAAAATGGATTCAATTTCGCAATGTACAAGGTGACACAATTTCGCAATATTGTAAAATTGAATAATTTCGCAATCCAAAATGGATTCAATTTCGCAATGCACAAGGTGACACAATTTGGCAATATTGCAAAATTGAATCAGTTTTTCCTAAAAAACAGGATCTTGGGAAAGGACGAAAATAAGCACTCTTTTTGTAACTTTTTAAGGATAATAAGCCAAGGAAAACACCAATAAGCTAACTACGACTTATAGATTAAGGATAAAACTTATAAAACTTTTAAACACGAACCAAGAAACACAAAAAGCTATAAACTTTATGTAAAAATATGACGAAATGATGAATAAAGAACATGAAATCAACATGAACAAAGTTGATGAAAAAGATTAAGATCAAACAAAGATGAAAGGTAGAATGAGATGATTAAAAAGCTTAAAATTAAAGATAAAGATTCAAGACAAGATTAAAAGACTTACATGAAATAACTTGAAAATAAAGACAAATATGTAAAGACAATATTTAAAAGTGCATAAAATAAAGTGGGAAACTAATTTTCAATTAGCTAACACTTCCTAATGACACATTAGGAGGGTATTTATAGGAGGGGAGAGTTGTGCTTCTTTCTTTCTTTCTTCCTTTTGTCTTCTCGTCTTTCGTCTTTGACAATAAACTCGTCATTCTCGACTTTGTCTCGGGATTTGTCGATAGATAAAATGAACTCGTCTTCTAATTTCTTCATTAATTAGATTTGGTTCTTCGACTTCGTTAAACTTCCGTCTTTGGTCTTTTTCTTCGATAAATCTTCAGAATAGGCCTTTGACTTCCGTTGTTTTTGCACTCTTGATCTTTTGACTTCGTCTTTTGTCTTTTCTTCGATAAAAGCCCGTGAAAGCCCGTGTTTTCTTCCTTTTTCATATTTTGATCCTAAAACACAACAAAAACACAATAAAAACACAAACCACGCATAATTCCGACATTTACGACATTAAATACACGTTATGGTCTTGTTTTTAATTGTTTTAAGTGGTAAAAGGATGGGTGTTTCCACACCTATCAAATCCCCTACACTTGACCATTTCAATGCCCTCATGCAATGCATTAGTTACAATGCAAGATTTACATTTCTCATCATAATCAACCCACCTTGGCCTTTATTAAACACAAGGCATTAATGGAACTAAAAAGATAGAAAATAACAAAATACTTGAAGGGAGAAAAAGTAAAGAGATCGAAGACTTACATTAGGGCTTTGGATGTCATGAATGTTTATCACCCTCAAGTTTCACGTTCCCCACACCAAGCTTAAAAACGAGATCATTGTTATTATAAGTTAGCAAACTAACACAAACCCATGTGGCTCAATTATTCACTTAGAGTCCCTTATTCCTAGGTGTATGTCTTATATTTTATTGTTGTCTTGAATGATCACGAGGATGCATTGTTGACTTATTTCGATAGTTTATTAGGCTGAAAATAAAGTAGGACGATTTAATAAATAGTTAGATAAAGGACAAAATCTTTTAAAACTGCTTCTCGGGACCTCATAAAGTTCATATCTTGGCATAACTCGCTTCATGATTTGAGACCTTTCTCGGATCGATATTTGGCATTGACTTCATACTTCGAATCTTGAGAGATGATCTTGAAATAATGGTCTTCTCTTCATAATTGGAATTTCTTCACTTGAAGTTTTTGAGAGATTCTTCATACTTGGACCACGACTTCTTCATTTTTCTCCAATCTTTATTTGGGATTTTGATATACAACGATCCGCCTCCTTTTAGGACTTGGATATATTTATCCTCATACCTTGTTAGGGCCTTTTTGGATAGACTTCTCCATGATCTTTAGGGGAGTATTTTCTTTTCGCCGTGTGTCTCGATCCTTCATATTGATTTTTGATAAATGATTCTTCACATCACTTTGGATCTTTAGCAACAAAATGTAGCCCTCATGCCTTGTTAGGGCCTTTTCGGACTCGCCAATCTTCGCATCCCGCTTCAATAAGTTATGCCTTGGCTATGAACTCTAATTAATACCGAGAAACTTTTAAACGATCTTGTGCTAGAAGCTAAGTAACTTTTCAAATCGTACGACCTTACTTATTGCAAATATATTTATTAACAAGCGATGGGAGAAAAAGCTCATAATTAACTCACATAAATTCATGAAAGAATACCAAACTTATAATTGACTCTATCATCTCTCGTTCTCCACAATTTAAAATCTCAAGGAATGAGACTCGTGGATGCTTAGCCAATTAAATCAAAGTTTTGGGTTTTCAAGTCATCTATAGGATCTTGCATCTTCTTAGACTTTCTCAAGTTTAGAATTTGCATTTTAAAGTTCCCTTGATAAACGACTTTCTAGGATCAATTATAGGAACTTGCGAAAAGTTCTTGTTCTTAACCCGTAAGAGTTAAGACTTTCGCGTTTTAAAATTCCCTATATAAAAGCCTAGCAAAACTTGATTTAAACACGTTAAGGATACTAGCTAGAGTAAACTTGGAGAAGTAAACTCGGGTTGAGTCAAAAGATTCATGACGGGCTTAATATATCAAAGACATCTAAACTCATTAAAACCATTTTATTTAACTTTATTTTTCTTTTGACTTTATTTTTGAAATGAAATATATACATACGATGCAAGAAAATAAAAGAAAAATACTACTAGGCCAAAATAGATCAAAATTTTTGAAAAATGTCGAAAAATCAATTTTCCGGTTAAAATGAAGACAAATTTATGGAAAAGCCCACTTAACTTCGATAGAAGTCCCCCCTACACTTAATATAAACATTTTCCTCAATGTTTAAGCATGTGGAAGTAACCTCCTCTACACATAGGACATTGTGCACATTGTTTAAATCTTGCTAAGGAAGAGACAACTAAAGCGATTCCTATTGTAATATTGAAGAATATAAAATAGAGAATCAAAAGAGTTTAGGATAGAACCGGGAAGACAAGTACACGGGATCACGGGTCGTCAAAAGTCATCAAGAATGGATCTTTGATAGCTCGAATCCCTGCACATGATAAGAAAGAAAACAACAAACACATACTAGGGTCTCCCCCTACACTTATTATAAAACGGATAAAAAGGATAGATACTCGGGTTGCCTCCTGAGAAGCGTTTTGTTCACCGAGTCGTGAGACTGACCCGTCCTTGATTACAATGGTAAGAAGCTTGAAGAACATCCACCAGGGTCAAATACATGGTTCTCGTCCATCAAATAGCACAAGCTTAAGGTGAACAAGGCAAGCCAAAGAAGAGTAGGCAAGGTTCCCTTAAGCAGTTGTTGAGAACGGTGGTAGAAAGTATGATGAAGTGCACGCATATCTCCATTGTTTTCAAAAGTCTTTCCTTTTATTTCATCAGATGGATACTAAGATGGCTGAAGGATTGTGATACCCGGATCAAACACCTTTTCCTTTAGGGGAAAATAAGACTTAGACTCGGTAGACCTTGAAGATTCGCCCATAAGCCGCACAATCTCATCCGAAGAAGGTGGAAAGAGAGGTGTTAAAACATAGGTACTACAAATATTGGTGTATTCCGGTTTCTTCTCCTTTGAAACAGGTTTCTTAATATCCGCAGGAGGATAAAGACCATAATCAAAGTCCAAAGGAGGAGAATCATTCTCATTGGAAAAGTATGTATTGAGAAAAGTAGCAAAATCTTCCTCAAATGAGTAATCATCCAAAGGATCAAGCATTGTTGGCGGAGGATCTTCATCAAAAATAGGAGCAAGGTCATCATTTAAAGAATCACTCGAAAGAGTATCAACATCATCAAAGTCATCATAAGTTGGCATGTCTTTATACTCTAAATAAAAATCATCATAATCATCCACATCGGAGTTAGAATTATTATCATAGTCATAATAAATTGGTGGAGAATCATATATTGGTAGGGCATCCAAATTGGGAAGAGGATCTTCAGGATCTTCCACATTTTCTTGAAAAAGTGGATTATCATAGATAGGCTCGAAAAGAGGGTTGTTGTAAACGGTAAAATCATTGACATTAAGCTTTGTAGTTTCCAATGGAGTTTTGACAAACTCGTCTTGAAGCACATCAATCATTTTCACCGATTCTCTTCCATTGGATTTGCTTGTAATCTTCCCCATCTTAAAAATTTGTTGATCATTCCCGAACATTAAGATGAGCTCACCTTCGGCAACATCGACTAAAGCTTTTCCGGTTCTCAAGAATGGCCGTCCAAGTATTAACGGAATACGATGGTCCATTTCATAGTCAACAACAACAAAGTTGACCGGAAAATTAAAGGTACCAACTTTAACAAACACATCTTCGGCAATACCAATGGGGTAAGCGAGAGTGCGATATGCTAGCTCAAGAGTCATCTTTGTTGGTGTAAGATCGGGTAATGATAACTTTTTCCAAACACTTAATGGCATCAAATTTATACTTGCCCTGAGATCAGCTAAGGCAGTAAATTCTTCAACTTTGTTAAATGTACAAGGAAGCACAAAACGACCGAGATCTCCAAGTTTTTCTGAAAGTTCTTTAAGGAGGACTGCAGAACAATTTTCATTTAAGCGGGTGTTGACAAACTCAGCCATCTTCTCCTTCTTACTAAGCAAATCTTTAAACATCTTAACGAATTTTGGCATTTGGGCAAGAGCTTCAACAAGGCTAATGGTGATGTTCACTCCCGAAATCTTTTTCAAAAAGTTTTTCACTTGAATGTCATCCTTGGTGAGCAATTTACACCTGTCTAATCAAGATGGATAAGGAATATTGGACTTAGGAGGTGTAGGTGTAGAAGGTGTAGATGTAGAGGTTGAGGGTTGAGAGGTAGAAGGTGGGGATGATGAAGGTTTTGTCTTTGGTACTTCTTTCGTAAGAGGTGGAGATGGTAATGTAGAACTAGAACTAGGCGTGGAAGTAGGAGGAATAAATGGGGGTGGAGGAGGTGTAGATGTAGTAACCGGGGGAGGGGTAGATGGTCGTATAAAAGTTGCACCACTGCGTGTAGTAATAGCACTCACATTAGCTCTTGGGTTGGCCATGGTATTCGAAGAAACAGAGCCCGAAGTAGAGGGTTGATTACTTTGGAAGAAACTAGCCATCATATTCCTTAAATCATTCGTTTGATTGCTTAAAGAAGTTTGCATATCATTTCTAAGCTCAGTTCGAATATCATTCCCTTGTTTAGTGATATCGCTTTTCAAGTTAATGATTTGGCTTTGAAGATTCTTAACCACCTCTTCTTGGGTCCTCATGAAAGTTTCAACATCTTGATCATATGTCGTGGGTGGAGTGATGGGTGGAACTTGGTGAGCGGGTGGGTGATATGGATTTGAAGCTCGAGGTTGGTTTGGATTGCTTCTACTGAATTGGTTTGGGTTGTGGTTTTGAGGAGAAAAACCGGGTGAAAGAAAGTTGTTAGAACGATAACTTAGCAAGTTACGGTCACCTTGAGGTCGAGCTTGATAGCCTTCCGCTGAATAGTTTCCGATAGCCGCATACACGTTTTCCGGATTGTCATAAGTATAAGGACAATCAGTGCATGAATGAGGACCGCTGTAAGTCTCACAAGAAAGTGCTACAGCTTTAACTTGTTGAAATTGGTTCGTAGACATGAGTTGGATATTTTTGTTCATTTCGGCTAGTTGGCGGGTGATTTCGGTCATATCGGGGCTGGAAGAAGTAGAAGAAACATTGACTCTAGGGTTATTTCTTGAGGATGCGGATGAATCCCAATTTTTGTGATGAGTGGTAATGTTCTCTATAAGTTCTCTACACTCCTCAGGTCTTCTTTTCATAAACGTACCACCGGCGGCAGCATTAATCGTATCACGATCACGAAAAGTTATACCGTTGTAGAAAGTATCAATTAAGGTGACAGGGAGCATATTATGGTTAGGACAACGATCGATCAAGACATTATAACGTTCCGAAGCATCGAAAAGAGACTCATCAGGGTCTTGTGTGAAACCACTGATTTGATTACGAAGGCTCGTTACCATAGATGGTGGAAAGTAGCGTGACAAATATCGTTGAGTCATTTCGTCCCATGTATGAATAGAATTCTTAGGAAGACGATCAAACCATTTTTCGGCATGGTGGGATAAAGTGTGTGGAAATAGATGAAGGCGAAGAAAATCCATGGTGACACCGGGCAATTTCATGCTTTGAGTGACGGTTATGTATTTATCGAGGTGTTTGTTGGCATCATCATCCGGTAATCCGCGAAATGGGCAAGTATTCTGAACTTGTTGGATCATGTGACGCTTCAATGAAAATTCTGGAGCCGTGATTTGCATCGGCGCAATCGGTCCTCCACGTCCATTCATTGTCGGTTGACATAGCTCCTCTATCGTACGAAGGTTGGGTTGAGGGGCATGGTTGTTATTATTCGTGTTGGGGTGAGGTGTATTATTATTGTTGTGCACACTAGCCATATATAGGTCTTCAAGAGTCTCAGGCTCAGAATAAGACGAAGATCTAGTACGCATACACTAAAAATGAAGTACAATATTTTTGGTTTTTTATCTTTTTTTATTTTTTTGGATTTTTGAAAATTTTATATTTTTTAGGATTTTTTGAAATTTTTATGCTTGAAAATAACGTTCCCAAGAGAACGGGTCCCAAAATCCAACGCGTCTCTCATAAAAAACCGTTAATCTTTACGAAAAGAGCCGGCAGCGGCGCCATTTTAATAACTTGGTTTTACTTAGTTAAAATTTGTTCTTTGAATTGGTCTAAGTGTCTAATCGAATTGATCCCGGTTTCAAGTGTGCGACTCAGTCGTCTTTGGTGAATAAAAGAAAAGTTTTGTCGTTGTGTATAACTAATTAAAGATAAAAATAAAGACTTGAAAATATTAAACTAAAAATAAACGACTTTAAAAATAAATGACAAAATATAAAAGAACTTAAAATAAAAAAAGAAACTTTAATGTAAATGACAAAATATTAAAACTCAAAGTAAAGATTTAAATAAAATAGCAAGTAAAATAAACTAATTAAAAGCAATTTTAAAAATTTAATATTTTATGAAAAAGTAAACGTTAAAATAAGACACTTTAAAAATAAACTAAGAAAGACAAGTTAAAATAAAGCTAAGTAAAAATGGCTGGAAAATAAATTCGAAAATTAATTTGGAGAAAAAAGTAATAATTTCGCAATACATAAAAATTGAAATAATTCCGCAATGCCAAAATGGTAATTATCTCGCAATAAAAGTAATTAAACAATTTCGCAATATTGCAAAATGATTCAATTTCGCAATACACAAAATAACACAATTTCGCAAAATTGCAAAATGATTCAATTTCGCAATACACAAAATGACACAATTTCGCAATATTGCAAAATGATTCAATTTCGCAATACAGAAAATGATTCAATTTCGCAATACACAAAATGATTCAATTTCGCAATACACAAAATGACACAATTTCACAATATTGCAAAATGATTCAATTTCGCAATACACAAAATGGATTCAGTTTCGCAATGTACAAGGTGACACAATTTCGCAATATTGTAAAATTGAATAATTCCGCAATCCAAAATGGATTCAATTTCGCAATGCACAGGGTGACACAATTTGGCAATATTGCAAAATTGAATCATATTTTCTTAAAAAATAGGATCTTGGGAAAGGACGAAAATAAGCACTCTTTTTGTAACTTTTCAAGGATAATAAGCCAAGGAAAACACCAATAAGCTAACTACGACTTATAGATTAATGATAAAACTTATAAAACTTTTAAACACGAACCAAGAAACACAAAAAGCTATAAACTTTATGTAAAAATATGACGAAATGATGAATAAAGAACACGAAATCAACACGAACAAAGTTGATGGAAAAGATTAAGATCAAACAAAGATGAAAGGTAGAATGAGATGATTAAAAAGCTTAAAATTAAAGATAAAGATTCAAGACAAGATTAAAAGACTTACATGAAATAACTTGAAAATAAAGACAAGTATGTAAAGACAATATTTAAAAGTGCATAAAATAAAGTGAAGAACTAATTGTCAATTAGCTAACACCTCTTAATGACACATTAGGAGGGTATTTATAGGAGGGGAGAGTTGTTGTGCTTCTTTCTTTCTTTCTTCCTTTTGTCTTCTCGTCTTTCGTCTTTGACAGTAAACTCGTCATTCTTGACTTTGTCTCGGGATTTGTCGATAGATAAAATAAACCCGTCTTCTAATTTCTTCATTAATTAGATTTGGTTCTTCGACTTCGTTAAACTTCCGTCTTTGGTCTTTTTCTTCGATAAATCTTCAGAATAGGCCTTTGACTTCCGTTCTTTTTGCACTCTTGATCTTTTGACTTCGTCTTTTGTCTTTTTCTTCGATAAAAGCCCGTGAAAGCCTAGTTTTTCTTCCTTTTCATATTTTGATCCTAAAACACAACAAAAACACAAACCACGCATAATTCTGACATTTACGACATTAAATACACGTTATGGTCTTGTTTTTAATTGTTTTAAGTGGTAAAAGGACGGGTGTTTCCACACCTATTAGTGGACGTAGGAGGAATAAATGAGGGTGAAGGAGGTGCAGATGGAGTAACTGGGGAAGGAGTATATGGTCCTACTAGAGTTGCTCTACTGCGTGTAGTAATAGCACTCACATTCGCTCTTAGGTTGGTCACGGTATTCGAAGGAAGAGAGCCCCAAGTATAGCGTTGATTACTTTGAAAGAAACTATCCATCATATTCCGCAAATCATTCGTTTGATTTCTTAAAGAAGTTTGCATATCATTTCTAAGCTCGGTTCGAATATCATTCCCTTGTTTAGTGATATCTCCTTTCAAGTTAATGATTTAGCTTTGAAGATTCTTAACCACCTCTCCTTGGGTCCTCATGAAAGTTTTTGCATCATGATTATATGTCGTGGGTGGAGTGATGGGTGGAACTTGGTGAGCGGGTGGGTGATATGGATTAGAAACTCGAGGTTGGTTTGGATTGCTTCTACTGAAGTTGTTTGGGTTGTGGTTTTGAGGAGAAAAACCGGGTGAAATAAAGTTGTTGGAACGATAACTTAGCAAGTTACGATCACCTTGAGGTCGGGCTTGATAGCTTTCCGTTGAATAGTTACCATGAGCCGCATATACGTTTTCCAGATTGTCATAAGTAGAAGGACAATCAGTGTATGAATGAGGACCGCCACAAGTCTCACAAGAAAGTGCTATAGCTTTAACTTGTTGTAGTTGATTTGTAGCCATGAGTTTTTTTGTTCATTTCGGCCATCATGCGGGTGAGTTCGGTCATCTCGGGGTTTGATGAAGTAGAAGAAACATTAACTCTCGGGTTATTCCTTGAAGATGCGGATGAATCCCAACTTTTGTGATGAGTGGTCATGTTCTCTATAAGCTCTCTACACTCATCGGGTCTTCTTTTCAAAAATGTGCCACCGGCGGCTGCATTAATCGTATCACGATCATGAAAAGTTAAACCGTTGTATAAAGTATCAATCAAAGTGACGGGGATCATATTATGATTGGGACATCGTTTGATCAAAACATTATAACGTTCCTAAGCATCGAAAAGTGACTCATCAGGTTCTTGCGTGAAACCACTGATTTGATTCCGGAGGCTCGTAACCATGGATGGTGGAAAGTAGCGCGACAAAAATCGTTGAGTCGTTTCGTCCCATCTATGAATTGAATTATTCGGAAGACGATCAAACCATTTTTCGGCATGGTGGGATAAAGTGTGTGGAAATAGATGAAGGCGAAGAAAATCCATGGTAACACCGGGCAATTTCATGCTTTGAGTAACGATAATGAATTTTTCGAGGTGTTTGTTGGCATCATCATCCAGTAATCCGCGAAATGGACAAGTATTTTAAACTTGTTGGATCATGTGATGCTTCAACGAAAATTCTGGAGCCGTGATTTGCATCGGCGCAATCGGTCCTCCGCGTCCATTCATTGTTGGTTGACAAAGCTCCTCCATCGTGCGAAGGTCGGGTGGAGGGACATGGTTGTTATTATTCAAATTGGGGTGAGGTGGATTATTATTGTTGTGTACACCGGCCATGTCTAAGTCTTCAGGAGTCTCGGGCTCAGAATAAGATGATTTGCGAGTACGCATACACCTGCAAAAGAAAAAGATAGCAAAGAAATAGACAAATAATGGTTAACATAAAAATAAAATCTTTTTGGTGCAAAACATTGAAAAAGAAATGCTTTTTATGAGTTTTTTTAAATGTTTTTGGATTTTTGAAAATTTTTGATTTTTAGGATTTTTGAAAATTTTTGACACGAAAAATAACGTTCACGAGTGAACGGATCCCAAAATCCAACGAGTCTCTCACAACAAACCGTTAATCTTCACGAAAAGAGCCGGCAGCGACGCCATTTTAATACATGAAAAATCGTTCTTTGAAGTATGTCTAATCGAATTGATCACAGATTAAAGTGCGACTCAGTCGTCCTTGGTGGATAAAAGAAAGGGTTGTCGTTAAGTAAAGTAAAGATGCAAACTTTTAAGTAAAAGACAAAGTAAATAAAACCATAAATGATTAAAACTTATATGACGAAAAATTAAAGCTTTAAAAATAAATGACGAGAAATTAATAAAAATGCAAACTTGAAATTAAACTAAGATAAAACAATTTAAAATAAAACTAAGTGAAAATGTTTTAAAAAATAAGACTTAAGAAATTGGCGGGAAAAATTAAAGTTTGAAAATTAACGTGGAAAAAAATGGAACAAGTGCACAAGGCGTTGCAATGTTCAACAAATTCCGTCGCAATATAGAAGGAATCCAATCGCAATCTCAATCTTAATCTCAATCTCAGTCTCAGTCTCAATCTCAATCTCAATCTCATTCTCAATCTCAATCTCAATCTTAATCTCAAGCTCAATCTCAATCTCAATCTCAATCTCAATCTCAATCTCAATCTCAATCTCAATCTCAATGATAAACCCTTTTCCTTTGCGATGGGTTCCGAGATTTTTGGTAAAAAAAAGAGATTTTTGACAAGAAATCCGTGATTTTAACCAACCAAAAGCACCCAAATCTCCACCACAACAAAGTAGAAGATAGATAGAACACACGAATCAAGAAACACGAAAAGCTATGAACTTTATGTAAAAAGATGACGAAATGGATGAATAAAGAACACGAAATCAACACGAACAAAGATGATGAAAAAGATTAAGATCAAACAAAGATGAAAGGTAGAATGAGATGATTAAAAAGCTTGAAATTAAAATTAAAGATTCGACACAAATTAAAAACTTACATGATATGAAAGAAGAACAATAAGTAAAGACAATATTGAAAAGCTTGAAAAATAAGGTGGAGAACTAAAAATGAATATAGCTAACACCTCCTAATGTGTCATTAGGAGGGTATTTATAGGAGGATTAACATGTGTTGATGCTTTTCTCTTCTTCTCATCTTTTCGTCTTATAAATTCTTCTTCTTCTCGACTTTGTCTCAGAATTTTTCGATAGATAAATTGAACTCGTCTTATAATTTCTTCATTTATTAGACTTGAGTTCTTCGACTTCATTAAACATCCGCCTTTAGACTTTTTCTTCGATAAATCTTCAGAATAGGCCTTGGACTTCCGTTCTTTTTGCACTCTTGATCTTTTGACTTCGTGTTTTGTCTTTTTCTTCGATAAAAGCTCGTGAAAGCCCATGTTTTCTTCCCTTTTCATATTTTGGTCCTAAAACACAATAAAAACACAAACCACACATAATTCCGACATTTACGACACTAAATACATGTTTAGGCTTTGTTATTATTATAATTAAGTGGTAAAAGGATAAGTGTTTTCACACTTATTATTTACCATTCCAACCCTCAAAGCCAGGAGAGTTGCACGATCATCGTGTTGAAACGACGGGAGCATTCAAAGCTATGGGGAATATGTTTAGGAAGTTTGGCAAGAATAAAAAGTGACGCTACTTGGAAGCCTTAATGGTTTCATTTGGTTGTTTTAGTTCTATGTTGAACTATTTCTATTGCATTAGAGATTTTTCCTTTTATTAGACTTTGGTTTGTAATAATACTTAATTGTTTGAATTGACTAGTATTTTATCCTATCCATGCTACATGTGATTGAACTTTCAATTTACATGTTTATGTGCAATTATGTGTTAGTTAGCTATTTAGATTTTGGTTGGTAATCTATTTTAGCTTGATTAATAACTGTTTAAAATCTTGGCTTATGAAAAATGCTGGAAGTAACACTTCTTGAAGGTTCTGCCCGCGGATCATCATCTATGGGCGGTTCAATATTGATATTGAGCCGCGACCATGTTTATTGAGCCGCAGGTTGGAATTTTGACAGAATCTTTGTTGTACACTGTTTTCTCTAAATCTTTGTAAACATGGATAAAACTTTTTCTAAACAACAGCTTTTTCCCAATCAAGCTTGGCAATTTTCATTATTCACCAAAAACATTTTTAATCCATTACCTCTTTTGATCATCCTCTTCTATTCTTAAACCGTTCATGGTTCTTCTTCTTTCTCACATCTTCTAAGACTTTTTTAAACCTTAAACACTCAACCATGGTGTCCACTAGATTCTCAAACTCTTCCAAACACTCTTCCACCAAAAAGAACCTTAAGATTAAGATCAAGATACCTAAACAAGGTTCTTCATCTTTTATTACACCCAAAAATGAGACTATCCTAATTCTCATTTCTTTATCAGCTTCACCACCTCTTGCACCATGCAAGACAATTTTAACTCATGGTACAAACCACTCTCATGATTCTCACTCTTCTTCATTCCAATCTAAGATGAATGAGTTGTCTTCTCTAAGTCCCTTCTTGGTTGAGAACCGCGTACCCCTACAAAGAATTTCCTTTGAGGATGACTTTGTTGAGCACTCGCCTACTTCACCCTTGTACACCATGCCTCATCTTCCTCCTAACACTCTAATCTTAGGTGTTCCTTCTTTCAATTTCATGGGTGATCCATACTTCTTTGGTTTTCTTGAGGCACATGGTACAAATTTCCATGTTGTATTTAAAAAACTATGTCATCCAATATCTTAGGACGGTTTTGTTTGGTATTCATGAAAATTTGTAAGAGTTCTTGTTAACTTTGTTCACCAATCCTCCTCCTCGTAGAGGATGAGATGATGATATTTAATAAAAAAATCAAGAACTCAAACCAAGAAGACTACTTAATCAAGATTAAAATAGCTAGCTTATGTTTAGTTAGTTGTTTAGTTAGTTACTTTCCTTCATGTTTTCATAAAGATGATCTATGGATTTAGCTTTTGTGTGTTATAACTTATTTTTTCTAACACTAATCAACTTCAATTTACATTAAAATAGAACCTAAATCTATTGCCACCTCTAAAACTTGATAAAACATGATCAAATTGCTAGCTAAATATTTTGTCACCCTTTGTCAAGATACTCATGTGAGTATGTTGCTCTTTATGCAACCATAGCCTAACCTAGTGCTAATAGAGGTAAAAATCTAAGATTTGCTAAAATTTTAAAAGGTCTCGTCTTTTGTCAAACCTTCAAAAATTTGGATTTTGCCGTCCCCTGTGGGCAGCTCAATAAATAAGCCTCAGGGATCACTATCAATAATGAACTGCAACCTCATTTATTAAACGCAGGCAAAGATCCACTTTTTGGTTCATTTTTTGTCTTTTTCCTTTGACCAATATTTTTTTTCAATATTCTTTGTTTGCCTATTTGAGCTAAACATTCATTGAAACCTTTTGTTTTTCTTTTCTAGTCTTTGCCTTGTCTGCTTTCTTTAAATCTTCTTGTTTTGAGAGTTATTTTCTCATCCCTCACAATGTATTCCTCTTTTAAACTTAACCTTGACATCTCTTTGTCACAACCTTCTAAACCTAAAGCTTCTTTTTATAAGCTTTCCAAGAAACCGAAAATTTCGGTGAAACCCGTTTGGATCAAGAAGAACAAGGATCACTATGAACCTTCTTCTCCCAAACCATGCAAGAATTCTACTTTCTCTCCAATTATGTATTCGAATGAGTCTTACTCAATCAATCCAATTACCAGAGAAAGGGAAGCTCTTACTCCACCATCAAAACCTTTCAACAAACCTCAACTAAATGGCCTTTCTTCTTTCCCTAACCTCACTAAGTTTTGTGATGGTAACTTCTCTTATCTACATTCTCCTTATCCTCCACCACCTTCTTATTATGATGGACCTCCCCCATCTAATAATTTTGTTTTGCATCATGGAAGTGTGTGTGCTTGTGTAGATTTTAACAAATTGAACATGCTCATGTGTATGAGAAGTTAAATTTTATTGACTTTCTCCTCATTCAACCTCCTCTCCGAGTATTTGTTCTCATGATCAAATCTCCTGAAGATGCACCTTCGTCTTATTTTACCAGTTAAAACACATGTTGTGTTCTAATCACTTGAGTCTAAAATAAAAACCTAAGCAATCTTGGAGGACTACTTCTACTAGAATAGTTGTTATGCTTATGTTGTTTTTTTTCTTTTGTATTCATATTTTCATATATGAATCTCTTTTTGTATGTGCTCTCATATTTATTCTAATTTGATTAGTATGTATGTTATTGCTTGTTTTGCTAATTCTGTTATTACACATATTGTTGAGAGTTGATATTGGTTAAACCTTGAATTTCCTTGGGTGATTCTAAAAATTATATGCTTTTAACCCTTTGACATTATATCCTCAAATTGTTGGATGTTTCTTTCCTACTTTATTCCAACAATTATGAATTGAGCATGTCAAATTACTCTCCTTGGACATACTTAGCAAATACTGACTCTATAATTTGGGACTTCTTTTCTTTCTCCCTCTCAAGTTATTTAGTGATTAGTGACTATTGGATTTACATTGGTGTTTCTTTTTTATCTACTAACCTTTGTATGTAGCTTGTCACAATAGCTCGATCACTTGGTGCCCCAAGCTAGGGGGAGTAAGCACCAAGGGGGAGCTACTAGCAAAGTCGATTTTTCTCTTCTTCAAAGACTTGTGCTACCTTTTTGCTTCGACAAAAGGGGGAGAAATGATAGTGATAAACTCGTTAATAATTCGAAAACTTTTGTTTTTAAATAAATGAGTTTATGGGTTGTCGTAATAAAAAAGAGGGAGATTGTTAATGCAACCAATGGCTAAAAACATTATTTGTAATAACTAATCTTTCTTAGTTTTGATAACGACAAAATGTAAAAACATTTATCGTCAAAGATAATCGAAAGACGAACTATTCAACAAACAATATCATCAAGGTAATAATTATTTAAGTCTTACAAAAACACATCTTATACATGTTTAACGATCATAGATAGTGATTAACCTCAAAACTCACATTTATACAAATGTGACAAAATATTTTAATAATCTTTGTTTTTAAGAAAATGTTTTATTAAAATAAAAAATGGAAATTTCAATTTGGCATATTCTAAATGGTTTAAGAATATAACCTTGAGGTATAAACTTCACCAGATGAGATTTCCCCACTAAAGGACAAAAAGGAGCGGACTCTAGAGCTCGTGGCTCAGTATAGGTGCATGTGGTTCAACATCAATATTGAGCCGCCAGTCCATTTAATGAGCCGCACCAGAGAGCCGTTACTACTTGTCTCCTATACATATTGGATCATTTCTGCATTTTCCAATAAACCTTTTTGGACGGTTTTCTGCTTATTATCTTCTTTCTATGTTTCCAATCGTTAGTAAATGGTCACTTAATTTTTTAAGTATGTTTAGTTATGATTATCTTCTTGATCTCCTTATTTACTTGTCCAAAGATAAGATCACTCACAAATTTGTGATGTGATAAAAGATGAAGCCTTGATGAAGATTATCCTTTCTCAGATCTAGTCATGTTCATCATTTTTTTCATGTGAGTCTTGTGTAGATCCAAGGTATTTGTGTATACTTGGATTAGTCTTGTGTAGATCCAAGTTATATGTGTATACTTGGATTTGTCTTTTGTTGTAGTATGTCTTGTGTATAAGTTCTCACTAAACTACAAAGTGATGTGATTGTGTGTATGTGTCTTGTGAGTTCTCACTAAACTTGAAAGTCAAGAGTAACGAAATTGTTTCTAGTTTTGGATTTGGACTCGACATCTAGCCTTGTGTCGGAAAATAAGATGGGCGAAGAAGATTGGTTCTAGCTTAGGATTAGAACTCGACATTTAGCTTAGTGTCGGAAAATATTGTAAGCGACGTTGTAAGGTTTTATCCGCCAAGAAGGGAGCTTGTGGATATAGTTGAAATCTCGAGTAAGGTATACTCGAATAGTGGAGTAGGAACGAAGAGAGATCTTCGTTTCCGAACCACTATAAATCTTGGTGTTTTACCTTAGGTTGCTTCTTTTCTTACTCTTTACTTATTCATCGTTATATTCATGCATTGCATTTCCATAATCACTAGATATAGCAAATAATTTAGAAATTAACTTAACAACAATGAAACTAGTTTTCAAGTAAAAGGAAATTTTGGGACCAATATAATTTTAACTAGGACCTTAATCATAGAAACTATTCACCCCCCTTCTAGTTTCTATAGGTCGGTCTACACCTAACCTAACCCACCATTACATAGCAATGCGACCGAAAAATCCATCAAACTTTTTTATTTGTTTGGCTTCTATGCAACCGAACCAATTGAAAAAAAAACAAGCCAAATTTGTCAACATTAGTAGTCAATCCACTATAGAAGAATGAATGTCAACACCCGTATTCATAAATTTACCAACTTATTGTAATTAAATGAGTAGTTTTATGATGGGTATGAAAGGAACAAATTTTTTTGGTGATAGGTTTACAAAAACAAGAGACAGGTTCGTATGTAGGTCAAGGATTTGGGGTATGCAACAAAAAACTAAATGAGTATTTATGATTTGGGTTATCAGTTCATCATACACAATGATATATGATTTCGTAGATGCCTTTAAGATGAGGAGAAAAGGTAGGTATAAAATTTTTTTGTGGCTGAAAATGAAATGTGAATAAGGGAGGTGTGAGTCTGTTATGTGTCTAACTCATGTATGGGTTCATAAATGTCATTCATATAAATTGAAGGTCTTTTATGTAGTTTTCTGTCTTTAGCTTACTTATAAGCAATTGTAGCCAGATAAATCAATGTGATGAATTAATTAAACTTCTTCTTCTATAATTCTCTCTATCACTCATCTTAGTGTTTCATATTACACACTTACTGATCTTCATCGAAAACTATTCTAAATCACTAGCTTTCCTCGTTGATTGGAGGATTGATTACCCATTGAGCTTAGCTTGGTCTTAATCATGTCCAGATTGTATCACTGATATCAGAGTTGTACTTTCCTCGGTACAACATTGTAAACATGTGATTCACCAATAACACGGTTCGATCCAGAGGTCGGGGAGGGTGATATAGATGTTTAGCCATTGTTAGTGAGAGAAAGAGAGAGATAGTTGCTCTAATAAAATGTGTTTTATTAGATAGAGAAATTAAATAAAAGTAATGACACTCCTCACCCCTCCATGGAAGTATGGAGGGGTATATATAGCACGGGACTTGAACTACTTACATATGACATTAATAGTCCCTGCAAGTCCCGGCTACGAAACTAATGTAATTCCGTTAGTCGCTCACATTTTAAGGCTAATGATAAGTGTGAAAACACTCATCAATTATGATCCAAAAACCATTCAAAACACTATCAAATACATAATATCTAACTTTAAAATATCAAAATTACGCGTGTATTTGTGTTTTGTGTGTTTTAGGTAAAAAAGATACGTTTTGGAGCAAATACACGTTTTCAAGGGATTTTCATGATAAAAGACGAAGAAAAGAACGAAAGATGCTTCAAGGACCAATCATGCCATAATTACAAAGATCGAGGATTGAAAGTGTAACTTTTAACAAGATGAAGGATGAAAGGAATTTACTTAAAAGGGTTTTAAAACCATTTGAAAAGATATGAAAATTGAAGGACCAAAGAGAAATTAATGGAAAAGTTATTATTATTAACTTGGTCATTTGACCAAGTCTCGGTCAAACTCACATAACTCGTCTTCATCAATCCAAACGAAGAAAGAGAAAAAGATGAAGCAGTCGTTTATACTTTCTCATCCACCAAACCTGCAATTGCAAATCATGAGAGACACAAGAAGAATCAAGCGAAGCTTATAACTACAAAAATGCTCATCTCCTTCTCCTCTACAAGATGGTATCACTTAATTAGATCAAGACTGAAGAACGAAGAAACCCCCAAATGTGATGAAGAATGAAGAACGAGCTTATCCTCGTATTTTACACGTGGCGATTATTGATTGGAGGACACACGTCATCCCACCTCTCTCGACGCCTATAAATAGAAGACGAAGACCTTCAGACAGTTAGCACTAGGAGTAGATTACACCTAGTAGTTAGGTTAGATAGTTAGTTTTATTCTTCTCTCAAAAAGCTTATTGATTTTCAGTTAATCTTTCAGTTAGAAGTTTGTTAGAATAAGTTAATTAGTTAATCTCTTGTAACTGAATATTGTTTTCACCATTAATGAA
The DNA here is from genome assembly GCA_025667525.1 of Glebionis coronaria. Lineage (NCBI taxonomy): Eukaryota > Viridiplantae > Streptophyta > Magnoliopsida > Asterales > Asteraceae > Glebionis > Glebionis coronaria. The sequence continues at coordinate 171,235,652 of CM046879.1, read as the reverse complement.
ATTTTCGAGCATTCTTGTTTCTATCTTTTCTAAACGATTTCAGGCGTTACTGTTCATTTAGTGTGATGATTGATTTCGGTAGGGTGTTAAGAATCTGTTACTCGGTTCAGTTTACTTTTATATGCTCTCAGTTTTGGTGATTCCTTTAGTTACATTCTGTTTTAGGTTTTTACATTCAGCTTTTATGTTTGAACAAGTTTGAAGATTACTGTTACTAATTTGTTAAGTTTTGGTTACTGTACGAAAAGTTCTTGATTGATCAGACTCAATTACTTTCTTTCTGATATGGAAATATTTCTGTTAGTTTTGATCTGTTCTCAAGGATTTGCTAGGTTGAAATCAGACAGGTAATGGTAAGTAGCATAGTGGATTCAAGCTTATGAGAGGATTTTGATTAGTTTTATGAGATTAGTTTGTTTAATTTAGAGTAAATGTAGTAGTGGCTTAGTCGAAATCATATCTCATCAGTATAGCTCCTAATAATCAGTTTTCAGATTCAGTTAGATCGTATTAAGATTACTTAGTTAAAAAATTCAAGTTTTGAGCTTATAATGGCTTATGATAAGCTTTCTAGTTGATCAGTTGAAACGAGATGTTTTATTTTGTAGAATCATTCGATTTAGATCAGTACTGCAGGTTTCAGAGTCGAAAGATCTGTTTGGTTGTTTTTCGTGTTTGTTTCAATTTTGCAGGTTTATTGTTTTCGAGCTTCGGATTTGAAAACCATTGACAAAAGTAGATTAACGGACAGAAAGTGGTGAATGTTCGAGATAGCAAAGTTGGCTCAGCGCCATACTTCGTCATCAAAGGACTAGGCCTGGAAGACGCAGGTTAAGCGCGTTTTCAACTTCTGCATAGTTATATAGATTCTGCTAGTTATAGATTGTAGTATAAATCTGTTATAGAGGTACTTGATCTGTTTTACTCCTTGATTTGCTGTTATGTTTGATGCTTGCAATATATTTGAGTTCATCTGTTTAATGAGTTCTGATATCTGAATTTGAGCTATTAGTTGATTTGTTCAGTTTTAGTCTATAGGATTCTGTCCAGTCAGTTTAGGGGCGTTTGGCAACTCGCTTTATGCAGAATTCAGTGACAATGTTGAGCTCGTTTAATTCTACTTAAGTGAATCAGTAAAGAATCAGTTTAGTAAAAATAATAGAGGTCAGTAAGTGCTTAGTTGATTGTCAAAACTAGTCCTTTATTTTATGTTATTGTGTTACAGTAAGTGATCTTTATGTTGGTAGTTGGATTTTATAGACGATTTTAAATGGAAAAAAGTGTGGGCTTTTGGTATCATTGGGCCAACATAGTCTCTATAATCTGCTAGTTTCAAATTACATTTTCATTTTTCATTCGAATAAAAGTAGAAGTTAACTTTCACGTAAATTGTTTTTTTTGTAACCTTAGTTAGAAGTATAAAAGTTTTAGTTTTATAATGTGAATTGTAGTTTTACATTTTGTATCTTGTAGTTTACACTTGTAGAATAAATTCGTACTTTTCATCTTATATTTTGTGCATCTAATTGTGGTAAGTGCAAAGTGTTTTAGTTAGTATGTATACGTAGTATAAATACTATTTTTACCTTTTTACATGCTTTTTGTGCCAAGTAGCTTAGATTCCAACCAAACTTTTATAACCAAAAACGATTAAGTCAAGCTTGAAAAAGTTATATCAATTCGATTAGACCGAGAGACAACGATATACTAAAAACGACTTATATTAAATGACGCATCTTCCCCCAATGTGGAGACATACGAAATTACTTACAATGTTCCTAACAAATGCAAATACAACAAACATAAGACAGTATTAAGTTTGCTTCCAATGTTGAGGATGACGTGTTTGTCTTTGAAAAACTTGTACCCCAGTTTGAATCCTCTTTGTCTTTGCTAGTTGAGGAACCATTGTATCATGTATGAACTGGATTAACTTCCTCCCCAATTCATACTACATGTCTTGAAAAGCTTTCTTCATAGAATTCTTTTTGACGAAGCTTCTAAATCAGCTTCCCCCCAAACCAATATCCCTGTCTTGAGCAGATCCTGTAGCTTGAGCAATCTTCTAACTTTGACATTTAAAATGCACAGCGGAATTTTGTAGAAGAAGAAGCAAACCACACCAAGTAACTGATACCTTGACATTTTTGGTCTTCATGATTATGTGTTTGGGGGAACATGCAAGAAATCAACAACAAATCTTCTCACGCTTGTAGAATACTTCCCCCTAGAAGTTGAACTAATTACTCCAAAGTACACGTTCTTCCCCCATGATGGTTACGAATTCTCGGAACCATCATCTAACGTGTACGGTCAAAATCGCAAGATGTTCTTGTCGAAAGTATAATGGTTATGAACACTCAGAAGCATCATCTGACGTGTACGCTTAGAATCATGAGATGTTCTTATCAAAAGTATGATGGTTACGAACACTCGGAAGCATCATCTAACATGTACACTCAGAATCATGATATGTTCTTGTCAAAAGTATGGTGGTTAAGAGCACTTAGAAGCATCATCTGACAAGTACAATCAGAATCGCGAGATGTTCGTGTCTGAAGCAGAAATCTTCATAGTTGAGAAAGATCGAGAACCTATGAAAGATTTACTTAGACAATGAAGTATCGTTGTTGAAATTTTGTAGCTCAAGTTGCTCGTGAGAATTGTTTGCTGATCACATCTCTACTCTTGTACTCTTTGGCTAAACTTACCAACCTCGTATTCTTCCGGCTATCTGAAGTGACCACTGGTGAAGTAAACCTGATATTCCAAACTTGAAACTGAATTACAATCCCCCAAATTTGTTACTTACGCTTAGTACTTTTGTTGATTGACGAACGGTGCAGAGAAAAGTCTCTTAGTACCTTATACATAAAAGAAGAGAGAAGTATAAGATGTAAAACACCTCTTGAAATACCCACAACTACAGGTGAGTGTGACACTGAGCACTAAAATGTAATTCCTTAAGTGATAGTTGTCTATGTCGTCGACCATCCACCCCTTGACATTGGAAACTAGATAAATCAAGTCTCAATCATAAACGCTCAAGCAAATCATCAATCTATAGAGGGAGTGAGAAGGCTCGATGATGAATTAAGTAGACGCCTTCATGGAATTCCACTTCAACTTCAAATAACAAATAACAAATCCACTTCGTAATCACTTGACATTCTTTGCTCCGAAAACTAGCCGTTTAGACATTTTAGTGAATCTTATAAGGATCGTTTTGGTGTTTGTTTGTTTTTGTTGTGTGTGTTTGTTGTGTTTGTTTGAGTGCCATTAACTAGAAAACCAACGATGACTAAAAAATTGATAAGTCGTCAACGTCGTCTAGCTAACTTGACTTTTAGGCCCAAAAACAGTTATATACCCAACTGATGTCGAATTTTTTTTCTTCGAAAAATAGGTTTCAAAATGAGGGTTTTCTTCATCGAAATGAAACCATACTCACCATATCTGGACAAAATATACTACCATTACTTTCATAATAATATGTCTCAAAACCAAAATTCACGAACCAAGTCTACTCAGCATGATAATTATCTGTCAACACAAGAAGCCTGATTCATCTTCATTGCATACATTCGACCCACATATAATATGTTCGAGTATTGCTGGCCCATCTCTGTTGGAGTAATACAAGGTCCATGGTTAAGTGTGGATATATATAAAGAGCAAAATCCCTAAAGTTACTCACACATCATAACCCTAATCCCACTTACAACCGCCTCCATCTTTGAGTCTCTCTCTTTACCAGATCACCATCTTCAAAACCCCATCTCGCATATATATAATCTGACTCGTCTTTAATCTCCCATCACAGTTTATCAAATACATACGAGCTACTCATCTCACCCTCCCAATCTGACAATTATACACACGTATCACAATCAATCTGTATGACTCCATGTACCACGAATCAAGAACAAGTCCTTTTCAGTTCTATCTAATACACGAATCATATCCACCTTTATCATTCGATATTGAGTACAAATCAATAACCCATGAAGAATACAAATTGGTTATGTCTTCAAGATCAATGATATGATCTCAGGTAGGGTTGTGGTTTGATTTAGTTCCATTTTGTTTTAATGAAACTCATGAAACATTATAACTTAATAGTTAATAATCTTCATCAAGTTCAAAAATTAACAAAGTGTATAAACCCTACACGGATAATTGATAATGTTCAAATGAAGTGATAGATCTAAAAAGATCTTGACATGCAAGTCAATATCACGATTTGAATCTGAGAACATAAATTTTCTGTTTGTTAATCGAGTCTATATGGGGTTTTAGGATACGATGGGTTAGGATATAGATGTTGATTATTAGAGGGAAAAGGCAGGTATGTAGAAAGGTTTTGGTTTAAGTTGAGTCATAGTAATGTTTTCAGAATCATCGCAATGTTTCAAGAATGCAGTCGCAATGTTTAGATGAGTCATCGCAATGTATTGCAAAGATCTCGTCGCAATGTTTCATTAGACAGAATCCATCGCAATGATACCCAAACTTCCAACGCAATGTTTCCATCTGAATCTCCATCACAATGAATCAAACATGCCACCGCAATATATCAAAAATACCCCATCACAATGTATGAAAGTCACCATCGCAATGAGCCCAGACACCCCATCGCAATGTTCCATCGCAAAAGGGTTTTGACACCAGAAAATAGTGGATCTTGGATATTTTGTCCTTTCTGTCCTTTTCCCAATAAATTGAGATCTGATGTTATATGGGGCACAAAAGACGAGAAAAATAGGTGGACAGATGAAAAAAAAATGATAAAGAACACTTAAAAAATGATACTTAAGGAACAAAAATCAAGATACAAAGATAACTGATATATGAAAGCTCAGATAAGACGAATGACATAAAAGATTTGGACAGATTTAGATAATGATAAAAAAATTTCAAACCTTGATCGAATCAAACACAAACTCGAACACAAACACGAATCAAAACACGAAACACCCCTGGTTAGCTCTGATGCCAATTATAAACTTATGATTCACCAGTAACATGGGTTCGATCCGGAGGTCAGAGAGGGTGATATAGATGTTTAGCCATTGTTAGTGAGAGAAAGAGAGAGAGAGAGTTGCTCTAATAAAATGTGTTTTATTAGAGAGAGAAAGTAAAGAAAAGTAATGACACTCCTCACCCCTCCATGGAAGTATGGAGGGGTATATATAGCACGTGACTTGAACTACTTACATATGACATTAATATTCCCTGCAAGTCCCAGCTATGAAACGAATGTAATTCCGTTAGTCGCTCACAATTTAAGGCTAACAAACATCACAAGGGTTTTGGAAATCAGTAGATAAAAAAAATAAATACCGAATTAACGCTTCTGCTACACGATAGAGGTCAAGCGAATTGAGGTAAGTCTAGGTACTTATTGATGCAGGGCGTGTTCGATCTCCGACTCCTCTAGCTTAGTTGTCGGTTCTTCGGTTAACATGTGAAGTCATGTGTTTTAATTGTTCGAGAAGATTGAAGGGTAAAACGACAATTTATAATTGTCGTAGTCTATCTTTATAGTTTTAATAGGTTACTTATTTTTATGGAATATTTGTTTGTTTCTTATTTTAATTTTGGCTAAGATTCTTGGATTTCTCACCAAGTCTCTCATATGATATAAGTGTATTACAAGTCTTAGGGTTTTAGGCAGAGATTATGAGTTAAGAAAATAAGAGTGTATTCTCTTAAAGTCCCGATTTGGCACCATTTTGAGGGGTTATCGAGTTCTTGTTCATTGTTCTTGTGTGGTTTCTTGCATTCACAACGGTCCCGCCATCATTTGGTATCAAGATCCTAGCTTAGGAGAATAAATCACACAACTTATTACAAAAAATGTTTATGTTCGTCATTTTCTACATAGATGTGAGAAAATTGTCGGCACACATTCGTTCATTGTTGGATCTCTATGATTTTTGGGCAGGATGTTCAAGACACATAGATATATGATCCCACCGTTCGGATTTGTGATTGGAGCTCACTATTGGGAGTTACACCTGTTTGAAGTGACTGTTTTTTTCTGCAGAAATGTTTTTGATATCTTTGGCTATACTTACCCCACAAATGTGTGGGCGTGGAAAACATTTGGTTACGTGACTCGTAGATTCGCCGGATGAGGCAACGATGTAACTGACCAACAAGGACCACGTGTTGTATAGAATGAAGACCTCCTTAAACAAGTAAAGGAACTTTAAGACGTGTTGTATAGAATGAAGACCTCCTTAAACAAGTAAAGGAACTTTAAGACCTCCAAAATCAAGCTAACCGTAGAGTCGCCGGACGAGGCAACGGTCACGTGAGTGAGGATGATGTCACTCCACCCGGATCATCTTATTGAATGGTTGGCATGATGGTACATGATTCTCCATTGAGAAGCTGTGTTAAGGAAACGGAGAGGGGTTAGAAAGTTTTAGAGTTCGAGACTTGGAAAGACAAGACTCGAGGACGAGTCTTTTCCAAGAGGAGGAGAATGATGCAGGGCGTGTTCAATCTCCGACTCCTCTAGCTTAGCCGTCGGTTCTTCGGTTAACACTTGAAGTCACGTGTTTTAATTGTTCGAGAAGATTGAAGGGTAAAACGAAAATTTATAATTGTCGTAATCTATCTTTTTAGTTTTAATAGGTTACTTATTTTTATGGAATATTTTTTTGTTTCTTATTTTAATTTTTTGGCCAAGATTCTTGGATTTCTCACCAAGTCTCTCTTATGCTATAAGTGTATTAGAAGTCTTAGGGTTTTAGGCAGAGATTATGAGATAAGAAAATAAGAGTGTGTTATCTTAAACTCGCGGTTTTTCACCCTTATGAGGGTTTATCGAGTTCTTGTCCGTTGTTCTTGTGTGGTTTATTGCATTCACAATGGTCCCGCCATCACTTATGTAAATGATATTTTCTAATATAATTAATCGAAGTCAATAGTCAAATTGTATGCAACTATATAATATATAGAACCTAGTTATTAAGATGTAAAAACACACTGAAATTTTTGGGCAAGAAATATGAATCTAATATATGAAGGTAGTAATGGATTAGAATTAGAGAAAATGAATGTTGAAACACTTTTGCCGGGAAGTAGAAACATTGATTTTGATCATGAATTAGAAAATGTTGAGGTTGGCCATAACCTATTTGATAAAATGTCAAAACTGAACTTGGGGTTGGTGATAAGTGTATGTTGAAATGCCTAAAGTGGATAATAATCAAACATCCGCAGATGATATTGGAGCATTATGTGGTTGGTTTTTAGTGTTAAAAAGGCTTAAGAAAATTTATAGTGTTAAGGAGTATAATGAGACTTTTATTAGTGCACTTGACCGTTCACAACTTTCACCCGAGTATGGCCTTCGTTGTTTCGTTGATGGTCTTGAAGAAGAAATCCAATGTATGGTGAGGTTTTTTAAACCTAAAACAATTCATGAGGCATATTGTTTGGCTAAGTTGCATGAATCGACACTTGAAGCAAGGAAGCCAAATGAGCCTAATACGACAACCCCTTTACCCACCCAAAACATAATAAAAGAAGACTATCACGACGAACTCAAAATGGTTAACATTCATGCCAGAAACACCAACTCTCAAGCATTTATGCAATTTGATGCAAAAAACTAGAATTCAATTAGAAGACATTAAAAAGGATGCAAATGATAAAGATGCTGGAAATTTAGGATTATAAAATGTTGAAGAACAAAATGATGCATTAGCACCAGTGAAGAATGAATAGGCGGCTACAACATTTGTCAATGTATTAATAAGGGTGACCGATAATCGGGTTATGAGTATTAGAAAGAACATGGGAGGGACTACATGAGAAATGTTGTGGAACACAGGTTGGTTAGAAAATAATGCTAATGCGTCAAAGAAGCATGGAAACATGGAATGGAATGAGAAAACTAGGATACTAATGTTGATCAAAGGCAAAAGAATAGAACTACCAGTTTTCCACACTCTTGGATTGAAACCTGGTTTACATAATTGGTTATCACTAACATGGGCACTTAAATATTCGTGTATTATAGTTGACTTAGTTCTGAGGTAAAGTTCCATTAGCAAGTTGAAGAAGATCAAACATTTTGTGCTACTAAACCACCTTTCGATCAACAATTCATTTCAAGTTAACTTTACAAGAAAAAATGCTTGTCTATTTAAATTGGAACATTGAATTTTAGTACTGTGATGAATGGTTTGGAAATCCGTTTGTGTTTCTTTTGGGGTATGCTTGGGGTAAATGTCTTAATCACAACAAAATAATATCGGCTTCGAACTCACTGAATGCGTTCGAACAACCTGTTGAAACACAGTCTTACAAGACTTTATATTTTTCTCCACCACGACAGTGTAACATTATATGTCAGTGTTCAAACAAGTTGGTACCATGGTACGTACAAGCGGGGAAGGTCATTGATGGGTCTATTGGATGTTTCAGGGTTATTAGCTTGAACTGAAAATGTGAACGTGATGAGATTGATGAGTATTTTGGGTTCACTGTGCAAGACATACACACTTTTTGGTCCAACAGAAACATAAATTCGAATGAATGTCAGGCTTTATGTTTAAACAATGCCTATTTATTGCTTATAAAACTTTAAATCTAATGGTGGAAAGTGACGACATGTTCTTATGGCTTGGTGCATTGGTCGACATGAAACGTTTATCTGCAAGTATTCAAGATAGATATGTGACAATGGCTTCATCAATTGTGAATCATACTTTTTATCAAATTCCTATATTGAATGAGAAGAAAAAGGGTGTGATTATTCCCATACTTGTCGATACTAGGGGTGAGCAGAAGCCGCACCGCAAAACCTCAAAAAACCGCACCACAAAAATCACACCACAAAAAAACCGGTGGATCGGTTTTAAGAAAAAAGAAAACCCGCAAATGCGGTGTGGTTGCGGTTTTACCCATAAAAACCGCATCACAAAATCCGCACCGCACCACACATTAATTATATAAAACTGAAAAACAACACATTGATTATTTAGTGTGTTTTATAAAGGTTTTAGTGCATATTATCACTAATTTTCTAAGTAATGCCCGTGTTTACATTAAATATGTGCATTGTTATAACCGAAAATACCTACATTGTGAACCAAAACCTACAAAAAACCACATTAATTATATAAATCATAAGTGGTGGTGCGGTGTGGTTAAAATCCTCAAAACCGCAAAATCCGCAAAAAACCTCAAAACCGAAACCACATAAAACTGCGCGGTCCCGGATCGATACTTTTTTAAAAACCGCAATTACGGACGCGGTTTGAGTTTTTCCAAAATCCGCACCGCCTCGCACCATGCTCACCCCTAGTCGAGTCTGTAATTTCCGCACTTAAGCTGATCTTGTACAATTGGAGAAAGAAAATGAGATCAAAGTTGAAGAAGAGAAATAAAAAGGGAAACTTTGATGAAATGAAAACAAAATACATTGAAGATGAAACCAAGTCGTATGCCTATTGGGTTGGAATGATAAATTGTTTGCATTTTACATGTCTCACGAGGGAGGATAATTCATGCCAAACAAATTATTTAATGTTATATAAACACCTAAAGATTGATGAACAATAGTTATACATTATTGATGCTCAGGCTAGAGATGAAGGCTTACAAGCTAGAATAAGGACAACTAGAGATGTCTACTTGTGTTTAGATGTACTCATAAAAAAGCTACAACTTGTGAAGTTTGCTGACTTTTTCATAAGTCAACCAATACTCAAAACCTTTAACATCCGGGGTGAACATGGTTGATAAGTATGGCACCACATAATCAATGATGAAGAATGCAAATGAAATAGTTGAGAGGTGGCTAGTTAAATGGAAACAGAAGAAGTTATATGGAAGAATGACGAGTCCTTAGAAGAAAGATATTGATTCTCTTTATCCTTAGGGTCAAGGATCTTTTGAAGGGGAGAGTATTGTTATATGTCTTACTCATGTATGGGGTCATAAATGTCAATCGTATAAGTTGGAGGTCTTTTATGTAATTTTCTATTGTCTTCAGCTTACTTATAAGCGATTGTAGCCAAATGAATCAATGTGAATGAACTGATTAAACTTCTTCTTCTATAATTCTATCTGTAACACCCCCAAATTTATACAATTCAATACAGCAGAAGACTCGTTGGTGTTACGGGATAGCACATTACTCACATCATAGACAACGCTTAAAAATCGCGTCGTTTAATAATAAATCATTTCCATTCATAAATATTAGATTTACATAGGTCCCAAGTCATTGTATTTCATACAGGTTTTACAAAGCATTTGAATGGAAATTATTATTTAAGTGCGGGCCTTGAATTCTTGTTGTCTTCCCGAGAATTACCTTCAAGTACTTGAGACAAAACATGTTAAAAGAAAAGGTCAGCGATAACGCCGAGTGAATTCATAGAGTTTAATAAAACCATTAATATATCATCGGTATATAATTATTACCGAAAATCATTTTGTAAAAATCTTTGTAATAGGCCATAAAATAGCCAAATTCATTTTATACAAATCCTTATCAAAAATCATGATATAGGCTTTTGCCTTAAAAATCATTATACGAACCAATGTCGTAAAAACATCATACAATACGTTTTATAACGTTGTATAGTTAAATAAAAACCGTTATATGAATATGGTTATGTAAAACCAAAACCAAAACACAAACATAAAATCAATAATAAGACCCCGTATTGCTAGTCAGGCAATATATCGTTATTCAGTGCATATAGCAGTAGTTTTGTTATTTGGATTATTATAAACCGCATGACATTGTTACCTTACTACAACAAACAAGGGGTAGCTAGCCCGAAACTCAATTTGCCCATCTAAATTAGCGTGTCGTCACAATAATCACGCTTGTGTAAATCTTCTCATACATAAATTCGCTTACCAATCAATGTGGCACGACGGGGATCAACCGTCAAGGCGCGAACTGGGGTGATCGTCCCCAAATAGTACTATTATATGCATAAGCGTCTACCAAATCCCGGTAGTTCATAACTCATGCTAATGGGACTTTTAGTGACATAACTTAACTTTAATAATCCATTTCATTTCATCTATCGGGTCATATAATCATTCATCGGGTCATACAATCATTCGGGTCCAAAATCAATAAACAAACAATCGGGACAAATGGTGTCCTATTTTATCAAAACTAACATGTTATCTCCCTCGCGGGTTTATAAAACATTTCATAATAACATCTAAAAGAGTGCGAGGCTATGAACTCACGTTGATGTGGGAAAGCGGGTTATCGGCAATTCGGATGTATGGTACGTGCTTCAGTCACGGAAACCTAGACAAATAATACTCGTCTTAGACTTTTGTCCAATGACTTTATTAAAATAATATTTATGTATACATATGATGATTTTATATATATGATGATCAAGTGGGTTTACATATTTTCATTTACTCATTTTAGTGTTATGTGTTGATAACTTTTATACTAGTTTACTAGTTTTACCTACTTACATGTTTTAAGTCCAATAAGCTTATTATAAGTTCTTTAACTTGTATTAATCCATTTTATACTTGTATTATCAGTATTTATACTTTACATGTTGGGCCCAAATGGGTTAAGCCCAATAAATAAGTATATAAGTGTTTTAGCCCATTTTGTTGTATTATTAGTCCAATAACGTTAACTTAGCCCGTTAATGTCCGTATGTTATATAGTTCGGGTTATATCGGTTTTTACTTGTTATATATGTTTATATATCAGTATATGAGTTTATAAAAGTTTACATTAGACGGGTACAACCGTCTAAGTTTTATTTAACAAAAACGTTAATTTTATGGTAATAGCCGAAAAAGTCGTAAAAATCATGTTTATAGTTTTATAACTTATAAAACTTATCAAACTACCATTTTTATAAAATGTCCATTTATTTATCCTTATACATATTTATATAAATGTATTATATAATTTAGTGGGTTTTAATTCACATTTTATACTATTTTTATTTGAGTGCTTATATAATACTATTATACTTTAATTTCCCAAAATCTGATTTTTATTTTCATGTTCACCAAAACAGCCATATCTAGAGTTCTATATGGAGATAGAAGCTCAAATTTTTATGGCATAAACTACATGATATTTGCTCCATTGAACTTTTCTATGGATACTGTTGAATCAGCTTCTAAGTATTTTATAAAAATCCTCCAAAACAGTATACTCAGATTTGCACTCTAAACTTATTTTTATCATATCTCACTCATCCTAATGATTCCATTGCATGGCCAACTCTCACATGTGTACAAGAATCATAGCTTACTGTATATTAATCTATTCAAGCCATTTATCAGTTTATCATATGATTCTTTACTGTTTTATACAGCCATCAATTTAAACAAGATTTTAGCCTTGTTTCTTATAGTTTTTCATATTTTTAACCATGTTTATCAACACCAAATCCCCACACAATATTTTTATCATCATATACTCATCATATACATATAAAATAGGAAATAAAATACATGATTACATAATCAAAATAACAAGAGGATGGGGAGAACAATCTTTATACCACCATGATGATGTAGGTTGTGATCAAGACATGAATTTTGATGGAGAAACTTGTGATAAACCAAGACCATCTTCAAGACCACCATTCTTCAAGAACTCCTTGTGGAAAATCATCCCCAAGACTCCATAGAAACTCCTCCTTGGATGTTATAATCACCACCAATCCATAGAGCTTCAAAAGGGCTTCAACTTATGTATGAATAACATGAGATTTTGTGGTTAAGATCAAATGGGTGTTTTGAGGGTGAGATGGGACGACATTATTGAGAGAGAGATGAGAGAATGGAAGTTGTTTTGCATGTGTGAAATCGGAGGTATTGTTTAGCTAGTGGCTTTGTGGGAAGAGTAAGCTTCAATGTGAAGCTAAGTTACAAGTGTAACTTAGTTTTGTGTGGGGATGCCACATCTTTGATGTGGTGTCTTCCTTGGCCGTCCATAGTTAGATAGTGGGGTGGGATAAATTATTTTATCCCATCCCTCTAATTTACGGGTATTCCTCGATTCTAGTTTCCTCGATTTGCGTGACCTCGGGTCGTTTTATGAAAAACGTTTTTATAAATTATGAATCAACGACACAAAACGAATCTAATAAAAATTGTCTCATCAAAAACGGAGTTCGAAAACGTAAATACGTAATCCTAAGGTTTCCGGTTTAGTCGTAAAGGACGTTAAATTATAATCTTAAGTCCTAATCTCTTCTCGTAAATTTGTGAGTTTATGAACCAACACAAATTTAAAATCTCAAAATAATATTCACGGACAAATTTATTTTCTGAAATATCGGACTGTCACCAAAACGGTGTATGTAAACGTAAGCACGTAACATTGAATCCTCCGGTTTAGACGTAGTCGATGCTACTTCAAGACGTAAATCCAAATCTCTTCCCAAAAATAAGTGAGTTCATAATATAACATTAAAATAATGTTTTTAAATAATATTTGAGAATAAAATATCAACCATAAATTGACGGATTGTCACAGCATTTACCCCTAAACAGTATCTTTGTCCTCAAAGATCATCTTACCTTACTACTCGCTTCTTATAGAGTTAAAGCCATGTGGGTATTTCCTCCACATTCGGTCTTTTCTCACAAGTGTAATTCATTACAATACGCGAGTTTTATCAAACATAACTACGTGAATAAGATCAGGCTTATTGTTGACTTACTTTCTCTATCCATGATGTTCACGGGTTTTTGATGAATGCAAATTTTCGCCGATCTAAACTTCATTAAGGAGTAGTCAGATTTTCACTTGATAGGCATTTTATCAAGTTCGATATACGAAACATAATTCACGCAGCTCTTGAAGTCCTAGGGTAGATCCAGCTTATATGCCTTTCAAACCAATCTTTTTCATCATCTCAATGGTCCCATAAAACGGGGACTTATATCCCATGATCTTTCAGATCATCAATTCATTTTTCCATGGTTAAATTTTTTGGCATAACTTCGCTACCCATCTGGCACTTCAAGATCTACATTTCATATTCACATAACCTCTTGCCCACTACCGGCAGTCAATAATCAGATCCTAAATTCAACAATCATTTCAGGTATCGCGGGTCGAGTATTTTGTAAGGTTGGGTTCGCCATCATAGGAAACTTTAAACCTAAAAGACATGTCCAGCCCACAATGGGTGTATGTCGGGTGTTTTCATCCCAACTCCTGCTTACAGATACTCTAATTTTTTAAATCTTAGCAAGATTTGATCTCGATCCTAATACGATAGTTATCAATGATAATCTTTCCTAAGGAAAGCGATTTTATGGTTCATTACCAAAGGTCAATCATTCAAACATAAAACAAGACTTCTAGTGTTTTGTATCGTTACTTTGCCTCGTCCCTTCGATTGGGGTGGTAAATAGTACTCTCATCAAGGTTCGTTCCTAATGACTTCTGAGCAAATCTCTAGAAATTCAATGTGAAGCGAGGATCTTGATAAAGATGTTCGATACAGGCACACTATGTTTACATAACTCCTTTAAATACAAAAGAGTCAATTTCTACATCAAGAATCTATCATTAACAGGAATGATATTAGTAGATTTGGTCAGTCTGTCGACGATGACCCAAATCGAATCAAATTCCGATGATGACCTTTGTAATAGCTAGTCGTTTACTAATGTATGAGGCGATGTCTGCCTTCATAATTTGTCATTAGTACAACTTCTTCAGACAAAGATACATTAAATCATAAAATACTTATACTTACAAGATTCCAACATAACTATATCTCACAATCCTCCATATTTAGACAACCTCAAGTGGCCTGTTATACATTCAACGCCATCGGCTTCTCAATTTTGATGGTTCACATTAGCCGCGAACCCCTTTTTATTATCTATATTATCCTTCTTTCAAGCATTGTTTATTTTATATTGTTCGGCAATTTATTTTGCACCTTCATTATTAAGGAACATGTCCTAATTGGTTCTTTATCCTTTCTATATTATGCCTCAGTAATTACGTTCACCTTTCTTCATATTTTCTAAGTTTCAGTTTCTTCTCATCTATCTTTTTTATCAGTTTTTCTCAATCCGACGTTTAAAGCGTCAATAATTATTATAAGTAACTAAATAATAAGTATTTAATTTTTATGAAACGTAAACGTAAAAATTTTAAATTTCTTAGTTCGACCGATTATAATAAAATGTTCAAAACAAATTTGAATTTAATTAACACGATTTTTGTTGATTTACTGAAAATAGTTAGTGAGATTCGTAAATGTTCGAAAAATATTTGTTTATACTTTGGTCACAATTTTCTTAGTTGACAAGCAAAATTTGTCGTTTCAAATTTCAAGTCATGGTTTAAATGGTTTCCTCAATCCCTCTTAGGCTGTCTTGAGGTATGCACAAACATTTACACTTAAACAGGAGTTTAGTTAAATGATTTAGGAATAAGGAAATAATCCCTTGAAAATTTCTTTGATAAAATATCTGTCAAAACATATTTCCATTTTCTTTTTAGTAAAACCCAAAGCCTTAATGGCTCTAATCTTTGAAAAGTCATTATAGATCCCATTATCTTATTAATCACATGGTCAAATCATGTAAAGGATTAAGTCTTAAATCACATGTTAAATGTTCAAGATACAGGTTTTCACTACTCGGCCGACTCAGGGCATTCTACAAATAATTACTAACTCCTTCTTATACTTATAAACAAACAAATGGTTCTTTAATGATCACAAGTATGAATTTATCAAATTACAGCCTACACACGTGATTCACCAAATTTATGGATGCTACATGTGTATTAGTCAATCCAAACGACATCACGTAAAACTCATAACGTTCATTACAAGTATCGGATGTAGTGATTGGAATAGATAATCTTTTTCGCAGATGCGAATTTGATGATAACCATGCCATGGATCAAATCTTTATAACATACGCTAGAACCTTGTAAATGATCGAACAAATCTTCCATTTCGAGTCATGGATATCGTTTTCGATTGTCAATTTACTCAGTTCACAGTAATCTATAAATATAAGGAATGATAACACCATATCCCTTCATGATGACGAGCTCGATAGAATAAAATCTTTCTCCGACAACTCTCAGTTGTACGGTAATTCTTTTAATTCAGATGGTGCTGACGTACAATGCACATGCCACAGGTGCAGCACCGAGAATATAATCAATACCAAATTCAATTTGCCTTAATGGCAAAAGTCTAGGTAATTCACCAGAAAATACCTCCTAAAGTTCCAGATAACAGAAACATCCTTTAATACATTTACTCTAAGTCTTTCTAGATTATAATATCTATGACTAATTCACAATTATTCACGGTAAAATATCAAGTCTAATGCAGGATATGGTCGTCCATCAAGAATTATTTAGATCACTTTTGATAATCAACATCTTATCTTTTAGGGGAATTCAATTCGAGTTCCCATCAATTAAGACAATGTCGTCATGTCATAATCAATCAATCCATTCTACTGGCATTATCAACTTTCCAGTTTCATTGCCGTCGATAAGATGTGAACTTCTCAAAAGAATAATAATAACATAATCCTTCACAAATTCAGGGATATATGGAGACACAACTACTATTAAAAGATTAAGGTCAACGCATAATCTACGCGAAAGAATTTCGAATCAGACACAGACGAAAACATTTAACGAATATGAATATATCCCATGTTTTCATAATTTGAGTACGCATTCGAAAGCTCCTCGGATCGTTACCCAGGTCATTCAAATGAATCTAATCAAAAGAAATGATAGGAATGTCGATACATCCAATCGGGTATCAACACTCGGTAATCAGATACTTTTCCTAAGAATCTCGCCACGGGAGAATTGGACAAGAAGGGAATATCAATTTGTCAAATAAGACAATTTCCACAGATGAGTAAATTCGACTCAGAAGAATAGATGCGACAGGCACATATGTAGGTGTCCCTAACATTATGTCCCTATTTTTCACTTCTTGCAGATCTCATAAAATTTAATCTTTCACAATCTTTAAAGAAAATGTAGTGTTTATTCATTAGTTTTATGGTCACTACTAATCAGCCTTGCATGGTCAATTCCAAATTGTATGTAGGCGCGCAACTATATACAATTTCAAGATTAACGATGCAATACTCAGTTCGTCAAAATTTTATCATCATGTTTATAATAAAAACATTTTCATGCTTAATTCTTAAATAAGAATCAAAAATAAATTTACAAAGATTTTCTTTGTTATGAAAACTATTAAGTCTTCCAAGGTGTTTTATAAACAACTTCATTTCGATAACGTTTATTTATAAGTCTCACTTTAAATAATCCATATGGTGATGAAAATCCAAGTATTCTCAAGGTATACCGTTTTAACTTATAAAACAACGAGTGATCTGCAAAGGAGTGATCAAGAGTTGTTCACCAAGAACTAACTATTATATATCAAGAAATGAGCTTAGCCACTTAATCGTGAGGTTCATGACCTCAGTGGCACTCAAAAAGAATAATCCACAACGTAACTCAAATCGAGATGAGTACTTGTTCAATGGTTGCATCACTAATGCGAACATTAGGAACAAGCAAGAAAAGATAGATAACATCGATACATGTAGAATTTAGCAATCAAAGGTAGTCTTTTCATTAATCACAAACAAGTCAAAATTGTACCGTAACACATTACGTGTCACTATGTCATACAATGCCAAGAACTCATCCTACCAACTGATGTCTCAGTTAAGTTAGGGATTTTTAAAAGATACCACAATGAATACTAATCTACAAGAGTCAGGGGGTTCCACCTGTCCCGGAAGATCCATCGGTCCTAATTTAGAAGAAGATTTCTTCAATTTATTTATTGGACACTAGGCATCCTCGTCATTGGACAATGGCCTAGGAACAACCCTTAACACAAACCTACAATCAATTAAAACCTTATAATTCAATCACAGAACTTAACGACTTCCTTTTTAACAATTTCATATTCCATACGAATTAAATTTTACTTCATTCAAGTTTCAATTAACTTATACTCAATGCGATATCCTACCTCATTCTCCAATACTTTTAATCTTATTATTAGACCTTCAAAGTGCAATAAAAGCTCGATATGAACAACACTTAATTTCTAATCCTATAGCTCCTTCATCAATAGTTATCAAATGAGTCACTAGTATGATATGACTCATACATTCAATTAGACTTCTCGGAAAGGTACTTGTGGCATGAGGCTTTTGGGTAATGGTTCCAATGACAGCCTCAAGTGCAACATTCGCCCTTTCGATTTCAATTTAAGAATTGGGTGACAACGACTCAGATGACATCTTTCTAGGTGGTAAGGTTTTGTCAACTCCACTCTATAAGTAAAGATCGTCATGACATCGATATCAGTTTTAATCTCGCCAATTCTTCTTTAATATCACAATCAACTAATATCAACATTTCTACGAATATAAATCATTTTGTTGGGATCATAAATATCCACAACTTGGTTTAGATCTAGGATAGCTAGAATTCCTACGAGAATAGCTTCGATTAATTTACTAGGGGATTTAGGGTTCCTTGTAACAATCTACGTCGTATAAATACCTCGTATAAATATCAAAATAATCATCGAACAATCATGTAATAAAATTACATCATATATATATATATATATATATAATCCAAGTTATATATATATATATATATATATATATTAAAATAACACTTCTCAGTCTGGCCTTGTCGGTAACTCGGGAATTCTTCGGCACCGTTATAGTCAAAAGATTTTTAGACATTTTTAGAAAAATGTTTATAGTTAAAAGATTTTGAAATGTTTTATTCAAAACCTTAGTTTTAAAAATCTTTCGTTCTCTATAACGAGAGCTCTGATACCAAACTGTAACACCCCCAAATTTATACAATTCAATACAGCGGAAGACTCGTTGGTGTTACGGGATAGCACATTACTCACATCATAGACAACGCTTAAAAATCGCGTCGTTTAATAATAAATCATTTCCATTCATAAATATTAGATTTACATAGGTCCCAAGTCATTGTATTTCATACAGGTTTTACAAAGCATTTGAATGGAAATTATTATTTAAGTGCGGGCCTTGAATTCTTGTTGTCTTCCCGATAATTACCTTCAAGTACCTGAGACAAAACATGTTAAAAGAAAAGGTCAGCGATAACGCCGAGTGAATTCATAGAGTTTAATAAAACAATTAATATATCATCGGTATATAATTATTACCGAAAATCATTTTGTACAAATCTTTGTAATAGGCCATAAAATAGCCAAAATCATTTTATACAAATCCTTATCAAAAATCATGATATAGGCTTTTGCCTTCAAAATCATTATACGAACCAATGTCGTAAAAACATCATACAATACGTTTTATAACGTTGTATATAGTTAAATAAAAACCGTTATATGAATATGGTTATGTAAAACCAAAACACAAACATAAAATCAATAATAAGACCCCGTATTGCTAGTCAGGCAATATATCGTAATTCAGTGCATATAGCAGTAGTTTCGTTATTTGGATTATTATAAGCCGCATGACATTGTTACCTTACTACAACAAACAACGGGTAGCTAGCCCGAAACTCAATTTGCCCATCTAAATTAGCGTGTCATCACAATAATCACGCTTGTGTAAATCTTCTCATACATAAATTGGCTTACCAATCAATGTGGCACGACAGGGATCAACCGTCAAGGCGCGAACTGGGGTGATCGTCCCCAAATAGTACTATTATATGCATAAGCGTCTACCAAATCCCGGTAGTTCACAATTCATGCTAATGGGACTTTTAGTGACATAACCTAACTTTAATAATCCATTTCATTTCATCTATCCGGTCATATAATCATTCATCGGGTCATACAATCATTCGGGTCCAAATCAATAAACAAACAATCGGGACAAATGGTGTCCTATTTTATCAAAACTAACATGTTATCTCCCTCGCGGGTTTATAAAACATTTCATAAAAACATCTAAAAGAGTGCGAGGCTATGAACTCACGTTGATGTGGGAAAGCGGGTTATCGGCAATTCGGATGTACGGTACGTGCTTTAGTCACGGAAACCTAGACAAATAATACTCGTCTTAGACTTTTGTCCAATGATTTTATCAAAATAATAATTATGTATACATATGATGATTTTATATATATGATGATCAAGTGAGTTTACATATTTTCATTTACTCATTTTAGTGTTATGTGTTGATAACTTTTATACTAGTTTTACCTACTTATATGTTTTAAGTCCAATAAGCTTATTATAAGTTCTTTAACTTGTATTAATCCATTTTATACTTGTATTATCAGTATTTATACTTTACATGTTGGGCCCAAATGGGTTAAGCCCAATAAATAAGTTTATAAGTGTTTTTGCCCATTTTGTTGTATTATTAGTCCAATAACGTTAACTTAGCCCGTTAATGTCCGTATGTTATATAGTTCGGGTTTTATCGGTTTTTACTTGTTATATATGTTTATATATCAGTATATGAGTTTATAAAAGTTTACATTAGACGGGTCCAACCGTCTAAGTTTTATTTAACAAAAACGTTAATTTTACGGTAATAGCCGAAAAAGTCGTAAAAATCATGTTTATAGTTTTATAACTTATAAAACTTATCAAACTACCATTTTTATAAAATGTCCATTTATTTATCCTTATACATATTTATATAAATGTATTATATAAGTTAGTGGGTTTTAATTCACATTTTATACTATTTTTATTTGAGTGCTTATATAATACTATTATACTTTAATTTCCCAAAATCTGATTTTTATTTTCATGTTCACCAAAACAGCCATATATAGAGTTCTATATGGATATAGAAGCTCAAATTTTTATGGCATAAACTACATGATATGTGCTCCATCTAACTCTTTTATGGCTACTGTTGAGTCATCCTCTAAGTATTTTATAAAAATCGTCCAAAACAGTATACTCAGATTTGCACTCTAAACTTGTTTTTATCATATCTCACTCATCCTAATGATTCCATTGCATGGCCAACTCTCACATGTGTACAAGACTCATAGCTTACTGTATATTAATCTATTCAAGCCATTTTATCAGTTTATCATATGATTCTTTACTGTTTTATACAGCCATCAATTTAAACAAGATTTTAGCCTTGTTTCTTATAGTTTTTCATCTTTTTAACCATGTTTATCAACACCAAATCCCCACACAATATTTTTATCATCATATACTCATCATATACATATACAATAGGAAAAAAAATACATGATTACATAATCAAAATAACAAGAGGATGGGGAGAACAACCTTTATACCACCATGATGATGTAGGTTATGATCAAGACATGGATTTTGATGGAGAAACTTGTGATAAACCAAGACCATCTTCAAGACCACCATTCTTCAAGAACTCCTTGTGGAAAATCAGCCCCAATACTCCATAGAAACTCCTCCTTGGATGTTATAATCACCACCAATCCATAGAGCTTCAAAAGGGCTTCAACTTATGTATGAATAACATGAGATTTTGTGGTTAAATTTGATCAAATGGGTGTTTTGAGGGTGAGATGGGACAACATTATTGAGAGAGATGAGAGAATGGAAGTTGTTTTGCATGTGTGAAATGGGAGGTATAGTTTAGCTAGTGGTTTTGTGGGAAGAGTAAGCTTCAATGTGAAGCTAAGTTACAAGTGTAACTTAGTTTTGTGTAAGGATGCCACATCTTTGATGTGGTGTCTTCCTTGGCCGTCCATAGTTAGATAGTGGGGTGGGATAAATTATTTTGTCCCATCCCGCTAATTTACGGGTATTCCTCGATTCTAGTTTCCTCGATTTGCGTGCCCTCGGGTCGTTTTACGAAAAATGTTTTTATAAATTATGAATCAACGGCACAAAACGAATCTAATAAAAATTATCTCATCAAAAACGGAGTTCGAAAACGTAAATACGTAATCCTAAGGTTTCCGGTTTAGTCGTAAAGGACGTTAAATTATAATCGTAAGTCCTAATCTATTCTCGTAAATTTGTGAGTTTATGAACCAACATAAATTTAAAATCTCAAAATAATATTCACGGACAAATTTATTTTCTGAAATGTCGGACTGTCACCAAAACGGTGTATGTAAACGTAAGCACGTAACATTGAATCCTCCGGTTTAGACGTAGTCGATGCTACTTCAAGACGTAAATCAAAATCTCTTCCCAAAAATAAGTGAGTTCATAATATAACATTAAAATAATATTTTTAAATAATATTTGAGAATAAAATATCAACCATAAATTGACGGATTGTCACACTATCTGTCACTCATCTGAGTGTTTCATATTACAAATTTACTAATCTTCATCGAAAGCTATTCTAAATCATATCTTTCCTTGTTGATTGGAGAATTGATTATTACCCATCGATCTTAGCTTGGTCTTAATCAAGTCTGGATCGTATCAGAGTCCTTGATATGTTGTGTATTAGGTCGGAAGACTTATTTATAAGTCTTAAAATTTAGATTAGAAAATTTAAAGATTTACTCTCATGTTTAATTTAAATTAACGAAGTAATAATTAAAAAATAGGTTCGGTCACATGTCTGATTGCGTTACGTTGGTTTGATCACTGTTTGGTGTATGAGAGAGAATAATGAAGTGGCGCTGATGTGGCCGTCTGGTTTGATCACTTGATATTGTTGGATTACTTTTAATCTTATAAAGTTATAATGACTTCTATAATCTTGTAATAGCCCGATATAAATAAATCGTCATATGGTCTGATATGAGTGAAATCTCATATCAATTATATCATATTTAACCCCAAAACATAAAGTAAAATACCATATTTTAATGCGTAAAAGTAGTATTATGGGTATTCTTTGTTGCTTGTGCTTGTGTAGGTAAAAAGATACAAATTTGATGCAAACATGGAACTCAAGTCATTATTAATGAAGAAAAGACAAAAGAAGAACAAAAGATTACAAGTCAACACAAGTCAAAAGACCTTTCTTGACAACTTACAAGTAGAGGGACTAAAAGTGTCAATTTGGAAAAGTTAAGAACAAAGTCAAACTTGGTCAAATTTAAAGTCAACCAAGTAAAGGGTTCAAATATGGTCAAGTATGAAGTCAAAGGGCCAAGGATGACAAGATATTGAAGTTTGAAGTTCAAGTTATGAAGCTGATAACTAAAAGGACTGAAATTGCCAAAAATGGAAAAAATAAAAGACTTGATCCGAGTGAAGTATCAAACAACCAATGAGAAGCCTTCATTTTGGAATAGTGTATCGCCAGATCATGTAATTAATAAAGAGAGAGTGAAAGCAACCGTATCATAACAGTGCCACCACTTACTCTCTTTCCACCAATCACAAATGTCCATCTCACATGCTTCATAGTTCTAATGGATATTGATCCGCAACTTCATTAATGGACTTATCAAAGCATGACACATGTCACCCTTCATACCCAGATCGTGGAGCAAGTTTTAGACACTTTTAGAAGAAACACTTAACATGAAAAATGATCCAAATGGAGAGACGTGCTCAACCCACTTGGTTAATTACCATTTCATCCACTAAACAATTTTCCCCCAATTTAGATGAAGAACAAGAATTCTCAATTGGGAAGATGAAGCCACGTGGCATTTTCTGGTTGGATGCAACACGTCATTGGACCTCCCCAGCACCTAATTTCACTCTATAAATAGACCTTGTATCTCTCATTTTGTGTATGTAGCTAAGTGTGTAAAAAACACACACTTTTCTCTTTTTTCTCTCAATCCTTTTCAGTTAGCATTTCTAACCTCTCAAGGTGTCTGACAAACACTTTGAGAGTTAGTTATTTAGTTAGTTCAGTTGTAACAATAATTCCATTAATGAAATTCAGTTTTACCTAAATTCACTCTCATTCTCATTTCACTAGCAAAATACTATTCTACTATCCTAATTTGATACTGTTGTTCTTGATTGAATAATGGAGTTTTGTGTGTGATTTGGAAGCTTTGTTAAGAGTTGTAGCAGTTTCAGTTCAATTTCTTAGCTCAGAATTCGCCAAAATCCTTTGATCAGACCATGAAGCAGGGGAAGATTGATGATGATGATGGTTGATTATCGTTGTAGCAGTGTAGAGTAGCTCCAACTTTTCATCAAAGGAGCCTTCAAGAATTCCTATAAGCTTTCTTTACAAAATTCCTCTAAAAACTTAGACTGCATGCTTATTTTTGTGTCTTAGTGTAAAAATACTTGCTATTGCCAGTTATGTGCTATTTTCATGTATTTGATATGTTTTGAGTGCTTGCTGGCTCAGTCTGTTAGTTTTAAGTAGTGCTCATAGCTTAATTGAGCTTATATCAGAATAACTAGTGTTTGGCGCTAATCATAATCTTGGAACCAGTGTTAGAAAGTTGCTATTAAGAGTTTGTATACACTCACGAGTTGGTAACAAGTAAGACTGCAAGTTTTAGAGTCAAACAATTAGTCAAACATGCAATTACCATTCTAAATACTTTGGGTCAGATTTCATAGCTAAAACATGCCTATTTCAAATGCTTGCCAAATCTTCATTCTTAGGAGTTAAGGAGTGATTTTAAGTTCTGAGCATAGCTTATCATCCTAGCTTTCTAGACATATAAAGTAGACCATACAGTTCTCACTTATAAGCAAGAAATAAGCCATAGTTTAAGCCTTTGAGCAAATGCAAGTTTTTGTGATGAAAGCTTAACATAATTCTCATTCCAACTTATTTGTTTCATAAAAGTAGTGATTTTCTTCCACAAATTAGTTAGATAAGCTTAGAAATTAAGATTGGACCAAGGTCAAACTTGGTCAACGCGTGGTCAACATAAGCCAAAATAGCTTATTTGATTTTTTGGCTTATTCTTTAGGCTTTTTGAGATTTTCTTGGATAGGTCTTCCTTATTTGGCATATTGATTATATTTTGAGCAAATCAGCTTTAATGCTTATCCCAATAAGCTGTTCTCTTAAAAGTGCTTATTCCAAAAATTACTTATTTGGCTTATAGCTTATTTCAGATGGAATCCTTGAAACTGACTAGGTGAAATTGCATTAGAAGCTTTTTGAAACAATTCTCAGCTTAATTGGTGGATTATAGCTCTAGTTCTAGCTTATTGAAACACTTGTGCCCGTTTTGCTTATATACTTGTTAAGATTTGCACATAAGTCCCTGGATTTTAGGACTTATTTTAATCTGTTTTAAATAGTTAATACTTTTTAGGTTTTGCAAGATAGTCCTCAGGTTAGTTGTTAGTTGCAATTTCAGTTAGGATAGTTTGGGAGTTTGTTATATTTTTGTTAAAAGTTTGTTATATTTTCATTTCAAGTCCTTTAAGTTTTTGAATTTGCATTTTCTAGTCCTTATACTTTTGTAAACTTTACATTTTGAGCAATTTAACATTTTGTGCATCGATTACTTGTACATTTGGCATTATGTGTGGTATGTGCACTTTGTGTTTAGATTAGTATGGTTACGTAGTGATACTATTTTTACATTTTTACGTGCTTTGTGATAATTAAACCTTTATTACCAAAATTTTATAAAATCTAACACCAAAAACAATTAGTTAACCTGATTCCTATCGGATAATCAATTCGTATTGAGTCGAGAATTACGAACTTAAAAAGACAAATATTATGGTCAAATGAGGGAAATGTAAAAAATCATTTATTAATGTGGATTTAAATGTTTAGACCCTTAAATATGTCACAATGATAAAACATACTCCTTACTTTAACTAACATTTGAAAGGAATCTACATTCACAAATCTTTTACAAAAAGACTTTCACAAAATGAATTTATAATGAATAGAACTTAAAGCATCCACAATGCATGATTTTTCAATAGCTTTTTGCTATTTTGTAAAGTTTTTTTAAGGTGTTTTGCATTGTGGTAAAGACTTTTAGAAAAGTTTTTTAGAAATGATTTGTTAAACTTCAAGCTTTTGCCAAAATCTTTTTACCCTCTATTAATATTATTTTATTATATTTATTCATTTATTACCAAGCTTTTAAATGACTTAGAGCATCTCTAATGCATGACTTTTCCGATAGCTTTTTACTATTTGGAAAAGTCATTAGATGACTTTTTACCATTGTAATGTATAGCTTTTCAAATAATGACAAATTTTCTCCCAAGCAATTTGCTCAAATAATAACCGGTCTTAGAGGAATAATATGTGGGGGTATAAGAGTAACACAATTAATCTATATGAATAAGTTGATGCACTTTCACTTATGGAAAACAATGATCTTGTTTTTAAGCTTGGTATGGGGAAAGTGAAACTTGAGGATGATAAGTGTTCATGGTACTCAAAGCCCTAATCTAAGTCTTTGATTTCTTTATGAGTTATTTCCGTTAAAACCATTTCAAGAAAAATCAAAAAATATATAAATAAGATTGCTTTCTTTGCATTGCATTGTAAATATTCAAAATCATTCATCATGTAGTATCGTATAGTATATTAAATCATAAAATGGCCAAGGTAGATTAATTATGAGAAAAGTGTACTCTAGAGCTTTGAAATACTGCATTGCATGAGGCCATGGCAATAGTCAAGTGGAGGGGAGTTGATAAGTGTGAAAACACTCATCAATTATGATCCAAAAACAACTCAAAACACAGTCAAATATATTATATTTAACTGAAAAATATCAAAAGGGAGGTGATTTGCACACTCCTCATATTAATTGGGACACTCAAAATTAGTATGTCTTGACGTATATACCCTCGGTTCACTTCTAATCATGTTTCATTTATAAGGGTATATGTGTCAAGATACACTAATTTAGAGTGTGCCAATCAATTTGAGGAGTGTGCAAATCACTTCCCATATCAAAATTACGTAGGTATTTGTGTTTCATGTGTTTTCAGGTAAACAAGATGCATTTTGGAGCAAACACACATTTTCAAGGGATTTTTATGATAAAAGACGAAGAAAAGGACGAATCATGCTTCAAGGACTTTACTTGCCAAAATTATAAAGAAGGGGGACTTAAAGTGTAACTTTCATAAGACATAGGATGAAATAGAGATTTGCTTAAAAGCTTTTATACACAATTGACAAAGAAATGAAAAGTGAAGGACTAAATAGAAAGATTGAGAAAGTTATTTATTATTAACTTGGTCAAAAGACCAAGTCAAATACTCAAACACACTAAACGTTTCATCTTCATCATAAACAAGAGAGAGAAAGATATAGATTAATATGTTACTCAAACACACTAGGAGTAGTTTTAGATAATATTCATCACAGTTATCATTCTGTTTAGTTAGTAAAATAATCAGTTGTAACCGAATGCTATTTTCTTCCATTAATGAATTCTTTTAAAGCTTCATATTTTCTACTTTCTCTTCTCTTTTCCTGTTTAGTGTTAAAAAAGATATAGATTAATATGTTACTGATCAGACGAGTCAGTTACTGTTCATAGTTTGGTTTGTGAATTTGGTTATAATCGTTTCAATTTTCTGCCATTAATGAAGAATTTCGAGTTCTTGATTTTGTTTTCATGCTTATTGATCTTCATTCTCTAGATAGTAAATGTTGAGAAAGTCTTGTTTTAGTTAGAAAACAAATTCAGTTTATGTCTGTTATGTTGTTACAACTAACTTTCTTTCTTGGAATTCTCTTTTTACGAATTCAGTTTTAATTCAGTTTCATTGAAAAAGTCAGGTTCCAAAAGTTGATTTTGTCATCTAAAAAGTCATAAGCTCATAATAGCTTTTTAGAAGCTTATGATATCTCTTTTAATCGATTCAGACATATTAGAAGAGTAAAATTAGTTCAGCAAGTTTTAGTTCAGATGTTCGGTTGTCTCTTATGACGTTTATGCAGGTTCGAGTAATTTCGTTCTTAGTCAGTTTTGAAAAAGGATACAGATTTGTTCAAGTGATGCATGTTTCAGATTCGAAGCATTGTTTGGTATTTCTATGTTTTGTTTGTTCTGCAGGATTTCTATGAGTTTATGCAGGATTTGGATTTGCTGTATGGTGGTAGTAGAGATTTGTTTCAGTTCCAGTTATAGACGACGTTTGAGGTGCGATAGTTAAAGCCGGCTCAGCACCGTGCTTCTGCATCAGTGGACTAGCTTCGGACGTCAAGGTCAAGCTCGTTTTGTTTTACATTCTGCGAATTGATAGTTAAACATGCTTTTGTTCATTGATAGTGTAAATTTTGCTTGTGATTTTATCTGCTTTATATGACTAAATAGTTTCATTTGTGAAATGATTTGACTGTTACAGCTTTATACTGAATTTTGGTATGTTAATAGTGGTCTATTCATTTTGGTATGTTTGTATGTGATTAAGTAAGAATCGAACCTATCTGTTTCAATTTCCTTCTGTTAGCAGTTAGTAAATTTGTTGGATTGGATTAGTCAGAATGTTGGGCTAGTTTTTAGTTAAGAGGAGTTGGGCTTAAGTAATAAACCGACTGTTTTGCTTGTTGGGCTTAGAACCAGATTAGACCCGTTTTACGTTTGAGCTTGTAATAGAGTAATTAGTAACTAGATTTGTATTTTCATTTTTATACGTATAGTAGTTTTGATTTTATTCAATTTGAACTTTCAGTTTTATAAAATTGTATTTCGATTTATAATCTTGCATTTTGTATTTTTATATTTTTAGATTAATTTGTGTTTTCCATTTGATATTTTTGTGCATTTAATTGATTTACGTGCAACGTGTTTTAGATTAGTATGTATACGTAGGTAATATAGTATATTTTACACTTTTTACATGGTTTGTGCAAAGTAGTCATAGAAACTAAACAAGATTTTATAACCAAAAACAGTAAAGTCAAACTTCAAGAGTTATATCAATTCGTTTAGATACCGAGACGAAACGATACTAAAAATGGAATTATTAAATGGCGCCGCTGCCGGTTCTTTTCGTTAAGATTAACGGTTTCGAGTGAGACATATTAGATTTTGGGATCTGTTCACTTTGTGAACGTTATTTTTACGTATTATAAATCAAAAACATAAAATTCAAAAAGATAAAAAGATAAAAATAAAAAAAAACCACAAAATCAATTCTTTTCCTAAAGAATTTAACAAAAAAAATAAAAAATCCAAAAAGTAATCTTTTTCCTAAAAGATTACAACAAAAATATATTGTATATATCGGTTTTCATCGTTTTTACGTACATATAGTATTTTCTTAAAAACAAATAAATACAAAAATATATTTGATATATTATTATATGTAAATAAGTATACGTAGATACGAACACTCAATACACATACTTCCATAAGTATTTCTTTTGCAATACACCGTGTTCGGGAGCGTTCTGGTCCTTGACACGTGTATCGATCGAATTTAATTAAGGCACAATAGATAAATACCATAATCTACATGATGTTGAGAAAGAGGCCACTGTGTGGGGGTATAAGGCGAGTGTATTGCACATCCTAAAGAAGCAGGCTCTTAAGTGCTACGCGTCGCCTCGTTTCTCCGCTTCCTTGTGGGTCTTTCAAGAGTGATAGTGGTGAGTGGTGTGCCACCCAATTAGTACTTACATATATTATATTTTCTTGTGGATATTAATTATCGAACCTCGAGGGAGATAATCTCTTCTCCTTCAAAAGTCGACCGAGAGCTCATCTCTCACTCCTCGAGTTTACTTACACGTGTACTCGCACACGTGTAACATACCACCTTTGGTGTATTACTTCCTTCCACGAGGAAGCTTTTAAACGTCATTTCACTTGTATATACATTCGGCCACCTTGCTACACATGGATACTCGTTCCATGTTGGAAATTTTGCAACAACGATCCGCCAACGCTAATTATTCGCCTTGTTCGAATTGTGGTGGTCCACACGATACTTATTTATATGATCAATACAATGGCTATTATGGGGAGGGATATGCTTATAATGGAACCGAGAACCCTAATTTTTGACCTAACCTTCACACGGACTACACTTGTAATGACTATATAGGATATTCCGGTTTTTCATCACAAAATCCACCATCATTTCATGATCAACCCTTTAATGAGCCATACCAAAACCAAGGATTTTCCAATTATGGAGGTTTTCAAAATGATAATAATTTTCAAGGCTATAATCAAGAAACCTGTCATAATCAAGGATTTTCAAATAATGAAGGCTTTCAAAATGATGAAAATTTTCCATGCTATAATCAAGATACTTTCCAAAATCAAGGATTTTCAAATCATGTAGATCTTCAAAATCAGGGCAAATTTCAAAACTTTAATCAAGGGGATATTTCACAACTTCAAATGGACTTAATTCTTCAAAAGATTGATGAAAATGTTAGAAAACTTAAAGAAATGCAAGAGGAAAATGATTGTTTTGGAAACACAACTCTTGCAAAACTTTACACCTCAAGGAGGTTTACCATGTGATATTGAGCCGTCTTTGAGAGTTGATGACGAGGATGATACTATTAGTGATGAAGGGAATTTTCAAGGTTACAATCATGAGAACTTTCATAATCAAGACTCTTTTCGAACCTATAATCCACCTAATTATGGAAATCCACCTCCACCCTATTCTTCGACTTACTCATGTGAGTTTTGTGGAAATGCACCCCATTATGGTTATGATTGTCGACCGAGGGATCCGCCTTCTTATGCCCCTAATATTTTCACTGAGTCGCACTCTTTACTTGAGCAAATAAACGAGTTTATCGATGGCGTTTATAAGGAGTTTGATAGTAAGAAAGACATAAGCGTCAAGGAAATGCACAATACATGTCTGTGGTTAAAGAAAAGGATTACGTCTGCTGAGGTAGCGGAAATTAAGACTTGGCAAATTAATGATAAGGAACTCGGTGATATGTGTCGTGAATCGTTGAACAAATTTTATCGTCAACTCAGGAAATATTTAGATGATTTAAAATTTAAGATTGATATGATCGAGATCGAGGAAGCAGAACAGTATGCATTATCGATGCTCCTGTGAGGATTGTGAGGGACCTTCGATTTGTATGACACTCAATGATGACACACCTTCATCACCTTTACCTCACATGGAACCCACTGACTCTTTAACCATGGGGGACGAGCCTCTTAACACTAACACAAACACCGATTTGGATGAATTAATCTATTCTAGTATTGAGAACCTTATCCCAATCCAAAGAGAGTTTGAGGATGTTTCCAATGAACCATGTGATGAGCTTTGTATTGATACCTCTTCTCCTCATGATCACATTGAGATTTCATCACATGTTGACCTTCATGCTACTACTAGTAATTTTGGTGACTTTGATCTTGATGAATTGTTTAAAGAAAGGCATAATGAGATTTAGGAAGAGTTTTTGCAAGACTTGCCACAAATAGAGGATGATGATTGTGATTCTAGTGAGGCATCTTATGATATATTATCCGATGATTTTTCATGTCAAGATGACATTCCTAATTTTGATGAAGATGTTGCTCTTATCCAAGAAGTGGAAGATGTTCAAATTCGTGATGCTTTATCAAACGTTTATAATCTTATCTCCTCGATTGAAGCATTGAATGAACACCATAATGATGATTCCATAGAAGAATAACCTTTCATTGATATTTCTTCACCGGTTTTTGAGGTTGCACCTATTGATTTTCATGATTATATCATCCCTTTGAGTGATCCTCTCATTAATACACCTTCTTTTGAGCCTTTTATTCCCACCCTTCCACCCTTGAAGTTGGTTATTGATGAAGATCCTATACTCTTAGAGATTGATCCTTTATCACCTAAGGCAACTTTAGAACCTAAAACCTTTGATATGGATTCTCATATGGATATTGATGCCACCATAGAGGCTTATCTTGCTAATATTGATATTAAGGTTGATGATAGTGATTCTAATTGGGAAGAGAAGATTCGTCTTAGTGAGAACTTGCATTTTGGGACCATAGAGATTACACCTCCTTCACAAGACACTATTAATCTTGATCCTCCTTTCATTATGCCTTCCATGGAAGATTACCCACCTTTTGATGATGATGAGGAGCCCAACATGGACATAATAGTTATGAATGTTTTGATTCCTACACCTTCATTGTCTTATGATGCTTTGATATCTAAGGGGGAATATTATATGGTTAATACGAGTTCATCTTCTTATTTTCCCATGAAGGGAAAGGTTTTTGATCCTAGGATACGTATATTTGGGAAAAATTAGTTTTCATCTACTCCACTTAAGAGTGTGATTTCGATTGATATAGGCTTCTCATATGAGCTTACTTTGTTGATGCTACCTACTTTGGAGTTATTCATATGTAGAGATGGAAACTATGTATTTGATCATGGTGTGCTTCCTATATGAGAGATTTCGTATATTGGACAAACTTGAGACACGTTGGACCGTTCCATTTATCGAGGCGGATCTTGTAAATCCTATAGTAAATGGAAACGTGCTAAGTTTGAGTGTATCATGTGAGATGTGCTCAAAGTGATATCCTTTATTCTCCTTGATGGTTTCCCCAAGGAAAACCTAATTTGGGGCTGAGTCGAGCTAGCGACTTAGGGTTAAAAAAACTCAAGCATTGAATAACTAGGTTAGAAAACGTAGAGTAGATTTAAATAGGTTAGGTTTAATTAAAGGGTGTTATTATAGAGTTAAAGTTGAGGGGTGGCCTTTCTTCGTCTTTTGATGTTTGTTTCAAGGGTTGCTCTCTCTCATTTCATTCTTGGAGCTCATGGAGGAGGCCCGTCTATCCGGTTTAATTCGATAAGTTTTTGACATTGTGATATTCAAACACTTGTGCTTAAAATGAATACCCTTTAGTTGTCTCTTCCTTAACTTGGGTTAAACAAAGTTATCAATGTTCTAAGTGTAGGGGAGTTTACTCCAATACTCTTAAACATTGAGGACAATGTTTATCTTAAGTGTAGGGGAGACTTCTATCGAAGTGACCTTACCTAGACCATTGCTATTGACCTTGTTAGCCTCAAAATATTGAGTCAAACAAGAATGATCGGTCATAGGTTTGTTATGTATCGTATTTTAGAACGTTGTAACAGGTAGTAGGTTAGTCGTGTTTTACGGGCTCAACTTTAAGCTAAAGTTCATTCATAAGTAACTAAAGCCTAAAGGAAAGCCCGGCCCATGTAGTATAGTCCATAAAAGCCCACATGTAGGGGGGACTATAAATACCCTTCCTAGCATGTTAGGAAGGGTGTTGGTTCATTTCATTTTCTCTTAATCTAATATCACCTAGTTTCTCCAACCATTCTCTCTACTTTCTCTCACTTCTTTCTCTCTCTAGAATTCATCTTCTTCATCTATTTTTCTTTCTTAAATTCGTGTTATATAATCTAAATATATGGGACAACAATTGGTATCAATCGCCATGGGGTAGTTTTGTGATTGGTTGTTGTGTTTTCATTTGATTTGTTTGATTTGATCCTTATTTCTTCCACGAATTCAAGATTTTTTATGTTTTTTAGTGTTCTTCAATTCGTATACCTTCTTTACTGTTGTTTAGTGATTTGGGTATCTTGGTTTTCGGGTAAAACACAAATCTTTTGGCTCAAAAGTTAAGAATTATCTTGGTTCAACTTTGCGAAATTCACTGCGATTGTTTCCATCGGAAAAGTACAGGTAAGTACGTTCGATCGCAATAACCAAGTGTTTTACTTTGCGATCACAAGTATTCAGATACCCTATACCGACGATTTATTCCGATCGCTCATTGCGATCGCGGATTGCGACGGTTTCGAATGTTTGTTGAAAAGTTACTTTGTCCAAATTTTATTGGCCATATTCCGATAGAGGGGTATTGCGATAGAGTGGACATTCAGATAGATTTCCGATAGAACATTGCGATAGAAAGGTCATTGCGACAGAAACATTGCGATAGAAGGGTCATTGCGACAAGGGATCATAGCGATAGAAATATTGCGACAGGGTTATTGCGACTGGTCATATTCCGACAGACAACATTCCGATACAATATTCCGACAGCCTACATTCCGACGGACATTCCGATGGCACATTTCGATGGACATTCCGATGACATGTTTAGCTAAATTTTGTTCGATTAATTTTTAGACTTAGCCACCATCTAGACTAGTTTCGGAATATCGTTTACACGAAGATTAAAAAAATAAAAAATAAATAAAAAAAACAATTTCCGTCAAGTAAATTCAAATTCTTTCCATATTAGTTTTAGGACATTTCTAGCTCGATTTCAAAATTTGGCGATTACAAAATTTTTTGGTCTACCGTTTTGTCGGACTGGGGAATTTATTGTCGGACTGAAGAAAAATTGCAATTTTTGGAATTTTAACCACAACAAATCTACTTAAGATCCATATTCACTTCATCATTTCAGAGAATATTGAGATGGATTCCACTGCCGAATATCGTGTGACGAACAAGTGGCGGGTAACAAAGAAAGACCACCAATGCTTGTGTTAGGTCGATATGATCAATGACAATCCCGTTTTCTACGTTATCTTGACACAATACCTAACGGTGATGCTTTAAGGCAATGTATTTTGGAAGGACCCTATAAACTCTCAAGGATTCAAGTTCCTAGAATACCAGCCACAGACACTACTAAAGAACAACCGGCTTATGAACGTGATGAAAAGAGGAACGACCTCACACCAGAGAACCGTGCTTGGTTTGATGCAGAGAAAGAAACAATCTACTTTATTCTCAGTGGAATTGGAGATGATATTTATTCCATGGTTGATGCATGCCCTACTGCTCAAGAAATGTGGATGGCTATTGAAAGATTGCAACAAGGTGAATCACTTAACAAACAAGATGTGAAAACTAAGATGTTTTGTACCTTTGGCAAGTTTACATCAAAGGATGGGGAATCAATTGATTCTTATTACTCCAGATTCTACAATATGATGAATGATATGACCCGAAACAACTTGCAAGTTTCCACCATGCAAGTCAATGTCCAATTTCTACAACAACTTCAACCAGAGTGGACACGGTTTGTCACCTTGGTGAAACAACAACAAATGTTAGACGAAGTTTCATATCACAAGCTCTTTGACATTTTGAAACAGTTTTAAAATGAGGCAAATGAACTTCGAGCTGAACGAGTTGCAAAGATTTCCAATCCACTTGCTTTGGTGTCTACCACTCAACATTACCCAGATTATCACCCTCGTACTTCAAAGACCTACTCTACTCAATCATCATCACCACGATCTTTCACTGTCTCCAAGTCACATGCTCCAACACGATCCCGAGGCAAAGAAGTGGCAAGAGCACCATCACCCACACCTAAGCAATCATCTGAAGAAGACGGTGATGAAGAAGTAGCTCAAAAGGATAGGGAATTCAAGAAACAAATGGCTTTCATTATGAAGCAATACAAGAAAATCTACAAACCCACCACCAACAACCTTCGAACATCTTCAAACCTGAGGAACACCTATGCACAGAGTCCTCCAAGGTATGACACACGAAGACGTGCTGAGAGTCCTCCAAAGTATGATCTACAACCTAAGTATGATAATCAGAGGGTGGCTACTGTTGTTGGAAATAGGGAAACTGTTGGTACTCAAGTTGTGCAACAAAGTGGGATTCAGTGTTTTAACTGTAGAGGTTTTGGGCATTTGGCCAGGGAATGCAGGCAGCCAAAGAGGGTTAAAGATTATGGTTATCATAAGGAAAAGATGCTGCTGTGCAAGAAAATGGAAGATGGAATCAAGTTATCAGCTGAGGAAGGAGAAATGCTTGACGACACAGATGA
This sequence comes from Glebionis coronaria, assembly GCA_025667525.1. Classification (NCBI taxonomy): domain Eukaryota; kingdom Viridiplantae; phylum Streptophyta; class Magnoliopsida; order Asterales; family Asteraceae; genus Glebionis; species Glebionis coronaria. Next base: position 171,199,963 of record CM046879.1, on the reverse strand, counting down.
TGAACTCTCCGACCAAGAACTCGAGGCACATTATTCATACATGACAAAGACTCATGAGGTCCTTAACGTCACTGAAGATGACAATGGTCCTATCTTTGATACCGAGACAATTAATAAAGTACAACATGATGATGAATATAATGTGTTTGGTGATACACATGAGCATAGTGATCTACCAACAACAATTACTGACACGTGTATGATGGAAACAGTTGATAGCAATACCACACCCGATTCATCAGACATGTGCAATAATGAGTTTGAGGATGATCAACATGCAAATGAGTATGATGACGAGGAGCGTGTCGCGCTTGCTAATTTAATTGCTAGTTTACAAAAAGATGTCAATAAAAATATAAATAGTCAAAAGCAATTAAAGAAGGCAAGCGCAATGCTCACTCAAAACTTTGAAGAATGCAAAGCCGCTCTCATAAAAGCTAGTGAGACCATTGATAGTTATAGGGATGAGCTTCTTCAAAAGACCAAAGAGCTTGAGGGGTACAAATGTCGTGTCATCAACGTTAAAAAGGACGATTTTGAAAATAAATACAACGAAGCTCTTGCTTTGTTAACTAAGGAAAAACGTCAATTTAATGTTTTATTAAGTAATGAACGTCAAAAAACGTACATTGCCACAATAAAAGTTAATGAACTTGAACAGAGGCTTTCTATGAATACCACCGATTCTGCTAAAATTCTTGACGAACAGAAACAAGAGGTTGAAACAATAAAACAAGATTTCAAAAATAGACAAAGCAAAGATACTGAAAAAGTAAAGGATCTCGAAGAACAAGTCGATTTTTTGAAAAAAGTTTATAAAACTCATGACTCTATTCAAACTGTTAGAATGATGGCACCTCCGTCGTTTTTCAAGGGTCAACCTAGTTTTGCCACCCCCAAGTACCTCGAACAAGCTCAAGCTGCGAACCCCCATTTATATCTTGACGAGTCCGAATGGACCGATCATGATTGCCTTGTAGCTAACCTCGATAGTGAAGAGACGTCCCTTTGGGATGAGGAGAGTAGATCACCGGTCAAAAAAGATTTTGTGAAACCATATAACTATGCTTATCTAAACAGTCTTTATGGTCTTTTCACTCCACAAAAACAGAAGTCTCGTGAGGAATTCTTTTTAGAATGCAAACAACAAAGAATTCAATGGAAGAAAGCTTTTGCCACTAAGAGGAAAACTAATGTTTTTAAATATATTAACTATTTGCCTCTAGATGCTTTTAAAAGCAAAAGTAGAAAAATACTTGGTTTTCTGAAACACCACATTGAAAATGTTCAATCAGTTGTCGAAAGCGATTGGGAAAAACGTCAAAAGGATAAGTGGAAAACCGAGATTCCTCACGACATAACTGTGCTTGTGAAAAAACTTCTAATACCAAATACAAAGATAATAAAAGAACATGTTCTTGAGTTTGAAAACTTGATTCGGTCTGAAATGTTTGATGATTTGAAATATGTTGAGTCTCTTGAAAAAGAAATTGATGAACTCCAAAATAACAAATCGGATTTTTCAGACGAATATGATCTACTCTTAGAAGAATGTCTCTCCAAAGATATTTTGTGTGTTACTCTTTAATCTTATGCTGATATCGATGAATATTCTGATGTTGCATGAAAATATCTTGATAAAATCAAAGAATGTGAGCGTCTTGAACTTGATCTTTCGAAACGTAAAGAAAATGTTGGTAAAAAGGCTTTTGAGTTACTTCAACACAAAACTGATTTCCTTCAAAAACATTGTCATTCTCTTGAACTTGCTTTGCAAAAAGACGTTGGTAGTTTTCCACATGATAATAACTTGCAAGAAAAACTTTCCAAAACGTTTCGAGAAATGAATGAACAGAATTTGAAAATTAAAGGGTTGAAAGCTCAGTTACAAGACAGGGAACTAGCGATAGCTGAGTTGAAGAAACTCGTTGCTGAGATGGGTGGGAAAATTGTGGAACCTAGTGTTAAGAAACCTGTTGTAAGACAACCCAATGCACAAAAAGTGACTAGACCCTCTGTCTTGGGAAAACCATATGTTTTCTCTAATTCTGCATTTGCAAAACCTGCGTTTTCCCCCAAGACGGATGGGAAGGATAGGTTACCACACAACACTCCCAAAACACATATTCGATCACAAAGCATTAAGAACACAAATGTGGTTAAACCAGGGATGTATAGATTGGCTACTACACCTACACACAACAAAGAAAGTCAATCACCTTAGACTTCTAGAAACACTAATAGACGTGTGTCTTTTACTACAGGAGTAGTCCCCACTGATAGTGTTAGCCGGCCCCAGCTTAAGAGCACTCGCATGAATGAAAAGGTTTGGCAACAAAAAAGTCAAGGGAAGATGAAGACAGTAGAAGACCACCCTAGGATTTTCAATGTTTCTAAGAATAAAGCATCTGTAATCGCGTGTAATGACGATTTGAATGATTCGACTTTGAATGCTTTAAATGTTAAGTTTGTTTGTGTGAAATGTGGAAAGTGTGCTAATGCTAATCATGTTATGTGTGTTTCGAATAATGTCAAAGGCGTAGATACTAGAACTAAGAAGAAAACTGCGATGCCTATTAGTGCTAGAAAACCCAAACGCAAAGTGAACCATTCTGGTGCAACCCCCCCTAAGAAAAGTATTGCATCAGACTCCACCACTAAGAACCCTAGAAGCAGAATTAGGGATTTATATGAGTCTGCTAGCAAGCCTTGGAAATGGTGGTTTGCTAATCAATGTCCTCCAAGATATAAATGGATGCCTAAGGTTAGGACAGAAAATGTGAATACGTGTGATATGAGCTTAAACTCATATCCTTTTATCAACAAATAACCCTAAAACATGAAGCAAAATACCCTTTTATATTGTAAAAAGCAGTGTTATGTGGTATGTTTGTGTTTGTGTGATCTTATGTAGGTAAAAGGATACAATTTCAAGCAAACAAGGAAAAACCAAGCTCAAATGGATGAAAAAGACAAAAGAGGATCAAAAGTGACAAGACTTTGAAGTCAAAGGACCTATCTTGACAAGTTGTGAAAGTTGGAGGACTTAAAGTGCAAATTATGGAAAGTCAAGATTAAAGTCAAATTTGGTCAACTACAAAGTCAACTCAAGTCAAAGGGCCATTTTTGTTGAAGAATTAAAGTTGAAGGGTCAAAAATGTCAAAGGAATGAAGATATTAGCCCTAAATAGCAATCTGCCAAGTACAAGGACCTAATCTGCCAAGATGAGAAAGTTATGCATGTTTAATCCATGTGCTTAGGCTCTTAACCAATGAGAAGAGAGTAAAAGGGTCACACGGATCAGATATTAAATGTCCACTACCGCCGTTATAATTAATACAAGATCATAACAGTTTCAATCCGTGTGACACTTTTTCATCCAATCAAATTCTTCCACGTGTCCTTCTCTTTCAACAATATATTTTCCAGGAACGGGTTTGAGATAGAGGGCATTTCAAGTGAAGATCAAAACATCAAAGTTGCTCGTTTTGAAGAGACGAATCCAATGGTGTTAACCAATTAACATATAATCCATTGAATCAAAAATCCCCAAAATGTGTTCATCACCTTTAAAGAAGATTTGCAGAATTCTTCCACGTGTCAAGTGATGATTGGCTCAAACACGTCACAACTCCAACAGAATCTCTCTTATCTTGCCTATAAATACTTAGCTAGTACTTCATTTGTCATAGTAGCTTAATTCTGTAAACACATAGTTCTCTCAATTTCACTTTTCCTTTTTCCCTCCTTTTCACCTAACTACTCAAGAGTCTGACAAACTCTTGAGTTAGTTAGTTAGTTAGAACCCTTGTAACTACCTTTTGTAACTGATTTCATCAATAAAAATTCAAATTCAAGTTTTCCCGCCAAATTCTGTTCTTCAATTCCTGCTATTTTACTGCTGTTGTGTGATTCCATTGTTGCTGATTGAAGTTTGTTATGATCATACATTGATCATAACTGACTTTGTTGAAGACTTGTTGCTGTTTGATCAAAAATTCAGTTCATCCCTAGTTTCCTGAAGTTTTCATGGCAGAATGATGATTTGTAGCTGTTTTGGTTGTTGATTTGAGTTGATAGCTAGTGATAGGTGGTGGTATCACTAGGGCAAGAGAGCTCAGCGCTCCTCTTCTACCCAAAGGATCTCTACAATAGGTTCTAAGGCTTTTGTTTTAAGTTCCTCTAAATCAGTACTTGCATGCTCAATTCCTTAGTGTAAACTTGATGGCTACATGATATACTTGATTAGTTGCTGTTTGATTGTGTTTGAGTGTTTGTAATTCAGATATTTCATACTTTTGCACTTGTGTTCAGTCTTGTAGATTTAAGCTGAATTTCAGTACTTTTTAGTGCGTTAGCTACTTGCAGTTCTAGACTTGGTTTTTACTTGTTCTTAGTTTGTAAACATTTCATTTTGTGCATTAAAACAAGCCTGCTATAGCTCTTTAATCAGTCTTAATCATTACTCAAAAAGTCTTTGAAAAAGTTTGATCATGACCTTTTAAGGAGTGTTTGGGAGTAGTTGTTAATCAGTATTCAAGTGTTGTTAATTGGATTTTAAGTGATCATTTGCAGTCCTTAGGAGTTAACAATTGATTCTAAGTCTTTTACTAGTCAATATATTAGTCTAAAAGGCAATTGGTTGATAAAAAGTTTGGGTCATACTTGAATTCAGTTTTCATTACAAAACTTGCCAAATTCATTTGATTGTTCCTCATTCAATACTTGATGAAATTTGCTCAAACCAATTTCTAGTTATAGCTTATAACATAATCTTTCAGTATCTAGAAGGAAATTCTACAGTTTCAAGAAATAAGCAAGAAAACAGCTTATTAGTTAAGGCCTTAGCATTTTGCATTCTCTGATATAAGTAGCTTACTGTTTCACTAGATCTATTAATCCACTTCATAAAACTAGCTGTTTTCTTTCACAATCCTGATTAGTAAGTGTTGGATATGAAGTTTTGAGATTTTGAGCTTTTTCCAAAATCTGGTCAACGTTTGGTCAACATAAGCTCAATTGAGCTTATTTTCAGATATCTGGCTTATAACTGGATGAAAATTGTTCTAATTTGATTTCCCATTCCTTAAATCAAGTGCTTAATCAGTTTTGATAATAAAATCAAGTTGTGGATGTCTGGATTATGCTATAGCTTATTTTGAGCTTATTAATAAGCACTCTTTTGCTTATTTTGGACTTTTAGCCATTTTCCTTGAACACACGTTTCTTGATTCGGATTTGAAGTTGTTTGCAAGTTGTTTCAGCTTAATTGGTTGAGAAATAAGCTCAAACGAGCTTATTCTTTCATTGAGCCCGTTTTTGGTTATAATTTTGGTTTATTTGCACTTTAGTCCCTATATTTCTAATCTGTTTCTAAACCTAGCTAATTTTCCTTATTTTGTGGTATTTGCAAAAGTAAGTCCCTGGAATTTGTTAGTTGTTAAATTTCAGTTTTAAAGTTTGTTAGTTTGTTAACATTTGGTTAGTTTGTTAAAGTTTTTACAAGTTTAGTCCTTTTAGTTATCTGTTTTACATTTTTAGTCCTTATATTTTTTGGATTTACATTTTTAAGCATTTGCATTTTATAGAAATTACATTTTCAGTCCTTATAGTTTTATATTTTGCATTTTAATATTTTACTTGAATAAAATTTGGAATTTGCAATTTGTTTTACGTATAAGTAGGTTTATATTTTTCATTTTTAGATAGAATTGTTTGAATTAGCAATAGATTACCAAGCAATCTTGAACAACCAAAAACAATTAAAAATTTGATATTGATTGGACTTTCTATTAGTTAAGAACTGAGAAAACGAACTTGCATTATACACATTTCAAATGGCGCCGCTGCCGGTTCTTTGACTACACGAGAGACTATCGATTGACGGTTTTCTTTGGCTTTTGGGATCCGTTCACGTTGTGAACGTTATTTTTACGTATCATAAATCAAAAACAAATAAAAAAAAAAAAATCAAAAATATAAAAATATATAAAAACTAAAAAATTAACAAAACAATTCTTTTCCTAAAGAATTGACCAAAAAAATTTTAAAAAATCCAAAAAGCAATCTTTTTCCTAAGAGATTGCACCCAAAAATATATATTATTGGATTCTCTCGGTTTTTATGTACATATAGTATTTTCCTTTAAAAAACTCATAAATACAAAAATATTTTCCATATATTATTATAAGTACATACGTATACGTATAAGAACAATCAATCTACATATCTTCCATAAGTATTGCCGAGGCAATACACCGTGTTGAGGGGCGCTCCGGTCCTTGACACGCGTATCGATCAAACAAAATAAAGCAAGAATAGATAAATACTCTCAATAAGCAATAATTCGAAGAATACGAACATTTAAGTGAATAGAAAGGCGATGTGCTATAAAATGCCATCTAAGGGTCAATAGGTACTTAAGTGCTTCGCGCCACCTAACCCCCCGTTCACTTGGGAGTATTCTAAGAAGGAAAGCTTCATTGAGGGTCTTGCACCCAAAGTAGTATTACATATATTGTTACTTTCTTGTGGATATTTAATATCGAAACTCGAAGAGGATAATCTTATTCTTTTCAAAGTCACACGAGAGCTTCTCTCTCATTCCTCGTATTGAGTTGCATGCTCACTCGCGGGCGTGCACAAATACCGATTGGTGTACAACCTCTTCCTCCGAAAAGGAAGAAAAAGCGAAAGAGTAAGACCACCACCGTTCACCAAGCCGATCACGAGAATCGTGCTTTGTCACCACCACAAGGAGCCATGGCTGTTGATAACCGTACTTTGTTTGAACGTATGCAAACCAACATTCATGGATTTGTTAGTGCCATTAAGATTCCCGACTATCCCGCTAACACATTTGAGCTACATACATCTATGATCAATATGGTTGCTGCATCACCTTTCTATGGAAAACAAAATGAGGATCCCCATGCTCATCTTAAGAGATTCCTTTCACTTTGCAATACCATTAAGCATAATGGGGTTCCACCGGATGTCATTAGATTGTTGTTAGTGTCATTTTCACTAGATGGGAGTGCTAAGCATTGGTTAGACACCCAACCACCCGATAGTATCACCACATGGGATGGTTTTACCACTAAGTTTTTGAACAAATTCTTTCCTCCACAAAAGACTATGGCTTTGAGAAATATGATTATGGGCTTTACACAAAAACCTAGTCAATCCTTTGGTGATGCTTGGGAAGAGTATAGTGAGTTGTTGAGGCGATGCCCTAATCATGGAATGGATGATCTAACCCAAATCAATACCTTCTACAATGGCCTTAAACCTCACCACCAAGATTCACTAAATGCTTCCGCGGGAGGGAGTATTCATTTCAAGACATACCAAGAGGCTTTAACCATTATTGAGACTAAGGCAATGGTTCAAACAAACGATCCATTTGAAGAAAGAGTTCATGTGATCCAGAATACTTCTAAAACCCCTTGTGAACTCCAAATTCTTCAAGAGATTCTTCAACAAGTCAAACAAGGACAAGAAATGACTCAAGGCATGATTCAAGATTTTAAGAGCATGACATTGAACAAGTCCTCAAACAATGTGAATGCCATCACCATTTCTTGTGTTACTTGTGGAGGCCCTCACTCTTATGAACAATGTGACAAGGTGCAAGGGTATCAAGGGGAATGCTATGCTTACCAAGAGGAACACCGTGAACACTTCAAGCCTAACATCAATCCAAATAATCTTTCTTACAAATCCCAAAATTACCTTACTCCACCCGGCTTTCCACCCCAACCACCCACCCAAATTCAACAAAATCCTCCTCAAATTTTAGCAAGGAATCAAGGGCAAAGACAACCATACCAAGGAAATAACTACAAGGCACCAAATCAATTTCAACCTCAAGCAAGTACCTTTTATCCACCAAATCAAGGATTTAACTCTCAACCTTTACCTTTCCAACCTCAAGGTTTTCAAGGTTATGTGCCACAAGAGTTGAACACAATGGATCTTTTGCAAAAGATGAATCAAGAGAATGAAAAGAAATTCCAAGCTATGGACAAGAAAATGAATGACCAATTCAATAAGCTTTTCATGGCATTAAATCAAAGACCACAAGGAGCTTTACCTTCCAACACACAAACAAATCCTAGGGCCAATGTCAATGCTATTACAACAAGGAGTGGTACAACAACAAAGGATCCTTCACCTCCTAAACCTACTATTGTTCAACCCACTTGTGCTCCTACTTGTGATAAGCCTTCTACTTCTACTCTACCTCCTCAAAGTGCTCCTATTCACTCAAACACACCTTCTCAACCACCTCATATTTCTCCTTTACCTTCCCCACTTCCCAATGAAGAGGCTAACAAAGACAAATCTTCCCCTACAACACCTATTCCACCTACACCCCAACCTACTCTTCCATACCCTTCAAGGTTGAAAAAGGAAAAATTAAAGAACAAAGATGACATACAAGTGTCCAATTTCTTAAGGATGTTCAAGCAACTCAATATCAACATATCCTTTGCGGAAGCTCTTGCTTATATGCCAAAGTTTGCTAAGATGTTCAAGGATTTGCTCTCAAACAAAGAAAAATTGGTTGACTTGCCCAACACATCACTTAATGAAAATTGTTCCGCGGTGTTACTTAAAACCTTACCAACAAAACTTGGAGATCCGGGGCGCTTCTTGATACCTTGTAATTTTCCCGGTGTTGAAAATTGCATGGCTTTGGCGGATTTAGGGGCAAGCATAAATCTCATGCCTTTATCGGTTTGGAAACAACTCTCTCTTCCCGAGCTCACCCCCACTAGGATGACTCTTGAACTAGCCAACCGAACCATAGCTCACCCCGTAGGTATAGCGGAAGATGTGTTTGTAGGTGTGGATAAGTTTACCTTTCCGGCCGACTTTGTAGTGGTCGATTATGACATGGATCCTAGAGTGCCTTTGATTGTTGGTAGACCGTTTTTGAGAACGGGTCGTACCTTGATAGATGTGGCGGAAGGAGAATTAATTATGAGAGTAGAGGATGAGAAAGTGGTGTTTAAGCTAGGGAAAGTTTGTGATAGAAAAGAAGTTAAGGAGTCTAGACCTTGTGAGAGGATTAACATTGTGGATGTGCTAGATGAAGTGTGTAATGAACACTTTCATGATGCTTGTAAGAATGCTAGTGATGAGATTCCACATGTTGAAACCGTGGCCTCAATTGCTCCCTCTTTAACACCTTTTGGAGAGAGTGATTTCCTCTTGGAGGAATTTGAGTTCAACTTTCTTGGTGATGATGATTCTCCCATTAATTGGGAAGAAGATATTCTTACAATCCAAAAGTTGCTCAATGAGGACCCTATTCCTTCCTCTATTCCACAAGAAATTACCATTGAGGAACCTTCCATAGTGAAACCTTCCATAGAGAGTCCACCTCCCATTGAACTTAAGGAACTTCCATCCCACTTAGAATATGCTTTCTTAGACGGCAAAGACCAATTACCGGTGATTATTGCTAAGGAATTGAAAGAGGATGAGAAGGAGCAACTTATTGAAGTCCTTAAGAAACATAAGAAAGCTTTAGCATGGAAAATATCCGACATAAGGGGAATTGATCCACATTTTTGTACTCACAAAATCCTTATGGAGGATGATTATAAACCCGCCATTCAAAACCAAAGGAGAGTTAACCCAAAAATTCATGAGGTTATTAAGAAAGAAGTGATTAAACTTTTAGATGCGGGTATGATTTACCCCATTTCCGACTCTCCATGGGTTAGCCCGGTTCATTGTGTTCCAAAGAAGGGTGGAATCACCGTGGTGCCTAATGAGAACAATGAGCTTATTCCCACGAGACTTGTAACCGGTTGGAGAGTTTGCATTGATTATAGAAAACTCAATGAGGCAACTAGGAAAGACCATTTCCCGCTTCCTTTTATGGATCAAATGCTTGAACGCTTAGCGGGAAATGAGTACTATTGTTTTCTTGATGGCTTTTCGGGTTATTTCCAAATCCCAATTGACCCTAAGGATCAAGAAAAAACCACATTCACTTGTCCATACGGTACATTTGCTTACAAGAGGATGCCTTTTGGCTTATGTAATGCACCGGGGACGTTTCAAAGGTGCATGATGGCAATTTTCCATGATATGATAGAGCAAACCATGGAGGTTTTTATGGATGACTTTTCCGTATTTGGGAACTCCTTTAGCTCTTGTCTCACCAATCTTGAGAGAATGCTTAAGCGTTGTGAGGAAACACGTTTGGTGCTTAATTGGGAGAAATGTCATTTTATGGTGAAAGAGGGAATTGTTTTAGGACACAAGATATCCAATAAGGGATTAGAAGTTGATCGAGCCAAAATTGATGTGATTGCTAAGCTTCCCCCACCCACCTCGGTTAAAGGTGTGAGGAGTTTCTTAGGTCATGCGGGTTTTTATAGGCGCTTTATACAAGATTTTTCTAAGATAGCTAGACCGATGACTCATCTCTTGGAGAAAGAGGCTCCTTTCATTTTTGACCAAGCTTGTTTAGAATCTTTTGAGACACTTAAGGAAAAATTGACAAAGGCTCCCGTTTTGGTTTCTCCAAATTGGGAATTACCTTTTGAGCTTATGTGTGATGCTAGTGATTATGCGGTGGGGGCCGTCTTAGGACAAAGAGTTAATAAGCATTTCCAACCTATACACTATGCGAGTAAAACCATGACCGGTGCACAACTTCATTACACTACCACGGAAAAAGAGTTGCTTGCTATAGTATATGCTTTTGAGAAGTTTAGACCATATCTTGTGCTTTCCAAGACCATAGTGTATACGGATCATTCCGCTCTCAAGTATCTTATGACAAAACAAGATGCTAAGCCTAGGCTTTTGAGATGGGTTTTGTTGCTTCAAGAGTTTAAGATAGAGATTCGTGATAAAAAAGGGGCCGAGAATTTAGCGGCGGATCATTTGAGTAGACTTGAGCATCCTTTTCAAGGAGATTTCCCACATCAAGAAATTAATGAATCCTTTCCATTAGAGGAGCTCATGTCTATCTCTTCCCAAGAGGATGCCACACCTTGGTTTGCGGATATTGCAAACTATCTTGTGGGCAATGTGCTTATTGAGGGTCTTACTTACCAACAAAAGAAAAAGTTTCTTAAGGAAGTTAAGTATTACTTTTGGGATGATCCATATCTTTTTAGGCAATGTGCGGACCAAATCATTAGACGGTGTGTAGATGGGCCCGAAGCATTTAAAATCTTAGAGGCATGTCATAAAGGACCTACGGGTGGACATTTTGGGCCTAACTACACCGCCAAGAAAGTCTTTGATTCGGGTTACTATTGGCCTTCCATTTACAAGGATGCCCAAGAGATGGTGAAATTTTGTGATGTTTGTCAAAGACAAGGAAAAATTACACAACGTGATGAGATGCCACAAAATTTTATCCAAGAGTGTGAGATATTTGATGTATGGGGAATAGATTTCATGGGACCTTTTCCATCCTCTAAGGGAAACAAGTATATACTTGTGGCGGTGGATTATGTGTCCAAATGGGTGGAGGCTAAAGCCTTACCTACTAATGATGCTAGAGTGGTTGTAAAGTTCTTGAAACAATTGTTTGCTAGATTTGGTGTACCTCGGGCCATCATAAGTGATCGTGGTACGCACTTTTGTAATGATCAATTCACGAGAGTCATGAAGAAATATGGAGTGAATCATAGACTTTCTACCGCGTATCACCCTCAAACAAATGGTCAAACCGAGGTCACAAATCGTGGTTTAAAGAGAATTTTAGAGAGAACGGTGGGAGAGCATAGAGCTTCTTGGTCGGATAAGCTTGATGATGCTTTGTGGGCGTTTAGGACGGCTTTTAAGACACCAATTGGTTGTACTCCTTATAGGCTTGTCTATGGAAAAGCGTGCCACCTCCCATTTGAGTTAGAACATAAGGCATCTTGGGCTCTCAAGTGGGCTAACTTTGATTTAAATCAAGCCGGTTCACATAGGAAAGATCAAATCAATGAGATGGATGAGTTGAGAGCCAATGCCTATGAGAATTCTTTGCTATACAAGGAAAAGACTAAGAAATTGCATGATGCTAAGATTAAGAATCGTGAGTTCAAAGTTGGAGAGCCGGTTCTCCTCTTTAACTCAAGATTGAAGCTTTTTGCGGGCAAGCTTAAGTCGAGATGGTCCGGTCCATTCACTATTGCTCAAGTGTTTCCATATGGAACTCTTGAGTTGTCCCAACCCGATGGTCCAAATTTTAAAGTGAATGGTCACCGTGTTAAGCATTACTTTGGGGAGGACATTTCCGTTGAAATGGTCCAAGAGGTCCCCATTTTCCCCATGAATTAATTCATTGAGGGACGAGTCGAGCTAGAGACTCATTAACTCAAGCATCGTATAACTAGGTTAGAGTGTTGTAGGTTAGAAATAAAGGCATAGATTTGGAGATAAGTGTAGGGGAGACCTTCTTTTGTCTTCATGCTTGTTTGTAGGGTTGCTCACTCATCTCATGCTTTGGAGCTTATGGAGGAGGCCCTTGTATCCGGTTCACTTCGTTACTTTAGTGATTTTTCATTGACACCTTGTGCTTAAACTTGATTTCACTAATAGTAGTCTTTTCCTTAACTTGGGTTAAGCAAAGTCTATTCATTGTCATAAGTGTAGGGGAAGTTTTTATACTTCCATGCTCTTAAACATTGAGGACAATGTTTAGCTTAAGTGTAGGGGGGTCTTCTATCGAAGTGACCTTACCTAGAACTTGTCATTGTCTTGCATGATAACATGGAAAATTGGATTTTCAACATTTTTCAAATTCTTGATCTACTTTGGCCAACAAAAATATGCATTCATAATTTTTGCATCAATCATTTTCATTTGCATAACACATTTGCATTGTATATATTTCTTCTTTTATTTTCATCAAAAATATATAAAAAGAAAAAATATAATAAAACATGGTTTTAACAAATTTAGACTTCTTTGACATATTAGGCCCGCCATGGATATTTTGACTCAACCCGAGTTTGCTTATTTTAGCACTCTCTAGCTAGTATCCTTAACCATGTAGTCCTTCATTGGTCTATTAGGCTAAGCTTCCACCAATTTCATTCTTTGAAATTTTAAATTTGTGGAGAATGGGAAATGATAGAGTTGAAACAAGTGTAAAAGGGCTAGATAGACTTCATGGCAATTACTTGTGGCTAAACCCTTCTCTTCTCTACCTCTATTTTCTTCGCTTGTATATAATTGATAATAAATAATCAAGTACGGTTTTAATTGGTTCGTAATCTCTTATGCATTTTTGGCTAATCATTCATGGTTAATATGAGTACGTCTTAAGATTCTAAGTTAGCACGTTTTATGTGTACTAGACTTGTGTCATGCTCCATATTTAGCGGGTGTTTTTCCTTTTCTTCTTTTCAAATTTCTTTGTGAGGAATAAAGAAAAATAAGAGCGGCTTATAAAAAAAATGAGTGGCTAGAAAAAAATAAAAGAAAGAAAAAAAAAAAAAAAAAAAGAAAAAAAGAAAAAAAAAAAATAATGCAAGACTCCCAAGAGGGGCAGTGTGGTGTTAATTATAGTGACTATTGAGTTCCAATATTACCTTGACGGGTTGCGGGGATTCAATAGATTGCTCCAATCCAATATTACCTTGACGGGTTGCGGGGTTGAAGATCCAAAATCTCAAAAAGATGCGGATGTAAATTATTGCGTGAGTTTTATTTTTCTTTCCTTAGCGAGTGTGTAGTTACTTATGAAAGCATGACATGAGGATTTTACACATAAGGCGAATGACTTATTACTCTTAATACGGACTTGTATTAATTGTGAGCGGTTTTTCAAGTAATGGATGAGAAGATTACTTAGGATTAAAACCGTCCTTCCTTATTTTTTGGATTTTACATTTCTTATATTTCACACTTTAATAATGACAAATTTGCCCACAAGCAATTTGCTCAAATAATAACCGGTTCCACATTTAATTGTCATGAATAAGTTGATGCACTTTTTACTTGTGAATGCAATGATTCCATTTACTAGCTTGGTATGGGGAAAGTGAAACTTGAGGGTGATAAGTGTCCATGGTACCCAAGCCCTAACCCAAGTCATTGAATTCTTTATGAGTTATTTCCATCAAAACCATTTTAAGAAAAATCAAAAAGATATAGATAAGATTGTATTTTAATCCATTGCATTGTTAAAAGTCAAAATCATGCATCATCTAGTTTAGAGTAGTGTAGATGCATCTCATATGGCCAAGGTGGATTAATTATGAGGGAAATGTAAATTTTTAAGCCTTGAAAGATAATATTGCATGAGGACATGGCAATGCTCAAGTGTAGGGGAATTTGATATGAGCTTAAACTCATATCCTTTTATCAACAAATAACCCTAAAACATGAAGCAAAATACCCTTTTATATTGTAAAAAGCAGTGTTATGTGGTATGTTTGTGTTTGTGTGATCTTATGTAGGTAAAAGGATACAATTTCAAGCAAACAAGGAAAAACCAAGCTCAAATGGATGAAAAAGACAAAAGAGGATCAAAAGTGACAAGACTTTGAAGTCAAAGGACCTATCTTGACAAGTTGTGAAAGTTGGAGGACTTAAAGTGCAAATTATGGAAAGTCAAGATTAAAGTCAAATTTGGTCAACTACAAAGTCAACTCAAGTCAAAGGGCCATTTTTGTTGAAGAATTAAAGTTGAAGGGTCAAAAATGTCAAAGGAATGAAGATATTAGCCCTAAATAGCAATCTGCCAAGTACAAGGACCTAATCTGCCAAGATGAGAAAGTTATGCATGTTTAATCCATGTGCTTAGGCTCTTAACCAATGAGAAGAGAGTAAAAGGGTCACACGGATCAGATATTAAATGTCCACTACCGCCGTTATAATTAATACAAGATCATAACAGTTTCAATCCGTGTGACACTTTTTCATCCAATCAAATTCTTCCACGTGTCCTTCTCTTTCAACAATATATTTTCCAGGAACGGGTTTGAGATAGAGGGCATTTCAAGTGAAGATCAAAACATCAAAGTTGCTCGTTTTGAAGAGACGAATCCAATGGTGTTAACCAATTAACATATAATCCATTGAATCAAAAATCCCCAAAATGTGTTCATCACCTTTAAAGAAGATTTGCAGAATTCTTCCACGTGTCAAGTGATGATTGGCTCAAACACGTCACAACTCCAACAGAATCTCTCTTATCTTGCCTATAAATACTTAGCTAGTACTTCATTTGTCATAGTAGCTTAATTCTGTAAACACATAGTTCTCTCAATTTCACTTTTCCTTTTTCCCTCCTTTTCACCTAACTACTCAAGAGTCTGACAAACTCTTGAGTTAGTTAGTTAGTTAGAACCCTTGTAACTACCTTTTGTAACTGATTTCATCAATAAAAATTCAAATTCAAGTTTTCCCGCCAAATTCTGTTCTTCAATTCCTGCTATTTTACTGCTGTTGTGTGATTCCATTGTTGCTGATTGAAGTTTGTTATGATCATACATTGATCATAACTGACTTTGTTGAAGACTTGTTGCTGTTTGATCAAAAATTCAGTTCATCCCTAGTTTCCTGAAGTTTTCATGGCAGAATGATGATTTGTAGCTGTTTTGGTTGTTGATTTGAGTTGATAGCTAGTGATAGGTGGTGGTATCACTAGGGCAAGAGAGCTCAGCGCTCCTCTTCTACCCAAAGGATCTCTACAATAGGTTCTAAGGCTTTTGTTTTAAGTTCCTCTAAATCAGTACTTGCATGCTCAATTCCTTAGTGTAAACTTGATGGCTACATGATATACTTGATTAGTTGCTGTTTGATTGTGTTTGAGTGTTTGTAATTCAGATATTTCATACTTTTGCACTTGTGTTCAGTCTTGTAGATTTAAGCTGAATTTCAGTACTTTTTAGTGCATTAGCTACTTGCAGTTCTAGACTTGGTTTTTACTTGTTCTTAGTTTGTAAACATTTCATTTTGTGCATTAAAACAAGCCTGCTATAGCTCTTTAATCAGTCTTAATCATTACTCAAAAAGTCTTTGAAAAAGTTTGATCATGACCTTTTAAGGAGTGTTTGGGAGTAGTTGTTAATCAGTATTCAAGTGTTGTTAATTGGATTTTAAGTGATCATTTGCAGTCCTTAGGAGTTAACAATTGATTCTAAGTCTTTTACTAGTCAATATATTAGTCTAAAAGGCAATTGGTTGATAAAAAGTTTGGGTCATACTTGAATTCAGTTTTCATTACAAAACTTGCCAAATTCATTTGATTGTTCCTCATTCAATACTTGATGAAATTTGCTCAAACCAATTTCTAGTTATAGCTTATAACATAATCTTTCAGTATCTAGAAGGAAATTCTACAGTTTCAAGAAATAAGCAAGAAAACAGCTTATTAGTTAAGGCCTTAGCATTTTGCATTCTCTGATATAAGTAGCTTACTGTTTCACTAGATCTATTAATCCACTTCATAAAACTAGCTGTTTTCTTTCACAATCCTGATTAGTAAGTGTTGGATATGAAGTTTTGAGATTTTGAGCTTTTTCCAAAATCTGGTCAACGTTTGGTCAACATAAGCTCAATTGAGCTTATTTTCAGATATCTGGCTTATAACTGGATGAAAATTGTTCTAATTTGATTTCCCATTCCTTAAATCAAGTGCTTAATCAGTTTTGATAATAAAATCAAGTTGTGGATGTCTGGATTATGCTATAGCTTATTTTGAGCTTATTAATAAGCACTCTTTTGCTTATTTTGGACTTTTAGCCATTTTCCTTGAACACACGTTTCTTGATTCGGATTTGAAGTTGTTTGCAAGTTGTTTCAGCTTAATTGGTTGAGAAATAAGCTCAAACGAGCTTATTCTTTCATTGAGCCCGTTTTTGGTTATAATTTTGGTTTATTTGCACTTTAGTCCCTATATTTCTAATCTGTTTCTAAACCTAGCTAATTTTCCTTATTTTGTGGTATTTGCAAAAGTAAGTCCCTGGAATTTGTTAGTTGTTAAATTTCAGTTTTAAAGTTTGTTAGTTTGTTAACATTTGGTTAGTTTGTTAAAGTTTTTACAAGTTTAGTCCTTTTAGTTATCTGTTTTACATTTTTAGTCCTTATATTTTTTGGATTTACATTTTTAAGCATTTGCATTTTATAGAAATTACATTTTCAGTCCTTATAGTTTTATATTTTGCATTTTAATATTTTACTTGAATAAAATTTGGAATTTGCAATTTGTTTTACGTATAAGTAGGTTTATATTTTTCATTTTTAGATAGAATTGTTTGAATTAGCAATAGATTACCAAGCAATCTTGAACAACCAAAAACAATTAAAAATTTGATATTGATTGGACTTTCTATTAGTTAAGAACTGAGAAAACGAACTTGCATTATACACATTTCAACGTGCGTTAGTGTGCCTCTAAGTGATGAAACTAGGGAAACTAATGAATCGGAAATCACAACTAACATGGAATCCAATTTAGAAAATGCTCCATCGTGTTCTAATTCTTCTGCAGGTGATCAAAATAATTCTCTTCATATTGGACTCCGGATGCACGAAGCACATGACGGGGAATCTCAAGCTTCTAATTAACTTCGTAGAGAAGTTCCTGGGTTTACTACATCGAAGAGCTCAATTATAATCTTTTCTCGATTGGTCAATTCTGTGATGCGGATTTAGAGGTTGCTTTTAGAAAGAAGACATGTTTTGTTCGTGATTATGATGGGAATGACTTACTTACCGGTTCACGTGGTACTGATCTCTACATTATTTCACTACAAGACTCCACATCTTCAACTCCAATCTGTTTCATGGCTAAAGCTTCAACGACTCAAGCTTGGTTATGGCATCAACGTTTATCTCATCTTAACTTTGATACCATCAACTTGCTTTCCAAGAAAGATATTGTGCGAGGCCATCCTAACTTGAAATTCATCAAAGATCATATTTGTTCTTCTTGTGAGCTTTGTAAAGCTAAACGGAGTAGTTTCAAGACAAAGACTACACCAAGCTCTAAAGGACGATTATATCTTCTTCATATAGATCTGTGTGGTCCCATGCGTGTTCAAACCATCATTGGGAAAAAATATGTTATGGTAATTGTCGATGATTACTCAAGGTACACGTGGACCCTCTTCTTACGGTCCGAGGATGAAACACCTGAGGTTCTCATTAATTTCCTTAAGCTGATACAACGTGGTCTTCAAGCTCAAGTAAAAGTGGTACGTATTGACAGAGGCACAGAATTCTTGAATTCAACTCTGAAGAAGTATTTTGAAGCCGAAGGAATTGAACACGAAACATCTATTACTAGAACACCTGAACAAAACGGTGTTGTAGAAAGACGAAACCGTACTTTAGTTGAGGCTGCTCGAACATTATTATCTGCTTCAAAACTACCATTATTCTTTTGGGCCGAAGCCGTATCAACCGCATGCTACATACAAAACCGATCCTTAATTATCCCTAAACACGAATAGACACCATATCACATAATTAATGATCGCAAACCTTCCCTCAAACACCTTCATGTTTTTGGATGTACGTGTTACATTATTCGCGATGGTGAAAATCTGGACAAGATGAAAGAGAAAGGTGATGCATGCATTTTAGTGGGATATGCAACTCAGTCTAAGGGATATAGAGTGTACAACAAGAGAACAAAATTGATAGTCGAGACTATTCATATCAGATTTGATGAATTGCAAGAAGTGGCACTTGAACAAAACAGTTTAAGTCCCGATCCACAACGACAAACGGCTTTCGTTCTAAACTGCACGGAACTCGGAACTCAAGACCACAGCAATGAACCGTTAAGTTCAAAGCTGGTTCCTGAACATGTTCCTAGAGCAGATATGACAGTGGACACGACACTTGAAGAGTTAGAAATGTTATATGGACCAATATTGGATGAATATTTCACGGGGGAGAAACATGTTGTATCAAAGTCTTCCGCTGTCACTCATGATACGAATGATGATACCGATCATTAATAAGTGTGTAAACACTTATCCTTTTTCTAGTGAAATCAAGGAAAAACAAGACCTAATCATGTGTTTAATATCGTAAAAGTCGGAATTAAGCGTGGTTTTGTGTTTTTGTGTTAAAATAGGTACAAATGATCAAAAGGAATGAAAACACGGGATTTCACGGTCAAAAGTTGAAGAAAAGTCCAAGAAAGAGACAAAGACAAAGTCAAAAGACCAAAAGTGTGCCCAAGATCACGAAAACCAACAAAATCGACACAACTTTGAAGAAATGATCAAGGAAGCCGAAATCGAGCTCGATTTTAGTGGATTTAACTCTATGAAAAACATTTGGGCTTAGTGGGTCCCACATTTGGGTAAATGGGCCCAAAAGCCCATTTGAGGAAATGTTTATTTTCACTTGAGCAAAACAAGCCCATATGGACCAATTCAAATCACGGATGGGAGTTGGGCCAAGCCCATTTGCACAAATTAAATACGGATAGATTAAAGGTTAATTTGGGCCAAAAGCCCAATTGGTGTAATGCAAAGAAATAGACGGAGGAAACAATTTTGCTTGGTCAAATATCCCAATCAACACCCTACACCCACTCATACATTTTAAATAAACGACTCTTTACCCACACCCCATTTTTAACCATTCGATATTACCTATGCAGCCTCACTCACTTCTCCTTCTCCCTCCCCAACACAAAACGCAGCAACCAAGTTTTACCCTAACCCTAATTCAACCTAAGCAAAAAAATTACCCAAGATTAATTCTGGGTTTTTCCCAATTCGTGTGATTCACACGGATGGGGATTAAATCCCCATGAAAACCGGAGGTGAACACTACCAGTGGTCCTCATTCCAATCATACGTGGCTCCAATCCCTCTTTTGATTGGATAATCCACATCACCACCACTACTTCATCCAATAATGATCCTCCACATCACCCTCAAACTAGCACAACAAACACAAAAATTCCATGTTGGTGATCCGTGTGATGCAAGGGGTATTCTCAGCCGTAGATCAAGCAAAAGAGAGAGAAAAATGGAATGGATGGCCTGGATTTAATTGCTTACTCAAGAAGAATCACAAGAGGGTTTCCAGGGTTTCTCCTATAAAAACCCCTCATATCTGTAATTTTGAGTGTGCTTCTTTTTATTATTAATTTTAATTTCTGCAAAATTAGAATTAAGGTTATTGTAATTTTTCTTTCAAAGTATTGTATTTGATTTTTAATTATTAATGAAAAGTTTAATTTCTGTTTAAATTCGTGTCTTATTTTTATTTAAATTTATTTGCACTATTATCTTAAATCTGTTTTGGATTAATTATTATTGAAAATAAAAAGTTGTGAATTAAATTTTCCCCACTGGGAAGATTTATCATATTGTGGTTCGTTTGGTACTGTTTGGTTCGAGTAGCCGTTTTCTTCGATGGTGATGTTACGGTGAGATTTAAGGTGGTGGTGTTGACTCGGATCTTCAGTCCGCTCAGCGCGTGACTGCTCCTCAACGGAATCGTCACAAGGTTCTTCTTCTTTTTAATCTTTGTTTTATTTTAAGTTTATTACATATGCTAGTTTATTTGTTTAAGTTTTGAGTTTATTTTGTTGGTTCGGATCTGCTTATTTTTCACTGTTTGGATTTTCGACTTCTGTTTAGTTGCGGGTTAGATTATCTTATTTGCTTGTTTTTTTAGTAGTGTTACTATTTGGAATTTGATATAATCTGCTATTTTGTTAATTTGGTTTTAGTTTCTATATGCTTGTTTAAATAGGGTTATGTTTGGATCTGCTTATTGTTTTGCTTATTGTTTTAGTTAGTACTAGGATTGGGTCTGTTTTTTCTGTCTTGTTTGTTCAGCTTATCTGCTTATTAGTTCTTGCTTATATGTGCTTTTTGTTTGCCTGCTGATTTAACCAGATTTGCTTAGTTTTTATAGTTTTTGTTTATTGTTTTTTATCTTATGCTTATTTGCTTTTCTTATTTTCTTTTTTAGTTTTTATTTAGCTTATCTGATTCAGTTTTAACTGCTTATTTGACTTATTTTGATTTAGTCTGCTTATTGCTTTTTGCTTTACCGTTTGTTAAGCTTATTTGGTATTGTTGTTACTGCTGAAAAACTCAGACCGTATTGGTCTGAGTAATATTAAAAAGTCCAAAAAATATATATAGCTAATTATTCGTCCTTGCTGGGTTTCGACCCTCTCGACCTCCAGTTTAACAGCCCTACGCCATTACCAACTCCTCTAGACTTGTTTTTGTGTTAATTATTGCATCATTTAATTAATATAGCTTTTGTCAATCTGTGAGTTTTTAATTATTAGATTTAATACAAGTTTAAAGTTTATTTAAATTTAATCAAAAAGTTTTGTTTTAATTTTCTTTTATCAAGTTTAAATAAAAAAAATAAAAAGAAAAAAAAATATTTTATTTAATTTGTTTTTAAAAATTAGTTTAAATTTAATTTAATATAGATTAGTTTTAAAATTAGTTTCAAAATAGATTTCATTTAAAGTTTTTATAAAATTAAGTTTTTAATTAGTTTCTATTTTTTATAAAAAATAGTTTTGTCTTAGCAAAATGTACCGACTTTAAACACTTACAATTTAATCGCTAGACATTACCAATAAACTTTCAAATTGATTATACACTTTACCAATATGGTCCTAAAATGACAATATTACCCTTTTCTTCTTTTACATAATTACAAATAATGCCACATTCACTCTTTCTCACACCATAATCATTAAACGTAGTAGCTAAAGGATGAGTAGCCAAACCCACAATCGTAAAAAAATCGATGAAAATTTACTGACGAAAACGTAAATTTATTACTTTTGTTTTACGTTTTTCATCGATTTTTTTATGTTTTCATCAGTATTTTATGTTTTCGTCAGTAAATTTATGTTTTCGACAGAAAATTTACGTTTTCGTCTGTAAATATACGTTTTAGTTAGAAAATTTACGTTTTCGTCAGTAAATTTACGTTTTCGACAGTAAATTTACGTTTTCGCCAGAAAATTTACGTTTTCGTCAGAAAATTTAAGTTTTCGTCAGAAAATTTACGTTTTCGTCAGTGAATTTACGTTTTCGTCAGTAAATTTTCGTTTTCGTCAGTAAATTTATGTTTTCGTCGGTAAATTTACGTTTTCGTCAGTTAATTTACGTTTTCGTCAGTAAAGTTACGTTTTCGTTAGAAAATTTACGTTTTCGTCAGTAAATTTATGTATTCATCAGTAAATTTTTGTTTTCGTCAGTAAATTTATGTTTTCGTCAGTAAGTTTACGTTTTCATCAGTAAATTTAGGTTTTCGTCAGTAAATTCACGTTTTCGTTAGAAAATTTTCGTTTTCGTCAGTAAATTTAAGTTTTCGTCAGTAAGTTTACGTATTCGTAAGAAAATTTACGTTTTCGTCAGAAAATTTACGTATTCGTCATAAAATTTTGGTTTCGTCAGTAAATTTACGTTTTCGTCAGTAAATTTTCGTTTTCGTACGATAACTTAAATGTTTGACGAAAACGTAAATTTATAAAAGAAAACGTAAATTTACTACGATAACATAAATTTCCTGACGAAAACGTAAATTTTCTGATGAAAAAGTGAACTTACTGACGAAAACGTAAATTTACTGACGAAAACGTAAATATACTGACGAAAACGTAAATTTACCGACGAAAACGTAAATTTACTGACGAACATAAATTTTCTGACGAATACGTAAATTTACTAACGAAAACGTAAATTTTCTGACGAAAACGTAAATTTTCTGAAGAAAACGTAAATTTACTGACGAAAACGAAAATTTTCTGACGAAAACGTAAATTTACTGACGAAAACGTAAATTTACTGACCAAAACGTAAATATACTGATGAAAACGTAAATTTACTGACGAAAACGTAAATTTTTTGACGAAAACGTAAATTTTTTGAAGAAAACGTAAATTTTCTGACGAATACGTAAATTTACTGACGAAAACGTAAATTTTCTGACGAAAACGTAAATTTACTGACGAAAACGTAAATTTACTGACGAAAACGTAAATTTACTGACGAAAACGTAAATTTACTGACGAAAACGTAAATTTTCTGACGAATACGTAAATTTACTGACGAAGACGTAAGTTTACTGACGAATACGTAAATTTACTGACGAAAACGTAAATTTACTAACGAAAACGTAAATTTACTGACGAAAATTTACGTAATTATGTAAAAAAAAGAAACTAACCTTTTGGTGGAATGGGTTGAAATTGCCACCTCTTGTAATTATGTAAAAAAAAGGGTAATATCGTCATTTTAGGGTCATATTGGTAAAGTCAATAATCAATTTGAAAGTTCATTGGTAATGTCTAGCGATTAAATTGTAAGTGTTTAAAGTCGGTACATTTTGATAAGTACGATGGTATTGTATAGTTTTTACCCTAAGTTTCTAGTTAATTAAATTAGATTTAATTTCAATTAGTCTTTTACTAAGTTTTTAGTTTTAAAATTACCAAAAATACATTTTACCAAGAACAAAATAAATCCACGTTAATTTGAGATCAATTCGAGTGAGTCGAGGAAAACGAGCATTCATTGCATAAAAAGATTTGCAAAAATTCTTACATTAAAAATTCCTACATTAAATTGGCGCCGCTGCCGCTTCGCTCCGACTGACGATTTCGTGAGACGTTTGGATTTTGGGATCCGTTCGCTTTGAACGTTAATTTTCTTGCAAAAAATCAAAAATACAAAAAAATCAAAAACTTAAAAATACAAAAAATAAAAAAAAACACAAAAGCAAATTCTTTCCTAAGATTTGCACCAAAAAATTAAAAAATTCTAAAGTAATACTTTTTCCTAAAAGTATTACACCAAAAAAAAATATTACGTATTAGTGTTATTTTTCTTAGTTCGATTTCTTTCGTTTTTCTTGTGAATATATATTTTTCTAAAAAATACAAAAAGATTTTTCATTTATTATATTATATTACGTAGCACAATAAATTTACCTACTTTTCAAATAAGGCCTTAGTTGTGATTTCATCACCTAACTATTGTATTCGCATCCTAAACAAATAAAAAGGCAAAATAGATAAATACTAGTAAGACGTTTGAACTCGATATATACAAACTATAAGGTGGGTATAAGGCGACGCGCTATAAAAGGCCGTCTAAGAAAAAAGATTTTTAAGTGCTTTGTGCCACCTCGTTTCCCCGCTTGCTTGTGCGTATATTGAGAGGGACGACCGATTATTGGTTTGCCAACTCAAGTAGTATTAAGTATATATTTTTGTAGCTTTTTAATATTGCACCTCGAGAGGGATAATCCCTTTCCTCTCAAAGTCGACCGAGGTCTCCTACCTCTTCTTTGTGTTTAGTTGTATGCGCACTCGCGCGCGTGCACACATACCGAGTGGTGTACCAAAAACTTCTAATTCTTCCAAAAAGAAGAAGAAGAAAAACAAAAAGACCGTCATTCAAGCCGATCCCGAGAATCGTTCTTTCGACAATACAATAGAAACGGATAACCGGCCCATGCTCGAGATTTTGCAATCACACGTTGAGGGAAACGATGACGCTATCGTTGTCCCCGCAATTGGAGCAAATAATTTTGAACTCAAATCGGATTTAATTAAAATGGTTTCCGCTACACCATTTTTGGGCCGTTCCCAAGATGACCCCCATGATCATATCAAGAGATTTATCCATTTGACTAATACGGTGAAATACAATGGGGTGCCACAAGAGGCTATTCGTTTACAACTCTTTCCTTTTTCCCTCGAGGGACAAGCCCGGATTTGGCTTGATAAGGAACCACCCCAAAGTATTACAACATGGATCGACTTAGAGACCAAGTTCATTAATTACTTTTTCCCACCATCACGGACCACCTCTTTGAGGAATAACATAATCACCTTTGAGCAACAATATGGGGAAACGTTTAGTGAGTCTTGGGATCGATTAAAGAGCTTTTAAGAAAATGTCCACAACACGGTTTCACTAAAGTGCATCAAATAAATACGTTTTACAATGGTTTAACTCTTAATGACCAAGACTCACTTAATAGTGCCGCGGGGGGCAATATTCTTGTGAAATCAATGAACGAGGCTTGGGCTATAATTGAAAACAAGGCTAAAGTATAAACCAAGAGTGTTAGGGCCACTATGGCAAGTGCTAGTTCTAGTGAGAACGACAAGAGAATCGATAAACTTACTTCGCTTGTTGAATCAATTGCTTTACAAACTCAAGCCATCAATGGTCAAGTTAATGCCTTAAAAGAGACTCGTGAAACGTGTGAGACTTGTGGTGGACCACATTCATATTTTAATTGTGAAAAGTTTTACAATCAACAACAACAAGTTTGTGCTTTTAATGCTAATGAACGGGTTCAATTTAAACCTAATGTTGATGTTAACCATTTGTCTTATAAGAGTACTAATTATTTGGCTCCCCCGGGTTTTGTAGCTCCACAAAGACCACCCCCACCCGCCCAAAATACCCAATACCAAAATAGGAACCAAGGTCCTCAAATGGGTAATTTTCAAGGGAATGCAAATCAAGGGAATTTTAATGGTCAAAATCAAGGGTTTCAAAATAATAACCAAGGTTTTTATAATAATAACGGTTTTCAACCTCAATATCAAAACCAAGGTTTTCCTAATCAAGGTTTTCCTAATCAAGGTTTTCCTAATCAAGGGTTTAATCAAATGAACATGCATAATCCTCAAATGGAGTTGGTTCTATAAAAATTGACCGAGCATGAGAAAATCATGAAAACAATGCAAGAATCTACAAGACAAATGCAAGAATCGACCGATAAGAGATTTTTGACAATGATTCAAGCCCTTAGACCCCAAGGAGCCTTACCATCCAATACCGAGATTAACCCTCGTGCTAATGTGAGTGCTATCACTACTCGAAGTGGAGCCACTTTAGTGGGACCTTCCATCTCTTCGCCCATAAAGGAGAGACAAGGCCCGGAGGTCATAATGAGTAATCCTACTCCCCCTTCAGTGATTCCTCCCACTCCCACTCCTAGTACTAGTGCTCCATTGCCCAAAGAGCCTAGCCCAAAGGTTGTTCAAGAAGTGAGTCCTTCTCCTTCTCAACCTTCAAAGTCTAAGCCTAATATCCCTTATCCATCTAGGTTAGACAAGGCTAAAGTGCTCACCAAAGATGACGTTCATGTCTCTAACTTTTTGAAAATGATTTCCAACGTCAATGTTAACATTAGCCTTATTGAAGCACTTGCTCAAATGCCAAAATTTGTGAAAATGTTTAAAGATTTGCTTAATAAGAAAGAAAAAATGTTTGAGCTCGTGAACACTCGTTTAAATGAGAATTGTTCCGCGATTCTTCTCAAAGAGCTTCCTGAAAAGACAGGAGATCCCGGACGATTCGTGTTACCTTGCTCGTTTCCTCAAATCGATGATTGTATGGCTTTAGCGGATCTCGGCGCTAGCATCAATCTTATGCCACTTTCGGTTTGGAAACAACTATCATTACCCGACCTTGTATCGACTCGCATGACTCTCGAGTTAGCTAATCGAACTCTCGCATACCTCGTTGGTATTGCCGAAGATGTTTTTGTTCGAGTTGGTACATTCACTTTTCCCGTGGACTTCGTTGTCGTCGACTATGAGATGGATCCTCGTATTCCGTTAATACTTGGTAGACCATTCTTACTATCCGGAAGAGCCTTAGTTGACGTGGCCGAAGGGGAGTTAATTCTTAGGTTTCGGGATGAACAACAAGTTTTTAAAATGGGAAAAATCACAACAAAATCAAATGGAAAAGAGTCGGTCAATATGATTTATGTTCTTAATTATGATAATGAAGAGATTTTTATTAATCCTTTTGGAATTGAAAAGTCTAATCAAAATGATTTTGTGATAAATTCATCCTTTCCCTTAGAGCCTCAAATTTTTGAAACTCCTATTTATGACACCTATAGTGATGACACTTCTTCAAGTGATCACACTATCTTCGGTTTAGACGACCTATCTTTTGACCCACCCACTTTTGACCCACCCATTTTTGACCGACCAATCTTTGATACTTACGATGATGACACTTCTTTAAGTGATCTCATTAACTTTGATGACCCACCCCATGATCTTAATGCACCTCATATCTCTATGAGTGATTCTGCCATGGAGACTCCTTTTAACTTTTATACCCCAATTTTAGAAGTCATGACTTTAGAGGAGAATCCTCCACTCTTAGAGATCATTCCTACTTTAGAGGTTATTCCATTTGAGGAGGATTTAGATAACTTTCTAAATACCTATTTTCCTCATGAGGAAGAGTTTTCCTATGACTCCGACGATACTTATGTTTTCACATCAAGTTTGGAAGAGGACGACTTTCCCACTTTGGATTTTGATGATATTTTGAGCTTAAATGTCAACACCTCTTGCTATTTTCCTATTAAGGAACCGGTGTTTGATCCTGGAATAGAGACTTTTGTGCTTTCATTTCCATATCACCATAACACTTTTCCTCGTAAGAAATTTTTGCCTAAGGATACCCCACTCTTCTTTGACTTGCGTGATTTTACCACCTCGGGGTTTATTTCCTTTTGTGATGGAAATTATGTGTTTGACCCGGGTGGATTTTCATGGGGTATTCCTTATATGACTTTATTTCACCCTTTATCATGGAGAGATTTTCCTCCCTTGGAAATCTCGGGTTTTCCATGATTTTCCCATTTGAATGATGACATTCGAGAAATCGAGTCGAGCTAGAGACTCGTGATAAATAAATCAATTATCGTTTAACTAGGTTAGATTTTTACCTTTTCCATCCTTTCCACCCTTTTTCGCCTTCACCCATTTCCTCCAATAAGTGTAGGGGGAGCCAAATAGGTTGTTTGTGTGTTGTGATTGTGCAGGGACATGTGCTTTAATGATCCACTTTTGGTATTTTTGACGCGACCCGTGATCTCGTTTTCCCGTGTACCCGGTTTATTCGATAAGTTTTTGCTATTGTGATTCATACATATATATAAATAAAACAAATAAATGTAATCACTTTAGTTGTCTCTTCCTTAGCTCGATTTAAACAACGTACTCAATGTCCTAAGTGTAGGGGAGTTTATTCTCCCACATGCTTAAACATTGAGGACAATGTTTATATTAAGTGTAGGGGGATTTCTATCGAAATTTTAGTGGGCTTTTCCATGAATTTGACCCCATTTAACCGGAAAATTTAAAAAAATTTCAACGTTTTTCAAATTTTTGATCTATTTTGGCCTAGTAGTTTTTTTTTCATCGCATCATATTTATATTTTCCATTTCAAGAATAAAGTCAATAAAATAATAAATGCATAAAATGGTTTTAACAAGTTTAGATGTCTTTGATATATTAGGCCCGTCGTGAATATTTTGACTCAACCCGAGTTTACTTATCCAAGTTTACTCTAGCTAGTATCCTTAACCATATGGACCTTAATTGGTTTATTAGGCTAAGCATCCACGAGTCTCATTCCTTGAGATTTTAAATTGTGGAGAACGAGAGATGATAGAGTTGATAATAAGTTTAAGGGTTAATTCCTATTTATATGAGTTTTTGTGGCTCTTTCTTCCCGCTTGTATATTTAATTGCTTAATAAATGAAGATTTTTGTGGTGTCGATTCGATATCTTAACTCTTAGCCAAATCTTTTATCTCCTTGTAATTAAAGCATGAACACATTGTGGGTGCCAGCGTTGTGGACTTCCGACTAAGGTGGCTCATAACCACTAAGTAGGAGGTATTCAGACCATGGGACCTCGGAATTTGGCCTACTATATATATCATAAATAAGAAAGAATAAGATTAAAACATGACCTCAAGGAGCCTTAGGGTGTGGGGCATGTAGCACGAACCTTGTCATTAGAGCCTTAGGGTGTATGGCATGGTAAGTGTTGAATAAAAATTGATCAAAAATCAATTCCCTCGTTTATCGTTCAAGGAGCCTTAGTGTGTGGACAAAAGATGAGGAGCATTTTTACATCTTAAAGAGCCTAAGGGTATATGATGTGAACTTGCTAAACTCCACATAAAGTCAACATGACTTTGGAGGAATAATTAATAAGTAGTACTATTGGCCAAATTTTGGGTCCGGGAATTTATTCCCCAAATCGTGTTAAATCATCCTTGATGTCGACTTACTTTAGTGACAACGTTTTTGAGGACGAGGTTAGGTTTTGAGTATCGGGTTTGCACCGTTTGGCCTTCATTTTTGGCATAATAATTATCAAATAAGTCAAATGAGCCTACGGGTGAATGGCAATCAATAAAATCTAGAGATACAACGTAGGAATTGGAGAAAGAGTATTACACAATTGTCTTATATGAGTGGTTTTAACTTAAGGACTTATGGTAAACAATGATCTCGTTTTTAAGCTTGGTATGGGGAACGTGAAACTTGAGGGTGATTAATATTCATGACATCAAGCCCTAATTAAATTCTTAGATTTCTTTACGAGTTTCTTCCATCAAATAATTTCCAAGTTAATAATGGTTATAACTTTTGTTTCCTTTTAAATTTTTATCTTTTCAACGTAGTAGTAGTAGTAATAGTAATAAAGGCCAAGATGGGTTAATTATGAGAAAAATGTAACCATATGCTTTAGAACTATGCATTGCATGGGGTCATTGCTGTTGGAAATACGTTTTACGTATTAAGAAGGATCGGTCACTCCAACGATAGTCCATGTAATAGCTCGTAGTTTAGTTAACTTTCTTTATTTATCAAACAAGAACAAGCCTAGCCTACAACATGTGTAGGCCGGCCCAAAATGTAAGCCCAAGCCCATGACAAGGGCTTGGGTATATAAACCCTCTCCTTTGATGGAGAGGGTGTGTGTTTTTCATAATTTACACATAGTAAAAAAGTGTTTTCCTTTCCCTTTCTCTCTCTAAGTGTGTGTGTTCTCACCATCTCTCTATCTCTTTCTCTCTCTAAAAACATAAGCATAGATTTACATTTCTACAAATGGTATCAAGAGCTTGGGATGAAATATAGGTTCGTTTTCGTGTTGTGTATGCTTTCTTAAGCATTTCGTAGGATTTTGAGTTTTCTTTGCCGAATCATCAAAATTTTTCGTGTTTGTTGGTGTTCTAAAGTCGAATACAGTCTTTAATCGTGTCGTAGTATCTTGGGTATCTTGGTTTTTGGCTAAAACTCAAGTTTTTTGGATCGAAAGTTGCAAAATTTCTTGTTTCTCATCATTCCGAAATTCTTGCAAGGTTTCCATCGGAAAGTACAACGTGAGGGTGGTCTGATCGCAACCTATTGGTTCCACTTTGCGATCATTGGAGTTAAACACCTTATTCCGACGTGACATTCTGATCTGACATTGCGATCTGGGATTCCGACGGCTTTAAGGATTCTTGTGACGTCACTCTGTCCATTTTATTTTAGCAACATTCCGATCTGGACATTCCGATCTGGATATTCCGATCTGGTCATTCCGATCTGGACAATTAAGATAGTGTGACATTCCGATCTGGACATTCCGATAGTGACATTCCGATAGTGACATTCTGATAGTGACATTCCGATAGAGACATTTCGATCTGGACATTAAGATTGTGTGACATTCCGATCTGGACTTTCCCATAGTGACATTCCGATCTGACATTCCGACAATCCAAAAAATTATTACTTAAAAAATTTCGATCGTGTGTAATTTTGACTTGGAATTTTTGGTTTATCGAGAACATATTTTAGGGGATTTTAACACTGTTTCTCGATTTTAACTCACAACAACACAAAAATACTTAACCTTATTTCATTGTTCGATCAACTTTGTAAATCTTAACTTATTGAAATGGAGTACACATCTCTTACGGATAAGTCCATCCTCTCGGGTACGGATAATCGTCCACCAATGTTGGAGAAGTCTAGGTACGATGATTGGACTTCCCGAATGGAACTTTACATGTTGAACAAAGAGAATGGACATCTCATTTGGGCATCGGTGCCCAATGGACCATTAGATTATGGTACAGTGACGGAAGGTACGACTACTCGTCCTCGCACAACGGGTGAGTTGACTGGAGAAATGAAGATTCAAGACAAATGTGATAAGTATGCTACAAACATCATTCTCCAAGCCCTTCCTCGAGATGTCTACAAACTCGTCAGCAAACATAAAGTTTCCAAAGAGTTATGGGACATAATTCGGGTTCTAATGCAAGGCACCTCGTTAACTAAACAAGAACGAGAGTGTAAGCTTTATGATACTTTTGATAAGTTTGCCTATGTGCCAGGGGAGACTCTCAGTGATTACTATATGAGATTTACCCTATTGTTGAATGAGCTTAACATCTATGGCATGGCAATTCCTACCTTTCAATTGAACACCAAGTATTTGAACACTCTTCCTCCAGAATGGAATAAATACGTTACGGATGTTAAATTGGCTAAGGACTTGCATAGCACCAATGTGGATCAACTTCAAGCTTTTCTTCAACAACACGAATGCCATGTGATCGAGGCTCAGTTGTCTACACCTCAAGTTCATGATCCACTTGCAGTGTATGCTTCTCAACAAAACATGGCTTATACTTATCAGCAACCATCATACTTGCAGCAGACACCACCACACAACTATCAGCAACCACAGCAACCATCTTATCAACCACTAATGATGCCACAGCAAGCATATCAACTAAGTGTTCATCAACAATCTTTTCCACAGCAACCACCATACCAAACATCACCATCACAAGCCAACACTTCTCCAATGGGCTATACTCCTCAGCAAGGATATTTTCCAATAGAAGCACAACCAGCACAAGCTTTCTACTCATGAACTTTCGCCAATCCAAGCACCGGTATTTACTCCAAATGATACGCCAGCTGATGTACTAAACCATCTCACTGCCTACTTGTCAAAACTTGTTGCAACTATAGGATTTCCACCAACAAACAATCAGCTCTGCACCTCTTCACATCCTCGACAACAAGCTACTGTTCAAGATGGTCAAGTAACAGTGCAACTTATTCAGGGAAGGCAAAATTCATATGGACCTCCTGCAAGGACTGTGACTGCTCAAGCTGTGAATTCTCAAGCTAATGGAAATGGAAGTCCTATTGGTCCTAAAAAGGTTGTAGCTTGCTACAATTGCCGAGGACAAGGTCATATGGCTAGGGGATGCACTCAGCCGAAAAGGAGAAAGGATGATGCATGGTTTCGTGAGAAGATGTATTTAGTTGATACTCAGTCTAAGGGGAAGATTTTGGATTCAGAGGAGTTAGCATTTCTTGCAGACCCAGGGGCAGTAGATACTGAAGGAATTGCAGTTGTTTCCACTTCTAATGCAGCTTATCAAGCGGACGATCTTGATGCATACGATTCGGATTGTGATGACATTCACTCTGCCCAAGCTGCTCTCGTTGCTAATCTCTCTCACTACGGTTATGATGTCATTAGTGAGGTACCAACCACATCTAATAATATTGATGATAACCAACATCAAGTTGGGCATGAAAATGACAACCTTGAACAGCATTCGGGAACTAGTAACTCAAATGATGTGGTACCCAATTCTACACATTTTAGTAAACCTCAACCAAATGCTACGACGGGTATGGAATCTTATACTCAACATGATTTGGTAATGGTGCCTAAACATATTATTGATCAAATGCATATGGCCCTCAGACAATCTGTAGATACCAATTCCACCCTAACTGCTGAGCTTGTGTTGCATAAAGAAAAGGTCAAAGCTTTTGAAATGGTCCCTCAAGCAGAGAAAATAACATGTTCTGAATTTGACCAATTTTGTTTTGAAAAGATTGAACACTTGAAAGAAATAGAATCATTAAAAGCTAATCTTTCTAATGAATTAAAACAAAAGGAGTCGGTTGTCAATGATTTTCAGAAACTTAAAATAGATTTCGAAACTCTCGAGTCTAAAAAGGTTGAATCAGAAATTAATGCTACCAAACTTCTTAAATTCAAAGAACAACAGCTTTTAAAACAATACGCTTCCACAGAAAAGGTTCATCTTTTAACTAAATCATTTAAAGAACTCGAACTTAAGCGTCTTCAAGATTTACCACCTAATCCTGGTTATGCAAAACAAGCTCAGGAATATATTCCCGGTCTTTATGATATGACCATAATTGCCAAATCGAAAGAAGCTCCTTTTGTTCGTAGTACTGAGGAGACACAATCACTTGGGGATGAAACTCATTCTAAAATGCTTTCAAAATTCCATACAATTGATTATGATCAACATAACAAAGATCAATTTTCGAAAAAGACATGCATTCGCTTACAAAAGGAATTAGCAGAATTGACAGTTCTTGTGCCCCAAAGTTTGTCAAATGAAAACCTTCCTAGTACGTCTCCTACACTTGTCAAAACGGAACTTAAATGCGGTTCACCAACACTTAGCCGATTTTGACAAGGTCATTTTAGAACGTACGACGGCTTCGGCCATAACAGAAGGTGAATGGAACTTTGAGCACACTAGAGCTGCGTTCCGAAATGAAATTCCGTTTGTAGACAATGTTAAAGCTTGTCTTAGTAATCTTGATCAAGATTTGATTTTGGAAATAGAAGAAGTTAGACGTGTTTTCAATGAAATGAATGATGCTTATGAAAACAGTTTACTTGAAATAGAACGGGTTTCACGCCATAATGATCTGCTTCTGAATCAAGTGATGTCTCATGATATAGTTTCTGTCTGTGTGAATACAAGTGTTGATAATGATTCTATTGTGCATAATGTTGAATATGTGGATAATGTGGTAGATAGTACTTGTCACGAATCTGGCGCTGAATTTTTAAAGCTTCAAGATTCATATTCTTCGCTTTCAAAACGTTTTGATGAGATTCAAACACATTGTATTTCGCTTGAATGTAAGCAACAATTTATTCAAGAAATCTTTGAAACGTCATTCGAAGGTGTCAATATCGATGATGCAAACTTTGAAAAGAATTTTCGATTGAATTTACAATCAAAACATCGTCAACCAAGTGACAAGGTTGCTCAATCTTTGCCGATAGACATAGAGAAATCTAAGGAGCTTAACTGTGTGAACGTACTTAAGGCCGCTGAGAATCTTAAACTTGATCTAGATAATCGAGTTTCCAAGATTTTGTCCAAAGTTGATAACTTAAAACAGAAAAATACACGACTCTTCGATTCAGTAAAGCCCGCATGTGCTAATACCACTACACATAATCAATCATTGATTGAACAATTGAATCGAAAGTCGGTGGAAATATCTGATTTGAGGGAACAAATTTGTGATAAAAATCTGGTCTTGGCTGAGTTAAAGGAAACACTTCGTACTCTAAAAGGTAAGAATGTTGTGGATAACGCAGCCACTATCTCAGCATCGTCCTCTAGTGCAATCAAAAGAAGCCTTATAGCCGTCACACCACTTAACAAGGGCCCTAGGACTAAGCCATCTCAAACTTTGGTCACTAAAGATAAGGCGGAATCAAAACCAGCTTCTAATATTCCCGTGTTGCCTTCTATAGGAGTAAGCACCACTACTAAGGCTCAAAGATCTAAGCTTAAAAGAAACAAGAAGAATGATAGGATCTTGCCCCCATCTAGTAGTCAAGTGAAGAGGAAAGTAGAAGCCCATCCTAGGAATGTTATTTCTGTTTTGAATAAAAAGAATCATGTAGCTAAACCTAAAGGCTCTGCGGTTGTGCAGCGTTCTAAGCCTAGTGTGAATTCTAATTTGAAATGTTGGAATTGCAATGAATGTATGTTTTCTAGTCGTCATGATTCTTGCCTTATTGACCATGTGAATAAGATGTATGCCCGGAAAAATGGATTAGAATGGAAACCGACTGGGAATGTGTTAACCCAAGTTGGTTGGATGTGGCGCCCCACTGGTAGAACTTTCACTATAGTAGGAAATACGTGCCCTTTGACTAGGATCACTCCCACTAAAGCGAAGAAAGCGTGCCCTTTAACTAGGAGTACCAAGGCTACCAAAACACAAGCGTGTCCTTTCACTAGGAACACTGACACTACTGTAGGAACCAAGTGCCCTTTAAATAGGTCTACTCCCACTGTAGTGCCCGCGAATAATCCAATACCTAAGAAAGTTGGAACAGTAAAACCTGTTAGTGCTAAAACTCACATTAGAAAACGCAGGAAATCTAAGGGTCTCAAAAATGTTAGCAATTCTGATAATTCTATATCTGTATCTGCTAACACTCCGGAACCAATAGTTTCCAATGCATTGTCTACTGTTGTTATTAAAAACAGGTGGTCCAAATTGTTCTCTGGTATTTGGACTCTGGTTGCTCCAAGCATATGACCGGAGATCGCTCTCAGCTCAGAAATTTCGTCAGCAAGTTTCTTGGAACGGTTCGATTTGGTAATGACCATATTGCAAAGATAATGGGTTATGGTGAATATCATATTGGGAATGTTATAATTTCAAGAGTGTATTACGTGGAAGGTCTCGGTCACAACTTATTTTCTGTGGGACAACTTTGTGATGCAAACCTAGAAGTTGCTTTTCGAGAGCATACCTGCTTCATTCGTAATTTGGAAGGGGTTGATTTATTGAAAGGTACTCGAGGGAATAATTTGTATACTTTGTCTCTCCACGACATGATGGCCGCCTCTCCCGTATGTCTTCTCTCCAAAGCATCGAAGACTAAGTCATGGTTATGGCATCGACGGTTATCTCATCTTAACTTTGACGCTATTAATCACTTGGCGAAAAACGAACTTGTTCGTGGTCTTCCTAAACTATCATATAACAAGGATCATTTGTGTTCTACGTGTACAATGGGGAAAAGCACTAAGAAATCTTACAAACCCAAGACGGAAGACACCAACCAAGATAAACTTTATCTGTTGCATATGGATCTTTGTGGGCCAACGCGTGTTGAAAGTCTTAGTGGTAAAAAGTACATCCTCGTCATTGTCGATGATTACTCTCGGTTTACATGGGTGAAATTTCTTAAAGCAAAAAATGAGGCACCTAAATTCATCATCGGATTTCTCAAGATGATTCAAGTGCGTCTCAACACTACTGTCTGACGCATTCGTACAGATAATGGAACCGAATTTATGAATCAAATCTTGCGTGATTATTATGAATAAGTTGGCATCTCTCATGAAACATCCGTTGCACGCACTCCCCAACAAAACGGTGTCGTTGAAAGGCGAAATCGCACACTTATGGAAGTTGCTCGAACGATGTTAACTTACGCAA
Organism: Glebionis coronaria; assembly: GCA_025667525.1. Lineage (NCBI taxonomy): Eukaryota > Viridiplantae > Streptophyta > Magnoliopsida > Asterales > Asteraceae > Glebionis > Glebionis coronaria. The sequence continues at coordinate 171,163,852 of CM046879.1, read as the reverse complement.
AGGCTCCATTGTTTTTATGGGCAGAAGCAGTATCTACAACAGTGTACACCCAAAACCGGTCACTAATTCGTAAACGCCATGGTAAAACACCTTATGAGCTTTTCCATGGAAAAGTACCAGATTTATCATATCTTCATGTATTTGGTTCTCTTTGCTATCCAAATAATGATGGTGACAATTTGGGAAAACTTAAACCAAAGGCTGATGTTGGTATTTTCATTGGTTACGCACCCGCAAAGAAGGCATACCGAATCTACAACCGTAACTCTCGCAAGATCCTCGAAACTATGAATGTTGATTTTGATGAGCTGACAGCAATGGCTTCTGAGCAAAGCAGCTCTGAACCCGCACTTCATGAAATGGGACCCAGTAACATAGTTCTGGTCTTGTCCCAAATAACCCTACTTCATCATCATTTACACCACCTACTAGGAATGAATGGGATACGTTGTTTCAACCGTTCTTTGATGAATTCTTTACTCCTCCAACCATGTTGCTCCAGAACCTGAGGTAATAGCTCCGGTAACCGAAGTTGTCACTCCAGCAACCGAAGCACAATCAGACACATCTGAACCTACTATTGGTCAAGATATACCTTCAACAAGTAATTCTCAACCAACACATGTTTCAACTACCCATATCATGCCTATTGATGATGAAGAGGATGATGATGATCACGATTTGGAATTCGCTCAAATGCGTGAACTTCCATTCTTTGGTGTACCTATTCCTGACCATAATCAAGCCGGGTCGTCCACCTCAGAGGAAGCTCCTTCTACAGTTTACTCCAATCCACGGATTCGTGAACATGATAGCAAGTGGACAAAGGATCATCTTATAGATTCTATTATTGGTGACCCTAATCGTCCGGTATCCACACGAAGTCAATTACAAGAAAGTGCAATGTTTTGTCACTTTGATGATTTTCTCATTGAAGTTGAACCTAAGACATGGCAACAAGCTTTTACTCAATCATGTTGGATAGAAGCTATGCAAGAAGAACTTAATGAATTTATACGTCTTGAAGTATGGGAACTTGTCCCATGCCCGAATCAAGTGCAGTTACTCACTTTGAAATGGGTTTACAAGGTGAAACTCGATGAGTTAGGCGGAATATTGAAGAACAAAGCTCGACTAGTAGCTCGTGAATACAAGCAATTATTGGGCATCGACTTTATGGAATCCTTTGCACTTGTTGCCCGTTTGGAAGCTATTAGACTATTCCTCGCTTATGCAGCCCACATGAATATGATCGTCTATCAGATGGATGTGAAGACGGCATTTCTGAATGGTGAAATCAAGGAAGAAGTCTATGTTCAACAGCCGGATGGTTTTGTGAATCCTAATTATCCTAATCATGTGTACAAGCTTAAGAAGGCTCTCTATGGGTTGAAGCAAGCTCCACGCGCATGGTATGGTCTACTGTCACAATTCCTCATACAAGGCTTCGCTAAAGGCAAGGTGGATCCCACGCTTTTCATTCAGAAACGAGGTAAACATATGATTATGGTACAAATATATGTTGATGATATTATATTTGCAGCCTCGACCCAAACCTTATCCGACGAGTTTGGGACACTCATGTCTTCCAAGTTTAAGATGTCAATGATGGGCAAGGTATCATTCTTCTTAGGTCTTCAGATATCTTAGAGTCCTAGAGGCATCTTTATCAATCAATCCAAGTATGCCCTTGAATCGCTTAAGAAATACAAGATGGAATCATGCGACCCCGTGGATACTCTAGTGGTGGAACGAACTAAGCTTGATGCAGATCCTCATGGAGTTGCTGTTGATCCGACACTTTATCGTGGAATGATCGGTACTCTTCTGTATATCACAGCTAGTCGACCTGATCTTCAGTTTGCTATATGTATGTGTGCCAGGTATCAAACTAGGCCTACTGAGTTACACTTAGCTACTGTTAAAAGGATCTTTCGATATCTTAAAGGAACCATTAATCGGGGACTTTGGTATTCGAAGGACTCTTCTATTGCACTAATGGCATATGCAGATGCGGATCACGCGGGTTGTCAAGATACAAGGCGTAGCACGAGTGGAACTTTGCAACTACTAGGAGATCGACTAATCAGTTGGGCATCGAAAAGGCAGAAAAGCGCTGCAATTTCAAGTACGGAAGCAGAATACATAGCTATGTCCGGTTGCTGTGCTCAAATTCTTTGGATGAGATCGCAATTAACCGACTATGGTCTAGGTTTCAACAAAATTCCGATGTACTGTGACAACAAGAGTGCAATTGCCTTATGCTGCAACAATGTTCAATTCTCCCGGTCGAAGCATATTGACATTCGCTACCACTTTATCAAGGAGCAAGTGGAAAATGGAGTGATCGAGCTTTACTTTGTCCGATCTGAGTATCAATTGGCGGATATTTTCACGAAGGCTTTAGATCGCGCTCGAATTGAATTTTTGGCCGACAAGCTAGGAATGAGAACTTTCTCGCCTGAGACTCTAAAGGAACTGGCAGATGAAGCGAAAGAATAGTGGTGGTAAAACTATTCTCCATATCCTTGGTGATCATCTGTATATATTGTTTATATTTTTATCCACAAAAGCAAAATACAAAAATATAAAACCATATAAAAACCATAAAAATTGAAAAATCTAGAAAAATCCAAAAATATTTTTACTTTATTTTTCAAAGGCATGTTTTTTGGTACGATAATATTTACGGCCTTAGAAATGTTGATTAATATCAACACGGCGTCATAAATAGAGTTCGTACAAAAGTTGTAAATATTTCATAAAACATGCCTAAATGGCTTGTAGTTATTTCAGACTGCAACCCGGTTTTCATATTAAAGTCAAGTATTTCTTATGAAAGCTTTGGCTCACAACGGGAATTAATTTTCTCGGGGAAGGTTTACTTTAAAACCTTGTAAGGGATCAAGTTTACTTTATAACTTGGTCTTACACAAATTTATGTACGTTTCAGTGTATTTATTTGTTAAAACAAGAGAAGTCTTGTTTTTATGAAGCTATCATCTCTACAACCATAGCGATCTACAATTGGTATCTACATACTCGACGATGCGACTACTCAACCGACGACTACAACTCTTACAATAGAACACGGGTCAACAATTGAGGGGGAGCAATTGTCAAGCATTCAGAATCTTCGATGCCGAACGTGCCAAGCTCACTAATTGGTGTCAAGACAAGAATACCAATCGTACACGTGGTGTCAAGAGATGACTTCAAACATGACGAGGCGACCAACATATGCTGCCAAGTACCATTTGATCTTATCATATGATGTTCTCATCAATCAGGTCCAACCTTGTCAATTTTTTTTAGTATGGTGAATATGTGATCTTGTTACAAATCGGTATCATATCTCATACGTTTGATATCATGAAGATAAAATGAACTTGCGTTTTTCTTCCCAAAACCTTTGTTAAAACTTCATTAAATCAATTGATATTAAAAACATCGATTGGGTTAATATTTTTAATATGGGGGAGAAAATGTGATTTAATATGGGATATTATCACAAATGGTTTGACTTAATGTGCTGGCTCATCCCGACATGTGCGAAATGTTTTCGAATATCGTGGCATAACGGATTTGCATATCAAAATGGATCTTTATGGTGACATATACTTACCCAAAACCCATTGATTTCACGACGATGAAGATTGTGGTGACATAAGGATGGTAGGATAGGTTAAGTCCCATGATTCTTCTAGAACCGGAGAATTCTTCCCAAGGACATTCCATAGCTAGAAATAGTAGTCCTTAGGAAAGATGGAGTAAGACCGTGAACGTAGTTGAATGCCGACCAAGTACTTAAGTTAGCACTGGAACAATCACAACAAGGTGCTAGTTATGACGTATTGGTAAGCATTGAAGGGGTTGAAGAATGAAAAAGAATTGTAAAGATAAAGGGTGTAAAGAAAGAAGCCCTCCTTACAACTTTAGGCAGAAACCGGGTCAACACATATGCTATTGAGATCATTTTAATGATTCTCGATATTGAAGACAGACATTATGGACCCAGTGATGCAATGCACAACCCATCCCAGCTAACTCAAATATCTCTCAAAAGGTATTTGTTTTAATCACACGGAGACAACACGTTATCTATCGATTTATCCACTCCGAATAAATTGGTATTGAAAAGGTGGCACTCCTCTCCAGCCTCCGATCACTAAAATCCAAAATGCACGATCGAGTCTAGAGCAATTTGAGATCATCAAATATCTCATTAGGACACACTTTCATATTTCCTTGCTTCTTCACACACTGTGAAAAGTAAGAAAGATTCTAAGAGTCCTACGCAAAATCTTTATGATGTTGCCTGAACATCCGAGTAATACGAAAGTATTTACAATGAAGATGGAAATACTTCTTGAGAGAATATCAAAAAGCTCATGGTAGGTGACTTGTGCGATTCTTTATGAATCAAACTTGTGATAACTTGAAAGCAACAGCTGTTTAATTCTTAACTGAATTTAAACACGTTCCAGGCCTCTACGCAATATCTTAGTGATCTTGCCAGAACACTCAGAGTGATACCTTAGTGTTCACAGTGATGAGTGGAAATCCTTCTAGTGTTAACCTCAAACAGCACTTGGTAGGTAACTTGCAGGATTCTATACGAATCAAGCTCGTGACAACTGGAAAGCAACGATGGTGCGGTTCTTAATTGAATTTCACTTGTTCCAGGAACATGAACTAAAGGCTTCAAATCATGCGGATATTATTATCCAAATGATTCACTCTTTATGTTCGCAGTCAGCTTTGGACGGTCGAATAAAGAGAACGGGTTTACCCGCGAAATCCTGTCAGGAAGTTACTTAATTGAAACTATCCGTCACGGGTACGATATCTAATATCGTCCAACGGTCTTCACCGACTGGAGGTAAAATGCTACCGATTTAGAATGAAATGTTCAAAGCCATTTCGTTCGTGTCTACGTATGTTGCGGCATTTGAAGACGGTGGCGTTGCAGAATCCAAGAAGAAGTCATCCCCGCATGCTTATACCTTATGCACTTAATATCTCATTTAATTCAAGAAAGCCTAAAAGTTAAGTCTTCCGCTGTATCAAACTCTGAAGCTTTCAAGAATTACAAAGGTATAAGTATGTGGGACATGGTGTCACGAAGAGGCGGAGATCACAAGTGATGGATGCACGAGATCAAGGCAAGAGATTAATGCTCAAGACTGATATCAAAGATCACATCAGCATGTTCACCTGAAAAGAAAAAGAAAAGAAAGACGAAGACTACGAGCTCAAGACAAGCATAGTATGCTAGGTTTATTTAATTATTGTAACTTGGGTAATGCCCTTGTTTTGAGTGACCTCCCTTAGGGGGAGATTGTTGGAAATACGTTTTACGTATTAAGAAGGATCGGTCACTCCAACGATAGTCCATGTAATAGCTCGTAGTTTAGTTAACTTTCTTTATTTATCAAACAAGAACAAGCCTAGCCTACAACATGTGTAGGCCGGCCCAAAATGTAAGCCCAAGCCCATGACAAGGGCTTGGGTATATAAACCCTCTCCTTTGATGGAGAGGGTGTGTGTTTTTCATAATTTACACATAGTAAAAAAGTGTTTTCCTTTCACTTTCTCTCTCTAAGTGTGTGTGTTCTCACCATCTCTCTATCTCTTTCTTTCTCTAAAAACATAAGCATAGATTTACATTTCTACAATTGCAATGGTCAAGTGTAGGGGATTTAATAAGTGTGTAAACACTTATCCTTTTGCCACTAAAATCAAGGAAAAACAAGACCTAATCATGTGTTTAATATCGTAAAAGTCAGAATTACGCGTGGTTTTGTGTTTTTGTGTTAAAACAGATACAAATGATCAAAAGGAATGAAAACACGGGATTTCACGGTCAAAAGTTGAAGAAAAGTCCAAGAAAGAGACAAAGACAAAGTGAAAAGACCAAAAGTGTGCCCAAGATCACGAAAACCGACAAAATCGACACAACTTTGAAGAAATGATCAAGGAAGCCGAAATCGAGCTCGATTTTAGTGGATTTAACTCTATGAAAAACATTTGGGCTTAGTGTGTCCCACATTTGGGTAAATGGGCCCAAAAGCCCATTTGAGGAAATGTTTATTTTCACTTGAGCAAAACAAGCTCATATGGCCCAATTCAAATCACGGATGAGAGTGGGGCCAAGCCCATTTGCACAAATTAAATACGGATGGATTAAAGGTTAATTTGGGCCAAAAGCCCAATTGGTGTAATGCAAAGAAATTGACGGAGGAAACAATTTTGCTTGGTCAAATATCCTAGTCAACACCCTACACCCACTCACACGTTTTAAATAAACGACTCTTTACCCACACCCTATTTTTAACCATTCAATATTACCTATGCAGCCTCACCCACTTCTCCTTCTCTCTCCCCAACATAAAACGTAGCAACCAAGTTTTACCCTAACCTAATTCAACCTAAGCAAAACAATTACCCAAGAATAATTGGGGGTTTTTCCCAATTCGTGTGATTCACACGGATGGGGATTAAATCCCCATGAAAACCGGAGGTGAACACTACCAGTGGTCCTTATTACAATCATACGTGGCTCCAATCCCTCTTTTGATTGGATAATCCACATCACCACCACTACTTCATCCAATAAAGATCCTCCACATCACCCTCAAACTAGAACAACAAACACAAAAATTCCATGTTGGTGATCCGTGTGATGCAAGGGGTATTCTCAGCCGTAGATCAAGCAAAAGAGAGAGAAAAATGGAATGGATGGCCTGGATTTAATTGCTTACTCAAGAAGAATCACAAGAGGGTTTCCAGGGTTTCTCCTATAAAAACCCCTCATATCTGTAATTTTGAGTGTGCTTCTTTTTATTATTAATTTTAATTTCTGCAAAATTAGAATTAGGTTTATTGTATTTTTCTTTCAAAGTATTGTATTTGATTTTTAATTACTAATGAAAAGTTTAGTTTCTGTTTAAATTTGTGTCTTCTTTTTATTTAAATTTATTTGCAATATTATCTTAAATCTGTTTTGGATTAATTATTATTGAAAATAAAAAGTTGCGAATTAAATTTTACCCACTGGGAAGATTTATCATATTGTGGTTCGTTTGGTACTGTTTGGTTCGAGTAGCCGTTTTCTTCGATGGTGATGTTACGGTGAGATTTAAGGTGGTGGTGTTGACTCGGATCTTCAGTCCGCTTAGCGCGTGACTGCTCCTCAACGAAATCGTCACAAGGTTCTTCTTCTTTTTAATCTTTGTTTTATTTTAAGTTTATTATATCTGCTAGTTTATTTGTTTAAGTTTTGTGTTTATTTTGTTGGTTCGGATCTGCTTATTTTTCACTGTTTGGATTTTCGACTGCTGTTTAGTTGCGGGTTAGATTATCTTATGTGCTTGTTTTTTTAGTAGGGTTACTGTTTGGAATTTGATATAATATGATATTTTGTTAATTTGGTTTTAGTTTCTATCTGCTTGTTTAAATAGGGTTATGTTTGGATCTGCTTATTGTTTTGCTTATTGTTTTAGTTAGTACTAGGATTGGGTCTGTTTTTTTTGTCTTGTTTGTTCAGCTTATCTGCTTATTAGTTCTTGCTTATATGTGCTTATTGTTTGCCTGCTGATTTAACTAGATTTGCTTAGTTTTTATAGTTTTGTTTATTGTTTTTTATCTTATGCTTATTTGCTTTTCTTATTTTCTTTTTTAGTTTTTATTTAGCTTATCTGATTCAGTTTTAACTGCTTATTTGACTTATTTTGATTTAGTCTGCTTATTGCTTTTTGCTTTACCTTTTGTTAAGCTTATTTGGTATTGTTGTTGCTGCTGAAAAACTCAGACCCTATTGGTCTGAGTAATATTAAAAAGTCCAAAAAAATATATAGCTAATTATTCGTCCTTGCTTGGTTTCGACCCCTCGACCTCCATTTTAACAGCCCTACGCCATTACCAACTCCTCTAGACTTGTTTTTGTGTTAATTATTGAATCATTTAATTAATATAGCTTTTGTCAATCTGTCAGTTTTAAATTATTAGATTTAATACAAGTTTAAAGTTTATTTAAATTTAATCAAAAAGTTATGTTTTAATTTTCTTTTATTAAGTTTAAATAAAAAAATTAAAAAAAATATTTTATTTAATTTGTTTTTAAAAATTAGTTTAAATTTAATTTAATATAGATTAGTTTTAAAATTAGTTTCAAAATAGATTTCATTTAAAGTTTTTATAAAATTAAGTTTTTAATTAGTTTCTATTTTTTTATAAAAAATAGTTTTGTCTTAATTAAATTTTGTTTTCAAATTTTGTTTTAAAAATAGTTTTAAGTTAGTTTTAAATATTTAAATAGTAAGTTTCTAGTTAATTAAATTAGATTTAATTTCAATTAGTCTTTTATTAAGTTTTTAGTTTTAAAAATACCAAAAATACATTTTACCAAGAACAAAATAAATCCACGTTAATTTGAGATCAATTCGAGTGAGTCGAGGAAAACGAACATTCATTGCATAAAAAGATTTGCAAAAATTCTTACATTAAAAATTCCTACATTAATCATCATCAACAAAAGGATACAACTTCATCTACTTCAACACGGGTTGCTGCAGATTTACCTCCTCAGAATATCACATCAACAATCGCTCATACAACATCAATAACTACTGTCATTGCTCTAGAGAACACAAATCAAGAAGACGGTGCATTATCTGACGATGACGAATTTATCAACCCATTCGGTACACCGGTACATGAAACTGGAGAGTCTTCCACTCGCCATGTTGATCCGTTAAATATGCACACGTTCTATCAACGACATCCTTCAACACAACATTGGACCCGAGAACATCCTTTGGTTCAGGTAATTGGAAACCCTTCACAGCCTATTCGTACAAGACGACAACTAGCCACCGATGGCCATGTTTTTATGTTCGCACTCGCCGTGAGTACAGCTGAACCGAAAAACATCAAATAAGCCATGGCTGATCATGCTTGGATTGAATCAATGACGGATGAACTTCAACAATTTGAAAGACTTAAAGTCTGGGAACTTGTTGACAGACCATACGATGTGATTCCTTTAAATCTTCGTTGGATCTGGAAAAACAAGATGGATGAAGAAAAAACGATCATCAAGAACAAAGCTAGGCTAGTGGCTAAGGGGTATGGCCAGAAAGAGGGAATTGATTTTGACGAATCGTTTGCACCAGTAGCTCGTATGGAAGCGGTCAAGATTTTTCTTGCTTATGTTGCACATAAGGGATTCACTGTCTATCAAATGGACGTAAAGACGGCGTTTCTTAACGGTCCTTTGAAGGAAGAAGTCTATGTCACGCAGCCGGAAGGGTTCGTCAATCCTCATTATCCTGACAAGGTGTATCGTCTCCACAAGGCACTATATGGACTCAAGCAAGCTCCAAGGGCGTGGTACGACGAGCTCTCAAAATTTCTGGTATCCAAAGGTTTCTCAAAAGGTTCCATTGATCTAACTTTGTTCACTTATAAATATGGGGATGACATTTTGCTTGTGCAGATTTATGTTGATGACATTATTTTCGGGTCTACAAACCCAAAACTTTCAAAATGGTTTGAAAAAGTAATGCACAACAAATTTGAAATGTCAATGATGGGCAAACTAAAATTCTATCTAGGAATTCAAGTTCACCAACCCCCAAGTGGTATATTTATAAACCAAGCTAAGTATTGTCAAGAGATAATCAAAAAGCATGGTATGACTTCATGTGAACCCGTTGGGACACCATTATCAACCACATCGCTAGATGCTGACTTGGAGGGAAATGTCATCGATCAAACAAGATATCGTTCCATGATTGGTTCCCTCATGTACTTAACAACAAGCAGACCTGATATTTCACATGCTACGTGTTATTGTGCACGATATCAAGCACGACCCACTGAAAAGCACCTCAAGGAGGTTAAACGGATCTTTCGGTACCTCAAGAATACCATTCATTTGGGACTCTGGTATCCGAGGGAAACCGTTTCCTCTTAACGGCCTATTCAGATTCTGATCATGCAGGTGTCTTGATACACGAAAAAGTACTTCTGGTGGTGCACAATTTCTAGGTCAAGATAAGCTTGTGGGATGGTCTTCCAAAAAGCAGGATTTCACGTCACTTTCATCAGCCGAAGCGGAGTACGTGTCTCTATCTGCGTGTTGTGCTCAAGTTCTATGGATGAGAACACAACTCACGGATTATGGCTTTCACTTTGATAAAGTACCTATGTACTGTGACTCAAAGTCGACCATAGCCATCTCCTGCAATCCGGTACAGCATTCCCGCACGAAGCACATTGATGTCCGATATCACTTCATTAAGGAACAAGTTGAAAGAGGTATCGTTGAACTATACTTTGTTGGAACGGATTACCAACTTGTTTACGAAAGCTCTGTCGAAAGATAGGTTTGAGTACCTCGTTAGGCAAATTGGTATGAGATGTTTGACTCCAGCAGACCTGGAGATTCTGGCAAAGGTGCTTGCTTGATTTATCTATCAAACATCAACCTGTAAATATCTTTGAAAAAGCAAAATACAAAAATATAAAACATATAAAAACAAAACACAAAATTAAAAAATCTTTCAAAATCCAAAAATATTCTTCTCGACATGTCTTTCAGTATCGATAATATGGACGTGCCTAGAAATGTCGCTCAATAACGACACGGGTGTGTACATAAAGCTCGAATGAAAGTTGTAAATATTTTTCAAAACATGTCATTTCTTCTTTTAATAAAGGAAATTGTCTAATTTGGACAATATTTCCAAACAACGGGTAGAGCAATCTATCACGGGTTGAGCTTGTCACAAAACATTCAACGTTTTGAGCTCAACACAATGGCTTGTAATCACTTTCAGATTGCAACCCGGTTATAAATTCATGGGGGAGTGCACGCTTTAGTACCCTTATCCTCATCAAAAGAAGAGAAATATTCTTACACTTGAGTGGATTCGTCAAGATATTCAAAGTATATGAACTCAAGTTTATGCTTTAGAAAAACCTCTTCGACAAAATGAAATAGGATTTTTCAAAAAGCGTGGAACACAATTTTTAAGAATTTCTCAATGATTATTTAAAATCTTTCAAAATTTGTGTGTTCAACAAACTCCCATCCTCAAAAAACGAAATGTGGATCATATCCTCACAATGACAATTCAATTGGATCAATTTTTGAGGGGGAGCATTTTAACTTCATGCAAAAGATTAACACATCTTTCTCCTAGAGATTTTCAAGACTATTTTTCAAAATATATTTTAATCAAATTTGGTATCTCTAATATCAAAAGATTTTATATATTAGAGATAGGGGATAAAATGTGATTAAAATGTGATCTTATATAAGACTCAAGCACTTTAACTCTTACCTACATGTGCGAAACACTTTCGATTATCGATGCACATGTGAAGGGGGAGCATTTCTGAAACGACAAAACTAGCAAGGTGTTAAATGTTTTTCAAACACTTTGTTAGAATTAAAGGGGGTTTCTTGGTTACGATCAAATACCTACAACATCTTTAATTCACGACGTTATTGGTGTCAAAAGGGCGGTTAGGTTTAAGTCCTATGATCCAACCAGAACCGGAGGGATCTTCCCAGGGACAATCCAATAGATTATTAGAAGTCCTTAGGAAATATGAAGTAGAATGTGAACGTAGCTAAATGCCGACTAAGTACTGATGCTAGCACTGGAACAATCACAACAAGGTGCTAGTAATGATGTCTTGGTAAGCATTGAAGGGGTTGAAGAATGAAAAAGAAATGTAAGGATAAAGGGTGTAAAGAAAGAAGCCCTCCATACAACTTAAACCGGGTCAACACATCATGAAGACAACTCATCATGGACCCAGTGATGTGAAGCACAACCCTTTCATAGCTACTCAGGCTTCTCTCAAAAGAAGTTTGTTTTATTGTCACGGAGATCAACACGACTTCTATCGACTTTCTCACTCCGAGATAGTTGATACTGAATAGGTGGCATCTGCTCCAGCCTCCGACCACTAAAAGTGCATAAATCGAGTCTAGAGCCAAGAGATCAATCAAATCTCGCTAGGACACAAGGATGAAGATCAAGAGAGTCCTACGCTATATCCTTGTGATATTGCTAGAACACTCAGAGTGATACTACTTAGTATTCACAATGATGAGTGGAAATCCTTCCAGTGTTAACATCAAACAGCAATGCGGTAGGTCATATGCAAGATTCTTTATGAATTGAACATGTGTAAAACTGAAAAGCAACAGTGGTTTGACTCTAAATTGATTCAAACTCGTTTCAGGTTTCTACGCAATATCTTTATGGTCTTGCCAGAACATTCAGAGTGATATTCATTAATATTCACAGTGACGAATGGAAATCCTTCTAGCGTCAACATCAAACAGCGCTATGGTAGGTGACTTGTGAGATTCTTATGAATCAAGCTTGTGTCAATTGGAAAGCAACAATGGTAAGATTCTTTACGAATCACGCTTGTTCCAGGAATTTGAATGGACGACTTTAATCAAGCGGATATCTATCCAATTGATTCACTCTTTATGTTCGTAGTCTTGCTTTGAGACGGTCGAGTAAAGAGAACGGCTAGTACAGCCGCGAAACCCTGTCAAGGAGATTCTTAACTGAATCTACCTATCACAGGTACGGTATTTAATACCGTATAACGGTCTTCACCAACCGGAGGTAAAACGCTACCGATTTAAGAGGAATGTCAAAGCCATTCAGTCCGTGTCTATGTTTTGTCTCAAGAAGGTGGTGTTACGGTGTACTCAGCAAAGTCAAAGATTCAAAAACACATTCTCATGCCTAAAGACATATTCGACAATTAATAGTGTGAGCATGTGGATGAAGACACAAGATGGCAAAGACAAGTCAAGGATGATTTGAAGATCTCAAACTTAAAGACAAAGTCGAAAGACAACGACAAAGGCTCAAAGATCACATCATGAAGGAAAAAGACTACCATTACACGTTCAAGACTCATTTATGGCGAGATTAGTAATCTCTACAAACTTCCTAAATGACCAAGGTTTATGACCTCTCATTGGGGGAGATTGTTAGCCTCTAAATATTGAGTAAAACAAGAATGATCGGTCATAGGTTTATTATGTATCGTATTTTAGAACGTTGTAATAGGTAGTAGGTTAGTCGTGTTATAAGGGCTCAAATTTAAGCTAAAGTTCATTCATAAGTAACTAAAGCCTAAAGGAAAGCCCGACCTTTGTAGTATAGTCCATAAAAGCCCACATGTAGGGGGACTATAAATACCCTTCCTAGCATGTTAGGAAGGGTGTTGGTTCATTTCATTTTCTCTTAATCTAATATCACCTAGTTTCTCCAACCATTCTCTCTACTTTCTCTCACTACTTTCTCTCTCTAGAATTCATATTCTTCATCTATTTTTCTTTCTTAAATTCGTTTTATATCATCTAAATATATGGGACAACAGACCTTCATGATAACATAGAAATTAATTTTTCAAACATTTTTAAAATTTTTGATCTACTTTGGCCACCAAAAATATGCATTCATAATTTTTGCATTAATCATTTTTCATTTGCATAACACATTTGCATTGTATATATTTCTTCTTTTAATTTTCATCAAAAATATATAAAAAGAAAAAAATATAATAAAGGATATGGTTTAACAAATTTAGACTTCTTTGACATATTAGGCCTGCCATAAATAATTTGACTCAACCCGAGTTTGCTTATTCAAGATTACTCTAGCTAGTATCCTTAACCATGTAGACCTTTATTGGTTTATTAGGCTAAGCATCCACTAGTCTCATTATTTGAGATATTAAAGTGTGGAGAACAAGAGATGATAGAGTTTGAAATAAGTGTTAAGGGATAGATAAACCTCATATTAATTAATTGTGGCTTTTATATCCCCTTTCGTAACGTTTACTTTCTTGTCAACGCATGTATATATGTTAATAAATAATCAAGAACGGTTTTAATCGGTTTGTAGTCTCTTATGCATTTTTTACTAATCATTCGTGGTTGGTATAAGTACGTCTTAAGATTCTAAGTTAGAACGTTTTATGTGTACTAGACTTATGTCATGCTTAATACTTAGCGGGTGTTTTTCCTTTTATTCTTTTCAACTTTCTTTGTGAGGAATAAAGAAAAATAATAGCGGCTTATGAAAAAATGAGTTGCTAGAAAAAAAGAAGAAAAAGAAAAATAAAAATAATAATTATACAAGACTCCCAATAGGGGCAGTGAAGTGTTAATTATAGTAGCTATTGAATTCCAATATTACTCTCACAAAGGCTGCGGGGAATTAATAGTTGCTCCAATCTAATATTACCTTGACGGGTTGCGGGATTGAAGATCTAAAGTCCCAAAAAGGCGGCAGATATAAATTACTGCGTGAGTTTTATTTTTCTTTCTTTAGCGAGTGTGTAGCTACTTATTAATGCATGACATAAGGATCTTACACATAAGGCGAATGACTTATTATTCTTGAGTCGGACTTATATTAATTGTGGGCGGTTTTTTGAGTAATGGATAAGATGGTTACTTAGGATTAAAACCGTGCTTCCTTATTTTGAGATTTTACATTTCTTATATTTCACGCTTTAAATAATGACAAGTTTCTCCCAAGCAATTTGCTCAAGTAATAACCGGTCTTATAGGAATAATAAGTGGGGGTATAAGATTAACACAATTAATCTATATGAATAAGTTGATGCACTTTCACTTATGGAAAACAATGATCTTGTTTTTAAGCTTGGTATGGGGAAAGTGAAACTTGAGGGTGATAAGTGTTCATGTTACTCAAAGCCCTAATCTAAGTCTTTAATTTCTTTATGAGTTATTTCTATTAAAACCATTTCAAGAAAAATCAAAAATATATAAATAAGATTGCTTTCTTTGCATTGCATTATAAATATTCAAAATCATTCATCATGTAGTATAGTATATTAAATCATAAAATGGCCAAGGTGGATTTATGAGAAAAGTGTACTCTAGAGCTTTGAAATACTGCATTGCATGAGGCCATGGCAATGGTCAAGTGGAGGGGAGTTGATAAGTGTGAAAACACTCAACAATTATGATCCAAAAACAACTCAAAACACAGTATTATATTTAACTGAAAAATATCAGAATTACGTGGGTATTTGTGTTTCATGTGTTTTCAGGTAAACAAGATGCATTTTGAAGCAAACACCCATTTTCAAGAGATTTTATGATAAAAGACCAAGAAAAGGACGAATCATGCTTCAAGGACTTTACTTGCCAAAATTATAAAGAAGGAGGACTTAAAGTGTAACTTTCATAAGACATAGGATGAAATATAGATTTGCTTAAAAGCTTTTATACACAATTGACAAAGAAATGAAAAGTGAAGGACTAAATAGAAAGATTGAGAAAGTTATTTATTATTAACTTGGTCAAAAGACCAAGTCAAAGACTCAAACACACTACACGTTTCTTCTTTATCATAAACAAGAGAGAGAAAGGGACGGTTTAACAGTCGCTTTCTCATCTTTTCTCCATCAAAACTTCAATTCATTTTCAAGAAAGATCAAGAAGGTTTCAGACGAAACTTAAAATAGAAAAAACACTCCTTATCCTCTCCTCTACAAGAAGGTGGTATTTGATTAGATCAAGAGTGAAATATGAAGAAACCCCCAATTTGGGGATGTGAAGAACCCTAGTCTAATCCTCGTATTAAACACGTGGCACGGCCTAATTGGAAGCAACACGTCATCTCCCTCTCTTCGACGCCTATAAATACAAGGAGAAGACCTCATTTGAAAACGTTTAGATTAGGAGTAGTTTACACATAGTTGTTAGGAGTAGTTTTAGATAATATTCATCACAGTTATCATTCTGTTTAGTTAGTTAAATAATCAGTTGTAACTGAATGCTATTTTCTTCCATTAATGAATTCTTTTAAAGCTTCATATTTTCTACTTTCTCTTCTCTTTTCGTATTTAGTTTTGAAAAAGATATAGATTAATATGTTACTGATCAGACGAGTCAGTTACTGTTCATAGTTTGGTTTGTGAATTTGGTTATAATCGTTTCAATTTTCTGCCATTAATGAAGAATTTCGAGTTCTTGATTTTGTTTTCATGCTTACTGATCTTCATTCTTTAGATAGTAAATGTTGAGAAAGTCTTGTTTTAGTTAGAAAACAAATTCAATTTCTGTCTGTTATGTTGTTACAACTAACTTTCTTTCATTGAAATTCTCTTTTTACAAATCCAGTTTTAATTCAGTTTCATTGAAAAAGTCAGGTTTCAAAAGTTGATTTTGTCATCTAAAAAGTCATAAGCTCATAATAGCTTTTTAGAAGCTTATGATATCTCTTTTAATCGATTCAGACATATTAGAAGAGTAAAATTAGTTTAGCAAGTTTTACTTCAGATGTTCGGTTGTCTCTTATGACGTTTATGCAGGTTCGAGTAATTCAGATAATTGTTTTCGTTCATTAGTCAGTTTTGCAAAAGGATACAGGTTTGTTCAAGTGATGCAGGTTTCAGATTCAAAGCTTTGTTTAGTATTTCTATGCTTTGTTTGTTCTGTAGGATTTCTATGAGTTTATGCAGGATGTGGATTTGTTGTATGGTGGTAGTAGGGATTTGTTTCAGTTCCAGTTATAGACGAAGTTTGAGGTGTGATAGTTAAAGTCGGCTCAGTGTCGTGCTTCTGCATCAGTGGACTAGCTTCGGACGTCAAGGTCAAGCTCGTTTTGTTTTACATTCTGCGAATTGATAGCTAAACATGCTTTTGTTCATTGATAGTGTAAATTTTGCTTGTGATTTTATCTGCTTTATATGACTAAATAGTTTCATTTACGAAATGATTTGACTGTTACAGCTTTATACTGAATTTTGGTATGTTAACAGTGGTTTATTCATTTTGGTCTGTTTGTATGTGATTAAGTAAGAATCGAACCTATCTATTTCTATTTTCTTCTGTTAGCAGTTAGTAAATTTGTTGGATTGGATTAGTCAGAATGTTGGGCTAGTTTTTAGTTAAGAGGAGTTGGGCTTAAGTAATAAACCGATTGTTTTGCTTGTTGGGCTTAGAATCAGATTGGGCCCGTTTTGCGTTTGAGCTTGTAATAGAGTAATTAGTAACTAGATTTGTATTTTCATTTTTATATGTATAGTAGTTTTGATTTTATTCAATTTGAATATTCAGTTTTATAAAATTGTATTTCGATTTATAATCTTGCATTCTGTATTTTTATATTTTTAGATTAATTTGTGTTTTTCATTTTATATTTTTGTGCATTTAATTGATTTACGTGCAACGTGTTTTAGATTAGTATGTATACGTAGGTAATATAGTATATTTTACACTTTTTACATGTTTTGTGCAAAGTAGTCATAGAAACCAAACAAGATTTAATAACCAAAAACAACAAAGTCAAACTTGAAGAGTTATATCCATTTGATTAGATACCGAGACGAAACGATATTAAAAACGGAATTATTAGACCTAGATTACCAAACGTTTATAAAATCTAACACCAAAAACAATTAGTTAACCTGATTTCTATTGGACAATCAATTCGTATTGAGTCGAGAATTACGAACTTAAAAAGACAAATATTAAATGGCGCCGTAGCCGGTTCATTACGTGGAGATTGACGGTTGCGATTGGATTTTGGGATCCGTTCACTTATGAACGTTCCTTTTACATATCATAAATCAAAAATATAAAAAATCAAAAAATCAAAAAGATAAAAATATAAAAAATAAAAAACCACAAAAATCAATTCTTTCCTTAGAATTGAACCAAAAAATTAAAAAATTCAAAAGTAATCTTTTTACTAAAAGATTACACCAAAAATATATTGTATATATTGTTTTCCATCGTTTTTACGTACATATAGTGTTTTCTTAAAAACCAATAAATACAAAAATATTTTTGATATATTATTATGCGTAAATACATATACGTACTACGAACAACCAATAAACCTACTTCCATAAGTATTGCCGAGGCAATACACTGTATTTGGGGGTGTTCCGGTCCAAAGTACGTGTATCGATCAAAGTAAATTAAAGGCAAAAATAGATAAACACTTTCAATAGGCAAGAATTCGAAGAATACAAACTATTAAGTGAACATAAAGGTGGTTTTGCTATAAAATGCAAGCCTAAGGGAAACAGGTACTTAAGAGCTACGCGCCACCTCATTCCCCCGTTCACTAGTAAGTATTCTAAGAAGGAAGGCTTGTTGGGGGATTTTGCCGCCCAATTAGTACTACATATATTATACTTTCTTGTGGTTTTCACTATTGAATCTCGAAGAGGATAATCCCTTCTTCTTCAAAGTTAACTGAGAGCTCCACTCTCACTCCTCGAGTTGAGTTGCATGCGCACTCGAGCGCGTGCACATATACCTATTGGTGTACAACCCATTCCTCCCAAAAGGAAGAAAAAGAACAAGAACAACAACGTCCATCAAGCCGATCCCGAGTATCGTGCTTTCAACAACTCACAAGAAGTCATGGCCGCCGTTGATAATAGACCATTGATTGAGATTCTCCAATCAAACGTGGAGGGGAATGCGGATGCTATTGTTATTCCCGAGATACCCGCTAACACTTTTGAGCTTAAGACATGCATGATTACTATGGTTTCTTCTATCCCCTTCCTAGGGAGACCTATGGATGAACCCCATGACCATATCAAGAAATTCATGTCACTTTGTAATACACTTAAGTATAATGGGGTCTCTCATGATGCGATTAAGATGATCTTATTCCCGTTCTCCTTAGAGGGAAATGCTAGGAATTGGTTAGACAAGCAACCTTCTAGGAGCATTTTCACTTGGGATGATTTGAAGAAGAAATTTGTGAATAAGTTCTTCCCCCCTTCACGAACCACCGCCTTGAGAAACCAAATCATAGGTTTTCAACAAAACAAGACCAAAACTTTAGTGAGGCTTGGGAAGAGTTCAAAGAGTTGTTGAGGAAGTGCCCAAACCATGGTTTTAGCCAAGTTCACCAAATTAACACCTTCTACAATGCTTTGAGACCTCACCATCAAGATTCCCTTAACTCGGCTGCGGGTGGGAACATTCTTTTAAAGTCCACACAAGATGCATGGGATATCATTGAAACAAAGTCTATGGTTCAAACTAATATGGAGAGAGATGAGGTGGTACATGTTGTTCAAGAGGGTGCTTTTAGACCATTTGAGAGTCAAATCCTTTCACAACTTCAAGAACTTAACCAAAGTCAAAATATGCATCAAGCAATGATTGTATGAAGGTTTCCTTGAACAATTCTTCTACCAATGATGTCAATGCTATCCCTATCTTGTGAGACATGTGGAGGCCCTCATTCTTACTTACAATGTGATAAAGTTCAAAACTTTCAAGGTGAATGCTATGCTTATCATGATGAACAAAGAGAGCACTTTAAACCCAACATCAACCCTAATCACCTCTCTTACAAGTCCAATAATTACCTTGCTCCACCCGGTTTCCCTCACCATCAACCCACCTAAAACCAACCAAACACTCCACAAATGCTAAATAGAAACCAAGGGCAAAGAGGAAATTATCAAGGGAACAACAACAATAGAGGGCCTAACAACTTTCAAAACCAAGGGAATAACTTTCATGCAAATAACCAAGGGTTTTACAATCAACCTCCACCTTTCTAACAACAAGGATTTCAAGGAAATGGGCCAAATGATTTTAACACCATTGAGCTTCTTGATAAGATGAACCAAGATAATGAAAGGAGATATCAAGATAATGAAAGAAGGATCCGTGAGAGTGAAAAGAGAACTCAAGATCAATTAAGATCTATGCAAGAGGAGACAAACAAGAGATTTATGATGCTTTTAAATAAAAGACCACAAGGTGCTTTACCATCCAACACTCAAACCAATCCAAGGGAAAATGTAAATGCAATCACTACAAGGAGTGGGAAAACAACCATTGACCCTTCAATTCCTCCTATTCCTCCTTTGGTAACTCCTACTACGGTTACTCCTTGTGAAAAACCTACACCTTCTAGTTCTACACCCCCAAAGCTAACATCTTCCACAACTACACCTATTAATCCTTCACCTTCCACACTTATCAATGAAGAAACCAACAAAGAGAGTCCTTCAACAACTACCACTTAACCTTCACCAAAACCAAATCTTTCATATCCTTCTAGATTGAGAAAAAAAGAAAGTTAAGAACAAGGATGATATACAAGTGTCCAACTTCTTGAGGATGTTTAAGCAATTGAATATCAATATATCTTTTGCGGAAGCTTTAGCTCATATGCCTAAGTTTTCCAAGATGTTTAAGGACCTTCAAAATTGGTTGATGTGCCTAATGCTTCATTGAACGAAAATTGTTCCGCGGTGTTGTTGAAGAAGTTACCTATAAAAGTTGGTGATCCGGGCTAGTTCTTGATTCCTTGTAATTTATCGGGGGTAGAGAATTGCATGGCACTTGCGGACCTTGGTACAAGTATAAATTTGATGACTTTTTCGGTTTAGAAACGACTCTCCCTTCCCGCACTCACAACTACAAAAATGACACTTGAGCTAGCAAACTGTTCAATAGCTTATCCGGTGGGAATTGCGGAAGATGTTTTTGTAGGAGTGGATAAATTCACATTCCCCACGGATTTTGTAGTTGTTGACTATGACATGGACCCTAGAGTTCCTCTCATTGTAGGAAGGCCGTTCTTAAGGATGGGTCGTACTCTTATTGATGTGGCAGAAGGTGAACTTATTATGAGGGTGGAAGATCAAAAGGTTGTGTTTAACATGGGAAAATTATCTAAGAAATCCAATGAGCCCGAGACGGTTAATCATGTTGATGTTCTTGATAAAGAGGTGAATCACGTTGATATTATTGATGAAGTATGTGATGAATATTTTCATGAAGCTTGTATGAGTGGTGAATATGATCTTCTCTATGTTGAGACTATAACCTCCATCACTTCTTTATTTCCTACCTTTGATGAAGGTGATTCCCTTATTGATGAATTTGAGGAAAGCTTGGGGAAAGTGGATTATGGAGTTTATTCTTCTACTACAAATGAGAAAGAAGAGGTTTTTGAGATTGCAAGCTTGCTACGTGAAAATGACTTGATTAATGAAGAGATTGAAGCTTATCTTAAGAGGGATGATCTTGTGGTTGATACATCACCTTCCAATTGGGATGAGGATATTTGTGAACTAGAGAGATTGCTTTATGGAGATACCATTCTCACTTAACCTTTTAATGAAACTTCACTTGCTAATCTTTTTTCTCCACCTTGTGATACACCTCATACCCATAATGCTTCACATATTTCACCACCTTTCTTACAACCCAATTCAAATCCTTTTATTGAGCCTTCAATTGATGAACCATGTTTTGAGAAGTTTCAAGATGATGGTGATTTATATCATTTGTTGTAGAATTAGAGAGATTCTTTATGTCACCTTATGAGGATACTTTTGATGAGGAGTTTTCTAAGAACAAGAAAGAAATGATGGTTTCCTCTACAAGTGTGTTGACACTTCATACTCCCCAACCTTTTTCTCAAGAAGTGAAATCTAAGGGGGAATCTTCTAAGACAACCACCACTTGTTGTTTTCCCATCAAGGAAAGTATTTTTGATCCTGGTATAGAGATTTATGAGCCAACTTAGTATCCACCTAATGCATTAAAAGGAAAACTTGTGAGAGATTTTAGAACATCACCTAATCATCTTATGGGAAACTTATGGGAAGGAATTTTGGATAAGGAGGCCTCACTTACCTCACCATTGATTAATATGTCCACTTTTGGATTGTGCTACTCTTGGGAGGGCAATTATGTATTTGATCCAGGCGGATATTTATGGGGTTTTATATACTTGAGAACTTGTTTTACCTTATCATAGAGAGTTTTTCTTAAAAGGGTAAAATTTTTTACTCTCCATGATAGGTTTTCCATATGCACCTTAATTGTAGGAAGAGTCGAGCTAGAGACTCCTTAAATCAAGCTTGAATAACTAGGATTAGACCATCTAGAATAGAGTGTGGTAGGATAGGATTAATAAAGGGCATATATATGAGATGAAGTGTAGGGGGTGCCTATCTTGTGTCTTCTTCGTGTTTGTAGGGTTTCTCTCTCTCATTTCATGCATTGGAGCTTATGGAGGAGGCTCTCGTATCGGGTTCACTTTGATACTATTTTGATATTCAAAACATTGTGCTTTAAGTGAATTCACGTTAGTAGACCTTTCCAATGTCATAAGTGTAGGGGAGTTTACTCCAATACTCTTAAACATTAAGGACAATGCTATCTTAAGTGTAGGGGGGGTCTTCTATCGAAGTAACCTTACCTAGAACATTGTCATTGCCTTCATGATAATTGGAAAATTAATTTTTCAACATTTTTCAAATTTTTGATCTACTTTGACCACAAAAAAAAATGCATTCATAATTTTTGCATTAACCATTTTTCATTTGCATAACACATTTGCATTGCATATATTTCTTCTTTTATTTTTAATCAAAGATATATAAAAATGATACTATATAATAAAGGATATGGTTTAACAAGTTTAGATATATTTGACATATTAAGCCCACCATGAATATTTTGACTCAACCCGAGTTTGCTTATCCAAAGCTTACTCTAGCTAGTATCCTTAACCATGTAGACCTTTATTGGTTTATTAGGCTAAGCATCCACTAGTCTCATTATTTGAGATTTTAAACTGTGGAGAACGAGAAATGATAGAGTTTGAAGTAAGTGTTAAGGGCTAGATAAACCTCATATAAATTAATTGTGGCTTTTATATCCCCTTTCGTAACCTTTACTTTCTCGTCAACGCATGTATATATGTTAATAAATAATCAAGAATGGTTTTAATCGGTTTGTAGTCTCTTATGCATTTTTGACTAATCATTCGTGGTTGGTATAAGTACGTCTTAAGATTCTAAGTTAGAACGTTTTATGTGTACTAGACTTATGTCATGATTAATACTTAGTGGGTGTTTTTCCTTTTATTATTTTTAATTTTCTTTGTGAGGAATAAAGAAAAATATGAGCGGTTTAAAAAAAATGAGTGGCTAGAAAAAAAAATAAAAAAAAATTAATAATTATACAAGACTCCCAAGAGGGACAGTGAAGTGTTAATTATAGTAGCTATTAAATTCCAATATCACTTTCACAAGGGTTGCGGGGATTTAGTAGTTGCTCCAATCCAATATTACCTTGACGGGTTGCGGGATTGAAGATCCACGGTCTCAAAAATGCGGCGAATATAAACTATTGTGTGAGTTTTATTTTTCTTTTCTTAGCGAGTGAGTAGCTACTTATTAATGCATTACATAAGGATCTTACACATAAGGCGAATGACTTATTATTTTGTGTCAGACTTATATGAATTGTGAGCTGTTTTTCAAGTTATGGATAAGATGGTTACTTAGGATTAAAACCGTGCTTCCTTATTTTCAGATTTTACACTTCTTATATTTCACGCTTTAAATAATGACAAGTTTACCCAAAATCAATTTTCTCAAATAATAACCGCTCTTAGAGGCATAATAAGTGGGGGTATAATGGTAACAAAATTGATTTGTATGAATAAGTCGATGCACTTTCACTTATGGATAACAATGATCTCGTTTTTAAGCTTGGTATGGGGAAAGTGAAACTTTAGGATGATAAGTGTTCATGGTACTAAAGCCCTAATTAAAGTCTTTGATTTCTTTATGAGTTATTTCCATCAAAACCATTTCAAGAAAAACCAAAAATATATAAATAGAATTGTTTTCCTTTGCGTTGCATTGTAAAAATCAAAATCATGCATCATATAGTGTAGTGTAGTGTAAAAGCATTTCATCATGGCAAAGGTGGATTAATTATGAGAAAAATGTAATTTGGTGCTTTGAAATGTGGCCTTGCATAAGGTCATGGCAATGATCAAGTGTAGGGGATTTGATATGAGTGAAATCTCATATCAGTTATATCATATTTAACCCTAAAACACAAAGTAAAATACCATATTTTAATGTGTAAAAGCAGTATTATAGGTATTCTTTGTTGTTTGTGCTTGTGTAGGTAAAAAGATAAAAATTTGATGCAAACATGGAATTCAAGTCATTATTGATGAAGAAAAGACAAAAGGACAAAAGATGACAACTCAACACAAGTGAAAAGACCTTTCTTGACAACTAACAATGTAGAGGGACTAAAAGTGTCAATTTGGAAAGTCAAGAACAAAGTCAAACTTGGTAAAAGTTAAATTCAACCATGTCAAGGGTTCAAATATGGTCAAGTATGAAGTCAAAGGGCCAAGGATGACAAGATATTGAAGTTTGAAGTTCAAGTTATGAAGCTGATAACTAAAGGGACTGAAATTGCCAAAAATGGAAAGAATAAAAGACATGATCCGAGTGAAGTATCAAACAACCAATGAGAAGCCTTCATTTTGGAGTAGTGGATCGCCAACTCATGTAATTAACAAAGAGAGAGTGAAAGCAACCGTATCATAACAGTGCCACCACTTACTCTCTTTCCACCAATCACAAATGTCCATCTCACATGCTTCACTACTCTAATGGATATTGATCCGCAACTTCATTAATGGACTTATCAGAGCATGACACGTGTCACCCTTCATACCCATATCGTGGAGCAAGTTTTATACACTTTCAGTGTGGAGTCCTATGATCGTTAGACTCAATGGTTAAGAACCATTCTATCTAGGATAATCAACATTCATATGATGTCAATCATAGCGGAATAGAACATTGATTAGTAACAAGATGTTATAAGAACAAAGATGAATTCTCCCAAAGTGCTTGTATTAAAAATTAACACAAACAACTCTAGGTGTGTATACATTGAATCCCACACCTAGAGATCGAACTTTAATTGTAGGTTTACATTGTGAATGAATGATGTGTAAAACCTACGGTCTATGTTTTCTTTATATACTAGAAAACATAGCTTACAAAGAAAGCTAATATAATTATAAAAAGACTCCACCAGCTTGTAGAATTGCTTCTTGTACATTTTAGTCCTTGTCTTCTTATTTTGTTTTTTTTGTCACATCAACTCAATATTTGACCCAACAATCTTCCCCTAGTTGATATGACAAAACAAACTGCTTTCTTTCATGACACTAGTTCTTCAAGTAGCCAGCTTCCCCTTAATTTATTACTTCTTCCCCTTTTTGTCACATCAACAAGGAAGTAGTAAAACGTAGACAACTATGAAGCATACAAGTACCATGTAAATGATGTAACGCTTAGAACAATAAGCTTCCCCTTATTACATGCGTTCACCAATTCTTTTGAACAAAAGTAAAAGTATCAACCATCAAAAGCAAACGAATAACAAACCACTTGCAGAAACGAATATTATGTAGTACCATCCATGATGAGAGCAGCACCAGAAATTAACATGTAGTGCTATCTTTAAATGACTAATAGTATACGTACCCCAGCAGTAGTATCTTTGAAAAGAGCAACTTCCAATGGTTGAATAGAACCAAATAAGATCAACTTTTGTCAAGTATCTTGAATCTCCAAATTCTGTAGGCTTTATGTAATGATCACATATGAAGAAATCTAATTATGACTTACTTGATGATGATGTAGAATAACCCGAACTTGCATTCCATGTCTTGTACTAAACATGTGACTCCAAAACTCACGGCTATAATGAGTAGACTATAAAACTCACGGCTATAATGAGTAGTCTCTTGACAAAAAGAGTTCTCTAGCAAATATGAGCATAGAGTGTCTTAAGTAAAATCTCGTACCTTTGCTACATTTTTATCAAGTCCGTTGTCACAACTTAAAGCACCTACAAGTTACCTTCAAATGCTGACAAAATTTAAAGATATGATAGAACACCAATCCGCGAAAATCTACTTCGTCTTCAAACAAGTAATAAAAACTTTTCTTCGTAATCAATGAAAATAAAACGAGCCTTTATACCTTTAAGAACTAGTTGCTATGAATGAACCAAATTCCAAACCAAAATTCTCTCCAAAACTGACTGTGAATAACGCTGTCAGCGTCGTGTCAGTGCTTCTGTAAGCGACTAAATAACTCCCATCAGCGATATGACAATAAAGTAGTATCTCACTGTTATCCATTCGTAGCTTCTGCCTAATGTCAACGAAATATATACTTTCTTTATTAACTTGTATTCTTGTGTAATTGCCTTTCTCGTCGACATCACACAATTACTTTATTTGTTTCCTTTTGCCTTTCACGTGATGCATCACACAATTACCTTATTTATTTCCTTTTGCCTTTCACGTGATGCAATAAAGGAGAATCATGTGAATATGATCTAAAGATATCATTGCATATATGGAGAATATAATTCCCATAAGCAACCTCCAATATTCTCGTGTCCCATATCTCTTAATAATTTCTAAAAACCATGCAAGTAACAAAGCAAAAAGACTTACCCACGTCATGATTCAAGTCGTGTCATAATTCATTACTTCCATAACTTACGGAGTATATATTACGTCCAAAATATAGAGAAACGAATTTACTCCATAAATCTCGGATCACATAACAACTTCCAAAAATCACGCGTTTGACCATATCAACATATGTTACTTGAATCTGCTTGCAGTAAACACGACCACCATCAACACACCTTACTTGTCGAATTTATTTGCACCAATCTCTGACCACAGCAGCTGCACGTCGCTTTATCTTTTGATCGCTTCGAAGTAACAAAGTGATATTAACCTTGATGCCCACTTCACACATCACAAAACAATCTTCTTTTAATGTAGCCTTCACGTGAAGCTTTGAATCATAGTACATGTTTTCTGTCGTTATACAGCATCATAACCAATAATCGGCAATAAACCTTTGTCTCTTTCTGCTGTCATAATTAGATCACATATAAAAACACACCAATATTAACACCTTCTGTTGTCCTTCCTTCGTTTTTGCTGTTCCTTGTGCACAAGTAATATACCGGACCACAATCACATTCATACTCAGCTCTTTGAACGTTCATCGTCAAGTCTGCTTTCACAGCCTTGCTACCTTCGACCTATCATTCTGTCATCAAGAACATGATTTGCTCACATCTTTTTACTGCTAATTTATGTTCAAGATCATTCAATTTTACTGCTACAAGCATGTAACATCGGTTACTTCCCACATCAGCCTGCTTCATCGATCTTCAGTAGACCTTGATCCCAAGCAGCAACAATCGTCCAAAGATCTAGGGTTTTGTAAACCCAAAAAAAAACATTCATTTAAAAAAACATGTTGCTAGGGTTCATCATCGATGAAAAATCGATTCCCCAAGGCTAGCAACACATAAACTTGAAGACCCATATGAACTTAGGTTTATATAAAACCCTAAGAACGAATTTCTTATAATACACCTTTAGCAACAAATTATTTGTCACTAAACTGTCACAGATGTGACTACTCCTTCCTCCCATTCTTTTTGCAACACCAGATCTGTCACAAAAACGTTGCAAATCTGTCACAGATCTGACAGACCGTCGCTAAACCGTCACTAAAACTGTCGCTAATCCTGGACAGTGGCTTCACAGCAACATGACATGAACATAACACCTTGTATCTCCTAGATATCACGAGCCTTAGGCTCTGATACCAATTGTGGAGTCCTATGATCGTTAGACTCAATGGTTAAGAACCATTCTATCTAGGATAATCAACATTCATATGATGTTAATCATAGCGGAATAGAACATTGATTAGTAACAAGATGTTATAAGAACAAAGATGAATTCTCCCAAAGTGCTTGTATTAAAAATTAACACAAACAACTCTAGGTGTGTATACATTGAATCCCACACCTAGAGATTGAACTTTAATTGTAGGTTTACATTGTGAATGAATGATGTGTAAAACCTACGGTCTATGTTTTCTTTATATACTAGAAAACATAGCTTACAAAGAAAGCTAATATAATTATAAAAAGACTCCACCAGCTTGTAGAATTGCTTCTTGTACATTTTAGTCCTTGTCTTCTTATTTTGTTTATTTTGTCACATCAACTCAATATTTGACCCAACATTCAGAAGAAACACTTAACATGAAAAATGATCCAAATGGAGAGACGAGCTCAAACTATTTGGTTAATTACCATTTCATCCACTAAACAATTTTCCCCCAATTTGGATGAAGAACAAGAATTCTCAATTGGGAATATGAATCCATGTGTCATTTTATGGTTGGATGCAACACGTCATTGGACCTCCCTAACACCTAATTTTACTCTATAAATAGACCTTGTATCTCTTATTTTGTGTATGTAACTAAGTGTGTAAAAAACACACACTTTTTCCCTTTTTTCTCTCAATCCTTTTCAGTTAGCATTTCTAACCTCTCAAGGTGTCTGACAAACACTTTGAGAGTTAGTTAGTTTGTTAGTTCAGTTGTAACAATAATTCCATTAATGAAATTCAGTTTTACCTAAATTCACTCTCATTCTCATTTCACTAGCAAGTTCATACTATTCTACTATCCTACTTTGATTTTGTTGTTCTTGATTGAACAATGGAGTTTTATGTGTGATTTGGAAGCTTTGTTAAGAGTTATAGCAGTTGCAGTTCAATTTCTTAGCTCAGAATTGGCCAAAATCCTTTGATCAGACCTTGAAGCAGGGGAAGATTGATGATGATGATGGGTGTAGTAGTGTATAGTAGTTGTATTGGGTGTTGATAGGTATAAAAGTAAGCTCAACGCTCCACTTCTTCATCAAAGGAGCCTTCAAGAGTTCCTATAAGCTTTCTTTACAAAATTCCTCTAAAAACTTAGACTGCATGCTTATTTTTGTGTCTTAGTGTAAAAATACTTGCTATTGCCTGTTATGTGCTTATTTTCATGTATTTGATATGTTTTGAGTGTTTGCTTGCTCAATCTGTTAGTTTTGAGTAGTGCTCATAGCTTAATTGAGCTTATATCAGAATAACTAGTGTTTGGCACTAATCATAATCTTGTAACCAGTGTTAGAAAGTTGCTATTAGTAGTTTGTATACACTCACTAGTTGGTAACAAGTAAGACTGCAAGTTTTGGAGTCAAACAATTAGTCAAACATGCAATTAGCATTCGAAATACTTTGGGTCAAATTCACAGCCAAAACATGCCTATTTCAAATGCTTGCCAAATCTTCATTCTTAGGAGTTAAGGAGTGATTCTAAGTTCTGAGCATAGCTTATCATCCTATCTTTCTAGACATATAAAGTAGACCATACATTTCTCACTAATAAGCAAGAAATAAGCCATAGTTTAAGCCTTTGATCAAATGCAAGTTTATGTGATGAAAGCTTAACAGAATTCTCATTCTAGCTTATTTCTTTCATAAAAGTAGTGATTTTCTTCCACAAATCAGTTAGATAAGCTTAGAAATTAAGATTGGACCAAGGTCAAACTTGGTCAACTTTGGTCAACGCCTGGTCAACATAAGCCAAATAGCTTATTTGATTTTCTGGCTTATTTTAGAGCTTTTTGAGATTTTCTTGGATAGGTCTTCCTTATTTGGCCTATTGATGATATTTTGTGCAAATCAGCTTTAGTGCTTATCCCAATAAGCCGTTCTTTTGAAAGTGCTTATTCCAAAAATTGCTTATTTGGCTTATAGCTTATTTCAGATGGAATCCTTGAAACTGACTAGGTGAAATTGCATTAGAAGCTTTTTGAAACAATTCTCAGCTTAATTGGTAGATTATAGCTCTAGTTCTAGCTTATTGAAACACTTGTGTCCATTTTGCTTATATACTTGTTAAGATTTGCACATAAGTCCCTGGATTTTAGGACTTGTTTTAATCTGTTTTAAATAGTTAATACTTTTTAGGTTTTGCAAGATAGTCCTAACCTAGTCCTCAGGTTAGTTGCAATTTCAGTTAGGGTAGTTTGGGAGTTGTTATATTTTTGTTAAAAGTTTGTTATATTTTCATTTCAAGTCCTTTAAGTTTTTGAATTTGCATTTTCTAGTCCTTATACTTTTGTAAACTTTACATTTTGAGCAATTTAACATTTTGTGCATTGATTACTTGTACATTTGGCATTATGTGTGGTATGTGCACTTTGTTTTTAGATTAGTACGGTTACGTAGTGATACTATTTTTACATTTTTACGTGCTTTGTGATAATTAGACCTAGATTACAAAAATTTTATAGAATCTAACACCAAAAACAATTAGTTAACCTGATTTCTATTGGATAATCAATTCGTATTGAGTCGAGAATTACGAACTTAAAAAGACAAATATTATGGTCAAATGAGGGAAATGTAAAAAATCATTTATTAATGTGGATTTAAATGTTTAGACCCTTAAATATGTCACAATGATAAAACATACTCCGTACTTTAACTAACATTTGACGGTAATCTACATTCACGAATCTTTTACAAAAAGGCTTTCACAAAATGAATTTATAATGAATAGACTTAAAGCATCCACAATGCATGATTTTTCAATAGCTTTTTACTATTTTGTAAAGTTTTTTTAAGGTGTTTTGCATTGTGGTAAAGACTTTTGGAAAAGCTTTTTAGAAATGATTTGTTAAACTTCAAGCTTTTGCCAAAAGCTTTTTACCCTCTATTAATATTATTTTATTATATTTATTCATTTATTACCAAGCTTTTAAATGACTTAGAGCATCTCTAATGCATGACTTTTTCGATAGCTTTTTACTATTTGGAAAAGTCATTAGATGACTTTTTACCATTGTAATGTATATCTTTTCAAATAGGTTTACTCAAAGACTTTGAGTTCTCAAACCTATTCAAGCAAAGGCTTTATAATTAATGCATCATAATTTTAGCCTCTTTATATGTATTCTCTTTCTTTCAAAAAGATTTTGTAAAAAATTTAGCATTGAAGGTAAGTTTGTAAAATGACTTTAAAAGTATAAAATTTAATGAAAAAGATATTGTAATTAATGAAAAAAGTCTTTGTTAGTTTGTAGCATTGGAGATGCTCTTAGTACCATTAAACTAAGAGCATCTCTAATGCATAAACCTCACATAGCTTTTTACTATTTAAAAAAGTTTTTTAGCATTGGATCAATGACTTTATGTAACACCCCATTTTGATAATGGAATGTCACGCGTAATTATGGCGTGTCATCAAAGCATACAAGGATAAATGTCTAAAACATTACATGACCATAGGGATAACCGAAATCAAACATCAGTTCCCAAACATAAGCCCAAAACATAATAAAGCAAAAGAAATGAATGAAAGACTAAACAAGCATAAGTATATGAAGGCAAAAAGGAAAAGAAGTCTCTAGCAGCTTCCATCCTATACACGTCCTCCAAATGCTCGGGGTCTTTCCTAGGGTACCTGCCATTTTGGGACATGGAAAGGAAAGTAACGGCTGAGTAAAACGCTCAGTGCACGGATATAGACATAGTATGAATGACTAAAACATAATAATGACTTAATAGCAGCGGAAATGTATAAGTCCTGGAAAACCTGGAACATGTTCATAAAACTGGTTTTATAGTTTGAAAAGCCTTATGTTTATCTTATGAAAACTGTTTAACATATTTTACCATTAGCCAATATAGGTCATGAAAATCCACCATGCATGAATACTTGGAGGGGTGACCTCATCATGCAAATTAGAGAGGATGCCTCTATTAATATACTGGTTTTGGGTAGGAGGGATCAGCTCCTTGTGAAGGATGCAAGGCACACACCACATTCACACTAAGTAATTTGCTGAAAACATGTAACTAGGATGCACCCATACGCCCCACATGATAAATATAATAATATGGCCAAAAGCTTAAGGGACGCCACGAGCAATCACTCTGCCGTGGTGAAGTCATAACACCAATGCCTCTAGTGTTATGGTTATGGTACCTCAATAACTAGGTGAAACTGGTCATGCATGTATATGGCTATAGGTATTCTAAATTAAACATAAGCAAATCAAACATATAAACTTATACTACGGGAAAACAGTTGGCTGCATACGGGGAATCCTAATAAGGAAAGATTGTCCATACTAAAAGGACGAGAATCCGTACCTTATGTCCATTGAAGGAAGAAGACGAACGGAAGAGAGTTCTACTTCGGTATCAATAATGCTACATAAATACATACGTGTATAAGTATCTGATTACTACATACGTAACTGGTTTTATGTCATGTCTTAGCTTATTTTATACGTTCATGTCATGTTTTACTGTTTTAAGCTTTAAACTGTGTTTATCTTATATTCTGTCTATTCTGATTAAGTATTTCTTGTATTTCATGTATTATTATACTTACTGTGTAATAATAAGTAACTTTCTAAAAATATCAGGTTTCCTAAAATAGAAAGTTACCAAAAATATAAAGTTTCCAAAAATAGAAAGTTTCCAAAAATAGAAAGTTTCCAAAAATAGAAAGTTCCCAAAAATAGAAAGTTTCCAAAAATAGAATTACTGCTTAAAATAGATAAGTTTCTAAAAGTAGAAGTTTTCATAAATAGATTAGCTGCCTTATTTAAATAAGTTTCTAAACATAGAAAGTTTCCAAAAATAGATTAGCTGCCTTAATTAAATAAGTTTCTAAAAATAGAAAGTTTCCATAATTAGATATAAGCTGGTTAAATAAGCTAAGTATATAAGCTTAAGTGTTTTCTGATTATTTTTCTAAGTCATAATGATATAAGGTATAGTTTATTAAATATTACATGTAATTTAAATAAACTATTGGTTAAAAGTATTTAATTAAATATATCATGTTTTTAATTCAATACATTTAAATACTTAGGTTAAAACATGTATTATTAATTATTAATAATATAACCTAAGTCATGTTAATTAATTAATTATAGCCATGGTTTTTAATAATTAATTAATTATAAAGTCTAGAAAATATAAATACTTAGGTTAAAAATCCATGATCTAATAATTAAATTATAACCTAAGTCATGTTTATTAAATTAATCATGTCATATTTTATTAATTTAATTTTTAACATATAACTATTAAAATCATAATCTTAACATAATCAATGAACCGGATCGTGACTAGAAACCATGAACCGGACCCGTAATCAACACCATACCCCGAACTACTTCGGGGTTCTCCCTTGTTTGCTGCTGCCGTGGGACCCATACCACCAAACCGAGACCATGAGGTCTTGGTGGTGGGTAATAAACCAAACCGAGACCCCTTAGGGGTTCGGTTAGGCGTCGGCTAGAACAAACACCCCCAAAAATCCTTGTTGATTTACCCCATAATCATAGACATGTTTTAATAAATGTTTTTAATTAGTTTTTAAGAACATCATGATTTTATGTGATTTATTAAATCAAAACATAAAAGAAAAAGGTTAAAAAGGTTATACCGAATACGTGGATCAATCAAGGATGAACACACACGAATGCTTGCACAAATTCCAAGATCAAAAATCAACCGAACACCCCTTTTTGATGATTATAGGTGGCGGCCAAAAAGGGAGCAAGAAGAAAGGAGAAGAAACTTTTTAGGGTTTTTGTTATTTTTCTTGTTTTGTAAAAATGACACAAGATTTCTCTTTTTTCTTGTTTAGTAAAAATTGATGGGCTAAGCCCCTTTTCCTTCCTAATTTCGTGGTATATGGGGCCCACATGGGGTAACCCGATCATTTTCCGTGTCTAATTAATAAGTGTGTTCTCGTGTTCGTGTTTTACGTGTTTTAATTAATTATCGATCGTGACTTAATATATTTATTTGTGTTCGTAATAAATATATATATACATATGTAATATTAGTTCGTGATTAATTTATGTTCATGATTTCATGTTCGTATGCTCGTGATTATAATTATTATTGGAATAATTATCGTGTGTTCATACGTAATAAATACTTATCGTGTTCTAACACGTACGTAATACTTAAAATTCTTATACGTGAAACGTAACGCGCTATAAAAGGAAAGTTCTAATCTTGTACGTACGATCTTAAAGGCACTATTCATGGTAAAAGCATGCGGGTTTTACAACTCTTCCCCCCTAAAAAGAATAATTCGTCCCTGAATTATAGATAACGTAACTGAAAGAGAAACATACCCAAATCAAACTGAGAGGGTATGTAAGATAAATGAACGTGCAGGTGACCTGGCAGAAAGAACGCGGAACGTGACATGTCTTGAAAGGCCATGGAACGTGACGTGACTGAAAGGGCATATCTAATTGATAAGTGAAAAACGGATAAGAAGTTCGGATGAACTTGTCCGTTTCCAAGTGGCTTCCCTTTTGGAACGGTTCCTTCACAAGATCTCGACACTAATGATAAATCTTGGTCCTCCTGACCTTGACTTGGAATAGGAAGAAATTTTTGGTTATCAACAGAAGGTAGATCCCCTAAATTTGATCGAGGGAATAAGAGTTAACGTGTATGGCAACTGAAACGTTATCGTGCAAAACACTCTAACTTAACTGATAATTAGCAACGATACGCGAGACATAAAGAAACGTAGTACGTGAAAATTTTTGAACGTAATACGTGAAAAATTTTGAACGTAATACGTGAAAAATTTTGAACGTAATACGTGAAAATTTTTGAACGTGATACGTGGAGATATGATGAGTGTAGTATGAGTAAACATATCGTGATCCATGATACGTGTAACATATCTTGATCATGATATGAGGAACGTGGAATGAACATGACATGTGAAACATATTGTGAACATAGAATATAACGGCGGTAACGCCAAACGCTACAAGGTGAGACATAGAATATGACGAGAAACGTCTATCTGAGTATAGGGAGTTATACTAAACTTGGGTATGCTCTCTCAAGTTCTTGCAAAACTTACCAGAATGAGAAAAATGAACGTAAAATCGTAAGCCGAGATGCCATCATGAACGTGAATAGTGTCATGAACGCGAGCGCGAAAGCAAGTCGTGAACTTTGAACAAGGACGTGAAGTAAATAAGGAGCACAATTATGAATATTTGTCTGACCCGATAACTGAGGGATTGCCAAGTGATCGGATGAGCCTTGGCTGGAACATGTCCGATCAATCTGTTGGTTCTAAAATCCTTGCGGATGTAAGGATTTTGCAGACTTGATCAAACTGTTCGCAATAACCCAGATAGCATCATGCTTCTTCTGAGTTTGCGTTAATCTGGTAACCAAAATCCGTGGAGATCTTGTCCCATTTCAATTTTCCATTTTAGATGATGAAAACATCCCAGTCTGTTGGTGTCCTATCTTAACCTGTTAGTATGTCAGGTACTTAGATATGAACGTAACTGTATCTTTCTTTGTAGAACTTGATACATAGGAGTTTGCGAAACTCCGAGTCTCTGAATCTAGACTTCTCCTAGCGTAGGATTTTCTAGAACACCTAATGTAGTGTAGGGTTCTCTCCTTTACGCATAAGCTGAGTCATGGTAAGATTAACCGTAGAAACCCATGTGATTCAGTGTGTCACTGTAATAAAACAGAATTGATATTGGAAAAATTTCTAGGGTAAAATTTCTCTTGTCATAGAATTTACAACATAGTGCAGATATGGTCTTCCTGTTCTTCTCTAGGCTAAAAGGAAATCAGGTTATCCTCAATGAAAACACTGATGAATTTGCTATGAGTTCATGGAAACTCATTCTTATAATGTCGTTGGAGCATTGACGAGACTAATTCAAAATCATAAATCTAGCATGACCGAGTCGTGTACGAATAGCAGTCATGGACATGTCCTGCTCTTTCACTCGTCACTGTTGGCAGCATGATCATGAGTTCGATCTTGGAAAAGTGATTAACACTATAAGGTCGATTGGACATGTTGTCAATACGTGGAGGAGAATAATGGTTATGAATGGTGAATTGTTTAAATCGACGGTAGTCGACACATAATCTCATGGTATCATCCTTCTCCTAGAAGGTTCTTCTGGAATATATGGGAAGATTTTGGAATAATCAACTGGCTATGCGTAAAAGGACTTAAGTAGTCGTGTCTTACTGACAGCTAGAAAATTTTAGCGACCATGGCTAACAACGCACATGCTTGTAAACATAGATAATTTATACATATTTTCCTGATGGAAAATCAAGCTGAATGTATTCAGGAGCCTGAACATTACTGTACATAATTATGAATCGTAGCATGGTGTGCTGTTCATAGTCCATACTTAGGAAAAAATTCATCTCGTGTCTATCCGAGGGAATGCGTTAGCAGCTTGGATCTCATCATTAAGCTGAAGGAAAACCTTCGTATACGTAGGAATACGAAAGGCGTCCTTCATGGTCATGAATATATGAAATATGGTGAAACAAATGAAAGTGACATCGGCAACGTGACAGTTCTCACTGATGCGTCGGTAATGGTATTGAAATTCTTGTGGCCTGATTAATACATGGCACAAAAAAATGGATATACCCTTGGAGGGTACCCTGAATTTCTTAGAAAGGTTCCATAGTTGGACGTGAGTCATGTGTCTTGACTCGTGTCTTGGAACTATAAGCATGACATATGTCTTGACTGGTGTCTTGACATGTGTCTTCAGAAAGTATACGTGAGACATGTGTCTTGACTGATGTCTTGACATGTGTCTTGAGACGTAAAACAATAGAACTACAATATTAGGTTATTATGCCAGAATTGGCGGATAGGTTGGACTACTGATCATTTGTATGTCTAATCACGTCCGCGGCTAGAGCCTTGGTTGCGATTTCTAGGATAGTTGTTGTCATAGTAGTGGTTACTATCATCCTGTTTGTCAGTTCCATGACGGTCATTCTCATGACTGTGATTCATGTAACTATTCAGCTGAGTGGCCGGCTGGTACCGGTCTTCACTCATATGACTGAAACGACAACTGGATGACGTGTGACATGTAACTAAGAATTAAGGACAATGATTGATGAAAATCGTCTGGTGGTGAAGCATCATCTCGTCCAGTTGATTTGTTCTGACGCCTTTGTCTTCGTCTCGTAGGGATCTCCAGGTTGTAAACAGCATCCGCATCTCGTAGCGTCTCCAACAATCAGCAACATCAATCTTTAGTAACATCTCCAAGTTATGAGCGGCATCAACAATCTTGTAGAATATCAGCAAGTGAACATACGCCTGAGATGATTCAGAATCGACTAGTGAATACTCGTGAAGTATTGCAAAAGTACACGTGGATTAAGGTACGTGTAATACACATGAAATACGGTACGTGGAGTACACGTGGAATGCACATGAAATGATCGGTATGGGGTCGATCATTTATCATGATTTAAGGAAAGTATATCGGTTAAACGGTTAGGAAAACCATCATGATAACCTGGCAGTATTAGCATAGACATCATTTTGGTTATATCGAGAAACGTTAAAGTGTGGTTACACAAAATTCAACGATAATTTGCCTGACAGCATGATCAATGAAAACCAACCATGACTATCATGAAAGCAGAATTCAATGAAATCCAACTATGTCTTGCATGAAGGCATAATAACAAAAGAGGCGTAAGACATAATCCACATGAAGACGGAATCACGAAGAAACATGAAACGATTTAACATGAAGGAGTGTATAACATAATCAGCATGAAGCTGAGTTTAACCATGACAGTATGAAAACATACTTGACATAAAAACATAGTAACTTATGAGGGGACATAAAAAATTTATGCCAATAAATCATAAGAAAAATTTTATGCATGAAAAACAGTGCATGAATGCGCAATGTAGTTTATAAAAACCTTTATATGTGCGAGGGGACGCCTATGGGTCGGTCCCAAAACAAAAGACATGACGAGGGGACGCCTATGGGTCGGTCCCAAAGTTAAAAGTTTCGATAAAAGCACATGCGACTAAATAGGGCCAGTCCTGTACCAACCATTACTTAGTCATAATCCCTGCAACAATGATACATGAAACATAAATAAATGAAACTCATCTGTCAAAACTTATCAAAAAAAATTTTATGTGACTAATTATGAACTACTGGGGTTCAGTCCACATAGCCACAGTTCACGAGGAACATTTTGCATGAAAACATGACACATAACTAAATATGAATGACGGTTGTCCATCCATATTAGTAAAACAATATCGATGAAAACATCAAGGTTAAAACCTCAAGGTGCTGAAAACATCATGGTTAAAGCAACAATACGCTGAAAACATCAATACGTAGAATAACAAATGTTGGCTTGGGAAGCTCCTGGTGACTACCCACTAGTCACATGTCGGGTTTTAGAGCCTACAGGTCGAAGCCTTGGCTCAGATACCATAATTGTAACACCCCATTTTTGATAATGGAATGTCACGCGTAATTATGGCGTGTCATCAAAGCATACAAGGATAAATGTCTAAAACATTACATGACCATAGGGATAACCGGAATCAAACATCGGTTCCCAAACATAAGCCCAAAACATAATAAAGTAAAAGAAATGAATGAAAGACTAAAGCATAAGAATATGAAGGCAAAAAGGAAAAGAAGTCTCTAGCAGCTTCCATCCTATGCACGTCCTCCAAATTCACGGTACTTTCCTAGGGTACCTGCCGTTTTGGGACATGGAAAGGAAAGTAACGGCTGAGCAAAACGCTCAGTGCACGGATATAGACATAGTATGAATGACTAAAACATAATAAAGACTTAATAGCATCGGAAATGTATAAGTCCTGGAAAACCTGGAACATGTTCATAAAACTGGTTTTATAGTTTGAAAAGCCTTATGTTTATCTTATGAAAACTGTTTAACATATTTTACCATTAGCCAAATAGGTCATGAAAATCCACCATGCATGAATACTTGGAGGGGTGACCTCATCATGCAAATTAGAGGGGATGCCTCTAATTTAATATACTGGTTTTGGGTAGGAGGGATCAGCTCCTTGTGAAGGATGCAAGGCACACACCACATTCACACTGAGTAATCTGCTGAAAACATGTAACTAGGATGCACCCATACGCCCCACATGATAAATATAATAATATGGCCAAAAGCTGAAGGGACGCCACGAGCAATCACTCCGCCGTGGTGAAGTCATAACACCAGTGCCTCTAGTGTTATGGTTATGGTACCTCCATAACTAGGTGAAACTGGTCATGCATGTATATGGCTATAGGTATTCTAAATTAAACATAAGCAAATCAAACATATAAACTTATACTACGGGAAAATAGCTGGCTGCATACGGGGAATCCTAATAAGGAAAGAATGTCCATACTGAAAGGACGGGAATCCGTACCTTATGTCCAGTGAACGAAGAAGACGAACGGAAGAGAGTCCTACTTCGGTATCACTAATGCTACATCAATACATACGTGTATAAGTATCTGATTACTACATACGTAACTGGTTTTATGTCATGTCTTAGCTTATTTTATACGTTCATGTCATGTTTTACTGTTTTAAGCTTTAAACTGTGTTTATCTTATATTCTGTCTATTCTGATTAAGTATTTCTTGTATTTCATGTATTATTATACTTACTGTGTAATAATAAGTAACTTTCTAAAAATAGCAGCTTTCCTAAAATAGAAAGTTACCAAAAATAGAATGTTTCCAAAAATAGAATGTTTCCAAAAATAGAAAGTTTCCAAAAATAGAAAGTTTCCAAAAATAGAAAGTTCCCAAAAATAGAAAGTTTCCAAAAATAGAATTACTGCTTAAAATAGATAAGTTTCTAAAAGTAGAGAGTTTCCATAAATAGATTAGCTGCCTTAATTAAATAAGTTTCTAAAAATAGAAAGTTTCCATAATAAGATATAAGCTGGTTAAATAAGCTAAGTATATAAGCTTAAGTGTTTTCTGATTATTTTTCTAGGTCATAATGATATAAGGTATAGTTTATTAATTATTACGTGTAATATAAATAAACTATAGGTTAAAAGTATTTAATTAAATATATCATGTTTTTAGTTAAATACAGTTAAATACTTAGGTTAAAACATGTATTATTAATTATTAATAATATAACCTAAGTCATGTTAATTAATTAATTATAGCCATGGTTTTTAATAATTAATTAATTATAAAGTCTAGAAAATATAAATACTTAGGTTAAAAATCCATGATCTAATAATTAAATTATAACCTAAGTCATGTTTATTAAATTAATCATGTCATATTTTATTAATTTAATTTTTAACATATAACTATTAAAATCATAATCTTTACATAATCCATGAACCGGATCGTGACTAGAAACCATGAACCGGACCTGTAATCAACACCATACCCCGAACCACTTCGGGGTTCTCCCTTGTTTGCTGCTGCCGTGCGACCCATACCACCAATCCGAGACCATGAGGTCTCGGTGGTGGGTAATAAACCAAACCGAGACCCCTTAGGGGTTCGGTTAGGCGTCGGCTAGAACAAACACCCCCCAAAACCCTTGTTTTGATTTACCCCATAATCATAGACATGTTTTAATAAATGTTTTTAATTAGTTTTTAAGAACATCATGATTTTATGTGATTTATTAAATCAAAACATAAAAGAAAAAGGTTAAAAAGGTTATACCGAATGCGTGGATCAATCAAGGATGAACACACACGAATGCTTGCACAAATTCCAAGATCAAAAATCAACCGAACACCCCTTTTTGATGATTATAGGTGGCGGCCAAAAAGGGAGCAAGAAGAAAGGAGAAGAAACTTTTTAGGGTTTTTGTTATTTTTCTTGTTTTGTAAAAATGACACAAGATTTCTCCTTTTTCTTGTTTAGTAAAAATTGATGGGCTAAGCCCTTTTTCCTTCCTAATTTCGTGGTATATGGGGCCCACATGGGGTAACCCGATCATTTTCCGTGTCTAATTAATAAGTGTGTTC
Organism: Glebionis coronaria; assembly: GCA_025667525.1. Lineage (NCBI taxonomy): Eukaryota > Viridiplantae > Streptophyta > Magnoliopsida > Asterales > Asteraceae > Glebionis > Glebionis coronaria. Next base: position 171,123,172 of record CM046879.1, on the reverse strand, counting down.
TCGTGTTCGTGTTTTACGTGTTTTAATTAATTATTGATCGCGACTTAATATATTTATTCGTGTTCGTAATAAATATATATATACATATGTAATATTAGTTCATGATTAATTTACGTTCATGATTTCATGTTCGTATGCTCGTGATTATAATTATTATTGGAATAATTATCGTGTGTTCATACGTAATAAATACTTGTCGTGTTCTAACACGTACGTAATACTTAAAATTCTTATACGTGATACGTAACGCGCTATAAAAGGAAAGTTTTAATCTTGTACGTACGATCTTAAAGGCACTATTCATGGTAAAAGCATGCGGGTTTTACACTTTATAGAAAGCTTTTTTGAAAGACTTTGTATACACAAAGTCATTCCTTAAACCTCTAAGAGCATCTTCAATGCATAAAGTCTTTTAAGACTTTATATATTTAATACATTAATTATATCATTTATTATCCTATACAAAAATCTTTTCTTTAAAATCTTCTTCAATGCTAAAAATTCATACAAAAGCTATTTAAAAACTTTTCAATTAATGCAAATAGCTTGATCAACTTTTGTAAACCTCTTTGCATATGTAAAATCTTTTCCTAAAAATTTGTTTGTAAATCTTTTATCACAATGCATAAAGTCTTTCAATAGCTTTTTAAATAGTGAAAAGTCTTTGAAGTACTTTTTTGCATTGGAGACAAAGGCTTTTTACAATAGCTTTTAGCAATGATTTGCCATTTACCAAGCTTTTTCTAAAAAGATTAATGCATTAACTCTCTCACAACCTTAGATTATTAATTACACCAAAAAACTTTAGAAAAACTTTTCACCATTGTAGTAAAAAGTTTGAAAAGTTTGATGATGACTAAAAAATAATAAAATTAATGGCATTAAAGTCTAAAAAGCTTTTGAAAAGTTTAAGCTATTAACATGACATGCATTAAAAGCATTAAATGCTAAAAGTCTTTTATGACTTTTAGAATTGTAGATGCTCTAATGACTTTTAAATAACTTTTGTTATAATGAAAAAGTAAGTAATTAAAATGTGAAAAGTCTTTGAAAGAATTGAAAATTATGGATGCTCTTAGAGCATGTACAATGGGAAAAAAACAACCAATGACTTTTCACTATTTCAAAAAGTATTTGAAATGTGTTTTTCTTATTGCAACTATAGCTTTTTATATATTTCGTAACTTTTTAGAATAAATGGTGAAACAACAAGTGTTTGACAAAAGCTAGTTTTATATGATTTTGATTAGCAATAACGACATCACATTGCTCAAGTATTTGAAGGACCTTGAGCATTAAATGCAATTAATACAAAGGCTGTGTTTGTTAACAGTTTTTTTAAAAGCATTTCTAGCAATTATTATTAGCATGTAGCATAATAATTAGTAAAAGAGGTTGTTTGGTTAAAATCATTAGCATCATCATTTATCATTTATCATGAAAATGATACTTTCTCAAATGCTCTTTCAATGAGCAGATAAGCATAATTGATTAAAGAGCATAAACTTAATAAATTACTTAAATACCCTAATTAATATAACACATTAAATCTAAAATAGTTTTTATTTATATATGTATGTCAATTTATGTCTTTTTACACATTCAAATTACAGCTAAATGCTTACTGCTACTGCTAACTGCTACTGCTGATTTCACCAAACACACATCACTACAAGTTGAGTTAAGTCCATAGATTGCCCACGAACTTTAAAAAAAAACCTATGTTAGGCAACTTATTTTGGAAAATACCATTATTACCCACTAAACTATACGTTGACTGCCTATTATCACCCATGTTGCCGTCTGACTGCTGACACGTCATCATTAGGTTCTTTTATTTTATTAATTTTACATTTTTTACCCTTATTTACTTAATACCATTCAATTTTTTCCTTAATTCGTTTTCAACCAACATTTATCTTATCCTTTCATCGTCATCATCTATTCCATCTTCATCATTGTCACACTGCACATTTCAATTTTCTCTTCCTCATCTTCTTCCTCTTCATCGTCTTCCTCTACTTGCGTGTCTTACCCTTGTCGTCCTTTAAACTGGCACTCACTTTTCTTCAATCTCTCAAAAACACCACTTTCTTCATTCTTTTTCGCCTATAAAGTCGTCAAATTCAAGAACACAATGTTTTGGTGTGAAATGTGTTGTTGCTGGCAATGGTCTTTGAAAGTGAAGGTTGTCTGAATTGAAGTTATGATTTCGGGTTCATACGTTCCGGCTTTGAGAGGAATGGATATCTCGTTTTCGGACCCAGTTGTGTTTTTAGATACTGGAATATGGCATCCTTTGGCTCCATGTATGTATGATGATGTCTTTTTATGATTTGGATGAATGTATGAAAAAGAAGAGGAGTTAATGATAATTGGTGGTCGTGAGATCCTACTAATGAACTTAACCCATGAAAAAACATGTTAACATAGTCATTAATGAAATGGGTTCACCCTTTAGCAGTAACAAATCCACCATTTGGTGATGCGGTTTGTATAACAAGTTCAAAGATCCATCCCCTGGTGCAGCTACATTTGGTGATGCGGTTTTGAGTGGGTGTTTGTTTACATCGGTTATAAAAAAAAGAAAAAATTTCATGTTTGGTCCCTATCGTTTACACCAAATATCAAGTATGGTCCCTATCTCAAACTAAGTCCGCAGATCATCCCTATCGTTTACACTTTGGATCAAAAATGGTCCCTATCTTGGATGGGAGTTAGTTTTGCTCGTTAAGTGGTATAAATTGAGGGGTATTTTGGGGTTTTCATTTTTTTCTCATGCATTAAATGCCACCAGACCCAATCTTTACACACACACAACACACGATCACACAACACACAATCACACCTACCTTTTGCAACAATCCAGTATCAAAACCCTAAAATCAAACATAACTAGAATTGACCCATTCATAATCAGTTGGTACAAAAATAAATTTGTTTTCTTTACAGAAAATATACATCAACTTAAACTTAACAAAATTGACTTTAAAATCAAACCTGTGAAGAAAATGTACCAAAAACTACGCTACGCATTCCAAAACCTGTACTACTGTTTATGCATTTCTTATAGTTGGGGTACTATGAACTATAAACGGTGAGAATATAATTGGTTCGAGCCATGTAATCAACTATATCTCAAATCTGTAAAAAAACGAGCCATAGTGCACCATGGTCTTCTTTCAACTGTCACACCACCATATCTGCAAATGTTAACTATCTATGAAGCAATCTCTTTTCGTCACTATCATCATCATTATAATCAGACCCGTTCTTTGGTTTTTGTTCTTCCAAAGTTTCCATCTCGGCTTCCACAAGAGCTTCCATTCGGGCCCGCTCTCGGTCTTTTGGGTATGTTTTATACAAAAAGGAGTAGATGAGGCAACACAATTGTATCATGTCTTTTCTTAAATCAGTAATGGAAAAGATGGATCTAATGATTGATCTTTTGGAGATGAAGAAATACTTTGGCCGGCAGTGACAGCAAGCGGCAACCACCGGCAACTGGTGGCGGCATGGGAAACAGGAAACCATCGTACCGATCTGAAAACACTCGATCTTCCATATAATCGAATCACATCCTTTGGCCACAAGGATGAAATCCATTCAGATTTTTTCTCTGGAGCTTGTAATCTCGATTTTCGTGATTGAGATCTTGTTATTTAGATCTTTTTTTTTTGTTTATGGATATTGTGACGTGATGGGATTTGTTGATGTTGGGATGTGTTGAATTAGAATAAGGATTGGTTGTTATTTTTCATATGAATGAAGGTATTATTGAATCAGTAAGGGTTGTTGTAGATCTTGTGTGGGACGGAGGATTTGAGGATGTGAGAGAGTGGTGAAGGATAAGATAAGCTTTGTTGGATTATATGCAGAAAAAACAAGTAAAGGTCTAAAATACCCTTCTTTTCATATCATTTAACGGAGAAAACTAACTCCCATCCAAGATAGGGACCATTTTTGATCCAAAGTGTAAACGATAGGGATGATCTGCGGACTTAGTTTGAGATAGGGACCATACTTGATATTTGGTGTAAACGATAGGGACTAAACATGAAATTTTTTCTAAAAAAAATTAAGAAAAGATGACGTGTCCATTTTTACCGGTGTTAACCGGTTGAAAAATTATAAAATAAGATAATAGTCGGTTTAGGTAGAGTTTGATGGGTAATAATGATATTTTATTTAGTAAGTAGCATACAATAAGTTTTTTTCGAAAGTTCATAATTTTTGTTTAAGCTTTTATAAAAACCTTTTTAAAAAGTTGTCCATGCAATACAAAAAGCTCTTACAAAATATTGATAAAATAGTGAAAACCTTTTCTTACCTTTACCCTTCCCATCAATGCGCGAGAATGCCCTTTTTTACTAAAAGTCTTTTGATATGGACGATATAATCGATGATGCTATTTTAGTCAATTTTGGCATCTTCATAGATGCTGATTTGTCACTGTGTCAGTGTCACGGTACCTGTGTTTTTTATATTTGTCATAAAAGCTAGACAAGATTAACAATGTTTACACTATCTACGCTTGAATTGCTAAAAAAAAATGATACATATGTGTATGTACACTTGACCATTGTGTAGAAGTACAAACATCCTCTTAGAACACACATACAACACCTGCTTTCTTGAGATGGATCAGATTTCACACAGGTTTTTACAAGTCAACGGGCTAAAGCTTCATGTAGCAGAGATCGGGCCAGAGTCCTCGCCTGCAGTCATTTTCCTACACGGGTTCCCGGAGATATGGTACACTTGGCGATACCAAATGATCGCGGTTGCAAATGCTGGTTTCAGAGTCATTGCACCCGATTTCAGAGGCTATGGACTGTCTGATATGCCTGCAGACCCCGAGAAGGGTTCTTTTGCTGACCTTGTTAATGATACTGCCTCTATCCTTGATGCTCTCGCTATTTCTAAAGTACGTTCGTAATTCGTAAATAAATATACTCGACTTGAGCTTTTTACGTTAGTATTCTAAGAAATCGTATACTGGTTTAAATATTTGTTTATAGGCGTTTGTTATTGGTAAAGATGTTGGTGCAATTGTCGCATACCCGTTTGCCTTTCTTCACCCAGAGAAAGTAGCTGGAATTATAACATTGGGCATACCATTTATGCCTCCAGGTGGCTTTAAGCACCGTTTCGTCCTCCCCGAGGGATTTTACCCTTTAAGATGGGCGGTAAGAGTTCCAGCCACTTAACTTAAGCATATTGTATTCAGTCGTGTATAGGAGTTAAAGTTTGAATGTGTATCATGTTAAATTTATTTAATTCATTAGGAACCTGGAAGAGCTGAAGCAGATTTTGGTCGATTTGATATTAAAACTGTGGTGAAAAACATCTACATTCTGTTTTCCCAAAGTGAAATGCCGATAGCGAGTGAGAACGAGGAGATTATGGATCTGGTCAAACCATCTACCCCTTTACCTTCTTGGTTCACAGAGGAGGATCTTGCAGAATATGCGGCTTTGTATGAAAAATCTGGATTTCGATTTGCACTCCAAGTTCCCTACAGGTAACTAGTTAACTATTTAACTTGTGTACATACTGTGACTTTTTAAGGTCCTACTTATTACAGTTCTGATTATATTTTTGGTTCATAGTTTATATTACCAAGTTTAACGCGATAAGAAGTTTGATATTTTATAAAAAGTTTGTTATTGGGTGAAAGTGTGACTGTTTTATATAGGATGGCCGTAATTTTGAAAACTTTGTTTTCAGAAGTTAGAATCATTATAAAATTTAACAAAATGGTTACAGGACATTGAACACGGTTGGATCGAAGTTAGAAGATCCTAAAGTAGAAGCTAAAACGCTGTTGATCATGGGTGAGAAAGATTACGCACTTAAAATTCCAGGAATGGATGATTATGTAAGGAGTGGGGAGGTGAAAAAGTATGTGCCCAACCACGAAACATTATATATACCCGAAGGATCTCATTTTGTCCATGAGCAATTTCCCGACCAAATCAATCAAATGGTCCTCACTTTTCTTCATAACAACAAGCATCTTGCGCTCGTTTGAAATGGGACCAAAAGACTCGCATGAACAATTTCCAATAGTGCTGTATTATGTATGCTCGATGTGTGCTGTTAAATAAAATTTGTTTTCCAGGTGATAATAGAGCACTAACTCAGTATCCGGATATGAAAGTTGGCGAATGAGCCACTATATCGGGTTTGGAACATGTCATGAACATCTAGTCCTCTGCTAAGAGTCTTAATTCCAATGTATTTTTTAATAAATCGTATGCTGTTTTCCTATTGTTTGTAAATTCTTATCTTTTCAACTGTTTTGCATAAATAACCTCAACTTTGAGGTGATTGTTAAAGCTGACTGTAACGCCTTTGAACTATTTTTATTATTTTAACAATAGACCTATACGCCGTATGGATCATAGTTCATACATATTTAAGGACTAAATGTCCATAAACAAATTTCAGCACTTAATCAAAACTGCACTTAGAAGTTTCCGTAAAACATAAACCTGGAAATACATTTTATATAAACTATATAACATTCTTGTACACACTTTAGGCACACGGCATGTGGAAGCTTAGTATTTTAAAATTTGGGAGTTATGCCAAACGCTCCCACTTTTAACCCATTTTGACATAACTTGTTCTAAGACATATACAAACTGACCATAAACTAACCAAAGACTGTTTAGACTTGAAAAACATAGAACTACGACATTGCAGGGGCATTTATAAGCTAAATATCAAAGTAATGCGAATGACACACTAGTCATGTACACCCACGAGGGTAGTCGTTCCACAAAATGCACCCTTCCTTCTAGCATCTACAAGCCCCGATTCTTCTTCAGTTACCTACATAAAAACATTGCTATAAACTGCAAGCCATTTGAACTTGATTAAAACGGAACTAAGCTAAACATGATCCATAGCTTCTATCTTTTAAAGATTTCGTCCATTTACTATATAGATCATAATTTATAACTAGTACTACTATCTATCTTGATCTCTCCTGTTCCTTTTTAATGTTGCATTGATCAACCTGTAAGAATTCTGATAGTTCCTTGTGGAGATGAATTTTGAATTTCCTTCTTCAATAAATTATAACCACGTTTTACGTCAAGAAACAACGTTCAAGCTAACTTTATAACATAATCCCGTGGTTAAAATGAAACTGGTTGTGACCCTCATCTAATTCCTTTGTATAGCTAATTCATCTACTGCTAGTAATATGACATTTTGACATATTTTACTAAAAAGGTAATTCGGTAATGTGAGTTTTGAACCTGACAATAGTCCCCTCCACGTATAGAGGAAAACTGAAGGAGTATAAGCAAGAAAAACAAAAGGATATTTATTATAAGGCAAGAACACGTCAAAACTAATTGGACGTGACAAATATCAAATGTGCAACATTTGCATACTATTGTTTCAATTTTAGGCGATCAACAAAACATAACAACTACGGGATCTACATTGTTCAACACTGGCTGCCTACAGATTATAAGAGAGCCACATTATTTGAATATTGTAGATGATTTCTCACAGCATAGTAAACATTATCTGCAGGCTTTAATTATAGAAAAATGAAATCTACCACTAGTATGAGTAAATGATCACCTAGGAAGCACGGAAACTCCGCTGAGATGCCGTATGACGTATCAGAAACGCGGGGAAACAGGGAAACGTGGGGAAACGCGGGGAAACGCCGGGAAAACGTCTCCGAGAGAAGTGGAAACGTTTCTAAAAATGGGATACGCGTAATAGTAAAAGGGATACGTTTTGGGAAACGTTTCTGGCCCATAAAATGGCGTTTCCTTGACCCATTAACTAAAAAACCCTTTTATTTTTAATTAATCTAAATACTTAGTAGATAAATCTTCATAAATCATAACTGACGGCTTTATCAACCCTCCAAAACTGAGAAACCAATCACTACTACAAAACAGGGCTATAGCGACAGCCACTTCTGTCGGAAATCCGTCGGTAATAGTGGTTTCCGACGGGTTAGTGACATAAACTGGGTGTCGGCAAATTGCTCCTAGCTAATTAGCATCTGTCGGAATTCTGTCAGAAATAGCGACATATAACTCATCTGTCGGAATTCCGTCGCTATTTTTCTGTCGGAAATCAGTCGGAATTTTTTCTGGTAAAATTCGTCGCTAAGTATATATCCCGTCGGAAATCAGTCAGGAATTCTGTCTTAAAATTCTTGCAAATTATAGATCCAAATATCCGTTGCTGATATGTCAGAATTTCGTCGGTAATTTGCGACAGAATTATGTCAGTCGGAATTTCTGTCGCTGATGCTCCTTTTTCTAGTAGTGAATTCAGTGATTCTTCAATCTTCATCTGATTTTCTGGTATCTTAAGGTTAGTAAAAATCTATAATTGATGGATTCTAATTCATTATATTACATAAATAAAGTCATAAACTGTCAATCGCATGCATGCCTTAGGCTTAAAGTCGTAGGTTTGCTTTGTTAACTGATAATTGTTACCTTACCATGTTACACTTTACATTACAATATACTTGGATTAGATGCATCATGCATGCCTTAGAGTCGTAGGTTTAATTTGATAGTTGATACATCAAAGGTTATGTTAGTTATCACTTAACAAACTCAGAAGGAAACTAATAATGGCTTAGAAGTAGACTACCCTTTTGCTTTTATCATCTCAGTAGACTATCATTATTCCTAACAATCTGCTTTTATCATCTCAGTAGCTTTGCTTTGTTACCATGTTATGAGAAATATTTGTTTGGGGTTTTTGAATGTTTTGTAATATTTTTATGTCAAAATTTCTTATATACTAAAATATCATAAGAAGAATAGACGTTTCCCCGCCGTACCCGTATCTTGAATTTTAGGATGTTGCCGTTTCCCGGTACCCGTACCCGTATCCGTCCCCGTCCCCGTTTCCGTACCCGTGCAACTTAGATGATCACACAACAGATTTACAATCCTTACACTATACAACCAAATAAGATTGATGTCACTTTCATCTCCTTATATGTATGTCTCTTTACAAACTCCTACCCACACAGACTCGGACATTGAAAACTCCTTAAACTAGCCGTTCAGGAAAAAAGGATGAATAAATATGTCACCAGTCCCTTTGTAGACTAGATGGACATAGTTAAAGCTCTCGAGACCTACTATACACGAACAAGCATAGTACACCAGTCAATGCATTTCTACAAGAAACTGTTACCCAAAAGGCATTTTGAGCAGACTGTCAGACACCAATCATCAAGAAGCAAATACTGAAGAACAATTAGTCACAAACATGTCATGAATAACTAGAGGAGGAATTCATAAACTATGTCTGTAGGGAGGAAGATGTGTGTATAACCAAAACAAAGAACGCTAGTATGGTTTATCTAAGCCACAGAAGACAAATTTATCTCTACTTTAGCGTAATTGTTTTTAAATCAGCAATAGTTGATGTAAAATATCTTTAGTCTGATATTGGACTCCATATACTTGTCTTATGCTTGGAATAAATTCCTGCATTTCTCTCTGTCTTTACAGCGATTAAGACCATGAGAGTTAATCTTTTTCATGCTTAGTTGGTTCATATATAATCAAAACAGCATAGACCATAACTTAGTTTCCATATACTTGGTCTTAATGGGAAAACATGATCCTCCGTATCATGTGCTTTGTAGCAAGTAACGGGTGGGAGATAGATTTAAAGTTGACTTTTGTCATGTTCATTACTCACGGGTCATCAAACAACTCAAATTTAAAGTTGACTTTTGCAGGACACTTGACTTCTTCATATGACTTGCTTCAGCTTCTAAGAGACCCAGCTGTCTCGGTGATCGTCACTCAGACGCCTTGGCCGACCTTAACATGTACTCTTAAACTAGCTCGTATTGAAATTATATAAGTAGATGTATCCATCAAACACGCGTAGATCAAGCTATATTGGAGGTTGGTGGGGCCACATCAGGTTTGTTTCCACAAAGCATGGTTAAAACTTCAGACCTCCCACATGTTAGTAATACTACGAGCTTTCGCTAGCTGAGCCCCTCGGGTGGTCATAATCTAGTTTTTGATAACATGATTAGGAAATTGCATTTCTGTGACTTTTAAAGCATTTGATCTGTTGTGGATATAAAAATCTCGGATAGACATATTAATAACTAATAAGCCAGTATCCTTAATTAAGGGGTTTTGGGCTCTCGAGATGCAGGTTACAGAACATCAGAAACTGTGTGTGTGGGGTGGGGGATAATGCATCTGAGTAGAATGCTCTTTCTGACAACCGAAGACAGTAGCTCTATTGAGCCACCAGTCACACATATTGTGCCTTCTAATGCTGGCCCAGATAGGAGAAGCAGATCATCAGTTACCATTTCCAGACAACATTAGCATGCCACCACTTGACGACATACGCTCATCTGTTGCCAGTGGTTCAGATTTGGTAACTAAATCTGATGGTGAGATGCCGGGGATGGAGAATGTATTTATTGTGAATGAGTTTCTTCATTGGCGGCGTTATGAGTTTAAATGTCACTGATGAAAAAGGTACTCAAAGTTGGTTTTCTTACCTGCACTTTCCGCCTTTCTCCATTCTTTTTTTTTAATTCCAGAATCTTATCATCTATATTAACAAGACATCAAAGAACCCAAGGGATCCCAAGTTGGCGAAACAACTAGGGTACTGCAACTGTAGTGGGAGACATATTGCAAACCTTTTAGTTTTATCACCTCTTATAATTGTAGTTAACCTAGCCTAAATATAACATTGGATATAAGTACTAAAACAAGCACTAGCAAGCAATATTAAAGCTCTTCACCTTTGCTGACCACCACAGGAACAGACGTGAAACAATTGGTGAAAGCATTATGGGATGTCATCTCTGATTCTGTGAAACAGGAAAAGTATGATCACATTGTTGTATTAATGAAGGAGGTGATCACATTGTTGATGTTGATATTCTTTGTACTAAATACGTTCATTTGTTTGGTTAGATATTAAATTTATTATGAGTAGTTTTTTATTTTATGTCTCAGTTGTTGAGTTCCGGTTGTTTGGATATGAAATATCTTGGGATCATGGAGTTTGCACTAGTGAGCTTGCAGAAGCTTTCAGCGAATAGCTAACGAAGTCCAGCTGAAATAATCTCAATAGAATTTATCTCAGAATTGACTCAACTATGTCAGGCTGGTATGATGGATTAAACCATTCACATAATTGCCCTTGTAAAAGGTCTGTGTTTGTACAAATAAAGGTACCTAATTTCTTCTTGTTTCTTTCCAGCTTCTTATACTTTATTATGGTAGAGGTGGCAGTTTTTTTAACCGTTTACATTTAAATGGGGTGATTTGATTTTGTTTAATCTCACACAGGTCAAGTTATAAATGGGGAATAGCTAAATTACCCCAAAACACTTTTAATGCATATAACATCCTAATCAAGGCACTAGTAATAAACAATAAGAGCAAAAGCGTTTACAAAGGTCTATGGTCCACCATCTGATGCCTTGATTCGCCTTCCACTGACCATGCAATGGCTTTCATCTGTGGTTCCTGGCAAAGATCGGGAATGGGATGAGAATACGAAGGCACTTTCAGAGTTGCAACAACATTTATCTTCAGAAAGGACTGCTCTTCACTCAACTGCTCTTAGGACCGGTGGACACTCCCCTAGTAGATTGCAAACTTCACCTGCAACGTCTCTCACTAATTTCTCAAGTTAACTAACATCCAGGATTTATCTGTTAAAACCTTCTTTCCACCGATGAAGATGGGTGGGTTGATAACTGATAAGAATGGAATTAGGTTGGAACGATGGAATTAAGTGGAAACGAGTAACTTTTTGGTACAGGCAGGACCAACTCCAGAAGATCACGTACTGTAATCGCTACAAGGTAATATATTACGGAGTATTTGTTACATCCTTGACTATTTCATGTCCGTTATGGTCTTTGGATGCATCTCCATGACTTAATGTTGTACATAGACTAAAGCGTTTTATTTAAGTAGACAATAATTAATGCAGAAAGAAAAAAAGAAATTAATTGAAATAAAAGAATGAATATATTACTTATGATATAGTTGAATACACAAATTCTATTAGAGTATTAGACTTCAATCATCTAAACCCTAAGCTAGCAGCAGCTGACTCTTAAAGTCGAATAAATAAATGTCTCTTTCGCTCGGGTTCCACGGAAAGTATCTCGGCGATTCTTCGTTTAACTTGATCAGTTGTGTTTGCTTTTCTGCTGATGTGTTTCTTACAGACTCAACATCCTCCTCCTCATCGTCATCATCATCAGCGGCATTGGAACTAACTGACTCTACATCAGAAACCAACATCTTCTTAACAGGAATGCAGCAGTTGCAGTTAACATGTGCTGATCTAACGGCATAACGTGGACGGGGCCTTTTATTTCTTCGCATGACAAAATCTTGATCATCTCTCTCGCAAACCCTTTTGTTGGATCGAACCATCTTAATGATAGCCATAGGTAGGTATTCTAGGATCGTTTTCTTGTTTTGATCTGGAGGAAGATGGTTTTGTTAGGGTTTTTATTTGGAAGATGATAATTTTGCTGGTGTTTTTTGTTGTGCGTATGAAATATGAATCAACAATAATCAGATAGGAGCATTATTTATAACCAGACTTTTATGTCGGTCAAAAATACTTACCATATATTCATCAAAATTAATTACCAAAAACCCGCTTTTGGTTAAGTCGGCTATTAAACCAAATGACTAAACTTTTATGGAAAGCTATTATTACTATTCTCAGATTTTATCGTTGTTTGAAAGTTAGCTTAAATACCGTCTAACGTCGGGTTTAGTTCAAAGAGTGATTTTGTTAGAAAATAATAAAAAAATGTTAATATTAAAAGAACGTAAACAGGTTCTGATAATAGATAAAAAGAATAATAAAATATGACATAAATTATTCGATCATCGTTTAATTCTTTAACAATCACAATGATAGAGTTTCATGCATTTTAATCTTCAAGCCTCACGAATGTGAGATCGAATCAAGTCAACAGCTGATGCCCATCCCTGAACAATGGTTGTATTTTAAGATTTTTTTGGTAAGAAGTAAGAAATATACGAAAGAAACAATCGTAAGTAAACATGTTTCGTTAATACTTGAAATAAATAATCAAAATATATGTGAACTATTCGATAAGCATTTGAGTTTGTAACATTCCTAATAATAAACGTCCACGCATTTTATTCTTCAGTTGATGTCTTGAATTACAAATGACATATGTGAGCGCTAATCAAGTCAATAGACAATGTCTATTCTCTGGACATCTAATAGTCGAATGAAAATGTAAGTAAAAAGATATTGTGATTAATAATTGATTTGAATTTAAAAGATGATATAGAATATTTTCAAGATATTACAATTTGCATCACAAATGACAACCTTGAAGCCTCTTTTACTTTAGACCCCGGAAACAACAACATATAATTATACATGTGTAAAACGTAATGTGACCAATACGAACCAACTTTATAAAAATGATTACCGTAGATCTTGTTTATTGTATAAGCTTAAATACTCATGAAATTATAGGCATTCTAAAAAAACAAAAGATAAAAAATATGCTCGGACATAGCTTTTGTTATGGCTCTCATACTACTATTGTTTTGAAGCAAGTTCCTAAATTTATATACCCAAGTTTTTGATAGTAAAAAAAATTGTTCCGTTGATTAATTGTGCAATAACTCCAGTTCTAGTTAATTTAATGACTTTTGAAAGCAATTTTTTAAGTTAAAAGTAAAAGAAATCAAGTTTCTTTAATTATCGGTTGATTGTAAAGCTAGTTCTTAATATGTGCGTTTAATCATACAAATTATCAATCTTTATCATATCACTCGTTAATCCTTAACGTTTTTATTTCACGTTTCTATACGTTTTCTCCCCACTTTAGCAGGGCTCATTTAGCCGTGCCCATTTAACCCGCAACTGTTTTACCCGTTACCCACTTTACCCGCCGCACATTTTGCCTGGTGCCCAGTAACTATATAGTCAAGAATAGAAAAGTTAGCAAATTTCATGAAGTTCAAACTGTAAAGGGTAGTCTACGTCAGTTATCTTTATAAAATCATATGCGAATGAAATAGGAGCTAATGATCCATTATTCTCACTCGCCTTTCACCAATAAGGCTGCCCTCAGTTGTGAATCAGTCTACCCTTTCAAAAATTCTGTCGTCTCAACTTTTTCTTTCCAACGGCTTACAGACGACTTTTATCCACACTAAGACGATCAGTTATTTTCAAAAATTTGAATCTATAATAGATTTACCGTAACAAAACATTACATAATTATTCATATAAATAAAACATTACAACAACAATAATAATAATAATATAACAAAAGTTATACTACAAACGGTAATCTTTTTTGTTCCCTTGTGCTCCATAACCTGATTTCGCACCCCCGACCACTTTCCAACCGAAACAATCGGTCGATCGAGTGGTTTTTTGCCCATTGCGGCCAACCTGATGTATGGTTATACCTTGAAATGACAATGCTATATGCTGGTGTGTTCTTTAGTATTCTAAAACCACTTTGTCAAAAGAAATTATTTATAAGAGACTCGGATAATAATATAATCACAAGTTAATGACATGTTTTCATAAAACATTAATTATTGTTCTTAGAATAAAAAATGTAAGAAATGAACGTGGGACAACATTTAATGCAGGTGATTCAATGCAAAATACAAATTTATTTAGAAATGAGTATGATTATTAATTACTATATTTGCTAATGCTTTAATTTTTTAGTTTCCTTATGATATACAACTATTGCAACAACATTTTGTTTGTTAAGTTAAATCCTTAATAACACTTATATTGCACAATGAAAACAGACTTAAATATAGAGTTAGCTTCAAGATTTAGATGAGTAAGATACATGTGCATATTAATTAAAGAGAGATAGACAAAACATGTCAAAACTCAACAAATACAGTGTAGGCTCTAACATGGGTAAATTAAAACTTTTAACATAGTTTTGTTTCCAGTAGCAACATTTGGTGGTATTGTATGTTCCACCAGAATAGGGTTAACCTGCACAACTCTCTCAGGCCCAAACTTATTTCCATCGACCTTCGCTAGCCCCTCAAAATGCATTTTTATGGTTTCGGGTTTTGTTCCACCTACCCATATGACTTATAATTGAAGTTCCACCTAGCTATTTCTTGTTGCAAGACATCCATTGTTACTATCCACTTCCACGCTATGTGTTCGTGAATAGTAATTGCAACATGTATCAAACTATAGATCAACCGATCAAAATTTTTACATGATGTCCCTCTATCAAACTACTTATCAACTGATCAAATTTTTTAAAAATTATAAAGATAACTAAATGCTACATCTATGGCATTCATTTAGGAATAAAAAATATGATGAATAAAGAACATCTAACATGTGTATTCTATTTTTCTTAACTTCCATATATCAGATTCAATTCATATAAATAGTTTCCCTAAATATTTTCTTAAGGTTTTGATACAATAATGATCTAATCGACATTAGATCATCTATTATGATGAACTTTATAAGAGGTTTATATCATTAATTTACAAAGCTTTTTATTTTATAAACCTACTTCCACTATGTATAAGCCTTTTCTAAAATTATAAACCTCTAACATAATTCATATGCATTGAATTATGAAGAGGTTCAACATCTTAGACCTCTTCATGCCACATAACCTTGAAATGCATGCCCACTATGGTTTACAAGTTTTTAGACCTCTTCATAATTTTATAAACCTAAAAATAAACCACTATAGTAGATGCCCTTAATCCAAGCAAATATGTTAAATATTATATTAAATATGCTTAAAATAAGAGATAATTATCGATTTGAAGATTCTTTAGCAAAAAAACCCACATCATTGAGTCATAGAGTCCTCGGTGATTTGGAACCGCCTCTTGGATGACTATCAAATAAATGTATAAAAGAAGAATGATCCAATATACCTATTGTTGTACAATGAATTCTTAACTTTAAAATTTTAGTACACCGATTCTTGTTTTTGTAGAAAAACCGAAAAAAAAAATCAATAAAAAATCAACACTTATCTAAAATAAATCATACCATTATTTAAATGATACGAAACAATGAGGATGGAGGATGGAGGATGAATCATAAACTGGATGAAATTTACACTGGAACGTGGGGAGTGTGATTTGAAGCGAATCGAAACTAATTTGAATTGAAGCGTATATTGGAAGCTTTAAATCTTATTTTTGGATAGATACTGATGACAATTAACCGTATTGTTGAAGAGGTACTTACGGAATTATTTTTATGGGGCTTTTAATGCATTTCTTTATTTATTGGGGTTTTAATGCAATGCGTTTTGTCTTTCTAAAATTGTGACATAGGTTTACACTAATATACTAAGAAAAATCTATAAACTTTTTATAAAAACTTTCTTAAAATCGTTTTACACACCGTTTGTTTAGAAATTAATTATTTTATAAACTTTTTAAATAAAACTTACTTAAAATCATATTTTTTATAAACTTCACTTGCTGTTAAAAAAATTTGTTTTATAAATTATCTTTTTATAATTTTTGTACTTACCATCCGTTTAAAAAGTTAAAAAATTAAACAACAATATTTCTTTACTTAATTAAACGTTTAAAATTAAGACACATTAGATTTTAAATCTATTTTAGATGAAACACATCAAAATAATTATTTTTTAATCAGATAACAATTATTCATAAAAAATCGTGCTTGTTTTTCTTTATAAACTGTGTACTAATAATACGTGTAGAAATTTTTTTATAAACTTTGCTAATTTTTTTTATATAAATTGATACTTACAATCTGTGTATATTTTTTATAAGTTTTTAATACACTATATTTTTATTTGTAAATTAATTTTTTTTATAAACTTTGTATACCGACTAATGAAAAAATATTTTCTTTATAAACCTTTCACAAAAACTTTTTTATAGATATTAACTTTTTTTATAAACTTTGCAAACATCCCGTTTATAAAACTTTTTTGAAATACCACCTTTTACAAAACTTTCTTAATTTGCTTATAAATATAGCTTTCTTAAAAAACTTGTATTTTTGGAAACCTTTTTATAAACTTTGTAACCGGCTGATGAGAAATATATTTTTTCATATAATGAAGATGATGAAGAGTTAGTACTATTTTTAAAGAGAGGATTTAATTCTTTTATTAGTACTATTTTTAAAGAGAGGATTTAATTCTTTTATGAGAAGATATTCACATACATCTTAATTATATGAAATAAAATATCTAGTATAACCTTAAGACTTTACAAAAATAATGAAATTGTACACCAATAAAATTGCATCGTAATTTTGACTTTACAAAAATAAAAAAAGTTCTAAATTGAATGTTTCAGCTATTTGTGTACGTGTTTTTTTATTGATTGTAGCTTAAAAGACTTGTACAAAATAACTAATTATGGTATTCTTTTAAGGGTTTTGCTAACGGCGGGTTGTTGTTAACAACTCATTTTCAAAACTTTACGTTAAGACAATGTAAAATTTCCAAATAAAATCTTTTAAATTCATGAGTATGTTTCATCTCATCTTATGCCTCGAGTTCCGAATCTGACCGGGAACTCGAATTAAGTCGTATGAATTTAAAGCATGCAATGACTGGCAAATGTTTGACCAATGGCAAAGATCGCCTTGGGTGCATGATTCGCCCTAGGCCTGACCAGATGGCGAAAAAAGACTACAAGTGCTATTAAATTGGATGGCATAGACTTAAAAATTCAAATAGGTATCACATAAGTTTTAGAAAACAAATGTCAAAAACGTGTAAAAGATGCATGCAATCATCTTTTAGCACAAGTTAAGAAAACCTTTTATTAACTTTTTGGTTTAGGTGTGTTTACCGCAGAAAAAGATTAAAGAAGGATCAAACCCTATATCGTACTCTTCATGTGCCCGAGGGCGCAAGTGCTTGGGATTATTATCATATAGATGCCGAAACATGTACATGACACGAGAAAAGATTAAAGATCGTTCAAACCCTAGATAGATTGACTAGAGCACGTAGTGCAATAGCAAGTCCATCATTAGTAAAGCACAAAACAAGTTGTTTATAAGTATTATAAACCAATTAATTTTGCAAATCACGTCGTTGAGGAGATAGTTTATAAGCCATCATTACGGTATGTAAGCCCAACTCGAGTGACAATATGATTTCGCAAAACAATTTAGATTATAATAAAAAGAAGTTTCATAGATCTTATGTCCATATTAATATTTGTTCCAAAAAACGATTTTTAACAAATAACACATAGTTGATTCGCAAGGAAAAAGTGTATTAATATGACATACTTTTAAAGCTAGTTTCGATATACGTAGAGATCCGTTTTTATGATTCCTAGAATCTTAAATTATTACGTTTTGCAATTCATAATGGAAAACAAATAATCACATAAAAACAGACTAGAAGGGGGTAGAAGCAGAAGACAGACTCTATATGAAAGCGATAAATCATATAAGATCCAAGTCTCAAAAGAGTCTTCCCCAAATTGAGGACCAAAGAACCTCATCAAGTTTTCGAGCAAGGTACTTGATGACGTGGAAAGTATCACAAAAGTGAGATGCAAAGGTATTTGACGGATAATAATAACAATCGTAATTATTAACCGGTTCAATTTAACCTACCTAATTTAACCATTATCTAGATCAAGATCAAAACTTTATGACAAGTATGCATGTAATTGTCATAGAAAATAAATAAGGAGAGTTTTCAAGCGGATCTAGCGTGTTCATTCTATGTGTAACCCATGAATGCCATACGAATTGACTCGTGATGCCACTGTTTGGATTTTGAATACTAGTTAAACCATTAACTACGAGTACGCAACGGAATGGATCTAGTATAACATACATGATTAAGCACATAAGAAAAATAATTTAAAACCAACCTTTAATTAATTGAATAAATCAGTTAATACGTATTGATCTTGATCTTGAACTTTAACGGTTAAATTACCGTCTCCATCGTTTGCTCACACGACACGTCAAACGAACACACCACGATGCTAGTGGTAACTTCACTTCTCAAACAACAAGTGAATAATCTTGTAACTAGAAACTATAGATCCAAAACCCTAATTGGGATTACGTAAGGATCGGTTTATAGATGTTACAAGATTGATTACCCAAAATCACATAAACCCTAATTAGGGTTTATGTAGTCGACTAACCACAAGGGGAAAACCAAAGGGACTAAAACCTTGATACGAGGATCAAGAGTTTAGTATAAGGTTTAGAAACTTCACAAGGGAGTACCAAAAGGTAGTCGATCTTGCAAAGGTTTACACATTAGGTGATTTTAGGGTTAATAGGGAAAATCGTATGGTTTTGGTGGTGTGGGTGTTGCGATCGGACGAAACACACAAAAGAGGGGAAGGAAAAAAATTATGAGGTGTATGGGATTGTATTTATACTAATCTCCACCTCCTTAAATTACTTATTTCCTACTCCAAGAAATCTAATTAAGGGAAATATTACCTCAATCAAATATCCTAGAATATTTACTTACCAAAACAATAACCAAAAAAATCTTCTAGAATATCCTTGTGGATATATTTGGCCGCAAGGCCTAGGGGTTTTCTAGAAGTGATTTTCTTCCCAAATTTAAATAATGCACTCACGATAAATTAATTAAATCCCGTTAATTAATTTAACCAACGTTAATTAAATAATAAGTGATGTTTTTATTAAACGTTTAATTACAAATAATAAAACGTAATAATAAAAGTGTGCTCTCCGCATTGAGTGTGTGCCCCCGATAGGCTCACGTATTTCCGATGGCTAAACGATCGCATATCCCAACAACTAGTACTACTATCTATCTTGATCTCTCATGTTCCTTTCTAATGTTGCATTGATCAACCTGTAAGAATTCTGATAGTTCCTTGTAGAGATGAATTCTGAATTTACTTCTTCAAAAAAATATAACCACGTTTTACGTCAAGAAACAACGTTCAAGCTAACTTTATAACAGAATCCCCGTGGTTAAAATTAAACTGGTTGTGACCCTCACCTAATTCCTTTGTATAGCTAATTCATCTACTGCTAGTAATATGACATTTTGACATATTTTACTAAAAAGGTAATTCGGTAATGTGAGTTTTGAATCTGACAATAGTCCCCTCCACGTATGGAGGAAAACTGAAGGAGTATAAGCAAGAAAAACAAAAGGATATTTATTATAAGGCAAGAACACGTCAAAACTAATCGGACATGACAAATATCAAATGTGCAACATTTTCATACTATTGTTGCAATTTTAGGCGATCAACAAAACATAACAACTACGGGGTCTACATTGTTCAACACTGGCTGCCTACAGATTATAAGAGAGCCACATTATTTGAATATTGTAGATGATTTCTCACAGCATAGTAAACATTATCTGCAGGCTTTAATTATAGAAATATGAAATCTACCACTAGTATGAGTAAATGATCACACAACAGATTTACAATCCTTACAATATACAACCAAATAAGATTGATGTCACTTTCATCTCCTTATATGTATGTCTCTTTACAAACTCCTACCCACACAGACTCGGACATTGAAAACTCCTTAAACTAGCCGTTCAGGAAAAAAAGATGAATAAATATGTCACCAGTCCCTTTGTAGACTAGATAGACATAGTAGGTCTCGAGAGCTTTAACTAGAGGTGGCATATTTATTCTATCTAGTCTACTATACACGAACAAGCATAGTACACCAGTCAATGCATTTCTACAAGAAACTGTTACCCAAAAGGCATTTTGAGCAGACTATCAGACACCAATCATCAAGAAGCAAATATTGAAGAAAAATTAGTCACAAACATGTCATGAATAACTAGAGGAGGAATTCATAACCTATGTCTGTAGGGAGGAAGATGTGTGTATAACCATAACAAAGAACGCTAGTATGGTTTATCAGTTAGAAGCCACAGAAGACAAATGTATCTCTACTTTAGCGTAATTGTTTTTAAATCAACAATAGTTGATGTAAAATATATTTAGTCTGATATTGGACTCCATATACTTGTCTTATGCTTGGAATAAATTCCTGCATTTCTCTCTGTCTTTACAGCGATTAAGACCATGAGAGTTAATCTTTTTCATGCTTAGTTGGTTCATAGATAATCAAAACAGCATAGACCATAGCTTAGTTTCCATATACTTGGTCTTAATGGGAAAACATGATCCTCCGTATCATGTGCTTTGTAGCAAGTAACGGGTAGGAGACAGATTTAAAGTTGACTTTTGTCATGTTCATTACTCATGGTGTTATGTTTAGTCTTTATATTACCTAATTCGTATCTAGGGGTCAAGAGTCGAGTAAGCCTATACTAGCTAAGAATAAAGGTCGGTTGGCAATGTCTAAGCCCAACCCGACCCGAGTCATTGTGAGAGTCGGTTTCCCCCTCATCTTTATAAAAGGAGGTGAGGGGGGACAAACCAAACACGTCATTCTTTCAATAAACTAATCAGAAACGATTAGGGATTTACCTTGTGGGCGTCACCTTATTTTCTGTCGATTCTGCTTGTGGGTTTGTGACTTCGAGATCGTATATTCCGCATCTAGATAACCAGGATTGTAGGGATTAAACCCTACAAGTGGTATCAGAGATTTGGTGTTGAAGATCTGCTGATTATCTAGGGTCGATCGAGGAAGGTGCTTGGTGATCGGTGTATAGACATCAAGGAGCAGCAGGTCGTCGACAGAAAAGGGTTTTTCGATTTTCAGCGCTTGAAAATCGTGTCTGCCATTGTTATACATCTGGTGGTGGTTTTTTCTTTTGTGGTTGGAGTAAAAGACGAAGAAGAAGATTAGATAGTATAACATACTACAAAGGTTTCATTGGATTGGGCCAGTGTGTATCTATTGGGCCTAAGGTTTTAAAAACTTATTATTGATATAGTCTTGTATTGGGCTATATTTATAAGGGTTTTTATAAATTTTTTTTGTTTGTTTTGTTTTACTTTTGACAAAGCAGGAAAAAAAAGGTTAATACTTTGTAGGGTTTTTTACACAAGGGGACTTCGTAATTCGTGATTGTGAGGTTTAACGTATCACAAGGTTTAGCGGGTTACCGAAGGGACTTTATTCGTTTGTGATTGTGAGGTTTTTCACAAGGTTTAGCAAACTAATAAAGGGATAAAGAATGACGGGAGCCAAGTTTGACATCGAGAAATTCGATGGAACTGGCGATTTCGGGTTATGGAGAATCAAGATGCGTGCTTTATTAATCCAGAACGGATGTGAAGCAGCTCTGGATGTTTTACCCGCGAATATGGAAGCTGAAGAGAAATCTAAGCTTGACAAGAATGCTCACAGTGCCATGATTTTGTGTTTAGGTAACAAGGTCCTGAGAGAGGTTACCGGGGAGACGACTGCAGCGGGGGTTTGGTCAAAGCTCGAGTCTTTGTACATGACAAAGTCATTGGCCAACAAGTTGTACCTGAAGAAGAAGTTGTATACATTCTACATGCCGTCTGGACGAAAGATTTCCGAGCATATAGATGAGTTCAACAAAATCGTTCTCGATTTAGCAAATATTGAGGTAAAATTCGAAGATGAAGATCTTGCTTTATTGTTACTCACGTCTTTGCCAGCATCATACGAACACTTTGTGGATACCTTGCTTTATGGACGGGAAGATTTGACTTTGGAGGACGTGATGGCCACACTAAATTCAAAGGAAATCAAAGAAAGGTTCAAGGCGAAGGGGGATGGTGGTGAAGGGTTATATGTGAGGGGAAGAACTGATCGCAGGAATTCGCATCAGTCAAAGGGAAAGTCAAGATCGAAGTCTCGAGGTGGAAGACTCAAATGCTTTATTTGCCAATCTGAGGAGCACTTAAGAAGAGACTGTCCCAAGAATAATCGCAAGAAGTCAAAAGGTTACGTCAAGAAAGATGATCAACCAAGCTCCAGTGGTTTGGTTTACGACGATTCTGAGGTGATGATGGTGATGAGTGTAGAAAGACTGCAAGATTGGATCATGGATTCAGGAGGTTCATATCACATGTCACTCAGGTTAGATGTATTTTTTGATTTTCGGGAATGCGATGGGGGCAACGTACTGTTGGGCGACAACAGGGAGTGCAAGATCAGGGGTATTGGCAAGGTAAAGGTACAACTGAAAGATGGGTCAAGTTTTATGCTACACAATGTCAGGTACATTCCTGAATTGAAAAGAAACTTTGATATCGCTGGGAACTCTTGAAAAAGAGGGATATACCGTAAAATTGCAGTCAGGCAAAATCAAGGTGATTAATTGTTCTAGGGTTATTATATCTGGAACCCAAAGGGAGAACTGTGTTTACTCTTTGGATGGCCATGCATTGGCCGGTGAGCTTAATGCTAGTGTTGAAGAGAAAGACAGTCTTGTGCAGGTTTGGCATAAAAGACTAGGACATATCAGTGAGGCGGGGCTACACGTGCTGGAAAAGCAGGGTTTGTTTGGCAAGAAGAGTCTAGGTAAGCTCGATTTTTGTGAGAATTGTGTTCTGGGAAAGTCACATCGAGTCCGTTTCAGTGTAGGAAGGCACACTACTCAGGGAGTGATAGACTATGTTCATTCAGATATATGGGGTCCGTCTCAGGTGGAATCATTGGGAGGTAAGAGGTATTTCTTATCTATTGTCGATGATTATTCCAGAAGGGTATGGGTTTATGTTCTCAGGTTCAAACACGAAGCATTTGAAAAGTTCAAAGAGTGGAAACAGTTAGTAGAGAATCAGACTGGGAGGACGGTTAAGAAGCTTAGGACGGATAATGGTCTTGAGTTCTGTAACCGGGAGTTTAATCAGCTATGCACTGAGAGTGGGATTGCTAGACATTTGACGGTTGTCGGGACGTCGCAGTAGAATGGGTTAGCAGAACGGATGAACAGAACTCTCATGGACAAGGTACGCTGTTTATTAATACAGTCTGGATTGCCCAAGACCTTCTGGGCGGAAGCGACATGTACGGCCGCATATCTTATAAATAGGTCACCATCGACAGCGATTGAGAAGAAGACACCTATGGAGATGTGGTCGGGACATCCTAGTGATTATGGGATGTTGAGGGTTTTCGGTTGTGTCGCATATTCACACGTTAAACAAGGTAAGCTCGAGCCGAGAGCGGTAAAATGCGTTCTTTTGGGGTATCCTGAAGGTGTGAAGGGGTACAGACTATATAGGCTTGATAATGAATCGCCTAAAATAGTCACAAGCAGGAACGTGGTCTTCAATGAAAGTGTCATGTACAAAGACACATTGAAGGATTCTGGTGCAGGAAAAGATAAGTCTGTCGAGGAATTACAGGTTGAGGTGGAACTGTAGAGGTTAAATAATCATACGCCTGAGGAAGACCAGGTTGGTCAGGAAGATCAAACAGGTTAGGAAGATCAGTCAGATCAGGAAGATCAGACAGATCAGGAAGACCAGACAGATCAGGAAGATGGCTATGATGAAGGTGCTGGGGTTCAAGAAATTGATCATCCACCGGATCTCACAGATTATCAATTGGTTCGGGATAGAGAGCCAAGGACAAGAACGAAACCGGCAAGGTTTCGGGATGAGAGTAATATGGTTGCTTACGCAATTGCTGCAGCAGAGGAAGAAGATACTCATGAACCGTTGACATACCAGGAAGCAGTTGCTTGTGAAGACAGTTCTAAGTGGAAAGCTGCTATGAAAGAAGAGATGGATTCTCTAAGGAAGAACAAGACCTGGGTGTTAGTAGATCATCTAGCTGGGCAAAAGCTGGTGAGCTGCAAATGGCTGTACAAAATAAAGGATGGGATTGAAGGTGTTCAGAAGCCTAGGTAAAAGGCAAGTTTGGTGGCTCGTGGATTCACACAAAGGGCATGTATTGATTACAATGAAGTATTTTCGCCGATAGTTCGACACACATCTATTCGGGTTATACTTGCATTGACTGCGTGTAAAGATTATGAGCTGGAGCAGCTGGATGTAAAGACGGCGTTTTTACATGGAAATCTTGAAGAAGTGATCTACATGAGGCAGCCACCGGGATTTGAACAAGGTAACAAGGTATGTTTGTTAAAGAAATCTATTTATGGTTTGAAGCAGTCACCTAGGCAATGGTACAAGAGGTTCGATGAGTATATGCTGAGCAACGGGTTTAAGCGTAGCAGTTACGACAGCTGCGTATATTACAGGAGTTATGCACCAGGGGAGTATATCTATCTATTGTTATACGTAGACGATATGTTGATTGCTTGTAAAAGCAAGGCTGAGATCGCGGCTACCAAGTCTTTGCTTAAAAGGGAGTTCGACATGAAAGAGCTCGGGGAAGCAAAGAAGATTCTTGGTATGGAGATCGTCAGGGATCGGAGTCGCAAGATTCTGAGGTTGTCACAATCCGGGTACGTTTCTAAAGTTTTAAAAAGGTTTAGAATGGACAATGGGGAGTCGGTTCAGACACCATTGGATGGGCAATTCAAGCTGTCGTTGAAAGATTACCCAGTTAGGGATTGTGATGTTGAAAGAATGAGTAGGGTGCCATATTCAAATGCGGTTGGGAGCTTAATGTACTTTATGGTGTGCACAAGGCCAGACATAGCGTATGCAGTAAGTGTAGTTAGCAGATATTTGGCGAATCCGGGTAAACTCCATTGGGAAGCAGTGAAGTGGATTATGAAATATTTGCAAGGCACTGTAAACGTGGGTTTGGTGTATGGGACAAATCGTGGCAACCATGTAGACGTAACAAGTTTTGTTGATTCAGACTACGCTAAGGATCCGGATAAAGGTAGGTCTCTCACTGGTTACGCATTTTTAGTACAAGGATGTGTTGTAAGCTGGAAGGCAACGCTACAACACGTGGTGGCTCTTTCAACTACAGAGGCAGAGTATATGGCCCTTACGGAGGCTGTGAAGGAAGCTATTTGGCTAAGAGGACTCTTGGAAGAGTTGGGCGTGAAGCTTAACACTGTTGTAGTTAATTGTGATAATCAGGGCGCGATTCACTTATCGCGGAATCATGTTTTTCATGAGAGGACAAAGCACATCAATGTGCGTTATCACTTTATCAGAGAAGTCTTGGAAGCAAAGACGGTTAAAGTTCTGAAGGTGGGTACTGAACACAATGCTGCAGATGCCTTGACGAAGGTGGTACCTCGACGCAAGTTACAACACTGCTTGGAGTTTCTGAGTGTTGGGATAGGCTAATATAAAGTCTAAGGTGGAAATTGTTATGTTTAGTCTTTATATTACCTAATTCGTATCTAGGGGTCAAGAGTCGAGTAAGCCTATACTAGCAAAGAATAAAGGTCGGTTGGAAATGTCTAAGCCCAACCCGACCCGAGTCATTGTAAGAGTCGGTTTCCCCCTCATCTCTATAAAAGGAGGTGAGGGGGGACAAACCAAACACATCATTCTTTCAATAAAATAATCAGAAACGATTAGGGATTTACCTTGTGGGCGTCGCCTTATTTTCTGTCGATTCTGCTTGTGGGTTTGTGACTTCGAGATCGTATATTCCGCATCTAGATAACCAGGATTGTAGAGATTAAACCCTACACATGGGTCATCAAACAACTCAAATTTATATCCTTCTCTCTGCCCGGTAAAGCCCAATTACTACCTAATGTTGCAGGACACTTGACTTCTTCATATAACTTGCTTCAGCTTCTAAGAGACCCAGCTGTCTCGCTGATCATCACTCAGACGCCTTGGCCGACCTTAACATGTACTCTTAAACTAGCTCATATTGAAATTATATAAGTAGATGTATCCATCAAACACGCGTAGATCAAGCTATATTGGAGGTTGGTGGGGCCACATCAGGTTTGTTTCCACAAAGCATGGTTAAAACTTCAGACCTCCCACATGTTAGTAATACTACGAGCTTTCGCTAGCTGAGCCCCTCGGGTGGTCATAATCTAGTTTTTGATAACATGATTAGGAAATTGCATTTCTGTGACTTTTAACGCATTTGATCTGTTGTGGATATAAAAATATCGGATAGACATATTAATAACTAATAGGCCAGTATCCTTAATTAAGGGGTTTTGGGCTCTCGAGATGTAGGTTATAGAACATCAGAAACTGTGTGTGGGGTGGGGGATAATGCATCTGAGTAGAATGCTATTTCTGACAACCGAAGACAGTAGCTCTATTGAGCCACCAGTCACACATATTGTGCCTTCTAATGCTGGCCCAGATAGAAGAAGCAAATCATCAATTACCATTTCCAGACAACATTAGCATGCCACCACTTGACGACATACGCTCATCTGTTGCTAGTGGTTCAGATTTGGTAACTAAATCTAATGGTGAGATGCCGGGGATGGAGACTGTATTTATTGTGAATGAGTTTCTTCATTGGCGGCGTTATGAGTTTAAATGTCACTGATGAAAAAGGTACTCAAAGTTGGTTTTCTTACCTGCACTTTCCGCCTTTCTCCATTCTTTTTTTTAATTCCAGAATCTTATCATCTATATTAACAAGACATCAAAGAACCCAAGGGATCCCAAGTTGGCGAAACAACTAGGGTACTGCAACTGTAGTGGGAGACATATTGCAAACCTTTTAGTTTTATCACCTCTTATAATTGTAGTTAACCTAGCCTAAATATAACATTGGATATAAGTACTAAAACAAGCACTAGCAAGCAATATTAAAGCTCTTCACCTTTGCTGACCACCACAGGAACGAACGTGAAACAATTGGTGAAAGCATTATGGGATGTCATCTCTGATTCTGTGAAACAGGAAAAGTATGATCACATTGTTGTATTAATGAAGGAGGTGATCACATTGTTGATGTTGATATTCTTTGTACTAAATACGTTCATTTGTTTGGTTAGATATTAAATTTATTATGAGTAGTTTTTTATTTTATGTCTCAGTTGTTGAGTTCCGGTTGTTTGGATATGAAATATCTTGGGATCATGGAGTTTGCACTAGTGAGCTTGCAGAAGCTTTCAGCGAATAGCTAACGAAGTCCAGCTGAAATAATCTCAATAGAATTTATCTCAGAATTGACTCAACTATGTCAGGCTGGTATGATGGATTAAACCATTCACATAATTGCCCTTGTAAAAGGTCTGTGTTTGTACAAATAAAGGTACCTAATTTCTTCTTGTTTCTTTCCAGCTTCTTATACTTTATTATGGTAGAGGTGGCAGTTTTTTTAACCGTTTACATTTAAATGGGGTGATTTGATTTTGTTTAATCTCACACGGGTCAAGTTATAAATGGGGAATAGCTAAATTACCCCAAAACACTTTTAATGCATATAACATCCTAATCAAGGCACTAGTAATAAACAATAAGAGCAAAAGCGTTTACAAAGGTCTATGGTCCACCATCTGATGCCTTGATTTGCCTTCCACTGATCATGCAATAGCTTTCATCTGTGGTTCCTGGCAAAGATCAGGAATGGGATGAGAATACGAAGGCACTTTCAGAGTTGCAACAACATATATCTTCAGAAAGGACTGCTCTTCACTCAACTGCTCTTAGGACCGGTGGACACTCCCCTAGTAGATTGCAAACTTCACCTGCAACGTCTCTCACTAATTTCTCAAGTTAACTAACATCCAGGATTTATCTGTTAAAACCTTCTTTCCACCGATGAAGATGGGTGGGTTGATAACTGATAAGATTGGAATTAGGTTGGAACGATGGAATTAAGTAGAAACGAGTAACTTTTTGGTACAGGCAGGACCAACTCCAGAAGATCACGTACTATAATCGCTACAAGGTAATATATTACGGAGTATTTGTTACATCCTTGACTATTTCATGTCCGTTATGGTCTTTGGATGCATCTCCATGACTTAATGTTGTACATAGACTAAAGCGTTTTATTTAAGTAGACAATAATGCAGAAAGAAAAAAAGCAATTAATTGAAATAAAAGAATGAATATATTACTTATGAAATAGTTGAATACACAAATTCTATTAGAGTATTAGACTTCAATCATCTAAACCCTAAGCTAGCAGCAGCTGACCCTTAAAGTCGAATAAATAAATGTCTCTTTCGCTCGGGTTCCACGGAAAGTATCTCGGCGATTCTTCGTTTAACTTGATCAGTTGTGTTTGCTTTTCTGCTGATGTGTTTCTTACAGACTCAACATCCTCCTCCTCGTCGTCGTCATCATCAGCGGCATTGGAACCAACTGACTTTACTTCAGAAACCAAAATCTTCTTAACTGGAATGCAGCAGTTGCAGTTAACATGTGCTGATCTAACGGCATAACGTGAACAGGGCCTTTTATTTCTTCGCATGACAAAATCTTGATCATCTCTCTCGCAAACCCTTTTCTTGGATCGAACCATCTTAATGATAGCCATAGGTAGGTATTCTAGGATCGTTTTCTTGTTTTGATCTGGAGGAAGATGGTTTTGTTAGGGTTTTTGATGTAGCGAAAGTAACAAAGATAGATAATTAAATTTGTTGATTCCCAGGGAATACCAGAAACAACTCTTCCAACTATCGTTGATTCAAAAGAATACCGATAATCAGGCAAACTCCAACAATCGTTGATTCAATGAATACCCGATTATTAAGAGAATCTTAGCAAACTGCCAAGAACTAAGCAAAAGCTTTCATTATAAAAAAAACTCAGAGATATCTCATACAATGAAAAACCTAACATTTATAGAAAAATAAGAATCAATCTAAATAAAGATTGATATTACTTTCTATTTTCCTAGACCTATAACTGGAAATTAAATATTCTCTTTACCTGAATTTATTGTTAAACAGGAAACATAAATAAATAAAAATAACATTAATATCTTGACTTTTATTTGGAGTTGAACCGCATCATTCTCTCTCCCTTAAAAAAACTCGTCCTCGAGTTTGCCTTGTAGTCGTAGCATCCAAGTTTGCATCCCTTGCATCAAATTTCCTTTCTTTAAAACGAATCGACCTCGAAACTTGATCATCTTAAAACCCAGCTTGTCGACCATGATAGTTTGGACCATTGTAGGACAAAGATTATTAGCCACAACTACAGTGTTTTCCATGTTATCTGTTGGGGTTTACTTCGTTCCAACAGGGTGAAGATAATCAATAGCCTAACTACGTACCAATGAATGGTTACCGGATATCTCTTGGAGTCGTGTAATCACTTTCCAAAGAAGATTATTCGACCCTATGCCTGGGTTAACACGAATACCTCCTTGGGATAAAACCAAGAGTTAGTTCTTGTTTTAGGCACAAATCAAGAACTCTGTGCGTTTATGTGTTTCTTGTTTCTGTATATTTCATCATGCAAATATGATCACTATTTATAGTGATCCTAGTCCTAGAAGGATGTAACTCATAGTCAATGGTAATTAAGAGCATTAATCAGCCAATTAAGCTCATAATTACCTACATGAAACCATAGTGGTTACATGACCATAAACCTGGTCATCAAGTCAATATTCAACCCTCATTGATTAGTCAAAGAGGTTACAAAGACTTTTTTGCATCACCAGGAGCAGCGTCCTAACCAGGAGCAACTTCCTGACCAGGAGCAACTTCCTGACCAGGAGCAACTTCCTCACCAGGAGCAGCTTCCTACTGATGAACTTTCAACCACTATATTGAGTCCAGGGAGGTCAGGGACTTAATGGGTGTACACTCCGTACCTCCAAACCCATTTACAAGTATGACCCGATCCCACAATTGCACTAAATTTCCAACAATCCTCCCCAATTTTGTACAATTCCTTTTGCATGAAAATCAACTTTAACAAAACCAGTGCATAAATGAAAATGTCCTGAGGATTGAATTTCCATATTAGTACATCACTTCAAATATTCGAGAATCAGGGTGTTCTATGAATTGAACCCTTCAACTACTATGAATACCTGAAGATAAAATACACACAAGTTTTCAAACACTTAAAACGCTCCTGACACCATACAAGCCATGTGTCCATATCCAATTCATAAATGTTGTAAGAGCCAAAGTCCATGCTCCTTGAGGCGGCAAAACCTCAACAATTACATAGGTGGTTCCTCTTTAGTTCATGCTCCTGCTTAAGCACTTTTTCAAAGAAATTAACCATTAAGAAGTTTATAACTTCATCCTCCTTTCAGCAGGTACAAGCACATCCTTGGGATGATATACATGTGCTTCAGTCCCCTAAATGTTCAACTTTCCACATTGAACTCAGCTCCCAAGTTTCCTCAGGAGGGAGTTGGGTGTCCTAGCATTCAGTGACTAGTTTGGACTTTAAACCCATCCCTTTAGCAGACTTTATAACCAAGTCTCTAGCCAATCCCTTCGTCAAGTGATCAGCTAAGTTTTGTTGAGACCTCACAAACTCTATTGATATCACCCCATTCATGATTAGCTCATGAATCATGCTATGTCTAACACCTAAGTGTCTAGACTTACCATTGTACATTTGGCTATAAGCCTTAGCCAATGTAGCTGCACTATCACAACGGACAGATATGGGTGCCATAGGTTTGACCCACAATGGAATCTCAAGAAGCAAGTTTCTCAACCATTCAGCCTCTTTACCAGCAGCTGCTAGAGCCACAAACTCAGATTCCATGGTAGAACCAGTAATGCAAGTTTGTTTCTTGGATGCCCAAGAAATTGCACCACCACCAAGTAGGAATACCCAGCCACTGGTGGATGAATTATCCCCAGTATTGCTGATCCAACTTGCATCAGTGTAACCTTCCAACACTGAAGGATATCCAGTATAAGACAAACAATAATCCATTGTTCCTTTCAAATACTTCAGTACCCTCTGAATGTCTTGCCAATGCTGAGTACTAGGATTACTAGTATACCTACTCAGTTTACCCAAAGCAAATGCAATGTCAGGCCTAGTACTAGTCATGGCATACATCAAGCAACCAATAACCCTAGAATACTCAAGCTGGGAGACAACCTGACCATTGTTAGGCATTAGTTTCTCACTTTTATCCATAGGTGTACTCACTGGAGTACAATCAAATTGATTGAATTTCTTCAGGACCTTCTCAATATAATGAGACTGAGAAATTACAATACCATCACTTTCATGTTTAATCCTTATGCCAAGGATAACATCAGCCTTCCCCATGTCTTTCATAGAGAACCTTGATGACAAAAAATCCTTTGTCTGATCAACCTTAGCTTGGTCAGTACCAAAGATTAACATGTCATCAACATATAGGCAAATGATGACTCCTTTACCAGATTCATCAAATTTGCTATATACACATTTGTCAGCTTGGTTAAGTGAATAACCATTAGACAAAACCACTTCATCAAATTTCTGGTGCCATTGCTTTGGTGCCTGCTTCAGTCCATATAAGGACTTAATCAGTTTACACACCTTACCTTCATGACCAGGCATGATGAAGCCCTGAGGTTGGTTCATATAAACCTCCTCATCCAAGTCACCATTCAAGAATGCTATCTTCACATCCATCTGATGAATAATCAGATTGTGAATACTTGCTAGAGCAATTAACATTCTTATGGTACTGATACGTGCTACTGGAGCATAAGTATCAAAATAGTCTATCCCTGACTTTTGTTTAAAGCCTTGAATGACTAGCCTTGCCTTGAACTTTTCAACAGTTCCATCTACCTTCATTTTCCTTTTGAAAATACACTTGTTACCAAGTGGATTACAACCTGGAGGTAGATCAACCAACACCCAAGTGCTGTTGCCCATGATGGAGTCCATCTTATCATTTATTGCTTCTTTCCAGAAAGCAACATCCTGGGACTTCATTGCTTCATCAAATGTTTTGGGATCATCCTCAACATTAAAGCAATAGTAGTATTGGTCAGAGACCTCATCCCTTGTTCCTTCAACTAGGTATAGTTGAAATTCAGGCCCAAAATTCTTTGGAGTCCTTTGCCTTGTGCTTCTTCTAAGCTCAAGCTCAGGTTGCTGAACCACAACCTCATCAGTGACCTTTTCAGGTTCCACTGAAACACCAGTGTCCTCAGCTCCTATAGGAGTCCTAAGGCTTGGTCTAGGGACTGATGAGAACCTAGTCTCATCAAAGTTAGCATCCCTTGATTAAATGATTGAGTTTATTGAAACTGAATCATTAGGTTCAATAACATAGAACCTATAAGCCTTGGAATGCTCAGCATATCCAACAAAGATGCATTCAATGCCTCTTTCACCCAAGGTTTTCACCTTTGGATCAGGGAGTCTTACAACAGCCCTACAACCCCAAACTTTGAGGTAGTTCAAGTTTGGTTTCCTTTTAGTCCAGAGTTCATAAGGGGTAATCCTGTTCCTTTTATTAGGAACCCTATTTAATAAATAGCAAGCTGTCAACATAGCTTCTCCCCAAAACCCTTGACTCAGTCCTGAGTAGGACAACATGGAGTTAACCATCTCTTTTAGTACTCTATTTTTCCTTTCTGATATACCATTTTGTTGTGGAGTATAGGGGGCAGTTGTTTCATGGATTATTCCAACAGACTGAAAATACTGAGTATTCATGTACTCACCTCCCCTATTAGTCCTAAATCTTTTGATTTGGACTCCTTGTTGTAATTCAACTTCAGTTTTAAATACTTTAAATTTATCTAATGCTTCATCTTTAGTATGCAACAAATAGACATAACAAAACCTTGAAGCATCATCAATAAATGTTACCAAGTATTTCTTATTCCCTAATAAGGGAGTAGCATGCAAATCACATAGGTCACTATGGATTAGCTCCAAAACTGTAGTTACACGTTTACATCCTGAAATGGTTTCTTAGTAATTTTATTCAGCATACAAGTCTGACACTTATCAGTGTCCATGTCAAAAGCTGGAATTAACCCATCCTTAGACATATTTTGCATCCTTTTATAGTGGACATGGCCTAGTCTAGCATGCCATAGTGATGAATCATTCAGTTTAGTGGTAGTCATCAGGACAGAATCAACATCTATACTAGAATCAATATTAAGCCTGAACATTTGATTACTCAAATAGCCAAAACCAATAAACACACCATGTTTAGATAAAACAAATTTATTAGATTCAATCACTTGTTTATAACCACAATTATTCAAAACACTACTAGAAACCAAGTTCTTCCTAATATTAGGAACATGCAAAACATTAAACAAAGAAACAATCTTTCCAGAACTAAACTTAAGATCTACACAACCACGTCCATGCACTAGGGCTGTTGACTCATTTCCCATGTGAAGAATAGATCCATCATTCATTGACTCATAAGTCTTGAACCAGCATCTATCTTTACACACATGTACTGTTGCTCCAGAGTCAACCCACCACGCAACATCATCATCCTGCACAAAGTAAGCTTCAGATACATATGTAACATAATAAATCTGGAGAGATTCATTAAACATATTCTGACCTTTTGTGCCTGATCCATTAGCTTGGTTGCCAATGCTAACACCTTTGCAATCCCTTTTGAAGTGTCCAGGTTTCCCACACTTCCAACAAGCCACTGATGACTTCTTGTTAGGATTAGCTTTGGTGTTATCCTGATGCTTACGTTTGCCCTTGTTGTCATTGTACCTGGTGGAGTTGTTATGCTCCACCATATTGACAACAGATGAACCAACAACATTGTTGCTCTTTGGCTTATCACTTTCATGCACCCTGAGGGATTCCTCAATGCGCAAATGACTGCCCAACTCAACAAGAGTTAACTCCTCCTTCTTATGTTTCAAGGTGTTCTTGAAATCTTTCTAAGAAGGAGGTAGTTTGTCAATGACACACGAGACCTGAATGATCTCATCCATGTTCATTTTATGTTGTGTAAATCTGCCAAGTATTCCAAGAAGTTCATTGTATTGTTCCATGACTGGTCTTGAATCAGTCATTTTGTAATTTGTGAAATCACTCACAAGGAACTTCTTACTTGATGCATCCTCAGCCATATATTTGGCTTCCAAGGAATCCCATAGTTCTTTAGCAGATTCAACATTTTGGTAAATATCAAATAAAGAATCAAACATACCATTGAGAATTATGCCGCGACATACATAATCATCATTCTCCTATTTGCTCCTTTTCCGCATCTCCTCCAAAGTAGCATCATCACCACCATCACGAATAGGAGTGGTCAGCACGTACACCACGTTCATGGTAGAGAGAAGAAAGTGCATCTTCTTCTGCCATCTCCTGAAATCAACCCCTTCAAACTTGTCCAGTTTGGAGAAGGTAGCCACCATATGCTTCATTGCCGCCGCCATTGATTATCACAAAATAATCTTCTTTGATTGTTGGGGTTTACTTCGTTCCAACAGGGTGAAGATAATCAATAGCCTAACTACGTACCAATGAATGGTTACCGGATATCTCTTGGAGTCGTGTAATCACTTTCCAAAGAAGATTATTCGACCCTATGCCTGGGTTAACACGAATACCTCCTTGGGATAAAACCAAGAGTTAGTTCTTGTTTTAGGCACAAATCAAGAACTCTGTGCATTTATGTGTTTCTTGTTTCTGTATATTTCATCATGCAAATATGATCACTATTTATAAGGATCCTAGTCCTAGAAGGATGTAACTCATAGTCAATGGTAATTAAGAGCATTAATCGGCCAATTAAGCTCATAATTACCTACATGAAACCATAGTGGTTACATGACCATAAACCTGGTCATCAAGTCAATATTCAACCCTCATTGATTAGTCAAAGAGGTTACAAAGACTTTGTGCATCACCAGGAGCAGCGTCCTAACCAGGAGCAACTTCCTGACTAGGAGCAACTTCCTGACCAGGAGCAACTTCCTGACCAGGAGCAACTTCCTCACCAGGAGCAGCTTCCTAATGATGAACTTTCAACCACTATATTGAGTCCAGGGAGGTCAGGGACTTAATGGGTGTACACTCCATACCTCCAAACCCATTTACAAGTATGACCCGATCCCACAATTGCACTAAATTTCCAACATTATCTTCTTCCCCACCAAATTCTTTTTTCGCTGTAAATCCTTCTTTTTCCTCAATGACATGATCAATATATGTGTCATAAACTAGCATCGGTTCTTCTTCATATTTATCAAATATGGGAGGTCCATCATAATCATCACTAGCCGCACCATAATCTTCCCATTCATTAGAAGAACCATCAACCTCAAAAAACGGATATGCTAACATCTTAATCAGTAACTTCGGCTCTTGATACCAACTGATGTAGCGAAAGTAACAAAGATAGATAATTGAATCTGTTGATTCCCAGGGAATACCAGAAACAACTCTTCCAACTATCGTTGATTCAAAAGAATACCGATAATCAGGCAAACTCCAACAATCGTTGATTCAACGAATACCCGATTATTAAGAGAATCTTAGCAAACTGCCAAGAACTAAGCAAAAGCTTTCATTATAAAAAAAAACTCAGAGATATCTCATACAATGAAAAACCTAACATTTATAGAAAAATAAGAATCAATCTAAATAAAGATTGATATTACTTTCTATTTTCCTAGACCTATAACTGGAAATTAAATATTCTCTTTACCAGAATTTATTGTTAAACAGGAAACATAAATAAATAAAAATAACATTAATATCTTGACTTTTATTTGGAGTTGAACCGCATCATTCTCTCTCCCTTAAAAAAACTCGTCCTCGAGTTTGCCTTGTAGTCGTAGCATCCTAGTTTGCATCCCTTGCATCAAATTTCCTTTATTTGGAAGATGATAATTTTGCTGGTGTTTTTTGTTGTGCGTATGAAATATGAATCAACAATAATCAGATAGGAGCATTATTTATAACCAGACTTTTATGTCGGTCAAAAATACTTACCATATATTCATCAAAATTAATTACCAAAAACCCGCTTTTGGTTAAGTCGGCTATTAAACCAAATGACTAAACTTTTATGGAAAGTTATTATTACTATTCTCAGATTTTATCGTTGTTTGAATTTTTTTTATATGAGTTACTAGCTTAAATACCCGTCTAACGTCGGGTTTAGTTCAAAGAGTGATTTTTGTAAGAAATAATAAAGAAATTTTAATATTAAAAGAACGTAAACGAGTTCTGATAATAGATAAAAAGAATAATAAAATATCACATAAATTATTTGATCATCGTTTAATTCTTTAACAATCACAATGATAGAGTTTCATGCATTTTAATCTTCAAGCCTCACGAATGTGAGATCGAATCAAGTCAACAGCTGCAGAGACGGACCCATAATTTATTATGGGGTGTTACACAATTTTTTTCTACGATTATTAGTATTAAAGTTTCCTTATATTACGTAAAAACGGGTGTTGCACGTATCGTGAAAACCCCTATTTTTTAACAAATTTTCCTTTCGTGACCTAAAATAGGGTGTAGCCCGTGCAACACCCGGCTCCCATGTGGGTACGCCCTTGGACAGCTGATGCCCATCTCTGAACAATGGTTGTATTTTAAGATTTTTTTGTAAGAAGTAAGAATTATACGAAAGAAAAATCGTAAGTAAACATGTTTCGTTAATACATGAAATAAATAATCAAAATATACGTGAACTATTCGATAAGCATTTGAGTTTGAAACAATCCTAATAATAAACGTCCACGCATTTTATTCTTCAGTTCTGATGTCTTGAATAACAAATGACATATGTGAGCGCTAATCAAGTCAATAGACAATGTCTATTCCCTGGACATCTTATAGTCGAATGAAAATGTAAGTAAAAGGATATTGTGATTAATAATTGATTTGAATTTAAAAGATGATATAGAATATTTTCAAGATATTACAATTTGCATCACAAATGACAACCTTGAAGCCTCTTTTACTTTAGACCCCGGAAACAACAACATATAATTATACATGTGTAAAACGTAATGTGACCAATACGAACCAACTTTATAAAAATGATTACCGTAGATCTTGTTTATTGTATAAGCTTAAATACCCATGAAATTATACGCATCTTAAAAAACAAAAGATAAAAAATATGCTCGAACATAGCTTTTGTTATGGCTCTCATACTACTATTGTTTTGAAACAAGTTCCTAAATTTATATACCCAAGTTTTTGATAGTAAAAAAAATTGTTCTGTTGATTAATTGTGCAATAACTCCAGTTCTAGTTAATTTAATGGTTATTTTGAAAAGAGGACTAAAAGGGACTTGCCACTCAAAAAAAGGACCTCTCAAAACAAAATTAGCTAATTAACCCTATTCGACCTATTCGACCTTCATATTTTGTTGACACATAGCATTTGGACTAATGATTAGCTAATGATTGGTTTGTACTAGTAGGGTCCACCTAGTACATGCAAGTACAAATGTGTAAGTGTACTTGTTATTCGACCATAAGTCAAATCGATTATTCGACCCATACTTTTTATAATAAAAATTAATTTTTACTAAATAATACCAAATAGTTTTTTTATTCGACTTTGACCTATATCTTATTCGACCCGTACTTTTTATTAATAATAAAATAATTTTTTTTTCCAAATAGATCTTCTAGTTCTTCGATTTGTACTATTATATTATTCGACCCGTACTTTTTATTAATAAAAAATTAAAAACATTTTCTCAAATAAATCTTTTTTTTATTCTTTAGGTTAACACCAGACCCATTCATTCTTTCTCCTTAAGATAATACCCCTATTATTCCTCCTCCTCTGTTCTTGCTGCTGAAGATGAGTTGTTCTTGCTGCTGAAGATGAGGGTAGGGTTCAGGTATATGTGATTCTTCTCGTGCATGGAGTCCTGATGCTCAGCGCCATCTGCCAAACTATTACGTTAGTTTCTTCATC
Organism: Glebionis coronaria; assembly: GCA_025667525.1. Taxonomy (NCBI): domain Eukaryota; kingdom Viridiplantae; phylum Streptophyta; class Magnoliopsida; order Asterales; family Asteraceae; genus Glebionis; species Glebionis coronaria. The sequence goes on along the minus strand of CM046879.1, from coordinate 171,084,487 downwards.
TTTTTTTTTGTGAGTATAATGTTTGTAGAATTCATTTATCTATACTATCGGTAAATTTGGCGAACTAAGGTGGACTTAGAGCTTCTAAGTTAGGTGTACCTCTGTTGGATAGTTTAGTTTTATCATATTGCGGGCTAAGTGTTTGATGAAATGTTTTAGTGAAATTTATTGTTGTTTATTATGTGATTGATCACCAAATGTTTGATGAAATGTTCCAGTGAAGTTTACTGATTTTAGCTAATATGCGCGCATTTGAGTAATATACCTTAGCATATCAGTAAACATTAATATACCTTAGCATTAATCATTGATAGACGTTTCCAACAATTTTCGGTTGATGGAAAGCTGCCTAGAGATAATTTTGGAGTTTGTGTTGGTTAGAACTAATTTGAAAATGTTTAAGATTTTGAGTAGTGCATATTTTGGAACTTATTTTTTTTAATGTTTCCTGGATATCATTCTTATGCTTTTAGGAATGGGAGATAGCATCGAGTTTGCAGGGGAATTTTATGATGCGATGGCTTGGCGTAGGAACATAGATGCGGAAGACGGGCTCACCAAAGATCAAGTAAGAGATTTTTGGGAAGAGATGACAAAGAAAGACCTTGATGCTCGGCTCAGTATCTTCTTCGACATGTAAATTCAAATGATGTTTTCTTTGATTACAAGGTCTTTAGGATTGCTTAGTAAAACTCTTTATATGCTGATTGCATTTTACTACAAACTGTTAACGAGTTTTGAAGATTTGTGACATCATATATATTTTTTTACGTGATTATTTACGAAATGAACTTTTGTAAATAAGTAGCAAGCGCATTTTATTCTCACTTTTTAAGAAAGCAATAAGCAGGCTAGAAGACTTTAATAAGCAATCCCAAACACCCTCTACATTTTCTTTTAAAGTTTACTTTAGAAGAATCTAACAACTTAAACATTAATATCAGGTGTGATAAGAACGGGGATGGGATCTTATCAGAGGATGAGGTAAAAGAGGTAAGAAAAATATCTGTTTTGTTCTTCTCATTGGTTGATTAGGCGAAGCTCAAGTCATGAATGTTTTCTCATCTTTAAGGTACTTATAATGAGTGCTTCTGCGAACAAACTTTCAAATATCAAGACCCAAGTCGGGACGTATGCAACTCTAATCATGGACAAGCTAGACCCCGACCATCGTGGCTACATACAGGTTATCACCAGACCATATCGGCATTTCTCAAATGCTGTTATTTGTAGACCATAAACATTACATCGTACACCTTTATTTCTTGTTGCTAACTTTCTAAACTTTGTTTTTGTGACAGATGTGGCAACTTGAAATCCTGCTAATGGGCATGGTATCGAAGGATAATCTTGATCAAGCAAACCCGAAATCAAAAAGCAACAGATAACAATCAAGATACTACTAATCTAGCAATATCAATGATCCCACAAATGTATCGGAACCCAATCAGCAGGTCGATAAATGAAGGGATTGAACTTATACAAGATAACTGGAAAAGATTATGGGTAGTAACTATATTCATCCTTGTTAACGTGTTGCTTTTCGCATGGAAATTCCATCAATATTCCTTATTACCAGCGTTCCAAGTGATGGGTTATTGTGTATGCGTAGCCAAAGCTGTAGGCGAGACTTTAAAGCTTAACATGGCTCTTATTCTCCTTCCGGTTTGTAGAAAAACGCTCACTCGTGAAACTAGGGTTTTTAATCGATTAAAGTTCGTTTTTCCTCGACTCGACTCGAAATTGATTTCCAATTTTATCGTTGCGACTTTATTTGTTATTGGTTAATAAAAGGATATTTGGAATTATTTCTACTTTCGACGAAAACGTAAATGAAGCGGAAAACGAGAAATTACACTAATATAATATTTAATTATTATAAAACTACATCACTAAATTTTGAAATTGATAAATTGAAACTAAACTACGAATAATAGCAACTAAATTGAGCTAAAATATCAAATTGCAAGTGACATTTGAACAAGTAAAACAATGGCCCAAATAAATCAGCCCAATCATCATAACGTCCAGTAACAATACTAGCTTCAAACAACTATAAGGACCAGAACTTTAACAAATATAACGAACAGGGACTTAAACGTGCTTAACTCTAACCGGCTAGGACTATGACAGGAATAAGAGAATACAAACACAGGGACAAGATTTGCACATTTACCAAAATCTTAACAATATGATTAAGACATCAGATATTGAATGAATTTAAAACTTGCAACTATTAATATATCATGTAAAACTTATAAACCAACTGTGAATGATACTAGATTTTGAAAATGAAATTCTTAACATTAACTAAACTGACAATAACACTGATTCAACTATATTAATCTATTACTAGGCTGCGAATGATACTGACCCAAATCATAAAAAAAAAATCTTATTCTACCCTCTTTGACCATTTTTGCGTGCTATTATTTGATCAACTGATATGTAGAAATGCAACCAAGTAAGACTAAGCATACTAATGAAAATAACTCCTATAAACATCTAACTTCTACCAATTATTCTCCAACTAAATGATAACAGATTTCTCTATACCAAAATGCCAAAATACTCTTAGACATAAACTATTGAAGAATTGAAAGGCAAATTCATATAAGACAAGCAGTAAACGTCAAACAGATGGTAAACAAAGTCAAATGATCAAACACTATCTAACTAAAAAATAAGCAGATTGTAAACTAAAAACATTGAATAAACTTAACAGATTAAACTGAATATAGATAAACTTAAAAAAGCAAGAAAACTAGCTTAACCTTATATGAAAACCGTTGGACGTAGTAACACGCTGAACGTACTATTGAACCGAAAACTACACCAACATCGAACCTCGAACCTCGAACCTCGAACAGGGATGAACCGAACCAACTATTTATTAAAATCAAACCAGTGGGTTTGATTTTTTTCCCAATCTTACCTTTTACTAATTAATTTAAACTTCAAACAAATAATTATTTAAGGAAAATCAATTAAGACAGTAACATAAAAAATGAAGTAAACTTTTAACAGTAACATAAAACCAATAACAGATTAAACTCTAAATAATTTTCAATAAATCAATAAACCATTACAGTACTTGAAAATTTGAAATTACAATTACCTAAATCTAATTTTTGCATTAAAAATAAAATTAATCCTAGTCCTAAAAATAAAAAAAGTAAAAGAAGGGGATCCCCTTTACAAGAAAAACAAAATGGGTATTTATAGCAAACCCGAGATGAAGGATGTTGAGGAGAAACGAATTTGTGGCCCTTGGATCTTCTTTTCGTTATTCTCTTTCTTCAATTCCTTGATCAAACGGCTGTGAATCACTCTCTTTCACTCGGATTGCCAACTTGGAAGGGATTTGTGCTAGTTGTGTTTCCTTGATACTGAGGTGGATTGATTTGATTGGTTAAATGATTGGTTTTAAGTGTATCAACCAATCACAAATCACGAGTGACGTGTATAAGAGCCACGTAGCCTTTGCTGCCATCATCTTCAGCTCCGAAAAACTTGCAACTTTATTAAGCGCGTGGTCTTCAATTCCTAGCAGGATAAAAACCCCTAATTTCTAGGGTTTCTTGAGTGGTTGCGTGTTCTTTTTATTCTCCCAAATCCTTTCTGCGTCTATCTCTTCCCTCGTTTCTTTTTTCTTCTTTTTTTTACATTGTTTGTAACGTAAAGTTAATTTAACCAAAAGTGTATTTATATACTTTTTCCACCGTCCATAGCTATGTGTGATGGGCTTTTGTATTTGAGCTCATATTGACCAAAGCAAGCATAATCTTCACGTTTCTTTAAACTTCTATGGCCTTTTGATGAATTAAGGACCCAAACTTCATTCGTCCCCTTTATTGTTATAATGGGCTTGGGCTTTGTTTGGTTTTCTTTTATAACTTTATCCCAACATACTTCATAAATGGGCTTTTAAGGCCCATTAAACATAAGTGGGTCCCACTTGACTTCAAACTTGAGTTCGTAAATAAAATTGACTTGACTTTTGGCTTCATGATATTTCTTCAAAATTGTGTCGACTTTGCCGGTTTTCGTGATCTTGGCACACTTTTGGTCTTTTGATATTGTCTTCGTCTCTTTCTTGGACTTTTCTTCGATATTTAACCGTGAAATCCCGTGTTTTCTCTTCTTTTGAACATTTGTACCTATTTAACACAAAAACACAAAACCACGCGTAATTCCGACTTTTACGATATTAAACACATGATTAGGTCTTGTTTTTCCTTGATTTTAGTGGCAAAAGGATAAGTGTTTACACACTTATTAACTGGCTTGAGAGAAACATGGCTAGGCAAACTTCTACCTTTTGATGATAATATTAACTTCCAGAAACTAATAGCGGGTGCTATTGTGATTGGAACTATACTTCATACAGTTGCTCACCTGGCTTGCAATTTTGTAAGGATTAGTAGTTGCCCACCTGAAACTTTTCGACGTGTTTATGGAAATATCCTCCCAGCTCAACCATCATATGTGGATTTATTGCTAACAATCCCAGGGTTTACGGGTATGATCATGGATGTAATGATGTTCTTTTGCTTTTTACTCACGACACATGCATTTAGGAGGAATGTTATTAATTTGCCATGGACCCTTAATCATTTAGCCGGTTTTACTTCCTTCTGGTATGCTCATCATCTTCTGATTATCGTTTACGTTTTGCGGATCCTCCATGGTTACTTCCTCGTCTTCGCGACATTCTGGTATTTGAAAACAGTAAGTTACTAACCCTCCTAGTTAATTTTAAGCTCTTGCAAGGGGCGAAGCCACATAAATTGGCCGATGGGATAAAACATTTAGTGATGCAGATTTTAAAGGGGATGGAAGGATAGATGAAGATGAATGGAAGCAATTTGTAGCAAAGAATCCGTCTCTTATAAAGAACATGACACTTCCTTATTTAAAGTGAGTACCATTTTCTTGATAATCAAATTGGGGAAATTTTTCTTTATTGTTTCTAAAAGCTTATATAAAAACACATTATTTGCAGGGACATTACGTTAGCATTCCCAAGATTTGTTCTGACCTCTGAAGTAGAAGACTCGGATGTACAAAACAAAGACAAATGTAAGCTTTGTTAATATATAACATTATAAAGGGCATGTGTATGAAGCAGAACGAGCTGTTTAATTTTGTTCATTGGCCAAGAAGGGAAAAGGAGATATCTTGGATGGTTCAAAAGCAGACTGCCATGTAGGGTCATACATATCCAAGGTTCTTGTACAGAGGGATGAAAATGGCAAATCTTGTGTGTATTAACTTGCAAGATTTGTGTCAACGTGTTTAGTCTTATTTATTTTATTTTGTAAAGACGTTTTATCTTTGTTTCTTTGATGTAGATTGAGAGACTAAGCTGTTATAAGATGTCTAAAATAAATAAGCTAGTGATTCTGTGTCATTGCATATTGTGGGTGTGCAACATAACTTTTGTGGATTTTGATTCTTTTAAGTGTTTATGTTTATTTGTCGAAGAGATTGTCATAAGAAACTGAACAAGCTTTAATCATAACTTTATACGGGTTGAATTATTTTTTTAAGTCAAAGTCGAATAACATAATAATTGGGGATTAATTCATTAAAAAATATTATTTTATTCAAAAAGTACGGGTCGAATAATGGATGTGACTGGTAGTCGAATAACAAAAGGATCTATTTGGGAAAAAGTTTTTGTATTTTTAATTAACGAAAAGTACGGGTCGAATAATTTTTAAGTCAAAGTCGAATAACATAATAATTGGAGATTAATTTATTATAAAATATTATTTTATTCAAAAAGTACGAGTCGAATAATGGATGTGACCGGTAGTCGAATAACAGGTACACTTACACATATTGTACTTGTATGTACTTGAGGAGGTCCCACTTGTACTTTCCAATGATTAGCGAAAATGACAAGTGTCACCGGTCGAATAGGTCGAATAGGCTAATTGACTAATTGATACTCCCTTGATCTATTTTTTAGGTGCCCATATGGTTTTGGTCCTCTTTTTAAAATAGCCCTTAATTTAATGACTTTTGAAAGCAATTTTAAGTTACAAGTAAAAAACTCAAGTTTCTTTAATTATCGGTTTATTGCAAAGTTAGTTCTTAATATGTGCGTTTAATCATACAAATTATCAATCTTTATCATATCACTCGTTAATCCTTAACGTTTTTATTTCACGTTTCTATACGTTTTCTCCCCACTTTAGCAGGGCTCATTTAGTCGTGCCCATTTAACCCGCAAATGTTTTACCCGTTACCCACTTTACCCGCCACACATTTTGCCTGGTGCCCAATAACTATATAGTCAAGAATAGAAAAGTTAGCAAATTTCATGAAGTTCAAACTGTAAAGGGTAGTCTACTTTAGTTATCTTTATAAAATCATATGCGAATGAAATAGGAGCTAATGATCCATTATTCTCGCTCGCCTTTCACCAATAAGGCTGCCCTCAGTCGCGAATCAGTCTACCCTTTCAAAAATTCTATCGTCTCAACTTTTTCTTTCCAACGGCTTACAGACGACTTTTATCCACACTAAGACGATCAGTTATTTTCATAAATTTGAATCTATAATAGATACCGTAACAAAACATTACATAATTATTCATATAAATAAAACATTACAACAACGATAATAATAATAATATAACAAAAGTTATACTACAAACGGTAATCTTTTTTGTTCCCTTGTGCTCCATAACCTGATCTCGCACCCCCGACCACTTTCACCCCTGACCACTTTCCAACCGAAACAATCGGTCGACCGAGTGGTGTTTTGGCCAATTGCGGCCAACCTGATGTATGGTTATACCTTGAAATGACAATGCTATATGCTAGTGTGTTCTTTAGTTTTCTAAAACCACTTTGTCAAAAGAAATTATTTATAAGAGACTCGGATAATAATATAATGCACAAGTTAATGACATGCCATCGGGTGCCTGGTCATAAGTTTCTGTTTTTCAGAGTATGAGTTAGATTTATTGAGTTACAACATGTTTTCATAAAACATTAATTATTGTACTTAGAATAAAAAATGTAAGAAATGAACGTGGGACAACATTTAATGCAGGTGATTCAATGCAAAATACAAAGTTATTTAGAAATGAGTATGATTATTGATTACTATATTTGCTAATGCTTTAATTTTTTAGTTTCCTTATGATATACAACTATTGCAACAACATTTTGTTTGTTAAGTTAAATCCTTAATATCACTTATATTGCACAATGAAAACAGACTTAAATATAGAGTTAGCTTCAAGATTTAGATGAGTAAGACACATGCGCATATTAATTAAAGAGAGATAGACAAAACATGTCAAAACTTAACAAAAACAGTGTAGGCTCTAACATGGGTAAATTAAATCTTTAAACATAGTTTTGTTTCCAGTAGCAACATTTGGTGCTATTGTATGTTCCACCAGAATAGGGTTAACCTACAGAACTCTCTCAGGCCCAAACTTATTTCCATCGACCTTCGCTAGCCCCTCAAAATGCATTTTCATGGTTTCGGGTTTTGTTCCACCTACCCATATGACTTATAATCGAAGTTCCACCTAGCTATTTCTTGTTGCAAGACATCCATTGTTACTATCCACATCCACGCTATGTGTTCGTGAATAGTAATTGCAACCTGTATCAAACTATAGATCAACCGATCAAAATTTTTACATGATGTCCCTCTATCAAACTACTTATCAAATGATAAATAATTTTAAAAATTATAAAGATAACTAAATGCTACATCTATGGCATTCATTTAGGAATAAAACATATGACGAATAAAGAACATCTAACCTGTGTATTCTATTTTTCTTAACTTCCATATATCAGATTCAATTCATATAAACAGTTTCCCTAAATATTTTCTTAAGGTTTTGATACAATAATGATCTAATCGACATTTCCAAGCAAATATGTTAAATATTATATTAAATATGCTTAAAATAAGAGATAATTATCGATTTGAAGATTCTTTAGCAAAAAAACCCACATCATTGAGTCATAGAGTCCTCGGTAATTTGGAACCACCTCTATGACACCCTAGGCAAATCCCACATCGGCTATGGCCAGGAGAGATCCATGGTTCATAAGATAACAGTCGCCTTCTCATGACACAACGCGTTTTATGGTCTACTGCAAGTGGGGTTCTTAGGAACTGGCAGTTAAGCGTGCTCATGGGAGAGTAGTACTGGCTTGGGTGACCTGTCGGGAAGTCTTCACAAGAGGGCCACAAAGCAAAGCCGTGAGCTTGCGGGCAAAGCGGACAATATTGTGGTTTAAGTAGGCGAGATGTTACAAGTGGTATCAGAGCCACTCCTGAGTCGTTCAGGATGGTGGGGCAAACCTCATCGAGGATGATGAGTCCCGGAGGGGGGGTGATTGTGACACCCTAGGCAAATCCCACATCGGCTGTGGCTAGGAGAGATACATGGTTCATAAGATAACAGTCGCCTTCTCATGACACAACGCGTTTTGTGGTCTACTACACGTGGGGTTCTTAGGAACTGGCAGTTAAGCGTGCTCATGTTAGAGTAGTACTAGCTTGGGTGACCTGGCGGGAAGTACTCACACGAGGCCACAAAGCTAAGCCGTGAGCCTACGGGCAAAGCGGACAATATTTTGGTCTGAGTAGCCGGGATGTTACAGCCTCTTGGATGACTATCAAATAAATGTATAAAAGAATAATGATCCAATATACCTATTGTTGTACAATGAATGCTTAACTTGAAAATTTTAGTACACCGATTCTTGTTTTTATAGAAAAACCGAAAAAAAACAATAAAAAATCAACACTTATCTAAAAGAAATCATACCATTATTTAAATGATACGAAACAATGAGGATGGAGGATGGAGGATGAATCATAAACTGAATGAAATTTATACTGGAACGTGGGGAGTGTGATTTGAAGTGAATCGAAACTAATTTGAATTGAAGCGTATATTGGAAGCTTTAAATCTTATTTTTGGATAGATACTGATGACAAGTAATCGTATTGTTGAAGAGGTACTTACGGAATTATTTTTATGGGGCTTTTAATGCATTTCTTTATTTATTGGGGTTTTAATGCAATGCGTTTTGTCTTTTTAAAATTGTGACACAGGTTTACACTAATATACTAAGAAAAATCTATAAACTTTTTATAAAATTTTTCTTAAAATTATTTTACACCCCGCTTGTTTAGAAATTAATTCTTTTATAAACTTTTTTAAAAAAACTTACTTAAAATCATATTTTTTTATAAACTTCACTTGTTGTTAAAAAAATTTGTTTTATAAATTATCTTTTTATAAATTTTGTACTTACCATCCGTTTAAAAAATTAAAAAATTAAACAACAATATTTCTTTACTTAATTAAACGTTTAAAATTAAGACACATTAGTTTTTAAATCTATTTTAGATGGAACACATCAAAATAATTATTTTTTAATCAGATAACAATTATTAATAAAAAAATCGTGCTTGTTTTTCTTTATAAACTATGTACTAATAATACGTGTAGAAATTTTTTTATAAACTTTGCTATTTTTTTTTATAAATTGATACTTACAATCCGTGTATATTTTTTATAAGTTTTTAATACACTATATTTTTATTTGTAAATTAATTTTTTTTATAAACTTTGTATACCGACTAATGAAAAAATATTTTCTTTATAAACCTTTCACCAAAACTTTTTTTATAAATATTAACTTTTTTTATAAACTTTGCAAACATCCCGTTTATAAAACTTTTTTGAAATACCACCTTTTACAATACTTTCTTAATTTGCTTGTAAATATAGCTTTCTTAAAAAACTTGTATTTTTGGAAATCTTTTTATAAACTTTGTAACCGGCTGATGTGAAATATATTTTTTCATATAATGAAGATGATGAAGAGTTAGTACTATTTTTAAAGAGAGGATTTAATTCTTTTATTAGTACTATTTTTAAAGAGAGGATTTAATTCTTTTATGAGAAGATATTCACATACATCTTAATTATATGAAATAAAACACGTAGTATAACCTTAAGACTTTACAAAAATAATGAAATTGTACACCAAAAAAATTGCATCGTAATTTTGACTTTACAAAAATAAAAAAAGTTCTTAACTGAATGTTTCAGCTATTTGAGTACGTGTTTTTTTATTGATTGTAGCTTAAAAGACTTGTACAAAATAACTAATTATGGTATTCTTTTAAGGGTTTTGCTAACGGCGGGTTGTTGTTAACAACTCATTTTCAAAACTTTACGTTAAGACAATGTAAAATTACCAAATAAAATCTTTTAAATTCATTAGTATGTTCCATCTCATCTTATGCATCGAGTTCCGAATCTGACCGGGAACTCGAATTAAGTCATATGAATTTAAAGCATGCAATGATTGGCAATGGTCTGACCAATGACAAAGATCGCCTTGGGTGCATGATTCGCCCTAGGTCTGACCAGATGGCAAAAAAGACTACAAGTGCTATTAAATTGGATGACATAGACTTAAAAATTCAAATAGGTATCACATAAGTTTTAGAAAACAAATGTCAAAAACGTGTAAAAGATGCATGCAATCATCTTTTAGCACAAGTTAAGAAGACCTTTTATTAACTTTTTGGTTTAGGTGTGTTTACCGCGGGAAAAGATTAAAGAAGGATCAAACCTTATATCGTACTCTTCATGCGCCCGAGGGCGCAAGTGCTTGGGATTATTATCATATAGATGCCGAAACATGTACATGACACGAGAAAAGATTAAAGATCGTTCAAACCCTAGATAGCTTGACTAGAGCACGTAGTGCAATAGCAACTCCATCATTAGTAAAGCACAAAACAAGTTGTTTATAAGTATTATAAACCAATTAATTTTGTAAATCACGTCGTTGAGAAGGTAGTTTATAAGCCATCATTACGGTATGTAAGCCCAAGTCGAGCGACAATATGATTTCGCAAAACAATTTAGATTATAATAAAAACAAGTTTCATAGATCTTATGTCCATATTAATATTTGTTCCAAAAAACGATTTTTAACAAATAACTCATAGCCGATTCGCAAGGAAAAAGTGTATTAATATGACATACTTTTAAAGCTAGTTTCGATATACGTAGAGATCCATTTTTATGATTCCTAGAATCTTGAATTATTACGTTTGGCAGTTCATAATGAAAAACAAATAAGCACATAAAAACAGACTAGAAGGGGGTAGAAGCAGAAGACAGACTCTATATGAAAGCGATAAATCATATAGGATCCAAGTCTCGAAAGAGTCTTCCCCAAATTGAGGACCAAAGACCCTCATCAAGTTTTCGAGCAAGGTACTTGATGACGTGCAAAGTATCACAAAAGTGAGATGCAAAGGTCTTTGACGGATAATAATAACAATCGTAATTATTAACCGGTTCAATGTAAGCTACCCAATTTAACCATTATCTAGATCAATATTAAAACTTTATGACAAGTATGCATGTAACTGTCATAGAAAATAAATAAGGAGAGTTTTCAAGCGGATCTAGCGTGTTCATTCTATGTGTAATCCATGAATGCCATACGAATTGACTCGTGATGCCACTGTTTGGATTTTGAATACTAGTTAAACCATTAACTACGAGTACGCAGCGGAATGGATCTAGTATAACATACATGATTAAGCACATAAGAAAAATAATTTATAACCAACCTTTAATTAATTGAATAAATCAATTAATACGTATTGATCTTGATCTTGAACTTTAACGGTTAAATTACCGTCTCCATCGTTTCCTCACACGACACGGCAAACGAACACACCACGATGCAAGTGGTAACTTCACTTCTCAAACAACAAGTGAATAATCTTGTAACTAGAAACCATAGATCCAAAACCCTAATTGGGATTACGTAAGGATCGGTTTATAGATGTTACAAGATTGATTACCCAAAATCACATAAATCCTAATTAGGGTTTATGTAGTCGACTAACCACAAGGGGAAAAACCAAAGGGACTAAAACCTTGATACGAGGATCAAGAGTTTAGTATAAGGTTTAGAAACTTCACAAGGGAGTACGAAAAGGTAGTCGATCTTGCAAATGTTTACACTTTAGGTGATTTTAGGGTTAATAGGGAAAATCGTATGGTTTTGGTGGTGTGGGTGTTACGATCGGACGAAACACACATAAGAGGGGAAGGAAAAAATTATGAGGTGTATGGGATTGTATTTATACTAATCTCCACCTCCTTAAATTACTTGTTCCCTACGGGGTCTACATTGTTCATCACTGGCTGCCTACAGATTATAAGAGAGCCACATTATTTGAATATTGTAGATGATTTCTCACAGCATAGTAAACATTATCTGCAGGCTTTAATTATAGAAAAATGAAATCTACCACTAGTATGAGTAAATGATCACACAACAGATTTACAATCCTTACAATATACAACCAAATAAGATTGATGTCACTTTCATCTCCTTATATGTATGTCTCTTTACAAACTCCTACCCACACAGACTCGGACATTGAAAACTCCTTAAACTAGCCGTTCAGGAAAAAAGGATGATTAAATATGTCACCAGTCCCTTTGTAGACTAGATGGACATAGTTAAAGCTCTCGAGACCTACTATACACGAACAAGCATAGTACACCAGTCAATGCATTTCTACAAGAAACTGTTACCCAAAAGGCATTTTGAGCAGACTGTCAGACACCAATCATCAAGAAGCAAATACTGAAGAACAATTAGTCACAAACATGTCATGAATAACTAGAGGAGGAATTCATAAACTATGTCTATAGGGAGGAAGATGTGTGTATAACCATAACAAAGAACGCTAGTATGGTTTATCAGTTATAAGCCACATAAGACAAATTTATCTCTACTTTAGCGTAATTGTTTTTAAATCAGCAATAGTTGATGTAAAATATCTTTAGTCTGATATCGGACTCCATATACTTGTCTTATGCTTGGAATAAATTCCTGCATTTCTCTCTGTCTTTACAGCGATTAAGACCATGAGAGTTAATCTTTTTTCATGCTTAGTTGGTTCATAGATAATCAAAACAGCATAGACCATAACTTAGTTTCCATATACTTGGTCTTAATGGGAAAACATGATCCTCCGTATCATGTGCTTTGTAGCAAGTAACGGGTAGGAGACAGATTTAAAGTTGACTTTTGTCATGTTCATTACTCATGGGTCATTAAACAACTCATATTTATATCCTTCTCTCTGCCCGGTAAAGCCCAATTACTACCTAATGTTGCAGGACACTTGACTTCTTCATATAACTTGCTTCAGCTTCTAAGAGACCCAGCTGTCTCGCTGATCGTCACTCAGACGCCTTGGCCGACCTTAACATGTACTCTTAAACTAGCTCGTATTGAAATTATATAAGTAGATGTATCCATCAAACACGCGTAGATCAAGCTATATTGAAGGTTGGTGGGGCCACATCAGGTTTGTTTCCACAAAGCATGGTTAAAACTTCAGACCTCCCACATGTTAGTAATACTACGAGCTTTCGCTAGCTGAGCCCCTCGGGTGGTCATAATCTAGTTTTTGATAACATGATTAGGAAATTGCATTTCTGTGACTTTTAACGCATTTGATCTGTTGTGGATATAAAAATCTCGGATAGACATATTAATAACTAATAGGCCAGTATCCTTAATTAAGGGGTTTTGGGCTCTCGAGATGCAGGTTACAGAACATCGAAACTGTGTGTGTGGGGTGGGGGATAATGCATCTGAGTAGAATGCTCTTTCTGACAACCGAAGACAGTAGCTCTATTGAGCCACCAGTCACACATATTGTGCCTTCTAATGCTGGCCCAGATAGGAGAAGCAGATCACCAGTTACCATTTCCAGACAACATTAGCATGCCACCACTTGACGACATACGCTCATCTGTTGCCAGTGGTTCAGATTTGGTAACTAAATCTGATGGTGAGATGCCGGGGATGGAGAATGTATTTATTGTGAATGAGTTTCTTCATTGGCGGCGTTATGAGTTTAAATGTCACTGATGAAAAAGGTACTCAAAGTTGGTTTTCTTACCTGCACTTTCCGCCTTTCTCCATTCTTTTTTTTAATTCCAGAATCTTATCATCTATATTAACAAGACATCAAAGAACCCAAGGGATCCCAAGTTGGCGAAACAACTAGGGTACTGCAACTGTAGTGGGAGACATATTGCAAACCTTTTAGTTTTATCACCTCTTATAATTGTAGTTAACCTAGCCTAAATATAACATTGGATATAAGTACTAAAACAAGCACTAGCAAGCAATATTAAAGCTCTTCACCTTTGCTGACCACCACAGGAACGGACGTGAAACAATTGGTGAAAGCATTATGGGATGTCATCTCTGATTCTGTGAAACAGGAAAAGTATGATCACATTGTTGTATTAATGAAGGAGGTGATCACATTGTTGATGTTGATATTCTTTGTACTAAATACGTTCATTTGTTTGGTTAGATATTAAATTTATTATGAGTAGTTTTTTATTTTATGTCTCAGTTGTTGAGTTCCGGTTGTTTGGATATGAAATATCTTGGGATCATGGAGTTTGCACTAGTGAGCTTGCAGAAGCTTTCAGCGAATAGCTAACGAAGTCCAGCTGAAATAATCTCAATAGAATTTATCTCAGAAGTGACTCAACTATGTCAGGCTGGTATGATGGATTAAACCATTCACATAATTGCCCTTGTAAAAGGTCTGTGTTTGTACAAATAAAGGCACCTAATTTCTTCTTGTTTCTTTCCAGCTTCTTATACTTTATTATGGTAGAGGTGGCAGTTTTTTTAACCGTTTACATTTAAATGGGGTGATTTGATTTTGTTTAATCTCACACGGGTCAAGTTATAAATGGGGAATAGCTAAATTACCCCAAAACACTTTTAATGCATATAACATCCTAATCAAGGCACTAGTAATAAACAATAAGAGCAAAAGCGTTTACAAAGGTCTATGGTCCACCATCTGATGCCTTGATTTGCCTTCCACTGATCATGCAATGGCTTTCATCTGTGGTTCCTGGCAAAGATCGGGAATGGGATGAGAATACGAAGGCACTTTCAGAGTTGCAACAACATATATCTTCAGAAAGGACTGCTCTTCACTCAACTGCTCTTAGGACCGGTGGACACTCCCCTAGTAGATTGCAAACTTCACCTGCAACGTCTCTCACTAATTTCTCAAGTTAACTAACATCCAGGATTTATCTGTTAAAACCTTCTTTCCACCGATGAAGATGGGTGGGTTGATAACTGATAAGAATGGAATTAGGTTGGAACGATGGAATTAAGTGGAAACGAGTAACTTTTTGGTACAGGCAGGACCAACTCCAGAAGATCACGTACTGTAATCGCTACAAGGTAATATATTACGGAGTATTTGTTACATCCTTGACTATTTCATGTCCGTTATGGTCTTTGGATGCATCTCCATGACTTAATGTTGTACATAGACTAAAGCGTTTTATTTAAGTAGACAATAATTAATGCAGAAAGAAAAAAAGCAATTAATTGAAATAAAAGAATGAATATATTACTTATGAAATAGTTGAATACACAAATTCTATTAGAGTATTAGACTTCAATCATCTAAACCCTAAGCTAGCAGCAGCTGACTCTTAAAGTCGAATAAATAAATGTCTCTTTCGCTCGGGTTCCACGGAAAGTATCTCGGCGATTCTTCGTTTAACTTGATCAGTTGTGTTTGCTTTTCTGCTGATGTGTTTCTTACAGACTCAACATCCTCCTCCTCATCGTCATCATCATCAGCGGCATTGGAACCAACTGACTCTACATCAGAAACCAACATCTTCTTAACAGGAATGCAGCAGTTGCAGTTAACATGTGCTGATCTAACGGCATAACGTGGACGGGGCCTTTTATTTCTTCGCATGACAAAATCTTGATCATCTCTCTCGCAAACCCTTTTGTTGGATCGAACCATCTTAATGATAGCCATAGGTAGGTATTCTAGGATCGTTTTCTTGTTTTGATCTGGAGGAAGATGGTTTTGTTAGGGTTTTTATTTGGAAGATGATAATTTTGCTGGTGTTTTTTGTTGTGCGTATGAAATATGAATCAACAATAATCAGATAGGAGCATTATTTATAACCAGACTTTTATGTCGTTCAAAAATACTTACCATATATTCATCAAAATTAATTACCAAAAACCCGCTTTTGGTTAAGTCGGCTACTAAACCAAATGACTAAACTTTTATGGAAAGTTATTATTACTATTCTCAGATTTTATCGTTGTTTGAAAGTTTTTTTATATGAGTTACTAGCTTAAATACCCGTCGTCGGGTTTAGTTCAAAGAGTGATTTTTGTAGAAAATAATAAAGAAATGTTAATATTAAAAGAACGTAAACGGGTTCTGATAATAATAGATAAAAAGAATAATAAAATATGACATAAATTATTCGATCATCGTTTAATTCTTTAACAATCACAATGATAGAGTTTCATGCATTTTAATCTTCAAGCCTCACGAATGTGAGATCGAATCAAGTCAACAGCTGATGCCCATCCCTGAACAATGGTTGTATTTTAAGATTTTTTTGTAAGAAGTAAGAAATATACGAAAGAAACAATCGTAAGTAAACATGTTTCGTTACTACATGAAATAAATAATCAAAATATACGTGAACTATTCGATAAGCATTTGAGTTTGTAACAATCCTAATAATAAATGTCCACGCATTTTATTCTTCAGTTGATGTCTTGAATAACAAATGACATATGTGAGCGCTAATCAAGTCAATAGACAATGTCTATTCCCTGGACATCTAATAGTCGAATGAAAATGTAAGTAAAAAGATATTGTGATTAATAATTGATTTTAATTTAAAAGATGATATAGAATATTTTCAAGATATTACAATTTGCATCACAAATGACAACCTTGAAGCCTCTTTTACTTTAGACCCCGGAAACAACAACATATAATTATACATGTGTAAAACGTAATGTAACCAATACGGACCAACTTTATAAAAATGATTACCGTAGATCTTGTTTATTGTATAAGCTTAAATACCCATGAAATTATAGGCATCTTAAAAAACAAAAGATAAAAATATGCTCGGACATAGCTTTTGTTATGGCTCTCATACTACTATTGTTTTGAAGCAAGTTCCTAAATTTATATACCCAAGTTTTTGATAGTAGAAAAAATTGTTCCGTTGATTAATTGTGCAATAACTCCAGTTCTAGTTAATTTAATGACTTTTGAAAGCAATTTTTAAGTTAAAAGTAAAAAACTCAAGTTTCTTTAATTATCTGTTGATTGCAAAGCTAGTTCTTAATATGTGCGTTTAATCATACAAATTATCAATCTTTATCATATCACTCGTTAATCCTTAACGATTTTATTTCACGTTTCTATACGTTTTCTCCCCACTTTAGCAGGGCCCATTTAGCCGTGCCCATTTAACCCGCAACTGTTTTACCCGTTACCCACTTTACCCGCCGCACATTTTGCCTGGTGACCAATAACTATATAGTCAAGAATAGAAAAGTTACCAAATTTCATGAAGTTCAAACTGTAAAGGGTAGTCTACGTCAGTTATCTTTATAAAATCGTATGCGAATGAAACAGGAGCTAATGATCCATTATTCTCGCTCGCCTTTCACCAATAAGGCTGCCCTCAGTTGTGAATCAGTCTACCCTTTCAAAAATTCTGTCGTCTCAACTTTTTCTTTCCAACGGCTTACAGACGACTTTTATCCACACTAAGACGATCAATTATTTTCATAAATTTGAATCTATAATAGATAGCGTAACAAAACATTACATAATTATTCATATAAATAAAACATTACAACAACAACAATAATAATAATATAACAAAAGTTATACTACAAACGGTAATCTTTTTTGTTCCCTTGTGCTCCAAAACCTCCAAAACCTGATCTCGCACCCCCGACCACTTTCACCCCTGACCACTTTCCAACCGAAACAATCGGTCGATCGAGTGGTTTTTGGCCCATTTCGGCCAACCTGATGTATGGTTATACCTTGAAATGACAATGCTATATGCTGGTGTGTTCTTTAGTATTCTAAAACCACTTTGTCAAAAGAAATTATTTATAAGAGACTCGGATAATAATATAATGCACAAGTTAATGACATGCCATCGGGTGCCTGGTCATAAGTTTCGGTTTTTCAGAGTATGAGTTAGATTTATTGAGTTACAACATGTTTTCATAAAACATTAATTATTGTACTTAGAATAAAAAATGTAAGAAATGAACGTGGGACAACATTTAATGCAGGTGATTCAATGCAAAATACAAAGTTATTTAGAAATGAGTATGATTATTGATTACTATATTTGCTAATGCTTTAATTTTTTAGTTTCCTTATGATATACAACTATTGCAACAACATTTTGTTTGTTAAGTTAAATCCTTAATAACACTTATATTGCACAATGAAAACAGACTTAAATATAGAGTTAGCTTCAAGATTTAGATGAGTAAGACACATGCGCATATTAATTAAAGAGAGATAGACAAAACATGTCAAAACTCAACAAATACGCTCTAACATGGGTAAATTAAAACTTTTAACATAGTTTTGTTTCCAGTAGCAACATTTGGTGCTATTGTATGTTCCACCAGAATAGGGTTAACCTGCAGAACTCTCTCAGGCCCAAACTTATTTCCATCGACCTTCGCTAGCCCCTCAAAATGCATTTTCATGGTTTTGGATTTTGTTCCACCTACCCATATGACTTATAATTGAAGTTCCACCTAGCTATTTCTTGTTGCAAGACATCCATTGTTACTATCCACTTCCACGCTATGTGTTCGTGAATAGTAATTGCAACATGTATCAAACTATAGATCAACCGATCAAAATTTTTACATGATGTCCCTCTATCAAACTACTTATCAACTGATCAATTTTTTTAAAAATTATAAAGATAACTAAATGCTACATCTATGACATTCATTTAGGAATAAAAAATATGATGAATAAAGAACATCTAACATGTGTATTCTATTTTTCTTAACTTCCATATATCAGATTCAATTCATATAAACAGTTTCACTAACTATTTTCTTAAGGTTTTGATACGATAATGATCTAATCGACATTAAATATGTTAAATAGTATATTAAATTTGCTTAAATAAGAGATAATTATCGATTTGAAGATTCTTTAGCAAAAAAACCCACATCATTGAGTCATAGAGTCCTCGGTGATTTGGAACCGCCTCTTGGACGAATATCAAATAAATGTATAAAAGAAGAATGATCCAGTATACGTATTGTTGTACAATGAATGCTTAACTTGAAAATTTTAGTACACCGATTTTTTTATCGCAGAAAAACCGAAAAAAAATCAATAAAAAATCAAAACTTAGCTAAAAGAAATCATACCATTATTTAAATGATACGAAACAATGAGGATGGAGGATGGAGGATGAATCATAAACTGAATGAAATTTATACTGGAACGTGGGGAGTGTGATTTGAAGCGAATCGAAACTAATTTGAATTGAAGCGTATATTGGAAGCTTTAAATCTTATTTTTGGATAGATACTGATGACAATTAACCGTATTGTTGAAGAGGTACTTACGGAATGATTTTTATGGGGCTTTTAATGCATTTCTTTATTTATCGGGGTTTTAATGCAATGCGTTTTGTCTTTTTAAAATTGTGACACAGGTTTACACTAATATACTAAGAAAAATCTATAAACTTTTTATAAAAACTTTCTTAAAATCGTTTTACACACCGCTTGTTTAGAAATTAATTATTTTATAAACTTTTTAAAAAAAAACTTACTTAAAATCATATTTTTTTATAAACTTCATTTGCTGTTAAAAAAATTGTTTTATAAATTATCTTTTTATAAATTTTGTACTTACCATCCGTTTAAAAAATTAAAAAATTAAACAACAATATTTCTTTACTTAATTAAACGTATAAAATTAAGACACATTAGTTTTTAAATCTATTTTAGATGGAACACATCAAAATAATTATTTTTTAATCAGATAACAATTATTCATAAAAAATCGTGCTTGTTTTTCTTTACAAACTGTGTACTAATAATACGTGTAGAATTTTTTTTATAAACTTTGCTAATTATATTTTTTTATAAATTGATACTTACAATCCATGTATATTTTTTATAAGTTTTTAATACACTATATTTTTATTTGTAAATTAATTTTTTTATAAACTTTGTATACCGACTAATGAAAAAATATTTTCTTTATAAACCTTTCACAAAAACTTTTTTATAGATATTAAATTTTTTTATAAACTTTGCAAACATCCCGTTTATAAAACTTTTTTGAAATACCACCTTTTACAAAACTTTCTTAATTTTCTTGTAAATATAGCTTTCTTAAAAAACTTGTATTATTAGAAACCTTTTTATAAATTTTGTAACCGGCTGATGTGAAATATATTTTTTCATATAATGAAGATGATGAAGAGTTAGTACTATTTTTAAAGAGAGGATTTAATTTTTTTATTAGTACTATTTTTAAAGAGAGGAATTAATTCTTTTATGAGAAGATATTCACATACATCTTAATTATATGAAATAAAATACCTAGTATAACCTTAAGACTTTACAAAAATAATGAAATTGTACACAAAAAAAATTGCATCGTAATTTTGACTTTACAAAAATAAAAAAAGTTCTAAACTGAATGTTTCAGCTATTTGAGTACGTGTTTTTTTTATTGATTGTAGCTTAAAAGACTTGTACAAAATAACTAATTATGGTATTCTTTTAAGGGTTTTGCTAACGGCGGGTTGTTGTTAACAACTCATTTTCAAAACTTTACGTTAAGACAATGTAAAATTTCCAAATAAAATCTTTTAAATTCATGAGTATGTTTCATCTCATCTTATGCCTCGAGTTCCGAATCTGACCGGGAACTCGAATTAAGTCGTACGAATTTAAAGCATGCAATGATTGGCAAAGGTCTGACCAATGGCAAAGATCGCCTTGGGTGCATGATTCGCCCTTGGTCTGACCAGATGGCGAAAAAAGACTACAAGTGCTATTAAATTGGATGGCATAGACTTAAAAATTCAAATAGGTATAACATAAGTTTTAGAAAACAAATGTCAAAAACGCGTAAAAGATGCACGCAATCATCTTTTAGCACAAGTTAAGAAAACCTTTTATTAACTTTTTGGTTTAGGTGTGTTTACCGCGGGAAAAGATTAAAGAAGGATCAAACCCTATATCGTACTCTTCATGCGCCCGAGGGCGCAAGTGCTTGGGATTATTATCATATAGATGCCGAAACATGTACATGACACGAGAAAAGATTAAAGATCATTCAAACCCTAGATAGCTTGACTAGAGCATGTAGTGCAATAGCAAGTCCATCATTAGTAAAGCACAAAACAAGTTGTTTATAAGTATTATAAACCAATTAATTTTGCAAATCACGTCGTTGAGAAGATAGTTTATAAGCCATCATTACGGTATGTAAGCCCAACTCGAGTGACAATATGATTTCGCAAAACAATTTAGATTATAATAAAAACAAGTTTCATAGATCTTATGTCCATATTAATATTTGTTCCAAAAACGATTTTTAACAAATAACACATAGCCGATTCGCAAGGAAAAAGTGTATTAATATGACATACTTTTAAAGCTAGTTTCGATATACGTAGAGATCCGTTTTTATGATTCCTAGAATCTTGAATTATTACGTTTTGCAATTCATAATGGAAAACAAATAAGCACATAAAAACAAACTAGAAGGGGGTAGAAGCAGAAGACAGACTCTATATGAAAGCGATAAATCATATAAGATCCAAGTCTCGAAAGAGTCTTCCCCAAATTGAGGACCAAAGACCCTCATCAAGTTTTCGAGCAAGGTACTTGATGACGTGCAAAGTATCACAAAAGTGAGATGCAAAGGTATTTGACGGATAATAATAACAATCGTAATTATTAACCGGTTCAACTTAACCTACCCAATTTAACCATTATCTAGATCAAGATTAAAACTTTATGAGAAGTATGCATGTAATTGTCATAGAAAATAAATAAGGAGAGTTTTCAAGCGGATCTAGCGTGTTCATTTTATGTGTAACCCATGAATGCCATACAAATTGACTCGTGATGCCACTGTTTGGATTTTGAATACTAGTTAAACCATTAACTACGAGTACGCAGCGGAATGGATCTAGTATAACATACATGATTAAGCACATAAGAAAAATAATTTAAAACCAACCTTTAATTAATTGAATAAATCAATTAATACGTATTCATCTTGATCTTGAACTTTAACGGTTAAATTACCGTCTCCATCATTTGCTCACACGACACGTCAAACGAACACGCCACGATGCTAGTGGTATCTTCACTTCTCAAACAACAAGTGAATAATCTTGTAACTAGAAACCATAGATCCAAAACCCTAATTGGGATTACGTAAGGATCGGTTTATAGATGTTACAAGATTGATTACCCAAAATCACATAAACCCTAATTAGGGTTTATGTAGTCGACTAACCACAAGGGTAAAACCAAAGGGACTAAAACCTTGATACAAGGATCAAGAGTTTAGTATAAGGTTTAGAAACTTCACAAGGGAGTACCAAAAGGTAGTCGATCTTGCAAAGGTTTACACTTTAGGTGATTTTAGGGTTAATAGGGAAAATCGTATGGTTTTGGTGGTGTGGGTGTTGCGATCGGACGAAACACACAAAAGAGGGAAGGAAAAAAATTATGAGGTGTATGGGATTGTATTTATACTAATCTCCACCTCCTTAAATTACTTGTTTCCTACTCCAAGAAATCTAATTAAAGGAAATATTACCTCAATCAAATATCCTAGAATATTTACTTACCAAAACAATAACCAAAAGAATCTTCTAGAAAATCCTTGTGGATATATTTAGCCGCAAGGCCTAGGGGTTTTCTAGAAGTGATTTTATTCCCAAATTTAAGTAACGCACTCACGATAAATTAATTAAATCTCGTTAATTAATTTAACCAACGTTATTTAAATAATAAGTGAAGTTTTTATTAAACGTTTAATTATAAATAATAAAACGTGATAATAAAAGTGTGCTCTCCGCATTGAGTGTGTGCCCCCGATAGGCTCACGTATTTCCGATGGCTAAACGATCATATCCCAACAACTAGTACTACTATCTATCTTGATCTCTCATGTTCCTTTCTAATGTTGCATTGATCAACCTGTAAGAATTCTGATAGTTCCTTGTAGAGATGAATTCTGAATTTACTTCTTCAATAAATTATAACCACGTTTTACGTCAAGAAACAACGTTCAAGCTAACTTTATAACAGAATCCCCGTGGTTAAAATGAAACTGGCTGTGACCCTCACCTAATTCCTTTGTATAGCTAATTCATCTACTGCTAGTAATATGACATTTTGACATATTTTACTAAAAAGGTAATTCGGTAATGTGAGTTTTGAATCTGACAATAGTCCCCTCCACGTATAGAGGAAAACTGAAGGAGTATAAGAAAGAAAAACAAAAGGATATTTATTATAAGGCAAGAACACGTCAAAACTAATCGGACGTGACAAATATCAAATGTGCAACATTTGCATACTATTGTTGCAATTTTAGGCGATCAACAAAACATAACAACTACGGGGTCTACATTGTTCAACACTGGCTGCCTACAGATTATAAGAGAGCCACATTATTTGAATATTGTAGATGATTTCTCACAGCATAGTAAACATTATCTGCAGGCTTTTATTATAGAAAAATGAAATCTACCACTAGTATGATTAGATGATCACACAACAGATTTACAATCCTTACAATATACAACCAACTAAGATTGATGTCACTTTCATCTCCTTATATGTATGTCTCTTTAGAAACTCCTACCCACACAGGCTCGGACATTGAAAACACCTTAAACTAGCCGTTCAGGAAAAAAGGATGAATAAATATGTCACCAGTCCCTTTGTAGACTAGATGGACATAGTTAAAGCTCTCGAGACCTACTATACACGAACAAGCATAGTACACCAGTCAATGCATTTCTACAAGAAACTGTTTCCCTAAAGGCATTTTGAGCAGATTGTCAGACACCAATCATCAAGAAGCAAATACTGAAGAACAATTAGTCACAAACATGTCATGAATAACTAGAGGAGGAATTCATAAACTATGTCTGTAGGGAGGAAGATGTGTGTATAACCATAAAAAAGAACGCTAGTATGGTTTATCAGTTAGAAGCCACAGAAGACAAATTTATCTCTACTTTAGCGTAATTGTTTTTAAATCAGCAATAGTTGATGTAAAATATCTTTAGTCTGATATTGGACTCCATATACTTGTCTTATGCTTGGAATAAATTCCTGCATTTCTCTCCGTCTTTACAGAGATTAAGACCATGAGAGTTAATCTTTTTCATGCTTAGTTGGTTCATAGATAATCAAAACAGCGTAGACCATAACTTAGTTTCCATATACTTGGTCTTAATGGGAAAACATGATCCTCCGTATCATCTACAACAAAATCAATGTTTAGGGTCGGACCATATTTAGGGTCGAAAATTTCGACCCTAAATTAAGGTGGGGGCCCACAATTTTTCAACCCAAAAGGGCTGGTAAAAAAGCAGGTGGGATCCAAAAATTTATGGTCGAAATTTCGACCCTAAATTTAAAATTTTAAATAATTTTAATTTATGTATTATATAATATATTTTTAATAATTAAAAATAATTTTAAAAAAATTTATTTTTAAAGTTAATAATTTAGGGTCGAAATTTCGACCCTAAATTTAAAATTTTAAAAAATTTTCACGAAAAATTTAAAATTTCACACCAAAATTTTTCACGAAAAATTTTAAAAATTCGCGTTTATATTTAGGGTCGAAATTTCAACCCTAAATTATTAAATATATTTTAAAAATTTTCTTTTAGTCTGAATGCTTTTAAAATATTAATATATGTATATATTTAAATTTTAATATATGTTTTTATTCAATGGTAATGTGTTTTAATTGCAAAATTTTTTTTTTTCATGATTATTAAAATAAATTTTGAATTATTATTATTATTATTATTATACTTATATATAACGTATGTAACTTTTTTGTTAGAAGATACGAACAAAACGCATAACGATACATTTTATTCGATACGGGGACTCAAAGTCATTAGACTTTACGAACAGTTGCGACGTTTATATAATAAAAATGAGACATTTATAAAACAAATATTTATTTATTCTAAATATTACATAAAGCCTTTTGTAATATCACATGGGAGACTTACAAAAAACACTCCTAAACATAATTTTATTCGTCACGTACACTTAAACACGCGCTTAATTAAACATTGATATTACAACGATATTAGACTCGTAAACACAGAAAAAAACACATCACAAACTAGTTCAAACTAAGGTTCCCCATGTCATCGTAAAGGTCGTGAAGTAGTGCAGCTGAATCCAATGTGTGCCTATCGGAGTTGCGGTACAACTCTATCGTACGCTCAAGTACCATTATCATTCTATTCAAGCGCACACAGTTTGCACACGCTAAAGAGCTTGGAGAAGAAACTGGAATCGTTGAAGGTCTGGGAGAAGATCTTGGAGGAGAAAAGCTCGTTGAAGGTCTTGAAGAAGATCTTGGAGGAGAAAAGCTCATTGAACCTCCAAGAGAATTGATTAGTAGTTGGACGCGTTCGTCTTTCCATAAAAAAATTTGCATCCATATGAAACTGGAGGTTGAACCCGTGAACGTGGACAAGCATAGTACAGTCTACCAAAGTTTTCAGTTATCCACGATTCTCGAAGAACTACATCTCCATGTCCACACCTGCACGGAAAAGCTTCATGCTTCAACATGTACATAATAACAATTTGTTTATGATGATAAGTGTGTGTGATCTGCTGGTGGTTGTGATGATAAGGAGTGTGTGTGGTTCTCTTTTTATGCTAAAAAAGTGAGGGAAATTGTTAACATTTTCCCTCCAATGTTTTCCCTCCAATGTTTTCCCGCCAAGGTTTTCTCTCCAGTGTTTTCCCTCCAATGTAATACGATACCCTATTGACTCATATCATGTAATACGATACCATATTGACTCATATCATGTAATACGATACCATATTGACTCATATCATGTAATACGATACCATATTGACTCATATCATGTAATACGATACCATATTGACTCATATCATGTAATATGATACCATATTGACTCATATCATGTTATACGATACGCTATTGACTCATATCATGTAATACGATACCATATTGACTCATATCATGTAATACGATACCCTATTGACTCATATCATGTAATACGATACCATATTGACTCATATCATGTTATACGATACCCTATTGACTCATATCATGCAATATGATACCATATTGACTCATATCATGTTATATGATACCATATTGACTCATATCATGTAATACGATACCATATTGACTCATATCATGTAATACGATACAATATTGACTCATATCATGTAATACGATACCATATTGACTCATATCATGTTATACGATACGCTATTGACTCATATCATGTAATACGATACCATATTGACTCATATCATGTAATACGATACCCTATTGACTCATATCATGTAATTCGATACCATATTGACTCATATCATGTAATACGTTACCATATTGACTCATATCATGTAATACGATACCATATTGACTCATATCATGTAATACGATACCCTATTGACTCATATCATGTAATACGATACCATATTGACTCATATCATGTTATACGATACCCTATTGACTCATATCATGCAATATGATACCATTGACTCATATCATGTAATACGATACCCTATTGACTCATACCATGCAATATGATACCATATTGACTTATATCATGTTATACGATACCCTATTGACTCATATCATGCAATATGATACCATATTGACTCATATCATGTAATACGATACCCTATTGACTCATATCATGCAATATGATACCATATTGACTCATATCATGTTAATATTTTATTTAAATAAAATAACTTGTTAATATTTTATATAAATAATTTAGTAATTATAAACTCTATTTATTAATATTTTAAAACATTTTAAAATTAAACTTATTCTCGTTTTGAAATTTACTATTTTAAAACGTAATTATTGTAATTTATAAAATAAATTTACATAAATAAAATATACTAGTGATGCTTATTAATATTTTATATAAATAAAATAATTTGTTAATATTTGATATAAATAATTTAGTAATTATAAACTCTATTTATTAATATTTTAAAACATTTTAAAATTAAAATTATTCTTGTTTTGAAATTTACTATTTTAAAACGTAATTATTATAATTTATAAAATAAATTTACATAAATAAAATATATTAGTGATACTTATTAATATTTTATATAAATAAAATAATTTGTTAATATTTTATATAAATAATTTAGTAATTTTAAAACTCTATTTATTAATTTTTTAAAATATTTTAAATTTAAAACTATTCTAGTTTCGAAATTTAGGGTCGGAATTTCGTCCCTAAATTTAGCACTAAAACTTTTAACTTTCAAAAAATTTCACGAAAATTTTAAAATTCCATACCAAAATTAAAAAATTCGCGGTTTATATTTAGGGTCGAAAATTAGGGTCGAAAATTTCGACCCTAAATATTAGGGTCGAAATTTTCGACCCTAAATTCTATCCATAATTTAACCCACAACAGACATCATTCATTCTTCATCTTTATTAAAAAAAAAAGGGAGCAACCATTTAACCCACAACACATCTTCACCACTCCTTCCCACCACCGTATACTCGATCCGTCCCACCACCACTCCTTCCCACCACCACCACTCCTTCCCACCACCACCATTCCCATCACCACCATTCCCATCACCACCGACAGCACGACCCACCATCCGTTCGACTCACCATCTGGTAATTGATTTAATTTTGTTTAATTATACTAAATGTTATTGTTTGTTTGATTTTAAATTTTATTTAATTATTAATTTTGCTAAATGTGACTTTTTGGCTAGCAACCACCACCACCACCGTCGAAAACAGTAGGTGCAGTAGCCACCACCACCATAGGCAGCAGCAGTAGCCACCACAGGTTATATTTAGGCTTATGAGCTTATTTTATTTTGCTAAATTTTGTTTAATTATATTTAGACTTATGAGCTTATTTAATTAGTGTGATTTCGGCTTAATGTTGAATTATATATGGGCTTATGATATTGGCTTAATATAGGGGCTTATGATTTCGGATTATATTTAGGCTTAATTGATTTTGGCTTATTTAGG
The DNA here is from genome assembly GCA_025667525.1 of Glebionis coronaria. Classification (NCBI taxonomy): domain Eukaryota; kingdom Viridiplantae; phylum Streptophyta; class Magnoliopsida; order Asterales; family Asteraceae; genus Glebionis; species Glebionis coronaria. Next base: position 171,056,224 of record CM046879.1, on the reverse strand, counting down.
CTTAGTTGAGGCTTATTTGATTTCGGCTTAGTATAGGGCTTAACCAGATTCTAGCTTGTATCCAGAAGTTTTGTACCCGTAGTCAAGGTTTCAATTTCCCATCGTCATACTATCAAATCAAGAAGACATACAGAAAGATCGGGTTAGGATACGAATCGATTCATGCTTGTATAAACGATTGTTTTTTATATTGGGGATCAGAGGATAACAAAAAGAGGGATAATTGTCCAGTCTGCAGAGAGAGTAGATATAAAGACCCAAAGAAAGAAAAGGGGAAGTTGGTTGCAAACAAGGTGGTGCGTTACTTTCCGTTAAAACCTAGACTTCAACGCATGTTCAACACAAAACACATAGCAAAGTGGATGACTTGGCATGGCACTGGACAGTCTAAGGATGGCAAGTTGAATCACCCGTGTGATGGTAAAGCATGGAAACATTTTGACATGATGCTACCTGATTTCTCTAGTGACCTTAGAAACGTTCGATTAGGGTTGGTTGCTGATGGTTTTAATCCTTATGGCATTATGAGTCAAAATTACAGCATGTGGCCGGTCATATTGACAACATACAACACACCACCGTGGATGTGTATGAAAGAAACTTCTTTAATGTTGACGATGTTAATTCCCGGCCCTAAATCACCTGGAAAAGATATTGATGTTTTCTTGGTGCCTTTGATTAAAGAACTCAAAGATTTATGGAAAGGAGTCAGGACGAAAGACGCTGCTACGGGTACTTATTTCGATATGAAAGCGGCGCTTTTATGGACCATCAATGATTTTCCAGCTCGGGGTAGTCTTTCTGGGTGGGTTGGGCAAGGCTACTATGCATGCCCCACTTGTAACAAGGACACTCCATCGATGGCTATCAAGAACAAAATCGTTTATGTTGGTCATAGAGGATGGTTAAGAACAAATCATTATCTAAGGAGTAAAACTAGGCAATTCCATGGTAAAGCCGAACGGAAGCCTAAACCGGGAAAGTTTACCGAAATGGATATCCAGTTACAAATTAATAGCCTCTTGAGTCGTAAGCCGGGGGGCATCCAGAAATTAAGAAAACCAACCCACCTCCTAATAGAAATGTTGAATTGAATTGGACTAAGCGTTCTATCTTTTGGGAGCTTGAGTATTGGCCCTTTCTTCTACTAAAACACAATTTGGATGTCATGCACATCGAAAAGAACGTGCTTGAGGCAATACTGAATATCTTGTTACAAAATGACAAATCCAAAGACTCGGAAAAGGCAAGGCAAGACTTGGAAAAATTGGGAGTTCGACCAGAGTTGTGGTTAGTTCCAAAAGGAAACGGGAAGTTTGAGAAGCCTCATCCAAAGTACTCTTTCACCAAAGCGAACAGGGAACTTTTTTGTAAATTCATCAAAGGAGTTAGACTACCTGATGGGTTTGGATCCAACTTTAAGCAAAAAGTCACCACTAATTATGACAATATAGCGGGCATGAAATCTCATGACTGTCATATAATGATGCAACGTTACTTCCTTATGGAGTACAACAATACTTTCCCAAAAACATTACAGATCCTATAATACAGCTTTGCTTGTTTTTTAAGCAACTTTGTTCTAGAATTTTGACGGAGGAGGACATGGTAAAAGCTAAAAACCAAATGATCAGTGTGATGATTAATTTAGAGCAAATCTTTCCTCCTGCTTTTTTTGACATAATGCCTCATTTGGTTGTACATCTACCCGATGAGGCTATTCTAGGTGCCTCATTCGCTGCAGGTGGATGTATCCATTTGAAAGATACATGAATAAGCTAAAGAATTATGTCCGAAATAAAGCAAAGCCTGAAGGTTCTATTGCGGAGGGTTATGTTGCAGAAGAAGCATTAACTTTTTGTTCGCGTTATCTTGCTGAGGATGTCGAGACGAGATTTAACCGTCTTGACAGGAATGATGACGGTTTTCCTAAACAAAAAGATAAATTCCAGGTGTTCTGGTCCTCATGCAAACTGATGGGTAGAGTCAAAGATATTCATATGAGTATAAAGGTTACGCGGGCAGTTGTATGGTATATACTTAACAACAGTCCTGAAATCGAATTAGACATCTTGGTTTACAAAGAGTATGTTTCTTCCTTATCTATAATTTTAAAAATCTTCTTTCGGGATGACTTATCCTAATATCATGAACTTTTGTAGAGAATCGCCTGATAACGTGGAAACGAGGTTTCCCACCTGGTTTAGTCACAAGGTAAATACATTAGATATATTACCTTGGAGTTATTGCTCATATATCTAAATATGTTTGTATCTCTTTCGTAGATTCGTGAAAAAAAACGACAGGCGACTGTAATGAAGAGTTATTCTCTTTGGCATGTGGACATACTAGTGCATGTACATACCCCGCTTGTGTAGTTAACGATGTGAGGTTTGTGATACATGAACGCGATAAACTTTACACCACTCAATGCAGCGGTGTTTCAACAGCCGGGCTTGATGGAGAGATGTATTATGGTCAACTCGAAGAAATTCTAGAGCTCACTTTTATCGGCAACCGCAAGGTTGTGTTGTTTCGATGTAAATGGTTTGACACCATTAACCCCCCAAATTGTACGAAACGCAATAGATGTTCTTACATTGAGCAGGGCATACATCATATTTTGACTAATAAGGAATTTCACAAAAATAACCAATACATTCGTACGACACAAGAATCACAAGTATTGTACCTTGAAGACCTTGCTAGAAAACCAAAGGGTTGGAAGGTGGTCGAACATGTTTATCATGGAGATGTTGAAGAGTCCGATCAAGATGTTATACATGGTAGCAGTTCATCACATTTTACTCTGAATGTTGGTTTGACTTGTTTGGAGGATACAAATTTGAGTTTGAATGACGAATCGGCAGAAGTGTCCGCCATACAGGTTAATGAAGACTATGATGATCTAATCAATAATGAAGATGATGACGTTGCACATGCCCTTGATGATGATGATGCTGAAATGTCTGATGATGATGAAGTGAACCCTAATAATGTTGTTGAAGAAGTTTTATCTAGCGATTCTTCAGATTGTGATAAATTGATCTTAAGTTGTAATTTGAATGAAACAATGATTTAATCTTTAGATGTGTAATTTTTTTAATGGAATTGTTCTTATATGTTTAAATGTGTAAATTTTTATGAATTTGTGTATTAGCATTAACCGGTCCACAAAATTGTGTGTTCATGTACTTGTTATATTACAGATGGCGTGTGTAGGTGGTAGATCCCACGATGGGGATGCTGGTGGTACTCCACCTAGAAGACCTACAAAGTCCGTACCTGGCAATTGCGTAAGTAAGAAATTGTGATTTATTTTTATTTTATGTCAACTCTTATTGTTAATTTTTTTTGTTTGAATTTTCACGAATCAATAACTTCAATAACTAATCTTTGCAGGTGACCCGATACCACATATGGTTACGGTTAATACGAGCCTAAGGAGGAAGCATAGGGCGCATGGAGGACCTCTGCCAGTTACATTTGATGTTTATGATCTTAATAGCTTCCATCCGTTAGGCGATCAGGCTGCAATGTTGAGCTCTCTGATGGGGGAAACAGTCCGACCACTTCCACTTGCTTGCGAGTGGGAAGAGATACCATTGCACCTCAAAACCCATATCTTTCCTACACTTGAGGTATTAATTGTTTGCGTTACATCTAATCTTATTAACTGTTTTGGTTGAAAATTGTTTGTTTATTTAAATGCATATGTTTACATGTAGACCTATTTCAACCTGACGGGTTGGTTGGATAGTCGTGAAAGTGTGACTTATGGCGGGAAAACATATGTAGTGGGAGAAAGGATAAAAACTGGAATTAACTGTAAGTTGAGGCTACTTTGGCGCAAAAAGAAGAACAAGCTAAAGGCTGACTATTATTCTATCCATGATTCGCCCGAGGAAGCGGCGCTTGTACTGCCCCCATCGAGTTCTACGTGGGGCAACAGATCAGCAGGGGAGTGGCTTGATTTGCGCCGGTATTGGTCCCACCCGAATCGGGTGAGGAGAAGTGAAGTTAATACAGTTAACCGCTCGAAAAACAAAGTTTCTACACATCAAGGGAAAAAATCATTCGCTCAAGGAAGGAAGGAATTTGTAAGAATCGTTATAGTTTTTTTGATCATTTAAAAGTTTTTATATTGTTTATTTGTATCTTGTTATTAATTTTTTTTTGGTAAAGATCTTGTTATTAATTTATTTGATATTGTACAGAAAGTCACGCATGGGGCTTACGAGGACCTTATACAAACTTGGAAGAGGGCACGCACAAACAAGAATGACATTATGTCCGAGGAAAATCAAGACAGATATGTAAGTAATTTAATTTATACATGCTTTAATAACATATTTTTATTTGTTTTTAACTTCTTTTTTTCTTTTTCTTTTTCACAGTCGAAAATGATGGCCATAAAAGAAGCGATTTCTTGCGGTGTTGAGCAGTACAAAAGTGATCAAGAAATAATTGATCTAGTAAATCCGAGCAGCAACACTCAAAATATCGTCGACAGGGGCAGGAAGTTGCCGGGCGGTGGTACCTCATATGGATGCGGGAGTAGTTCTTATAGTGAGGGAGTGACTCGAGAACAACTCTCGGAGGTACTTAGGATTCATGAGCAAGAAAAAGAGCTGTTGAGGAAGCAAACCGAGGAGGCGCAGCAACGGGCTAATTTGGCCCATATGTATGCTAGTGTGATGCAACAAAATGCTGAGGTAACTAACGCCCGCCTAAGTCATTTAATTTCTCATTATACTTCACATGTGGGTCGAGGGTATACCGGACCTAATAACCCTTTTGTACCGCCACCCCCAATTCTCTTCTATGCCTGGCATGTCTCAGTTCCCTGGTATGCCTCAGTTCCCTGGTATGCCTCAGGTCCCTGTTATGCCCCAGTTCCGTGGTATTCCTCCCCCTCCCGGATTTCCATATAATGCTCCACTCAACCCACTCCAACCTCCATTTACCCAAAATAACAGTTTCAACAACTGTAATCGACCCGTTGTCAACACCACTGGCCCCTCGAGTTCTATCTCTCGATAAAGTCCCAACTATACCGTCAGCCTAAATCCTCATCAAAATGATACTCGGACCGTCGACGAGTTGGCTCAAGATCTTGAGAATGCCAACAACATGTCCGATAATGAGCTAATTAACTTGGATGCTGATGAGGGGGATGATGAGGGGGATGATGATGAGGCCGGGGACTATTCAGATTAGGAGTTGTTGTTGGTTTTAAACTTTTTATTATGTGTAATAACTTTAGACTTGTTAAATTGTGAAACATGGATTTATTGTGATGTGTAACAATTTTAGACTTGTTACATTTGTGAAATAAGGATTTTGTGAAATGTATTCTAACGTTTTGGCTATTTATCGTATTGTAAATTATTAGTATCGTACCGTTTAGTGATTTGTAATATTGTGGATTTGTTGAAATATAGATTTTTTTCCGGAAAAAATACCGGAAAAAAATCTGGAAACAAGCTGCTTAATGCAGTTTTTTTTTGCCCAGGCAACATTTAGGGTCGAAATTTCGACTCTAAACTTATAGTTAGGGTCGAAATTTTGACCCTAAACTTATAGTTAGGGTCGAAATTTCGACCCTAAGACTAAGGGTCGAAATTTTCGACCCTAAAATTTGACCCTAAGTTGAAACCTGCACAAATGATTCCGTTATTAAAATTAATATAAAATGTTTAGGGTCGAAATTTTCGACCCTAAACTTGAAAGAAGATTCGACTCTATTTTAATAAATTAAAACAAATAAAAACGTTTTCACAATGTTTTTTTAATTTACACGTGGATAATATTTAGGGTCGAAATTTTTGACCCTAAATTTGAAAGAGGGTTTCGACCTAATTTAATAAATTAAAAAGAATAAAAACGTTTTCACAACACTTTTTTAATTTACAAGTGGATAATATTTAGGGTCGAAATTTTCGACCCTAAATTACAAAGGGGTTCGACCCTAAATTATGGTAAAAAACTTGGCTGAAAAGTGGTGGGCCCCTTTTTTTCGACCCTAAAATACATAGTGTATTTCGACCCTAATTTTTTAGGGTCAAAATTTTTGGGTCGAACGTGTAGGGTCGAATATTTCGACCCTAAAATTTAGGGTCGAAAACCCTTCATATTTAGGGTCTAAATTTTCGACCCTAAACATTGATTTTGTTGTAGTACACGGGTAGGAGACAGATTTAAAGTTGAATTTCGTCATGTTCATTACTCATGGGTCATCAAACACCTCAAATTTATATCCTTCCCTCTGTCTGGTAAAGCCCAATTACTACCTAATGTTGCAGGACACTTGACTTCTTCATATAACTTGCTTCAGCTTCTAAGAGACCCAGCTGTCTTGCTGATCGTCACTCAGACGCCTTGGCCGACCTTAACATGTACTCTTAAACTAGCTCGTATTAAAATTATATAAGTAGACTAATAAGTGTGAAAACACTTATCCTTTTACCACTTATTTCCAATAATAACAAGACCAAAACGTGTGATTTATGTCGTAAAAGTCAGAATTATGCGTAGTTTGTGTTTTTATTGTGTTTTAGGACCAAAAGATGAAAAAGGAAGAAAACACGGGCTTTCACGGGCTTTTATCAAAGAAAACGGGAAAAGACGAAGTCAAAAGATCAAGAGTGCAAAAAGAACGGAAGTCCAAGGCCTATTCTGAAGATTTATCGAAGAAAAAGTCTAAAGACGGAAGTTTAATGAAGTCGAAGAACTCAAGTCTAAATTGAAGAAGAAAATTAACAAGACAAGTTCAAATCCCGAGACGACGTGGGGAAAAGACAAAGAATTAAATCGAGTCGAGAAGACGTGAAGAAAGAAAGAAGATGCAACACATGCACTCCCTCCATTTCCCCTATAAATACCCTCCTAATACACATTAGGAGGGGAGTTAGTCTTTAGTTTAAGTTTTTCATTTTTCACTCTTCTTTCTAGTTTTAGAGAGAGAAAGTTCTAAACTTTCTCTCACTAAGTTTCATCTTTTCTTTCTTTTAATCTTTCAAGATTAAACATTTGTGTATTATTGATTTCATTAATCAAGTTCTAGTTAAGCTTTTAATCCTTCATCTCATTCTACCTTTCTTTGATTTTTAGATTAATTTTGGTGCGAATTTCATTTGATCCGTGTTGTTCTTAATGATTTCGTGCTTAAAAAGTTAATCTTTTTACGTTTACATAAGCTATCATTCGATTAAGCTTTAAGATTTGTGTGCTTATTGGCTTATTCGCTTCTTTTAGCTTATTTACTTTTAAAAGTTTTTCTTAAAAAGTTCATCTTTTTATAGCTTGATTCAAAAGATTGATTATTTTAAGTTAGGATAAGTTGTTATTAATGCTTATATTGTCCTTTTTGTCATTGATTCGTTTTAGTTTTGGTGTAAGCTTATTATTATAGCTTATTACTAGCCTAATCTCGAATCCCACATAAATCGGAAAGGGTCTAAACCCCTTTCCGATCGCAGCTTTCCGACCACCACCATCCCCCTCTTTCCGATTGTCAAATCGGAAAAGGGTTTAGAATATTCCGATCTGGACCATTTTTCCACATTCCGATTGTTGTATTTCAAGGTATTCCGATTGGTCATGTTTTGTGACATTCCGATTGGTACGATTTTACTACATTCCGATTAAGGAGTTCTTACATATTCCGATTGGGGTTTTCGTTAAACATTCCGATTGGGTTTTTGATTTGTGGATATTCCGATTGTGCTTGTTTCCCTTTATTCCGATTAGCCTTGTCTTAAATATTCCGACGGGTGTAATTTGTAGTATTCCGATTAAAACTTTTCCAACATTCCGATTGCTCCAGTTACATTATTTCGATCAGTGTATTCCGATCACCATATTCCGACCAGGAGTTCTGACGGACTTAATTTCTTGTTTTTGGCAAAGTTTTCAAGTGTTAGATTTATTAAGTGTTCAAATATTTTTCTAATGTTTTCTTTATGTTTTCAAGCATTTATATTTTTAACTCGTCAATTTAGTTTAATCTTTTAAACTTCTACTTTACTCAATGACATTTACTTATTTGCTGTTAGTTTGAAATAGATAATCACCAAACCATTCTCTTGTTCACCAAAAGACAATTGAGTCGCACTCTAGACCGGTAATCAATTCGAAGAGATTCGGACGATAAGATTGTATACTTGGTTGCAAAAACATAGTATCAAATGGCGCCGCTGCCGGCTCTTTTCGTTAAGATTAACGGTTTCTAGTGAGAGACGCATTGAATTCTGGGATCCGTTCTTTGAACGTTATTTTCCTTGCTTTAAAAACTTTTCAAAAACCCTAAAAAAATATAAAATTCTTCAAAAATAGAAAAAACATTGAAAAATCATTAAAAGCAATTCTTTTCCAAAAGGTTTTGCACCAAAAAGATTATATAGATATTCTCTCTGTGCATATTTTTCTTCTGCAGGTGTATGCGTACTAGATCTTCGAACTATTCTGAGCCCGAGACTCGTGAAGATCTAGATATGGCTGGTGTTAATAACAACAATAATAACCCACCTCTACCCAATTTGAATAATAATAACAACAACAACAATGTCCCCCTACCTGATTTACGAACAATGGAGGAATTGTGTCAACCCACCATGAACGGACGCGGAGACCCGATTGCGCCGATGCACGTCACGGCTCAGGAGTTTTCGTTGAAGCATCACATGATCCAACAAGTGCAAACTAACCCATTTCGCGGAATTCCGGATGATGATGCCAACAAACACCTTGACAAATTCATTACCATCACCCAAAGCATGAAGTCGCCCGGTGTTTCTATGGATGACCTTCGCCTTCAACTTTTTCCCCACTCGCTTTCTCACCATGCCGAAAAATGGTTTGACCGTCTCCCAAAGAATTCTATTCATACTTGGAATGACATGACTCAACGCTTTTTATCGCGCTACTTCCCACCATCCATGGTCACAAGCCTTCGTAACCAAATTAGTGGATTCATGCAAGACAATGATGAATTGCTCTTTGATGCCTGGGAATGATACAATGATTTGATCGACCGTTGTCCAGATCACAACATGCTCCCCGTCACTCTCATTGATACCTTCTACAATGGTCTCACTTTTCGTGATCGTGACACGATCAACGCCGCCGCCGGTGGTACTTTTATGAAAAGGAGACCGGAGGAATGTAGAGAGTTGATTGAAAACATGACTACTCACCACAAGAATTGGGATTCATCCGCATCCTCAAGATCTAACCCGAGAGTCAATGTTTCTTCTACTACTTCCAATCCCGAGATGACTGAAATTTCTCGACAACTCGCTGAGATGAACAAGAATTTCATGACCATGGCCACAAACCACTTTCAACAAGCTAAAGCCGTTGCTATTTCTTGTGACACATGTGGTGGTCCTCATTATTACAATGATTGTCCTTCTACTCAAGGCATTTTTTATGAAAACGTTAACGCGGCTTACGGTACTTATCCCACCGGAGGCTATCAAGCTCGTCCTCAAGGAGACCGTAGCTTGCTAATTTATCGTTCAAACAACTATCTTGCTCCACCCAGTTTCCCTCCTACAAACCAAAACCAACAACAAAGCTATAACCGAAACAATCAATCCCAACCTCGTGCTACCAATCAATATCAATCCCAAAGAAACCCATACCCAACTCAAGGAAATTCTCAGGCTTACCAAGCTCCACCTCTCAATCAACCGACGGTATTGAATCAAGACGTCGAGACGTTCATGCGGACTAATAGAGAGTTAGTGACAAATCTTCAGAGTCAAGTATTCAACTTGAAGGGAGAAATGGCGAAACAAGGGAACGATATTCGAGCCTAGCTAAGGAATGACATGGAAAAACAAAGCAATGAAATTCGTGCAGACATCAGAGACTCTTTCAGCACTCAAGCGCTTAACATACGTGATATGATCGGTTCGCTCATCCAAGGTAATCAACCCTCTTCTTCGGGTACTCTTCCGAGTAACACTGTAGCAAATCCAAGAGGGGAGATGAAAGCAATCACCACTCGTAGTGGAAAAGGTTATACGGAACCCGAGCTTCCTACACCTCCACCCGTGATTGTGAACAAGGAAAAATAGCAACTTTCCTCACCTCCTTCACCTTCTATCCCCATTTCCCCACCACCCGTGGTTGTGAGTGATCCTAATCCCCTAAAGCCTTCTTCTTCATCCAATATACCTTATCCTTCAAGGTTGAGGAAAGAGAAGCAAAAGAGCAAGGATGATATTCAAGTTTCAAACTTTCTTAAAATGTTTAAACAGTTGAATTTTAACATCTCCTTTGCCGAGGCTCTCGCTCACATGCCTAAATACGCTAAGATGTTTAAAGATCTTCTAAGTGACAAGCAGAAGCTTCTTGACATTGCTCAGACCCAACTTAATGAGAACTGCTCCGTAGTGCTCTTAAGGAAATTGCCCACCAAACTTGGTGATCCGGGTCGCTTCTTAATTCCTTGCAACTTCCCGGGAGTATAGAATTGCATGGCCCTAGTCGATCTAGGTGCCAGTATAAACTTAATGCCTTTAAGTGTTTGGAAGCAATTATCTCTCCCCGAGCTAGTCCCCACCAAAATGACTTTGGAATTAGCTAACCGTACGGTTGCTTATCCAGTGGGGATAGCCGAAGATGTCTTTGTTGGCGTTGAAAAATTCACCTTCCCGGCGGATTTTGTTGTCGTTGACTACGAGATGGATCCTCGTGTTCCATTAATCGTTGGACGTCCATTCCTGAGGACCGGTCGCACTCTCATTGATGTAGCCGCAGGCGAAATAATCATGAGAGTTGGTGACGATAAAATTGTCTTCAACATGGGTAAGATTTCTAAGCAACCTTATTCATATGACAGTGTTAATGCTATTGATGTTCTCGATGAGGCTTGTGAAGAACATTTTCATGATGCTTGCAAAAGTACTCTTTCTTCTCTACCCATGTTGAGACCGTTGCCAAAATTGCTCCGGTATTGACTCCTTTTGGAGAACGTGACTTGGATGATTTCGAAGCTAGCTTGGGTCCTCTCGATATTAAGTATGATAATTCGTCCACCGATTGGGATGAAGACATTCGTACTATTGAGAGACTTCTCAATGAAGACCCGTTTTCTCCTCCTTCTCCTAAAGAGGTGTCTAATGATGATCCATCGTTAGTTACACCATCTATTGAGGATCCCCCCACTCTTGAGATTAAGGACCTACCTCCTCATCTTGAGTACGTTTTCCTTGAAGACAACAAGAAGTTACCGGTCATCATCGCAAAGGACCTGAAAGAAGAAGAAAAATCCCGACTTATCGCCGTGTTGAAGAAGCATAAAAAAGATATCGCTTGGAAAATCTCCGATATTCGCGGAATTGATCCTCACTTTTGCACACATAAAATTCTCATGGAGGACGACTTTAAGCCCACAATTCAAAGCCAACGAAGGGTGAATCCTAAAATCCATGAATTCATCAAACAAGAGGTTATCAAACTTCTTGATGCGGGTATGATTTACCCTATTACGGATTCACCATGGGTTAGTCCAGTCCATTGTGTGCCTAAGAAAGGCGGAATCACCGTTGTGCCCAATCAAAACAACGAGTTGATTCCTACCCGTCTCGTTACTGGGTGGAGAGTTTGTATAGACTATCGCAAACTCAATGATGCCACGAGAAAGGATCATTTCCCTCTTCCTTTTATGGACCAAATGCTTGAACGTTTAGCGGGTAATGAATATTACTGCTTTCTTGATGGTTTCTCGGGTTATTTCCAAATACCCATCGATCCCCAAGATCAAGAGAAGACAACATTCACTTGTCCCTATGGCACATTTGCTTACAAAAGGATGCCTTTTGGCTTATGCAATGCCCCCGGGACTTTCCAAAGGTGTATGTTGGCTATCTTCCATGACATGGTTGAGCAAACCATGGAAGTCTTCATGGATGATTTCTCGGTCTTTGGGGATTCCTTCTCTTCTTGCCTTTCCAATTTGGAATGTATGCTTAAGCGGTGCGAAGACACTCGCCTCGTTTTGAATTGGGAAAAATGCCATTTTATGGTAAAAGAAGGCATTGTGCTAGGACACAAAATCTCTAAAGCCGGTCTTGAAGTCGACCGTGCTAAAGTAGATGTCATAGCCAAATTACCTCCACCTTCAACCGTGAAGGGTGTGAGAAGTTTTCTGGGTCATGCGGGCTTCTATCGTCGATTCATTCAGGATTTTTCAAAAATCGCTCGTCGGATGACACACCTCTTGGAAAAAGATACTCCTTTTATCTTTTCTAAAGAGTGTATCAAAGCTTTCAATCTTCTTAAGGATAAGCTAACTAAGGCACCGGTCTTGGTTACCCCTAATTGGGAGCTGCCTTTTGAATTGATGTGCGATGCTAGCGACTTTGCTATTGGTGCAGTTTTGGGCCAAAGGGTGAATAAACACTTCCAACCAATCCATTATGCTAGCAAAACAGTGACGGGGGCTCAATTGCATTATACGACAACCGAAAAAGAGCTTTTAGCTGTTGTCTATGCTTTTGAAAAATTTCGCCCCTATCTTGTTTTATACACCACCATCGTATACACGGACCATTCCGCGTTGAAGTACTTGATGACTAAGCCAAGACTTCTTCTCTGGGGTTTACTCCTTCAAGAATTCAACATTGAAATTCGTGACAAGAAGGGAGCCGAAAACCTGGCCGCGGATCATCTGAGTAGACTTGAGGACTGATAGGTGTGTAAACACCCATCTTTTCTACCACTTAATTACAATAATAACCGGACCAAAACGTGTATTTTATGTCTTTTATGTCGGAATTATGCGTGGTTTGTGTTTTTGTTGTGATTTAGGACGAAAAGGTGAAAAGTGGAGAAAACACGGGAATTCACGGGCATTTACGGACTTTTATTGAAGAAAAGGATGAAAGACGAAGTCAAGAAGTCAAAAGTGGATAAAGAACGGAAGTCCAAGACCAATTCTGAAGATTTATCGAAGAAAAAGTCAAAAGACGAAAGTTTACTTAAAGCCGAGGAACTCAAGTCTTATTTATCGAAGAATTAAAAGACGAGTCCAAAGAAATCCCGAGCCAAAAGTCATCACATTCCAAGATTAACAAAAAAATTAAGAAGGAAGGACTTGATGGTGCAATTAACAAGAAAGGAAGGAGAGAGGAAGCTTCCCCTAACCACTCCCTAATCACCTATATAAACCCTCATTTTCATTCATTTACTCTTGTTGGTGGCTTGACAAACCATTCTTCCACTTTCATTTATGCACATTTAATTACTTGCACATTTAAATACATGTTTTGCACCTTTAATTACTTTTAATTTCAAGTAAGTGTTTCTTTTTAATTACTTGCACCTTTACTTTATCTTGTTCATCTTCTTCTACCTTTCTTTGATCTTTGATTTACACGCGTTTTTATCTTATTGATTCGTTTAAAGGTTTGATTTTTATGCTTTTGATTGTTTTAAACCATTTGTTTTCATAGCTTATTTGATTTATTTTCAAGTTTATATAGTTTTTACACAAGTTATTTTTATATAAAAAGTTGTTTTTATTAAAGTTTATCTTTTTCGTGTTTTAAAAGTTATTCACTTTCAGTTTTATAGCTTATTTTTACACGGTTTACCTTTGGATTTCGTCTAGAGCTTATTTAGGATTTTAGCTTAATTGTTAAGCTTATTTTTGGTACATTTCCCCGTATTCCGATTGGCACCAATCTGAAAAGGGGTTTTACTTTCCGATTGGGGGGCTTCTTGGTATTCCGATCAGGATTAGTTGGGTATTCCGATTGTGTGCTAGTGACAAGTATTCCGATCGGTGTTCTATACTATATTCCGATTGAGGTGTTTATTGGATATTCCGATCGTGTGTAGTGACAGTATTCCGATTATAGGGGTTCCGATTAAGCATTCCGACCAAGATTAGTAACATTCCGATTGGAGGTAAGTTTGGGTATTCCGATTGGGGAGGTGACAGCTTTCCGATTGGTATTTTCCGATCCATATTCCGATAAGAGTGGTAAGAGTATTCCGATTGGTGAACCGATTGGAATATATTCCGATTGGAGGGTATTTTTCATGTTTTGTCTTGTTTTATTTTTAGTTTACGTTTTTAATACTTGTCTAACTTTAATTTCCATCACACTTTAATTTTTAGTCATTTTAGTTAAATTACTTTCCGTCACGTTTTTAAATATTGCACACTTTCTTTTAATTAGACTTAGATTTATTTTCACGCACTTTACCTTAACGCCACTTTACTTTCAACGACATTTACTTTTAAGTCTCGCACATTTAAATTTAAAACCAACCAAAAATATTTGTTTTCACCAAAATAAAACTGAGTCACATAGAAAACTAAGATCAATTCGATTAGACCAACACATCAACGAACATATAATCTTTCTTACTAGGTAAAAGCCTTGTATCAAATGGCGCCGCTGCCGGCTCTTTTCGTAAAGATCAACAGTTTTCTGTGAGAGACACGTTGCTTTTTGGGATCCGTTCACTTGTGAACGTTATTTTTCTTGCATAAAAAATAAAAAATCATAAAAATTAAAAATTGATAAAAAAACCATAAAAATTAAAAATTTCAAAAATCCAAAAAGATTTTATCTTTCTTGTGTATATATATTGTCTTTGTTTTTGGTTTTGTTTTCTTTTGCATTTTCAGGTGTATGCGTACTAGATCTTCTAATTATCAAGAGCCCGAGACTCAAGAAGATTTAAGTATGGCAGGTGTTAACAACAATAATCAACCACCGCACCTCAATAATAATAATAACAACAATGCTCTTCCACAGCCCGATCTTCGGACCATGGAGGAACTTTGTCAACCAACAATGTTTGGACGAGGAGGACCGATTGCGCCGATGCAAATCAACGCTCCTGAGTTTTTGTTGAAGCACCACATGATTCAGCAAGTACAAACAAACCCATTTAGAGGATTGCCTGATGATGATGCCAACAAACACCTCGACAAGTTCATTACTATCACCCAGAGCATGAAGTTGGCTGGTGCCACAATGGATGAACTTCGCCTACAACTCTTTCCACACACTCTATTACATCATGCCGAGAAATGGTTTGATCGTCTCCCGAAGAATTCTATTCACACTTGGGATGATATGACTCAACGCTTTCTATCGCGCTACTTTCCACCATCCATGGTCACTAGCCTTCACAATCAAATCAGCGGTTTCATGCAAGACCCTGATGAATCTCTTTTTGATGCATGGGAGAGATATAATGTCTTGATCGACCGTTGTCCAAACCACAACATGCTTCCGGTCACCTTGATCGATACTTTCTACAAAGGTTTGACTTTTCGAGATCGTGATACGATTAATGCAGCCGCCGGTGGCACATTCATGAAAAGGAGACCCGAGGAGTGTAGAGAGTTAATTGAGAACATGACTACTCACCACAAGAACTGGGATTCCTCTGCTTCTTCAAGGAACAACCCGAGAGTCAATGTTTCCTCAACCTCAGCAAACCCTGAGATGACCGAACTCACCCGCATGATGACTGAAATGAGCAAAAGTATTACGCTTCTCGCTTCAAACCAGCAACAACAACAAGTTAAAGCGGTTGCTAATCCTTGTGAAACATGTGGTGGTCCTCACTCATACACCGATTGTCCTTCTACACAAGGAAATCCGGAAAATGTGTATGCAGCTTATGGTAATTATTCACCGGAAAATTACCAAGCTCGACCTCAAGGGGATAGAACTCTGCTGAGCTACCGATCCAACAATTACCTTTCACCCGGTTTTTCTCCTCAAAACCAAAACCCCGCCAACAACTACACTAGAAGCAACCAAATCCCACCAAGAGCTTCTAATCCTTATCACCCACCCGCCCAACAAAACCCACCCATAAACACCGATGTTGAGGCCATAATGAGAACCCAAGGTGAGCAAATCAAGAATCTTCAGAGCCAAATTATCAATCTGAAAGGAGATATCACAAAGCAAGGAAATGAGATAAGATCCGAGCTTCGAAATGATATTCAATCCTCCTTCAGCAATCAAACCAATGATTTGAAGAATATGCTTGCTAGTTTCTTGCCCCCTGCTCAACCTTCTACTTCAAGTTCTCTACCTTCAAACACCGTCACTAATCCGCGAGCCAATGTGAGTGCTATTACTACTCGTAGTGGAGTCACCATCGTAGGACCACCAATCCCACCCCCATCATCTACACCTCCTCCACCACCATGTATCCCTACTCCTCCTACACCTAGTATTAGTGCACCATTACCGTCTCCGCCTCGACGTGATGAAGTTCCCACCAATGATCCTTCAACATCTCAACCTTTACCTACACCTGCACCTTCACCACCCAAACCCAATATCCCTTATCCTTCTCGCTTGGGCAAGAACAAAATGCTAAACAAGGAGGACGCTCAAGTAACTAGCTATATCAAGATGTTTTCTCAAATGAATTTCAACATTAGCTTTCTTGAAGCACTTGTCCACATGCCCAAATTTGTTAAAGCATTTAAGGAATTGCTTAACAAGAAGGAGAAGCTGATTGAACTCGCCAACACACGCTTAAATGAAAACTGCTCTGCAGTTATTCTTAAAGAACTTCCGGAAAAACTTGGAGATCCCGGTCGTTTTGTGTTGCCTTGCGTGTTCAACAAAACTGAAGAATTTACTGCCCTTGCTGATCTCGGGGCTAGTATTAATTTGATGCCTTTGAGTGTTTGGAAAACACTATCATTGCCCGACCTCACTCCAACAAAGATGACTCTTGAACTTGCAAATCGCACTCTCGCTTACCCTGTTGGTATAGCCGAAGACGTGTTCATTAAAGTTGGCACATTTACTTTCCCGGTCGATTTTGTTGTCGTTGATTATGAAATGGACCCTCGTATTCCTTTAATACTTGGTCGGCCATTCTTGAGAACCGGACGTGCTTTAGTAGATGTGGCCGAAGGTGAGTTAATCTTACGAGTCGGGGATGATGCAAAAGTTTTCAAAATGGGGAAGCTTACTAGTTTAACTTTTGGAGGCCGAGAATCAGTGAATATGATTAATGTGCTAGATGACTTTACCGTCTACGAAAATCCTCTATTCGACTCTTGCATTGATAATCCACTTTTTTATGATGATGTGGATGATTCTCTCCCTACTTTGGACGCTTCTTCCATTTATGATTCGTCACCGGTCTTTGACGCTTATGATGATGATGATTCTAGCTCAGATTCGGATGATTTTGATTGTACTTTGAGTATCCCGAGCTGCCTATTTTCGATGATTTTGATGAGGCTGATACTCTATCGAGCGATTCTTCACATGATGAAGATCCTCCGTCATCACTCGATCCTACTTTGGACGATTATTCATTTGAGGAAGATTTCTCTGAATTTCTCAACACATACTTCCCTCATGAGAGTGATGCTCCTCCTTTTGACTTTGAAGATTATCGCCTTGATCCTACTTTGGATTTGAAGAGCATTTTGTCAAAGGAGAAGAAACCGGTTGACACCAAAGTCCGTTGCACGTATGATTTAACACCTCTTTGTCCCACTTCTGAGGACGAGGTTGTGCTTCTTTGCGGATCTTCTTCACACTCGGCTGAGCCGGAGTGCTATTTTCCCCTGAAGGAAAAGGTGTTCGATCCTGGTATTGAAGTCTTTAAGCCATCTCAGTATCCACCTGATGAAATAAAAGGAAAAATCTTTGGAAATCTTGAAGACATGCTTGCACCACTTCACCCTTGCTTCCACCGTTCTCCATCACTGCTTAAGGGAACCTTGCCACTTCTCTTTTGGCTTGCCTTGTTCACCTTAAGCTCTTGCTTATTGATGGATGAAAACTATGTCTTTGATCCTGGTGGATTTGTTTCATGCTACTTCCGTTGATGATCAAGGTCGAGTCAGGCTCACGACTCGGTTAACAAAAACCAAGCGCTTCTTGGGAGGCAACCCATGCATCTATCTTTTCGCTTTCTTTACCATAAGTGTAGGGGGGACCTTTTGGTTTGCTATTTCCTCTCCTCACTTCTTAATCAGGGATTCGAGCTTCAATGATCCACTCTTGATGATTCTTGACGACCCGTGATTCCGTGTTCTACTTCTTCCCGGTTCTATCCTAAACTCTTTTCGATTCACTATTTTATATTTTCCCAATATTAAAATAGGAATCCCTTTAGTTGTCTTTTCCTTAGCAAGAGTTAAACAACGTACACAATGTCCTAAGTGTAGGGGAGCTTACTCCCACATGCTTAAACATTGAGGACAATGTTTATCTTAAGTGTAGGGGGGACTTCTATCGAAGTTAAGTGGCCTTTTCCTTGTTTTTGTCCTCATTTTAACCGGAAAATCAATTTTTCGACATTTTTCAAAATTTTTGATCTATTTTGGCCTATTAGTTTTTCCCTTTGTATAGTTATTTTCTTTCCTCATTAGAATAAATGTTTAATAAGTGGTTTTAATTTTCAAACGTTGTGAATCTTTTGACTCAATTCGAGTTTACTCTAGCTAGTATCCTTAACATGTTTAAGTCAAGTTTTGCTAGGCTTTTATATAGGGAGCTATAAAACGCGAAAGTCTTAACTCTCACGGGTTAAGAACAAGAACTTTTCGCAAGTTCCTATAACTGATCCTAGAGAGTTGTTTATCAAGGGAACTTTAAAATGCGATTTCTAAGCTTGAAAAAGTCCAAGAATTTGCAAGATCCTATAGGCGACTCGAAAACCCAAAACTTTGATTTAATAGGCTAAGTATCCACGAGTCTCATTACTTGAGATTTTAAACTGTGGAGAACGAGAGATGATAGAGCCAATTATAAGTTCGGTATTCTTTCGTGAATTTATGTGAGTTAATTATAAGCCTATTCTCCCATCGCTTGCTAATAAATTTATCTGCTAATAAATAAGGTTGTACGATTTGAAAAGTTACTTAGCTTCTAGCCCCAGATCGTTTAAAAGTTGCTCGGTATGGATTAGAGTTCATAGCCAAGGCATAACTTATTGAAGCGGGACGCGAAGATTGGCGAGTCCGAAAAGGCCCTAACAAGGCATGAGGGCTATGTTTTGTTGCTAAAGATCCAAAGTGATGTGAAGAATCATTTATCGAAAATCAATATGAAGGATCGAGACACACGACGTAAAGCAAAAACTCCCCAAAAGTCATGGAGAAGTGTATCCGAAAAGACCCTAACAAGGTATGAGGATAAATAGATCCAAGTCATAATAGGAGGCGGATCGTTGTATATCAAAGTCCAAAATAAAGATTGGAGAAAAATGAAGAAGTCGTGGTCCAAGTATGAATCTCTCAAAACTTCAAGTGAAGAAATTCCTATATGAAGAGAAGACCATAATTTCATGAACGTCTCTCAAGGTTTGAAGTATGAAGTCACTGCCAAATATCGGTCCGAGAAAGGTCTCAAATCGCGAAGCGAGTTATGCCAAGATATGAACTTTATGAGGTCCCGAGAAGCAGTTTTAAAAGATTTGGTCCTTTAGCTAACTATTGATTAAATCGTTCACTTTATTTTCAGACTAAATAACTATCGAAATAAGTCAAACAATGCATCCTCGTGATCATTCAAGACAACAATAAAATATAAGAGATACCCCTAGGAATAAGGGAGTCTAAGTGAATAATTGGCCCACATGAGTTCGTGTTAGTTTACTAACTTATAATAACAATGATCTCGTTTTTAAGCTTGGTTTGGAGAAAGTGAAAAGTTGAGGATGATGATTATTCATGACATTTTCAAAACCCAAGGTATGCTTTTAATTTCTTTGCTTTGCATTTTTATAATTTTCTATCTCTTTAATAAAGGCCAATGTGGATTGATTATGATGAAAAGTGTAAACATGCTTTGTAACTAATGCATTGCATGAGGACATTGCAATGGTCAAGTGTAGGGGATTTGATAGGTGTGTAAACACCCATCTTTTCTACCACTTAATTACAATAATAACCGGACCAAAACGTGTATTTTATGTCTTTTATGTCGGAATTATGCGTGGTTTGTGTTTTTGTTGTGATTTAGGACGAAAAGGTGAAAAGTGGAGAAAACACGGGAATTCACGGGCATTTACGGACTTTTATTGAAGAAAAGGATGAAAGACGAAGTCAAGAAGTCAAAAGTGGATAAAGAACGGAAGTCCAAGACCAATTCTGAAGATTTATCGAAGAAAAAGTCAAAAGACGAAAGTTTACTTAAAGCCGAGGAACTCAAGTCTTATTTATCGAAGAATTAAAAGACGAGTCCAAAGAAATCCCGAGCCAAAAGTCATCACATTCCAAGATTAACAAAAAAATTAAGAAGGAAGGACTTGATGGTGCAATTAACAAGAAAGGAAGGAGAGAGGAAGCTTCCCCTAACCACTCCCTAATCACCTATATAAACCCTCATTTTCATTCATTTACTCTTGTTGGTGGCTTGACAAACCATTCTTCCACTTTCATTTATGCACATTTAATTACTTGCACATTTAAATACATGTTTTGCACCTTTAATTACTTTTAATTTCAAGTAAGTGTTTCTTTTTAATTACTTGCACCTTTACTTTATCTTGTTCATCTTCTTCTACCTTTCTTTGATCTTTGATTTACATGCGTTTTTATCTTATTGATTCGTTTAAAGGTTTGATTTTTATGCTTTTGATTGTTTTAAACCATTTGTTTTCATAGCTTATTTGATTTATTTTCAAGTTTATATAGTTTTTACACAAGTTATTTTTATATAAAAAGTTGTTTTTATTAAAGTTTATCTTTTTCGTGTTTTAAAAGTTATTCACTTTCAGTTTTATAGCTTATTTTTACACGGTTTACCTTTGGATTTCGTCTAGAGCTTATTTAGGATTTTAGCTTAATTGTTAAGCTTATTTTTGGTACATTTCCCCGTATTCCGATTGGCACCAATCTGAAAAGGGGTTTTACTTTCCGATTGGGGGGCTTCTTGGTATTCCGATCAGGATTAGTTGGGTATTCCGATTGTGTGCTAGTGACAAGTATTCCGATCGGTGTTCTATACTATATTCCGATTGAGGTGTTTATTGGATATTCCGATCGTGTGTAGTGACAGTATTCCGATTATAGGGGTTCCGATTAAGCATTCCGACCAAGATTAGTAACATTCCGATTGGAGGTAAGTTTGGGTATTCCGATTGGGGAGGTGACAGCTTTCCGATTGGTATTTTCCGATCCATATTCCGATAAGAGTGGTAAGAGTATTCCGATTGGTGAACCGATCGGAATATATTCCGATTGGAGGGTATTTTTCATGTTTTGTCTTGTTTTATTTTTAGTTTACGTTTTTAATACTTGTCTAACTTTAATTTCCATCACACTTTAATTTTTAGTCATTTTAGTTAAATTACTTTCCGTCACGTTTTTAAATATTGCACACTTTCTTTTAATTAGACTTAGATTTATTTTCACGCACTTTACCTTAACGCCACTTTACTTTCAACGACATTTACTTTTAAGTCTCGCACATTTAAATTTAAAACCAACCAAAAATATTTGTTTTCACCAAAATAAAACTGAGTCACATAGAAAACTAAGATCAATTCGATTAGACCAACACATCAACGAACATATAATCTTTCTTACTAGGTAAAAGCCTTGTATCAAGGACCCATATCAAGGGGATCATCCGAACAAAGAGATCAATGACTCTTTCCCCCTTGAGACCTTAATGTCTATAAATCTCAATCTTGATGACACCCCGTGGTTTGCCGACATTGCAAACTACTTAGTGGGTGGTATTCTCATCAAAGGGTTAACATCCCAACAAAAGAAGAAGTTCTTGAATGATGTTAAGACTTACTTTTGGGATGACCCTTTTCTATTCAAACAATGTGCTGATCTGATCATTCGTCGATGTGTTGATGGACCAGCAGCTTTGCAAATCCTTGCTGCTTGCCATAAAGGACCCACCGGTGGTCACTTTGCTCCCAACTACACCGCTAAGAAAGTGTTTGATTCTGGATTCTATTGACCCACCATTTATCGTGACGCTCACGAAATGGTTAAGCATTGTGATGCTTGCCAACGCCAAGGAAAGATCACACATAAAGATGAGATGCCTTAAAATTTCATACAGGAATGTGAAATCTTTGACGTATAGGGCATCGACTTTATGGGGCCATTTACATCCTCCAAAGGGAACAAGTACATCCTCGTAGCCGTTGACTATGTTTCCAAATGGGTTGAAGCCAAGGCTCTCCCTACGAACGATGCGAGGGTGGTTGTGAACTTTTTGAAGTAGCTGTTTTCCCGATTCGGCGTTCCTCGTGCTATTATTAGTGACCGCGGGACTCATTTTTGCAATGATAAATTTGCAAGAGTCATGGCTAAGTATGGTGTCAATCACCGTCTTTCCACCGCCTATCATCCCCAAACCAATGGGCAAGCCGAGATATCCAATCGTGGATTGAAGCGAATTTTGGAGCGTACTGTGGAAGAGCATCGCGCCGCGTGGGCCGATAAGTTAGATGACACTCTGTGGGCTTTCCGTACTGCTTATAAGACCCTGATCGGCTGTACGCCTTATCGTCTTGTGTACGGAAAAGCATGCCACCTCCCCATCGAGCTGGAACATAAGGCGCACTGGGCCTTCAAGTGGGCTAACTTCGACATCAACACAGCCGGTGATCATCGCAAGATTCAACTCAACGAGCTCAACGAACTAAGGAATGAAGCTTACGAGAACTCACTGATCTACAAAGAGAAGACCAAGATCATTCATGACGCAAGGATTAAGAACCGAGAGTTCCACGTTGGTGATCAAGTCTTACTTTTTAACTCTCGGTTGAAGATCTTCTCTGGCAAGTTGAAGAGCCGCTGGTCTGGTCCATTCACCGTCGCCAAAGTCTTTCCATATGGGACCATTGAGCTTTCTCAGCCAAATGGGCCCAATTTCAAGGTGAATGGCCAGCGTTTGAAGCTGTACTTTGGTGAGGACGTATCTCATGAGATGATTCCATCCCTCACCACGTTTCCCATGAAATAAATTTCGGTCGAGTCAGGCTCGTGACTCTGTTATCAAAAACAAGCGCTTCTCGGGAGGCAACCCGTGATCTATCCTTTACTGCTTTCATAATAAGTGTAGGGGGGAGCCCCGTATGTGTTTGTTGTCTTGTTTCTTATCTTATGCAGGGATTCAAGCTTCAAAGAGCATCTTGATGAATTTTGACGAACCGTCATACCGTGTTCCCATCTTCCTGGTTCTATCCTAAACTCTTGTGATTCAATATTTCATATTTTATATGTTCACATTGAAATCACTTTAGTTGTCCTTTCCTTAGCAAGATTTAAACAAAGTGCACAATGTCCTAAGTGTAGGGGAGTTTACTCCCACATGCTTAAACATTAAGGACAATGTTTATCTCAAGTGTAGGGGGGACTTCTATCGAAGTAAGTGGTCTTTTCCATGAATTTGCCCTCATTTTAACCGGAAAATTTGATTTTTCGACATTTTTCAAAAATTTTAATCTATTTTGGCCTAGTTGTCTAGTAGTATTTTTCTGTATTATGGTTATTTTCTTTCCTTGCTTAAATAAAGTGGTTTTAAATTTTTCTTAGTCATGAATATTTTGACTCAACCCTAGTTTACTTATCTAAGTTTGCTCTAGCTAGTATCCTTAACGTGTTTAAGTCAAGTTTTGCTAGGATTTTATATAGGGAGCTATAAAACGCGAAAATCTTAACTCTCACGGGTTAAGAACAAGAACTTTTCGCAAGTTCCTATAATTGATCCTAGAGAGTCGTTTATCAAGGGAACTTTAAAATGCGATTTCTAAAACTTGAAAAAGTCTAAGAATTTGCAAGATCCTATAGGCGACTCAAAAACCCAAAACTTTGATTTAATAGGCTAAGCATCCACGAGTCTCATTCCTTGAGATTTTAAACTGTGGAGAACGAGAGATGATAGAGTCAATTATAAGTTCGGTATTCTTTCATGAATTTATGTGAGTTAATTATAAGCCTATTCTCCCTTCGCTTGTTAATAAATTTATCTGCAATAAATAAGGTTGTACGATTTAAAAGGTTACTTAGCTTCTAGCCCAAGATCGTTTAAAAGTTTCTCGGCACAGATTAGAGTTCATAGCCAAGGCATAACTTATTGAAGCGGGATGCGAAAATTGGCGAGTCCGAAAAGGCCCTAACAAGGCATGAGGGCTACATTTTGTTGCTAAAGATCCAAAAGTGATGTGAAGAATCATTTATCGAAAATCAATATGAAGGATCGAGACACACGACGAAAAGCAAATACTCCCCTAAAGATCATGGAGAATTCTATCCAAAAAGGCCCTAACAAGGTATAGGATAAATAGATCCAAGTCCTAATAGGAGGCCGATCGTTGTATATCAAAGTCCAAAATAAAGATTGGAGAAAAATGAAGAAGTCGTGGTCCAAGTATGAATCTCTCAAAACTTCAAGTGAAGAAATTCCTATATGAAGAGAAGACCATTATTTCATGAACGTCTCTCAAGGTTTGAAGTATGAAGTCGCTGCCAAATATCGGTCCGAGAAAGGTCTCAAATCGCGAAGCGAGTTATGCCAAGATATGAACTTTATGAGGTCCCGAGAAGCAGTTTTAAAAGATTTTGTCCTTTAGCTAAATATTGATTAAATCGTTCACTTTATTTTCGGTCTAAATAACTATCGAAATAAGTCAAACAATGCATCCTCGTGATCATTCAAGACAAAAATAAAATCTAAGAGATACACCTAGGAATAAGGGAGTCTAAGTGAATAATTAGCCCACATGAATTCGTGTTAGTTTGCTAACTTATAATAACAATGATCTCGTTTTTAAGCTTGGTATGGGGAACGTGAAACTTGAGGATGATAAACGTTCATGGCTGCCAAAACACAATGTAAGTCTTTAATTTCTTTACTTGTTTTTATCTTTTTATGTTTAGTATTTAATAAAGGCCAAGGTGGGTTAGTTATGATAGAAAATGTAAACCATGCTTTAAAATTAATGCATTGCATGAGGGCATTGCAATGGTCAAGTGTAGGGGATTTAATAAGTGTGAAAACACTTATCCTTTTACCACTTATTTCCAATAATAACAAGACCAAAACGTGTGATTTATGTCGTAAAAGTCGGAATTATGCGTGGTTTGTGTTTTTATTGTGTTTTAGGACCAAAAGATGAAAAAGGAAGAAAACACGGGCTTTCACGGGCTTTTATCAAAGAAAGCGGGAAAAGACGAAGTCAAAAGATCAAGAGTGCAAAAAGAACGGAAGTCCAAGGCCTATTCTGAAGATTAATCGAAGAAAAAGTCCAAAGACGGAAGTTTAATGAAGTCGAAGAACTCAAGTCTAAATTGAAGAAGAAAATTAACAAGACAAGTTCAAATCCCGAGACGACGTCGAGAAAAGACAAAGAATTAAATCGAGTCGAGAAGACGTGAAGAAAGAAAGAAGATGCAACACATGCACTCCCTCCATTTCCCCTAAAAATACCCTCCTAATACACATTAGGAGGGAAGTTAGTCTTTAGTTTAAGTTTTTCATTTTTCACTCTTCTTTCTAGTTTTAGAGAGAAAAAGTTCTAAACTATCTCTCACTAAGTTTCATCTTTTCTTTCATTTAATCTTTCAAGATTAAACATTTGCGTATTATTGATTTCATTAATCAAGTTCTAGTTAAGCTTTTAATCCTTCATCTCATTCTACCTTTCTTTGATTTTTAGATTCATTTTGGTGCAAATTTCATTTGTTCCGTGTTGTTCTTAATGATTTCGTGCTTAAAAAGTTAATCTTTTTACGTTTACATAAGCTATCATTCGATTAAGCTTTAAGATTTGTGTGCTTATTGTCTTATTCGCTTCTTTTAGCTTATTTACTTTTAAAATTTTTTCTTAAAAAGTTCATCTTTTTATAGCTTGATTCAAAAGATTGATTATTTTAAGTTAGGATAAGTTGTTATTAGTGCTTATATTGTCCTTTTTATCATTGATTCGTTTTAGTTTTGGTGTAAGCTTATTATTATAGCTTATTACTAGCCTAATCTCGAATCCCACATAAATCGGAAAGGGTCTAAACCCCTTTCCGGTCGCAGCTTTCCGACCACCACCATCCCCCTCTTTCCGATTGTCAAATCGAAAAAAGGTTTAGAATATTCCGATCTGGACCATTTTTCCACATTCCGATTGTTGTATTTCAAGGTATTCCGATTGGTCATGTTTTGTGACATTCCGATTGGTACGATTTTACTACATTCCGATTAAGGAGTTCTTGCATATTCCGATTGGGGGTTTTCGTTAAACATTCCGATTGGGTTTTTGATTTGTGGATATTCCGATTGTGCTTGTTTCCCTTTATTCCGATTAGCCTTGTCTTAAATATTCCGATGGGTGTAATTTGCAGTATTCCGATTAGAACTTTTCCAACATTCCGATTGCTCCAGTTACATTATTCCGATCAGTGTATTCCGATCACCATATTCCGACCAGGAGTTCTGACGGACTTAATTTCTTGTTTTTGGAAAAGTTTTCAAGTGTTAGATTTATTAAGTGTTCAAATATTTTTCTAATCTTTTCTTTACGTTTTCAAGCATTTATATTTTTAACTCGTCAATTTAGTTTAATCTTTTAAACTTCTACTTTACTCAACGACATTTACTTATTTGCTGTTAGTTTGAAATAGATAATCAACAAACCATTCTCTTGTTCACCAAAACACAATTGAGTCGCACTCTAGACCGGTAATCAATTCGAAGAGATTCGGACGATAAGATTTTATACTTGGGGTAAAAGCCGAGTATTATAGATGTATCCATCAAACACGCGTAGATCAAGCTATATTGGAGGTTGGTGGGGCCACATCAGGTTTGTTTCCACAAAGCATGGTTAAAACTTCAGACCTCCCACATGTTAGTAATACTACGAGCTTTCGCTAGCTGAGCCCCTCGGGTGGTCATAATCTAGTTTTTGATAACATGATTAGGAAATTGCATTTCTATGACTTTTACCGCATTTGATCTGTTGTGGATATAAAAATCTCGGATAGACATATTAATAACTAATAGGCCAGTATCCTTAATTAAGGGGTTTTGGGCTCTCGAGATGCAGGTAACAGAACATCAGAAACTGTGTGTGTGGGGTGGGGGATAATGCATCTGAGTAGAATGCTCTTTCTGACAACCGAAGACAGTAGCTCTATTGAGCCACCAGTCACACATATTGTGCCTTCTAATGCTGGCCCAGATAGGAGAAGCAGATCATCAGTTACCATTTCCAGACAACATTAGCATGCCACCACTTGACGACATACGCTCATCTGTTGCCAGTGGTTCAGATTTGGTAACTAAATCTGATGGTGAGATGCCGGGGATGGAGAATGTATTTATTGTGAATGAGTTTCTTCATTGGCGGCGCTATGAGTTTAAATGTCACTGATGAAAAAGGTACTCAAAGTTGGTTTTCTTACCTGCACTTTCCGCCTTTCTCCATTCTTTTTTTTAATTCCAGAATCTTATCATCTATATTAACAAGACATCAAAGAACCCAAGGGATCCCAAGTTGGCGAAACAACTAGGGTACTGCAACTGTAGTGGGAGACATATTGCAAACCTTTTAGTTTTATCACCTCTTATAATTGTAGTTAACCTAGCCTAAATATAACATTGGATATAAGTACTAAAACAAGCACTAGCAAGCAATATTAAAGCTCTTCACCTTTGCTGACCACCACAGGAACGGACGTGAAACAATTGGTGAAAGCATTATGGGATGTCATCTCTGATTCTGTGAAACAGGAAAAGTATGATCACATTGTTGTATTAATGAAGGAGGTGATCACATTGTTGATGTTGATATTCTTTGTACTAAATACGTTCATTTGTTTGGTTAGATATTAAATTTATTATGAGTAGTTTTTTATTTTATGTCTCAGTTGTTGAGTTCCGGTTGTTTGGATATGATATATCTTGGGATCATGGAGTTTGCACTAGTGAGCTTGCAGAAGCTTTCAGCGAATAGCTAACGAAGTCCAGCTGAAATAATCTCAATAGAATTTATCTCAGAATTGACTCAACTATGTCAGGCTGGTATGATGGATTAAACCATTCACATAATTGCCCTTGTAAAAGGTCTATGTTTGTACAAATAAAGGTACCTAATTTCTTCTTGTTTCTTTCCAGCTTCTTATACTTTATTATGGTAGAGGTGGCAGTTTTTTTAACCGTTTACATTTAAATGGGGTGATTTGATTTTGTTTAATCTCACACGGGTCAAGTTATAAATGGGATTAGCTAAAGTACCCCAAAACACTTTTAATGCATATAACTTCCTAATCAAGGCACTAGTAATAAACAATAAGAGCAAAAGCGTTTACAAAGGTCTATGGTCCACCATCTAATGCCTTGATTCGCCTTCCACTGACCATGCAATGGCTTTCATCTGTGGTTCCTGGCAAAGATCAGGAATGGGATGAGAATACGAAGGTACTTTCAGAGTTGCAACAACATTTATCTTCAGAAAGGACTGCTCTTCACTCAACTTCTCTTAGGACCGGTGGACACTCCCCTAGTAGATTGCAAACTTCACCTGCAACGTCTCTCACTAATTTCTCAAGTTAACTAACATCCAGGATTTATCTGTTAAAACCTTCTTTCCACCGATGAAGATGGGTGGGTTGATAACTGATAAGAATGGAATTAGGTTGGAACAATGGAATTAAGTGGAAACGAGTAACTTTTTGGTACAGGCAGGACCAACTCCAGAAGATCACGTACTGTAATCGCTACAAGGTAATATATTACGGAGTATTTGTTACATCCTTGACTATTTCATGTCCGTTATGGTCTTTGGATGCATCTCCATGACTTAATGTTTTACATAGACTAAAGCGTTTTATTTAAGTAGACAATAATGCAGAAAGAAAAAAAGCAATTAATTGAAATAAAAGAATGAATATATTACTTATGAAATAGTTGAATACACAAATTCTATTAGATTATTAGACTTCAATCATCTAAACCCTAAGCTAGCAGCAGCTGACTCTTAAAGTCGAATAAATAAATGTCTCTTTCGCTCGGGTTCCACGGAAAGTATCTCGGTGATTCTTCGTTTAACTTGATCAGTTGTGTTTGCTTTTCTGCTGATGTGTTTCTTACAGACTCAACATCATCCTCCTCGTCTTCGTCATCATCAGCGGCATTGGAACCAACTGACTCTACTTCAGAAACCAAAATCTTCTTAACAGGAATGCCGCAGTTGCAGTTAACATGTGCTGATCTAACGGCATAACGTGGACGGGGCCTTTTATTTCTTCGCATGACAAAATCTTGATCATCTCTCTCGCAAACCCTTTTGTTGGATCGAACCATCTTAATGATAGCCATAGGTAGGTATTCTAGGATCGTTTTCTTGTTTTGATCTGGAGGAAGATGGTTTTGTTAGGGTTTTTATCTGGAAGATGATAATTTTGCTGGTGTTTTTTGTTGTGCGTATGAAATATGAATCAACAATAATCAGATAGGAGCATTATTTATAACCAGACTTTTATGTCGGTCAAAAATACTTACCATATATTCATCAAAATTAATTACCAAATACCCGCTTTTGGTTAAGTCGGCTATTAAACCAAATGACTAAAATTTTATGGAAAGTTATTATTACTATTCTCAGATTTTATCGTTGTTTGAAAGTTAGCTTAAATACCCGTCTAACGTCGGGTTTAGTTCAAAGAGTGATTTTTGTAAGAAATAATAAAGAAATGTTAATATTAAAAGAACGTAAACGGGTTCTGATAATAGATAAAAAAAATAATAAAATATGACATAAATTATTTGATCATCGTTTAATTCTTTAACAATCACAATGATAGATTTTCATGTATTTTAATCTTCAAGCCTCACGAATGTGAGATCGAATCAAGTCAACAGCTAATGCCCATCCATGAACAATGGTTGTATTTTAAGATTTTTTTGTAAGAAGTAAGAAATATACGAAAGAAACAATCGTAAGTAAACATGTTTCGTTAATACATGAAAGAAATAATCAAAGTATACGTGAACTATTCGATAAGCATTTGAGTTTGTAACAATCCTAATAATAAACGTCCACACATTTTATTCTTCAGTTTTGATGTCTTGAATAACAAATGACATATGTGAGCGCTAATCAAGTCAATAGACAATGTCTATTCCCTGAACATCTAATAGTCGAATGAAAATGTAAGTAAAAAGATATTGTGATTAATAATTGATTTGAATTTAAAAGATGATACAAAATATTTTCAAGATATTACAATTTGCATCACAAATGACAACCTTGAAGCCTCTTTTACTTTAGACCCCGGAAACAACAACATATAATTATACATGTGTAAAACGTAATGTGACCAATACGAACCAACTTTATAAAAATGATTACTGTAGATCTTGTTTATTGTATAAGCTTAAATACCCATGAAATTATAGGCATCTTAAAAAACAAAAGATAAAAAATATGCTCGGACATAGCTTTTGTTATGGCTCTCATACTACTATTGTTTTGAAGCAAGTTCCTAAATTTATATACCCAAGTTTTTTATAGTAAAAAAATTGTTCCGTTGATTAATTGTGCAAGAACTCCAGTTCTAGTTAATTTAAGGGCTATTTTGAAAAGAGGATTAAAAGGGACTTGCCACTCAAGAAAAGGACCTCTCAAAACAAAATTAGCTAATTAACCCTATTCGACCTATTCGACCTATTCGGCCTTCATATTTTGTTGACACATGGTATTTGGACTAATGATTAGCTAATGATTGGTTTGTACTAGTAGGGCCCACCTAGTACATGCAAGTACATATGTGTAAGTGTACTTGTTATTCGACCATAAGTCAAATCGATTATTCGACCCGTACTTTTTATAATAAAAATTTATTTTTTACTAAATAATACCAAATAGTTTTGTTATTCCACTTTGACCTATATCTTATTCGACCCGTATTTTTTATTAATAAAAAAATAAATTTTTTTCCCAAATAGATTTTCTAGTTCCTCGACTTGTACTATTATATTATTCGACCCGTACTTTTTATTAATAAAAAATTAAAAACATTTTCTCAAATAAATCCTTTTTTATTCTTTGGGTTAACACCAGACCCATTCATTCTTTCTCCTGAAGATAATACCCCTATTATTCCTCCTCCTCTGTTCTTGCTGCTGAAGATGAGGGTAGGGTTCAGGTATATGTGATTCTTCTCGTGTATGGAGTCCTGATGCTCAACGCCATCTGCCAAACTATTGCGTTAGTTTCTTCATCATTTTTTTTGTGAGTATAATGTTTGTAGAATTCATTTATCTATACTATCGGTAAATTTGGCGAACTAAGGTGGACTTAGAGCTGCTAAGTTAGGTGTACCTCTGTTGGACAGTTTAGTTTTATCATATTTCGGGCTAAGTGTTTGATGAAATGTTTCAGTGAAATATATTGTTGTTTATTATGTGATTGATCACCAAATGTTTGATGAAATGTTCCAGTGAAGTTTACTGATTTTAGCTAATATGCGCGCATTTGAGTAATATACCTTAGCATATCAGTAAACATTAATATACCTTAGCATTAATCATTGATAGACGTTTCCAACAATTTTCGGTTGATGGAAAGCTGCCTAGAGATGATTTTGGAATTTGTGTTGGTTAGAACTAATTTGAAAATGTTTAAGATTTTGAGTAGTGCATATTTTGGAACTTATTTTTCATGTTTCCTGGATATCATTCTTAAGCTTTTAGGAATGGGAGATAGTGTTGATCCCAAAGTCAGATCTTAAACCTTAATAGCTTGTTTAAGGGTTGTGATAGAAAGAAAGAATTCCATCTAACACTAGAGAAACTTTGCAAAGCAAAGTAACTAAACAAGATGCGGAATATAATGTTTAGCACAAGAAAATATGATTGAAACGTTGAACTTCAATATATCAATGATATACGAATACCCTAAAATGGTATTAGGGTTTACAAAACCTTAACGTATGACAATGAAAGACAAATGAGAAAGACACCCATTACATGCTAACCTAGTAAGTCCTTTTATAGCCACAAGGACTCACGTACAAGATCACTACTAACAAACTTGGAAAGTATTAAGGAATAATAACTGAAACGCGTAAAAATCTATTCCATGTTTATCTCTGACAGCAGGGCCTTTGACTTCAGCAGGGGAACCAATCCCCCTGCCTTTGTTATTTAGCAGGGGGAACTTACTCTAGCAGGGGTACGAATAATCAACTAGCAGGGGTAACAAGTAAGCATAGATTTATTCCCAACAATCCTCCCCTAAACTTGTGCTTTCCCCTAAAGACAAGTTTCTGAATAAATACTAGTTGATGAGGATGCTTACAAACTTTCTGGCCAAATCTGACTATGAACCATTCTTACCAGATCATAAGCAACAGGCGTTTTAGCATCTACAATTAAGTTAGCATGTACTAGTTTCTTCAAGGTCCCCTGAGAGAAGGGATAATACCTATGATTGATCAAGTACACACTTACTCCTTCCATCACTACCTCATAGACCCCAGAATTGGTAAACAGCTTCCAATACAACAAATCTCCTTTATTCACTGCATCAAATATAGGATCAAATAACTCATGCTCATACATCCTATGCATGCACTCCCAGATTACCCAATTCTTATCCACACCATCCATGGTAGGAGGTTTTGCAGCAAACGTTTTCTTCAATATTTTCCACAGATCTTCTAAGTCTTCACTATCCAAAATTTGAAACATGACATCTAGACTTAGAAATGTCTGTGCTGTATTGTCAGCTCTTGTAAGCTTCCACCAAGTCCTCCCTTTGTGTTCATAAACAGCATATTCTATGATAGCAAACTTCTTTTGAAGTTCACTAGGTGAGATATCATCATTTTCCTGCAGAATTAGCTGTTTATCAATTTCATCATTTGAAGGCCGTTGAGACTCCTTAGTAACTGTGCCAACTTTCTCCGTTCTCTTGAGTCTTTTGGCTGCTCTTTGTACATTAAGTACAGACTTCTCAATTTCTGGAAAACTTCCACCTGCTTGATGTAATGCCCCTGCTTGTGATGATGCACCTACTTGGGATGATGCACCTGCTTGTGTAGTTTCCAAAGTTGTTCCTCCAGCTTTTCTTTTCTTAGATTCCCTAGCTTTCTGCAGCATTTCACTTTGTCTCCTAAGATACTCAGCTTCCTCAGGAGTGTTGATAGTCATCCAATCCTCCACATCATACAATCTTAGAACTGGTCTGACTGCTCTTTTTATGGCTTCAAAACTCATATCTCTGAAGTCACCATCCTTCCACTTCCTATGTCTCTTAAGCAAAACTTTGTAGTGTTCAAGTTGCCCTTTCTCTAAAGTCAAATACTTCTCTCTCTGAATTTGATTTGCCCTTCTTTCCAGATACTCAGTTTGATATTTGTAAACAAGGCAAGTCAACTCATACCTGTCTTCCAAAGGAGCATTTATTAACTCCTTCTCCCATTGATCAAGAAACTCTCCAACATGAGGTACCCTGTCATCTAGCTCTCTATGCATAATCTCAACCTGCTTGATCATATCTTTGGGCCTCATCTCATGCATTCTTTGGTCCTGCATATCCATCTCCTCTTGTTGTAGCCTGAGAGCTACTTGTGCATCATGTGCTTCTTGAGCCCTTTGCTGTTCAGGAGTTAGATGCTTGTATTTTCTCTTGGGCTGTTCCACCATGATTCCTTTTCCTTTGTCTTTTGGATCCACTGCTGGTGCTGGTTTCACTTTAGATGCAGGTTCTTTGATTGTAATCCCCTTCTGAGCTGGTTGCTTTCTGTTCTTTCTAACAAAAGTTTGAGTAATATTCTTTGCAGGGGAATGACTTACAGCAGTGGGATCAGCAACATCAGGGGAAGCTTTTGAAGCAGGGGCTTCTTCTGGATTACCCATGGTGAGCAATGTTTGAGCAATTTCTTTGGTTGCACTCCCCTTGTCACTTCCCTTATAAGTACTTCCTTTCTCCATCCCTTTCTCAGCACTTGCTATCTTTCCATGTACACCACCAGGATATGAATAGTACTGAGTAGACTCTTATGTATTTGGAACTTCCTGCCCTTTGGAAGCATCCTCATCTGTTGATATAATCAGTATGGGCTTTCTCCTCCCCTCAAGAGTAGCAAGTCTGGTTTCCAAGTTATTGATAACCAGGCCTTGCTTTTTGACATCTTGTACCAGTTGTGCATTCTGCCTTTTCAGACTCATACACATGTTCATCAATTCCAAATTAGTCAAAGGTTTCATGCTGCTCTTAATCCTAGAAGTGGATTTCTCCCCTTTTTGGATATCATGGAGTGAGGGAGAGGACTTACTGATGGTGTCACTGTCCTGCTCACCCCTTGAGGATGAGACAGTAGTGGCAGCCAAACCCTCAGGTTGCTCCAAACCCTTGGAGACTCTCCTCTCTGCTGCTTGTGAAGATTCACCAAGCAAGGGAGACCTGGCAAACCTGGATTTAGATCGCCTTTCATGTTGTGGATCAGCAGGGGGTAAAGGACTAGCAGGGTGTAGGTTCTTGGCAGGGGAATCAGCAGGTTAGTGTTTGGCTGTTTGATTCTTGGCTTCTTCCTATCTGATTTGGTTCATCATAATTGAAGTGAGTGGAATGGACCTGCCAGAAAACTGGAATGGAATAGTCATGGAGAGACCAATGCTAACTAGCTCTGCTCTAATGCACACACTTGTATACACAAGATAGATACATAGAAACTCAAGAGTCCTCTATTCAGCAAAGGTCTCAGTACAAAAAGTCAATACATAAGTCACCCTGCACCAGGTTAACCCAAGAAAACATGCATACCCCAGTCACCATCCCTACCTTTTCCCTTACCTATGGTCAGTCAGTCTTGGCAATGTGTGCCACACATCTGTACTTGAACAGCAAGCTGTTTTAATAGAGAAATGTAAGCACCCATTACAGTGCCTCAAGGTTTCAGAGTTCTGACAAGCTTTGCAGCAAGTCCTCATTACCCTGAACCCTCGCTCACCAGTGGATATGATCTAAGATCATATATGAGTATCCTAAGGATACCCTGAGTCCTAAAGGTGTGACCTAACCTCCCCTGAAACATAGAGTATATACCTGATTCACCCATGAGAATAGTATGCACCATATGAAACTCTGCATTGTTAGTCTAAAACCACATATAACCACTTTGTAAAAAAGAACAAACCCAGCTTAAAGAGAAAAATTCTCTTAGCAGGGGAATGAACCCCCAGCAGGGGAATCTGTGTTAAAAAGCAGTGGAATAAAAAGTGATGGAAAAATGGACTAACAGTTATACAACAACAGCAGTAAAGCAACCCTGAACATACATGACAAAATAGACATCAGTTTTTAGGGGGTAACCATTCCAATACCTGCAACCAGATACTGAAACCTCCCTACTTCAAAAGCTTTTGTTAAAAGATCAGAAACATTAAGTTCTGTATCAATTTTCTCAGGGACAATCAGTCCTTTTTCAAAACAATCTCTGATAAAGTGATGTCTAATTACAATATGTTTAGTCTTGCTATGAAAAACAGGGTTCTTAATAATGCAAATGGTGCTGTTGTTGTCAATGAATATCTTGGTTTTAAGAAAGTTATACCCATAATCAAGCAGTTGATTTTGCACCGAAAGTACTTGACCACAGCATGCAGCAGCTGCTACATACTCAACTTCAGTTGTGGATGTGGCCATAATAGTCTGCTTCTTACATTGCCAAGATATAAGTCTGCTTCCAAAAAATTGGCATCCCCTTGTTGTAGACTTCCTATCATTGTTGTCACCAGCATAATCACTATCTGAATAGGCTATCAACTCAAATGGTGACTCCTTTGGATACCAAAGTCCTAAGGTGGGATGACACTTTAGATACCTAAAAATTCTTTTTACAGCAAATAAGTGACACTCTGTTGGTGACACCTGGTATCTTGCACATAAGCAGACTGCAAACATGATGTCAAGTCTTGAAGCTGTAAGATACATAAGAGACCCAATCCTAGACCTGTAGTTCCTGACATCTATAAGGTTTCCAGGACCATCTTTACCCCATGGATTATCCTTTTCCATTGGAGTGGACACCTTCTTTCCATCAGACATGCCAAACTTCTTCACAATCTCAGCCACATATTTGTCTTGTGAGATAAATATCCCATCTTTCAGCTGCTGAACTTGTAACCCCAAAAAGAAGTTTAGTTCTCCCATGGCACTCATTTGGAATTTATCCTGCATCAGTTTGGCAAACTCTTTGCTAAGCATAGAGTTAGTGGATCCAAAAATGATGTCATCAACATAGACTTGTACTAGCAGAAGATCACCCTTTTGTTTCTTGGTAAATAGGGTCTGATCAATCTTCCCCCTGCTGAATCCATTGTCTAAGAGATATTTAGAGAGAGTACCATACCAGGCTCTAGGACCTTGGTGAAGTCCATACATAGCCTTTTTCATCTTGTATACTTTGTCTGGATGTCCTGGGTCTTCAAACCCTGGAGGTTGCATAACATAGACTTCTTCATCAATGGTTCCATATAGAAAGGCACTTTTCACATCCATTTGGAAAACAGTGAAGTCCATGAATGGAACATAAGCAAGGAATAATCTAATGGCTTCAATCTTGGCTACTGGAGCAAATAACTCTTCATAGTCAATTCCTTCTTCCTGAGTATACCCTTGTGCCACTAGTCTTGCTTTGTTCCTGACAACTATTCCCCTTTCATCCTTTTTGTTCCTGAGTATGCACTTTGTCCCAATAGGCCTTGCCCATTTGGGACAATCTACTAGAATCCAAGCCTCTTGTATGTCAAACTGTAAGAGCTCCTCTTGCATGGCTTCAACCCAGCTTGGGTCATTTAAAGCCTAAAAAATCTTCTTTGGCTCTTCTTGTGACAAAAATGCAGTAAACAAACAACATTACATGTTGTCATGATTGAACTTCATGGTGATGTTAGCAATGAAGCTGTGCTCCTTTGCTGTATACCTTGTATGTCTAGGGGCTTCAGGATTACCAATGATTTGAGAGATAGGGTGATCCTTATTGATTCTGTAGGTAGGCTTCATGATTACTTCTGTTTCATCTTCTTCCAAATCAGAATTGATGGGGCTATTTTGATTAGGAAAGAAGTCCTCAAAGGAACTTCCAAATGATACAGCATGACCTAGAGATGGGTGCTGGTGAGCTGAATGAAGCTCTGAGTAACTTGGGCCTCCACTCTTGATTATTCTGCTTCCACTGCTGGATATAATAGGACCATCAGCTATGGGTGTAGATGATGAAGTGAGTGGGGATTCTCTTTCTGCATCATTAGTATCATTAGCAACAGGATCCTTTGTGGAAGGGAAATCAATTGGTCTAGCAGGGGAATCCTGGATTCCACTGCCTTCAGCCATTCTGCTGCTTTCAGGAGGTGACATAGCAGGAGATGAGATTGGCTGTTCTTTTCCTAGAGACGAATTATCTTCTTGATCATCAGCATCAATAGGAAATAATGAGGGTACATTCATGTACCTCAGGGGTGACTTCTCTGCACCAGTTGGTTCTTGAGTACCTGAAATGTTAGTGTTCTACAAAGCAACAGGTATATAATTCATAGATTTTGAAAGTACTTCTATATCAAAGAACCA
Source organism: Glebionis coronaria (assembly GCA_025667525.1). Lineage (NCBI taxonomy): Eukaryota > Viridiplantae > Streptophyta > Magnoliopsida > Asterales > Asteraceae > Glebionis > Glebionis coronaria. Next base: position 171,018,658 of record CM046879.1, on the reverse strand, counting down.
GTTAGGACCTGTTTGAACATCTTCAGGTTTGTCTTCAAGAAAGTTCACATGAAGATTTTCTGTGATTTTGCTTGTCTTTTTGTTGAAGACCCTATATCCCTTGCTGTTTAATGAATAACCCACAAAGTATCCATCATCACCCTTTTCACTAAACTTGCCCAGATTGTCAATAGTGTTCAAGATGATCACATGACATCCAAAAGGTCTGAAGAAGTCAATTAAAGGAGGTCTTCCATTGAACAACTGATAAGGGGTCTTGTTGTGTGCCTTAACCACCAAGGCCCTGTTTTGTACATAACAAGCAGTGGATACAGCTTCAGCCCAAAAGATAACTGGAAGTTTGGAATCAGACAGCATAGTTCTTGCAGCTTCAATGAGTGTTCTATTCCTTCTTTCTGCCACTCCATTCTGTTGAGGTGTTCTTGCAATGCTGAATTCCCTCTTGATTCCTTTGTTTATGCAGAAAGAGTCCAGTTTCTGATTTCTGAACTCACCACCATTGTCTGACCTCATGGTGACTACCTTCATGCTTTATGATAGTTCAATCTGATTGATGAACCCAATGAGTACATCAACTGTGTCACTCTTCTGAAATAGAAAGAATGTCCATGTGAACCTTGAAAAATCATCAGTAATCACTAGGCAGTACCATTTCTTCATTATGCTTGCCACAGAAGTAGGACCAAAGAGATCCATATGTAGTAGTTCCAACGGCTTGGTGGTGGATATACTTGTTTTTGATTTGCAAGATGCTCTGTGTTGCTTCCCTTTCAGACAGGCAGCACAAGTATGTTCATTGACAAAAGACTTGGAAGGAAGACCATGAACCAGATTATATTTTACTAGTTTGTTCATGTTCTTGAAATTAAGATGACCAAGTCTTCTATGTCATTTCTTACACTCATCTACTGAGGCTTTGGCAATGAAACATGTTTCATTGTCTTGGAGAGATATGTCCTTGAGATCAATTGTGTACATATTCTTCTGTCTTGGTGTTCTGAGTACAATAGGAGTGTCTGGTGGTAAGAAAAACTCCTTTCCTAACACCAAGCATTCAGTGTCAGTAAACAAGACAAAATTCTTGTTATCAGTCATCTGTGACACACTGAAGAGATTGTACTTGAGTTCTTTCACCAAGTAGACATTGTCAAAGGTCATCCCATTGGTGACAATAGTTCCTTTTCCTGTTATAGTTCCATGCCCATCTCTAAAAGAAACACCATCATTGTCATGCAGGGGCACAAAGTTAGACAGGTAAGATTTTTGTCCAGTCATACTTCTTGAGCATCCACTATCCCAATATGCTCTATCATCCCTTATCTTCTTTGTCACCTGCAAAAAGAAAAACAAATTAGTTTTTCTTGGGGACCCAAGCCATTACAGACTTGGATCTACCTCGTGTATCAATGTAGGATAGCTTATCAAAAACTAGAGATACACCATTAGATTGAGTACCCCTTTTGGGTACCCAAACCCAACGAGCTGAGGCTTTCACAGCTTTTCCCCATCTTCCCATGCTCCTAGAAGGCAAAACTTTGTTAGCAGGGGATACCCCAGTTTTAGCAGGGGAATCCCTATGCTTACCAGAGGGAACCCATCTTTTGTTTTGGCCTCTATTCATGTGTTGGTAAGGTCTAGAGCTAGATCTATATGCATTATAAGGTGTTGGGATGGTCACAGAAGTGCTGGGCTTTGTGTGAACATCATTCTCCTTTCTAAGTGCAGGAACAACATATTTATCAGTCACCCTGTTTCTCAAGGCAGGGACAACATATTTGGCAGGGGAAAAGGATTTTGCCCCTGCATTTAGAAGGATGGTTTTAGGTTGCATATCCTTTAAGGTATTTGCAGCCACCATCTCCATTGGTGCCTTACACTCTTGATAAGTGTGCTCAAAACTGCCACATGTGAAGCAGGGCTTGGTGTTAATCACAAAGTCTTCTCCTAATTGGTGAGACTTTTGGTCATTCCAATTTGTTTGATTACCTCTTACAGTCCTGTACATACCAGCATATTTAATGGTGGACTTAGGGGACTGTGATCTGGTCTTAGACTTGGGAGAGCTACTCTTAGAACTAGAATCACTACCAAAAATTCCTTCTCTTGAAAATAGAACAGGGTTATCAATTTTGCATTGTTTTAAAGCAACCTGTTCCTTTTCAAAATCCCTAATAACACTAGTTTTTACTAGAGACTCTTCAGTATCAAGATTATTAGGTATATAAGCACTCAAGTCAAACTCAATGTCATCCTGATTTTGAAAACAAGGGAGACCAGTCCAGGACAGGTCTTTCCTAGGAAAAGGTGCATGGATGTTGGCAGGGGGTGGTGGTATGGTAGCATGCTCATTTTTAATCCCAAACCCTGTTTTGTCCCTAGGAGATTGACCAATTTCAACTGCTTTGGTTAAATCTTTTGAAGCTTTTCCAAATTTTTCAACAGTTTCCTCATCTATTTTTTTTGTTAGTTTTAAAAATTTCAAGTTCAGCAGTCAATTCCTTTATAGATTGGTTATTCTCCTTGGCATCTCTTTCTAGAATCGCAATGTGATCCCTATAATCACTTTCTCTTTGCTTAAACTCTCTTATGGTGGACTCTAACTGTTCTAAAGCACGTCTATAATTATCAAGATCATTATCACAATTGATATAGTTAGCTTTTACCTTTCTGATTTGATCATTCAAAGACTCAGTATTTTTCCTACAAGCTTTAGTACAATATGAATCATCATATACCTCATTGTCAGAGCTGGAACTTGACATGGCCATAAGTGCAAAGTCTTCTTCTTTTTCCTCAGCAATCAAAGCTTGATTTCTTTCCACATTCTCTGTCATAGCACTCCAGTCCCATCCACTTGCTCCATCTATCCTCTGCATGGCTACCATGGCTTTAGCACCAGAATCATCATCTCTTGTTTCCTTTCTATAGCTGTTTCCAGTCTTAGGTCCTCTGCATTCCCTAGCAAAATGACCCTTCTTGCCACAGTTGTAGCATTCAACTTTTGTTTTATCAAACCCAGCCACATCAGAGGGATTGATTGAGATCTTCTTCCCATACTTCTTGTAGAACCTATTGGCTCTCATGCTGAGCAGAGCCATATTCCACTTGATATCCATCTCTTCTAGCCTTTGCTTACTGATTTGACTTAGATCTTCATGTAACACAGTAGATCCTTGTAGCCCTTGAGATGCTATAAATGCACAAGCAGTATCAAGGCTGAATGTAGCTGGTCTTTCTTCATCATAAGATGATCCAGACCTGGTAGCAGGGGAATAAGCAGCATGGGCTACTTCAATTCCACTATTTTTGGAGATTCCACTGCTTTGTGATATGAATGCCATGTTGGCAGGGGAATCAGGATCCACTTGAGTTGGTGGGAATCGTTCCTTTTGACTTCATCTCATTGACAACTAGTTCAAAAACTTTTAAGTTATTTTATATGTCATCAATGTTCTTGTTGTCCAAGTCATCCTTATTCTGCCAAATTGCCTTATAGACAAACCATTCTTTCTGGAGGCTGTTAAGAAACCTGGTATTCACCTGCTCTTTTGACACCTCGATATCAAAGAATTCCAACTGGGCCACCATATCTTGAAGCCTATTGTAAATAGCTCCAATTGATTCATCACCAATTGCTTTGAAATAAGAAAAATCATCCAGCATTTGATTCTTCTTCTTCTTCTTCGTGGCTTCATTTCCTCCAAAGGTTGTGCCTATGGCTTCCCATAGTTCCTTAGCTGTTTTGTATTTTCTGAATCTGAGTTGATGTCTATCAGGTAGAGCCAACAGCAATGAGCTGTGAGCCCTGACATCATGCCTTCTAGCCAGTATTTCCTTATCACACAGAGCAGCAGATTTCTTCTTATCCTTACCTTTGGAACTTTCACCTTTTTCTTCTTCCTTGCCCTCTTCAACTGCTAACATTTTGTTGAATTGATCACCAAATGTAGTAATCCGAACTTTTAAATCAACATTTAGACCAAGTTCTAATACTAATTCTATTATTCAGACCAATATTTATTAATCAACTTTTATTTGTCATGTTCGTCGGACGAATAATATTGATTTCTTGACTAGACGACAAGGTTGAGGCTTTAACGTATCAAATATGTGTCGATTATTATTTATCGACAAAGTCTATGTCTGTCATCGACCATAAATATCCTCGTTATGACATAGAAATATTTTCTATTATCGTCGTTTTAATTTCTCGTTTTACGGCATTCTTTGTAAATTATGTTAAACCGTTAGGCGTCGTTCGTTTATATAAAGCATTAACTTATTTTATTAACATTTATTAAAGTATAAGCCCTCATTTATATATCGAAATATAAATGTTCTCCGAATGTCATCGTTTTTATTTTATATTGAGCGTTTATTTTTCGTGTTTAAAGCGTATCTTACAAATTGCGTAACTTTTAAAATATCGAGTCTTGATAATACCCGCTATATCATATTGTTAGATAAAAATTAACTAATAAAACTCATCATTTATCCTTATATATGACGTGTGCTCCCTACACAACAAATGATACACGTGTATACATGTCTTGTATACTTATCCTTGAAATTTCATTATCTACATTCTAATTCATTTATATCTAATCATCTATAAAAAAAAAAGATATACTCCATGTCCTTGTCCTCCTATTTCTGCCGTGAGGTTTTTATCACCATCACTATCATCACAAAACAAAGCTAGTTTATCTTTGTCCAAGATTAGACGTTGAATTACTAATGATCATCCTTGGTTTTGGTCATCTTTAAAACATAGTGTATGAAAAGTTATTGGTTCTTCTTCAACCAATGTTTTTCAAGGAGGTTTTTAGAGATTTATGGGCTGAAGATATGATGGGTTTGTATGTATATATAATCTTGAGAAGATATATATATTGGTTTGATAAAGTAGTAGGTTATGTAGTGATTTGAAGCAAGATCTATTTGTTGATGATTAAGTTGTTGGATGCTTCTCATTTTCATTGTAAGGGTTATCCTTTCATTTTGTCTTTCATATTATTTTTTATAAATAGTAAATTTCATATTTACTTTTGTAATCTTGGATGTAATAACTTATCTAGCTTATCTGGACATTGTATATTAATTTTTTAACACAAATGCAAGCTAAACAAGCGTAAATTACAAGTGAGATTTTGGGTAAATTGTTGGGCAGTAGCAAAACGTGGCAAAAGAGGCTGGTCATTAGATTTGGAGACTTGGATAATAATATAGGGTGACAGGTCTTTGTTTTGTGACGATTTAGCCGGGTGGCTCGTCTCGTGACGATACCCGATGAATTAGATATGGCCAAAACGGTTTAAAAGTGTCAAATTTGACCTGCTGTAAAGATAGGCTGTTTTCTCATAAAAATCGTATACTAACCTATGATTATGTAAAACTAAAAGTTGTAGATATTATCATGTAGAACTAGAATCAATCGGATGATTTATCAGTTCCTTACGGTTTGAAAATGGCGACCAAAATGGTGGAAACGAGTTTGGCTGCCAAAAACAGCCAACTCTTTTAAGTGATAAAATGGGCAAATGAGATATGATAAGTATAAATTAGGGGTAATTGGACTTATAATAAGTAAATTAAGTCATTTAAGAATGACTTTAGTAAAAATAACTCATCTATATTATATACGGTTTAGGAGAAACGGTCTAATTAACGAGACATGTCGTGAAAATTGTAAGAATTAGACTATATTAAATTAAGGTAAAACGTGATGATTTTTATAAACACCGAAATGGTATGAGCCGCTTTTTAGTAAATATAGACTCGTTTATTTATTGATAACTAGAATACCCGAGACTCGGCCATCGTGGACATTAAGTTTACATCGTTATGAGGCGTTTTAGAACCCGTAATACATATAAAGTGGATTTAGGCCACAAAAGCCCAACTTACACTTATATGGCTATTGGGCCATTATTGGACCTGAGATTAATAATGTATATGGAGATCAATAATGAGTTTGAAATGGACTTAGGTTATATAAATGATTAATGGGTCACTAATGGGCTAGAATGGGCTTAATGGTCATAATGAGAAGATATATGTTAAATTGTTATGAAAGGTTTTATAAAAAGTTTTATAAAACTTATGCAATGTCCAAACTTACTAAAGTGAACTATTTACTTATATATATGACATATGTATGGTCTCGAGCCTAAGACGCATCTCGTCATTATAGGTCTCGTTTGGTTATATGTCGATCGTTGTGCATCCCGTTCTCGATCAATGAGCGATTGATATCACATGAAGTCATGTATCGACTATTGAACGTTTGTTCCTTGATCTACGTGTAATAGCTATATCAGGTGAGTTCATAGCCTCGCTTTTACTGTTTTATATATGTTTATAAACCCGCGAGGGGGAATACATGCTCTTGGTAAATAAGCATACGTGTTGTATCCTTTTGAAAGGATACATGATTGTGAATAAACATTCGTTGTTGGAACATATGCTCTTGAACGAATATAAGCTATTGTTAATAAATGTAAATAAGTTTGATTGAATGCTTTTGGAAAATGAACACAAGCGTTGATTGTATAGGTAATGAGCCACTATTAGTAAGGCTAAGTTGCTTATTGCCAGTGAAAAGTCCCTATAAATCGTGAACCGTTAACTACCTATGATGGGTAGGCGCTCGTACAGACGAATGGATCCATTGGGAATGATGACCCCCACCCAGGCAGGTCGCACTTGTGAGTTGGAGGCTCAGCTGGGTGTGTTGTACGTGAAGTATGGGGTATTTGGCAAGATACCTGACTAGGGCAAACTTATTGATTAAGGCATCGGTGTCATGAGCTTAGCGTAATAGTGTGGAATATAGGTATTGTATGTGTTGCAATATCTCCAATGGATGAGATTCTTGTGTTCAAAAGCTTTATGGTTTATTTGAAAACCCATTATTGTTTATTAAAAACCTATGAATTCACTCAACCGTTGTGTTGACATGTAAGCATGTATTCTCAGGTGTATAGGTTTATGAGCAGCTGGAGCATGGAGCCGCGCGGGATAAAGTAAAGGCAAAACAAACAATTTCCATTCGATACATTTGACAAATCTTTATTATTTCTTAAGGTTTGTATAAATTGGTGGGACCTCTTTTTTAGTTAACTCTGATTTAATAAAATTATCGAATGGTTTATTTTATAAAACGTCTCTTTTGAGGTCGTTTTCTATGATTATGTGTGATGTGCTATGAAGTAACACCCAATGTTGATATTCCGCTGCCTTGTGAAATTGGGGGTGTTACAGATTGGTATCAGAGCACTAGCTATAGCGAACTAGGTCATTTTTAAAACCTAGACTATAACTGCTCTTTCGTAAAATTGTTTGATTGCCTTACAAAGTATCCGTGCGCTCATGGCTTCTAGAAACCAATGCTTGGTTGTGATAATGTGATCCTATGTGTATGTAGAAATGGTTGTATGTATATGAATGTATATACTATGGTATTTTCAGGCATTGCGCGTGAAGCAATGGTCCTTGCGTGATTATCGTAGATTTTATGATACTGATTTATATAGAGTTTGGCCTCACCGCCAATCACCTTTCTCGATAATTAATTAATTATCCGAATACGAGTATAGAACTCGTTTGATATTTTGGGTACATATATACTGTTTCATAATCTATCGCATATCGACTAATTTAAGCTCGATTGTTGGCATCGCATCGTGATGTGCCATTTTAGGACATCTCCTTTTGGAACGTAATTGATAAACATGTTATTTTATTTATATACTCCTTATGATTTTGAAGAATCATTTCTTCAAGGAGACATCTTCTACGTAATATAACGTTTAATTTAATTGTGTTTGATTATGTTTTGTGGCGAAAAGGAGGATGCCAATGTTGGACCTAAATTATATATATACCCAATAAACTATATATAATTTAGGTACAACAAAGATATGCTCATAGTAGTCATTAGTTGAGCAACTTAAAAATTTGTATTTAAATGGAATGGGACATTTAAATATAGAGGTTTTAAATCGCCCAACTATGTGTCGTTTAAGGTTCTCTTATTGAAATGGATTGGGACATTTGAATAAGAAAGTTTTAAACCACTAGAACTTAGATTGTCGATGGTTTCTTTATTCAGATGGAATGGGACGTTTGAATATAGAAATCATGGATTAAGTTTGACACCCTGTACTTTTCTTGGCATTTAATTTGGTTATGATATCGTGTTTTGTGACGGTATTACTGAGTAGGATGATTTATAATCGTCTTGTTGAAATAAATTGGGACGCCTTTTTATTTGAACAAGAAAGTTATAAGTTCCCGAACCATAAATTTATAATTCTTGTTTACATGGATTGGGACGCCTTTGGATGTAAATAATGATTTATAAACGAGTGGGCTCAAGTGTGCCTGACTTGGTGTGTGATTATTTTGTATACGAACGTATTTCTTTGACTCGTGATTCGTTAGTATGAATCATTCATTACCGTCGTATTTATGGTTATTATTGATTATCGTCTATGTATGAGTAATCCGTTAGACTTCTCTTGAGTTATAATTTGTTTCTATGGACTATTTCTAATGTGTCCTAACTATCTTGAGCATTATAAGCTAATCGTTAAGAACCATTACCTATTTCGAGAACAGATGACTTGTTAATCGACACTAGTTGTGTACTTGTGGATTGACTGAGGATTAAGTTATCAACATAAATCATCGTGAGTGAAAAGATCTTGAGATTCTTTCTTGTTATTATGGATGGTTCATTGAAGAATTTTCCAAACATAACGAGAAAATATATTTTGGGTATGAATCCATTTGTGAGCACCCTGTAATATCTTTTGGGTATGAATCAATTTGTGAGCACCCTGTAATATCTTTTGGGTATGGATCCATTTGTGAGCACCCTACAATGTCATTTGGGTATAGATCCGTGTGTGAGCACCCTCTGATGACGAAAATATTGTTCTATATGCATCTATGCAATCAGGATCGTGAACATCCTTTAACTTACAAACTTTCCTATAACTGAACTTATCGGAAGATCCTGTCAAATATTCTTCTTTATCATGGCTTGATTGTTTAGCAAGCATGAGTTAACTTGATTGAACTTATTGATTTGACATAGCTTGACTACTTTGCAAGCATGTCATAATATGATTATATGTGCTTAATGATGGTTTTTGTGTTTGATTTGGATCGTAGTTCTTTCCATTGAGTAATGTATACACCGGACGAATTCTGTATCGATGAATTCGCTTTCGACGAAATAGGTTTGCATGTTCGAGATCGTGAAATTAGGTGATTTTACATGACTAGTACTAATTACCTCGTCTTGATTATTTTGTAACGTTTCGGTGGACTTATGCGTGATCCATGCGATTTTCATTTACGACGTAATTGTTTTTATCAGACCCGTGGACGATATGTGTTTTAATTGGATCGACGTGATCACCGATTGTTTTAAATTGATTGCCGCATTGGAAAATTTCTCAAATGCGCCCAATTCTTTTGACTCATCACTTTTCATGTGGAATTTTTTTTACTTATATCGACCGTCTCAAGTTTGATAAGCTAGTAGTAATGTACCTTGAGGCACTTCCAAAAATTGACGGCTTGTTAATTTTTCGCTTTCAATGGCTTCTCATTCGAGTTATGTATTATTCTTTACTTATAAGGGTTAAAGCTACATTTAAAACTTTCATTCATGGTTGTTATGTATACTCGCTGCTTTAATTTTTTTTTCATTTAACATTCGTTAGAAACCTCAGCAATGACTTGTCTATCTCTCACCTCTTCGCCCTTTAACCGAAGACTATTGAGACGAATTAAGCTCTGGGACATCGCTTCCTAAAGGGGTAGATAATGTAGTAATCCGAACTTTTAAATCAACATTTAGACCAAGTTCTAATACTAATTCTATTATTCAGACCAATATTTATTAATCAACTTTTATTTGTCATGTTCGTCGGACGAATAATATTGATTTCTTGACTAGACGACAAGGTTGAGGCTTTAACGTATCAAATATGTGTCGATTATTATTTATCGACAAAGTCTATGTCTGTCATCGACCATAAATATCCTCGTTATGACATAGAAATATTTTCTATTATCGTCGTTTTAATTTCTCGTTTTACGGCATTCTTTGTAAATTATGTTAAACCGTTAGGCGTCGTTCGTTTATATAAAGCATTAACTTATTTTATTAACATTTATTAAAGTATAAGCCCTCATTTATATATCGAAATATAAATGTTCTCCGAATGTCATCGTTTTTATTTTATATTGAGCGTTTATTTTTCGTGTTTAAAGCGTATCTTACAAATTGCGTAACTTTTAAAATATCGAGTCTTGATAATACCCGCTATATCATATTGTTAGATAAAAATTAACTAATAAAACTCATCATTTATCCTTATATATGACGTGTGCTCCCTACACAACAAATGATACACGTGTATACATGTCTTGTATACTTATCCTTGAAATTTCATTATCTACATTCTAATTCATTTATATCTAATCATCTATAAAAAAAAAAAGATATACTCCATGTCCTTGTCCTCCTATTTCTGCCGTGAGGTTTTTATCACCATCACTATCATCACAAAACAAAGCTAGTTTATCTTTGTCCAAGATTAGACGTTGAATTACTAATGATCATCCTTGGTTTTGGTCATCTTTAAAACATAGTGTATGAAAAGTTATTGGTTCTTCTTCAACCAATGTTTTTCAAGGAGGTTTTTAGAGATTTATGGGCTGAAGATATGATGGGTTTGTATGTATATATAATCTTGAGAAGATATATATATTGGTTTGATAAAGTAGTAGGTTATGTAGTGATTTGAAGCAAGATCTATTTGTTGATGATTAAGTTGTTGGATGTTTCTCATTTTCATTGTAAGGGTTATCCTTTCATTTTGTCTTTCATATTATTTTTTATAAATAGTAAATTTCATATTTACTTTTGTAATCTTGGATGTAATAACTTATCTAGCTTATCTGGACATTGTATATTAATTTTTTAACACAAATGCAAGCTAAACAAGCGTAAATTACAAGTGAGATTTTGGGTAAATTGTTGGGCAGTAGCAAAACGTGGCAAAAGAGGCTGGTCATTAGATTTGGAGACTTGGATAATAATATAGGGTGACAGGTCTTTGTTTTGTGACGATTTAGCCGGGTGGCTCGTCTCGTGACGATACCCGATGAATTAGATATGGCCAAAACGGTTAAAAGTGTCAAATTTGACCTGCTGTAAAGATAGGCTGTTTTCTCATAAAAATCGTATACTAACCTATGATTATGTAAAACTAAAAGTTGTAGATATTATCATGTAGAACTAGAATCAAGCGGATGATTTATCAGTTCCTTACGGTTTGAAAATGGCGACCAAAATGGTGGAAACGAGTTTGGCTGCCAAAAACAGCCAACTCTTTTAAGTGATAAAATGGGCAAATGAGATATGATAAGTATAAATTAGGGGTAATTGGACTTATAATAAGTAAATTAAGTCATTTAAGAATGACTTTAGTAAAAATAACTCATCTATATTATATACGGTTTAGGAGAAACGGTCTAATTAACGAGACATGTCGTGAAAATTGTAAGAATTAGACTATATTAAATTAAGGTAAAACGTGATGATTTTTATAAACACCGAAATGGTATGAGCCGCTTTTTAGTAAATATAGACTCGTTTATTTATTGATAACTAGAATACCCGAGACTCGGCCATCGTGGACATTAAGTTTACATCGTTATGAGGCGTTTTAGAACCCGTAATACATATAAAGTGGATTTAGGCCACAAAAGCCCAACTTACACTTATATGGCTATTGGGCCATTATTGGACCTGAGATTAATAATGTATATGGAGATCAATAATGAGTTTGAAATGGACTTAGGTTATATAAATGATTAATGGGTCACTAATGGGCTAGAATGGGCTTAATGGTCATAATGAGAAGATATATGTTAAATTGTTATGAAAGGTTTTATAAAAAGTTTTATAAAACTTATGCAATGTCCAAACTTACTAAAGTGAACTATTTACTTATATATATGACATATGTATGGTCTCGAGCCTAAGACGCATCTCGTCATTATAGGTCTCGTTTGGTTATATGTCGATCGTTGTGCATCCCGTTCTCGATCAATGAGCGATTGATATCACATGAAGTCATGTATCGACTATTGAACGTTTGTTCCTTGATCTACGTGTAATAGCTATATCAGGTGAGTTCATAGCCTCGCTTTTACTGTTTTATATATGTTTATAAACCCGCGAGGGGGAATACATGCTCTTGGTAAATAAGCATACGTGTTGTATCCTTTTGAAAGGATACATGATTGTGAATAAACATTCGTTGTTGGAACATATGCTTTGAACGAATATAAGCTATTGTTAATAAATGTAAATAAGTTTGATTGAATGCTTTTGGAAAATGAACACAAGCGTTGATTGTATAGGTAATGAGCCACTATTAGTAAGGCTAAGTTGCTTATTGCCAGTGAAAAGTCCCTATAAATCGTGAACCGTTAACTACCTATGATGGGTAGGCGCTCGTACAGACGAATGGATCCATTGGGAATGATGACCCCCACCCAGGCAGGTCGCACCTGTGAGTTGGAGGCTCAGCTGGGTGTGTTGTACGTGAAGTATGGGGTATTTGGCAAGATACCTGACTAGGGCAAACTTATTGATTAAGGCATCGGTGTCATGAGCTTAGCGTAATAGTGTGGAATATAGGTATTGTATGTGTTGCAATATCTCCAATGGATGAGATTCTTGTGTTCAAAAGCTTTATGGTTTATTTGAAAACCCATTATTGTTTATTAAAAACCTATGAATTCACTCAACCGTTGTGTTGACATGTAAGCATGTATTCTCAGGTGTATAGGTTTATGAGCAGCTGGAGCATGGAGCCGCGCGGGATAAAGTAAAGGCAAAACAAACAATTTCCATTCGATACATTTGACAAATCTTTATTATTTCTTAAGGTTTGTATAAATTGGTGGGACCTCTTTTTTAGTTAACTCTGATTTAATAAAATTATCGAATGGTTTATTTTATAAAACGTCTCTTTTGAGGTCGTTTTCTATGATTATGTGTGATGTGCTATGAAGTAACACCCAATGTTGATATTCCGCTGCCTTGTGAAATTGGGGGTGTTACACCAAATTCTATGATCTCCCAGAGAACATAGTGTTCCATTTTCAGGTATTGTTGGATTCTGAATTCCCATAATTCAAAGTTTTCAGGATCCAACATAGGTAACTTGAGGTTATTGTGGTTGTTGCTGTTTGAGGATGAGTCTGAAGACATGTTTGCTATGAGAGTTTTGTTCTTGATTTAGACAAAGTTTCTCAACAAGCTCTGATACCACTTGTTGATCCCAAAGTCAGATCTTAAACCTTAATAGCTTGTTTAAGTGTTGTGATAGAAAGAAAGAATTCAATCTAACACTAGAGAAACTTTGCAAAGCAATGTAACTAAACAAGATGCGGAATATAATGTTTAGCACAAGAACAATATGATTGAAATGTTGAACTTTAATATATCAATGATATACGAATACCCTAAAATGGTATTAGGGTTTACAAAACCTTAAAGTATGACAATGAAAGACAAATGAGAAAGACACCCATTACATGCTAACCTAGTGAGTCCTTTTATAGCCACAAGGACTCACGTACAAGATCACTACTAACAAACTTGGAAAGTAATAAGGAATAATAACTGAAACGCGTAAAAATCTATTCCATGTTTATCTCTGACAGCAGGGCCTTTGACTTCAGCAGGGGAACCAATCCCCCTGCCTTTGTTATTTAGCAGGGGGAACTTACTCTATCAGGGGTACGGATAATCAACTAGCAGGGGTAACAAGTAAGCATAGATTTATTCCCAACAGATAGCATCGAGTTTGCAGGGGAATTGTATGATGCGATGGCTAGGCGTAGGAACATAGATGCGGAAGACGGGCTCACCAAAGATCAAGTAAGAGATTTTTGGGAAGAGATGACAAAGAAAGACCTTGATGCTCGGCTCAGTATCTTCTTCGACATGTAAATTCAAATGATGTTTTCTTTGATTACAAGGTCTTTAGGATTGCTTATTAAAACTCTTTATATGCTGATTGCATTTTACTACAAACTGTTAACGAGTTTTGAAGATTTGTGACATCATATATATTTTTTACGTGATTATTTACGAAATGAACTTTTGTAAATAAGTAGCAAGCGCATTTTCTTCTCACTTTTTAAGAAAGCAATAAGCAGGCTAGAAGACTTTAATAAGCAATCCCAAACACCCTCTACATTTTCTTTTAAAGTTTACTTTAGAAGAATCTAACAACTTAAACATTAATATCAGGTGTGATAAGAACGGGGATGGGATCTTATCAGAGGATGAGGTAAAAGAGGTAAGAAAAATATCTGTTTTGTTCTTCTCATTGGTTGATTAGGCGAAGCTCAAGTCATGAATGTTTTCTCATCTTTAAGGTACTTATAATGAGTGCTTCTGCGAACAAACTTTCAAATATCAAGACCCAAGTCGGGACGTATGCAGCTCTAATCATGGACAAGCTAGACCCCGACCATCGTGGCTACATACAGGTTATGACCATACCATATCGGCATTTCTCAAATACTGTTATTTGTAGACCATAAACATTACATCGTACACCTTTATTTCTTGTTGCTAACTTTCTAAACTTTGTTTTTGTGACAGATGTGGCAACTTGAAATCCTGCTAACGGGCATGGTATCGAAGGATAATCTTGATCAAGCAAACCCGAAATCAAAAAGCAACAGAAAACAGTCAAGATACTACTAATCTAGCAATATCAATGATCCCACAAATGTATCGGAACCCAATCAACAGATCGATAAATGAAGGGATTGAACTTATACAAGATAACTGGAAAATATTATGGGTAGTAAGTATATTCATCCTTGTTAACGTGTTGCTTTTCGCATGGAAATTCCATCAATATTCCTTATTACCAGCGTTCCAAGTGATGGGTTATTGTGTATGCGTAGCCAAAGCTGCAGGCGAGACTTTAAAGCTTAACATGGCTCTTATTCTCCTTCCGGTTTGTAGAAAAACGCTCACTGGCTTGAGAGAAACATGGCTAGGCAAACTTCTACCTTATGATGATAATATTAACTTCCAGAAACTAATAGCGGGTGATATTGTGATTGGAACTATACTTCATACAATTGCTCACCTGGCTTGCAATTTTGTAAGGATTAGTAGTTGCCCACCCGAAACATTTCGACGTGTTTATGGAAATATCCTCCCAGCTCAACCATCATATGTGGATTTATTGCTAACAATCCCAGGGTTTACGGGTATGATCATGGATGTAATGATGTTCTTTTGCTTTTTACTCGCGACACATGCATTTAGGAGGAATGTTATTAATTTGCCATGGACATCATTTAGCCGGTTTTACTTCCTTCGGGTATGCTCATCATCTTCTGATTATTGTTTACGTTTTGCGGATCCTCCATGGTTACTTCCTCGTCTTCGCGACATTCTGGTATTTGAAAACAATAAGTTACTAACCCTCCTAGTTAATTTTAAGCTCTTGCAAGGGGCGGAGCCACATAAATTGGCCGGTGGGATAAAACATTTAGTGATGCAGATTTTAAAGGGGATGGAAGGATAGATGAAGATGAATGGAAGCAATTTGTAGCAAAGAATCCGTCTCTTATAAAGAACATGACACTTCCTTATTTAAAGTGAGTACCAATTTCTTGATAATCAAATTGGGGAAATTTTTCTTCATTGTTTCTAAAAGCTTATATGAAAACACATTATTTGCAGGGACATTACGTTAGCATTCCCAAGCTTTGTTCTGACCTCTGAAGTAGAAGACTCGGATGCACAAAACAAAGACAAATGTAAGCTTTGTTAATATATAACATTATAAAGGGCATGTGTATGAAGCAGAACGAGCTGTTTGATTTTGTTCATTGGCCAAGAAGGGAAAAGGAGATATCTTGGATGGTTCAAAAGCAGACCGCCATGGAGGGTCATACAGATCCAAAGTTCTTGTACAGAGGGATGAAAATGGCAAATCTTGTGTGTATTAACTTGCAAGATTTGTGTCAACGTGTTTAGTCTTATTTATTTTATTTTGTAAAGACGTTTTATCTTTGTTTCTTTGATGTAGATTTAGAGACTAAGCTGTTATAAGATGTCTAAAATAAATAAGCTAGTGATTCAATGTCATTGCATATTGTGGGTGTGCAACATAACTTTTGTGGATTTTGATTCTTTTAAGTGTTTATGTTTATTTGTCGAAGAGATTGTCATAAGAAACTAAACAAGCTTTAATCATAACTTTATACAGGTTGAATAATTTTTAAGTCAAAGTCGAATAACATAATAATTCGGGATTAATTCATTAAAAAATATTATTTTATTCAAAAAGTACGGGTCGAATAATGGATGTGACTGGTAGTCAAATAACAAAAGGATCTATTTGGGAAAAAGATTTTATATTTTTAATTAACTAAAAGTACGGGTCGAATAATTTTTAAGTCAAAGTCGAATAACTTAATAATTGGAGATTAATTTATTAAAAAAAATTATTTTATTCAAAAAGTACGAGTCGAATAATGGATGTGACCGGTAGTCGAATAACAGGTACACTTACACATATTGTACTTGTATGTACTTGAGGAGGTCCCACTTGTACTTTCCAATGATTAGCGAAAATGACAAGTGCCACCGGTCGAATAGGTCGAATAGGTCGAATAGGCTAATTGACTAATTGATACTCCCTTGGGCTATTTTTTAGGTGCCCATATGGTTTTGGTCCTCTTTATAAAATAGCCCTTAATTTAATGACTTTTGAAAGCAATTTTTAAGTTAAAAGTAAAAAACTCAAGTTTCTTTAATTATCAGTTGATTGAAAAATTAGTTCTTAATATGTGCGTTTAATCATACAAATTATCAATCTTTATCATATCACTCGTTAATCCTTAACGTTTTTATTTCACGTTTCTATACGTTTTCTCCCCACTTTAGCAGGGCTCATTTAGCCGTGCCCATTTAACCCGCAACTGTTTTACCCGTTACCCACTTTACCCGCCGCACATTTTGCCTGGTGCCCAATAAATATATAGTCAAGAATAGAAAAGTTAGCAAATTTCATGAAGTTCAAACTATAAAGGGTAGTCTACTTGAGTTATCTTTATAAAATCATATGCGAATGAAATAGGAGCTAATGATCCATTATTCTCGCTCGCCTTTCACCAATAAGGCTGCCCTCAGTTGCGAATCAGTCTACCCTTTCAAAAATTCTATCGTCTCAACTTTTTCTTTCAAAGGCTTACAGACGACTTTTATCCACACTAAGACGATCAGTTATTTTCATAATTTGAATCTATAATAGATACCGTAATAAAACATTACATAATTATTCATATAAATAAAACATTACAACAACAATAATAATAATAATAATATAACAAAAGTTATACTACAAACGGTAATCTTTTTTGTTCCCTTGTGCTCCATAACCTGATCTCGCACCCCCGACCACTTTAACCCCTGACCACTTTCCAACCGAAACAATCGGTCGATCGAGTGGTTTTTTGGCCAATTGCGGCCAACCTGATGTATGGTTATACCTTGAAATGACAATGCTATATGCTGGTGTGTTCTTTAGTATTCTAAAACCAATTTGTCAAAAGAAATTACTTATAAGAGACTCAGGTAATAATATAATGCACAAGTTAATGACATGCCATCAGGTGCCTGGTCATAAGTTTCTATTTTTCAGAGTATGAGTTTG
This sequence comes from Glebionis coronaria, assembly GCA_025667525.1. Classification (NCBI taxonomy): domain Eukaryota; kingdom Viridiplantae; phylum Streptophyta; class Magnoliopsida; order Asterales; family Asteraceae; genus Glebionis; species Glebionis coronaria. The sequence goes on along the minus strand of CM046879.1, from coordinate 171,000,869 downwards.
ATTTATTGAGTTACAACATGTTTTCATAAAACATTAATTATTGTACTTAGAATAAAAAATGTAAGAAATGAACGTGGGACAACATTTAATGCAGGTTATTCAATGCAAAATACAAAGTTATTTAGAAATGAGTACGATTATTGATTACTATATTTGCTAATGCTTTAATTTTTTAGTTTCCTTATGATATACAACTATTGCAACAACATTTAGTTTGTTAAGTTAAATCCTTAATAACACTTATATTGCACAATGAAAACAGACTTAAATATAGAGTTAGCTTTAAGATTTAGATGAGTAAGACACATGCGCATATTAATTAAAGAGAGATAGACAAAACATGTCAAAACTCAACAAATACACTGTAGGCTCTAACATGGGTAAATTAAAACTTTTAACATAGTTTTGTTTCCAGTAGCAACATTTGGTGCTATTGTATGTTCCACCAGAATAGGGTTAACCTGCACAACTCTCTCAGGCCCAAACTTATTTCCATCGACCTTCTCAAGCCCCTCAAAATGCATTTTCATGGTTTCGGGTTTTGTTCCACCTACCCATATGACTTATAATTGAAGTTCCACCTAGCTATTTCTTGTTGCAAGACATCCATTGTTACTATCCACATCCACGCTATGTGTTCGTGAATAGTAATTGCAACCTGTATCAAACTATAGATCAACCGATCAAAATTTTTACATGATGTCCCTCTATCTAACTACTTATCAACTGATAAAAATTTTTAAAAATTATAAAGATAACTAAATGCTACATCTATGGCATTCATTTAGGAATAAAAATTATGATGAATAAAGAACATCTAACCTGTGTATTCTATTTTTCTTAACTTCCATATATCAGATTCAATTCATATAAACAGTTTCCCTAAATATTTTCTTAAGGTTTTGATACAATAATGATCTAATCGACATTTCCAAGCAAATATGTTAAATATTATATTAAATATGCTTAAAATAAGAGATAATTATCGATTTGAAGATTCTTTAGCAAAAAAACCCACATCATTGAGTCATAGAGTCCTCGGTGATTTGGAACCGCCTCTTGGATGACTATCAAATAAATTTATAAAAGAAGAATGATCCAATATACCTATTGTTGTACAATGAATGCTTAACTTGAAAATTTTAGTACACCGATTCTTGTTTTTGTAGAAAAACCGAAAAAAAATCAATAAAAAATCAACACTTATCTAAAAGAAATCATACCATTATTTAAATGATACGAAACAATGAGGATGGAGGATGGAGGATGAATCATAAACTGAATGAAATTTATACTGGAACGTGGGGAGTGTGATTTGAAGCGAATCAAAACTAATTTGAATTGAAGCGTATATTGGAAGCTTTAAATCTTATTTTTTGGATAGATACTGATGACAATTAACCGTATTGTTGAAGAGGTACTTACGGAATTATTTTTATGGGGCTTTTAATGCATTTCTTTATTTATTGGGGTTTTAATGCAATGCGTTTTGTCTTTTTAAAATTGTGACACATGTTTACACTAATATACTAAGAAAAATCTATAAACTTTTTATAAAAATTTTCTTAAAATCGTTTTACACCCCGCTTGTTTAGAAATTAATTCTTTTATAAACTTAAAAAAAAACTTACTTAAAATCATATTTTTTTTTAAACTTCACTTGCTGTTAAAAAAAGTTTGTTTTATAAATTATCTTTTTAAAAACTTTGTACTTACCATCCGTTTAAAAAATTAAAAAAATAAACAACAATATTTCTTTACTTAATTAAACGTTTAAAATTAAGACACATTAGTTTTTAAATCTATTTTAGATGGAACACATCAAAATAATTATTTTTTAATCAGATAACAATTATTCATAAAAAATCGTGCTTGTTTTTCTTTATAAACTGTGTACTAATAATACGTGCAGAAATTTTTTTATAAACTTTGCTAATTATTTTTTTTATAAATTGATACTTACAATCCGTGTATATTTTTTATAAGTTTTTAATACACTATATTTTTATTTGTAAATTAATTTTTTTATAAACTTTGTATACCGACTAATGAAAAATATTTTCTTTATAAACCTTTCACCAAAACTTTTTTTTATAGATATTAACTTTTTTTATAAACTTTGCAAACATCCCGTTTATAAAACTTTTTTGAAATACCACCTTTTACAAAACTTTCTTAATTTGCTTGTAAATATAGCTTTCTTAAAAAACTTGTATTTTTGGAAACCTTTTTATAAACTTTGTAACCGGCTGATGAGAAATATATTTTTTCATATAATGAAGATGATGAAGAGTTAGTACTATTTTTAAAGATAGGATTTAATTCTTTTATTAGTATTATTTTTAAAGAGAGGATTTAATTCTTTTATGAGAAGATATTCACATACATCTTAATTATATGAAATAAAACACGTAGTATAACCTTAAGACTTTACAAAAATAATGAAATTGTACACCAAAAAAATTGCATCGTAATTTTGACTTTACAAAAATAAAAAAAGTTCTTAACTGAATGTTTCAGCTATTTGAGTACGTGTTTTTTTTATTGATTGTATCTTAAAAGACTTGTACAAAATAACTAATTATGGTATTCTTTTAAGGGGTTTGCTAACGGCGGGTTGTTGTTAACAACTCATTTTCAAAACTTTACGTTAAGACAATGTAAATTTTCCAAATAAAATCTTTTAAATCCATTAGTATGTTTCATCTCATCTTATGCCTCGAGTTCCGAATCTGACCGGGAACTCGAATTAAGTCGTATGAATTTAAAGCATGCAATGATTGGCAAAGGTCTGACCAATGACAAAGATCGCCTTGGGTGCATGATTCGCCCTAGGTCTGACCAGATGGCGAAAAAAGACTACACGTGCTATTAAATTGGATGGCATAGACTTAAAAATTTAAATAGGTATAACATAAGTTTTAGAAAACAAATGTCAAAAACGTGTAAAAGATGCATGCAATCATATTTTAGCACAAGTTAAGAAAACCTTTTATTAACTTTTTAGTTTAGGTGTGTTTACCGCGGGAAAAGATTAAAGAAGGATCAAACCTTATATCGTACTCTTCATGCGCCCGAGGGCGCAAGTGCTTGGGATTATTATCATATAGATGCCGAAACATGTACATGACACGAGAAAAGATTAAAGATCGTTCAAACCCTAGATAGCTTGACTAGATCACGTAGTGCAATAGCAAGTCCATCATTAGTAAAGAACAAAACAAGTTGTTTATAAGTATTATAAACCAATTAATTTTGCAAATCACGTCATTGAGAAGGTAGTTTATAAGCCATCATTACGGTATGTAAGCCCAAGTCGAGTGACAATATGATTTCGCAAAACAATTTAGATTATAATAAAAACAAGTTTCATAGATCTTATGTCCATATTAATATTTGTTCCAAAAAATGATTTTTAACAAATAACACATAGCCGATTCGCAAGGAAAAAGTATATTAATATGACATACTTTTAAAGCTAGTTTCGATATACGTAGAGATCCGTTTTTATGATTTCTAGAATCTTGAATTATTACGTTTTGCAATTCATAATGGAAAACAAATAAGCACATAAAAACAGACTAGAAGGGGGTAGAAGCAGAAGACAGACTCTATATGAAAGCGATAAATCATATAAGATCCAAGTCTCGAAAGAGTCTTACCCAAATTGAGGACCAAAGACCCTCATCAAGTTTTCGAGCAAGGTACTTGATGACGTGCAAAGTATCACAAAAGTGAGATGCAAAGATCTTTGACGGATAATAATAACAATCATAATTATTAACCGGTTCAATGTAACCTACCCAATTTAACCATTATCTAGACCAAGATTAAAACTTTATGACAAGTATGCATGTAATTGTCATAGAAAATAAATAAGGAGAGTTTTCAAGCGGATCTAGCGTGTTCATTCTATGTGTAACCCATGAATGCCATACGAATTGACTCGTGATGCCACTGTTTGGATTTTGAATACTAGTTAAACCATTAACTACGAGTACGCAGCGGAATGGATCTAGTATAACCTACATGATTAAGCACATAAGAAAAATAATTTAAAACCAACCTTTAATTGATTGAATAAATCAATTAATACGTATTGATCTTGATCTTAAACTTTAACGGTTAAATTACCGTCTCCATCGTTTGCTCACACGACACATCAAACGAACACACCACGATGCTAGTGGTAACTTCACTTCTCAAACAACAAGTGAATAATCTTGTAACTAGAAACCATAGATCCAAAACCCTAATTGGGATTACGTAAGGATCGGTTTATAGATGTTACAAGATTGATTACCCAAAATCACATAAACCCTAATTAGGGTTTATGTAGTCGACTAACCACAAGGGGAAAAACCAAAGGGACTAAAACCTTGATACGAGGATCAAGAGTTTAGTATAAGGTTTAGAAATTTCACAAGGGAGTACCAAAAGGTAGTCGATCTTGCAAATGTTTACACTTTAGGTGATTTTACGGTTAATAGGGAAAATCGTATGGTTTTGGTGATGTGGGTGTTGCGATCGGACGAAACACACAAAAGAGGGGAAGGAAAAAAATTATGAGGTGTATGGGATTGTATTTATACTAATCTCCACCTCTTTAAATTACTTGTTCCTTACTCCAAGAAATCTAATTAAGGGAAATATTACCTCAATCAAATATCCTAGAATATTTACTTACCAAAACAATAACCCCAAAAAATCTTCTAGAATATCCTTGTGGATATATTCGGCCGCAAGGCCTAGGGGTTTTCTAGATGTGATTTTCTTCCCAAATTTAAATAACGCACTCACGATAAATTAATTAAATCCCGTTAATTAATTTAACAAACGTTAATTAAATAATAAGTGAAGTTTTTATTAAACGTTTAATTATAAATAATAAGATGTAATAATAAAAGTGTGCTCTCCGCATTAAGTGTGTGCCCCCGATAGGCTCACGTATTTCCGATGGCTAAACGATCGCATATCCCAACAACTAGTACTACTATCTATCTTGATCTCTCATGTTCCTTTCTAATGTTGCATTGATCAACCTGTAAGAATTCTGATAGTTCCTTGTAGAGATGAATTCTGAATTTACTTCTTCAATAAATTATAACCACGTTTTACGTCAAGAAACAACGTTCAAGCTAACTTTATAAGAGAATCCCCGTGGTTAAAATGAAACTGGTTGTGACCCTCACCTAATTCCTTTGTATAGCTAATTCATCTACTGCTAGTAATATGACATTTTGACATATTTTACTAAAAAGGTAATTCGGTAATGTAAGTTTTGAATCTGACAATAGTCCCCTCCACGTATGGAGGAAAACTGAAGGAGTATAAGCAAGAAAAACAAAAGGATATTTATTATAAGGCAAGAACACGTCAAAACTAATCGGACGTGACAAATATCAAATGTCCAACATTTGCATACTATTGTTGCAATTTTAGGCGATCAACAAAACATAACAACTACGGGGTCTACATTGTTCAACACTGGCTGCCTACAGATTATAAGAGAGCCACATTATTTGAATATTGTAGATGATTTCTCACAGCATAGTAAACATTATCTGCAGGCTTTAATTATAGAAAAATGAAATCTACCACAAGTATGAGTAAATGATCACACAACAGATTTACAATCCTTACAATATACAACCAAATAAGATTGATGTCACTTTCATCTCCTTATATGTATGTCTCTTTACAAACTCCTACCCACACAAACTCGGACAATGAAAACTCCTTAAACTAGCCGTTCAGGAAAAAAGGATGAATAAATATGTCACCAGTCCCTTTGTAGACTAGATGGACATAGTTAAAGCTCTCGAGACCTACTATACACGAACAAGCATAGTACACCAGTCAATGCATTTCTACAAGAAACTGTTACCCAAAAGGCATTTTGAGCAGACTGTCAGACACCAATCATCAAGAAGCAAATACTGAAGAACAATTAGTCACAAACATGTCATGAATAAGTAGAGGAGGAATTCATAAACTATGTCTGTAGGGAGGAAGATGTGTGTATAACCATAACAAAGAACCCTAGTATGGTTTATCAGTTAGAAGCCACAGAAGACAAATTTATCTCTACTTTAGCGTAATTGTTTTTAAATCAGCAATAGTTGATGTAAAATATCTTTAGTCTGATATCGGACTCCATATACTTGCAGCGATTAAGACCATGAGAGTTAATCTTTTTCATGCTTAGTTGGTTCATAGATAATCAAAACAGCATAGACCATAACTTAGTTTCCATATACTTGGTCTTAATGGGAAAACATGATCCTCCGTATCATGTGCTTTGTAGCAAGTAACGGGTAGGAGACAGATTTAAAGTTGACTTTTGTCATGTTCATTACTCATGGGTCATCAAACAACTCAAATTTATATCCTTCTCTCTGCCCGGTAAAGACCAATTACTACCTAATGTTGCAGGACACTTGACTTCTTCGTATAACTTGCTTCAGCTTCTAAGAGACCCAGCTGTCTCGCTGATCGTCACTCAGACCCCTTGGCCGACCTTAACATGTACTCTTAAACTAGCTCGTATTGAAATTATATAAGTAGATGTATCCATCAAACACGCGTAGATCAAGCTATATTGGAGGTTGGTGGGGCCACATCAGGTTTGTTTCCACAAAGCATGGTTAAAACTTCAGACCTCCCACATGTTAGTAATACTACGAGCTTTCGCTAGCTGAGCCCCTCGGGTGGTCATAATCTAGTTTTTGATAACATGATTAGGAAATTGCATTTCTGTGACTTTTAACGCATTTGATCTGTTGTGGATATAAAAATCTCGGATAGACATATTAATAACTAATAAGCCAGTATACTTAATTAAGGGGTTTTGGGCTCTCGAGATGCAGGTTACAGAACATCGAAACTGTGTGTGTGGGGTGGGGGATAATGCATCTGAGTAGAATGCTCTTTCTGACAACCGAAGACAGTAGCTCTATTGAGCCACCAGTCACACATATTGTGCCTTCTAATGCTGGCCCAGATAGGAGAAGCAGATCATCAGTTACCATTTCCAGACAACATTAGCATGCCACCACTTGACGACATACGCTCATCTGTTGCCAGTGGTTCAGATTTGGTAACTAAATCTGATGGTGAGATGCCGGGGATGGAGAATGTATTTATTGTGAATGAGTTTCTTCATTGGCGGCGTTATGAGTTTAAATGTCACTGATGAAAAAGGTACTCAAAGTTGGTTTTCTTACCTGCACTTTCCGCCTTTCCCCATTCTTTTTTTTTAATTCCAGAATCTTATCATCTATATTAACAAGGCATCAAAGAACCCAAGGGATCCCAAGTTGGCGAAACAACTAGGGTACTGCAACTGTAGTGGGAGACATATTGCAAACCTTTTAGTTTTATCACCTCTTATAATTGTAGTTAACCTAGCCTAAATATAACATTGGATATAAGTACTAAAACAAGCACTAGCAAGCAATATTAAAGCTCTTCACCTTTGCTGACCACCACAGGAACGGACGTGAAACAATTGGTGAAAGCATTATGGGATGTCATCTCTGATTCTGTGAAACAAGAAAAGTATGATCACATTGTTGTATTAATGAAGGAGGTGATCACATTGTTGATGTTGATATTCTTTGTACTAAATACGTTCATTTGTTTGGTTAGATATTAAATTTATTATGAGTAGTTTTTTATTTTATGTCTCAGTTGTTGAGTTCCGGTTGTTTGGATATGAAATATCTTGGGATCATGGAGTTTGCACTAGTGAGCTTGCAGAAGCTTTCAGCGAATAGCTAACGAAGTCCAGCTGAAATAATCTCAATAGAATTTATCTCAGAATTGACTCAACTATGTCAGGCTGGTATGATGGATTAAACCATTCACATAATTGCCCTTGTAAAAGGTCTGTGTTTGTACAAATAAAGGCACCTAATTTCTTCTTGTTTCTTTCCAGCTTCTTATACTTTATTATGGTAGAGGTGGCAGTTTTTTTAACCGTTTACATTTAAATGGGGTGATTTGATTTTGTTTAATCTCACACAGGTCAAGTTATAAATGGGGAATAGCTAAATTACCCCAAAACACTTTTAATGCATATAACATCCTAATCAAGGCACCAGTAATAAACAATAAGAGCAAAAGCATTTACAAAGGTCTATGGTCCACCATCTGATGCCTTGATTCGCCTTCCACTGACCATGCAATGGCTTTCATCTGTGGTTCCTGGCAAAGATCGGGAATGGGATGAGAATACGAAGGCACTTTCAGAGTTGCAACAACATTTATCTTCAGAAAGGACTGCTCTTCACTCAACTGCTCTTAGGACCGGTGGACACTCCCCTAGTAGATTGCAAACTTCACCTGCAACGTCTCTCACTAATTTCTCAAGTTAACTAACATCCAGGATTTATCTGTTAAAACCTTCTTTCCACCGATGAAGATGGGTGGGTTGATAACTGATAAGAATGGAATTAGGTTGGAACGATGGAATTAAGTGGAAACGAGTAACTTTTTGGTACAGGCAGGACCAACTCCAGAAGATCACGTACTGTAATCGCTACAAGGTAATATATTACGGAGTATTTGTTACATCCTTGACTATTTCATGTCCGTTATGGTCTTTGGATGCATCTCCATGACTTAATGTTGTACATAGACTAAAGCGTTTTATTTAAGTAGACAATAATTAATGCAGAAAGAAAAAAAGCAATTAATTGAAATAAAAGAATGAATATATTACTTATGAAATAGTTGAATACACAAATTCTATTAGAGTATTAGACTTCAATCATCTAAACCCTAAGCTAGCAGCAGCTGACTCTTAAAGTCGAATAAATAAATGTCTCTTTCGCTCGGGTTCCACGGAAAGTATCTCGGCGATTCTTCGTTTAACTTGATCAGTTGTGTTTGCTTTTCTGCTGATGTGTTTCTTACAGACTCAACATCCTCCTCCTCATCGTCATCATCATCAGCGGCATTGGAACCAACTGACTCTACATCAGAAACCAACATCTTCTTAACAGGAATGCAGCAGTTGCAGTTAACATGTGCTGATCTAACGGCATAACGTGGACGGGGCCTTTTATTTCTTCGCATGACAAAATCTTAATCATCTCTCTCGCAAACCCTTTTGTTGGATCGAACCATCTTAATGATAGCCATAGGTAGGTATTCTAGGATCGTTTTCTTGTTTTGATCTGGAGGAAGATGGTTTTGTTAGGGTTTTTATCTGGAAGATGATAATTTTGCTGGTGTTTTTTGTTGTGCGTATGAAATATGAATCAACAATAATCAGATAGGAGCATTATTTATAACCAGACTTTTATGTCGGTCAAAAATACTTACCATATATTCATCAAAATTAATTACCAAATACCCGCTTTTGGTTAAGTCGGCTATTAAACCAAATGACTAAACTTTTATGGAAAGTTATTATTACTATTCTCAGATTTTATCGTTGTTTGAAAGTTTTTTTATATGAGTTACTAGCTTAAATACCCGTCGTCGGGTTTAGTTCAAAGAGTGATTTTTGTACAAAATAATAAAGAAATGTTAATATTAAAAGAACGTAAACGGGTTCTGATAATAATAGATAAAAAGAATAATAAAATATGACATAAATTATTCGATCATCGTTTAATTCTTTAACAATCACAATGATAGAGTTTCATGCATTTTAATCTTCAAGCCTCACCGAATGTGAGATCGAATCAAGTCAACAGCTCATGCCCATCCCTGAACAATGGTTGTATTTTAAGATTTTTTTGTAAGAAGTAAGAAATATACGAAAGAAACAATCGTAAGTAAACATGTTTCGTTAATACATGAAATAAATAATCAAAATATACGTGAACTATTCGATAAGCATTTGAGTTTGTAACAATCCTAATAATAAGCGTCCACGCATTTTATTCTTCAGTTGATGTCTTGAATAACAAATGACATATGTGAGCGCTAATCAAGTCAATAGACAATGTCTATTCCCTGGACATCTAATAGTCGAATGAAAATGTAAGTAAAAAGATATTGTGATTAATAATTGATTTGAATTTAAAAGATGATATAGAATATTTTCAAGATATTACAATTTGCATCAAAAATGACAACCTTGAAGCCTCTTTTACTTTAGACCCCGGAAACAACAACATATAATTATACATGTGTAAAACGTAATGTGACCAATACGAACCAAATTTATAAAAATGATTACCGTAGATCTTGTTTATTGTATTAGCTTAAATACCCATGAAATTATAGGCATCTTAAAAAACAAAAGATAAAAAATATGCTCGGACATAGCTTTTGTTATGGCTCTCATACTACTATTGTTTTGAAGCAAGTTCCTAAATCTATATACCCAAGTTTTTTATAGTAAAAAAAATTGTTCCGTTGATTAATTGTGCAATAACTCCAGTTCTAGTTAATTTAATGACTTTTGAAAGCAATTTTTAAGTTGAAAGTAAAAAACTCAAGTTTCTTTAATTATCTGTTGATTGCAAAGCTAGTTCTTAATATGTGCGTTTAATCATACAAATTATCAATCTTTATCATATCACTCGTTAATCCTTAACGTTTTTATTTCACGTTTCTATACGTTTTCTCCCCACTTTAGCAGGGCTCTTTTAGCCGTGCCCATTTAACCCGCAACTGTTTTACCCGTTACCCACTTTACCCGCCGCACATTTTGCCTGGTGACCAATAACTATATAGTCAAGAACAGAAAAGTTAGCAAATTTCATGAAGTTCAAACTGTAAAGGGTAGTCTACGTCAGTTATCTTTATAAAATCATATGCGAATGAAATAGGAGCTAATGATCCATTATTCTCGCTCGCCTTTCACCAATAAGGCTGCCCTCAGTTGTGAATCAGTCTACCCTTTCAAAAATTCTGTCGTCTCAACTTTTTCTTTCCAACGGCTTACAGACGACTTTTATCCACACTAAGACGGTCAGTTATTTTCATAAATTTGAATCTATAATAGATACCGTAACAAAACATTACATAATTATTCATATAAATAAAACATTACAACAACAATAATAATAATAAGATAACAAAAGTTATACTACAAACGGTAATCTTTTTTGTTCCCTTGTGCTCCAAAACCTCCAAAACCTGATCTCGCACCCCCGACCACTTTCACCCCTGACCACTTTCCAACCGAAACAATCGGTCGATCGAGTGGTTTTTGGCCCATTTCGGCCAACCTGATGTATGGTTATACCTTGAAATGACAATGCTATATGCTGGTGTGTTCTTTAGTATTCTAAAACCACTTTGTCAAAAGAAATTATTTATGAGAGACTCGGATAATAATATAATGTACAAGTTAATGACATGCCATCGGGTGCCTGGTCATAAGTTTCGTTTTTTTCAGAGTATGAGTTAGATTTATTGAGTTACAACATGTTTTCATAAAACATTAATTATTGTACTTAGAATAAAAAAATGTAAGAAATGAACGTGGGACAACATTTAATGCAGGTGATTCAATGCAAAATACAAAGTTATTTAGAAATGAGTATGATTATTGATTACTATATTGGCTAATGCTTTAATTTTTTAGTTTCCTTATGATATACAACTATTGCAACAACATTTTGTTTGTTAAGTTAAATCCTTAATAATACTTATATTGTACAATGAAAACAGACTTAAATATAGAGTTAGCTTCAAGATTTAGATGAGTAAGACACATGCACATATTAATTAAAGAGAGATAGACAAAACATGTCAAAACTCAACAAATACAGTGTAGGCTCTAACATGGGTAAATTAAAACTTTTAACATAGTTTTGTTTCCAGTATCAACATTTGGTGCTATTGTATGTTCCACCAGAATAGGGTTAACCTGCAGAACTCTCTCAGGCCCAAACTTATTTCCATCGACCTTCGCTAGCCCCTCAAAATGCATTTTCATGGTTTCGGGTTTTGTTCCACCTACCCATATGACTTATAGTTGAAGTTCCACCTAGCTATTTCTTGTTGCAAGACATCCATTGTTACTATCCACTTCCACGCTATGTGTTCGTGAATAGTAATTGCAACCTGTATCAAACTATAGATCAACCGATCAAAATTTTTACATGATGTCCCTCTATCAAACTACTTATCAACTGATCAAATTTTTTAAAAATTATAAAGATAACTAAATGCTACATCTATGACATTCATTTAGGATAAAAATATGATGAATAAAGAACATCTAACATGTGTATTCTATTTTTCTTAACTTCCATATATAAGATTCAATTCATATAAACAGTTTCCCTAACTATTTTCTTAAGGTTTTGATACGATAATGATCTAATCGACATTAGAGCATCTACTATGATGAACTTTATAAGAGGTTTATATCATTAATTTACAAAGCTTTTTATTTTATAAACCTACTTCCACTATGTATAAGCCTCTTCTAAAATTAAAAACCTCTAACTTAATTCATATTCATTGAATCATGAAGAGGTTCAACATCTTAGACCTCTTCATGCCACATAACCTTGAAATGCATGTCCACTATGGTTTACAAGTTTTTAGACCGCTTCATAATTTTATAAACCTATACATAAACCACCATAGTAGATGCCCTTAATCCAAGCAAATATGTTAAATAGTATATTAAATATGCTTAAAATAAGAGATAATTATCGATTTGAAGATTCTTTAGCAAAAAAACCCACATCATTGAGTCATAGAGTCCTCGGTGATTTGGAACCGCCTCTTGGATGACTATCAAATAAATGTATGAAAGAAGAATGATCCAATATACCTATTGTTGTACAATGAATGCTTAACTTGAAAATTTTAGTACACCGATTTTTTTTTGCAGAAAAACCGAAAAAAAAATCAATAAAAAATCAATAAAAAATCAAAACTTATCTAAAAGAAATCATACCATTATTTAAATGATACGAAACAATGAGGATGGAGGATGGAGGATGAATCATAAACTGAATGAAATTTATACTGGAACGTGGGGAGTGTGATTTGAAGCGAATCGAAACTAATTTGAATTGAAGCGTATATTGGAAGCTTTAAATCTTATTTTTGGATAGATACTGATGACAATTAACCGTATTGTTGAAGAGGTACTCACGGAATGATTTTTATGGGGCTTTTAATGCATTTATTTATTTATTGGGGTTTTAATGCAATGCGTTTTGTCTTTTTAAAATTGTGACACAGGTTTACACTAATATACTAAGAAAAATCTATAAACTTTTTATAAAAACTTTCTTAAAATCGTTTTACACACCGCTTGTTTAGAAATTAATTATTTTATAAACTTTTTTAAAAAAACTTACTTAAAATCATATTTTTTTATAAACTTCACTTGCTGTTAAAAAAAATTGTTTTATAAATTATCTTTTTATAAGTTTTGTACTTACCATCCGTTTAAAAAATTAAAAAATTAAACAACAATATTTCTTTACTTAATTAAACGTTTAAAATTAAGACACATTAGTTTTTAAATCTATTTTAGATGGAACACATCAAAATAATTATTTTTTAATCAGATAACAATTATTCATAAAAAATCGTGCTTGTTTTTCTTTATAAACTGTGTACTAATAATACGTGTAGAAATTTTTTTATAAACTTTGCTAATTATATTTTTTTATAAATTGATACTTACAATCCGTATATATTTTTTATAAGTTTTTAATACACTATATTTTTATTTGTAAATTAATTTTTTATAAACTTTGTATACCGACTAATGAAAAAATATTTTCTTTATAAACCTTTCACAAAAACTTTTTTATAGATATTAACTTTTTTTATAAACTTTGCAAACATCCCGTTTATAAAACTTTTTTGAAATACCACCTTTTACAAAACTTTCTTAATTTTCTTGTAAATATAGCTTTCTTAAAAAACTTGTATTTTAGAAACCTTTTTATAAATTTTGTAACTGGCTGATGAGAAATATATTTTTTCATATAATGAAGATGATGAAGAGTTAGTACTATTTTTAAAGAGAGGATTTAATTTTTTTATTAGTACTATTTTTAAAGAGAGGAATTAATTCTTTTATGAGAAGATATTCACATACATCTTAATTATATGACATAAAATACCTAGTATAACCTTAAGACTTTACAAAAATAATGAAATTGTACACAAAAAAAATTGCATCGTAATTTTGACTTTACAAAAATAAAAAAAGTTTTAAACTGAATGTTTCAGCTATTTGAGTACGTGTTTTTTTATTGATTGTAGCTTAAAAGACTTGTACAAAATAACTAATTATGGTATTCTTTTAAGTTTGCTAACGGCGGGTTGTTGTTAACAACTCATTTTCAAAACTTTACGTTAAGACAATGTAAAATTTCCAAATAAAATCATTTAAATTCATGAGTATGTTTCATCTCATCTTATGCCTCGAGTTCCGAATCTGACCGGGAACTCGAATTAAGTCGTACGAATTTAAATCATGCAATGATTGGCAAAGGTTTGACCAATGGCAAAGATCGCCTTGGGTGCATGTGTAACACCCCATTCTGATAAATGGAATGTCACACGTGATTATGGCGTGTCATCAAAGCATGCAAGGTGATATGTAGTAAAACATACATGACCATAGGGAAAACCGGAATCAAACATCGGTTCCCAAACATAAGCCCAAAACATAAATGAAGGAAATGAACTGAATAAAGACTAAACAAGCATAACTATATGAAGGCAAAAAGGAAAAGAAGTCTCTGGCAGCTTCCATCCTATGTGCGTCCTCCAAATGCTCGAGTCTTGGGTACCTGCCGTTTTGGGACATGGAAAGGAAAGTAACGGCTGAGCAAGACGCTCAGTGCACGGATGTACAATAAAGCATGATATAGGATAAGCATGTAACATATAATAGCGGAAGACTAAGTACTGAGTAAACTGGTTAAGTAACATGAAAACTGGTTTTATAGTTTGAAAAGCCTTATGTTTAACCTGTGAAAACTGTTTTAACATATAGATACCATAGCCCATATAGGTCATGAAAAGGTCACGTGCATGAATACTTGGAGGGGTGACCTCATCATGCTGATTAGAGGGGATGCCTCTAATCAATATACTGATTTGGGTAGGAGGGATCAGCTCCTTGTGAAGGGTGCAAGGCACACACCACATTCACCATGATAAACTGAATAAAACATGTAACTAGGATGCACCCATACGCCCCAACTGATATAATAATATGGCCAAACTGAAAAGGGACGCCACGAGCAATCACTCCGCCGTGGGGAAGTCATAACATCGGTGCCTCCAATGCTATGGTTATGGTACCTCCATAACTAGGTGAAACTGGTCATGCTTGTATATGGCTATAGTTTATGCTAAATTAACATAAGCAGTTCAAAACAATAAAACAAATGCTGGGGAAAACAGTTGGCTGCATACGGGGAAATCCTAATAAGGAAGGAATGTCCATACTGAAAGGACGAAAATCCGTACCTCAAGTCCAGTGAAATGAACGGAAGAAAGACTCCTACTTCTGGATCACTAACGCTACATGAATACACACGTGTATAAGTATCGATTCACTGATTACGTACTGGGTTCTGTGTCTTGTTATAGCTGATTTGGTATGTTTTAGGTCATGGTTCACTGTTTAAAGCCTTAAACTGTGTTTATCTTGTATTCTGATTAATCTGGTTAAGTATTACTGGTGATTCATGTATTATTATACTTACTGTGTAATAATAAGTAACTGTCCAAAAATAGCAGGTTTCCAAAAATAGAAAGTTTCCAAAAATAGAAAGTTTCCAAAAATAGAAAGTTTCCAAAAATAGAAAGTTACCAAAAATAGAAAGTTTCCAAAAATAGAAAGTTTCCAAAAATAGAAAGTTTCCAAAAATAGAAAGTTTCCAAAAATAGAAAGTTTCCAAAAATAGAATTTACTGCCTAAAATAGATTTGTTTCTAAAAATAGAAAGTTTCCAAAAATAGATCAGCTGCCTTAATTAAATAAGTTTCCATATATAGAAAGTTTCCATGATTAGATTAGCTGCCTGAAATAGATTGATTTCCATATATAGAAGGTTTCCATAATTAGATTAGTTGCCTTATTTAATTAAGTTTCTATAAATAGAAGTTTCCATAATTAGAATTAAGCTGATTACATAAGCTAACATATAAGTCTAAGTGTTTAAGCTTATTTCTTAAGTCATATGATATAGTGTATAGTTTAATTATTATTTCATGTATTTTAATTAAACTATAGGTTAAGCATTTTAATTAAAGTGTAACATGTATTAATTAAAATGAAATGAAAATACTTAGGTTAAAACGTGTATTATTATTAATAATAATATAACCTAAGTCATGTCTAAATTAATTAATTATAGGCATGTTTTAATAATTAATTAATTATGACTTATAACATAAAATACTTAGGTTAAATTAATGTCATGATAAACTAATAATTAAAATAACCTAAGTCATGATTTAATTAATATTTCATGTTATTAATTAATTATATCCTAAGTTCATGATTCATAAAAATTACATGTAACATAGATCATGATTTTAACCAACGAACCATGAATCGGGCATGAATTCGACACCGTACCCCGGGCCAAACCCGGGGCACACGTGTCCCCTTGCTGCCGTGGTCCCACATGAGCCAACCAAGACCAATTGTGGTCTTGGTGGTGGCGGCAATAGCAAACCAAACCCCCCTCGGGTTTGTTTTGCTAGGCGGCTAGAAACAAACACCCCTTTAAATCATTCCTTGATTTTATTTAATACCAAAACATGTTAGATCAATGATTAATTATCTTGTTTTCATAAGAAAAATAATAACATGTTCATGAAAATAATCAAAGATTAAAGAATTAAAAATAATTAAAAAGAAGGGTTAGAAAGGTATACCACCTATGTAGCTTGGAAAAAGGATGAACAAACACGTATTCTAACACTTGTTTTTAAGATCAAAATCAATCAAACACCCCCTTATGGTGGTGTGAAGGTGGCGGCACCAAGAGAAGGAAAAGGAGAGGAGAAAACTCTTTTTAGGGTTTTTAGTTTATTTCTTGTAAAATGAAAATGAAAACATGTTTAACACTTTACCCCCCTTAACTTGTAAAGTCCATGGGCCAAGCCCATTTTGTCTATGTGTGCCGTGGGTATGGGGGCCCCACATGGGGTACCCGTACCTTTCTCGTGTCCCGATGTTTCGTGTTCGTTCGTGGTTAAACGTGCTCGTGTTTAACGTGTTTCTGTTTCTTTTAACGTGTCGTTTATCGTAAACTCCACGCTCGTGAATATATTCTGAGTATTTACGTAATTATTAAAATTAGTATTTTAAATGGTGTTCATGATTTAATTATGTTCACGTGATATATTATTAACTGTTTATCATGAGTTCGTACGTAATCGATACTTGTCATGTCATACACGTATGCACTTGCTTGATTATTAGCACATGAATGTGATCAATACTAACTGAGGTAAGTTTTAATCTAGAACGTACGATCTTAAGAGAACTATTCATGGTAAAAGCATGCGGGTTTTACAGCATGATTCACCCTAGGTCTGACCAGATGGCGAAAAAAGACTACAAGTGCTATTAAATTGGATGGCATAGACTTAATAATTCAAATAGGTATCACATAAGTTTTAGAAAATAAATATCAAAAACGTGTAAAAGATGCATGCAATCATCTTTTAGCACAAGTTAAGAAAACCTTTTATTAACTTTTTGGTTTAGGTGTATTAATATGACATACTTTTAAAGCTAGTTTCGATATACGTAGAGATCCGTTTTTATGATTCCTAGAATCTTGAATTATTACGTTTTGCAATTCATAATAGAAAACAAATAAGCACATAAAAACAAACTAGAAGGGGGTAGAAGCAGAAGACAGACTCTATATGAAAGTGATAAATCATATAAGATCCAAGTCTCGAAAGAGTCTTCCCCAAATTTAGGACCAAAGACCCTCATCAAGTTTTCGAGCAAGGCACTTGATGACGTGCAAAGTATCACAAAAGTGAGATGCAAAGGTATTTGACGGATAATAATAACAATCGTAATTATTAACCGGTTCAATTTAACCTACCCAATTTAACCATTATCTAGATCAAGATTAAAACTTTATGACAAGTATGCATGTAATTGTCATAGAAAATAAATAAGGAGAGTTTTCAAGCGGATCTAGCGTGTTCATTCTATGTGTAACCCACGAATGCCATACGAATTGACTCGTGATGCCACTGTTTGGATTTTGAATACTAGTTAAACCATTAACTACGAGTACGCAGCGGAATGGATCTAGTATAACATACATGATTAAGCACATAAGAAAAATAATTTAAAACCAACCTTTAGTTAATTGAATAAATCAATTAATACGTATTCATCTTGATCTTGAACTTTAACGATTAAATTACCGTCTCCATCATTTGCTCACACGACACGTCAAACGAACACGCCACGATGCTAGTGGTAACTTCACTTCTCAAACAACAAGTGAATCATTGTAACTAGAAACCATAGATCCAAAACCCTAATTGGGATTACGTAAGGATCGGTTTATAGATGTTACAAGATTGATTACCCAAAATCACATAAACCCTAATTAGGGTTTATGTAGTCGACTAACCACAAGGGTAAAACCAAAGGGACTAAAACCTTGATACAAGGATCAAGAGTTTAGTATAAGGTTTAGAGATGAATTCTGAATTTACTTCTTCAATAAATTACAACCACGTTTTACGTCAAGAAACAACGTTCAAGCTAACTTTATAACAGAATCCCTGTGGTTAAAATGAAACTGGCTGTGACCCTCACCTAATTCCTTTGTATAGCTAATTCATCTACTGGTAGTAATATGACATTTTGACATATTTTACTAAAAGGTAATTCGGTAATGTGAGTTTTGAATCTGACAATAGTCCCCTCCACGTATGGAGGAAAACTGAAGGAGTATAAGCAAGAAAAACAAAAGGATATTTATTATAAGGCAAGAACACGTCAAAACTAATCGGACGTGACAAATATCAAATGTGCAACATTTGCATACTATTGTTGCAATTTTAGGCCATCAACAAAACATAACAACTATGGGGTCTACATTGTTCAACACTGGCTGCCTACAGATTATAAGAGAGCCACATTATTTGAATATTGTAGATGATTTCTCACAGCATAGTAAACATTATCTGCAGGCTTTTATTATAGAAAAATGAAATCTACCACTAGTATGATTAGATGACCACACAACAGATTTACAATCCTTACAATATACAACCAAATAAGATTGATGTCACTTTCATCTCCTTATATGTATGTCTCTTTAGAAACTCCTACCCACACAGACTCGGACATTGAAAACACCTTAAACTAGCCGTTCAGAAAAAAAGGATGAATAAATATGTCACCAGTCCCTTTGTAGACTAGATGGACATAGTTAAAGCTCTCGAGACCTACTATACACGAACAAGCATAGTACACCAGTCAATGCATTTCTACAAGAAACTGTTTCCCAAAAGGCATTTTGAGCAGACTGTCAGACACCAATCATCAAGAAGCAAATACTGAAGAACAATTAGTCACAAACATGTCATGAATAACTAGAGGAGGAATTCATAAACTATGTCTATAGGGAGGAAGATGTGTGTATAACCATAACAAAGAACGCTAGTATGGTTTATCAGTTAGAAGCAACAGAAGACAAATTTATCTCTACTTTAGCGTAATTGTTTTTAAATCAGCAATAGTTGATGTAAAATATCTTTAGTCTGATATTAGACTCCATATACTTGTCTTATGCTTGGAATAAATTCATGCATTTCTCTCTGTCTTTACAACGATTAAGACCATGAGAGTTAATCTTTTTCATGCTTAGTTGGTTCATAGATAATCAAAACAGCATAGACCATAACTTAGTTTCCATATACTTGGTCTTAATGGGAAAACATGATCCTCCGTATCATCTACAACAAAATCAATGTTTAGGGTCGGACCATATTTAGTGTCGAAAATTTCGACCCTAAATTAAGGTGGGGGCCCACAATTTTTCAACCCAAAAGGGCTGGTCAAAAAGCAGGTGGGATCCAAAAATTTAGGGTCGAAATTTCGACCCTAAATTTAAAAGTTTAAATAATTTAATTTATGTATTATATAATATAGTTTTAAAAATTAAAAATAATTTTAAAAAAATTTATTTTTAAAGTTAGTATTTTAGGGTCGAAATTTCGACCGTAAATTTAAAATTTTAAAAAATTTTCACGAAAAATTTAAAATTTCACACCAAAATTTTTCACGAAAAATTTAAAAAGTTCGCGTTTATATTTAGGGTCGAAATTTCGACCCTAAATTATTAAATATATTTTAAAAATTTTCTTTTAGTCTGAATGCTTTTAAAATATTAATATATGTATATATTTAAATTTTAATATATGTTTTTATTCAATGGTAATGTGTTTTAATTGCAAAAAATATTTTTTTTCATGATTATTAAAATAAATTTTGAATTATTATTATTATTATTATTATACTTATATATAACATATGTAACTTTTTTGTTAGAAGATACGAACAAAACGCATAACGATACATTTTATTCGATACGGGGACTCAAAGTCATTAGACTCTACGAACAGTTGCGACGTTTATATAATAAAAATGAGACATTTATGAAACAAATATTTATTTATTCCAAATATTACATAAAACCTTTTGTAATATCACATGGGAGACTTACAAACAAACACTCCTAAACATAATTTTATTCGTCACGTACACTTAAACACGCGCTTAATTAAACATTGATATTACAACGATATTAGACTCGTAAACACGGAAAAAAACACATCACAAACTAGTTCAAACTAAGGTTCCCCATGTCATCGTAAAGGTCGTGAAGTAGTGCAGCTGAATCCAATGTGTGCCTATCGAAGTTGCGGTACAACTCTATCGTACGCTCAAGTACCATTATCATTCCATTCAAGCGCACACAGTTTGCACACGCTGAAGAGCTTGGAGAAGAAACTGGAATCGTTGAAGGTCTGGGAGAAGATCTTGGAGGAGAAAAGCTCATTGAAGGTCTTGAAGAAGAGCTTGGAGGAGAAAAGCTCATTGAACCTCCAAGAGAATTGATTAGTAGTTGGACGCGTTCGTCTTTCTATAAAAAAAAATTGCATCCATATGAAACTGGAGGTTGAACCCGTGAACGTGGACAAGCATAGTACAGTCTACCAAAGTTTTCAGTTGTCCACGATTCTCGAAGAACTACATCTCCATGTCCACACCTACACGGAAAAGCTTCATGCTTCAACATGTACATAATAACAATTTGTTTATGATGATAAGTGTGTGTGATCTGCTGGTGGTTGTGATGATAAGGAGTGTGTGTGGTTCTCTTTTTATGCTAAAAAACTGAGGGAAATTGTTAACATTTTCCCACCAATGTTTTCCCTCCAAGGTTTTCTCTCCAGTGTTTTCCCTCCAATGTAATACGATACCCTATTGACTCATATCATGTAATACGATACCATATTGACTCATATCATGTAATACGATACCATATTGACTCATATCATGTAATACGATACCATATTGACTCATATCATGTAATACGATACCATATGGACTCATATCATGTAATACGATACCATATTGACTCATATCATGTTATACGATACGCTATTGACTCATATCATGTAATACGATACCATATTGACTCATATCATGTAATACGATACCCTATTGACTCATATCATGTAATACGATACCATATTGACTCATATCATGTTATATGATACCCTATTAACTCATATCATGCAATATGATACCATATTGACTCATATCATGTTATACGATACCATATTGACTCATATCATGTAATACGATACCATATTGACTCATATCATGTAATACGATACCATATTGACTCATATCATGTAATACGATACCATATTGACTCATATCATGTTATACGATACGCTATTGACTCATATCATGTAATACGATACCATATTGACTCATATCATGTAATACGATACCCTATTGACTCATATCATGTAATTCGATACCATATTGACTCATATCATGTAATACGATACCATATTGACTCATATCATGTAATACGATACCATATTGACTCATATCATGTAATACGATACCCTATTGACTCATATCATGTAATACGATACCATATTGACTCATATCATGTTATATGATACCCTATTGACTCATATCATGCAATATGATACCATTGACTCATATCATGTAATACGATACCCTATTGACTCATATCATGCAATATGATACCATATTGACTCATATCATGTTATACGATACCCTATTGACTCATATCATGCAATATGATACCATATTGACTCATATCATGTAATACGATACCTTATTGACTCATATCATGCAATATGATACCATATTGACTCATATCATGTTAATATTTTATATAAATAAAATAACTATTTAATATTTTATATAAATAATTTAGTAATTATAAACTCTATTTATTAATATTTTAAAACATTTTAAAATTAAAATTATTCTCGTTTCGAAATTTACTATTTTAAAACGTAATTATTGTAATTTATAAAATAAATTTACATAAATAAAATATATTAGTGATACTTATTAATATTTTATATAAATAAAATAATTTGTTAATATTTTATATAAATAATTTAGTAATTATAAACTCTATTTACTAATATTTTAAAACATTTTAAAATTAAAATTATTCTTGTTTCGGAATTTACTATTTTAAAACGTAATTATTGTAATTTATAAAATAAATTTACATAAATAAAATATATTTGTGATACTTATTAATATTTTATATAAATAAAATAATTTGTTAATATTTTATATAAATAATTTAGTAATTTAAAAACTCTATTTATTATTTTTTTAAAATATTTTAAATTTAAAACTATTATAGTTTCGAAATTTAGGGTCGAAATTTCGACCCTAAATTTAGCACTAAAACTTTTAACTTTCAAAAAATTTCACGAAAATTATAAAATTCCATACCAAAATAAAAAAAATTCGCGGTTTATATTAGGGTCGAAAATTAGGGTCGAAAATTTCGACCCTAAATATTAGGGTCGAAATTTCCGACCCTAAATTCTATCCATAATTTAACCCACAACAGACATCATTCATTCTTCATCTTTATTAAAAAAAAAGGGAGCAACCATTTAACCCACAACACATCTTCACCACTCCTTCCCACCACCGTATACTCGATCCGTCCCACCACCCCTCCTTCCCACCACCACCACTCCTTCCCACCACCACCATTCCCATCACCACCATTCCCATCACCACCGACAACACGACCCACCATCCGTTCGACTCACCATCCGGTAATTGATTTAATTTTGTTTAATATACTAAATGTTATTGTTTGTTTGATTTTAAATTTTATTTAATTATTAATTTTGCTAAATGTGACTTTTTGGCTAGCAACCACCACAACCACCGTCGACAGCAGTAGGTTTAGTAGCCACCACCACCATAGGCAGCAACAGTAGCCACCACAGGTTATATTTAGGCTTATGAGCTTATTTTATTTTGCTAAATTTTGTTTAATTATATTTAGACTTATGAGCTTATTTAATTAGTGTGATTTCGGCTTAATTTTGAATTATATATGGGCTTATGATTTTGGCTTAATATAGGGGCTTATGATTTCGGATTATATTTAGGCTTAATTGATTTTGGCTTATTTAGGCTTAGTTGAGGCTTATTTGATTTCGGCTTAGTATAGGGCTTAACCAGATTCTAGCTTGTATCCAGAAGTTTTGTACCCGTAGTCAAGGTTTCAATTTCCCATCGTCATACTATCAAATCAAGAAGACATACAGAAAGATCGGGTTAGGATACGAATCGATTCATGCTTGTATAAACGATTGTTTTTTATATTGGGGATCAGAGGATAACAAAAAGAGGGATAATTGTCCAGTCTATGGAGAGAGTAGATATAAAGACCCAAAGAAAGAAAAGGGGAAGTTGGTTGCAAACAAGGTGGTGCGTTACTTTCTGTTAAAACCTAGACTTCAACGCATGTTCAACAAAAAACACATAACAAAGTGGATGACTTGGCATGGTACTGGACAGTCTAAGGATGGCAAGTTGAATCACCCGTGTGATGGTAAAGCATGGAAACATTTTGACATGATGCTACCTGATTTCTCTAGTGACCTTAGAAACGCTCGATTAGGGTTGGTTGCTGATGGTTTTAATCCTTATGGCATTATGAGTCAAAATTACAGCATGTGGCCGGTCATATTGACAGCATACAACACACCACCGTGGATGTGTATGAAAGAAACTTCTTTAATGTTGACGATGTTAATTCCCGGCCCTAAATCACATGGAAAAGATATTGATGTGTTCTTGGCGCCTTTGAATAAAGAACTCAAAGATTTATGGAAAGGAGTCAGGACGAAAGACGCTGCTACGGGTACTTATTTCGATATGAAAGCGGCGCTTTTATGGACCATCAATGATTTTCCAGCTCGGGGTAGTCTTTCTGGGTGGATTGGGCAAGGCTACTACGCATGCCCCACTTGTAACAAGGACACTCCATCGATGGCTATCAAGAACAAAATCGTTTATGTTGGTCATAGAAGATGGTTAAGAACAAATCATTATCTAAGGAGTAAAACTAGGCAATTCCATGGTAAAGCCGAACGAAAGCCTAAACCGGGAAAGTTTACCGAAATGGATATCCAGTTACAAATTAATAGCCTCTTGAGTCGTAAGCCGGGGAAGCATCCAGAAATTAAGAAAACCAACCCACCTCCTAATAGAAATGTTGAATTGAATTGGACTAAGCGTTCTATCTTTTGGGAGCTTGAGTATTGGCCCTTTCTTCTACTAAAACACAATTTGGATGTCATGCACATCGAAAAGAACGTGCTTGAGGCAATACTGAATATCTTGTTACAAAATGACAAATCCAAAGACACGGTAAAGGCAAGGCAAGACTTGGAAAAATTGGGAGTTCGACCTGAGTTGTGGTTAGTTCCAAAAGGAAACGAGAAGTTTGAGAAGCCTCATCCAAAGTAATCTTTCACCAAAGCTAACAGGGAACTTTTTTGTAAATTCATCAAAGGAGTTAGACTACCTGATGGGTTTGGATCCAACTTTAAGCAAAAAGTCACCGCTAATTATGACAATATAACGGGCATGAAATCTCATGACTGTCATATAATGATGCAACGGTTACTTCCTTACAGAGTACAACAATACTTGCCCAAAAACATTACAGATCCTATAATCCAGCTTTGCTTGTTTTTTAAGCAGCTTTGTTCTAGAATTTTGACGGAGGAGGACATGGTAAAAGCTAAAAACCAAATGATCAGTGTGATGATTAATTTAGAGCAAATCTTTCCTCCTGCTTTTTTTGACATAATGCCTCATTTGGTTGTACATCTACCCGATGAGGCTATTCTAGGTGCCTCATTCGCTGCAGGTGGATGTATCCATTTGAAAGATACATGAATAAGCTAAAGAATTATGTCCGAAATAAAGCAAAGCCTGAAGGTTCTATTGCGGAGGGTTATGTTGCAGAAGAAGCATTAACTTTTTGTTCGCGTTATCTTGCTGAGGATGTCGAGACGAGATTTAACCATCTTGACAGGAATGATGACGGTTTTCCTAAACAAAAAGATAAATTCCAGGTGTTCCGGTCCTCATGCAAACTGATGGGTAGAGTCAAAGATATTCATATGAGTATAGATGTTCCGCGGGCAGTTGTATGGTATATACTTAACAACAGTCCTGAAATCGAATCAAACATCTTGGCTTACAAAGAGTATGTTTCTTCCTTATCTATATTTTAAAAAATCTTCTTTCGGGATGACTTATCCTAATATCATGAACTTTTGTAGAGAATCGCCTGATAACGTGGAAACGAGGTTTCCCACCTGGTTTAGTCACAAGGTAAATACATTAGATATATTACCTTGGAGTTATTGCTCATATATCTAAATATGTTTGTATCTCTTTCGTAGATTCGTGAAAAAAAAACGACAGATGACTGTTGATAGGTGTGAAAACACCCATCCTTTTACCACTTATTTCTTGCTAAAACAAGACCAAAACGCGTATTTAATGTCATTTGTTTTGAATTATGCGTGGTTTGTGTGTTTGTTATGTTATTAGAGCCAACCGGATAAATATTGGAGAAAACATGGGATTGCACGAGTTTTATCAAGGAAAAAGACTGAAGACAAAGTCTATCGTCCAAGAGATGCAAAAGATTTGAAGTCAATGGGCCTATTTGAAGATTTATCGAAGAAAAGGACCAAAGACGGAAGATTTACACATGTCGAAGAAACTCAAGTCTATTTAACGAAGAAATTAAAAGACGAGTTGAATTTAATCAACGACAAATCCCGAATCAGAATCGATAACGTCAACTTTTCTGAAAAGACGAGAAGACAAAAAGAAGGGAAGAAAGCCCACTCACCAACCAAGGGAGAAGCCTATAAATACTCCTCCCATTCACACATCCGGCCTCTCTCTCTTCTTCTAGTTTTTCAGTTATTTTCTTCTTCCTAGTTTTTAGGAACCATCTCCCTTAAGGAGTGGTTTTCATCTTGTTTAATTTCTTCCATTCGTGTAAGTGTAATATTTTCTTGTTTGTGAATCTTAATTCATTAATACAAACCATCTTTTAATCTTTCCATCATCTTGTTCTTCATATCTTTTTGACTCTTAGTTCTTAAGTTTTATTCTTGCGGTTTGATTGTCAAAAGTAAGTGGGTTTTGTAATTTTGTTGTTTTGGATTCAAGCTTTCTATGAGTAAAGGATTAGTGGTAAAATTGGTTTAAATTTTGATCAAAAACTTGGTGATTTTTGGTGTTGAATTTGTGTTCTTTAATTTCCCCTGTTCGTCGCTTCTCTTTCTGATCTCGCCCAGATTCCGAATAGGGAATCTGGGGTTGTGTCTATTCGGAATATTTCAATTATTCCGAGTAGTGGCTAATTTTTTGTCTATTCGGAATATTTCAATTATTCCGAGTAAGGCTTTCTTTCCTAGGTTTTCCGAATAGGGTTTTTCTTTAAGATATTCCGCATAGTCTTAACTTTCCGAATAGAACATTCATTCCGCATAGGGCAATTTGTCATTTATTCCGCATAGGCTGATTTCCATTTCCTCTATTCGGAATATTTTCCATATTCCGAATAGTCCCATTATTCCGAATAGCTTTAACTTTCCGCATAGGGCTTCTTCCGAATTATTCCGCATAGGGCATTTTCCATATTATTCCGCATAAAGCAAATTTTTCCGAGTAGGATTTGTTTTCCGCATAGCAGTATTATTCCGCATAGACCCTTTTCCAAATCATTCCGCATAGGTGAAAACATTCCGCATAAGAGCTTTGTTCCGCATGACATTAATTATTCCGAATGAGGGGAACTTTCCGAATGGAGCAGTATATTCCGCATAGGGATCCAGAGTTGAGTTTTCCATACAGTGTTGAGGTACTTATTCTCAATTATAATTCTTAGTTTAATTTAACTACTTCTAGTTCTTACATTTTAGTAGATTTAGACAAAAGCTCCCCCTTTTAGTCACCAATTACAACGATTCCACTTTTGACCGTGATCGATTCGAGAAGATACCGAGAACGAAACAACGATATATATCAATTGGGTACGAGCAACGCAAAGAGAGATCTTGCAAGCAAAAACCTTTTTATTAACCAACCAAAAGTCAGTTATTAAAATGGCGCCGCTGCCGGCTCTTTTCGTAAGGATCAACGGTTTCTTGTGAGAAAAATTGGATTTTGGGATCCGTTCTTTCGGGAACGTTATTTTCAAGCACAAAAATTTTCAAAACTCCATAAAAAATATAAAATTTTCAAAAATACAAAAACATTAAAAATCCTATAAAAACCAAAAATATTTTCTCTTGCATTTTCTTTTTAGTGTATGCGTACTCGATCCACATCTTATTCAGAGCCCGAGACTCTCGAACAATTAGACATGGCTGGTGTTAATAACAACAATAATCACCCACCTCAACATAATTTGAACAACAACAACAACAACAACAACAATGTCCTTCTACCTGATTTACGAACCATGGAGGAGCTATGTCAACCCACGATGAACGGACGTGGAGGCCCGATTGCACCGATGCATGTCACGGCTCAG
Source organism: Glebionis coronaria (assembly GCA_025667525.1). NCBI lineage: Eukaryota > Viridiplantae > Streptophyta > Magnoliopsida > Asterales > Asteraceae > Glebionis > Glebionis coronaria. The sequence goes on along the minus strand of CM046879.1, from coordinate 170,972,746 downwards.
GAGTTTTCATTAAAGCATCACATGATCCAGCAAGTACAAACGAATCCATTTCGCGGAATTCCGGATGATGATGCCAACAAACACCTCGACAAATTCATAACCATTACCCAAAGCATGAAATCCCCCGGTGTTTCTATGGATGACCTTCGCCTCCAACTCTTTCCTCACTCGCTTTCTCACCATGCCGAAAAATGGTTTGACCGTCTTCCTAAGAATTCTATTCATACGTGGAACGACATGACTCAACGATTTTTATCGCGCTACTTCCCACCATCCATGGTCACTAACGTCCGTAACCAAATCAGTGGATTTATGCAAGAGAATGATGAATCGCTTTTTGATGCTTGGGAACGCTACAATGATTTGATCGACCGCTGTCCTAATCACAATATGCTCCCCGTCACTCTCATTGATACCTTCTACAATGGTCTCACCTTTCGCGATCGTGACACGATCAATGCCGCCGCCGGTGGTACTTTTATGAAAAGGAGACCAGAGGAGTGTCGAGAGTTGATTGAAAACATGACTACTCACCACAAGAATTGGGATTCATCCGCATCCTCAAGATCTAACTCGAGAGTCAATGTTTCTTCTACTACTTCCAATCCTGAGATGACTGAAATTTCTCGACAACTCGCTGAAATGAACAAGAATTTCATGACCATCGCCACAAACCACTTTCAACAAGCTAAAGCCGTTGCTATTTCTTGTGACACATGTGGTGGTCCTCATTCTTATAATGATTGTCCTTCTACACAAGGCAATTATTCTGAGAACGTTAACGCGGCATACGGTACATATCCCACGGGAGGCTATCAAGCTTGTCCTCAAGGAGACCGTAGCTTGCTAAGTTATCGTTCCAACAATTATCTTGCTCCTCCCGGTTTCCCTCCTGTAAACCAAAACCAACAACAAAGCTATAACCGAAACAACCAATTCCAACCTCGTGCTCCAAATCAATATCCATCCCAAAGAAACACCTACCCAACTCAAGGAAATTCTCAAGCATACCAAGCTCCACCTCTCAATCAACCGATGGCAGTGAATCCCGACGTCGAGTCGTTCATGAAGACTAATCGTGAGATGGTGACGAATCTTCAGAGTCAGTTTGTCAACTTGAAGAATGACATGGTGAAACAAGGAAGCGATATTCGAGCCGAGCTAAGGAATGATATGGCCAAACACAGCGATGCTATTAATGCCAACATGGAAAACTCTTTCAATAATCAAGCTCTTCACCTTCGTGATATGATTGGTTCGCTCATCCAAAGTAATCAACCCTCTTCTTCGGGTACTCTTCCGAGTAATACCGTTGCGAATCCAAGAGGGGAGATGAAAGCAATCACCACTCGTAGTGGAAAAGGTTATATGGAACCCGAGCTTCCTACACCTCCACCCGTGATTGTGAACAAGGAAACTGAGCAACTTTCCTCACCTCCTTCACCTTCTATCCCCATTTCCCCACCACCCGTGGTTGTGAGTGATCCTATTCCCTTAAAGCCTTCTTCTTCATCCAATATACCTTATCCTTCAAGGTTGAGGAAAGAGAAGCAAAAGAGCAAGGATGATATTCAGGTTTCAAACTTTCTAAAAATGTTTAAACAATTGAATTTTAACATCTCCTTTGCCGAGGCTCTCGCTCACATGCCCAAATACGCTAAGATGTTTAAAGATCTTCTAAGTGATAAGGAAAAGCTTCTTGACATTGCTCAGACCCAACTTAATGAGAACTGCTCCGCAGTGCTCTTAAGGAAATTGCCCACCAAACTTGGTGATCCGGGTCGCTTCTTGATTCCTTGCAACTTCCCGGGAGTAGAGAATTGCATGGCCCTAGCCGATCTAGGCGCCAGTATAAACTTAATGCCTTTAAGTGTTTGGAAGCAATTATCTCTCCCCGAGCTAGTCCCCACTAAAATGACTTTGGAATTAGCCAACCGTACGGTTGCTTATCCAGTGGGGATAGCCGAAGATGTCTTTGTTGGCGTCGACAAATTCACCTTCCCGGCGGATTTTGTCGTCGTTGACTACGAGATGGACCCTCGTGTTCCATTAATCGTTGGACGTCCATTCCTGAGGACCGGTCGCACTCTCATTGATGTAGCCGCAGGCGAATTAATCATGCGAGTTGGTGACGATCAAATTGTCTTCAACATGGGTAAGATTTCTCAGCAACCTTATTCATATGAGAGTGTTAATGCTATTGATGTTCTCGATGAGGCTTGTGAAGAACATTTTCATGAGGCTTGCAAAAGTACTCTCCCTTCTCTACCCAATGTTGAGACCGTTGCCTCAATTGCTCCGGCATTGACTCCTTTTGGAGAAAGTGACTTGGATGAGTTTGAAGCTAGTTTGGGTCCTCTCGACATTAAGTATGATAATTCGTCCACCAATTGGGATGAAGATATTCGTACTATTGAGAGACTTCTCAATGAGGACCCATTGTCTCCTCCTACTCCTAAAGAGGTGACTAATGATGATCCATCGTTAGTTTCACCATCTACTGAGGATCCTCCTACTCTCGAGCTTAAGGACCTACCGCCTCATCTTGAGTACGTTTTCCTAGAAGACGACGAGAAGTTACCGGTCATCATCGCAAAGGATCTGAAAGAAGACGAAAAAGCCCGACTTGTCGCTGTTTTGAAGAAGCATAAAAGAGCTATCGCTTGGAAAATCTCCGACATCCGTGGAATTGATCCTCATTTCTGCACACATAAAATTCTCATGGAGGACGACTTTAAACCCACTATTCAAAGCCAAAGAAGGGTGAATCCTAAAATCCATGACGTCATCAAAAAAGAGGTTATCAAACTTCTTGATGCGGGTATGATTTACCCTATTTCGGATTCACCGTGGGTTAGTCCAGTCCATTGTGTGCCTAAGAAAGGCGGAATCACCGTTGTGCCCAATGCACACAACGAGTTAATTCCTACCCGTCTCGTTACTGGGTGGAGAGTTTGTATAGACTACCGCAAACTCAATGATGCCACGAGAAAGGATCATTTCCCTCTCCCTTTTATGGACCAAATGCTTGAACGTCTAGCGGGTAATGAATATTACTGCTTTCTTGATGGTTTCTCGGGTTATTTTCAAATACCCATTGATCCCCAAGATCAAGAGAAGACAACATTCACTTGTCCCTATGGCACATTTCCTTACAAAAGGATGCCTTTTGGCTTATGCAATGCCCCCGGGACTTTCCAAAGGTGCATGTTGGCTATATTCCATGACATGGTTGAGCAAACCATGGAAGTCTTCATGGATGATTTCTCGGTCTTCGGGAATTCCTTCTCTTCTTGCCTTGCCAATATGGAACGTATGCTTAAGCGGTGCGAAGACACTCGCCTTGTTCTGAATTGGGAAAAATGCCATTTTATGGTAAAAGAAGGCATTGTGCTAGGACACAAAATCTCTAAAGCCGGTCTTGAAGTCGACCGTGCTAAAGTTGATGTCATAGCCAAATTACCTCCCCCTTCAACCGTGAAGGGTGTGAGAAGTTTTCTGGGTCCTGCGGGCTTCTATCGTCGATTCATTCAGGATTTCTCTAAAATCGCTCGCCCGATGACCCACCTCTTGGAAAAAGATACTCCTTTTATCTTTTCTAAAGAGTGTCTCTCAGCCTTCAATCTTCTTAAGGACAAGCTAACTAAGGCACCGGTCTTGGTTACCCCTAATTGGGAGCTGCCTTTTGAATTGATGTGCGATGCTAGCGACTTTGCTATTGGTGCGGTTTTGGGCCAAAGAGTGAATAAACACTTCCAACCAATCCACTATGCTAGCAAAACAATGACGGGGGCTCAATTGCATTATACGACAACCGAAAAAGAGCTTTTAGATGTTGTCTATGCTTTTGAAAAATTCCGCCCCTATCTTGTTTTATCCACCACCATCGTATACACGGACCATTCCGCGTTGAAGTACTTGATGACTAAGAATGATTCTAAGCCAAGACTTCTCCGCTGGGTTTTACTCCTTCAAGAATTCAACATTGAAATTCATGACAAGAAGGGTGCTGAAAACCTGGCCGCGGATCATCTGAGCAGACTTGAGGCTCCTTATCAAGGGGACCATCCGAACAAAGAGATCAATGACTCTTTTCCCCTTGAGACCTTAATGTCCATAAATCCCAATCTTGATGGCACCCCGTGGTTTGCCGATATTGCAAACTACTTAGCGGGTGGTGTTCTCATCCAAGGGTTAACATCCCAACAAAAGAAGAAGTTCTTGAACGATGTTAAGACTTACTTTTGGGATGACCCTTTTCTATTCAAACAATGCGCTGACCTGATTATTCGCCGATGTGTTGACGGACCAGCCGCTTTGGACATTCTCTAGGCTTGCCACAAAGGACCCACCGGTGGTCACTTTGGTCCCAACTACACCGCCAAAAAAGTGTTTGACTCGGGATTCTATTGGCCCACCATTTATCGTGATGCTCATGAGATGGTTAAACATTGTGATGCTTGCCAAAAACAAGGCAAGATCACACATAAAGATGAGATGCCTCAAAATTTCATACAAGAATGTGAAATCTTTGATGTATGGGGCATCGACTTTATGGGGCCATTCCCGTCTTCTAAAGGCAACAAATACATCCTCGTCGCTGTCGACTACGTTTCTAAATGGGTTGAAGCAAAAGCTTTACCCACTAACGACGCGAGGGTGGTTTGTAATTTATTGAAACAACTGTTTGTTCGTTTCGGTGTTCCTCGTGCTATTATCAGTGACCGCGGGACTCATTTTTGCAACGATCAATTTGCAAGAGTCATGGCTAAGTATGGTGTCAATCACCGTCTTTCCACCGCTTATCATCCTCAAACCAACGGTCAAGCCGAGATATCCAACCGTGGATTGAAGAGAATTTTGGAACGTACTATGGGAGAGCATCGTGCCTCGTGGGCCGATAAACTTGATGATGCTCTGTGGGCTTTCCGTACCGCCTATAAGACACCTATTGGTTGTACACCTTATCGTCTTGTGTACGGGAAAGCCTGCCACCTCCCCATCGAGCTGGAACATAAGGCATACTGGGCCTTGAAGTGGGCTAACTTCGACATCAACAAAGCCGGTGATTTTCGAAAGATTCAACTCAACGAGCTACAAGAATTGAGGAATCAAGCTTACGAGAACTCATTGATTTACAAGGAGAAGACCAAGATTATCCACGATGCTAAAATCAAGAACCGAGAATTCAACGTTGGTGATCAAGTCTTACTCTTTAACTCTCGGTTGAAGATCTTTTCAGGCAAGTTGAAGAGCCGCTGGTCTGGTCCATTCACCATCACCAATGTCTTTCCCTATGGTACCATTGAGCTTTCTTAGCCAAATGGGCCCAACTTCAAGGTGAATGGCCAGCGTTTGAAGTTGTACGTTGGTGAGGGCATCTCTCAGGAGATGATTCCATCCCTCACTACGTTTCCCTTGAATTAGTTCGGGACCGAGTCAGGCTCGCGACTCGGTAAACAAAAACACGCGCTCCTCGGGAGGCAGCCCGAGTATCTATCCCCCTTTCCCGTTTTTCATCATAAGTGTAGGGGGAGCTATATAGGTTGCTTGTTTTTAGATGGTGATGTGATTACAGGGATTATTGCACTCTTGGAATCTTTGAAGAACCGTGCTCCCGTGTTATCCGAAATCCGGTTCTATCTCTCCACTATCGTGATCCAATTATCTTCATATTCACATTTGAAATTGATCACTTTAGTCGTCCCCTCCTTAGCTTGATTTAACCAACGTGCACAATGTCATAAGTGTAGGGGAGCCTTTTTCCCACATGCTTAAACATTGAGGACAATGTTTATCTTAAGTGTAGGGGACTTCTATCGAAGTTTTAAGAGGGCTTTTCCATTAAAATGCCTTCATTTAACCGAAAACTCGTCTTTTTCAACAATTTTCAAATTTTTAATCAACTTTGGCCATTTTGTCGTAATTTTTAAATTTTTATTTTGCTTTCATATGTGTATATTCCGCAATAAATTCAGAAAAATTAATAAAATAGTTTTAGCAAGTTTAGATATCTTAGATATATTAGGCCCGTTGTGAATACTTTGACTCAACCCGAATAGACTTATCCAAGTTTATTCTAGCTAGTATCCTTAACCAGGTAGACCTTAATTGGTTTATTAGGCTAAGTGTCCACGAGTCTCATTATTTGAGATTTTAAACTGTGGAGGACGAGAAATGATAGAGTCAATTATAAGTCGGTATTCTTGCGCAAGCTCACTTGGTGTAATTATTTGCCTATTCTCCCATCACTTGCTAAAAACTTATCTGCAATAAGTAAGGTCGTACGATTTGAAAAGTTACTTAGCTTCTAGCCCAAAATCGTTTAAAAGTTGCTCGGTAATGACGAGAGTTCATAGCCAAGGCATAACTTATGAAGCGGGGTGCGAAGATTGGCGAGTCCGAAAAGGCCCTAACAAGGCATGAGGATTCAATTTTATGGCTGAAGATCCAAAAGTGATGTGAAAAGCATTATTCCTAAAATCAATATGAAGGATCAAGACTCACGACGAAAAGCAATCAACTCCCATAAAGATCATGGAGAAGTCTATCCAAAAAGACCCTAACAAGGTATGAGGATAAATAGATCCAAGTCCGAAAAGGAGGCGGATCGTTGTATCTCAAAATCCCAATTAGAGATTGAAGAAATAATCATGAAGTCGTGGTCAACAAAGTTGGAGTACCCCTCAAAAGTCTCCAAGTAAAGAAACTCTATTATGATGAGAAGACCATTATCTCAAGAACGTCTCTCGAAGATATGAAGTATGAAGTACATGCCAAATATCGGCCCGAGAAAGGTCTCAAATCGTGAACCGAGTTATGCCAAGATATGAACTTTCTGATATCCCGAGAAGCAGTTTTAAGAGATTTTGTCCTTTAGCTAACTATTGATCAAATCGTCCTACTTTGCTTTCAGCCTAAATAAACTATCAAAATAAGTCCAAAAATGCATCTTCATGATCATTCTAAGACAAAAATAAAATATAAGAGATACACCTAGGAATAAGGGAGTTTAAGCATTTAATTAAGCCATGTGTGTAAGTGTTTGGATTGCTAACTTATAATAACAATGATCTCGTTTTTAAGCTTAGTTTGGGGAACGTGAAACTTGAGGGTGATAAATCTTTGCAGCACCAAAGCCCTAATGTAAGTCCTCGATCTCTTTACAAGTTATTTCCACATAGCTATGTTCTATCCTTTTGTTTACTTTAAATTTCTCTTAGTGCTTTAATTTTTGTTTAGTAGTATTTGAATAAGGCCAAGGTTAACTAATTATGAGAAAAGTGTAATGTTGCTTTATCACTAAGCATTGCATGAGGGCATGGCAATGGTTAAGTGTAGGGGATTTGATAGGTGTGAAAACACCCATCCTTTTACCACTTATTTCTTGCTAAAACAAGACCAAAACGCGTATTTAATGTCATTTGTTTGGAATTATGCGTGGTTTGTGTGTTTGTTATGTTTTCAGAGCCAACCGGATAAATATTGGAGAAAACATGGGATTGCACGGGTTTTATCAAGGAAAAAGACTGAAGACAAAGTCTATCGTCCAAGAGATGCAAAAGATTTGAAGTCAATGGGCCTATTTGAAGATTTATCGAAGAAAAGGACCAAAGACGGAAGATTTACACATGTCGAAGAAACTCAAGTCTATTTAACGAAGAAATTAAAAGACGAGTTGAATTTAATCAACGACAAATCCCGAATCAGAATCGATAACGTCAACTTTTCTGAAAAGACGAGAAGACAAAAAGAAGGGAAGAAAGCCCACTCATCAACCAAGGGAGAAGCCTATAAATACTCCTCCCATTCACACATCCGGCCTCTCTCTCTTCTTCTAGTTTTTCAGTTATTTTCTTCTTCCTAGTTTTTAGGAACCATCTCCCTTAAGGAGTGGTTTTCATCTTGTTTAATTTCTTCCATTCGTGTAAGTGTAATCTTTTCTTGTTTGTGAATCTTAATTCATTAATACAAACCATCTTTTAATCTTTCCATCATCTTGTTCTTCATATCTTTTTGACTCTTAGTTCTTAAGTTTTATTCTTGCGGTTTGATTGTCAAAAGTAAGTGGGTTTTGTAATTTTGTTGTTTTGGATTCAAGCTTTCTATGAGTAAAGGATTAGTGGTAAAATTGGTTTAAGTTTTGATCAAAAACTTGGTGATTTTTGGTGTTGAATTCGTGTTCTTTAATTTCCCCTGTTCGTCGCTTCTCTTTCTGATCTCGCCCAGATTCCGAATAGGGAATCTGGGGTTGTGTCTATTCGGAATATTTCAATTATTCCGAGTAGTGGCTATTTTTTTGTCTATTCGGAATATTTCAATTATTCCGAGTAAGGCTTTCTTTCCTAGGTTTTCCGAATAGGGTTTTTCTTTAAGATATTCCGCATAGTCTTAACTTTCCGAATAGAACATTCATTCCGCATAGGGCAATTTGTCATTTATTCCGCATAGGCTGATTTCCATTTCCTCTATTCGGAATATTTTCCATATTCCGAATAGTCCCATTATTCCGAATAGCTTTAACTTTCCGCATAGGGCTTCTTCCGAATTATTCCGCATAGGGCATTTTCCATATTATTCCGCATAAAGCAAATTTTTCCGAGTAGGATTTGTTTTCCGCATAGCAGTATTATTCCGCATAGACCCTTTTCCAAATCATTCCGCATAAGAGCTTTGTTCCGCATGACATTAATTATTCCGAATGAGGGGAACTTTCCGAATGGAGCAGTATATTCCGCATAGGGATCCAGAGTTGAGTTTTCCATACAGTGTTGAGGTACTTATTCTCAATTATAATTCTTAGTTTAATTTAACTACTTCTAGTTCTTACATTTTAGTAGATTTAGACCAAAGCTCCCCCTTTTAGTCACCAATTACAACGATTCCACTTTTGACCGTGATCGATTCGAGAAGATACCGAGAACGAAACAACGATATATATCAATTGGGTACGAGCAACGCAAAGAGAGATCTTGCAAGCAAAAACCTTTTTATTAACCAACCAAAAGTCAGTTATTAAAATGGCGCCGCTGCCGGCTCTTTTCGTAAGGATCAACGGTTTCTTGTGAGAAAAATTGGATTTTGGGATCCGTTCTTTCGGGAACGTTATTTTCAAGCACAAAAATTTTCAAAACTCCATAAAAAATATAAAATTTTCAAAAATACAAAAACATTAAAAATCCTATAAAAACCAAAAATATTTTCTCTTGCATTTTCTTTTTAGTGTATGCGTACTCGATCCACATCTTATTCAGAGCCCGAGACTCTCGAACAATTAGACATGGCTGGTGTTAATAACAACAATAATCACCCACCTCAACACAATTTGAACAACAACAACAACAACAACAACAATGTCCTTCTACCTGATTTACGAACCATGGAGGAGCTATGTCAACCCACGATGAACGGACGTGGAGGCCCGATTGCACCGATGCATGTCACGGCTCAGGAGTTTTCATTAAAGCATCACATGATCCAGCAAGTACAAACGGATCCATTTCGCGGAATTCCGGATGATGATGCCAACAAACACCTCGACAAATTCATAACCATTACCCAAAGCATGAAATCCCCCGGTGTTTCTATGGATGACCTTCGCCTCCAACTCTTTCCTCACTCGCTTTCTCACCATGCCGAAAAATGGTTTGACCGTCTTCCTAAGAATTCTATTCATACGTGGAACGACATGACTCAACGATTTTTATCGCGCTACTTCCCACCATCCATGGTCACTAACCTCCGTAACCAAATCAGTGGATTTATGCAAGAGAATGATGAATCGCTTTTCGATGCTTGGGAATGCTACAATGATTTGATCGACCGCTGTCCTAATCACAATATGCTCCCCGTCACTCTCATTGATACCTTCTACAATGGTCTCACCTTTCGCGATCGTGACACGATCAATGCCGCCGCCGGTGGTACTTTTATGAAAAGGAGACCAGAGGAGTGTCGAGAGTTGATTGAAAACATGACTACTCACCACAAGAATTGGGATTCATCCGCATCCTCAAGATCTAACTCGAGAGTCAATGTTTCTTCTACTACTTCCAATCCTGAGATGACTGAAATTTCTCGACAACTCGCTGAAATGAACAAGAATTTCATGACCATCGCCACAAACCACTTTCAACAAGCTAAAGCCGTTGCTATTTCTTGTGACACATGTGGTGGTCCTCATTCTTATAATGATTGTCCTTCTACACAAGGCAATTATTCTGAGAACGTTAACGCGGCATACGGTACATATCCCACGGGAGGCTATCAAGCTCGTCCTCAAGGAGACCGTAGCTTGCTAAGTTATCGTTCCAACAATTATCTTGCTCCTCCCGGTTTCCCTCCTGCAAACCAAAACCAACAACAAAGCTATAACCGAAACAACCAATTCCAACCTCGTGCTCCAAATCAATATCCATCCCAAAGAAACACCTACCCAACTCAAGGAAATTCTCAAGCATACCAAGCTCCACCTCTCAATCAACCGATGGCAGTGAATCCCGACGTCGAGTCGTTCATGAAGACTAATCGTGAGATGGTGACGAATCTTCAGAGTCAGTTTGTCAACTTGAAGAATGACATGGTGAAACAAGGAAGCGATATTCGAGCCGAGCTAAGGAATGATATGGCCAAACACAGCGATGCTATTAATGCCAACATGGAAAACTCTTTCAATAATCAAGCTCTTCACCTTCGTGATATGATTGGTTCGCTCATCCAAAGTAATAAACCCTCTTCTTCGGGTACTCTTCCGAGTAATACCGTTGCGAATCCAAGAGGGGAGATGCAAGCAATCACCACTCGTAGTGGAAAAGGTTATATGGAACCCGAGCTTCCTACACCTCCACCCGTGATTGTGAACAAGGAAACTGAGCAACTTTCCTCACCTCCTTCACCTTCTATCCCCATTTCCCTACCACCCGTGGTTGTGAGTGATCCTATTCCCTTAAAGCCTTCTTCTTCATCCAATATACCTTATCCTTCAAGGTTGAGGAAAGAGAAGCAAAAGAGCAAGGATGATATTCAGGTTTCAAACTTTCTAAAAATGTTTAAACAATTGAATTTTAACATCTCCTTTGCCGAGGCTCTCGCTCACATGCCCAAATACGCTAAGATGTTTAAAGATCTTCTAAGTGATAAGGAAAAGCTTCTTGACATTGCTCAGACCCAACTTAATGAGAACTGCTCCGCAGTGCTCTTAAGGAAATTGCCCACCAAACTTGGTGATCCGGGTCGCTTCTTGATTCCTTGCAACTTCCCGGGAGTAGAGAATTGCATGGCCCTAGCCGATCTAGGCGCCAGTATAAACTTAATGCCTTTAAGTGTTTGGAAGCAATTATCTCTCCCCGAGCTAGTCCCCACTAAAATGACTTTGGAATTAGCCAACCGTACGGTTGCTTATCCAGTGGGGATAGCCGAAGATGTCTTTGTTGGCGTCGACAAATTTACCTTCCCGGCGGATTTTGTCGTCGTTGACTACGAGATGGACCCTCGTGTTCCATTAATCGTTGGACGTCCATTCCTGAGGACCGGTCGCACTCTCATTGATGTAGCCGCATGCGAATTAATCATGCGAGTTGGTGACGATCAAATTGTCTTCAACATGGGTAAGATTTCTTAGCAACCTTATTCATATGAGAGTGTTAATGCTATTGATGTTCTCGATGAGGCTTGTGAAGAACATTTTCATGAGGCTTGCAAAAGTACTCTCCCTTCTCTACCCAATGTTGAGACCGTCGCCTCAATTGCTCCGGCATTGACTCCTTTTTGAGAAAGTGACTTGGATGAGTTCGAAGCTAGTTTGGGTCCTCTCGACATTAAGTATGATAATTCGTCCACCAATTGGGATGAAGATATTCGTACTATTGAGAGACTTCTCAATGAGGACCCATTGTCTCCTCCTACTCCTAAAGAGGTGACTAATGATGATCCATCGTTAGTTTCACCATCTACTGAGGATCCTCCTACTCTCGAGCTTAAGGACCTACCGCCTCATCTTGAGTACATTTTCCTAGAAGACGACGAGAAGTTACCGGTCATCATCGCAAAGGATCTGAAAGAAGACGAAAAAGCCCGACTTGTCGCTGTTTTGAAGAAGCATAAAAGAGCTATCGCTTGGAAAATCTCCGACATCCGTGGAATTGATCCTCATTTCTGCACACATAAAATTCTCATGGAGGACGACTTTAAACCCACTATTCAAAGCCAAAGAAGGGTGAATCCTAAAATCCATGACGTCATCAAAAAAGAGGTTATCAAACTTCTTGATGCGGGTATGATTTACCCTATTTCGGATTCACCGTGGGTTAGTCCAGTCCATTGTGTGCCTAAGAAAGGCGGAATCACCGTTGTGCCCAATGCACACAACGAGTTAATTCCTACCCGTCTCGTTACTGGGTGGAGAGTTTGTATAGACTACCGCAAACTCAATGATGCCACGAGAAAGGATCATTTCCCTCTCCCTTTTATGGACCAAATGCTTGAACGTCTAGCGCGTAATGAATATTACTGCTTTCTTGATGGTTTCTCGGGTTATTTTCAAATACCCATTGATCCCCAAGATCAAGAGAAGACAACATTCACTTGTCCCTATGGCACATTTCCTTACAAAAGGATGCCTTTTGGCTTATGCAATGCCCCCGGGACTTTCCAAAGGTGCATGTTGGCTATATTCCATGACATGGTTGAGCAAACCATGGAAGTCTTCATGGATGATTTCTCGGTCTTCGGGAATTCCTTCTCTTCTTGCCTTGCCAATTTGGAACGTATGCTTAAGCGGTGCGAAGACACTCGCCTTGTTCTGAATTGGGAAAAATGCCATTTTATGGTAAAAGAAGGCATTGTGCTAGGACACAAAATCTCTAAAGCCGGTCTTGAAGTCGACCGTGCTAAAGTTGATGTCATAGCCAAATTACCTCCCCCTTCAACCGTGAAGGGTGTGAGAAGTTTTCTGGGTCATGCGGGCTTCTATCGTCGATTCATTCAGGATTTCTCTAAAATCGCTCGCCCGATGACCCACCTCTTGGAAAAAGATACTCCTTTTATCTTTTCTAAAGAGTGTCTCTCAGCCTTCAATCTTCTTAAGGACAAGCTAACTAAGGCACCGGTCTTGGTTACCCCTAATTGGGAGCTGCCTTTTGAATTGATGTGCGATGCTAGCGACTTTGCTATTGGTGCGGTTTTGGGCCAAAGAGTGAATAAACACTTCCAACCAATCCACTATGTTAGCAGAACAATGACGGGGGCTCAATTGCATTATACGACAACCGAAAAAGAGCTTTTAGCTGTTGTCTATGCTTTTGAAAAATTCCGCCCCTATCTTGTTTTATCCACCACCATCGTATACACGGACCATTCCGCGTTGAAGTACTTGATGACTAAGAATGATTCTAAGCCAAGACTTCTCCGCTGGGTTTTACTCCTTCAAGAATTCAACATTGAAATTCGTGACAAGAAGGGTGCTGAAAACCTGGCCGCGGATCATCTGAGCAGACTTGAGGCTCCTTATCAAGGGGACCATCCGAACAAAGAGATCAATGACTCTTTTCCCCTTGAGACCTTAATGTCCATAAATCCCAATCTTGATGGCACCCCGTGGTTTGCCGATATTGCAAACTACTTAGCGGGTGGTGTTCTCATCCAAGGGTTAACATCCCAACAAAAGAAGAAGTTCTTGAACGATGTTAAGACTTACTTTTGGGATGACCCTTTTCTATTCAAACAATGCGCTGAACTGATTATTCGCCGATGTGTTGACGGACCAGCCGCTTTGGACATTCTCCAGGCTTGCCACAAAGGACCCACCGGTGGTCACTTTGGTCCCAACTACACCGCCAAAAAAGTGTTTGACTCGGGATTCTATTGGCCCACCATTTATCGTGATGCTCACGAGATGGTTAAACATTGTGATGCTTGCCAAAAACAAGGCAAGATCACACATAAAGATGAGATGCCTCAAAATTTCATACAAGAATGTGAAATCTTTGATGTATGGGGCATCGACTTTATGGGGCCATTCCCGTCTTCTAAAGGCAACAAATACATCCTCGTCGCTGTCGACTACGTTTCTAAATGGGTTGAAGCAAAAGCTTTACCCACTAACGACGCGAGGGTGGTTTGTAATTTCTTGAAACAACTGTTTGTTCGTTTCGGTGTTCCTCGTGCTATTATCAGTGACCGCGGGACTCATTTTTGCAACGATCAATTTGCAAGAGTCATGGCTAAGTATGGTGTCAATCACCGTCTTTCCACCGCTTATCATCCTCAAACCAACGGTCAAGCCGAGATATCCAACCGTGGATTGAAGAGAATTTTGGAACGTACTGTGGGAGAGCATCGTGCCTCGTGGGCCGATAAACTTGATGATGCTCTGTGGGCTTTCCGTACCGCCTATAAGACACCTATTGGTTGTACACCTTATCGTCTTGTGTACGGGAAAGCCTGCCACCTCCCCATCGAGCTGGAACATAAGGCATACTGGGCCTTGAAGTGGGCTAACTTCGACATCAACAAAGCCGGTGATTTTCGAAAGATTCAACTCAACGAGCTACAAGAATTGAGGAATCAAGCTTACGAGAACTCATTGATTTACAAGGAGAAGACCAAGATTATCCACGATGCTAGAATCAAGAACCGAGAATTCAACGTTGGTGATCAAGTCTTACTCTTTAACTCTCGGTTGAAGATCTTTTCAGGCAAGTTGAAGAGCCGCTGGTCTGGTCCATTCACCATCACCAATGTCTTTCCCTATGGTACCATTGAGCTTTCTCAGCCAAATGGGCCCAACTTCAAGGGGAATGGCCAGCGTTTGAAGTTGTACGTTGGTGAGGACATCTCTCAAGAGATGATTCCATCCCTCACTACGTTTCCCTTGAATTAGTTCGGGACCGAGTCAGGCTCGCGACTCGGTAAACAAAAACACGCGCTCCTCGGGAGGCAGCCCGAGTATCTATCCCCCTTTCCCGTTTTTCATCATAAGTGTAGGGGGAGCTATATAGGTTGCTTGTTTTTAGATGGTGATGTGATTACAGGGATTATTGCACTCTTGGAATCTTTGAAGAACCGTGCTCCCGTGTTATCCGAAATCCGGTTCTATCTCTCCACTATCGTGATCCAATTATCTTCATATTCACATTTGAAATTGATCACTTTAGTCGTCCCCTCCTTAGCTTGATTTAACCAACGTGCACAATGTCATAAGTGTAGGGGAGCCTTTTTCCCACATGCTTAAACATTGAGGACAATGTTTATCTTAAGTGTAGGGGGACTTCTATCGAAGTTTTAAGAGGGCTTTTCCATTAAAATGCCTTCATTTAACCGAAAACTCGTCTTTTTCAACAATTTTCAAATTTTTAATCAACTTTGGCCATTTTGTCGTAATTTTTAAATTTTTATTTTGCTTTCATATGTGTATATTCCGCAATAAATTCAGAAAAATTAATAAAATAGTTTTAGCAAGTTTAGATATCTTAGATATATTAGGCCCGTTGTGAATACTTTGACTCAACCCAAAAATTTTTCAAGTTTATTCTAGCTAGTATCCTTAACCAGGTAGACCTTAATTGGTTTATTAGGCTAAGTGTCCACGAGTCTCATTATTTGAGATTTTAAACTGTGGAGGACGAGAAATGATAGAGTCAATTATAAGTCGGTATTCTTGCGCAAGCTCACTTGGTGTAATTATTTGCCTATTCTCCCATCACTTGCTAAAAACTTATCTGCAATAAGTAAGGTCGTACGATTTGAAAAGTTACTTAGCTTCTAGCCCAAAATCGTTTAAAAGTTGCTCGGTAATGACGAGAGTTCATAGCCAAGGCATAACTTATGAAGCGGGGCGCGAAGATTGGCGAGTCCGAAAAGGCCCTAACAAGGCATGAGGATTCAATTTTATGGCTGAAGATCCAAAAGTGATGTGAAAAGCATTATTCCTAAAATCAATATGAAGGATCAAGACTCACGACGAAAAGCAATCAACTCCCATAAAGATCATGGAGAAGTCTATCCGAAAAGACCCTAACAAGGTATGAGGATAAATAGATCCAAGTCCGAAAAGGAGGCGGATCGTTGTATCTCAAAATCCCAATTAGAGATTGAAGAAATAATCATGAAGTCGTGGTCAACAAAGTTGGAGTACCCCTCAAAAGTCTCCAAGTGAAGAAACTCTATTATGATGAGAAGACCATTATCTCAAGAACGTCTCTCGAAGATATGAAGTATGAAGTACATGCCAAATATCGGCCCGAGAAAGGTCTCAAATCGTGAACCGAGTTATGCCAAGATATGAACTTTCTGATATCCCGAGAAGCAGTTTTAAGAGATTTTGTCCTTTAGCTAACTATTGATCAAATCGTCCTACTTTGCTTTCAGCCTAAATAAACTATCAAAATAAGTCCAAAAATGCATCTTCATGATCATTCTAAGACAAAAATAAAATATAAGAGATACACCTAGGAATAAGGGAGTTTAAGCATTTAATTAAGCCATGTGTGTAAGTGTTTGGATTGCTAACTTATAATAACAATGATCTCGTTTTTAAGCTTAGTTTGGGGAACGTGAAACTTGAGGGTGATAAATCTTTGCAGCACCAAAGCCCTAATGTAAGTCCTCGATCTCTTTACAAGTTATTTCCACATAGCTATGTTCTATCCTTTTGTTTACTTTAAATTTCTCTTAGTGCTTTAATTTTTGTTTAGTAGTATTTGAATAAGGCCAAGGTTAACTAATTATGAGAAAAGTGTAATGTTGCTTTATCACTAAGCATTGCATGAGGGCATGACAATGGTTAAGTGTAGGGGATTTGATAGGTGTGAAAACACCCATCCTTTTACCACTTATTTCTTGCTAAAACAAGACCAAAACGCGTATTTAATGTCATTTGTTTGGAATTATGCGTGGTTTGTGTGTTTGTTATGTTTTCAGAGCCAACCGGATAAATATTGGAGAAAACATGGGATTGCACGGGTTTTATCAAGGAAAAAGACTGAAGACAAAGTCTATCGTCCAAGAGATGCAAAAGATTTGAAGTCAATGGGCCTATTTGAAGATTTATCGAAGAAAAGGACCAAAGACGGAAGATTTACACATGTCGAAGAAACTCAAGTCTATTTAACGAAGAAATTAAAAGACGAGTTGAATTTAATCAACGACAAATCCCGAATCAGAATCGATAACGTCAACTTTTCTGAAAAGACGAGAAGACAAAAAGAAGGGAAGAAAGCCCACTCATCAACCAAGGGAGAAGCCTATAAATACTCCTCCCATTCACACATCCGGCCTCTCTCTCTCTTCTTCTAGTTTTTCAGTTATTTTCTTCTTCCTAGTTTTTAGGAACCATCTCCCTTAAGGAGTGGTTTTCATCTTGTTTAATTTCTTCCATTCGTGTAAGTGTAATCTTTTCTTGTTTGTGAATCTTAATTCATTAATACAAACCATCTTTTAATCTTTCCATCATCTTGTTCTTCATATCTTTTTGACTCTTAGTTCTTAAGTTTTATTCTTGCGGTTTGATTGTCAAAAGTAAGTGGGTTTTGTAATTTTGTTGTTTTGGATTCAAGCTTTCTATGAGTAAAGGATTAGTGGTAAAATTGGTTTAAGTTTTGATCAAAAACTTGGTGATTTTTGGTGTTGAATTCGTGTTCTTTAATTTCCCCTGTTCGTCGCTTCTCTTTCTGATCTCGCCCAGATTCCGAATAGGGAATCTGGGGTTGTGTCTATTCGGAATATTTCAATTATTCCGAGTAGTGGCTATTTTTTTGTCTATTCGGAATATTTCAATTATTCCGAGTAAGGCTTTCTTTCCTAGGTTTTCCGAATAGGGTTTTTCTTTAAGATATTCCGCATAGTCTTAACTTTCCGAATAGAACATTCATTCCGCATAGGGCAATTTGTCATTTATTCCGCATAGGCTGATTTCCATTTCCTCTATTCGCAATATTTTCCATATTCCGAATAGTCCCATTATTCCGAATAGCTTTAACTTTCCGCATAGGGCTTCTTCCGAATTATTCCGCATAGGGCATTTTCCATATTATTCCGCATAAAGCAAATTTTTCCGAGTAGGATTTGTTTTCCGCATAGCAGTATTATTCCGCATAGACCCTTTTCCAAATCATTCCGCATAGGTGAAAACATTCCGCATAAGAGCTTTGTTCCGCATGACATTAATTATTCCGAATGAGGGGAACTTTCCGAATGGAGCAGTATATTCCGCATAGGGATCCAGAGTTGAGTTTTCCATACAGTGTTGAGGTACTTATTCTCAATTATAATTCTTAGTTTAATTTAACTACTTCTAGTTCTTACATTTTAGTAGATTTAGACCAAAGCTCCCCCTTTTAGTCACCAATTACAACGATTCCACTTTTGACCGTGATCGATTCGAGAAGATACCGAGAACGAAACAACGATATATATCAATTGGGTACGAGCAACGCAAAGAGAGATCTTGCAAGCAAAAACCTTTTTATTAACCAACCAAAAGTCAGTTATTAACTGTAATGAAGAGTTATTCTCTTTGGCATGTGGACATACTAGTGCATGTACATACCCCGCTTGCGTAGTTAACGATGTGAGGTTTGTGATACATGAACCCGATAAACTTTACACCACTCAATGCAGCGGTGTTTCAACAGCCGGGCTTGATGGAGAGATGTATTATGGTCAACTCGAAGAAATTCTGGAGCTCACTTATATCGGCAACCGCAAGGTTGTGTTGTTTCGATGTAAATGGTTTGACACCATTAACCCCCCAAATTGTACGAAACGCAATAGACGTTCTTACATTGAGCAGGGCATACATCATATTTTGACTAATAAGGAATTTCACAAAAATAACCAATACATTCGTACGACACAAGAATCACAAGTATTGTACCTTGAAGACCTTGCTAGAAAACCAAAGGGTTGGAAGGTGGTCGAACATGTTTATCATGGCGATGTTGAAGAGTCCGATCAAGATGTTATACATGGTAGCAGTTCATCACATTTTACGCTGAATGTTGGTTTGACTTGTTTGGAGGATACAAATTTGAGTTTGAATGACGAATCGGCAGAAGTGTCCGCCACACAGGTTAATGAAGACGATGATGATCTAATCAATAATGAAGATGATGACGTTGCACATGCCCTTGATGATGATGATGCTGAAATGTCTGATGATGATGAAGTGAACCCTAATAATGTTGTTGAAGAAGTTTTATCTAGCGATGATTCAGATTGTGATAAATTGATCTTAAGTTGTAATTTGAATGAAACAATGATTTAATCTTTAGATGTGTAATTTTTTTAATGGAATTGTTCTTATATGTTTAAATGTGTAAATTTTTATGAATTTGTGTATTAGCATTAACCGGTCCACGAAATTGTGTGTTCATGCACTTGTTATATTACAGATGGCGTGTGTAGGTGGTAGATCACACGATGGGGATGCTGGTGGTACTCCACCTAGACGACCTACAAAGTCCGTACCTGGCAATTGCGTAAGTAAGAAATTGTGATTTATTTTTATTTTATGTCAACTCTTATTGTTAATTTTTTTGCTTGAATTTTCACGAATCAATAACTTCAATAACTAATCTTTGCAGGTGACCCGATACCACATATGGTTACGGTTAATACGAGCCTAAGGAGGAAGCATAGGGCGCATGGAGGACCTCTGCCAGTTACATTTGATGTTTATGATCTTAATAGCTTCCATCCGTTAGGCGATCAGGCTGCGATGTTGAGCTCTCTGATGGGGGAAACAGTCCGACCACTTCTACTTGCTTGCGAGTGGGAAGAGATACCATTGCACCTCAAAAACCATATCTTTCCTACACTTGAGGTATTAATTGTTTGCGTTACATCTAGTCTTATTAACTGTTTTGGTTGAAAATTGTTTGTTTATTTAAATGCATATGTTTACATGTAGACCTATTTCAACCTGACAGGTTGGTTGGATAGTCGTGAAAGTGTGACTTATGGCGGGAAAACATATGTAGTGGGAGAAAGGATAAAAACTGGAATTAACTATAAGTTGAGGCTACTTTGGCGCAAAAATAAGAACAAGCTAAAGGCTGACTATTATTCTATCCATGATTCGCCCGAGGAATCGGCGCTTGTACTGCCCCCATCGAGTTCTACGTGGGGCAACAGATCAACAGGGGAGTGGCTTGATTTGTGCCGGTATTGGTCCCACCCGAATCGGGTGAGGAGAAGTGAAGTTAATACAGTTAACCGCTCGAAAAACAAAGTTTCTACACATCAAGGGAAAAAATCATTCGCTCAAGGAAGGAACGAATTTGTAAGAATCGTTATAGTTTTTTTGATCATTTAAAAGTTTTTATATTGTTTATTTGTATCTTGTTATTAATTTTTTTTTTGGTAAAGATCTTGTTATTAATTTATTTGATATTGTACAGAAAGTCACGCATGGGGCTTTCGAGGACCTTATACAAACTTGGAAGAGGGCACGCACAACCAAGAATGGCATTATGTCCAAGGAAAATCAAGACAGATATGTAAGTAATTTAATTTATACATGCTTTAATAACATATTTTTATTTGTTTTTAACTTCTTTTTTTCTCTTTCTTTTTCACAGTCGAAAATGATGGCCATAAAAGAAGCGATTTCTTGCGGTGTTGAGCAGTACAAAAGTGATCAAGAAATAATTGATCTAGTAAATCCGAGCCGCAACAATCAAAATATCGTCGGCAGGGGCAGGAAGTTGCCGGGCGGTGGTACCTCATATGGATGCGGTAGTAGTTCTTATAGTGAGGGAGTGACTCGAGAACAACACTCGGGGGTACTTAGGATTCATGAGCAAGAAAAGAGTTGTTGAGGAAGCAAACCGAGGAGGCGCAACAACGGGCTAATTTGTCCCATATGTATGCTAGTGTGGCGCAACAAAATGTTGAGGTAAATAACGCCCGCCTAAGTCATTTAATTTCTCATTATACTTCACATGTGGTTCGAGGGTATACCGGACCTAATAACCCTTTTGTACCGCCACCCCAATTCTCTTCTATGCCTGGCATGTCTCAGTTCCCTGGTATGCCTTAGTTCCCTGGTATGCCTCAGGTCCCTGTTATGCCCCAGTTCCATGGTATTCCTCTCCCTCCCGGATTTCCATATAATGCTCCACTCAACCCACTCCAACCTCCATTTACCCAAAATGACAATTTCAACAACTGTAATCGACCCGTTGTCAACACCACTGGCCCCTCGAGTTCTAACTCTCGAGAAAGTCCCAACTATACCGTCAGCCTAAATCCTCATCAAAATGATACTCGGACCGTTGACGAGTTGGCTCAAGATCTTGAGAATGCCAACAACATGTCCGATAATGAGCTAGTTAACTTGGATGCTGATGAGGGGGATGATGAGGGGGATGACGATGAGGCCGGGGACTATTCAGATTAGGAGTTGTTGTTGGTTTTAGACTTTTTATTATGTGTAATAACTTTAGACTTGTTAAATTGTGAAACATGGATTTATTGTGATGTGTAACAATTTTAGACTTGTTACATTTGTGAAATAAGGATTTTGTGAAATGTATTCTAACGTTTTGGCTATTTATCGTGTTGTAAATTATTAGTATCGTACTGTTTAGTGATTTTTAATATTGTGGATTTGTTGAAATATAGATTTTTTCCGGAAAAAATACCGGAAAAAAATCTGGAAACAAGCTGCTTAATGCAGTTTTTTTTTGCCCAGGCAACATTTAGGGTTGAAATTTCGACTCTAAACTTATAGTTATTTTGACCCTAAACTTATAGTTAGGGTCGAAATTTCGACCCTAAGACTAAGGGTCGAAATTTTCGACCCTAAAATTTGACCCTAAGTTGAAACCTGCACAAATGATTCCGTTATTAAAATTAATATAAAATGTTTAGGGTCGAAATTTTCGACCCTAAACTTGAAAGAAGATTCGACCCTAATTTAATAAATTAAAACAAATAAAAATGTTTTCACAATGTTTTTTTAATTTACACGTGGATAATATTTAGGGTCGAAATTTTCGACCCTAAATTTGAAAGAGGGTTCGACCCTAATTTAATAAATTAAAAAGAATAAAAACGTTTTCACAATATTTTTTTTTATTTACATGTGGATAATATTTAGGGTCGAAATTTTCGACCCTAAATTACAAAGGGTTTCGACCCTAAATTATGGTAAAAAACTTGGCTGAAAAGTGGTGGGCCCCTTTTTTTCGACCCTAAAATACATAGTGTATTTCGACCCTAATTTTTTAGGGTCAAAATTTTTTGGTCGAACGTGTAGGGTCGAATATTTCGACCCTAAAATTCAGGGTCGAAAACCCTTCATATTTAGGGTCTAAATTTTCGACCCTAAACATTGATTTTGTTGTAGTACACGGGTAGGAGACAGATTTAAAGTTGAATTTTGTCATGTTCATTACTCATGGGTCATCAAACACCTCAAATTTATATCCTTCTCTCTGCCCGGTAAAGCCCAATTACTACCTAATGTTGCAGGACACTTGACTTCTTCATATAACTTGCTTCAGCTTCTTAGAGACCCAGCTGTCTTGCTGATCGTCACTCAGACGCCTTGGCCGACCTTAACATGTACTCTTAAACTAGCTCGTATTAAAATTATATAAGTAGATTAATAAGTGTGAAAACACTTATCCTTTTACCACTTATTTCCAATAATAACAAGACCAAAACGTGTGATTTATGTCGTAAAAGTCAGAATTATGCGTGGTTTGTGTTTTTATTGTGTTTTAGGACCAAAAGATGAAAAAGGAAGAAAACACGGGCTTTCACGGGCTTTTATCAAAGAAAACAGGAAAAGACGAAGTCAAAAGATCAAGAGTGCAAAAAGAACGGAAGTCCAAGGCCTATTGTGAAGATTTATCGAAGAAAAAGTCTAAAGACGGAAGTTTAATGAAGTCGAAGAACTCAAGTCTAAATTGAAGAAGAAAATTAACAAGACAAGTTCAAATCCCGAGACGACGTCGAGAAAAGGCAAAGAATTAAATCGAGTCGAGAAGACGTGAATAAAGAAAGAAGATGCAACACATGCACTCCCTCCATTTCCCCTATAAATACCCTCCTAATACACATTATGAGGGGCATTAGTCTTTAGTTTAAGTTTTTCATTTTTCACTCTTCTTTCTAGTTTTAGAGAGAGAAAGTTCTAAACTTTCTCTCACTAAGTTTCATCTTTTCTTTCTTTTAATCTTTCAAGATTAAACATTTGTGTATTATTGATTTCATTAATCAAGTTCCGACGGGTGTAATTTGCAGTATTCCGATTAGAACTTTTCCAACATTCCGATTGCTCCAGTTACATTATTCCGATCAGTGCATTCCGATCACCATATTCCGACCAGGAGTTCTGAAGGACTTAATTTCTTGTTTTTGGCAAAGTTTTCAAGTGTTAGATTTATTAAGTGTTCAAATATTTTTCTAATCTTTTCTTTACGTTTTCAAGCATTTATATTTTTAACTCGTCAATTTAGTTTAATCTTTTAAACTTCTACTTTACTCAACGACATTTACTTATTTGCTGTTAGTTTGAAATAGATAATCAACAAACCATTCTCTTGTTCACCAAAAGACAATTTAGTCGCACTCTAGACCGGTAATCAATTCGAAGAGATTCGGACGATAAGATTTTATACTTGGGGTAAAAGCCGAGTATTATAGATGTATCCATCAAACACGCGTAGATCAAGCTATATTGGAGGTTGGTGGGGCCACATCAGGTTTGTTTCCACAAAGCATGGTTAAAACTTCAGACCTCCCACATGTTAGTAATACTACGAGCTTTCGCTAGCTGATCCCCTCGGGTGGTCATAATCTAGTTTGCAAATCCTTGCTGCTTGCCATAAAGGACCCACCGGTGGTCACTTTGGTCCCAACTACACCGCTAAGAAAGTGTTTGATTCTGGATTCTATTGGCCCACCATTTATCGTGACGCTCACGAAATGGTTAAGCATTGTGATGCTTGCCAACGCCAAGGCAAGATCACACATAAAGATGAGATGCCTCAAAATTTCATACAGGAATGTGAAATCTTTGACGTATGAGGCATCGACTTTATGGGGCCATTTCCATCCTCCAAAGGGAACAAGTACATCCTCGTAGCCGTTGACTAAGTTTCCAAATGGGTTGAAGCCAAGGCTCTCCCTACGAACGATGCGAGGGTGGTTGTGAACTTTTTGAAGCAGCTGTTTGCCCGATTCGGTGTTCCTCGTGCTATTATCAGTGACCGCGGGACTCATTTTTGCAATGATCAATTTGCAAGAGTCATGGCTAAGTATGGTCTCAATCATCGTCTTTCCACCGCCTATCATCCCCAAACCAATGGGCAAGCCGAGATATCCAACCGTGGATTGAAGCGAATTTTGGAGCGTACTGTGGGAGAGCATCACGCCGCATGGGCCGATAAGTTAGATGATGCTCTGTGGGCTTTCCGTACTGCTTATAAGACCCCGATCGGCTGTACGCCTTATCGTCTTGTGTACGGGAAAGCATGCCACCTCCCCCATCGAGCTGGAACATAAGGCGCACTGGGCCTTCAAGTGGGCTAACTTCGACATCAACACAGCCGGTGATCATCGCAAGATTCAACTCAACGAGCTCAACGAACTAAGGAATGAAGCTTACGAGAACTCGCTGATCTACAAAGAGAAGACCAAGATCATTCATGACGCAAGGATTAAGAACCGAGAGTTCCACGTTGGTGATCAAGTCTTACTTTTTAACTCTTGGTTGAAGATCTTCTCTGGCAAGTTGAAGAGCCGCTGGTCTGGTCCATTCACCGTCGCCAAAGTCTTTCCATATGGGACCATTGAGCTTTCTCAGCCAAATGGGCCCAATTTCAAGGTGAGTGGCCAGCGTTTGAAGCTGTACTTTGGTGAGGACATCTCTCATGAGATGATTCCATCCCTCACCACGTTTCCCATGAACTAAATTTGGGTCGAGTCAGGCTCGTGACTCGGTTATAAAAAACAAGTGCTTCTCGGGAGGCAACCCGTGATCTATCCTTTACTGCTTTCATAATAAGTGTAGGGGGAGCCCCGTATGTGTTTGTTGTCTTGTTTCTTATCTTGTGCAGGGATTCAAGCTTCAAAGAGCATCTTGATGACTTTTGACGAACCGTGATACCGTGTTCCCATCTTCCCGGTTCTATCCTAAACTCTTGTGATTCAATATTTCATATTTTATATGTTCACATTGAAATCACTTTAGTTGTCCTTTCCATAGCAAGATTTAAACAAAGTGCACAATGTCCTAAGTGTAGGGGAGTTTACTCCCACATGCTTAAACATTGAGGACAATGTTTATCTCAAGTGTAGGGGGACTTCTATCGAAGTAAGTGGTCTTTTCCATGAATTTGCCCTCATTTTAACCGGAAAATTTGATTTTTCGACATTTTTCAAAATTTTTAATCTATTTTGGCCTAGTTGTATAGTAGTATTTTTCTATATTATGGTTATTTTCTTTTCTTGCTTAAATAAAGTGGTTTTAAATTTTTTTTAGTCATGAATATTTTGACTCAACCCGAGTTTACTTATCTAAGTTTTCTCTAGCTAGTATCCTTAACGTGTTTAAGTCAAGTTTTGCTAGGATTTTATATAGGGAGCTATTAAACGCGAAAGTCTTAACTCTCACGGGTTAAGAACAAGAACTTTTCGCAAGTTCCTATAATTGATCCTAGAGAGTCGTTTATCAAGGGAACTTTAAAATGCGATTTCTAAAACTTGAAAAAGTCTAACAATTTGCAAGATCCTATAGGCGACTCGAAAACCCAAAACTTTGATTTAATAGGCTAAGCATCCACGAGTGTCATTCCTTGAGATTTTAAACTGTGGAGAACGAGAGATGATAGAGTCAATTATAAGTTCGGTATTCTTTCGTGAATTTATGTGAGTTAATTATAAGCCTATTCTCCCTTTGCTTGTTAATAAATTTATCTGCAATAAATAAGGTTGTACGATTTAAAAGGTTACTTAGCTTCTAGCCCAAGATCGTTTAAAAGTTGCTCGGTACGGATTAGAGTTCATAGCCAAGGCATAACTTATTGAAGCGGGATGTGAAGATTGGCGAGTCCGAAAAGGCCCTAACAAGGCATGAGGGCTACATTTTGTTGATAAAGATCCAAAAGTGATGTGAAGAATCATTTATCGAAAATCAATATGAAGGATCGAGACACACGACGAAAAGCAAATACTCCCCTAAAGATCATGGAGAAGTCTATCCAAAAAGGCCCTAACAAGGTATGAGGATAAATAGATCCAAGTCCTAAAAGGAGGCGGATCGTTGTATATCAAAGTCCAAAATAAAGATTGGAGAAAAATGAAGAAGTCGTGGTCCAAGTATGAATCTCTCAAAACTTCAAGTGAAGAAATTCCTATATGAAGAGAAGACCATTATTTCATGAACGTCTCTCAAGGTTTGAAGTATGAAGTCGCTGCCAAATATCGGTCCGAGAAAGGTCTCAAATCGCGAAGCGAGTTATGCCAAGATATGAACTTTATGAGGTCCCGAGAAGCAGTTTTAAAAGATTTTGTCCTTTAGCTAACTATTGATTAAATCGTTCACTTTATTTTCGGCCTAAATAACTATCGAAATAAGTCAAACAATGCATCCTCGTGATCATTCAAGACAAAAATAAAATCTAAGAGATACACCTAGGAATAAGGGAGTCTAAGTGAATAATTAGCCCACATGAATTCGTGTTAGTTTGCTAACTTATAATAACAATGATCTCATTTTTAAGCTTGGTATGGGGAACGTGAAACTAGAGAATGATAAACGTTCATGGCTGCCAAAACTCAATGTAAGTCTTTAATTTCTTTACTTGTTTTTATCTTTTTATGTTTAGTATTTAATAAAGGCCAAGGTGGGTTAGTTATGATGGAAAATGTAAACCATGCTTTAAAATTAATGCATTGCATGAGGGCATTGCAATGGTCAAGTGTAGGGGATTTAATAAGTGTGAAAACACTTATCCTTTTACCACTTATTTCCAATAATAACAAGAACAAAACGTGTGATTTATGTCGTAAAAGTCGAAATTATGCGTGGTTTGTGTTTTTATCGTGTTTTAGGACCAAAAGATGATAAAGGAAGAAAACACGGGCTTTCACGGGCTTTTATTAAAGAAAACGGGAAAAGACGAAGTCAAAAGATCAAGAGTGCAAAAAGAACAGAAGTCCAAGGCCTATTCTGAAGATTTATCAAAGAAAAAGTCTAAAGACGGAAGTTTAATGAAGTCGAAGAACTCAAGTCTAAATTGAAGAAGAAAATTAACAAGACAAGTTCAAATCCCGAGACGACGTCGAGAAAAGACAAAGAATTAAATCGAGTCGAGAAGACGTGAAGAAAGAAAGAAGATGCAACACATGCACTCCCTCCATTTCCCCTATAAATACCCTCCTAATACACATTAGGAGGGGAGTTAGTCTTTAGTTTAAGTTTTTTATTTTTCACTCTTCTTTCTAGTTTTAGAGAGAGAAAGTTCTAAACTTTCTCTCACTAAGTTTCATCTTTTCTTTCTTTTAATCTTTCAAGATTAAACATTTGTGTATTATTGATTTCATTAATCAAGTTCTAGTTAAGCTTTTAATCCTTCATCTCATTCTACCATTCTTTGATTTTTAGATTAATTTTGGTGCGAATTTCATTTGATCCGTGTTGTTCTTAATGATTTCGTGCTTAAAAAGTTAATCTTTTTACGTTTACATAAGCTATCATTCGATTAAGCTTTAAGATTTGTGTGCTTATTGGCTTATTCGCTTCTTTTAGCTTATTTACTTTTAAAATTTTTTCTTAAAAAGTTCATCTTTTTATAGCTTGATTCAAAAGATTGATTATTTTAAGTTAGGATAAGTTGTTATTAGTGCTTATATTGTCCTTTTTATCATTGATTCGTTTTAGTTTTGGTGTAAGCTTATTATTATAGCTTATTACTAGCCTAATCTCGAATCCCACATAAATCGGAAAGGGTCTAAACCCATTTCCGATCGCAGCTTTCCGACCACCACCATCCCCCTCTTTCCGATTGTCAAATCGAAAAAGGTTTAGAATATTCCGATCTGGACCATTTTTCCACAATCCGATTGTTGTATTTCAAGGTATTCCGATTGGTCATGTTTTGTGACATTCCGATTGGTACGATTTTACTACATTCCGATTAAGGAGTTCTTGCATATTCCGATTCGGGGTTTTCGTTAAACATTCCGATTGGGTTTTTGATTTGTGGATATTCCGATTGTGCTTGTTTCCCTTTATTCCGATTAGCCTTGTCTTAAATATTCCGACGGGTGTAATTTGCAGTATTCCGATTAGAACTTTTCCAACATTCCGATTGCTCCAGTTACATTATTCCGATCAGTGTATTCCGATCACCATATTCCGACCAGGAGTTCTGACGGACTTAATTTCTTGTTTTTGGCAAAGTTTTCAAGTGTTAGATTTATTAAGTGTTCAAATATTTTTCTAATCTTTTCTTTACGTTTTCAAGCATTTATATTTTTAACTCGTCAATTTAGTTTAATCTTTTAAACTTCTACTTTACTCAACGACATTTACTTATTTGCTGTTAGTTTGAAATAGATAATCAACAAACCATTCTCTTGTTCACCAAAAGACAATTGAGTCGCACTCTAGACCGGTAATCAATTCGAAGAGATTCGGACGATAAGATTTTATACTTGGGGTAAAAGCCGAGTATTATAGATGTATCCATCAAACACGCGTAGATCAAGCTATATTGGAGGTTGGTGGGGCCACATCAGGTTTGTTTCCACCAAGCATGGTTAAAACTTCAGACCTCCCACATGTTAGTAATACTACGAGCTTTCGCTAGCTGAGCCCCTCGGGTGGTCATAATCTAGTTTTTCATAACATGATTAGGAAATTGTATTTCTGTGAGTTTTACCGCATTTGATCTGTTGTGGATATAAAAATCTCGGATAGACATATTAATAACTAATAGGCCAGTATCCTTAATTCAGGGGTTTTGGGCTCTCGAGATGCAGGTTACAGAACATCAGAAACTGTGTGTGTGGGGTGGGGGATAATGCATCTGAGTAGAATGCTCTTTCTGACAACCGAAGACAGTAGCTCTATTGAGCCACCAGTCACACATATTGTGCCTTCTAATGCTGGCCCAGATAGGAGAAGCAGATCATCAGTTACCATTTCCAGACAACATTAGCATGCCACCACTTGACGACATACGCTCATCAGTTGCCAGTGGTTCAGATTTGGTAACTAAATCTGATGGTGAGATGCCGGGGATGGAAAATGTATTTATTGTGAATGAGTTTCTTCATTGGCGGCGTTATGAGTTTAAATGTCACTGATGAAAAAGGTACTCAAAGTTGGTTTTCTTACCTGCACTTTCCGCCTTTCTCCATTCTTTTTTTTAATTCCAGAATCTTATCATCTATATTAACAAGACATCAAAGAACCCAAGGGATCCCAAGTTGGCGAAACAACTAGGGTACTGCAACTGTAGTGGGAGACATATTGCAAACCTTTTAGTTTTATCACCTCTTATAATTGTAGTTAACCTAGCCTAAATATAACATTGGATATAAGTACTAAAACAAGCACTAGCAAGCAATATTAAAGCTCTTCACCTTTGCTGACCACCACAGGAACGGACGTGAAACAATTGGTGAAAGCATTATGGGATGTCATCTCTGATTCTGTGAAACAGGAAAAGTATGATCACATTGTTGTATTAATGAAGGAGGTGATCACATTGTTGATGTTGATATTCTTTGTACTAAATACGTTCATTTGTTTGGTTAGATATTAAATTTATTATGAGTAGTTTTTTATTTTATGTCTCAGTTGTTGAGTTCCGGTTGTTTGGATATGAAATATCTTGGGATCATGGAGTTTGCACTAGTGAGCTTGCAGAAGCTTTCAGCGAATAGCTAACGAAGTCCAGCTGAAATAATCTCAATAGAATTTATCTCAGAATTGACTCAACTATGTCAGGCTGGTATGATGGATTAAACCATTCACATAATTGCCCTTGTAAAAGGTCTGTGTTTGTACAAATAAAGGTACCTAATTTCTTCTTGTTTCTTTCCAGCTTCTTATACTTTATTATGGTAGAGGTGGCAGTTTTTTTAACCGTTTACATTTAAATGGGGTGATTTGATTTTGTTTAATCTCACACGGGTCAAGTTATAAATGGGGATTAGCTAAAGTACCCCAAAACACTTTTAATGCATATAACTTCCTAATCAAGGCACTAGTAATAAACAATAAGAGCAAAAGCGTTTACAAAGGTCTATGGTCCACCATCTAATGCCTTGATTCGCCTTCCACTGACCATGCAATGGCTTTCATCTGTGGTTCCTGGCAAAGATCAGGAATGGGATGAGAATACGAAGGTACTTTCAGAGTTGCAACAACATTTATCTTCAGAAAGGACTGCTCTTCACTCAACTTCTCTTAGGACCGGTGGACACTCCCCTAGTAGATTGCAAACTTCACCTGCAACGTCTCTCACTAATTTCTCAAGTTAACTAACATCCAGGATTTATCTGTTAAAACCTTCTTTCCACCGATGAAGATGGGTGGGTTGATAACTGATAAGAATGGAATTAGGTTGGAACGATGGAATTAAGTGGAAACGAGTAACTTTTTGGTACAGGCAGGACCAACTCCAGAAGATCACGTACTGTAATCGCTACAAGGTAATATATTACGGAGTATTTGTTACATCCTTGACTATTTCATGTCCGTTATGGTCTTTGGATGCATCTCCATGACTTAATGTTTTACATAGACTAAAGCGTTTAATTTAAGTAGACAATAATGCAGAAAGAAAAAAAGCAATTAATTGAAATAAAAGAATGAATATATTACTTACGAAATAGTTGAATACACAAATTCTATTAGAGTATTAGACTTCAATCATCTAAACCCTAAGCTAGCAGCAGCTGACTCTTAAAGTCGAATAAATAAATGTCTCTTTCGCTCGGGTTCCACGGAAAGTATCTCGGCGATTCTTCGTTTAACTTGATCAGTTGTGTTTGCTTTTCTGCTGATGTGTTTCTTACAGACTCAACATCATCCTCCTCGTCGTCGTCATCATCAGTGGCATTGGAACCAACTGACTCTACTTCAGAAACCAAAATCTTCTTAACAGGAATGCAGCAGTTGCAGTTAACATGTGCTGATCTAACGGCATAACGTGGACGGGGCCTCTTATTTCTTCGCATGACAAAATCTTGATCATCTCTCTCGCAAACCCTTTTGTTGGATCGAACCATCTTAATGATAGCCATAGGTAGGTATTCTAGGATCGTTTTCTTGTTTTGATCTGGAGGAAGATGGTTTTGTTAGGGTTTTTATCTGGAAGATGATAATTTTGCTGGTGTTTTTTGTTGTGCATATGAAATATGAATCAACAATAATCAGATAGGAGCATTATTTATAACCAGACTTTTATGTCGGTCAAAAATACTTACCATATATTCATCAAATTTAATTACCAAAAACCCGCTTTTGGTTAAGTCGGCTATTAAACCAAATGACTAAACTTTTATGGAAAGTTATTATTACTATTCTCAGATTTTATCGTTGTTTGAAAGTTAGCTTAAATACCCGTCAAACGTCGGGTTTAGTTCAAAGAGTGATTTTTGTAAGAAATAATAAAGAAATGTTAATATTAAAAGAACGTAAACGAGTTCTGATAATAGATAAAAAGAATAATAAAATATGACATAAATTATTTGATCATCGTTTAATTCTTTAACAATCACAATGATAGATTTTCATGCATTTTAATCTTCAAGCCTCACGAATGTGAGATCGAATCAAGTCAACAGCTGATGCCCATCCCTGAACAATGGTTGTATTTTAAGATTTTTTTGTAAGAAGTAAGAAATATACGAAAGAAACAATCGTAAGTAAACATGTTTCGTTAATACATGAAATAAATAATCAAAGTATACGTGAACTATTCGATAAGCATTTGAGTTTGTAACAATCCTAATAATAAACGTCCACGCATTTTATTCTTCAGTATTGATGTCTTGAATAACAAATGACATATGTGAGCGCTAATCAAGTCAATAGACAATGTCTATTCCCTGAACATCTAATAGTCGAATGAAAATGTAAGTAAAAAGATATTGTGATTAATAAATGATTTGAATTTAAAAGATGATACAGAATATTTTCAAGATATTACAATTTGCATCACAAATGACAACCTTGAAGCCTCTTTTACTTTAGACCCCAGAAACAACAACATATAATTATACATGTGTAAAACGTAATGTGACCAATACGAACCAACTTTATAAAAATGATTACCGTAGATCTTGTTTATTGTATAAGCTTAAATACCCATGAAATTATAGGCATCTTAAAAAACAAAAGATAAAAAATATGCTCGGACATAGCTTTTGTTATGGCTCTCATACTACTATTATTTTGAAGCAAGTTCCTAAATTTATATACCCAAGTTTTTGATAGTAAAAAAATTGTTCCGTTGATTAATTGTGCAAGAACTCCAGTTCTAGTTAATTTAAGGGCTATTTTAAAAAGAGGATTAAAAGGGACTTGCCACTCAAAAAAAGGACCTATCAAAACAAAATTAGCTAATTAACCATATTCGACCTATTCGACCTATTCGGCCTTCATATTTTGTTGACACATGGTATTTGGACTAATGATTAGCTAATGATTGGTTTGTACTAGTATGACCCACCTAGTACATGCAAGTACAGATGTGTAAGTGTACTTGTTATTCGACCATAAGTCAAATCGATTATTCGACCCGTACTTTTTATAATAAAAAATTATTTTTTACTAAATAATACCAAATAGTTTTGTTATTCGACTTTGACCTATATCTTATTCGACCCGTATTTTTATTAATAAAAAAATAATTTTTTTTCCAAATAGATTTTCTAGTTCTTCGACTTGTACTATTATATTATTCGACCCGTACTTTTTATTAATAAAAAATTAAAAACATTTTCTCAAATAAATCCTTTTTTATTCTTTGGGTTAACACCAGACCCATTCATTCTTTCTCCTGAAGATAATACCCCTATTATTCCTCCTCCTCTATTCTTGCTGCTGAAGATGAGGGTAGGGTTCAGGTATATGTGATTCTTCTCGTGTATGGAGTCCTGATGCTCAGCGCCATCTGCCAAACTATTGTGTTAGTTTCTTCATCATTTTTTTGTGTGTATAATGTTTGTAGAATTTGTTTATCTATACTATCGGTAAATTTGGCGAACTAAGGTGGACTTAGAGCTGCTAAGTTAGGTGTACCTCTGTTGGACAGTTTAGTTTTATCATATTTCGGGCTAAGTGTTTGATGAAATGTTTCAGTGAAATATATTGTTGTTTATTATGTGATTGATCACCAAATGTTTGATGAAATGTTCCAGTGAAGTTTACTGATTTTAGCTAATATGCGCGCATTTGAGTAATATACCTTAGCATATCAGTAAACATTAATATACCTTAGCATTAATCATTGATAGACGTTTCCGACAATTTTCGGTTGATGGAAAGCTGCCTAGAGATGATTTTGGAATTTGTGTTGGTTAGAACTAATTTGAAAATGTTTAAGATTTTGAGTAGTGCATATTTTGGAACTTATTTTTTTAATGTTTCCTGGATATCATTCTTATGCTTTTAGGAATGGGAGATAGCATCGAGTTTGCAGGGGAATTGTATGATGCGATGGCTAATCGTAGGAACATAGATGCGGGAGACGGGCTCACCAAAGATCAAGTAAGAGATTTTTGGGAAGAGATGACAAAGAAAGACCTTGATGCTCGACTCAGTATCTTCTTCGACATGTAAATTCAAATGATGTTTTCTTTGATTACAAGGTCTTTAGGATTGCTTATTAAAACTCTTTATATGCTGATTGCATTTTACTACAAACTGTTAACGAGTTTTGAAGATTTGTGACATCATATATATTTTTTACGTGATTATTTACGAAATGAACTTTTGTAAATAAGTAGCAAGCGCATTTTCTTCTCACTTTTTAAGAAAGCAATAAGCAGGCTAGAAGACTTTAATAAGCAATCCCAAACACCCTCTACATTTTCTTTTAAAGTTTACTTTAGAAGAATCTAACAACTTAAACATTAATATCAAGTGTGATAAGAACGAGGATGGGATCTTATCAGAGGATGAGGTAAAAGAGGTAAGAAAAATATCTGTTTTGTTCTTCTCATTGGTTGATTAGGCGAAGCTCAAGTCATGAATGTTTTCTCATCTTTAAGGTACTTATAATGAGTGCTTCTGCGAACAAACTTTCAAATATCAAGACCCAAGTCGGGACGTATGCAGCTCTAATCATGGACAAGCTAGACCCCGACCATCGTGGCTACATACAGGTTATGACCAGACCATATCGGCATTTCTCAAATACTGTTATTTGTAGACCATAAACATTACATCGTACACCTTTATTTCTTGTTGCTAACTTTCTAAACTTTGTTTTTGTGACAGATGTGGCAACTTGAAATCCTGCTAACGGGCATGGTATCGAAGGATAATCTTGATCAAGCAAACCCGAAATCAAAAAGCAACAGAAAACAGTCAAGATACTACTAATCTAACAATATCAATGATCCCACAAATGTATCGGAACCCAATCAACAGATCGATAAATGAAGGGATTGAACTTATACAAGATAACTGGAAAAGATTATGGGTAGTAACTATATTCATCCTTGTTAACGTGTTGCTTTTCGCATGGAAATTCCATCAATATTCCTTATTACCAGCGTTCCAAGTGATGGGTTATTGTGTATGCGTAGCCTAAGCTGTAGGCGAGACTTTAAAGCTTAACATGGCTCTTATTCTCCTTCCGGTTTGTAGAAAAACGCTCACTGGCTTGAGAGAAACATGGCTAGGCAAACTTCTACCTTTTGATGATAATATTAACTTCCAGAAACTAATAGCGGGTGATATTGTGATTAGAACTATACTTCATACAGTTGCTCACCTGGCTTGCAATTTTGTAAGGATTAGTAGTTGCCCACCCGAAACTTTTCGACGTGTTTATGGAAATATCCTCCCAGCTCAACCATCATATGTGGATTTATTGCTAACAATCCTAGGGTTTACGGGTATGATCATGGATGTAATGATGTTCTTTTGCTTTTTACTCGCGACACATGCATTTAGGAGGAATGTTACTAATTTGCCATGGACATCATTTAGCCGGTTTTACTTCCTTCGGGTATGCTCATCATCTTCTGATTATTGTTTACGTTTTGCGGATCCTCCATGGTTACTTCCTCGTCTTCGCGTCATTCTGGTATTTGAAAACAGTAAGTTACTAACCCTCCTAGTTAATTTTAAGCTCTTGCAAGGGGCGGAGCCACATAAATTGGCCGGTGGGAAAAAACATTTAGTGATGCAGATTTTAAAGGGGATGGAAGGATAGATGAAGATGAATGGAAGCAATTTGTAGCAAAGAATCCGTCTCTTATAAAGAACATGACACTTCCTTATTTAAAGTGAGTACCAATTTCTTGAAAATCAAATTGGGGAAATTTTTCTTCATTGTTTCTAAAAGCTTATATGAAAACACATTATTTGTAGGGACATTACGTTAGCATTCCCAAGCTTTGTTCTGACCTCTGAAGTAGAAGACTCGGATGCACAAAACAAAGACAAATGTAAGCTTTGTTAATATATAACATTATAAATGGCATGTGTATGAAGCAGAACGAGCTATTTGATTTTTGTTCATTGGCCAAGAAGGGAGAAGGAGATATCTTGGATGGTTCAAAAGCAGACTGCCATGGAGGGTCATACAGGGATGAAAATGGCAAATCTTGTGTGTATTAACTTGCAAGATTTGTGTCAACGTGTTTAGTCTTATTTAATTTATTTTGTAAAGACGTTTTATCTTTGTTTCTTTGATGTAGATTTAGAGACTAAGCTGTTATAAGATGTCTAAAATAAATAAGCTAGTGATTCTGTGTCATTGCATATTGTGGGTGTGCAACATAACTTTTGTGAATTTTGATTCTTTTAAGTGTTTATGTTTTTTTGTCGAAGAGATTGTCATAAGAAACTGAACAAGCTTTAATCATAACTTTATACGGGTTGAATAATTTTTAAGTCAAAGTCGAATAACATAATAATTGGGGATTAATTCATTAAAAAATATTATTTTATTCAAAAAGTACGGGTCGAATAATGGATGTGACTGGTAGTCAAATAACAAAAGGATCTATTTGGGAAAAAGATTTTATATTTTTAATTAACTAAAAGTACGGGTCGAATAATTTTTAAGTCAAAGTCGAATAACATAATAATTGGAGATTAATTTATTAAAAAATATTATTTTATTCAAAAAGTACAAGTTGAATAATGGATGTGACCAGTAGTCGAATAACAGGTACACTTACACATATTGTACTTGTATGTACTTGAGGAGGTCCCACTTGTACTTTCCAATGATTAGCGAAAATGACAAGTGTCACCGGTCGAATAGGTCGAATAGGTCGAATAGGCTAATTGACTAATTGATACTCCCTTGGGCTATTTTTTAGGTGCCCATATGGTTTTGGTCCTCTTTTTAAAATAGCCCTTAATTTAATGACTTTTGAAAGCAATTTTTAAGTTAAAAGTAAAAAACTCAAGTTTCATTAATTATCGGTTGATTGCAAAATTAGTTCTTAATATGTGCGTTTAATCATACAAATTATCAATCTTTATCATATCACTCTTTAATCCTTATCGTTTTTATTTCACGTTTCTATACGTTTTCTCCCCACTTTAGCAGGGCTCATTTAACCGTGCCCATTTAACCCGCAACTGTTTTACCCGTTACCCACTTTACCCGCCGTACATTTTGCCTGGTGCCCAATAACTATATAGTCAAGAATAGAAAAGTTAGCAAATTTCATGAAGTTCGAACTGTAAAGGGTAGTCTACTTGAGTTATCTTTATAAAATCATATGCGAATGAAATAGGAGCTAATGATCCATTATTCTCGCTCGCCTTTCACCAATAAGGCTGCCCTCAGTTGCGAATCAGTCTACCCTTTCAAAAATTCTATCTTCTCAACTTTTTCTTTCCAACGGCTTACAGACGACTTTTATCCACACTAAGACGATCAGTTATTTTCATAAATTTGAATCTATAATAGATACCGTAACAAAACATTACATAATTATTCATATAAATAAAACATTACAACAACAATAATAATAATATAACAAAAGTTATACTACAAACGGTAATCTTTTTTGTTCCCTTGTGCTCCATAACCTGATCTCGCACCCCCGACCACTTTCACCCCTGACCACTTTCCAACCGAAACAATCGGTCGATCGAGTGGTTTTTTGGCCAATTGCGGCCAACATGATGTATGGTTATACCTTGAAATGACAATGCTATATGCTGGTGTGTTCTTTAGTATTCTAAAACCACTTTGTCAAAAGAAATTATTTATAAGAGACTCGGATAATAATATAATGCACAAGTTAATGACATGCCATCGGGTGCCTGGTCATAAGTTTCCGTTTTTCAGAGTATGAGTTAGATTTATTGAGTTACAACATGTTTTCATAAAACATTAATTATTGTACTTAGAATAAAAAATGTAAGAAATGAACGTGGGACAACATTTAATGCAGGTGATTCAATGCAAAATACAAAGTTATTTAGAAATGAGTATGATTATTGATTACTATATTTGCTAATGCTTTAATTTTTTAGTTTCCTTATGATATACAACTATTGCAACAACATTTAGTTTGTTAAGTTAAATCCTTAATAACACTTATATTGCACAATGAAAACAGACTTAAATATAGAGTTAGCTTCAAGATTTAGATGAGTAAGACACATGCGCATATTAATTAAAGAGAGATAGACAAAACATGTCAAAACTCAACAAATACACTGTAGGCTCTAACATGGGTAAATTAAAACTTTTAACATAGTTTTGTTTCCAGTAGCAACATTTGGTGCTATTGTATGTTCCACCAGAATAGGGTTAACCTGCACAACTCTCTCAGGCCCAAACTTATTTCCATCGACCTTCTCAAGCCCCTCAAAATGCATTTTCATGGTTTCGGGTTTTGTTCCACCTACCCATATGACTTATAATTGAAGTTCCACCTAGCTATTTCTTGTTGCAAGACATCCATTGTTACTATCCACATCCACGCTATGTGTTCGTGAATAGTAATTGCAACCTGTATCAAACTATAGATCAACCAATCAAAATTTTTACATGATGTCTCTCTATCAAACTACTTATCAACTGATAAAAGATTTTAAAAGTTATAAAGATAACTAAATGCTACATCTATGGCATTCATTTAGGAATAAAAAATATGATGAATAAAGAACATCTAACCTGTATATTCTATTTTTCTTAACTTCCATATATCAGATTCAATTCATATAAACAGTTTCCCAAAATATTTTTTTAAGGTTTTGATACAATAATGATCTAATCGATATTTCTAAGCAAATATGTTAAATATTATATTAAATATGCTTAAAATAAGAGATAGTTATCGATTTGAAGATTCTTTAGCAAAAAAACCCACATCATTGAGTCATAGAGTCCTCTGTGATTTGGAACCACCTCTTGGATGACTATCAAATAAATTTATAAAAGAAGAATGATCCAATATACCTATTGTTGTACAATGAATGCTTAACTTGAAAATTTTAGTACACCGATTCTTGTTTTTGTAGGAAAACCGAAAAAAAATCAATAAAAATCAACACTTATCTAAAAGAAATCATACCATTATTTAAATGATACGAAACAATGAGGATGGAGGATGGAGGATGAATCATAAACTGAATGAAATTTATACTAGAATGTGGGGAGTGTGATTTGAAGCAAATCAAAACTAATTTGAATTGAAGCGCTGATGACAATTAACCGTATTGTTGAAGAGGTACTTACGGAATTATTTTTATGGGGCTTTTAATACATTTCTTTATTTATTGGGGTTTTAATGCAATGCGTTTTGTCTTTTTAAAATTGTGACACATGTTTACACTAATATACTAAGAAAAATCTATAAACTTTTTATAAAATTTTTCTTAAAATCGTTTTACACCCCGCTTGTTTAGAAATTAATTCTTTTATAAACTTAAAAAAAAACTTACTTAAAATCATATTTTTTTTTAAACTTCACTTGCTGTTAAAAAAAGTTTGTTTTATAAATTATCTTTTTATAAATTTTGTACTTACCATCCGTTTAAAAAATTAAAAAATTAAACAACAATATTTCTTTACTTAATTAAACGTTTAAAATTAAGACACATTAGTTTTTAAATATATTTTAGATGGAACACATCAAAATAATTATTTTTTAATCAGATAACAATTATTCATAAAAAATCGTGCTTGTTTTTCTTTATAAACCGTGTACTAATAATACGTATAGAAATTTTTTTATAAACTTTGCTAATTATTTTTTTTATAAATTGATACTTACAATCCGTGTATATTTTTTATAAGTTTTTAATACACTATATTTTTATTTGTAAATTAATTTTTTTATAAACTTTGTATACCGACTAATGAAAAAATATTTTCTTTATAAACCTTTCACCAAAACTTTTTTTTATAGATATTAACTTTTTTTATAAACTTTGCAAACATCCCGTTTATAAAACTTTTTTGAAATACCACCTTTTACAAAACTTTCTTAATTTAATTGTAAATATAGCTTTCTTAAAAAACTTGTATTTTTGGAAACCTTTTTATAAACTTTGTAACCGGCTGATGAGAAATATATTTTTTCATATAATGAAGATGATGAAGAGTTAGTACTATTTTTAAAGATAGGATTTAATTCTTTTATTAGTATTATTTTTAAAGAGAGGATTTAATTCTTTTATGAGAAGATATTCACATACATCTTAATTATATGAAATAAAACACGTAGTATAACCTTAAGACTTTACAAAAATAATGAAATTGTACACCAAAAAAATTGCATCGTAATTTTGACTTTACAAAAATAAAAAAAGTTCTTAACTGAATGTTTCAGCTATTTGAGTACGTGTTTTTTTATTGATTGTATCTTAAAAGACTTGTACAAAACAACTAATTATGGTATTCTTTTAAGGGGTTTGCTAACGGCGGGTTGTTGTTAACAACTCATTTTCAAAACTTTACGTTAAGACAATGTAAAATTTCCAAATAAAATCTTTTAAATTCATTAGTATGTTTCATCTCATCTTATGCCTCGAGTTCCGAATCTGACCGGGAACTCGAATTAAGTCGTATGAATTTAAAGCATGCAATGATTGGCAAAGGTCTGACCAATGACAAAGATCGCCTTGGGTGCATGATTCGCCCTAGGTCTGACCAGATGGCGAAAAAAGACTACACGTGCTATTAAATTGGATGGCATAGACTTAAAAATTCAAATAGGTATCACATAAGTTTTAGAAAACAAATGTCAAAAACATGTAAAAGATGCATGCAATCATCTTTTAGCACAAGTTAAGAAAACCTTTTATTAACTTTTTGGTTTAGGTGTGTTTACCGCGGGAAAAGATTAAAGAAGGATCAAACCTTATATCGTACTCTTCATGCGCCCGAGGGCGCAAGTGCTTGGGATTATTATCATATAGATGCCGAAACATGTACATGACACGAGAAAAGATTAAAGATCGTTCAAACCCTAGATAGCTTGACTAGATCACGTAGTGCAATAGCAAGTCCATCATTAGTAAAGAACAAAACAAGTTGTTTATAAATATTATAAACCAATTAATTTTGCAAATCACGTCGTTGAGAAGGTAGTTTATAAGCCATCATTATGGTATGTAAGCCCAAGTCGAGTGACAATATGATTTCGCAAAACAATTTAGATTATAATAAAAACAAGTTTCATAGATCTTATGTCCATATTAATATTTGTTCCAAAAAATGATTTTTAACAAATAACACATAGCCGATTCGCAAGGAAAAAGTGTATTAATATGACATACTTTTAAAGCTAGTTTCGATATACGTAGAGATCCGTTTTTATGATTCCTAGAATCTTGAATTATTACGTTTTGCAATTCATAATGAAAAACAAATAAGCACATAAAAACAGACTAGAAAGGGGTAGAAGAAGAAGACAGACTCTATATGAAAGCGATAAATCATATAAGATCCAAGTCTCGAAAGAGTCTTCCACAAATTGAGGACCAAAGACCCTCATCAAGTTTTCGAGCAAGGTACTTGATGACGTGCAAAGTATCACAAAAGTGAGATGCAAAGATCTTTGACGGATAATAATAACAATCCTAATTATTAACCGGTTCAATGTAACCTACCCAATTTAAATATTATCTAGACCAAGATTAAAACTTTATGACAAGTATGCATGTAATTGTCATAGAAAATAAATAAGGAGAATTTTCAAGCGGATCTAGCGTGTTCATTCTATGTGTAACCCATGAATGCCATACGAATTGACTCGTGATGCCACTGTTTGGATTTTGAATACTAGTTAAACCATTAACTACGAGTACGCAGCGGAATGGATCTAGTATAACATACATGATTAAGAAAATAAGAAAAATAATTTAAAACCAACCTTTAATTGATTGAATAAATCAATTAATACGTATTGATCTTGATCTTGAACTTTAACGGTTAAATTACCGTCTCCATCGTTTGCTCACACGACACGTCAAACGAACACACCACGATGCTAGTGGTAACTTCACTTCTCAAACAACAAGTGAATAATCTTGTAACTAGAAACCATAGATCCAAAACCCGAATTGGGATTACGTAAGGATCGGTTTATAGATGTTACAAGATTGATTACCCAAAATCATATAAACCCTAATTAGGGTTTATGTAGTCGACTAACCACAAGGGGAAAAACCAAAGGGACTAAAACCTTGATACGAGGATCAAGAGTTTAGTATAAGGTTTAGAAATTTCACAAGGGAGTACCAAAAGGTAGTCTATCTTGCAAATGTTTACAGTTTAGGTGATTTTAGGGTTAATAGGGAAAATCGTATGGTTTTGGTGGTGTGGGTGTTGCGATCGGACGAAACACACAAAAGAGGGGAAGGAAAAAAATTATGAGGTGTATGGGATTGTATTTATACTAATCTCCACCTCCTTAAATTACTTGTTCCCTACTCCAAGAAATCTAATTAAGGGAAATATTACCTCAATCAAATATCCTAGAATATTTACTTACCAAAACAATAGCCCCAAAAAATCTTCTAGAATATCCTTGTGGATATATTCGGCCGCAAGGCCTAGGGGTTTTCTAGATGTGATTTTCTTCCCAAATTTAAATAACGCACTCAGGATAAATTAATTAAATCCCGTTAATTAATTTAACAAACGTTAATTAAATAATAAGTGAAGTTTTTATTAAACGTTTAATTATAAATAATAAGACGTAATAATAAAAGTGTGCTCTCCGCATTGAGTGTGTGCCCCCGATAGGCTCACGTATTTCCGATGGCTAAACGATCGCATATCCCAACAACTAGTACTACTATCTATCTTGATCTCTCATGTTCCTTTCTAATGTTGCATTGATCAACCTGTAAGAATTCTGATAGTTCCATGTAGAGATGAATTCTGAATTTACTTCTTCAATAAATTATAACCACGTTTTACGTCAAGAAACAACGTTCAAGCTAACTTTATAAGATAATCCCGTGGTTAAAATGAAACTGGTTGTGACCCTCACCTAATTCCTTTGTATAGCTAATTCATCTACTGCTAGTAATATGACATTTTGACATATTTTACTAAAAAGGTAATTCGGTAATGTAAGTTTTGAATCTTACAATAGTCCCCTCCACGTATGGAGGAAAACTGAAGGAGTATAAGCAAGAAAAACAAAAGGATATTTCTTATAAGGCAAGAATACGTCAAAACTAATCGGACGTGACAAATATCAAATGTCCAACATTTGCATACTATTGTTGCAATTTTAGGCGATCAACAAAACATAACAACT
This sequence comes from Glebionis coronaria, assembly GCA_025667525.1. Taxonomy (NCBI): domain Eukaryota; kingdom Viridiplantae; phylum Streptophyta; class Magnoliopsida; order Asterales; family Asteraceae; genus Glebionis; species Glebionis coronaria. The sequence goes on along the minus strand of CM046879.1, from coordinate 170,929,795 downwards.
ACGGTGATGTAGACTAAATAAACAAAGTAACAAAGATAAGTAATTGGATCTGTTGATTCAGCAAGAATGCCAGAAACAATTCTGCTAATAATCGTTGATTCTGAAGAATGCCCAAAAATTAGGGTAAAACACGGCAACTCAACGGCCAATGGTTTAACTTTTATTAAACTGATAACTGTCTTGCTAGGGTTACATCAGATTCATTAAATAATGACTTCAAACAAAGAAAAACCCTAAAAATCCAACGGGCTGGACCGTAGCCCAATGACAAAGTCCAACTGAAAGTGAAAAAAACATAAAAATGCAAAAAACTGATAGTAAAAAGGCTTTTCGGACCTTGAAAAATCCGCAACCAGCTAAAAGATGGTTACAGCATCGTCGGTCTCCTTTTTACGCACGTTTTGACAGGTCACGGGCTGAAAACGGACTTAGGATGCAAAAGTTATGCCCATTTTACTAAACCCCTCTTCGTCACGCGATCTCGGGCCTCCAGAAACAAGTCAGCCCGTTCTTCAATACTTGGGCCTCCATCATTCCCCCCTGGATAAGAAAAATTCGCCCTCGAATTCCCAGTTATATCATCATCGGAAGAATCACCATGGTAAGGCAACAAGTGCTTCACATTAAAAACATCAGAACAACGAATATGACTTGGCAACTTCAAACGATAAGCATTTGAGTTCATCTTATCCACAATTTCCACTGGACCAATCTTCTTAGCAGACAATTTATTATATTCACCAACTGGAAAACGATCCTTAGTCAAAACAGCCCACACAAAGTCTCCTACTTCAAAGTCAACATGTCTCCTCTTTTGATCTGCATCCTGCTTGTACTTCGAATTAGCGCGCACCAAGTTGTCACAAACAGATTTATGAACATCATGCAGCCCCTCAACAAAATCCTGCACTTTCTTCGGAACAGACCTAGAAATCTTAGGAGTCATAAGATCAAGAGGACCACGTGGCTGAGCAGAATAAACCACCTGGAAAGGACTAAAACCAGTGCTCCGATTAACAGCATGATTATGAGCAAACTCAGCTTGATACAACTTCTGATCCCATGCCTTCACATGATCACCCACCAAACACCTTAACAGGTTACCAAGGGACATGTTAACAACTTCAGTTTGCCCATCAGTTTGAGGATGATAAGCACTACTAAAATTGAGTTGAGTATTCACCATCTTCCACAAACTACGCCAAAAATGACTCAAAAACCTGGTGTCCCGATCAGAAACAATGGAGTAAGGTAAACCATGTAAACGGTACACATCCCTAAAGAAAAATTGAGCTACATTAACTGCATCTGTTGTCTTCTTGCAAGGAATAAAATGAACCATCTTAGAAAAACGATCAACAACAACTAATATTGAATCATTACCCCTTTGAGTACGAGGTAGTCCCAACACAAAATCCATGCTAATATCAACCCAGGGCTGCAAAGGTACTGGAAAAGGCATATAAAGACCTGCATTAGTAGCTGTCCCCTTTGAAACTTGACAAATACGACACCTCTTGACGTAACGATCCACTTCCTTCCTCATAGTACGCCAAAAATAAGATGCTTGAACCAACTGTAAAGTGCTATCACGACCAACATGTCCTTCACCATGCAACTCCTTAATAATTTGCAAGCGAAGACTTGAGTCAGGAATACAAAGTTGATTCCCTTTGAATAGGAACCCATCATGCATAACAAAATCTGTTTCTCTCCGGATTGCAAACCCCGTAGAACAATTGAAAAGTATGGATCCACAGTCACCATGTCACGAATGACATCTAGTCCAGGAACATCAACCTGCATGGTTACAAGTAAACTACTTCTCCTGCTTAAGGCATCAGTAGCACGATTGGAAGCACCCGTTTTGTGTTTCACCACAAAAGTAAATTTCTCAAGAAAAGCCAACCAACGCCCATGTTTATGTGAAACCTTATCTTGAGTACGAATATGCCTTAAGGAATCATGGTCAGTGAACAAAACAAACTCCTTATGAAACAAATAATGGCGCCAATGCTTCACAGCTTGGACCACTGCATAAAACTCCAAGTCATTAGTAGAGTACCTCGACTTCGGCCCTGTCAACTTCTCGCTAAAATAGGCAACAGGCCGCCCACCCTGACTAAGAACTCCACCAATTGCAACCTTAGAAGCATCAGTATGAAGCTCAAAAACTTTAGAAAAGTCAGGCAATGCCAGGATTGGCGCTGTAGTAAGCTTTTTCTTGACAACCTGAAAAGCCATCTCTGCTTCCTCCGTCCACACAAATGACTTACCCTTCATACAGTCTGTCAAAGGGGCCATAATGGAACTGAAATTAGGGATAAACCGCCTATAGAAAGAAGCAAGACCATGGAAACTCCGAACTTCAGTAATGGTAGTTGGAGTTGGCCACTCCTAAACAGCTGCTACCTTAGATTCATCCACCTGTATGCCATCACCAGAAACAACATACCCTAAAAACAAAACTTTAGGGGTCATGAACACACTCTTCTTCGTGGCTGCATAAAAATTATCCTTCTGAAGCAAGGTCAAGACCTGCCTCACATGATTGACATGCTCATTATAAGAAGCACTATAAATAAGAATGTCATCAAAATAAACAACCACAAACTTGCCAATAAAAGGCCTGAGCAGTTGATTCATCACACGCATAAATGTTCTTGGTGCGTTTGATAAACCAAAAGGCATGACCAACCACTCATACAACCCTTCATGGGTCTTGAAAGCGGTCTTCCACTCGTCACCAGGTCTAAGACGAATCTGGTAATACCCACTCTTAAAATCCAGCTTCGTGAAAATGGTAGCACCACTAATCTGGTCAAGCAAATCATCAAGGCGAGGAATAGGAAACCTGTACCTCATAGTAATCTTATTGATGTCTCGACTATCAACACACATACGCCATGTACCATCCTTCTTTGGATTCAATAGGGCAGGAACAGCACACGGGCTCATACTCTCACGAACATGACCCTTGGAAACCAGCTCCTCAACCTGCCTGCGCAACTCCTCATGTTCTCCCGGGCTCATCCTATAATGTGGCCTGTTAGGCAACTGTGACCGAGGCTCTAGATCAATATGATGTTGTATGTCACGCAATGGTGGCAAACCATTAGGTAATTCATCAGGGAAAACATCAGAGAATTCCTCAAGTAAAGGGATCATGGCTTCAGGAACTTCACCGTCTTCAGAAACCTCCTTCCCTATTAATACAAAAACATCACCTCCCACCTCAAGCTCGTCTTAGAACTGCGAAAGAGTTAGTAAAGTACCAATGGGTTTATTAACTACTTCCTTAGGTTTATTTGGCATCAAAGTAATCTTCACACCCCCAAACAGGAAACTATAAGTATTAGTTCTCCCATGGTGAGTTACATCACGGTCATACTCCCAAGGTCTACCTAACAATAAGTGACAAGCATCCATAGGTATCACATCACACCAAATATTATCCTTGTAAGTTGTTCCTACAGGAAACGGAACTTGGACACGCTTGGAAACTGTTATCTCCCCACCCTTTTTAAGCCACTGTAACTTATATGGTTTGGGACGATCTTCAGTTTTCAGCTCTAATTTCTGGACTGCTCCTTCAGCTATCAAATTATCACAACTACCTGAATCGCATACAAAAGTGCAAACCTTACCCATAATGGTACAAGTTGACTGAAAGATGTTGTGTTTGAGCCAATCATCATCATCAGCTTTAGGTGTTAAGCAGGAGCGCCTTACCACCAAATTCACCCCCACATCTCCAGACACATACTCCTCCTCATACTCAGGTTTTGCATCATAAATTGCGTCTCCCACGTAGTCATCATAAGCCAGATCATCATCTTCCTCAGGTTCAATAAATAACTGCCTCTTCCCAGCCTTCTTACACTCTGATTGTCGGTGACCAGGTTCACCACAGTTAAAGCACTTGAACCCACCACTGCCGGCCGCTTTAGGAACTGGTCCAGTATTCTCACCAACTGCTTTAGCCTGAGTTGGGGCAAAACGTGATGCCGCATTACCCGAACCAGAAGCACCTGTTATTGCAGGAGAAGAAGAACTCCCCACTCGTCGGTTCTGCTTCTCAAAAGTCAATGCTCGATGATACGCTTCAGAAAGTGTCATCGGATCAAACATGTTAACAGAATCCATGATCTGGACTCTTAAACCACCAATGTATCAAGAGACAAGCTGATCTTCTATCTCTTGAACATCATTCCTTGCAATTAGTTGGTAAAATTCGGTCGTGTAATCTTCAACAGACTTGGCCCCCTGTTTTAGATTCTGTAACCGCTGGTACATCATTCGCTGGTAGTTATGAGGAATAAAATTATCCCTCATGACTTTCTTCATCTTCTGCCAACTCGTGATCTTTGACTTCCCAACTCTGTTCCTCGTCAGTTTCAATTGTTGCCACCACGCGGATGCCCGACCACGTAACTTGGTAGCGATCAACCGAACCCTTTTGTTTTCTGGAACTTCTTTGAATTCAAATACTTCTTCAACAGCAACAAGCCAATCAATAAACTCATCAGGCTTTAAAGTGTCCCCATTAAACTCGGGAATATTAACCCTCATTCTAGTCTCCCAACGCCTATCATTATTCCCACTGCGATCTCTCATCCGTCGCCCTACTGATTGTTCATCATCAGACAAACCATCACCAAACGGATTTTCTTCCAGATCTGCATCTTCTTCCTCATGACGGCGATTACGAGGCCTCCTATTGCTCATCAAAGTGTTCATCTGGTCGGTCAACTGATCAAACATTTGAGCGAATCGCTCCTCCATTCTCTCCATCATACGCTGCTCAAAATCCTGTTCATTAACATCGTGAATAGGCCTAGTTCTCTTTGGAGGCATCTTGATCAGGAACTTTGGCTCTGATACCAACTGATGTAGACTAAATAAACAAAGTAACAAAGATAAGTAATTGGATCTGTTGATTCAGCAAGAAGGCCAAAAACAATTCTGCTAATAATCGTTGATTCTGAAGAATGCCCGAAAATTAGGGTAAAACACGGCAACTCAACGGCCAATGGTTTAACTTTTATTAAACTGATAACTGTCTTGCTAGGGTTACAGCAGATTCATTAAATAATGACTGCAAACAAAGAAAAACCCTAAAAATCCAACGGGCTGGACCGTAGCCCAATGACAAAGTCCAACTGAAAGTGAAAAAACATAAAAATGCAAAAAACTGATAGTAAAAAGGCTTTTCGGGCCTTGAAAAATCCGCAACCAGCTATAAGATGGTTACAGCGTCGTCGGTCTCCTTTTTACGCACGTTTTGACAGGTCACGGGCTGAAAACGGACTTAGGATGCAAAAGTTATGCCCATTTTACTAAACCCCTCTTCGTCACGCGATCTCGGGCCTCCAGAAACAAGTCAGCCCGTTCTTCAATACTTGGGCCTCCATCATACGGGGTCTACATTGTTCAACACTGGCTGCCTACAGATTATAAGAGAGCCACATTATTTAAATATTGTAGATGATTTCTCACAGCATAGTAAACATTATCTGCAGGCTTTAATTATAGAAAAATGAAATCTACCACTAGTATGAGTAAATGATCACACAACAGATTTACAATCCTTACAATATACAACCAAATAAGATTGATGTCACTTTCATCTCCGTATATGTATGTCTCTTTACAAACTCCTACCCACACAGACTCGGACATTGAAAACTCCTTAAACTAGCCGTTCAGGAAAAAAGGATGAATAAATATATCACCAGTCCCTTTGTAGACTAGATGGACATAGTTAAAGCTCTCGAGACCTACTATACACGAACAAGCATAGTACACCAGTCAATGCATTTCTACAAGAAACTGTTACCCAAAAGGCATTTTGAGCAGACTGTCTGTTGAGAAAATGCTTCAGTCAGTTCAAAAGGTTTGGAAGGCTGAAGGTTTAAGTCATTATGACTCATGAATAAAGCTGGAATTCATAGCACAATCATGTTTGTGTGCCTTTTAGTTTATTTCAGTTACTTTTATGTAGCCTATATAAAGGACATTTGCTATTCAATAAAATATATTCCTTAGCAAATCAATATTATTCTCTCAATTCCATCACTTCACTTTTACTTATTTAACAAAGCAACAACAAATTGGTATCAAGAGCTAATTTTCTTAAGGGATCTGTGAGCAGCCATGAATTTAGAATCCAATATCACAAGTTTTTCTCATGCTGCCCCACTACCATTCGACGGAGAAAACTACCAGCTTTGGGCTATTAAGATGGAAACCTATCTTCAACCTTTGGATTTATGGGAAGCTATTGAAGAAGATTACGAAATCACTCCGTTGCCAGAAAATGCCACGGTAGCTCAAATAAAATGTCACAAGGACAAGAAGACCAAAAAATCAAAAGCCAAAGCAGCATTATACGCTGGTGTCTCAACAACAATCTTCACCAGGATCATGAATCTTACATCGGCTAAAGATATTTGGGATTATCTCAAGGAGGAGTATGAAGGAGATGAGAGAATAAGAGGTATGAAAGCTCTAAATCTCATAAGAGAATTCGAGTTGCAAAGGATGAAGGAGTCTGAGACAATCAAAGAATATTCAGAAAGATTGATTGGCCTTGCTAACAAGGTAAGGCTTCTTGGTACTAAACTTGAAGATTCAAGAATAGTCGAAAAAATTCTTGTTACAGTTCCTGAGAAATATGAAGCCTCGATAACCACCTTAGAGAATACAAAAGACCTTTCTACGATCACCTTGGCAGAACTATTAAGTGCTTTGCAGGCTCATGAACAAAGGAGGCTTATGAGACAAGAGTCCGTTGTCGAAGGGGCCTTGTTTGTCAAACACCAAAATGTTCAAAATAACTTCAAGAATAGAAGTTACGGAAGTAGTTCAAGTAGCCATATGCCAAATAAAAGTGATAATTCGAAAAGAAACTATCCTCCTTGCAAACATTGTAAAAAACAGGTCATGCACCGTTCAAGTGTTGGTCGAGGCCCGATGCAAAGTGCAACAAATGTAATCAGGTTGGACATGAGGCTGTGGTTTGCAAGAAGTCAGAAGAAGCCCATATAGCTGACGAAAATGAAAATGAAGAGGAAGAAGATAAGATGTTTGTAGCAAAGTGTTTTTCCACAATAGTCACATCAGAAAGTTGGCTTATTGACAGTGGTTGTACAAACCATATTACACATGACAGAACTCTTTTCAAAGACTTCGAACCAACCACAATGACAAAAGTAAGAATAGGAAATGGTGATCATATAAGGGCAAAAGGAAGAGGAACTGTGTCAATAACAACTTCCTCAGGTACAAAAACTATTTCTGATGTTCTTTATGTACCTGATGTTGATCAAAATCTTCTAAGTGTTGGTCAGTTAGTCGAAAAGGGATTTAAGTTGTACTTTGAAGATATGTGTTGCCGTATTTTTGATGATGCTCGGAAGGAGATCTTATGTGTGAAAAGGAAGGCTAAAACCTTCACATTTGAACCTATGGAAGAGGAGCACACAACATACTCGACAAAGATCAATGTAACTGAAGTATGGCACAAAAGGCTTGGGCATTGTCATCTTCAACGAATGCTCAAGATGAAAAGTAATGAAGTGGCTAGAGGTTTACCCGTTATGGTGGATCACTTACCAAATTGTCATGCTTGTCAATTTGGTAAACAAAGCAGAAAATCATTTCTGAAATCATCATGGAGGGCTTCTCAAAAGTTACAACTCGTTCACACAGATGTCGGAGGACCTCAAAAAACACCATCAGTTCAAGGTAGCCGATATCACATCCTTTTCATTGATGACTTTTCAAGAATGTGTTGGATTTATTTCTTAAAGTTCAAGTCTGAAGTTGCTGAAGTGTTTTGGAAGTTTAAGAAAATGGTAGAAAATCAGAGTGGCTTCAAAATTCAGACCTTAAGGTCTGACAATGGAACGGATTACACGTGTGACAGATTTAGTTCTTTTTGTGATGAAGCTAGAATAGAACATCAGTTCACTACTCCGTATACCCCAGAACAAAATGGAGTGAGTGAAAGACGAAATAGATATGTTGTGGAGATGGCTAGATGCATGTTGCATGAGAAAGATCTGCCTAAATTTCTTTGGGCGGAGGCAGCAAACACAGCAGTATATCTGCAAAATCGGCTTCCAAGTGTCGCAGTAGAAGAGAGAACCCCTTTTGAAGCATGTTATGGGTACAAGCCTTCACTAAGTTTCCTTAAAATATTTTGATGATTGTGTTTTGTACATGTCCCACACGTTAAAAGGGACAAACTTGATAAAAAGGCGATTGCTGGTATTTTTGTTGGCTATAGCACAGTATCTAAAGCTTACAAGGTATATCACCCACAAACTGGAAAAATGGTGGTTACTAGAGATGTTCATTTCAATGAGGATGACAAATGGAATTGGAAAGAGGCACAAGATGTCACGAAACTTGTAGAAGGCCTAAGAAGCAATCACTCTGATGATGAGGAGGATGAGGAGGTAACGGTTGAATGTGAAAGTGAAATGGTTGATCATTTACCAGTTAGAGGAACACGGTCACTTACGGACATCTATCCAAGATGCAATGTAGCTTTAGGTGAACCTGTTGGTCTTGAAGAAGCTATTAAAGACCCGAAATGGAAGAAAGCTATGGAGGAAGAGATGTTGATGATCACCAAGAACAAAACTTGGGAATTGGTCAACAAACCAAAAGGCAGAAAAATCATTGGTGTTAAATGGGTGTACCGCACTAAGCTAAATGCTGATAACACCATTAACAAACATAAAGCAAGGCTTGTCGTCAAGGGGTATGCTCAAATTTTTGGTGTTGATTATTCTGAAACGTTTGCTCCTGTAGCTCGATTAGACACTATCAGGTTGTTACTAGCTATATCAGCACAAAGAGGATGGAAAGTATTACACCTAGATGTAAAATCAGCCTTTCTAAATGGTGTATTGGAGGAAGAAATCTATGTTGAACAACCTGAAGGTTTTATTGTGATAGGAGAAGAGGATATAGTCTATCGGCTCAAGAAAGCTCTCTACGGATTAAAACAAGCTCCAAAGGCCTGGTACTGCAAAATAGATGAACACTTGTTGAGGCTTGGATTCATAAGAAGCTTGTCTGAAGCTACCCTTTATGTTAAGAAAAAGAACGAAAATGTTGTTATTGTATCTCTTTATGTTGATGATCTTTTCGTGACAGGAGATGACGAACAATTTGTTGAGGAATTTAAATGAGAAATGATGCAGGTTTTTGAAATGACTGATCTTGGTCTTATGTCTTACTTTCATGGGAAAACAAAACATTTCAAAATCAAACTTTATCATTTGAGAGAAGTGCAGCAAGTTGGGGAAGTTACACTTGTTCACTGCAAGTCTGAAGATCAACAAGCAGACATATTCACAAAACCACTTCCTGTTGCAAAGTTTGAAGTGCTGAGAAAAAGGATTGGAGTTTGCACTGCCTGAAGCAAAGAGGAGTGTTGAGAACATGCTTCAGTCAGTTCAAAAGGTTTGGAAGGCTGAAGGTTTAAGTCATTATGACTCATGAATAAAGCTGGAATTCATAGCACAATCATGTTTGTGTGCCTTTTAGTTTATTTCAGTTACTTTTATGTAGCCTATATAAAGGGCATTTGCTATTCAATAAAATATATTCCTTAGCAAATCAATATTATTCTCTCAATTCCAACATTTCACTTTTACTTATTTAACAAAACAACAACACTGTCAGACACCAATCATCAAGAAGCAAATACTGAAGAACAATTAGTCACAAACATGTCATGAATAACTAGAGGAGGAATTCATAAACTATGTCTGTAGGGAGGAAGATGTGTGTATAACCATAACAAAGAACGCTAGTATGGTTTATCAGTTAGAAGCCACAGAAGACAAATTTATCTCTACTTTAGCGTAATTGTTTTTAAATCAGCAATAGTTGATGTAAAATATCTTTAGTCTGATATCGGACTCCATATACTTGTCTTATGCTTGGAATAAATTCCTGCATTTCTCTCTGTCTTTACAGCGATTAAGACCATGAGAGTTAATCTTTTTCATGCTTAGTTGGTTCATAGATAATCAAAACAGCATAGACCATAACTTAGTTTCCATATACTTGGTCTTAATGGGAAAACATGATCCTCCGTATCATGTGCTTTGTAGCAAGTAACGGGTAGGAGACAGATTTAAAGTTGACTTTTGTCATGTTCATTACTCATGGGTCATCAAACAACTCAAATTTATATCCTTCTCTCTGCCCGGTAAAGCCCAATTACTACCTAATGTTGCAGGACACTTGACTTCTTCATATAACTTGCTTCAGCTTCTAAGAGACCCAGCTGTCTCGCTGATCGTCACTCAGACGCCTTGGCCGACCTTAACATGTACTCTTAAACTAGCTCGTATTGAAATTATATAAGTAGATGTATCCATCAAACACGCGTAGATCAAGTTATATTGGAGGTTGGTGGGGCCACATCAGGTTTGTTTCCACGAAGCATGGTTAAAACTTCAGACCTCCCACATGTTAGTAATACTACGAGCTTTCGCTAGCTGAGCCCCTCGGGTGGTCATAATCTGGTTTTTGATAACATGATTAGGAAATTGCATTTCTGTGACTTTTAACGCATTTGATCTGTTGTGGATATAAAAATCTCGGATAGACATATTAATAACTAATAGGCCAGTATCCTTAATTAAGGGGTTTTGGGCTCTCGAGATGCAGGTTACAGAACATCAGAAACTGTGTGTGTGGGGTGGGGGATAATGCATCTGAGTAGAATGCTCTTTCTGACAACCGAATACAGTAGCTCTATTGAGCCACCAGTCACACATATTGTGCCTTCTAATGCTGGCCCAGATAGGAGAAGCAGATCATCAGTTACCATCTCCAGACAACATTAGCATGCCACCACTTGACGACATACGCTCATCTGTTGCCAGTGGTTCAGATTTGGTAACTAAATCTGATGGTGAGATGCCGGGGATGGAGAATGTATTTATTATGAATGAGTTTCTTCATTGGCAGCGTTATGAGTTTAAATGTCACTGATGAAAAAGGTACTCAAAGTTGGTTTTCTTACCTGCACTTTCCGCCTTTCTCCATTCTTTTTTTTAATTCCAGAATCTTATCATCTATATTAACAAGACATCAAAGAACCCAAGGGATCCCAAGTTGGCGAAATGACTAGGGTACTGCAACTGTAGTGGGAGACATATATTGCGAACCTTTTAGTTTTATCACCTCTTATAATTGTAGTTAACCTAGCCTAAATATAACATTGGATATAAGTACTAAAACAAGCACTAGCAAGCAATATTAAAGCTCTTCACCTTTGCTGACCACCACAGGAACGGACGTGAAACAATTGGTGAAAGCATTATGGGATGTCATCTCTGATTCTGTGAAACAGGAAAAGTATGATCACATTGTTGTATTAATGAAGGAGGTGATCACATTGTTGATGTTGATATTCTTTGTACTAAATACGTTCATTTGTTTGGTTAGATATTAAATTTATTATGAGTAGTTTTTTATTTTATGTCTCAGTTGTTGAGTTCCGGTTGTTTGGATATGAAATATCTTGGGATCATGGAGTTTGCACTAGTGAGCTTGCAGAAGCTTTCAGCGAATAGCTAACGAAGTCCAGCTGAAATAATCTCAATAGAATTTATCTCAGAATTGACTCAACTATGTCAGGCTGGTATGATGGATTAAACCATTCACATAATTGCCCTTGTAAAAGGTCTGTGTTTGTACAAATAAAGGTACCTAATTTCTTCTTGTTTCTTTCCAGCTTCTTATACTTTATTATGGTAGAGGTGGCAGTTTTTTTAAGCGTTTACATTTAAATGGGGTGATTTGATTTTGTTTAATCTCACACGGGTCAAGTTATAAATGGGGAATAGCTAAATTACCCCAAAACACTTTTAAGGCATATAACATCCTAATCAAGGCACTAGTAATAAACAATAAGAGCAAAAGCGTTTACAAAGGTCTATGGTCAACCATCTGATGCCTTGATTCGCCTTCCACTGACCATGCAATGGCTTTCATCTGTGGTTCCTGGCAAAGATCGGGAATGGGATGAGAATACGAAGGCACTTTCAGAGTTGCAACAACATTTATCTTCAGAAAGGACTGCTCTTCACTCAACTGCTCTTAGGACCGGTGGACACTCCCCTAGTAGATTGCAAACTTCACCTGCAACGTCTCTCACTAATTTCTCAAGTTAACTAACATCCAGGATTTATCTGTTAAAACCTTCTTTCCACCGATGAAGATGGGTGGGTTGATAACTGATAAGAATGGAATTAGGTTGGAACGATGGAATTAAGTGGAAACGAGTAACTTTTTGGTACAGGCAGGACCAACTCCAGAAGATCACGTACTCTAATCGCTACAAGGTAATATATTACGGAGTATTTGTTACATCCTTGACTATTTCATGTCCGTTATGGTCTTTGGATGCCTCTCCATGACTTAATGTTGTACATAGACTAAAGCGTTTTATTTAAGTAGACAATAATGCAGAAAGAAAAAAAGCAATTAATTGAAATAAAAGAATGAATATATTACTTATGAAATTGTTGAATACACAAATTCTATTAGAGTATTAGACTTCAATCATCTAAACCCTAAGCTAGCAGCAGCTGACTCTTAAAGTCGAATAAATAAATGTCTCTTTCGCTCGGGTTCCACGGAAAGTATCTCGGCGATTCTTCGTTTAACTTGATCAGTTGTGTTTGCTTTTCTGCTGACGTGTTTCTTACAGACTCAACATCCTCCTCCTCATCGTCATCATCATCAGCGGCATTGGAACCAACTGACTCTACATCAGAAACCAACATCTTCTTAACAGGAATGCAGCAGTTGCAGTTAACATGTGCTGATCTAACGGCATAACGTGGACGGGGCCTTTTATTTCTTCGCATGACAAAATCTTGATCATCTCTCTCGCAAACCCTTTTGTTGGATCGAACCATCTTAATGATAGCCATAGGTAGGTATTCTAGGATCGTTTTCTTGTTTTGATCTGGAGGAAGATGGTTTTCTTAGGGTTTTTATTTGGAAGATGATAATTTTGCTGGTGTCTTTTGTTGTGCGTATGAAATATGAATCAACAATAATCAGATAGGAGCATTATTTATAACCAGACTTTTATGTCGGTCAAAAATACTTACCATATATTCATCAAAATTAATTACCAAAAACCCGCTTTTGGTTAAGTCGGCTATTAAACCAAATGACTAAACTTTTATGGAAAGCTATTATTACTATTCTCAGATTTTATCGTTGTTTGAAAGTTAGCTTAAATACCCGTCTAACGTCGGGTTTAGTTCAAAGAGTAATTTTTGTAAGAAATAATAAAGAAATGTTAATATTAAAAGAACGTAAACGGGTTCTGATAATAGATAAAAAGAATAATAAAATATGACATGAATTATTCGATCATGCATTTTAATCATCGTTTAATTCTTTAACAATCAGAATGATAGAGTTTCATGCATTTTAATCTTCAAGCCTCACGAATGTGAGATCGAATCAAGTCAACAGCTAATGCCCATCCCCTGAACAATGGTTGTATTTTAAGATTTTTTTGTAAGAAGTAAGAAATATACGAAAGAAACAATCGTATGTAAACATGTTTCGTTAATACATGAAATAAATAATCAAAATATACGTGAACTATTCGATAAGCATTTGAGTTTGTAACAATCCCAATAATAAACGTCCATGCATTTTATTCTTCAGTTCTGATGTCTTGAATAACAAATGACATATGTGAGCGCTAATCAAGTCAATAGACAATTCCCCGGACATCTAATAGTCGAATGAAAATGTAAGTAAAAACATATTGTGATTAATAATTGATTTGAATTTAAAAGATGATATAGAATATTTTCAAGATATTACAATTTGCATCACAAATGACAACCTTAAGCCTCTTTTACTTTAGACCCCAGAAACAACAACATATAATTATACATGTGTAAAACGTAATGTGACCAATACGAACCAACTTTATAAAAATGATTACCGTAGATCTTGTTTATTGTATAAGCTTAAATACCCATGAAATTATAGGCATCATAAAAAACAAAAGATAAAAAATATGCTCGGACATAGCTTTTGTTATGGCTCTCATACTACTATTGTTTTGAAGCAAGTTCCTAAATTTATATACCCAAGTTTTTGATAGTAAAAAAAATTGTTCCGTTGATTAATTGTGCAATAACTCCAGTTCTAGTTAATTTAATGACTTTTGAAAGCAATTTTTAAGTTAAAAGTAAAAAACTCAAGTTTCTTTAATTATCGGTTGATTGCAAAGTTAGTTCTTAATATGTGCGTTTAATCATACAAATTATCAATCTTTATCATATCACTCGTTAATCCTTAACGTTTTTATTTCACGTTTCTATACGTTTTCTCCCAACTTTAGCAGGGCTCATTTAGCCGTGCCCATTTAACCCGCAACTCTTTTACCCGTTACCCACTTTACCCGCCGCACATTTTGCCTGGTGCCCAATAACTATATAGTCAAGAATAGAAAAGTTAGCAAATTTCATGAAGTTCAAACTATAAAGGGTAGTCTACTTCAGTTATCTTTATAAAATCATATGCGAATGAAATAGGAGCTAATGATCCATTATTCTCGCTCGCCTTTCACCAATAAGGCTGCCCTCAGTTGCGAATCAGTCTACCCTTTCAAAAATTCTGTCGTCTCAACTTTTTCTTTCCAACGGCTTACATACGACTTTTATCCACTCTAAGACGATCGGTTGTTTTCATAAAACATTACATAATTATTCATATAAAATAAAACATTACAACAACAATAATAATAATAATATAACAAAAGTTATACTACAAACGGTAATCTTTTTTGTTCCCTTGTGCTCCTTAACCTGATCTCGCACTCCCGACCACTTTCACCCCCGACCACTTTCCAACCGAAACAATCGGTCGATCGAGTGGTTTTTTGGCCCATTGCGGCCAACCTGATGTATGGTTATACCTGGAAATGACAATGCTATATGCTGGTGTGTTCTTTAGTATTCTAAAACCACTTTGTCAAAAGAAATTATTTATAAGAGACTCGGATAATAATATAATGCACAAGTTAATGGCATGCCATCGGGTGCCTGGTCATAAGTTTCGGTTTTTCAGAGTATGAGTTAGATTTTTTGAGTTACAACATGTTTTCATAAAACATTAATTATTGTACTTAGAATAAAAAATGTAAGAAATGAACGTGGGACAACATTTAATGCAGGTGATTCAATGTAAAATACAAAGTTATTTAGAAATGAGTATGATTATTGATTACTATATTTGCTAATGCTTTAATTTTTTAGTTTCCTTATGATATACAACTATTGCAACAACATCTTGTTTGTTAAGTTAAATCCTTAATAACACTTATATTGCACAATGAAAACAGATTTAAATATAGAGTTAGCTTCAAGATTTAGATGAGTAAGACACATGCGCATATTAATTAAAGAGAGATAGACAAAAAAATGTCAAAACTCAACAAATACAGTGTAGGCTCTAACATGGGTAAATTAAAACTTTTAACATAGGTTTGTTTCTAGTAGCAACATTTGGTGCTATTGTATGTTCCACAAGAATAGGGTTAACCTGCACAACTCTCTCAGACCCAAACTTATTTCCATCGACCTTCGCTAGCCCCTCAAAATGCATTTTCATGGTTTCGGGTTTTGTTCCACCTACCCATATGACTTATAATTGAAGTTCCACCTAGCTATTTCTTGTTGCAAGACATCCATTGTTACTATCCACTTCCACGCTATGTGTTCGTGAATAGTAATCGTAACCTTTACTTTCTCGTCAACGCATGTATATATGCTAATAAATAATCAAGAACAGTTTTAATTGGTTTGTAGTCTCTTATGTATTTTTGACTAATCATTCGTGGTTGGTATAAGTACGTCTTAAGATTCTAAGTTAGAACGTTTTATGTGTACTAGATTTATGTCATGCTTAATACTTAGCGGGTGTTTTTCCTTTTATTATTTTCAATTTTCTTTGTGAGGAATAAAGAAAATAAGAGCGGCTTAAAAAATGAGTGGCTAGAAAAAAAAATAATAAATAATAATAATTATACAAGACTCCCAAGAGGGGCAGTGAAGTGTTAATTATAGTAGCTATTGAATTCCAATATTACTCTCACAAGGGTTGCGGGGATTTAGTAGTTGCTCCAATCCAATATTACCTTGACGGGTTGCGGGATTGAAGATCCAAGGTCTCAAAAAGGCGGCGAATATAAACTATTGCGTGAGTTTTATTTTTCTTTTCTTAGCGAGTGAGTAGCTACTTATTAATGCATGACATAAGGATCTTACACATAAGGCGAATGACTTATTATTTTGGGTCGGACTTATATTAATTGTGAGCTGTTTTTCAAGTTATGGATAAGATGGTTACTTAGGATTAAAACGGTGCTTCCTTATTTTCAGAATTTACACTTCTTATATTTCACACTTTAACTAATGACAAATTTACCCCAAAGTAATTTTCTCAAATAATAACCGGTCTTAGAGGCATAATAAGTGGGGGTATAATAGTAACACAATTGATTTGTATGAATAAGTCGATGTACTTTCACTTATGGATAACAATGATCTCGTTTTTAAGCTTGGTATGGGGAAAGTGAAACTTGAGGATGATAAGTGTTCATGGTACTAAAGCCCTAATTAAAGTCTTTGATTTCTTTATGAGTTATTTCCATCAAAACAATTTCAAGAAAAAACAAAAATATATAAATAGAATTGTTTTCCTTTGCGTTGTATTGTAAAAATCAAAATCATACATCATATAGTGTAGTGTAGTGTAAAAGCATTTCATCATGGCAAAGGTAGATTAATTATGAGAAAAATGTAATTTGGTGCTTTGAAATGTTGCATTGCATGAGGTCATGGCAATGATCAAGTGTAGGGGATTTGATATGAGTGAAATCTCATATCAGGTATATCATATTTAACCCTAAAACACAAAGTAAAATATCAGATTTTAATGTGTAAAAGCAGTATTATAGGTATATTTTGTTGTTTGTGCCTGTGTAGGTAAAAAGATAAAATTTGATGCAAACATGGAATTCAAGTCATTATTGATGAAGAAAAGACAAAAGAAGGACAAAAGATGACAAGTCAACACAAGTGAAAAGACCTTTCTTGACAACTTACAAAGTAGAGGGACTAAAAGTGTCAATTTGGAAAAAGTCAAGAACAAAGTCAAACTTGGTCAAAGTTAAATTCAACCAAGTCAAGGGTTCAAATATGGTCAAGTATGAAGTCAAAGGGCCAAGGATGACAAGATATTGAAGTTTGAAGTTCAAGTTATGAAGCTGATAACTAAAGGGACTGAAATTGCCAAAAAGGGAAAGAATAAAAGACATGATCCGAGTGAAGTATCAAACAAACAATGAGAAGCCTTAATTTTGGAGTAGTAGATCGCCAACTCATGTAATTAACGAAGAGATGGTGAAAGCAGCCGTATCATAACAGTGCCATCACTTACTCTCTTTCCACCAATCACAAATGTCCATCTCACATGCTTCACTGTTCTAATGGATATTGATCCGCAACTTCATTAATGGACTTATCAGAGTATGACACATGTCACCCTTCATACCCAGATCGTGGAGCAAGTTTTAGACACTTTCAGAAGAAACACTTAACATGAAAAATGATCCAAATGGAGAGACGAGCTCAACCCACTTGGTTAATTACCATTTCATCCACTAAACAATTTTCCCCCAATTTGGATGAAGAACAAGAATTCTCAATTGGGAATATGAAGCCATGTGGCATTTTATGGTTGGATGCAACACGTCATTGGACCTACCCAACACCTAATTTCACTCTATAAATAGACCATGTATCTCTTATTTTGTGTATGTAACTAAGTGTGTAAAAAACACACACTTTTTCCCTTTTTTCTCTCAATCCTTTTCAGTTAGCATTACTAACCTCTCAAGGTGTCTAACAAACACTTTGAGAGTTAGTTAGTTTGTTAGTTCTGTTGTAACAATAATTCCATTAATGAAATTCAGTTTTACCTAAATTCACTCTCATTCTCATTTCACTAGCAAGTTCATACTATTCTACTATCCTACTTTGATTCTGTTGTTCTTAATTGAACAATGGAGTTTTATGTGTTATTTGGAAGCTTTGTTAAGAGTTGTAGCAGTTGCAGTTCAATTTCTAAGCTCAGAATTGGCCAAAATCCTTTGATCAGACCTTGAAGCAGGGGAAGATTGATGATGATGATGGTTGTAGTAGTGTAGAGTAGCTGTATTGGGTGTTGATAGGTATAAAAGTGAGCTCAACGCTCAACTTCTTCATCAAAGGAGCCTTCAAGAGTTCCTATAAGCTTTCTTTACAAAATTCCTCTAAAAACTTAGACTGCATGCTTATTTTTGTGTCTTAGTGTAAAAATACTTGCTATTGCCTGTTATGTGCTTATTTTCATGTATTTGATATGTTTTGAGTGTTTGCTTGCTCAATCTGTTAGTTTTGAGTAGTGCTCATAGCTTAATTGAGCTTATATCAGAATAACTAGTGTTTGACACTAATCATAATCTTGGAACCAATGTTAGAAAGTTGCTATTAGTAGTTTGTATACACTCACTAGTTGGTAACAAGTAAGACTGCAAGTTTTGGAGTCAAACAATTAGTCAAACATGCAATTAGCATTCTAAATACTTTGGGTCAAATTCACAGCCAAAACATGCCTATTTCAAATGCTTTCTAAATCTTCATTCTTAGGAGTTAAGGAGTGATTTTAAGTTCTGAGCATAGCTTATCATCCTAGCTTTCTAGACATATAAAGTAGACCATGCATTTCTCACTAATAAGCAAGAAATAAGCCATAGTTTAAGCCTTTGATAAAATGCAAGTTTCTATGATGAAAGCTTAACAGAATTCTCATTCCAGCTTATTTATTTCATAAAAGTAGTGATTTTCTTCCACAAATCAGTTAGATAAGCTTAGAAATTAAGATTGGACCAAGGTCAAACTTGGTCAACTTTGGTCAACGCCTGGTCAACATAAGCCAAAATAGCTTATTTGATTTTCTGGCTTATTTTAGAGCTTTTTGAGATTTTCTTGGATAGGTCTTCCTTATTTGGCCTATTGATCATATTTTGAGCAAATCAGCTTTAGTGCTTATCCCAATAAGCCGTTCTCTTAAAAGTGCTTATTCCAAAAATTGCTTATTTGGCTCATAGCTTATTTCAGATGGAATCCTTGAAACTGACTAGGTGAAATTGCATTAGAAGCTTTTTGAAACAATTCTCAGCTTAATTGGTGGATTATAGCTCTAGTTCTAGCTTATTGAAACACTTGTGCCCGTTTTGCTTATATACTTGTTAAGATTTGCACATAAGTCCCTGGATTTTAGGACTTGTTTTAATCTGTTTTAAATAGTTAATACTTTTTAGGTTTTGCAAGATAGTCCTAACCTAGTCCTCAAGTTAGTTGCAATTTCAGTTAGGGTAGTTTGGGAGTTGTTATATTTTTGTTAAAAGTTTGTTATATTTTCATTTCAAGTCCTTTAAGTTTTTGAATTTGCATTTTCTAGTCCTTATACTTTTGTAAACTTTACATTTTGAGCAATTTAATATTTTGTGCGTTGATTACTTGTACATTTGGCATTATGTGTGGTATGTGCACTTTGTTTTTAGATTAGTACGGTTACGTAGTGATACTATTTTTACATTTTTACGTGCTTTGTTATAATTAGACCTAGATTACCAAAATTTTATAAAATCTAACACCAAAAACAATTAGTTAACCTGATTTCTATTGGATAATCAATTCGTATTGAGTCGAGAATTACGAACTTAAAAAGACAAATATTATGGTCAAATGAGGGAAATGTAAAAAATCATTTATTAATGTGGATTTAAATGTTTAGACCCTTAAATATGTCACAATGATAAAACATACTCCGTACTTTAACTAACATTTTACGGTAATCTACATTCACAAATCTTTTATAGAAAGACTTTCACAAAATGAATTTATAATGAATAGAACTTAAAGCATCCACAATGCATGATTTTTCAATAGCTTTTTACTATATTGTAAAGTTTTTTTAAGGTGTTTTGCATTGTGGTAAAGACTTTTGGAAAAGCTTTTTAGAAATGATTTGTTAAACCTCAAGCTTTTGCCAAAAGCTTTTTACCCTCTATTAATATTATTTTATTTTATTATATTTATTCATTTATTACCAAGCTTTTAAATGACTTAGAGCATCTCTAATGCATGACTTTTTCGATAGCTTTTTACTATTTGGAAAAGTCATTAGATGACTTTTTACCATTGTAATGTATATCTTTTCAAATAGGTTTACCCAAAGACTTTGATTTCTCAAACCTATTCAAGCAAAGGCTTTATAATTAATGCATCATTATTTTAGCCTCTTTATATGTATTCTCTTTCTTTTAAAAAGATTTTGTAAAAAATTTAGCATTGAAGGTAAGTTTGTAAAATGACTTTAAAAGTATAAAATTTAATTAAAAAGTTATTGTAATTAATAAAAAAAGTCTTTGTTAGTTTGTAGCATTGGAGATGCTCTTAGTACCATTAAACTAAGAGCATCTCTAATGCATAAACCTCACATAGCTTTTTACTATTTAAAAAAGTTTTTTAGTAGTGTTTTTTATCATTGGATCAGTGACTTTATAGAAAGCTTTTTTGAAAGACTTTGTATACACAAAATCATTCCTTAAACCTCTAAGAGCATCTTCAATGCATAAAGTCTTTTAAAACTTTATATATTTAATACATTAATTATATCATTTATTATCCTATGCAAAAATCTTTTCTTTAAAATCTTCTTCAATGCTAAAAATTCATACAAAAGCTATTTAAAAGATTTTCAATTAATGCAAATAGCTTGATCAACTTTTGTAAACCACTTTGCATATGTAAAGTCTTTTCCTAAAAGTTTGTTTGTAAATCTTTTATCACAATGCATAAAGTCTTTCAATAGCTTTTTATATAGTGAAAAGTCTTTGAAGTACTTTTTTGCATTGGAGAAAAATGCTTTTTACAATAGCTTTTAGCAATGATTTGCCATTTACCAAGCTTTTCTAAAAAGCTTAATGCATTAACTCTCTCACAACCTTAGATCATTAATTACACCAAAAAGTTTTAGAAAAACTTTTCACCATTGTAGTAAAAGTTTGAAAAGCTTGATGATGACTAAAAAATAATAAAATTAATGGCATTAAAGTCTAAAAAGCTTTTGAAAAGTTTAAGCTATTAACATGACATGCATTAAAAGCATTAAATGCTAAAAGTCTTTTATGACTTTTAGCATTGGAGATGCTCTAATGACTTTTAAATAACTTTTGTTATAATAAAAAAGTAAGTAATTAAAATATAAAAGTCTTTGAAAGAGTTGAGCATTATGGATGCTCTTAGAGCATGTACAATGGGAAAAAAACCAATGACTTTTCACTATTTCAAAAATATTTGAAATGTGTTTTTCTTATTGCAACTATAGTTTTTATATATTCCGTAACTTTTTAGAATAACTGGTGAAACAACAAGTGTTTGACAAAAGCTAGTTTTATATGATTTTGATTAGCAATAATGACATCACAATGCTCAAGTATTTGAAGGACCTTGAGCATTAAATGCAATTAATACAAAGGCTGTGTTTGTTAACAGTTTTTTTAAAAACATTTCTAGCAATTATTATTAGCATTTAGCATAATAATTAGTAAAAGAGGTTGTTTGGTTAAAATCATTAGCATCATCATTTATCATTTATCATGAAAATGATACTTCCTCAAATGCTCTTTCATTGAGCAGATAAGCATAATTGATTAAAGAGCATAAACTTAATAAATTACTTAAATACCCTCATTAATATAACACATAAAATCTAAAATAGTTTTTATTTATATATGTATGTCAATTTATGTCTTTTTACAAATTCAGCTAAATGCTTACTGCTACTTCTAACTGCTACTCCTGATTTCACCAAACACACATCACTACAAGTTGAGTTAAGTCCATAGATAGCCCACGAACTTTCAAAAAAAACTTATGTTAGGCAACTTATTTTGGAAAATACCATTATTACCCACTAAACGATACGTTTACTGCCTATTATCACCCATGTTACCGTCTGACTACTGACACGTCATCATTAGGTTCTTTTATTTTATTAATTTTACATGTTTTACCCCTTATTTACTTAATACCATTCAATTTTTTCCTTAATTCGTTTTCAACCAACATTTATCTTATCCTTTAATCGTCATCATCTATTCCATCTTCATCATTGCCACACTGCACATTTCAATTTTCTCTTCCTCATTTTCTTCCTATTCATCGTCTTCCTCTACTTGCGTGTCTTACCCTTGTCGTCCTTTAAACTGGTACTCACTTTTCTTCAATCTCTCAAAAACACCACTTTCTTCATTCTTTTTCGCCTATAAAGTCGTCAAATTCAAGAACACAATGTTTTGGTGTGAAATGTGTTGTTGCTGGCAATGGTCTTTGAAAGTGAAGGTTGTCTGAATTGAAGTTATGATTTCGGGTTCTTACGTTCTGGCTTTGAGAGGAATGGATATCTCGTTTTCGGACCCAGTTGTGTTTTTAGATACTGGAATATGGCATCCTTTGGCTCCATGTATGTATGATGATGTCTTTCTATGATTTGGATGAATGTATGAAAAAGAAGAGGAGTTAATGATGATGGGTGATCGTGAGATCCTACTAATGAACTTAACCCATGAAAAAACATGTTAACATAGTCATTAATGAAATGGGTTCACCCTTTAGCAGTAAAAAATCCAACATTTGGTGATGCGGTTTGTATAACAAGTTGAAAGATTCATCCCCTGGTGCAGCTACATTTGGTGATGCGGTTTTGAGTGGGTGTTTGTTTACATCGGTTATAAAAAATATTAAGAAAAGATGACGTGTCCATTTTTACCGGTGTTACCGGTTGAAAAATGCGGTTAAAAAATTATAAAATAAGATAATAGTTGGTTTAGGTAGAGTTTGATGGGTAATAATGATATTTTATTTAGTAAGTAGCCTACAATAGGTTTTTTTCGAAAGTTCATAGGCTATTTTTGTTTAAGCTTTTATAAAAGCCTTTTTAAAAAGTTGTCCATGCAATACAAAAATCTCTTACAAAATATGGATAAAATAGTGAAAACCTTTTCTTACCTTTACCCTTCCCATCAATGCGAGAGAATGCCCTTTTTGACTAAAAGTCTTTTGATATGGACGATATAATCGATGATGCTATTTTAGTCAATTTTGGCATCTTCATAGATGTTGATTTGTCACTGTGTTAGTGTCACGGTACCTGTGTTTTTTATATTTGTCATAAAAGCTAGACAAGATTAACAATGTTTACACTATCTACGCTTGAATTGCTAAAAAATGATACATATGTGTATGTACACTTGACAATTGTGTAGAAGTACAAACATCCTCTTAGAACACACATACAACACCTGCTTTCTTGAGATGGATCAGATTTCACACAGGTTTTTACAAGTCAACGGGCTAAAGCTTCATGTAGCAGAGATCGGGCCAGAGTCCTCTCCTGCAGTCATTTACCTACACGGGTTCCCGGAGATATGGTATACTTGGCGATACCAAATGATCGCGGTTGCAAATGCTGGAGTCATTGCACCCGATTTCAGAGGCTATGGAATGTCTGATATGCCTGTAGACCCCGAGAAGGGTTCTTTTGCTGACCTTGTTAATGATACTGCCTCTATCCTTGATGCTCTCGCTATTTCTAAAGTACGTTCGTAATTCTTAAATAAATATACTCGACTTGATCTTTTTACGTTAGTATTCTAAGAATTCGTATACTGGTTTAAATATTTGTTTATAGGCGTTTGTTATTGGTAAAGATGTTGGTGCAATTGTCGCATACCCGTTTGCCCTTCTTCACCCAAAGAAAGTAGCTTGAATTATAACATTGGGCATACCATTTATGCCTCCAGGTGGCTTTAAGCACCGTTTCGTCCTCCCGAGGGATTTTACCCTTTAAGATGGGTGGTAAGAGTTCCAGCCACTTAACTTAAGCATATTGTATTCAGTCGTGTATAGGAGTTAAAGTTTGAATGTGTATCATGTTAAATTTATTTAATTCATTAGGAACCTGGAAGAGCTGAAGCAGATTTTGGTCGATTTGATATTAAAACTGTGGTGAAAAACATCTACATTCTGTTTTCCCAAAGTGAAATTCCGATAGCGAGTGAGAACGAGGAGATTATGGATTTGGTCAAACCACCCTCTTGGTTCACAGAGGAGGATCTTGCAGAATATGCGGCTTTGTATGTGTTCGTGTATGTGTCCGGAACACATGACCCGATCCGGAATACATGACCCGATCCGGAACACACTTGACGATCCGGAACGCACACATCCTTCTAGAAGAAGTCAACGATAGTCAACAAAGAACTCAGCAGACACACTTCCTATAAAATAGGGAGTATGTCCCCAATCGAGCCAACCAAGGCCCATTACCATTTCCGGCCTTTTAGGAATCAGACTAGTATAAATACCCCCTTTGGGTTCAAGGTTTAGGTTAACTCTTTGACCCTTATTACTTTTTACTTATACTATTTTACTCTCACTCCTCTTTGGATTTTTACCCTTTACTTACTTTTACGCCGGAGCATGGTCTGGGTTCTCACACCCGGACGAGGCTAACGCGTTGCTTTGGTTTCAGGATATCCGAAGCATACTCAACTTAAGATCCGATCCGGTCATACCATTCGGACCCTAGAAAGGAATTGCACAAACATTTGGCGCCATCCGTGGGACTTGATATTCTATCTACCAGTTGCATAGAATGGCAGGTCCTACTCCTCTTGTCACTCCGACAGGTCCTAACCTTCCGATTTACTTGACTTCTCCGAACAATCAGAATCTCACAAAGGAACAACTTGAACAACACATCTCAACCTTGCGACTGCTAGTCAAAGAGCATAACCGGAACGCCGTGGAACCTGTCCCTCTAAGTCTCATTGAAGAAGATGAGGGAAGCAGCAACACGAAGATAGTAAGAGACAAGGTGGTGTCCGATGCGGATTTAAAGAAACCTTTCAAGGAAGCATTCAAATCCCAACTCACTCAAAGAATTATTGACTTCTCCGGACCCGAGTACAAGATGCCTACCACAGTCAAGATATACGACGGAACGGGAGATCCGGAGGATCATTTGAATCGCTTCACCGGAGCAGCCAATTCGGGCGAATGGCCAATGCCGGTTTGGTGCAGAATGTTCCAGCAAACGCTAGAAGGGGGAGCAAGGGGATGGCTTGAAAGCCTTGATACTGACAGCATTGATGAATGGGCAGAGCTAAGGAAGGCATTTGTCAAGAGATAATCGATCCGAAAGCTATGTCATAAAGGCCCACATGAGATAACCAAGATTGTAAGAAAGGCAAATGAGTCATTAACAGATTTTAAAGAACGATGGACAGTTGAAGTAGGTCTTATCCATGGAGTTCCGAAAGTCATGAAGATTTAGGCATTTATGGATTCGGTCAAAAGTCTAGAGCTGGCAAAAAGGTACTCGGACAAAGTTCCTGATTCGGTGGACGAAATGATGGAAAGTTTGGATGATTTTGTTCGATCCGAGGAGGCATTCGCTAACACTGAGCTACCAAAAGGGGAAGGAACGGAGCCATACCGGAAGCCCAACCCTCCCACCTAAAGAAGAGATGATCGCAACCAAAAGTACCATGGCTGGAACAACAATAGAAGAAATGATGGTCGAGATGCATATAAGGGAAGAGATTTCTTCAACAACAAAAACAGGGATAGAGACAACAGGGCACCATACCCACCACCGCGGAATGACAACTATCACAGGAATGATTACAACCGAAACAATTATCATGACCGAAACAGAGTGGCCCTGGTCCTAAGTGTTAATTCCTTGACAAAGAATCTAAAAGAAATCCTTGCTACCGAAACACAGCTTCGTCTACCCCCTCCCCGTCCAATGAACAATCTGGCAAGAGGTGGAAACATGGATCGTTACTGTGACTATCATCAGGATAAGGGACACTTTACCAACGATTGCATCCAGCTAAGGAAGCAAATTGAGCTAGCCCTAGAATCTGGAAAGCTTAATCATCTTGTCCGGGATGTACGCCAGAGAGGACGAGATAATCGAAGAGAAGAGGCTCCAAGGCAAGATAAGATTATAAACATGGTCTGGACATTACCGGAAAGAGAGAAAAGGAAAGCTAGAGAAGCAACCGAAAGCTGGATGAGAGCCCCAATCACGTTCCCACCATTAGAAGAAGATGAGATGTCTGATGATCCAATTATCATAGAGGCTGAATTGGGATGATATTTGGTACGCAGAGTTTACGTAGATGAGGGAGCATCGGTGGAGATTATGTTCGAACACGGCTTCGAGAAGCTTCCAACAAGCATCAAGTCAAAGTTGAGGAACACGCAAACTGATCTCGTCGGATTTGCTGGAGAAATAGTCAAACCAATGGGAAAGATCGAGTTAGAAGTCAGTTTCGGATCAGATAGCTTAGTCCGAAGAACTCACATGAAGTTTGTAGTGATCAGCGCCCCGTCACCATACAATGTGATCCTAGGGAGGACAGGCATCCGGATCCTCCGAGCTGTACCATCAACCATTCATGCCATGATGAAGTTTCCCACTCCAAGAGGGGTAGTGTCACACCCCACCATGGCGGAATATGGGGCACGACGTATGGATATCATCACAACAATAGCGTGTCTATAGAGATAACTAAATGATATAAGAAATGTAATAAATGGCGACACAAATGTCATGACAATATCTCAACATGCAGGAGTCTAGGTAAGTAGGTAACAATCCTACCTCTTACCCAAGACAAACAAGTAACACAAACAAAACAAACATATAGGTGCCAACAGTATCACTTATTTAAATGAACAAATAAAAACTAAGAAGGAACGGGGTTCTCCTTCTATATGCAATCCTAAGGCATCCAAGTCTAGCCACTTCTATCCTCAAGCTCAACCATATTCACACCTGAAAGAGACACTAAAACACGTCAACATAAAGTTGGTGAGAGTCATAGGTTTAGACTCTAACGCCAAATCAGTTACAAGCTGTGAATAACAAACACCAATACAATAACATATGGACAATGTGCTACAATTATGTATTAACAACTAGCATTCAAGATCAATCATTCCAAACCAAATCCAAGGCTCCTACCTTGCCAAACAACATGGTACCATAGATGATCACACTATGTACCTATCCCAAGGCCACTACCTTGTCAAACCACAAGGCCACTACCTTGTCAAACCACAAGGCCACTACCTTGTCAAACCACAATAACTGAGACGACACGTGTCCCCCGATCCAAATCATACACAATCAAAAATCACATAGCAGTTAATCACATAATGTACACACAAGTCCATCTCAACCTTAAAAACATTCACAGCATCAATTCATAAACAACTCAACATAGTGTCTCTTCCATCCCATCTGGAAGTCAAAATCAAAAGTAAACACGGGACTATGAAACTCACCAGATAGCTTCTTCACAAGTCCTCGCACTAGCAACGAGCTAACAAACCAAAAACACACAATCAATACCCGAACCAATCACCAAGATGGCTCATCAACCTATGATGGACATCTAGCCTATTCCCATATAATACCTCATTGATAAGCTCTAATAACCCCATTACCCTTCCTTAACAAGTCCCTAACTTGGTTAAGTTTAATAACTATCCCGTTCATATTTTACACAAATCAGTCCCAGTTTTTAAGACTCAAAACTTTAAGTCAAAAATCCACTTAAACATACCCATGGTTTCTGTAAAAGGAATATTCAAACCCTTACATATGTTGGCTAACACCTCCCACTTGCCCTAACCTTAGATCTACTGTTAAGGCCCCGATATACATATATCTACTTTTGTCATTCCAGATTTCCTGATTTTAAACGTACTAAAAGTTTGTTACCATTAAGGGGTCTTACCCTAAACCACAACCTTAGCCCAAGTGCAGATACTTACTACAATATATAAACCATCTCTCACGTTCGTGAGAAGATCCCAATGCAATCCTAAGTACCCCAAACAACCCAAAACTTAAAAAGAAAACAGGCTGAATTCAAAACTGTTTTGACCTCTGACTGTTATAACCTGTTTTTGACCCACTTCCCGACCTCCAATTTAGTTCTCGTTTCTTGCATTGGAAAGCCACTTCAAATATCTTTTCAGGGGTACTTGGATCGTAAAATAAGAGTTTATAGAACTCCCGATATGATCAAAACAATTGACTCAAAATTTGCCCAGTTTTTAAAAACGGGTTTAACAAAATCAACCTCATTAATTAACCCTAATCCCTCTAATTACAAGCCCTAATTTATTTAATCATTAAAATATGATTAATATACTGTTTTTAATTAAACCCTAACCTAAATCCATCATAATATGATCATAGAAAACATTAAAAACAATTAATATGAAAAGGGTTAAGAAGGTTTTACCTTTAATTTAATGGAAGATGAGAAAACCTAATTTTTAAAGAACCCTAATTGGCCACCATTGATGAATTTCGACTAGGAGATGTTATGGAGGTTAAAAACCTGATTATTATGGTTATGAGTTGGGTTTGGTTAAGTCCTAAAGGCCCCCTAATCCCATTACAAGTCCATTGGGCCTGTTTTGGGCTTTTCCCTTCTTTCTTTTTCTTTGGTGTGTCTAAACCGACCCAAACACCCCTAAATTCGTTTTTTTCCTTCTTTTATTATTAATATATGTATTAATAATATTACCTTAAATTTCCTTAATTTATTTCAGCTCCTAAAGCCTCCAAAACCTCAAAACCGTAAAACTAGTCAAATTTACGCGTTTTACCGTAAAAGTCGTAAAATATACACTTTTATAAAAAAATATCAAATTTTGAAATAAACTTTATATTTAAGTCCTAAATGACTTAAAACCATCCCGAAAAATATTCATATGACTAATTACCTCATCCGCGACCTCTAAATGCTAAACCGTAAATCGTAAAAATACGATTTTCTATAATACATATACGTATACTTAGAACCACCAAATAACACCATCTCACTTCATAGTCACTACCATGTGAACTCATGAACATGAAATCATCACACATCGTTTCATTCACAAGGTACCCCGTACCGGAACGATATCCAAACCACAATCTATACACACCAATAAGCATATAAACACGTAAAGACACGCAACTAGCACAAAACAAAACTAAGTGGCGAACCTCAAAACCAAGGTTGTCACATCACTCCCTCCTAATAGAAATCTCGTCGCGAGATTTACTCCTTAGGATCAAACACACAGACAACAAGTCACATGAGGATACTTGTTCTAAAAGAACTCCTCTCATTTCCAAGTGAACTTTAGTTCAAGTTTCAAAATACCACATGTACAAACCAAAAACAATTAAACTCATTGCCAAACTGTTGACCTCACAGTCAATAAATCTCCTAGATGACTCTTTGATAAAACAAAGACTCTCATTAACACAAGTCCCGAATAACCGTACATGCAAAATGCATTCTCAAATAACCTTTACCAATCTCAATACATGAAATGTATCATGTATACAACTCATTTCCCCCAGGAAATTCTATGCTCATAAGCTAATGGTCCGATCTTTCTAAAGATCATAAATGGACCTACAAAACTCTACATCAACTCTTCCATTTTACCAAAACATACCACCCGTTACTATGGGTGAAACTCCATACATAACTTCGTCACTAAATCTAGCGGTTTCCTCCTTTTCTACATAGCATCCCTTGTTGCTCTCATTCTGTCCACAAACACCATTACCACATTAGTAGCCTCTTTTACCAATTCTAGTCCACAATGAGGACAACTCACCCTATCCTTTCATATCGTGCCTCAAATGGCATTTATCGACTTCTAGTACGATAACTATCATTATATGAAAACTCAGCCATCGCTAACGAGTTTCCGAACTACCTCTAAATCAATCACCCATGTCCAATTATGTTCATCAACTCCCTTCAGTCCGTATCCCAAACTACTTTAAATTCTAATTTCCTTACAAAGTGACCTATGACTGTCTTTCACATATCCATTAATTCTTCCAACTTCCCAACTACGTGACTTCTCATTCCTCTTGAAATAGGTGATGAATTAGTCAGTCTATCGACTATCACCCAACTCTCATCGTACTTAATCCCCCACCGTATTATGTATCCCTTCCACCAACTTCGTCCTTACATCGCCCTTTCTAAACTACTCCTATCCATGTAGGAAGTATAGTCTACGTCCCTTTCCTCCTTACGATTGTCCAAGACACACAACAAAAATGTTGACGCGTTCACTGCTTTAGACAACTCAACTCGTGCAACCCACATCCTTCATCCAAACCACTCTAATACATCATCCCTATAGTTCAAGTTCGTCTCAGCTTCACCTCATCCTTCTTATTCCATGTCTCATCGACAATGCTTGCCTTTCCCAGATGGTACTTGGCCTAGCAATTTTCTTTCATCAATTAACTCCACCCATCACCTTTGCCAAATGTTCAATCAAGATGATTGAATATGTGTTGGAGATGTTCATGATCCTTATAGATCATTCTCCACGTCTCGTACACCAAATGCCTCTATCATTCTAGGCAGATATAACAGTCCAGCTCCACTAACTAAGTCTATCCAGTTCTTCCAAATCTTCAGTTCCTGCAACGTATAAGCGATCGCCTTTCTTTGTCGTCCTCGTACGCGTCCAAATCCTTGCTCCACGTATCGTCATGCTTCGCGAATTCATCCGGTCCTTCCGATAATGCCAAGATCGGCTCATTATCCGATCCACCTCTTCAGCCTCCAAAACGCTTCCTCATCCAATCTACTTCTAAGCAACTCAACTTTTATCCAGCATTCCTTGCAATCTCTAACAGCTCTTGTTTTTTTTATTGTAAATCACTCCATCAACGATTTTCCTTAGAAGGGCACTAACTACAACTCCTCTCACTTCTCCTACTTGCTCTATTTATGGTTCTACCTCACAGTAATAGGCAAACCTACTAAATTTCAGGAAATTTTCGGAAAACTTACATGCCCTATGAACAATCATAAATACCTTTGAGGTATTACTTCCCCTTCCAACACTCTCTATGGCGCGTTACTTGTGCTAATATCCCACAAATCTCTATTCATCTCCTTGGTACTCCTAAGAGACCTCATGACCACACTAGTTCGTCTACGAACTTCTTTCCTCCCCACTAAGGGTATTCCGACCGTTCTCTCATGGTCACCTACTTAAGCGTGTAGGTGCGACCAAGTCTTTCATACGACTACCTCAACGCTCCCGAACAATACGAAACCAAAAATACATCCTGAATCCATCAGATACGATCAACGAATCAAACCAACGGATAACTAACGACATTTCACGTGCACCAAATAAAACAAGTCAAAAACCACGAGACTCAAAAGAAAACTCAAACCCAGAACATGTATCAATTCAAAATGACCCATGACAACGAAAAATAATCCAAGAAACACCCAATGGCAACCAAAACATATTATGCCTCGCAACATATTATTTAAACCGTGCAAAAGACCGACCTTTCCAAAAGAATATACTCTTATTTATTATTGTTATTATTTTTTTTTTACCTCCCCACATCTATGTGACTCAAACCATCTACAAACAACCTTCTAGTCGATCTCAAAACTCAACCTAAGGACTAGGTATCCCGTGCACCCCAAATAAAAATAAACTACTATTCAAAACTCAACCTTGAACCTGACACTTGTACAACAATTCCGACCAGTCCACTGACCTCCCATGACTATACTTTCTGAATATTTGAAAAGTACGTTCCGAGTACATAATTTTTGGCTTTTGAATCACTCAAAAAGCTCTAAAAACGAACAAGTTATGACCGAAACAGTTTTATATTAATGAAAGATAAAATTGTATGTGAAATCTTCATAAACTCAATTTAACCTTGAATTAATAATTATAAATGACGTGAATCGGTTAAACCCAATTATATAAACTATGTAAGTTGAAAGAAATTTTACTTCGCTTTATTTTAAAGAAAGTCTTTTAGAATTTGAAATAAATAAGTGTTGACTAAAAAGAAATCTTATGTTACATCTTGTTTCAAACACGACCTTACCCTTATTTTACCGAATACGACCAACTATCTAACCCTATACTAGATTTCCAAGTCCCCTTTTTCCATATACCAACCAAAAGAATTGTAAGACTCAAAATAAAAGATTTCATTATCTCAAAATAAATCTCAGGTTATTTCAATAGACTTAAAACCAAGAACACCGTTTTAAAACGTACACGTGAAATACGACACTAAAAAAAAATACGCTACAAGACACAGTTCAAAAGATTCAAAATTTCGTTGAAACTACACCAAACTCCATCACCATAAAACACGAACAAACACAAGGCACTTTCAAGTTATAATTACTAGTGAACGAGCATATACCATAACTTAACACATAGTAGTATATATACATCCGCATATGTATACCTATTGAATCCCCCAAACATACTCGTTATCATACACGTAAGTCAATCAATCGCTTTATAAGCTCGTTTTCCCATACGAGTAATCACCATCTCACCGTGCCACAACAAGGCATAAAGCCCACCTCCAAAACCAAACCATATCGTGTGACCCCAAAATCACACAACACAACTATAACCCAAAACATATAACACAAAAATAACAATAGCCATATCGTAGGTAGCCATTACATATACCCATATAAATACGTATACCCAAATTCTACATCTCATCATATACAAGCATGTACTAACCCTCTTTCATGCAACCATACTTGGGAATCCATTGAAGTTGTGGTACTTGTATAACTATGTTGGCCACCATACTTATACAATTACCCTTTCCCCAATGCACTCCCTCCTATGATGACACTTATAAGAATCAATACAACATATAACACATAAATCCATCTTCTCACATAAGCTCATAACCACATAACCAATAAGATCCAAAACTCCATCTATAAAAATAACATAATAAAACTCTTGGAATACAGAAATCCATAGTCTAGCTTAAACAGCCTAGACTAAATCCAAAACGAAAACATAATCAGTTATAAGTCATGTCGCCCATAAGAGTGGAAACGGCTTAAAATCCTTCCTACCCATGTACTCCTAGTAACTCGAACCACCACACGATTCTTAGGGAAAATGACTTAAACATCAAAAGAAAAATATTGTACCTCAGGTACATAAAATAACCCAACAAAAGATAGAACTACATGCACCAAATTATGTACTATAATGTACAATTTAAGCAAAATACGTCAATGACTAGTGTGGACGATTATGGTTCAACCTGCACTAGTCACCACCCAAAAAGAAAATAACATGTGGCTAAGTATGAACTTACTATGGTTCAATTCATACTAGTCAAAACATCACAATAAATAACATTCAAACACATCAATTATAATAAAATGCACACATACTCCTATGACGCCTATATGCAGGGACCCTTAAGCTATAGACTAGGCTACGCGACTAGGCAACCTAATTCTCTATTACCATTGTCTCTTGATACCATTTTGTCACACCCCACCATGGCGGAATATGTTGGAGATATTATTGTCTAACGCTGACAAGAGTTCCTTCAACGCTGATAAGTGTTGTCGGGACGCTGTTAGCAACAAATGTTAGTTTTGTGGTTTTCATCTAAATGTGCAGGTAATGGTAGCTTATGGATCTTTGAAGAGCTATTTGGACATGTTTTGTTTATGGATGATGGTTGGAATATTTATATTCCTATCTTGACATAAATTTTTAATGTTCATATATATTTTGAGAACTCATGTATCATAGTTTAAGGGGAGGCTTAAGGAACCTTTAGGACTCTTGGGTATTCTTAGAATACTCTCATCACAATTCTAGATTGTGTCCACTGGTGAGTATGGGTTAGTTTTTCTAAACCATGAGGCACTGTAGCATGCATAGTATATCAACTTTGCATGCTGCCAAGACATTTTTGGCCTAGAATTGGTTGTGGTCTGTTGGGAGGCTTGGGAATCCTTTTGATATGGGTTTTACCTGGGAGTAACAAGGATTTTATGAGGTAACTTGGTTGTTAAGAATTTTGGTTAGCAAGGGACACTAGAGGACTGTTATGTCTATCTTGCTTATGCAAGTGTGCATATCTGGACAGTGCTTGCCGCCCTATGATAATTATCAGCTTTTGGTTATCTTCTCTAGGATAAGTTACTTGTTAAGGTCATTTTTCACTTTTTAAAACAATTTTATTTTTGGACGCTGACAAGATTTTTCCAAGCGTTGTTGTGACCAAAATGGACGCTGACATGGCTTTAGGCGAACGTTGACAAGATTATAGCCGTTGGGCGTTGATGGGTTATATTTGACCGTTGACAAACAATGGGACCTACCCAGTTGTAACTTTTTGACATATTTTCAAGCCGTAATTTTAGGAGTTGTTACTTTCATTAAATGCATGAGATAACTTATAAACTTTTTCAATATTTTCATGATTGATTTTTGAAAATCTTTGCCTATTTTTGGGCCAATCACGTGCATTCATCCACTCCTATAAATTTGGCTCCTATTTTTAAACAGGGTATCTATAATTCTTGTCTAACACTTTTCTCTTATCAACCTTCATCTTTTATACATCAAATTCACAGCTTTCATCAATGGCACCAAGATTTAACTCAGCAGAATTGGATTTGGGGTTCAAGTCTCAACACAACATGATTGCTTATCTTGTTGCTGATAATACTTTGTTCCCTCAATATACTCAGATGGTGGAGTATTTGAATGCATCCCCATTAAGGTATGCTCTTTCTCATGCACCACTCATTCCAGTCACACACATTAAACAGTTTTGGAACACTGTTAGTTCCTCAACAGTTAATGGAGTGACAACATTGAATTCTATTGTACATGGGAGACCTTGGGTGGTTACTGAGGCCTTGGTACGCCAGGCCTTGCATCTTAATGATGCTGATGGTATAACCATGCTTCCCATATCTGAAATAGAACAAGGGCTTAGGGCTTTGGGATACCCTATTCCTGATGAAGGTACTCTCAATAAGTACCATAAGCAGGAATTTCCCCCAGCCTGGAAGTACCTAATTCACATTCTCCTTCAATGTTTGAGTCCCAAATGTACTGCACACAATGAGATCAATAGATCCATTGCATCTGCTATTGTGTGTATTACAACAGGGCAAAATTATAACTGGTCTAAAATGATTTTTGAAGGAATGTGTAAAAACAAGGGGACAAAAATGACTTTAGCTTATCCCCGTTTTCTGCAAATGGTTTTTGATGCTCAAAGATATTGTTCCAGGGATCACAATGACTTTTATAAGATCCCTGAACAAAAGAAGGCTATTTTTACCAAGATGAATTCACCACCTCATAGAGACCTACCATTAACCCCAGCCATGCTTGCTGTTATTGCAGCAGCACAACCCCAACCAGACCCTCAACCTCATATTGACCCTCACCCACAACTTGAGCCTATCCCTGAACCTTTACCCTCACCTGACCAAATGCAAATCGACCAGAATCCCTTCGACGCTGACACATCTAATGTGGGCGTTGATATGCCTATTTCCAACGTTGACACCCAACCATCACAATCCCAACACCCCTTAACCAACCTACATCTACACCATCTTCTACACCATCTTCCACACCACCAGAATATAGGTTGATTAAACGCCAAAGGACTGCTGGAGTGTTCTCCTCTGGTGGTCCTAGCCATGAAGCAGAGAGAACCACCACCACAAGTGTGGCTGGTGACCTGGATGAGGCTGGGACTATTGGTTCTGGCTTAGAAGCTGGCCAAGACAGTCCCACCATAATTAAGTCCTCATCCATGCCCAATGAACCTGACTTGGGAGGTCAAATTCCCATTTTGGAAGAGGGCAGACTGGAACCAATGACGCTTTTAGAATTGACGGCTGTCTGCATTAGCTTGCAAAAGCAAAATGCAGACTTGGTACAAATTGTCAGTAACCAAGGCCTTGAACTCAAAGATTTGAGGGAGAGGATTGTTGTTTTGGAGAGTGCTCATTCAAGGGGAGGTATGGAGGAGTCTTCCAAAGGGGAGGAAGCAAGAAATCTGAGTGATAAGAGCAGTCAAGATGGTCAATCATTGGATATTGCTGAAGCTCTTACTACATTGAAGGAACAAAAAGGTTTTGATACGTCCTTAATCTCTCCAACAAATTTAAATTTATCATTTACAGATATGTTGAGGGAGGTTACACAAGGCGCTGAGGGAAAATATTTGAGCGTTGACAAGGCAAGTTTGGACGCTGACAGAAGTATTTTGGGCGCTGATAGAGGAAATTTGGGCGTTGACAGATCTGCATATGGAGGTGATGTATTCCAGTCATCATCTATCATCAAAGATGTTCCTACTCAGGTATTATCATCTACTCTACCAACAATTGAACCATCAGATAAGGGTAAGGGTAAGTTGGTAGAAGAAATTGTTCCAAAGAATGCAGCTCAGATTGAATTTGATAGAAGATTGGCTGAGCAAATGATGGAACAAGGTGAGAAGGAAAAGTCACCATTTGTTGTGACTTCTGAAGAAGAAAGTGATGGAGCTAGCTCAGACTCAAGTGTGATGATTGTTGAACCAGAAAGACTTGAGTATGGTGATGAGCTTGCTAAGGAAAGGCTGAGAGATTTGAAGTTGCAAATTGATTTTGATATGCCAGAGGTAGTTCAGATGTACAATTCTTGGGAAGAAAGCTGCATGGATAATCCAGACTTGACCATTTCAGACCAGATATTGGGTTTGGAAATTCTTCTTAGAGTTCAGCAGGATTGTAAGGTGATGCTGAAGTACAAGGCAAGCAACATTCTCTCTGAATTGAAAAGGGATAGAAGGAAGCTCTACTTTATGTTGCTCAAATGTCATGGAGTTGGATGGACACATCAGAAGCTGAAGGCTTTGACATTTGATGAATTGGAACATAGGGCTTATCCTATTTGGGTGAAAGTGCAGGAAGAGAACACTTTTAGACTTCTTTCAGATGAAAGAAAGGAGCAACTTGCAGAAGAGATGGCAATCAAGAAAGCTATGATAGTTCCTAGACCAGTAAAGAAGGGATTTATTCTTGAATTTCCAAAAGATATGTCTCAACTATATCCAAGTGAAGCAATCATTAGAAAGAGCCTTAAGCTCTCCCCATTAGAAGCTTCAGATATGGTTCATGTGTTACCACTAGATTCCAGGAATCCAATTATAAGTTATGAGGAAGATGAATGTGGATTCTGGAAAATTGGAAGATTTGGCAAGGAGGTACACACTTTTACCACTCTCATATCTTTATTTGCAAGTTGTGACAGAGAAGACTTGGTAGACCTTTGGAGGTTGCTAGAGACCAAGTATGAGGATGAAGCACCAACTTCAGCCAATGGAATAAAACTTTGGACCACATTCAAAAGAATGTGTGGGACAAAAGAAGAAGATCCTAAAATATGGAAGGATCTTGAAGATGACCTCAGTGGTCTTCAATGGAGGTTATATTCAGCTGCAGGTGTATACCATTTGAGTTCTACAAAGTTTGCTGAGTATTTACTTGTAGATGCTCAGTATTTCATATCCAAGGCTGTTTTGGAGAAGATGAAGGACACCCAGTTGGAGATAGACTATACAAGTGACGTGGCAAAGAATTTGATCAGATTTATTTATTACCAATATGATAAGGTTTGTCAGACTCCTCCAAGTTCTTAATGTTTATTCAGAAACTTGATCATAAGAGTGGATATCAAGTTTAGGGGAGGATTGTTGGGAATAAATTTAGGCCAGAACACTTGAACGCTGACAAGAACAACTCAAGCGTTGACAAGAGCAAAGTGAGCGCTGACAGCATAAGCGTTGACAAGATAAAGTCAAGCGTTGACAGAATGAAGACAAGCACTGATGGAAGATGTGAGCTACACGTATATTATATTCTAGATTACTTCTAGTAAGGATAGAAACGACAATGTATTTTCTATGTTTATCTTTACCTAGAATAGTTGATTCGTAGCTTATTGTACAAGACTTCTTGTTCTATAAAAGAAGATCTTTTAGGTTAATGTTTAATATATATCAGTTTTCATAGTATTCGCAAGTTAAACCTTTCATTGTAATCAACAAGATTATTCTAATACAAGTGAAAGTTTGTTTAACATCATTGTGTTTTAGATCAAGTGTTAATTCCGCATAACACTTTGTTACTTTATTCATAAGCAAAGGTTTCTCTACGTGTAGTACTTGATCTAATCTCGTATACACAAAGCTTAATCGATCTAAGTTTGGGATCAACAGAATATGGGGCACGACGTATGGATATCATCACAACAATAGCGTGTCTATAGAGATAACTAAATGATATAAGAAATGTCATAAATGGCGACACAAATGTCATGACAATATCTCAACATGCAGGAGTCTAGGTAAGTAGGTAACAGTCCTACCTCTTACCCAAGACAAACAAGTAACACAAACAAAACAAACATATAGGTGCCAACAGTATCACTTATTTAAATGAACAAATAAAAACTAAGAAGGAACGGGGTTCTCCTTCTATATGCAATCCTAAGGCATCCAAGTCTAGCCACTTCTATCCTCAAGCTCAACCATATTCACACCGGAAAGAGACACTAAAACACGTCAACATAAAGTTGGTGAGAGTCATAGGTTTAGACTCTAACGCCAAATCAGTTACAAGCTGTGAATAACAAACACCAATACAATAACATATGGACAATGTGCTACAATTATGTATTAACAACTAGCATTCAAGATCAATCATTCCAAACCAAAATCCAAGGCTCCTACCTTGCCAAACAACATGGTACCATAGATGATCACACTATGTACCTATCCCAAGGCCACTACCTTGTCAAACCACAAGGCCACTACCTTGTCAAACCACAAGGCCACTACCTTGTCAAACCACAATAACTGAGACGACACGTGTCCCCCGATCCAAATCATACACAATCAAAAATCACATAGCAGTTAATCACATAATGTACACACAAGTCCATCTCAACCTTAAAAACATTCACAACATCAATTCATAAACAACTCAACATAGTGTATCTTCCATCCCATCTGGAAGTCAAAATCAAAAGTAAACACGGGACTATGAAACTCACCTGATAGCTTCTTCACAAGTCCTCGCACTAGCAATGAGCTAACAAACCAAAAACACACAATCAATACCCGAACCAATCACCAAGATGACTCATCAACCTATGATGGACATCTAGCCTATTCCCATATAATACCTCATTGATAAGCTCTAATAACCCCATTACCCTTCCTTAACAAGTCCCTAACTTGGTTAAGTTTAATAACTATCCCGTTCATATTTTACACAAATCAGTCCCAGTTTTTAAGACTCAAAACTTTAAGTCAAAAATCCACTTAAACATACCCATGGTTTCTGTAAAAGGAATATTCATACCCTTACATATGTTGGCTAACACCTCCCACTTGCCCTAACCTTAGATATACTGTTAAGGCCCCGATATACATATATCTACTTTTGTCATTCCAGATTTCCTGATTTTAAACGTACTAAAAGTTTGTTACCATTAAGGGGTCTTACCCTAAACCACAACCTTAGCCCAAGTTCAGATACTTACTAAAATATATAAACCATCTCTCACGTTCGTGAGAAGATCCCAATGCAATCCTAAGTACCCCAAACAACCCAAAACTTAAAAAGAAAACAGGCTGAATTCAAAACTGTTTTGACCTCCGACTGTTGTAACCTGTTTTTGACCCACTTCCCGACCTCCAATTTAGTTCTCGTTTCTTGCATTGGAAAGCCACTTCAAATATCTTTTCAGGGGTACTTGGATCGTAAAATAAGAGTTTATAGAACTCCCGATATGATCAAAACAATTGACTCAAAATCTGCCTAGTTTTTAAAAACGGGTTTAACAAAATCAACCTCATTAATTAACCCTAATCCCTCTAATTACAAGCCCTAATTTATTTAATCATTAAAATATGATTAATATACTGTTTTTAATTAAACCCTAACCTAAATCCATCATAAGATGATCATAGAAAACATTAAAAACAATTAATATGAAAAGAGTTAAGAAGGTTTTACCTTTAATTTAATGGAAGATGAGAAAACCTAATTTTTAAAGAACCCTAATTGGCCACCATTGATGAATTTCGACTAGGAGATGTTATGGAGGTTAAAAACCTGATTATTATGGTTATGAGTTGGGTTTGGTTAAGTCCTAAAGGCCCCCTAATCCCATTACAAGTCCATTGGGCCTGTTTTGGGCTTTTCCCTTCTTTCTTTTTCTTTGGTGTGTCTAAACCGACCCAAACACCCCTAAATTCGTTTTTTTCCTTCTTTTATTATTAATATATGTATTAGTAATATTACATTAAATTTCCTTAATTTATTTCAGCTCCTAAAGCCTCCAAAACCTCAAAACCGTAAAACTAGTCAAATTTACGCGTTTTACCGTAAAAGTCGTAAAATATACACTTTTATAAAAAAATCTCAAATTTTGAAATAAACTTTATATTTAAGTCCTAAATGACTTAAAACCATCCCGAAAAATATTCATATGACTAATTACCTCATCCGCGACCTCTAAATGCTAAACCGTAAATCGTAAAAATACGATTTTCTATAATACATATACGTATACTTAGAACCACCAAATAACACCATCTCACTTCATAGTCACTACCATGTGAACTCATGAACATGAAATCATCACACATCGTTTCATTCACAAGGTACCCCGTACCGGAACGATATCCAAACCACAATCTATACACACCAATAAGCATATAAACACGTAAAGACACGCAACTAGCACAAAACAAAACTAAGTGGCGAACCTCAAAACCAAGGTTGTCACAGGTAGCCTCGCTAGTCTCTCGATCAGTCATCGTCTCGGAATGCAGGCAAATAGCAAAAAGGCAAGCGCCAACGCCCACAACCAACAACAAGACCGTGACGGCTGAATTACCATCCGGTACGGAAAGCATCATGATTAACCCTGCTTATCCGGAACAGTTTACCACCATTGGGGGCGGATTAACTGCAGCTTGCCAAACAGCATTAAAGAACCTGTTGAAAGACAACGTGGATGTATTCGCATGGGAACCATCAGATATGATAGGAGTACCGAGGCGAATCATGCAACATAACTTGAATGTTAATGAGAGCTTAGACCCAGTATGTCTGAAAAGACGAATGCTAGGATCCGAAAAGAGCAAGGCCGTAACCAAAGAAGTGGAAGAACTAGTGGCGGCAGGAATAGTCAGATCAGTAAAGTACCCAACGTACATCTCCAATCCGGTCATGGTGAAAAAGAGTGATGGGTCGTGGAGGATGTGCGTAGATTTCAAAAATCTTAATTCAGCATGTCCGAAGGACTACTACTGTAACACCCCATTTTGGAAATGGAAATATCACAGTAATTATGGCGTGTCATCAAAGCATACAAGGTAAAATGTCTAAACATTACTTGACCATAAAAAGGAAAATACCGGAATCAAACATCGGTAGTCCAAAAGTAAAGCTCATCACACACAAACATAGTATAATAAAGGAAAGGACTAAACTATGTCCAAAGCATAAGTATCAAAAGAAAGGAAATGCATAATGTAAAGAAGGCTAGACAACTTCCAGTCCATATGCACGTACTCTTAGTGTCTACGAGCGTCCCTGAGTACCTGCCATTTTGGGAACATAGAAAAGGAAAATGGCTGAGCAAATACGCTCAGTGCACGGATGTACAATAAAGCATGAATAGAATAAGCATATAACATAATAACAGCGGAAGAAAACTAAGTCCCGAGTAACCTAGTTAAGTCTTAATAAAACTGGTTTTATAGTTTGAAAGTCTTATGTTTATCTTATAAAAATTGTTTTTCATATTTTACCATTAGCCAATATAGGTCATGAAAATCCACCGTGCATGAATAATTGGAGGGGTGAACTCATCATGCAAATTAGAGGGGCTGCCTCTAATTTAATATACTGGTTTATGGGTAGGAGGGATCAGCTCCTTGTGAAGGATGCAAGGCACACACCACATTCACCATGAAATCCTGAATAAAAACATGTAACTAGGATGCACCCATACGCCCCACATGATAAATATAAATAAATTGCCAAAAGCTGAAGGGACGCCACGAGCAATCACTCCGCCGTGGTGAAGTCATAACATTAGTGCCTCTAATGTTATGGTTATGGTACCTCCATAACTAGGTGAAACTGGTCATGCATGTATATGGCTATAGGTAATCTTAATTAAACATAAGCAATCAAACTCATAACTTATACTACGGGAAAACAGTTGGCTGCATACGGGGAATCCTAATAAGGCAAGAATGTCCATACTGAAAGGACGGGAATCCGTACCTTATGTCCAGTGAACGAGAAAGACGAACTATGAGAATCCTACTTCCGAATCACTAGTGCTACATAAATACGTACATGAATAAGTATCTGCTTACTAAATACATAGCTGGTTTTATGTCATGTCTTAGCTTATTTTATGTGTTCTTACTATGTTTTACTGTTTTAAAGCCTTAAACTGTATTAAATCTTATATTCTGTTTAATCTGATTAAGTATTTCTGGTAATTCATGTGTTATTATACTTACTGTGTAATAATAAGTAACTTTCCAAAAATAGCAGGTTTCCTAAAATAGAAAGTTTCCAAAAATAGAAAATTTCCAAAAATAGAAAGTTTCCAAAAATAGAAAGTTTCCAAAAATAGAAAGTTACCAAAAATAGAAAGTTTTCAAAAATAGAAAGTTTCCAAAAATAGAAAGTTTCCAAAAATAGAAAGTCTCCAAAAATAGATTTACTGCTTAAAATAGATAAGTTTCTAAAAATAGAAAGTTTCCATAAATAGATTAGCTGCTTTAATTAAATAAGTTTCCATAAATAGATTAGCTGCCTGAATTAAATAAGTTTCTAAAAATAGCTGGTTTCCATAAATAGATTAGCTGCCTTATTTAATTAAGTTTCTAAAAATAGAAAGTTTCCATAATTAGAAATAAGCTGGTTAAATAAGCTAAGTATATAAGCCTAAGTGTTTTTCATGATTATTTTCTAAGTCATATGGTATAATGTATAGTTTAATAATTATTTCATGTAATTTAATTAAACTATAGGTTATAATATTTAATTAAAGTATAACATGTTTTTAATTAAATAAGTTAAATACTAGGTTAAAATATGTATTATTATATATTAATAATATAACCTAAGTCATGTTAATTAATTAATTATATCCATGGTTTTAAAATAATTAATTAATTATAAGTCTTAAATATATAAATACTTAGGTTAAAATAATTTCATGATCATTAATAATTAAATAATCTAAGTCATGTTATTAAATTAATCACATCTTTTATTAATTTAATTTTAACATAAGTTCATAACATAAAAAAACTAACATACACCATCAACCGGATCTAGGCTAAAAACATGAACCGGACATGAAATCGACACCGTACCCCGAACCAACTCGGGGTACCCAGTGTTTCCCTTGCTGTCGTGGGACCCACACGCACCAACCAAGACCATATGGTCTTGGTGGTGGTCGGCTTGGCAAACCTAAACCCCTTCAGGTTCGGTTGCAGCCTGCGGCCAAAACAAACACCCCTTAAAAACA
Source organism: Glebionis coronaria (assembly GCA_025667525.1). NCBI lineage: Eukaryota > Viridiplantae > Streptophyta > Magnoliopsida > Asterales > Asteraceae > Glebionis > Glebionis coronaria. The sequence continues at coordinate 170,886,068 of CM046879.1, read as the reverse complement.
ACCCTTTGATTTAATTTAACACCAAAACATGTTAGATCTATGATTAATTATTATGTTTTTATAAAAACATCACATGTTCATAATTAATAAAAAGATTAAATTAAAAGAAAAGGTTTAAAAAGGTTTTACCGAATTCGTGGATCAAGAGAACGAAGAACAAACACCATCAATCACCAAATCTTCAAGATCAAAGATCAAAAATCACCTTGTATGGTGGTTTTAGGGTGGCGGCACAAAGAACAAGGAAGAAGGAGGGTTTTAGGTTTTTTCTTGAAATCTTCTGTAAAGTTATTTTATGTAGTGTAAAAAGTAAAAACCCCCTTTAGTAAATTTGACAAATGGGCTTGGCCCATTTGTCCTTGTTTGGCCGCGGGTAGGGACCCCACTTGGGGTACCCGTACCTTTTTTCGTGTCTCGTTATTTAGTTACTCGTTTGTGATTATTTACGTTCGTGTTTTAAATGTTCTCGTTACGTAAATACCGTGATCTAATATATTTATTTACGCTCGTAATAAATATATATATGTAATTAATAATAGTTCGTGTTTTAATTACGTTCATGATTTCACGATCGCATGTTCGTGATTAATTATCGTTAAATAATTATTACGTGATCGTACATAGTAAATACTTATCGTGTTCTAACACGTACGTAATACGTAAACTCCTAACACGTAATCGTAATCATGCTATATTAGGAAAGTTTTAACTAGTACGTACGATCCTAAGGGTACTATGCATGGTAAAAGCATGCGGGTTTTACAACTCTTCCCCCCTAAAAAGAATAATTTGTCCCTGAATTATAGATAAAGTAAACTGGAAAAGAAGAACATACCCGAGTTCAAAATATGAAATGAGGGTAAGAAGCCCGGATAGACTCCTCCGTTTCCCAAGTGGCTTCCCGCTCGGTATGATCCCTCCATAGAATTTTGACGAATGGAATCGTCTTCTTTCTCATGACTCGTTCTTGTCTGTCAAGAACTCGTTCGGGTTCTTCTATAAAAGTGAGATCTTCACGTATCTATTCCAGTGGATACTGAACCATGTGAAGGGGATGATACTGGTACCCTCTGAGTAAGGACACATGAAACACATTGTGCATATGCGAAAGCTGCGGAGGTAACGCCAATCGGTAAGATACTTCACCGACTCGTTCAATGATATCAAACGGTCCGATGAAACGAGGAATGAGCTTCCCTTTAATCCCGAAGCGTCTAACACCACGTGCCGGCGAAACCTTAAGGAAGACGTGATCTCCTACGTTAAAGTGTAAATCCCTACGATGCTTATCGGCGTAACTCTTCTGACGTGACCGTGCCTCCTGAATCTTCTGCTTAGCTACTGTGATCTTTTCATTTGTCATCTCTATGATTTCCGTTCCTTCGAGTGTTCGCTCGCCAACCTGATCCCATCAGATTGGGGCGCGACACTTTCTGTCATACAACATCTCAAATGGGGCACATTTGATGCTTGCGTGCCAGCTGTTGTTGTATGCAAACTCCACCAAACAGATGTATTCGTCCCAATCACCCGTCCATTCCAACGCACATGACCTCAACATATCTTCCAATGTCTGAATGGTTCGCTCCGACTGTCCGTCCGTTTGAGGATGAAAAGCGGTGCTAAGCTTAAGTTGTGTACCCCAAGCTTTCTGCAGACTTTTCCCAAAGCGCGAAGTGAATCGAGGATCTCTGTCTGAGATGATGCTGGATGGTGCACCGTGGAGTCTCATGATCTCTCGTCTATATGTATCTGCGAGTTTACTTACCGGATCTTCCTTGCGGATCGGTAAGAAATGAGCCGATTTGGTAAGTCGATCAACGATAACCCAAATTGCATCGTGCTTCCTTTTGGTAGGCGGAAGACCGGTAACAAAATCCATGGTGATTTTGTCCCACTTCCACTCTAGAATATCTAACGGTTAAAGGAGACCGCCAGATCGCTGATGCTCGATCTTAACCTGCTGGCAGGTAAGACATTTGGAGACGTAAGTGGCCACATCATGTTTCATACCACTCCACCAAAAGTACTGCTTGATGTCATGGTACATCTTAGTCGAACCAGGATGTATCGAGAATGGGGAGATATGAGCTTCAGCTAACAAAGCTTCTCGGAGTTCTTGGTCATCAGGAACACAAAGTCTAGTGCCCTGCCATACGATACCATCTACATCTACTCTGAATTCTGTCTGCTTCTCCAAATTCTGCACTATCGCCCAGATTTCTCCGTCATCCTTCTGAGCTTCCTTGATCTTAGATAGTAACTCGGGTTCTACTCTAAGATTAGCCCAGTAACCGTGCTGTCCACGTACCATGATCTCGATGTCTAGTCGCTCCAAGTCTCTGATGACTTCCTCTTCGATTTTAATGCCGTTGATCATTTCGGACTTCCTGCTAAGAGCATCTGCTACTACATTTGCCTTTTCGGGATGATACTGTAGATTAATATCATAATCCTTCAACAGCTCTAACCATCTCCTCTGCCTCATGTTCAATTCACGCTGAGTGAAGATATACTTTAAGCTCTTGTGGTCCGTGAAAATGTCACATGATTCTCCATATAAGTAGTGTCTCCATATCTTCAATGCAAACACGACTGCAGCAAGTTCCAGATCGTGCGTGGGGTAATTTTCTTCATAAGGCTTAAGCTGTCGTGAAGCGTACGTGATCACTTTCCCATGTTGCATGAGAACACAGCCAAGTCCCTTCCCTGATGCATCGCTGTAGATTTGAAATCCACCCGTACCAGATGGTAGAGTAAGAATAGGTGCAGATACTAGCTTCTGCTTCAGGTCTTCAAAGCGCTTCTCTCGATCTTCAGTCCAGACGAATTTCTCCCCTTTCCGCATCAGTTTGGTCAATGGTAGTGCTAGGCGGGAAAAGTTCTCCACGAACCTACGGTAATAGCCAGCTAAGCCTGAGAAACTACGGACTTCCGTCGCTGATGTCGGCCTTGGCCACTTAGTAATGGCCTCAACCTTCGCTGGATCCATAGTGATTCCTTCAGCTGATACAATGTGACCTAAGAATGCCACCTTGTCTAACCAGAACTCACATTTGGAGAATTTAGCATACAACTGCTTCTGGCGAAGAATCTGTAGTACTGTACGAAGATGGTCTTCGTGTTCCTCCTTGGACTTTGAGATAATCAGGATGTCATCGATGAAAACAATGACGAATTTGTCCAGAAATTCATGGAAGATTCTGTTCATCAGATCCATGAACACTGTTGGAGCATTTGTCAGGTCAAATGGCATAACTACAAACTCGTAGTGGCCATAACGAGTACGAAAGGCAGTCTTAGCTATATCATGCTCCTTGACCCGTAGCTGATGATAGCCTGACCTAAGATCAATCTTGGAGAAGTGTTTGTCCCCTTGGAGTTGGTCAAACAGATCGTCAATGCGTGGCAGTGGATATCTATTCCGAATGGTAATCTTGTTGAGCTCGCGATAGTCTATGCAAAGACGCATACTGCCGTCTTTCTTCTTAACAAACAAAACCGGTGCGCCCCATGGAGATGCGCTCGGTCGAATGAAACCTCGTTCAAGAAGTTCTTGCAGTTGATCCTTCAGCTCCTTCAGCTCTATGGGAGCCATGCGATAAGGAGCCTTGGAGATTGGTTCAGCTCCTGGAATCAGCTCGATACTGAATTCCACTTCTCGTGCAGGTGGTATGCCCGGAAGTTCCGCTGGAAACACATCTTGAAATTCCGACACTATTGGTTGATCCTGAATCGATGGAGATCCAACATCCATGTCGTGAACCGTAGCTAGATAACCCTCGCAGCCATGTGACAGTAGTGAACGCGCTTGCAGGGTGGATATGACTTGTACAGACCGCCCGGGTACGAACCCATTATGAATGTACTCTGGTGCATTGACATCACCGAAGATAACTCGATATGAATGGCAGTCTATGGTAGCATGATACTTGGATAGCCAATCCATGTCCAAAATCATGTCGAAGTCATTCATGTCCAGCGGAAGTGCGTCGACAGGTCGAACCTTATCGTCAAATTCTAGGGGAAGACTCTTGTATACATGGGTGATTAATACAGAGTACCTCAATGGCGTGGAAATAGTAAGCCTATTTTCTAGTGGCAAGGGAGGAATCCTAATGTTCTTAGCATAAGCAGTAGAAATAACCGAGTGAGTAGCACCCGTATCGAAAAGAACACATGCAGCGCGACCATACATATACAAGATTCCAGTGATGGTACCTGTAGACTTGTTGGCCTGGTCTCGAGATGTCGTGTAGACCCGCCCGGTAGTAGGAGGCGGCTTGGTATCAGCATGTCCCGATGTACCCTCCATCTCGCCCTTACGACAATCCTTCATAATAAGGCCACGAAGACCACACTTGAAGCACGCATCAGTATTACGGTGACATGGTCCTGGATGCCTACGGTGGCAAGTAGAGCAAAGAGGATGAGTGTATCCTCCAGCAGGTGCTCTGGCTGGCTGAGGACCTCATAAAACATTTTACATAAGACATGATAATTGGATACAAAGGATGAAGCGGATAATCGTAAGATTGAATACCAGTGATAGCTGGACGGTTAGGCTGCGAACCTCTCTGGTTCTGGTCCCTACCGTTTCCATGGTTCCTGGTAGAAGTTTGATAAAATGTCAGAATATGAGTTATAACATAAAACATAAGGAATTTCGTAAGTATTAGGACCTGCTGTTATTGGAGTTCCCGGCGTTGTTACGGTAATTGTCATTACCGCCACGCCTATTCGTAGCAGAACGGTCGTTAGTCTGACCGTTTCCCTTGGGCTGATGAGGCTGCTGCTGAGTAGCCGGCTGAGACCGGTCCCCAGTTCTCTGCCTGGAAGATACAGTTAAAGAGATGAATAATTGACATATGGAAAGTATACGGATTGGTCACCGCTTGAATACGAATGTTTACCTCTTGTCGGGTCTTTCAGCTTCCCCGAACTCATCCCTCTCCTGCAGCATCTCCAGTTTTCGTCCTGCATCGGCCACTTGTGCTACAGTGTTGAACGTAGCACACACCAGATTGTTTGTGACCGATGTGCGAAGAGCCCATCTAAAGTGATGTGCCTGCTATTCAGGAGTACCTGCTGCCGCACCAAGGAAACCAGCTAAGCGAAGAAAGCGCTGCATAAACTCGTTGATATTCTCCCCAGCTCTCTGTCGGATCCCATGGTACTCTCTCTTGAGCTTGTCCTGCTCAGCCTTGGGAAAGAACTGCTCCATCACCCTGTCCTTGAACTGAGCCCAAGTCAAACCAGCAACCCACTCATCACCACCTTCAAATTGCATCAATGCTAACCACCAGTTGAGTACATCGCCTTCGAACCGATAGTATGCCAACCTCGCCTTGTATGCGGGGTCACAGCCCATAGCGTTGAAAATCTTCTCGATGTGAGCCAACCAGCTTTCAGCATCGCTGGGGCTATTTGTCTTCTTAAAAGCTCGAGGGTGGAGCTTGTTGAATCTCTCCAGCCATACTGCTAATGTCACTAGAGGAGGAGGAGGAGGTGGCTGATTGTGCTGCTGATTGTTGGCAGCTTGAACTTCAGCCCGAATGTCATTCCTCAGTTGAGGAAGCCAGGCTTGCATGGCAGCCTGAATTGCAACATTGAGCTGCTCCTGTTCGCGTGTGAGAACCATCTGACAGTATAACATAAAACATATGATTAAACAGATCAAAACATAAAATATAAATATATACATGAAAAAAAAAATTATACTAAAATTTCACGAGAAAAATTTTATGCAAGAAAATTTGTGTGTGAGTGCATGATGTAGTTTTATGAAAACTTTTATATGCTCGACAGTGAACGCCTCTGGTCAGTTCACCCAAAACAAAAGACATAGCAAGGGGACGCCTATGGGTCGGTCCCAAATCTAAAAGTTTCGATAAAACACATGCGACTAAATAGGGCCAGTCCTGTACCAACCATTACTTAGTCAAAAACCCTGCAACAATGACATGTATATGTATGCTTAAAAATGATGAATGTATGAAAACAATTGTTAGTTCTAGGAATACCGTAGTGACTACCCACTAATCACAGGTCATATTTGAGAGCCTACAGGTCGAAGCCTTGTCTCTGATACCATAATTGTAACACCCCATTTTGGAAATGGAAATATCACAGTAATTATGGCGTGTCATCAAAGCATACAAGGTAAAATGTCTAAAGATTACTTGACCATAAAAAGGAAAATACCGGAATCAAACGTCGGTAGTCCAAAAGTAAAGCTCCTCACACACAAACATAGTATAATAAAGGAAAGGACTAAACAATGTCCAAAGCATAAGTATCAAAAGAAAGGAAATGCATAATGTAAAGAAGGCTAGACAACTTCCAGTCCATATGCACGTACTCTTAGTGTCTACGAGCGTCCTTGAGTACCTGCCGTTTTGGGAACATAGAAAAGGAAAACGGCTGAGCAAATACGCTCAGTGCACGGATGTACAATAAAGCATGAATAGAATAAGCATATAACATAATAACAGCGGAAGAAAACTAAGTCCCGAGTAACCTGGTTAAGTCTTAATAAAACTGGTTTTATAGTTTGAAAGTCTTATGTTTATCTTATAAAAAATGTTTATCATATTTTACCATTAGCTAATATAGGTCATGAAAATCCACCGTGCATGAATAATTGGAGGGGTGACCTCATCATCCAAATTAGAGGGGCTGCCTCTAATTTAATATACTGGTTTATGGGTAGGAGGGATCAGCTCCTTGTGAAGGATGCAAGGCACACACCACATTCACCATGAAATCCTGAATAAAAACATGTAACTAGGATGCACCCATACGCCCCACATGATAAATATAAATAAATGGCCAAAAGCTGAAGGGACGCCACGAGCAATCACTCCTCCATGGTGAAGTCATAACATCAGTGCCTATAATGTTATGGTTATGGTACCTCCATAACTAGGTGAAACTGGTCATGCATGTATATGGCTATAGGTAATCTTAATTAAACATAAGCAATCAAACTCATAACTTATACTACGGGAAAACAGTTGGCTGCATACGGGGAATCCTAATAAGGAAAGAATGTCCATACTGAAAGGACGGGAATCCATACCTTATGTCCAGTGAACGAGAAAGACGAACTGCGAGAATCCTACTTCCGAATTACTAGTGCTACATAAATACGTACATGAATAAGTATCTGCTTACTAAATACATAGCATGTTTTATGTCATGTCTTAGCTTATTTTATGTGTTCTTACTATGTTTTACTGTTTTAAAGCCTTAAACTGTATTAAATCTTATATTCTGTTTAATCTGATTAAGTATTTCTGGTATTTCATGTGTTATTATACTTACTGTGTAATAATAAGTAACTTTCCAAAAATAGCAGGTTTCCTAAAATAGAAAGTTTCTAAAAATATAAAGTTTCCAAAAATAGAAAGTTTCCAAAAATAGAAAGTTTCCAAAAATAGAAAGTTACCAAAAATAGAAAGTTTCCAAAAATAGAAAGTTTCCAAAAATAGAGAGTTTCCAAAAATAGAAAGTCTCCAAAAATAGATTTACTGCTTAAAATAGATAAGTTTCTAAAAATAGAAAGTTTTCATAAATAGATTAGCTGCCTTAATTAAATAAGTTTCCATAAATAGATTAGCTGCCTGAATTAAATAAGTTTCTAAAAATAGCTGGTTTCCATAAATAGATTAGCTGCCTTATTTAATTAAGTTTCTAAAAATAGAAAGTTTCCATAATTAGAAATAAGCTGGTTAAATAAGCTAAGTATATAAGCCTAAGTGTTTTTCATGATTATTTTCTAAGTCATATGGTATAATGTATAGTTTAATAATTATTTCATGTAATTTAATGAAACTATAGGTTATAATATTTAATTAAAGTATAACATGTTTTTAATTAAATAAGTTAAATACTTAGGTTAAAATATGTATTATTATATATTAATAATATAACCTAGTCATGTTAATTAATTAATTATATCCATGGTTTTAAAATAATTAATTAATTATAAGTCTTAAATATATAAATACTTAGGTTAAAATAATTTCATGATCATTAATAATTAAATAACCTAAGTCATGTTATTAAATTAATCACATCTTTTATTAATTTAATTTTAACATAAGTTCATAACATAAAAAAACTAACATACACCATGAACCGGATCTAGGCTAAAAACATAAACCGGACATAAAATCGACACCGTACCTCGAACCAACTCGGGGTACCCCGTGTTTCCCTTGCTGCCGTGGGACCCACACGCACCAACCAAGACCATATGGTCTTGGTGGTGGTCGGCTTGGCAAACCGAAACCCCTTCGGGTTCGGTTGCAGCCTGCGGCCAAAACAAACACCCCTTAAAAACAACCCTTTGATTTAATTTAACACCAAAACATGTTAGATCTATGATTAATTATTATGTTTTTATAAAAACATCACATGTTCATAATTAATAAAAAGATTAAATTAAAACAAAAGGTTTAAAAAGGTTTTACCGAATTCGTGGATCAAGAGAACGAAGAACAAACACGATCAATCACCAAATCTTCAAGATCAAAGATCAAATATCACCTTGTATGGTGGTTTTAGGGTGGCGGCACAAAGAACAAGGAAGAAGGAGGGTTTTAGGTTTTTTCTTGAAATCTTCTGTAAAGGTATTTTGTGTAGTGTAAAAAGTAAAAATCCCCTTTAGTAAATTTGACAAATGGGCTTGGCCCATTTGTCCTTGTTTGGCCGCGGGTAGGGACCCCACTTGGGGTACCCGTACCTTTTTCCGTGTCTCGTTATTTAGTTACTCGTTTGTGATTATTTACGTTCGTGTTTTAAATGTTCTCGTTACGTAAATACCGTGATCTAATATATTTATTTACGCTCGTAATAAATATATATACGTAATTAATAATAGTTCATGTTTTAATTACGTTCATGATTTCATGATCGCATGTTCGTGATTAATTATCGTTAAATAATTATTACGTGATCGTACATAGTAAATACTTATCGTGTTCTAACACGTACGTAATACGTAAACTCCTAACACGTAATCGTAATCATGCTATATTAGGAAAGTTTTAACTAGTACGTACGATCCTAAGGGTACTATGCATGGTAAAAGCATGCGGGTTTTACAACTACTCACCTCCGGACATTGATGAAAAAATTGAATCCATAGTAGAATCTCGCTTTAAGTGTTTCTTAGACGCATACAAGGGTTACCATCAAATTCAAATGGCCCCGTAAGATGAAGAGAAGACAGCCTTTTATACGGATCAAGGCACCTTTTGCTACACCAAGATGCCCTTCGGATTAAAAATGTCAGAGCAACATATCAAAGACTGGTTGACTCAGCCTTTCAAAGTCAGATAGGACGAAATATGGAGGAATACATTTATGACATGGTGATAAAGAGTAAGGATGAAAGGAGCATGTTAGCAGACGTGGCGGAAACCTTTGACAACCTCAGACAAATCAACATGAAGTTGAATCCGGTTAAGTGCTCGTTTGGGGTAGAAGAAGGCAAATTCTTGGGATACATCATTACTCTGGAAGGCATACAAGCCAATCCGAAGAAGACTAGGGCCATTATTGACATCCAATCACCAAAGACATGGAAGGAAATGCAATCGTTAAGTGGCAAGTTAGCAGCTTTGAACCGATTCTTATCACGATCTGCTGAAAGGGCACTCCCATTCTTTAACACACTAAAGAATATCACAAAGGAGAACAAGCATGAGTACAAATGGACCGCGGAGGCGGAAGAGGCATTCCAGCAAATGAAGAAGTTGATCATGAACCTGCCAACCCTCACCACCCCAAGACCAAAGGAACCCCTGTACATGTATTTAGCAGCATCACAAGAGTCAATTAGTGCAGTATTGCTCACTGAAAGGAATGGAAGACAATGTCCGATTCATTATATTGGCCGAACTCTTAGTGATGCGGAAAAGAATTATTCTCCTATGGAAAAACTGGCCATAGCCTTGCTAAAGGCATCAAGGAGACTTAGGAGGTATTTCGAAGGCCATGAGATAAACGTGATCACAGACCAACCAATCAAGCAAATATTAAGTAAGGCAGATGCATCCGGAAAGTTGGCTAAGTACACAATCGAGTTGGGGGCTTACAAAATAGAATACAAACCAAGGAATGCAATCAAGGGGCAAGTTTTGGTAGACTTCATAACCGAAGCACCTACAGGTCAGGCAGCAGAAGAATTCTTCCAGGTGCCTGCTCTGAAGCCGGGAAAGGATGAAACAGAAATATGGACCCTCTTTACAGACGGAGCGTCCAGTGCCCAAGGTGTAGGAGCCGGATTGGTCCTCATTAGCCCAACCGGAACCGAGTTCACTTACGCCCTCCGGTTGAATTTTGAAAGCACCAACAATGAAGCAGAATACGAAGCCCTTCTAGCAGGTTTAAGAATTGCAATACAGATGAAAGTAGGAAGGATCGAAGTCTGAGTAGACTCAAAATTGGTAGCAAACCAGATCAATGGAACGTACGAAGCAAGTTGTGATAGAATGATCAAATACCTAACCGAAGCAAAGGTTTTGATATCAAAGTTTTCCCATTTTGCAATCATAAACATACCAAGGAGTAAGAATCAGAAGGCTGACGTCCTAAGCAAACTGGCAACACTGGCATTCGACCACTTAACAAAAGAGGTATTGGTGGAGGTCTTAAACGAAAGGTCTACCGATCGGAATGAGGTAAACACCATAGTGAAAGAAGTGGGCGACAATTGGATGACCCCCATCATTAAGTGTCTCCGGGATGGAATCTGGCCAACGGATAAGAACGAAGCACGGCGTTTAAGATTGAAGCTGCACCAGTATGAAATGGTTGATGGGGTCTTATTTAAAAAAGGGTACTTAGAACCAATGCTTTGGTGCGTGGGTCCGTTGCAAGCCAACTATGTCCTTCGGGAAATACACATGGGTTCGTGTAGCATGCACTTGAAGCCAAGGTCGATAGTAGCACAAGCTTTAAGATCGGGGTACTACTGGCCAACCATGCATACAGACGTAAGGGAGGAGCTAGAGAAATGTGATTCATGCCAAATTCATGCACCATTAGCAAGATTGCCAAAGACACTGATGAAATCTATCATGGCACCATGGCCATTTTACCAATGGGGAATAGACATTCTAGGTCCATTACCAGCCTCATCCGGAAATGTGAAATACATAATTGTCGCCATTGATTATTTCACCAAGTGGATGGAGGCTAAGCCTTTAGTCAAGATATCCGGAGAGGAAGTAATCAAATTCTTTTAGGACAATGTTGTCTGCCGATTTGGAATCCCAAAGATAATAGTCACGGATAATGCTAAGCAATTCATCAATGAACCATTCAAGAGCTGGTGTTCGGACTTGGAAATCAAGCAAATCAATACAGCTGTAGCCCATCCACAAGCAAACGGTCTAGTCGAAAGGGCTAACAAGACTCTCATGGAAGGCATTAAGACAAGGCTGGGTCGAGAAAGGAATTGATGGGCAGAGGAGCTACCACACATACTATGGGCTCACCGAACGTCATTGAAGCAGAGTAATGGAGAAACTCCTTTCAGCCTCACATATGGATCTGAAGCAGTCATTCCAGCTGAGATAGGAATGCCCACATATCGGACAATGATGATCAATGGAAAGGACAATGATGATGCCCTGCGCATAAACTTGGACCTCCTACAAGAAAGAAGAGAAATGGTAGCTATCCGGGAAGCAAAATACGAGACGAAGGTGGAGCAGTACTACAACAAGCGAGTTCGTCCAGTCGCATTCCGCCCCGGAGACTTTGTGTTCCGAAAGAATGAAGCAAGCAGTGTTCAGAAGGAAGGAAGGCTTGCTCTTACATGGGAAGGCCCATACCGTGTCAAGGAAGCATACCAGAATAGCTCGTACAAGCTCCTTACCATGAAAGACAAAGAGGTCCCAAGGGTGTGGCATGCAATGAACCTCAGGAGGTGTTATTTGTAATTTCATTTCTATCTTGTAACGGCTCTTTCTCCCTTTAGCAAGGGAAGAGTCCAGTTTATTACTTCATCTAGATTTTATTTCAAAATGTATCCACCTTCACTCCCTCCAGAAAGGAAAGGTTCTGTCCTTTGTTTTTAATGAAAAAGCTTCTCCTCTCGTCACTAAAGGAGGAAGCACCTTTGCAGCAATTATAAGTAGCATGAATGATAAGACGTTGCACTTAAATCACACCCTAGCAATACGCATCCAATTCTTTCTCCCTTCGGCAAGGGAAGAATTTGGCTATTTTCGAATAAGTCCTATCCGGAATGGAAGACATACACATCCAATTCTTTCTCCCTTCAACAAGGGAAGGATTTGGTCATTTTATCCGAAACGGAAGGTTTAGAAATAATCTTGTTCACTTTCGCTTTAAATCCTAAGCTGAAAGGTGAGGCCTATTCGTATGCAATTATCTTTTCAAACAAACAAGAATCATAAGAGAGGTATATATTTAGCGAAACATAAATGTCAACATACAAAAACAGTGTAATTGTTACAACCTTCCAGATCAAAAGAGGCATAAGAAAAGACAAAACAACAAAAACAAATAGTCTACGAATATTACATTCATCCGAATAAGTTCAAGTTTGGAAACAGTTATTTAAAGAGAATCATAGGCAAATCAGGCTGCGTAGGTATCTTTGCTTCCGGAGGCATCAACATCATCTTGAAGGGACACCATATCTTCATCAATGAGGGTCTCTGCCGAAGGATCCCCAGTCTTTGGAGGAGCAGGAGCAGGTTCGATTTCCATCAAGCGTTCAATAGGCAAGTAGAAATTGGTGGCGACCTCTTGCATGTAGGGGTATTTAGCTTCCGAAAGGGCATCAACCATTGGCCCCATTTTCTTCTCGCAATATAGATCAAAACCCGGAGTGGCAGCAACAATGGCCAATTGCTCTTCGAGAGGTCTCCAAACCTTAATCCCTGCGGCCCAGCCAGCCTCGATAGCTTTGTTGAAGCAGTCAGTTATGTTCTTCTTGTGCTCATGGCTGTTTAAAAGCTTGGAAACTACGGTAGGAAGCAGTGTCCGGATAGCATTGTACCTCCCCATCTCGGAAGTGTTGCACTTGCTCTGCAACTCGTCCCTCTCGGCTTTCAAGGCTTTGACCTCCTCGGCATATCTCTCTTTGTCAGCATTCACCACGTGCAAAGTTGCCTCGAGATCAGCAATCCGGGCATCACGGCCTTTGAGCCTCTCTGACAAGTCAAATTTTTCGCCCATCGCGGCAGCCAGCTCCGAATCCCTAGTAGCACAAACCTTTTCGGCATTCTCAAGCTGAGAGGAAAGTTTAGAATTAGCTTGGATCTGTTCCGAAAACTTAACGTCGGAAGCTTGCAGAAGCACTTTGTATTCCTCGCACTCATCTATAAGATTGCCTTGGTCGTGGGATTCCTCCTCCAACCTGCGAAGGGACTCGACCATTCCCATCGTACTTCTAGCAAGTTGGTACCAGCTACGGCTTAGGGCAAGGGAAGGGCGATAGGAGCTCAATTCTCGCTGCATGGCCGGAGGGAAAAGATTCAGCATTAGGTCACGACACTCCGAAGGGGTATCCACCCGGCTAGCAGCATTAATACTCTAGTTCGGAGCATACCTAGCACTTGGGTCAGTCGCCCCCTCCTCTGCAGTAAACACGCCTGTTTCGGACAAACATGAATTTTTCAATAAAAAAGAACAGACGACATGATATGCATGAGTAAGATAAGAGGAAAGCATGGAAAGGAAGATACTTACGTGTCGAGTGATGATGCTCAGGATGCATAACCCCTTTCCCTTCCCTTTGCTTGACAGGCTCTTCAACATCATCAGAGAAAACACCCTTGGAGCTTGATCCATCCAAGTACGAACTGCCAAGAATGGGGCTCTTTTCCTTATTTTGTTCCGAAGCAGTGTCTTTCCCATCCCCCTTGGACCCCTCCTCATGTTTTTTCTCCGAACCAGTGCCATTAGGTCCGGAAGAATCATCGTCCACTTTAATATTCAAATTAACCGATCGAAGAGGCGAAGGACTGAGTATGCGATCCTCATTGAGGATTTCATCTTCATTAATATCAGCACCCCCATCCGCATCAACCTTTCTTCTCTTGGCCGAACCATCAGAAGTCGCAGCCTTCTCAGTCATACGCTTCATACTCCGATGAAGGTCGCTGACAGCTTTGCTCACTTTAGTAGAAGCACCAGAAGAACCACCTTTCTCAGAAGTTTTCTTCTTTCCCTTTGGTTTCCCCATCGGTTCCCCACTTTCTTATTTTCTCTTCTTTTCCTCCGCGGCACAAAGAGAAGCAAGCCTTTTCTTCTCACGAGTGGTCTTAACAGCCTCGCTCTCACTCATAGCAATGATCTGGTCAGTAGTTGGAGCACTCAAACGCTCTCCGACCGCGAGGGCCTCGGAGACATGAGGTGTAATCCGGTTGGCATCAGTCAAACGATCGCCTTTAGCAATTTTGCACGGAGCAGTAACAGGGAACCTTAGGTATTCAGACATGGTGATAGCTGCAAGAAAAGAAAGAAAACACAACGAAAGCAATACAAACTTACAACCATAAAAAGGAAAAATACAAAGTATAGAAAGAGAGAGAATGAAAGCAAGGGTAATACCATTCCCCTCCGGATCCATAAAACGAGGCAAGAACCTTGGACACTCCCAAGTCAGTGACACACCGGCCATATACAACACTCCTTCCGGAAGGGAAGCCAAATCTACAACATGCTCTTAAAGACGACGAGCATCCGATCTAAAACCATCACGGGGAATATAATCATTCAAGTCCGAATCAACATGTCTCCATGACATGAAGTCCGGAACAGCTTTGCGATCTATGACAAAAAAACTCCCATTTCCAATTCTTCAAGCAAGTGAGGGTGTCACGGAAAATCTGCTTGCGAGAACCCTTTCCAGACCTCTTTTCAAAAGAGAACCAATGACCTTGTTTACTAAGCCTATAGTAAAGACGAAACAGAGGAGCAGTAGGTTCGATGGAGAGGCTTCGGCAGTAAAATTCAAAGGTGATAACACGATTTAATCCTAAGGGAACTAATTGTGAGATATGTACGGTAAAGTCTTTCAAAACGGCCAAAAGGAAGGTAGAGAAGGGGACTCGTAGTCCGGATAGTTTGAAGAACTGCTCATATAAGCCGATACGGTTTTGAGGGAGACGATCCATAGTCATACCTTCCGGAGCAACTTGGGGGTTGCAACTTTCCGGAATATGATATGTCTTCACCAAATATTTAACATAAGCCTCGTTGAGAGTAGTCGTATATTTAGGCATGTGAAACTTGGGAGCGTAACGAGTTGAGCCGGAAGGCCCAGGAAGATTCTCATCTGCCATAACGTATAAAGGATGGATCCGGAAAGGTAACCAGGAAAGGAAGAAAAGATACCTGAAGAGAGAGATCCGGATAGGTAGAGAGAAGGAAAACCTGAGAGAAAAGTAAAAACACACACAAACAAGTGACGAATAGGTAGGTATTTATAGGCTCGGTAAAAACATGGGATACCGTGAAAGGAACAGTAAAAACACACGTGTCATCAATCCAAGCAAGCTGAGGCCACGTGTCAACCATCGCAAGGAAGTAGGATAAAAGTGGTTGGGCCTTGATGGGCTTTAGCAGGAAAATGGGCCGAGAAGTTGGTCCGGCACACACCAATCGCAAAAGAAATGGGCTTTAAGTATTGATTCGACTAAAACTTTTTCGAACAAAGTTAGCCCAATCAACACTTGGGGGGCACTTGTTCGTGTATGTGTCCGGAACACATGACCCGATCCGGAATACATGACCCGATCCGGAACACACTTGACGATCCGGAACGCACACATCCTTCTAGAAGAAGTCAACGATAGTTAACAAAGAACTCAGCAGACACACTTCCTATAAAATAGGGAGTGTGTCCCCAATCGGGCCAACCAAGGCCCATCACCATTCCCGGCCTTTTAGGAATCAAACTAGTATAAATACCCCTTTGGGTTCAAGGTTTAGATTATCTCTTTGACCCTTATTACTTTTTACTTATAGTATTTCACTCTCATTCCTCTTCGGATTTTTACCCTTTACTTACTTTCACGCCGGAGCTTGGTCTGGATTCTCACACCCGGACGAGGCTAACGCGTTGCTTTGGTTTCAGGATATCCGAAGCATACTCAACTCATGATCCGATCCGGTCATACCATTCGGACCCTCGCAAGGAATTGCACAAACAGTATGAAAAATCTGGATTTCGATTTGCACTCCAAGTTCCCTACAGGTAACTAGTTAACTATTTAACTTATGTACATACTGTGACTTTTTAAGGTCCTACTTATTACAGTTCTGATTATATTTTTGGTTCATAGTTTATATTACCATGTTTAACGCGATAAGAAGTTTGATATTTTAAAAAAAGTTTGTTATTGGGTGAAAGTGTGGCTGTTTTATATAGGATGGCCGTAATTTTGAAAACATTGTTTTCAGAAGTTAGAATCATTATAAAATTTAACAAAATGGTTATAGGACATTGAACACGGTTGGATCGAAGTTAGAAGATCCTAAAGTAGAAGCTAAAACGCTGTTTATCATGGGTGGGAAAGATTACGCACTTAAAATTCCAGGAATGGATGATTATGTAAGGAGCGGGGAGGTGAAAAAGTATGTGCCCAACCACGAAACATTATATATACCTGAAGGATCTCATTTTGTCCATGAGCAATTTCCCGACCAAATCAATCAAATGGTCCTCACTTTTCTTCATAACAACAAGCATCTTGCGCTCGTTTGAAATGGGACCAAAAGACTCGCATGAACAATTTCCAATAGTGCTGTATTATGTATGCTCGATGTGTGCTGTTAAATAAAATTTGTTTTCCAGGTGATAATAGAGCACTAACTCAGTATCTGGATATGAAACTTGGCGAATGAGCCACTATATCGGGTTTGGAACATGTCATGAACATCTAGTCCTCTGCTAAGAGTCTTAATTCAAATGTATTTTTAATAAATCGTATGCTGTTTTCCTGTTGTTTGTAAATTCTTATCTTTTCAACTGTTTTGCATAAATAACCTCAACTTTGAGGTGATTGTTAAAGCTGACTGTAACGCCTTTGAACTATTTTATTATTTTAACAATAGACCTATACACCGTATGGATCATAGTTCATACATATTTAAGGACTAAATGTCCATAAACAAATTTCAGCACTTAATCAAAACTGCACTTAGAAGTTTCCGTAAAACATAAACCTGGAAATACATTTTATATAAACTATATAACATTCTTGTACAGACTTTACGCACACGGCATGTGGAAGCTTAGTGATGGAGGCCCAAGTATTGAAGAACAGGCTGACTTGTTTCTGGAGGCCCGAGATCGCGTGACGAAGAGGGGTTTAGTAAAATGGGCATAACTTTTGCATCCTAAGTCCGTTTTCAGCCCGTGACCTGTCAAAACGTGCGTAAAAAGGAGACCGACGACGCTGTAACCACCTTTTAGCTGGTTGCGGGATTTTCAAGGCCCAAAAAGCCTTTTACTATCAGTTTTTTTGCATTTTTATGTTTTTTTACTTTCAGTTGGACTTTGTCATTGGGCTACGGTCCAGCCCGTTGGATTTTTAGGGTTTTTCTTTGTTTGCAGTCATTATTTAATGAATCTGCTGTAACCCTAGCAAGACAGTTATCAGTTTAATAAAAGTTAAACCATTGGCCGTTGAGTTGCCGTGTTTTACCCTAATTTTCGGGCATTCTTCAGAATCAACGATTATTAGCAGAATTGTTTCTGGCATTCTTGTTGAATCAACAGATCCAATTAATTATCTATCCTTGTTTTCCGCTACATCAGTTGGTATCAAGAGCCAAAGTTCCTGATCAAGATGCCTCCAAGGAGAACTAGGCCTATTCACGATGTAAATGAACAGGAATTTGAGCAGCATATGATGGAGAGAATGGAGGAGCGATTCGATCAAATATTTGATCAATTAACCGACCAGATGAACACTTTGATGAGAAATAGGAGGCCTCGTAATCGCCGTCATGAGGAAGAAGATGCAGATCTGGAAGAAAATCCGTTTGGTGATGGTTTGTCTGATGATGAACAATCAGTAGGGCGACGGATGAGAGATCGCAGTGGGAATAATGATAGGCGTTGGGAGACTGGAATGAGGGTTAATATTCCCGATTTTAATGGGGACACTTTAAAGCCTGATGAGTTTATTGATTGGCTTGTTGCTGTTGAAGAAGTATTTGAATTCAAAGAAGTTCCAAAAAACAAAAGGGTTTCGTTGATCGCTACCAAGTTACGTGGTCGGGCATCCGCGTGGTGGCAACAATTGAAACTGACGAGGAACAGAGTTGGGAAGTCAAAGATCACGAGTTGGCAGAAGATGAAGAAAGTCATGAGGGATAATTTTATTCCTCATAACTACCAGCGAATGATGTACCAGCGGTTACAGAATCTAAAACAGGGGGCCAAGTCTGTTGAAGATTACACGACCGAATTTTACCAACTAATTGCAAGGAATGATGTTCAAGAGACAGAAGATCAGCTTATCTCTTGATACATTGGTGGTTTAAGAGTCCTGATCATGGATTCTGTTAACATGTTTGATCCGATGACACTTTCTGAAGCGTATCAACGAGCATTGACTTTTGAGAAGCAGAACCGACGAGTGGGGAGTTCTTCATCTCCTGCAATAACAGGTGCTTCTGGTTCGGGTAATGCGGCATCTCTTTTTGCCCCAACTCAGGCTAAAGCAGTTGGTGAGAATACTGGACCAGTTCCTAAAGCGGCCGGCAGTGGTGGGTTCAAGTGCTTTAACTGTGGTGAACCTGGTCACCGACAATCAGAGTGTAAGAAGGCTGGGAAGAGGCAGTTATTTATTGAACCTGAGGAAGATGATGATGTGGCTTATGATGACTACGTGGGAGACGCAGTTTATGATGCAGAACCTGAGTATGAGGAGGAGTATGTGTCTGGAGATGTGGGGGTGAATTTGGTGGTAAAGCGCTCCTGCTTAACACCTAAAGCTGATGGTGATGATTGGCTCAAACACAACATCTTTCAGTCAACTTGTACCATTATGTGTAAGGTTTGCACTTTTGTATGCGATTCCGGTAGTTGTGATAATTTGATAGCTGAAGGAGCAGTCCAGAAATTAGGGCTGAAAACTGAAGATCGTCCCAAACCTTATAAGTTACAGTGGCTTAAAAAGGGTGGGGAGATAACAGTTTCCAAGCGTGTCCAAGTTCCGTTTTCTGTAGGAATAACTTATAAGGATAATATTTTGTGTGATGTGATACCTCTGGATGCTTGTCACTTATTGTTGGGTAGACCTTGGGAGTATGACCGTGATGTAACTCACCATGGGAGAACTAATACTTATAGTTTCCTGTTTGAGGGTGTGAAAATTACTTTGATGCCAAATAAACCTAAGGAAGTAGTTAATAAACCCATTGGTACTTTACTAACTCTTTCGCAGTTCGAAGACGAGCTGGAGGTGGGAGGTGATGTTTTTGTATTAATAGGGAAGGAGGTTTCTTAAGACTGTGAAGTTCCTGAAGCCATGATCCCTTTACTTGAGGAATTCTCTGATGTTTTCCCTGGTGAATTACCTGATGGTTTGCCACCATTGCGTGACATACAACATCATATTGATCTAGAGCCTGGGTCACAGTTGCCTAACAGGCCACATTATAGGATGAGCCCGGGAGAACATGAGGAGTTGCGCAGGCAAGTTGAGGAGCTGGTTTCCAAGGGTCATGTTCGTGAGAGTATGAGCCCGTGTGCTGTTCCTGCCCTATTGACTCCAAAGAAGGATGGTACATGGCGTATGTGTGTTGATAGTCGAGCCATCAATAAGATTACTGTGAGGTACAGGTTTCCTGTTCCTCGCCTTGATGATTTGCTTGACCAGATTAGTGGTGCTACCATTTTCACGAAGCTGGATTTGAAGAGTGGGTATTACCAGATTCGTCTTAGACCTGGTGACGAGTGGAAGACCGCTTTCAAGACCCGTGAAGGGTTGTATGAGTGGTTGGTCATGCCTTTTGGTTTATCAAACGCACCAAGCACATTTATGCGTGTGATGAATCAACTGCTCAGGCCTTTTATTGGCAAGTTTGTGGTTGTTTATTTTGATGACATTCTTATTTATAGTGCTTCTTATAATGAGCATGTCAATCATGTGAGGCAGGTCTTGACCTTGCTTCGGAAGGATAATTTTTATGCAGCCACGAAGAAGTGTGTGTTCATGACCCTAAAGTTTTGTTTTTAGGGTATGTTGTTTCTGGTGATGGCATACAGGTGGATGAATCTAAGGTAGCAGCTGTTCAGGAGTGGCCAACTCCAACTACCATTACTGAAGTTCGGAGTTTCCATGGTCTTGCTTCTTTCTATAGGCGGTTTATCCCTAATTTCAGTTCCATTATGGCCCCTTTGACAGACTGTATGAAGGGTAAGTCATTTGTGTGGACGGAGGAAGCAGAGATGGCTTTTCAGGTTGTCAAGAAAAAGCTTACTACAGCGCCAATCCTGGTATTTCCTGACTTTTCTAAAGTTTTTGAGCTTCATACTGATGCTTCTAAGGTTGCAATTGGTGGAGTTCTTAGTCAGGGTGGGCGACCTGTTGCCTATTTTAGCGAGAAGTTGACAGGGCCGAAGTCGAGGTACTCTACTTATGACTTGGAGTTTTATGCAGTGGTCCAAGCTGTGAAGCATTGGCGCCATTATTTGTCTCATAAGGAGTTTGTTTTGTTCACTGACCATGATTCCTTAAGGCATATTCGGACTCGAGATAAGGTTTCACATAAACATGGGCGTTGGTTGGCTTTTCTTGAGAAATTTAATTTTGTGGTGAAACACAAAACGGGTGCTTCCAATCGTGCAGCTGATGCCTTAAGCAGGAGAAGTAGTTTACTTGTAACCATGCAGGTTGATGTTCCTGGACTGGATGTCATTCGTGACATGGTGACTGTGGATCCATACTTTTCAATTGTTCTGCAGGATTTACAATCCGGAGAGAAAACAGATTTTTTTATGCATGATGGGTTCATATTCAAAGGGAATCAACTTTGTATTCCTGATTCAAGTCTTCGCTTGCACATTATTAAGGATTTGCATGGTGAAGGACATGTTGGTCGTGATCGCACTTTACAGTTGGTTCAAGCATCTTATTTTTGGCCTACTATGAGGAAGGAAGTGGATCGTTACGTCAAGAGGTGTCGTATTTTTCAAGTTTCAAAGGGGACGGCTACTAATGCAGGTCTTTATATGCCTTTGCCAGTTCCTTTGCAGCCCTAGGTTGATATTAGCATGGATTTTGTGTTGGGACTACCTCGTACTCAAAGGGGTAATGATTCAATATTTGTTGTTGTTGATCGTTTTTCTAAGATGGTTCATTTTATTCCTTGCAAGAAGACAACAGATGAAGTTAATGTAGCCCAACTTTTCTTTAGGGATGTGTACCGTTTACATGGTTTACCTTCCTCCATTGTTTCTGATCGGGACACCAGGTTTTTGAGTCATTTTTGGCGTAGTTTGTGGAAGATGGTGAATACTCAACTCAATTTTAGTAGTGCTTATCATCCTCAAACTGATGGGCAAACCGAAGTTGTTAACAGGTCCCTTGGTAACCTGTTAAGGTGTTTGGTGGGTGATCATGTGAAGGCATGGGATCAGAAGTTGTAAAAAGTTGAGTTTGCTCATAATCATGCTGTTAATCGGAGCACTGGGTTTAGTCCTTTCCAGGTGGTTTATTCTGCTCAGCCACGTGGTCCTCTTGATATTATGACTCCTCAGATTTCTAGGTCTGTTCCGAAGAAAGTGCAGGATTTTGTTGAGGGGTTGCATGATGTTCATAAATCTGTTCGTGACAACTTGGTGCGCGCTAATTCGAAGTACAAGCAGGATGCAGATCAAAAGAGGAGACATGTTGACTTTGAAGTAGGAGACTTTGTGTGGGCTGTTTTGACTAAGGATCGTTTTCTAGTTGGTGAATATAATAAATTGTCTGCTAAGAAGATTGGTCCAGTGGAAATTGTGGATAAGATGAACTCAAATGCTTATCGTTTGAAGTTGCCAAGTCATATTCGTTGTTCTGATGTTTTTAATGTGAAGCACTTGTTGCCTTACCATGGTGATTCTTCCGATGATGATACAGCTGGGAATTCGAGGGTGAATTTTTCTTATCCAGGGGGGAATGATGGAGGCCCAAGTATTGAAGAACAGGCTGACTTGTTTCTGGAGGCCCGAGATCGCGTGACGAAGAGGGGTTTAGTAAAATGGGCATAACTTTTGCATCCTAAGTCCGTTTTCAGCCCGTGACCTGTCAAAACGTGCGTAAAAAGGAGACCGACGATGATGTATCCACCTTTTAGCTGGTTGCGGATTTTTCAAGGCCCAAAAAGCCTTTTTACTATCAGTTTTTTGCATTTTTATGTTTTTTTACTTTCAGTTGGACTTTGTCATTGGGCTACGGTCCAGCCCGTTGGATTTTTAGGGTTTTTCTTTGTTTGCAGTCATTATTTAATGAATCTGCTGTAACCCTAGCAAGACAGTTATCAGTTTAATAAAAGTTAAACCATTGGCCGTTGAGTTGCCGTGTTTTACCCTAATTTTTGGGCATTCTTCAGAATCAACGATTATTAGCAGAATTGTTTCTGGCATTCTTGTTGAATCAACATATCCAATTACTTATCTATCCTTGTTTTCCGCTACATCACTTAGTATTTTAAAATTTGGGAGTTATGCCAAACGCTCCCACTTTTAACCCATTTTGACATAACTTGTTCTAAGACATATACAAACTGACCATAAACTAACCAAAGACTGTTTAGACTTGAAAAACATAGAACTACGACATTGCAGGGGCATTTATAAGCTAAATATCAAAGTAATGCGAATGACACACTAGTCATGTATACCCACGAGGGTATTCGTTCCACAAAATGCACCCTTCCTTCTAGCATCTACAAACCCCGATTCTTCTTCAGTTACCTACATAAAAACATTTCTATAAACTGCAAGCCATTTGAACTTGATGATTAAAACGGAACTAAGCTAAACATGATCCATAGCTTCTATCTTTTAAAGATTTCGTTCATTTACTATATAGATCATAATTTATAACTAGTACTACTATCTATCTTGATCTCTCCTGTTCCTTTCTAATGTTGCATTGATCAACCTGTAAGAATTCTGATAGTTCCTTGTAGAGATGAATTTTGAATTTCCTTCTTCAATAAATTATAACCACATTTTACATCAAGAAACAACGTTCAAGCTAACTTTATAACAGAATCCTGTGGTTAAAATGAAACTGGTTGTGACCCTCATCTAATTCCTTTGTATAGCTAATTCATCTACTGCTAGTAATATGACATTTTGACATATTTTACTAAAAAGGTAATTCGGTAATGTGAGTTTTGAACCTGACAATAGTCCCCTCCACGTATAGAGGAAAACTGAAGGAGTATAAGCAAGAAAAACAAAAGGATATTGATAAGTGTGAAAACACTCATCAATAATGATCCAGAAACCACCCAAAACACTGTCAAATACATTATATTAAACTGTTAATTATCAGAATTACGCGTGTATTTGGTGTTTGTATATTTTCAGGTAAAATAGGTACATTTGAGACAAACACGAGCTTTCAACGACTTATTTGATCAAAAGACGAAGAAAAAGACGAAAAGATGATTCAAGGATTTTATTGGCCAAACTTCCAAAGATCAAGGACTTAAGTTGCACTTTTAACAATTCAAAGGATGAAAGAAATGTGCTTCAAAGTCTTATAACCATTTTGAAAAGAAATTAAAAAGATAAGGACCAAAAAGACAATTAAATGGAAAGTAATATTTACTTTACTTGGTCTCTTGACTAAGACCGGTCAACAGATAAACATTAATACATACGTCTTCTTCACCACGTTTCATGAGAGAGAAAAGATCAAAACCGGTTTCATCTCCTTCTACCTCCATTACCTGCAAACAAGAAACAAGAACGATCAAGAAGGTTTCAGCCAAAGCTCATAACTACAAAAGTGATCCTCTTTTCTTCCTCTACATGACGATGGCAATCAATTATACTCAAAGTCAAAGATGAAGAAAGCCCCAAATTCAAGTTGAAGATAAAGAACTAAGATGAATCCTCGTATTTTCCACGTGGCATCCAATCATTGGATAGACCACGTCACTTCTTCCACACGGCGGCTATAAATAAGACATGAAGGCCTCATTTTGCAACCGGTTAGCTAGGAGTAGTTTAGCACATAGTTAGGTTAGGATAGATAAACAGCTTTTCAGTTTTCTTGTTAAGTTTTGTAACAAATTCCGTTTTTCATCTTAATTAGTTGTAACTGATTTTCTTGTTTCCACCATTAATGAAAATTTCAAGATTCTTCTTAACTCATTCTTGTTTACTTACTCATTACATGTTCTTATTTTTCAGCCTTATAGTTTTAGTGTTATTTGTTTTCGGTGTCAGTTTCAGCTTATCATTCAGTTTAGAATATTTTAGTCATCAGTTTTAAAAAGTTGAAGTTTTCATTTTTATCTTTTACATTCACTGATAATGAAATTTGAGAAACTAAAAGTTACTGTTACTTTTCATACGAGAGTAGTAGTCTGATAAATGTTAGTCTTGTTACGAGTTGATTTAGCTTTGAGATTTTAGATCAGTTTTTGAGAGAAATCTTGTATTAAATTTCGTTTTCAGTTTAGTCAGGAATTATCAGAATTAAATCTTGTTAAACTTGTTAAATCTGTTGAGAAACTGAATAGTTACTGATTCCTTTAATCAGTTTTAATCAATTCAGTCGTTAAGCTTGTTCGGTTCGATAGCAGATAGGAATTAAGACGCACGTTGATATTAAGTTTGGAATATAGTCAGTAGAAGCTTTTAAATCTGTCAAGTTTTTCTTTGCTTTACTTCAGATTTTGCAGGTTAACAGATTTGCAGGTTTTGGATTCAGTTTGGTGGTGTTTTGTTTTAAACCGGCTCAGCGCCGCGTTTTTCGTCTCAGCGGACTAAACGACGGATGTTCGGGTTAAGCACATTTCGTTTTTCTGTAATATTGCTAGTGTAATCAGTAGTTTCAAGCTGTAGTGTAAATTTGATTGCATTGTTCTTGTAACGCTTGCTATTAGATGACCAGTTATCTGTTTTTGTTTAGTAGTTGGATTCGAGTCTGTTGACTTGTCAATGTTTGGAGTTCATCTTAGTTAATCTGTGTTTAGAATTCAGTTTCAGTCAAGTTTTTCATTTGATCCGTTAGTCGAATTGTGTTAGTTGTTTGGCAACCTCATTAAGTCAGTTAGGATATTTGATCTTTGCGTTAATAGTTCATGTAAGTTTGACAATTAGGATTAGAGTTTGGTTTATAGCTCTAGATGCGAAATAAACTGCCATAAGTAGTAATTGGTATTTTGATTTACAGATTTCTAATACGACTTTTGGTTTAATATAGCTCTAGCGCATATTATGTTTCTGTAATGATAATATAGAATGCTAGATCATTTGTGTAGTGATAATGATTTAGAATTTGTAAACTGATAATCTTGAATGCAATTAGTCTGTTGGAAATTAAGTTTGAATTAGTTTCAGTGATATACAACTTTAGTCCCTCATTTGTATTCTTTTAATTTCAGTGCCAGTCCAAAGAGTTAGGATAGTTAGACTGTTAACAGAATTGTTAGCTATTTTTGGGCTAGTTGTGGGCCTTATTGGACTGGATTCAGATTTAATATTTGAACTGGTTTTTCTTTAAACAATGAGATTTAGTATTTGTTTGGGCTGGATAGTTCACAGGTTTTCAATTTAAGTTCAAAGTAATTTTTAGTTTCATATTCATATTGTTTTTAGTTTGACATTTTCAGTTTTATTAAAATAGATTTAGTTTAATTTTTCGTACTTTTGCGTTTTAAATTTGTAGTATAAAAATAGTATTTTATTTTTTACATTTTGTGCATTTAATTGATGTAATTGCAATATTTTTTTAGATAGTACGTATAAATAGTAATAGATATTATTTTTACATTTTTACGTGCTAATTGCTAATTAGAAATAGATACCAAACAAATTTGTATAACCAAAAACAATTAAGTCTTTGCTAGAAAACGTTATATCAATTCGAATCGAGCTGAGAAGACAATTATACTAAAAAACGAAATATTAAATGGCGCCGCTGCCGGTTCTTTTCGTGAAGATTAACGATTTCGAGTGAGACGATTGGATTTTGGGATCCGTTCACTTTGTGAACGTTATTTTTTTTACGTATTATAATCAAAAACATAAAAAAAAATCAAAAAGATAAAAATATAAAAAAAAAAAAAAAAAAAAAATCACAAAGTCAATTCTTTTCCTAAAGAATTGAACCAAAAAAATAAAAAATCCAAAAAGTAATCTTTTTCCTAAAAGATTACACTCAAAAATATATATTATTCGTTTTTATCGGTTTTTACGTAGATATAGTATTTTTCTTAAAAAAATCAAATAAATACAAAAATATTTTCTATATATTATTATATATAAATAAGTATACGTATAAGAACAACTAATAAACATATCTTCCATAAGTATTGCCGAGGCATTACACCGTGTTGAGGGGCGTTCCGGTCCTTGACACGCGTATCGATCAAATAAAATTAAGCAAGAATAGATAAATACTTCCAATTGGCAATAATTCGAAGAATACAAACTACTAAAGTGAATAGATAGGCGACGTGCTATAAAATGCCGTCTAAGGGTCAATAGGTACTTAAGTGCTTCGCGCCACCTAACCCCCCGTTCACTAGTGCGTATTCTAAGAAGGAAGGCTTAATTGGAGGTCTTGCACCCAAGTAGTAATTATATATATACTTTCTTGTGGATATTTCATATCGAAACTCGAAGAGGGTAATCTTATTCTTTTCAAAGTCGACCGAGGGCTACTCCCTCATTCCTCGTGTTTACTTACACGTGTAATCGCACACGTGTAAACATACCACCTTTGGTGTATTACTTCCTTTCCCGAGGAAGCTTTTAAATGTCATTATACTTGTATATACATTCGGCCACCTTGTTACACATGG
The DNA here is from genome assembly GCA_025667525.1 of Glebionis coronaria. NCBI lineage: Eukaryota > Viridiplantae > Streptophyta > Magnoliopsida > Asterales > Asteraceae > Glebionis > Glebionis coronaria. The sequence continues at coordinate 170,859,026 of CM046879.1, read as the reverse complement.
ATACTCGTTCCATGATGGAGATTTTGCAACAACAATCCGCCAACGCTAATTATTCGCCTTGTTCGACTTGTGGGGGTCCACACGATACGTATTTATGTGATCAAAATCATGGCTATTATGGGGAGGGATATGCTTACAATGGAACCGAGAACCCTAATTTTCAACCTCACACTCAAATGGACTATACTTGTAATGACTATATGGGATATTCCGGTTTTTCATCACAACCTCCACCATCATTTCATGATCAAACCTTTAATGTGCCATACCAAAACCAAGGATTTTCCAATTATGAAGGTTTTCAAAACAATGATAATTTTCAAGGCTATAATCAAGAAACCTTTCATAATCAAGGATTTTCAAACAATGAAGGCTTTCAAAATGATGAGAATTTTCCTTGCCATAATCAAGACACCTTTCAACATCAAGGATTTTCATATTTGACCACTTTGCCACACTTGGTTAATCGTCCTATGTTGGAGATATTACAAGACGAGCAATATCGAGCTATGTATGGGCCTTGTGCGACTTGTGGAGCATCACATAATGAAAATAATTGTGATCTATACGCGAGTAATTATGATCAAGGGTTTGATGAGGATTTTCAAAATCAAGAATTTTTAAATCAAGACGATTTTCAAAATGAAGAAAATTTTCAAAGTCCTAATAAAGAAACGGTTAACAATCAAGGCATTTATCATTTCTTGAGTAAAGACGCTTTTAATATGGTAATGCAAGCACTTGAGTCAATGCAAGAGGCAACTGATCCGGAAATCTTAGGCTTGAGCACATACATCTTGCAACACATGAGACCGAACGATGCTTTACCTGATGATGAGCCTTCTTTGAGAGTAGATGTTGAGGATGATACACTTAGTGTTGTTCCTATTGTAGACCCTTCCATCTCTCCACCGACTATACTTGAGCCATACACACCTTCATCACCTTTACCTCACGTGGAACCCACCGACTCTTTGACCATGGGGGACGAGCCTCTTAGCACTAATTCAAACACCGATTTGGAAGAATTAACCGTTTCTAGTGTTGAGAACCTTATCCCAATCCAAAGAGAGTTTGAGGGTGTTTCCATTGAACCATGTGATGAGCTTTGTGTTGATACCTCTTCTCCTCATGATCACATTGAGATTTCATCCCATATTGACCTTCATGCTACTACTAGTGATTTTGGTGACTTTGATCTTGATGAATTGTTCAAAGAAAGGGATAATGAGATTGAGGAAGAGTTTGTGAAAGACTTGACACAAATGGAGGATGAAAATTGTGATTCTAGTGACGCGTCTTATGCTATATCATCCGATGATTTGTCTTGTCAAGATAACATTCCTAATTTGGATGAAGAGTTTGTTCCTATAGGAAAAGTGGATCCTTCTCCTTTACCACTTTATGATTCTTGTGATGAAACCTTTGATGATCCTTATGATAGTGATGAGTCTTTTACTTCTGATGATGATGACTCCATTTCTTCTATGACTCCTTCACCTATTCCTCTAAGTGATTTTGTGATACATTCAAATCCTCTTTTTGAGACATGTTTTGATAACCCACTTTTTGAGGACTGTGAAGATCCTAATAATGAGTCTATAGAAGAAGAACCCTTGATTGATATTCCTTCACTGGTTTTTGAGGATACACCTATTGATTTTCATGATCATATCATTCCTTTGAGTGATTCTCTCATTAATACACCTCCTTTTGAGCCTTATGTTCCCACCCTCCCACCCTTGAAGTTGGTTATTGATGAAGATCCTTTCCTCTTAGAGATTGATACTTTTTCATCTGAGGCACCTTTAGAACTCAAAACCTTTGATATGGACTCTTTTATGGAGATTGATGCCACCATAGAGGATACTCTTGCACATTTTGATATAGAGGTCGACGATAGTGTTTCTAATTTGGAAGAGGAGGTTCGTCTTATTACTACATTGCTTTTTGGGAACATAGAGACTACCCCTTCTTTACAAGACACTATTGATCTTGATCCTCCTTTCGCTATGCCTTCTATGGAAGATTACCCACCTTTTGATGATGATGATGAGCCCAATATGGACATAATAGTTATGAATGTTTTGATACCTACACCTTCATATTCTCATGATGCTTTGATTACTAAGGGGGAATCTTATATGGTTGATACGAGTTCATTTTCTTATTTTCCCATGAAGGGAAAGATTTTTGATCCTGGGATACATATGTTTGAAAAAAATTGGTTTTCATCTACTCCACTTAAGAGTGTGCTTTCGATTGATATGGACTTCTTGTATGAGCTTACTTTGGTGATGCTACCTATTTTGGAGTTGTTCGAATGTCGAGATGGAAATTATGTATTTGATCCTGGAGTGCTTCATATTTGAGAGATTTTGTATGTTGGACAAACTTGAGACACGTTGGACCGTTCCATTTATCGAGGCAGATTTGGTAAATCTTATAGTAAATGGCAACGTGCTAAGTTTGAGTGTATCATGTGAGATGTGCTTCAAAGTGGATATTCTTTATTCTCCATGATGGTTTCCCCAAGGACAACTTAATTCGGGGCCGAGTCGAGCTAGCGACTTAGGGTTAAAAAAACTCAAGCATTGAATAACTAGGTTAGACAACGTAGAGTAGATTTTCAATAGGTTAGGTTTAATTAAAAGGATGTTATAGTAGAGTTGAAGTGGAGGGGTGCCTTTCTTCGTCTTTTGGTGTTTGTTTCAAGGGTTGCTCTCTCACATTTCATGCTTGGAGCTTATGGAGGAGGCCCGTGTATCTGGTTCACTTCGATTAGTTTTTGCTATCGTGCTATTCAAAACATTTGTGCTTAAAATGGATACCCTTTAGTTGTCTCTTCCTTAACTTGGGTTAAGCAAGGTTATCAATGTTATAAGTGTAGGGGAGTTTACTCCAATACTCTTAAACATTGAGGACAATGTTTATCTTAAGTGTAGGGGAGACTTCTATCGAAGTGACCTTACCTAGACCATTGCCTTAACTTCATGATAATTGGAAAATTGAATTTTTCAAACATTTTTCAAATTTTTGATCTACTTTGGCCAACAAAATTATGCATTCATAATTTTTGCATCAATCATTTTTCATTTGCATAACACATTTGCATTGTATATATTTCTTCTTTTATTTTTCATCAAAAATATATAAAAAGGAAAAAATATAATAAAACATGGTTTTAACAAGTTTAGACTTCTTTGACATATTAGGCCCGCCATGGATATTTTGACTCAACCCGAGTTTGCTTATTTTAGCACTCTCTAGCTAGTATCCTTAACCATGTAGTCCTTCATTGGTCTATTAGGCTAAGCTTCCACCAATTTCATTCTTTGAAATTTTAAATTTGTGGAGAATGGGAAATGATAGAGTTGAAGCAAGTGTAAAAGGGCTAGATAGACTTCATGGCAATTACTTGTGGCTAAACCCTTCTCTTCTCTACCTTTATTTTCTTCGCTTGTATATAATTGTTAATAAATAATCAAGTACGGTTTTAATTGGTTCGTAATCTCTTATGCATTTTTGGCTAATCATTTATGGTTGATATGAGTACGTCTTAAGATTCTAAGTTAGCACGTTTTATGTGTACTAGACTTGTGTCATGCTCCATATTTAGCGGGTGTTTTTCCTTTTCTTCTTTGCAAATTTCTTGGTGAGGAATAAAGAAAAATAAGAGCGGCTTATAAAAAAATGAGTGGCTAGAAAAAAAAAAAAAAAAAAGAAAAAAAAAAATAATGCAAGACTCCCAAGAGGGGCAGTGTGGTGTTAATTATAGTGACTATTGAGTTCCAATATTACCTTGACGGGTTGCGGGGATTCAATAGATTGCTCCAATCCAATATTACCTTGACGGGTTGCGGGGTTGAAGATCCAAAATCTCAAAAAGATGCGGATGTAAATTATTGCGTGAGTTTTATTTTTCTTTCCTTAGCGAGTGTGTAGTTACTTATGAAAGCATGACATGAGGATTTTACACATAAGGCGAATGACTTATTACTCTTAATACGGACTTATATTAATTGTGAGCGGTTTTTCAAGTAATGGATGAGAAGATTACTTAGGATTAAAACCGTCCTTCCTTATTTTTGGATTTTACACTTCTTATATTTCACACTTGAATAATGACAAATTTGCCCACAAGCAATTTGCTCAATTAATAACCGGTTCCACATTTAATTGTCATGAATAAGTTGATGCACTTTTTACTTGTGAATGCAATGATCCCATTTATAAGCTTGGTATGGGGAAAGTGAAACTTGAGGGTGATAAGTGTCCATGGTACCCAAGCCCTAATCCAAGTCATTGAGTTCTTTATGAGTTATTTCCATCAAAACCATTTATGAAAAATCAAAAATATATAAATAGAATTGTTTTCTTTGCATTGCATTGTAAATATTCAAAATCATGCATCATATAGTGTAGAGTAGTGTAGATACATTCCATAATGGCCAAGGTTGGTTAATTATGAGAAAAGTGTAACTTTAGAGCTTTAAAATGCTGCATTGCATGAGGACATGGCAATGGTCAAGTGGAGGGGAGTTGATAAGTGTGAAAACACTCATCAATAATGATCCAGAAACCACCCAAAACACTGTCAAATACATTATATTAAACTGTTAATTATCAGAATTACGCGTGTATTTGGTGTTTGTATATTTTCAGGTAAAATAGGTACATTTGAGACAAACACGAGCTTTCAACGACTTATTTGATCAAAAGACGAAGAAAAAGACGAAAAGATGATTCAAGGATTTTATTGGCCAAACTTCCAAAGATCAAGGACTTAAGTTGCACTTTTAACAATTCAAAGGATGAAAGAAATGTGCTTCAAAGTCTTATAACCATTTTGAAAAGAAATTAAAAAGATAAGGACCAAAAAGACAATTAAATGGAAAGTAATATTTACTTTACTTGGTCTCTTGACTAAGACCGGTCAACAGATAAACATTAATACATACGTCTTCTTCACCACGTTTCATGAGAGAGAAAAGATCAAAACCGGTTTCATCTCCTTCTACCTCCATTACCTGCAAACAAGAAACAAGAACGATCAAGAAGGTTTCAGCCAAAGCTCATAACTACAAAAGTGATCCTCTTTTCTTCCTCTACATGACGATGGCAATCAATTATACTCAAAGTCAAAGATGAAGAAAGCCCCAAATTCAAGTTGAAGATAAAGAACTAAGATGAATCCTCGTATTTTCCACGTGGCATCCAATCATTGGATAGACCACGTCACTTCTTCCACACGGCGGCTATAAATAAGACATGAAGGCCTCATTTTGCAACCGGTTAGCTAGGAGTAGTTTAGCACATAGTTAGGTTAGGATAGATAAACAGCTTTTCAGTTTTCTTGTTAAGTTTTGTAACAAATTCCGTTTTTCATCTTAATTAGTTGTAACTGATTTTCTTGTTTCCACCATTAATGAAAATTTCAAGATTCTTCTTAACTCATTCTTGTTTACTTACTCATTACATGTTCTTATTTTTCAGCCTTATAGTTTTAGTGTTATTTGTTTTCGGTGTCAGTTTCAGCTTATCATTCAGTTTAGAATATTTTAGTCATCAGTTTTAAAAAGTTGAAGTTTTCATTTTTATCTTTTACATTCACTGATAATGAAATTTGAGAAACTAAAAGTTACTGTTACTTTTCATACGAGAGTAGTAGTCTGATAAATGTTAGTCTTGTTACGAGTTGATTTAGCTTTGAGATTTTAGATCAGTTTTTGAGAGAAATCTTGTATTAAATTTCGTTTTCAGTTTAGTCAGGAATTATCAGAATTAAATCTTGTTAAACTTGTTAAATCTGTTGAGAAACTGAATAGTTACTGATTCCTTTAATCAGTTTTAATCAATTCAGTCGTTAAGCTTGTTCGGTTCGATAGCAGATAGGAATTAAGACGCACGTTGATATTAAGTTTGGAATATAGTCAGTAGAAGCTTTTAAATCTGTCAAGTTTTTCTTTGCTTTACTTCAGATTTTGCAGGTTAACAGATTTGCAGGTTTTGGATTCAGTTTGGTGGTGTTTTGTTTTAAACCGGCTCAGCGCCGCGTTTTTCGTCTCAGCGGACTAAACGACGGATGTTCGGGTTAAGCACATTTCGTTTTTCTGTAATATTGCTAGTGTAATCAGTAGTTTCAAGCTGTAGTGTAAATTTGATTGCATTGTTCTTGTAACGCTTGCTATTAGATGACCAGTTATCTGTTTTTGTTTAGTAGTTGGATTCGAGTCTGTTGACTTGTCAATGTTTGGAGTTCATCTTAGTTAATCTGTGTTTAGAATTCAGTTTCAGTCAAGTTTTTCATTTGATCCGTTAGTCGAATTGTGTTAGTTGTTTGGCAACCTCATTAAGTCAGTTAGGATATTTGATCTTTGCGTTAATAGTTCATGTAAGTTTGACAATTAGGATTAGAGTTTGGTTTATAGCTCTAGATGCGAAATAAACTGCCATAAGTAGTAATTGGTATTTTGATTTACAGATTTCTAATACGACTTTTGGTTTAATATAGCTCTAGCGCATATTATGTTTCTGTAATGATAATATAGAATGCTAGATCATTTGTGTAGTGATAATGATTTAGAATTTGTAAACTGATAATCTTGAATGCAATTAGTCTGTTGGAAATTAAGTTTGAATTAGTTTCAGTGATATACAACTTTAGTCCCTCATTTGTATTCTTTTAATTTCAGTGCCAGTCCAAAGAGTTAGGATAGTTAGACTGTTAACAGAATTGTTAGCTATTTTTGGGCTAGTTGTGGGCCTTATTGGACTGGATTCAGATTTAATATTTGAACTGGTTTTTCTTTAAACAATGAGATTTAGTATTTGTTTGGGCTGGATAGTTCACAGGTTTTCAATTTAAGTTCAAAGTAATTTTTAGTTTCATATTCATATTGTTTTTAGTTTGACATTTTCAGTTTTATTAAAATAGATTTAGTTTAATTTTTCGTACTTTTGCGTTTTAAATTTGTAGTATAAAAATAGTATTTTATTTTTTACATTTTGTGCATTTAATTGATGTAATTGCAATATTTTTTTTAGATAGTACGTATAAATAGTAATAGATATTATTTTTACATTTTTACGTGCTAATTGCTAATTAGAAATAGATACCAAACAAATTTGTATAACCAAAAACAATTAAGTCTTTGCTAGAAAACGTTATATCAATTCGAATCGAGCTGAGAAGACAATTATACTAAAAAACGAAATATTAGATATTTATTATAATGCAAGAACACGTCAAAACTAATCGGACGTGACAAATATCAAATGTGCAACATTTGCATACTATTGTTTCAATTTTAGGCGATCAACAAAACATAACAACTACAGGATCTACATTGTTCAACACTGGCTGCCTACAGATTATAAGAGAGCCACATTATTTGAATATTGTAGATGATTTCTCACAGCATAGTAAACATTATCTGCAGGCTTTAATTATAGAAAAATGAAATCTACCACTAGTATGAGTAAATGATCACACAACATATTTACAATCCTTACACTATACAACCAAATAAGATTAATGTCACTTTCATCTCCTTATATGTATGTCTCTTTACAAACTCCTACCCACACAGACTCGGACATTGAAAACTCCTTAAACTAGCCGTTCAGGAAAAAAGGATGAATAAATATGTCACCAGTCCCTTTGTAGACTAGATGGACATAGTTAAAGCTAAATGTGGCAAATCTTGCCCATTTTGATACATATGGGCACTGTTTGCCCATTTTTAAAAAAGGATGGGGCACTTTTTGCCCATTCTTTATAATGAATGGGCTAAACGGGCGCATATGTAAGAAACTAAATGGGCTTAACGGGCGCACTTGTAAAATACAAATTAGTATACTCGAGGAATATTTTTTATTAAATTTTTTATCCCGCCTTTCAAACAAGTATTTTTATTTTTTATTTGTTGATTTTTATATGTTTTTTCTCTTTTTTAGCTTGCGCCTGTTTAGCCCGCCCGTTTCGCCCGTGCCCATTTAGCCCGCGCCCGTTTAGCCCGCGGCCCGTTTAGCCCGTTGCCCGTTTAGCCCGCTGCCCGTGCCCGCCCGCCCGCCCATTTTGCCACCTCTAGTTAAAGCTCTCGAGACCTACTATACACGAACAAGCATAGTACACCAGTCAATGCATTTCTACAAGAAACTGTTACCCAAAAGGCATTTTGAGCAGACTGTCAGACACCAATCATCAAGAAGCAAATACTGAAGAACAATTAGTCACAAACATGTCATGAATAACTAGAGGAGGAATTCATAAACTATGTCTGTAGGGAGGAAGATGTGTGTATAACCAAAACAAAGAACGCTAGTATGGTTTATCTAAGCCACAGAAGACAAATTTATCTCTACTTTAGCGTAATTGTTTTTAAATCAGCAATAGTTGATGTAAAATATATTTAGTCTGATATTGGACTCCATATACTTGTCTTATGCTTGGAATAAATTCCTGCATTTCTCTCTGTCTTTACAGCGATTAAGACCATGAGAGTTAATCTTTTTCATGCTTAGTTGGTTCATATATAATCAAAACAGCATAGACCATAACTTAGTTTCCATATACTTGGTCTTAATGGGAAAACATGATCCTCCGTATCATGTGCTTTGTAGCAAGTAACGGGTGGGAGATAGATTTAAAGTTGACTTTTGTCATGTTCATTACTCACGGGTCATCAAACAACTCAAATTTAAAGTTGACTTTTGCAGGACACTTGACTTCTTCATATGACTTGCTTCAGCTTCTAAGAGACCCAGCTGTCTCGGTGATCGTCACTCAGACGCCTTGGCCGACCTTATCATGTACTCTTAAACTAGCTCGTATTGAAATTATATAAGTAGATGTATCCATCAAACACGCGTAGATCAAGCTATATTGGAGGTTGGTGGGGCCACATCAGGTTTGTTTCCACAAAGCATATATGGTTAAAACTTCAGACCTCCCACATGTTAGTAATACTACGAGCTTTAGCTAGCTGAGCCCCTCGGGTGGTCATAATCTAGTTTTTGATAACATGATTAGGAAATTGCATTTCTGTGACTTTTAACGCATTTGATCTGTTGTGGATATAAAAATCTCGGATAGACATATTAATAACTAATAAGTCAGTATACTTAATTAAGGGGTTTTGGGCTCTCGAGATGCAGGTTACAGAACATCAGAACATCAGAAACTGTGTGTGTGGGGTGGGGGATAATGCATCTGAGTAGAATGCTCTTTCTGACAACCGAAGACAGTAGCTCTATTGAGCCACCAGTCACACATATTGTGCCTTCTAATGCTGGCCCAGATAGGAGAAGCAGATCATCAGTTACCATTTCCAGACAACATTAGCATGCCACCACTTGACGACATACGCTCATCTGTTGCCAGTGGTTCAGATTTGGTAACTAAATCTGATGGTGAGATGCCGGGGATGGAGAATGTATTTATTGTAAATGAGTTTCTTCATTGGCGGTGTTATGAGTTTAAATGTCACTGATGAAAAAGGTACTCAAGTTGGTTTTCTTACCTGCACTTTCCGCCTTTCTCCATTCTTTTTTTTTAATTCCAGAATCTTATCATCTATATTAACAAGACATCAAAGAACCCAAGGGATCCCAAGTTGGCGAAACGACTAGGGTACTGCAACTGTAGTGGGAGACATATATTGCAAACCTTTTAGTTTTATCACCTCTTATAATTGTAGTTAACCTAGCCTAAATATAACATTGGATATAAGTACTAAAACAAGCACTAGCAAGCAATATTAAAGCTCTTCACCTTTGCTGACCACCACAGGAACGGACGTGAAACAATTGGTGAAAGCATTATGGGATGTCATCTCTGATTCTGTGAAACAGGAAAAGTATGATCACATTGTTGTATTAATGAAGGAGGTGATCACATTGTTGATGTTGATATTCTTTGTACTAAATACGTTCATTTGTTTGGTTAGATATTAAATTTATTATGAGTAATTTTTTATTTTATGTCTCAGTTGTTGAGTTCCGGTTGTTTGGATATGAAATATCTTGGGATCATGGAGTTTGCACTAGTGAGCTTGCAGAAGCTTTCAGCGAATAGCTAACGAAGTCCAGCTGAAATAATATCAATAGAATTTATCTCAGAATTGACTCAACTATGTCAGGCTGGTATGGTGGATTAAACCATTCACATAATTGCCCTTGTAAAAGGTCTGTGTTTGTACAAATAAAGGTACCTAATTTCTTCTTATTTATTTCCAGCTTCTTATACTTTATTATGGTAGAGGTGGCAGTTTTTTTAACCGTTTACATTTAAATGGGGTGATTTGATTTTGTTTAATCTCACACGGGTCAAGTTATAAATGGGGAATAGCTAAATTACCCCAAAACACATTTAATGCATATAACATCCTAATCAAGGCACTAGTAATAAACAATAAGAGCAAAAGCGTTTACAAAGGTCTATGGTCCACCATCTGATGCCTTGATTCGCCTTCCACTGACCATGCAATGGCTTTCATCTGTGGTTCCTGGCAAAGATCGGGAATGGGATGAGAATACGAAGGCACTTTCAGAGTTGCAACAACATTTATCTTCAGAAAGGACTGCTCTTCACTCAACTGCTCTTAGGACCGGTGGACACTCCCCTAGTAGATTGCAAACTTCACCTGCAATGTCTCTCACTAATTTCTCAAGTTAACTAACATCCAGGATTTATCTGTTAAAACCTTCTTTCCACTGATGAAGATGGGTGGGTTGATAACTGATAAGAATGGAATTAGGTTGGAACGATGGAATTAAGTGGAAACGAGTAACTTTTTGGTACAGGCAGGACCAACTCCAGAAGATCACGTACTGTAATCGCTACAAGGTAATATATTACGGAGTTTTTCTTACATCCTTGACTATTTCATGTCCGTTATGGTCTTTGGATGCATCTCCATGACTTAATGTTATACATAGACTAAAGCGTTTTATTTAAGTAGACAATAATGCAGAAAGAAAAAAAGCAATTAATTGAAATAAAAGAATGAATATATTACTTATGAAAAGTTGAATACACAAATTCTATTAGAGTATTAGACTTCAATCATCTAAACCCTAAGCTAGCAGCAACTGACTCTTAAAGTGGAATAAATAAATGTCTCTTTCGCTCGGGTTCCACGGAAAGTATCTCGGCGATTCTTCGTTTAACTTGATCAGTTGTGTTTGCTTTTCTGCTGATGTGTTTCTTACAGACTCAACATCCTCCTCCTCGTTGTCGTCATCATCAGCGGCATTGGAACCAACTGACTCTACTTCAGAAACCAAAATCTTCTTAACACGTGGACGGGGCCTTTTATTTCTTCGCATGACAAAATCTTGATCATCTCTCTCGCAAACCCTTTTGTTGGATCGAACCATCTTAATGATAGCCATAGGTAGGTATTCTAGGATCGTTTTCTTGTTTTGATCTGGAGGAAGATGGTTTTGTTAGGGTTTTTATCTGGAAGATGATAATTTTGCTGGTGTTTTTTGTTGTGCGTATGAAATATGAATCAACAATAATCAGATAGGAGCATTATTTATAACCAGACTTTTATGTCGGTCAAAAATACTTACCATATATTCATCAAAATTAATTACCAAAAACCCGCTTTTGGTTAAGTCGGCTATTAAACCAAATGACTAAACTTTTATGGAAAGTTATTATTACTATTCTCAGATTTTATCGTTGTTTGAAAGTTTTTTTTATATGAGTTACTAGCTTAAATACCCGTCTAACGTCGGGTTTAGTTCAAAGAGTGATTTTTGTAAGAAATAATAAAGAAATGTTAATATTAAAAGAACGTAAATTATTTGAGCATCGTTTAATTCTTTAACAATCACAATGATAGAGTTTCATGTATTTTAATCTTCAAGCCTCACGAATGTGAGATCGAATCAAGTCAACAGCTGATGCCCATCCCTGAACAATGGTTGTATTTTAAGATTTTTTTGTAAGAAGTAAGAAATATACGAAAGAAACAATCGTAAGTAAACATGTTTCGTTAATACATGAAATAAATAATCAAAATATACGTGAACTATTCGATAAGCATTTGAGTTTGTAACAATCCTAATAATAAACGTCCACGCATTTTATTCTTCAGTTCTTATGTCTAGAATAACAAATGACATATGTGAGCGCTAATCAAGTCAATAGACAATGTCTATTAATAGTCGAATGAAAATGTAAGTAAAAAGATATTGTGATTAATAATTGATTTGAATTTAAAAGATGATATAGAATATTTTCAAGATATTATAATTTGCATCACAAATAACAACCTTGAAGCCTCTTTTACTTTAGACCCCGGAAACAACAACATATAATTATACATGTGTAAAACGTAATGTGACCAATACGAACCAACTTTATAAAAATGATTACTGTAGATCTTGTTTATTGTATAAGCTTAAATACCCATGAAATTATAGGCATCTTAAAAAACAAAAGATAAAAAATATGCTCGGACATAGCTTTTGTTATGGCTCTCATACTACTATTGTTTTGAAGCAAGTTCCTAAACTTATATACCCAAGTTTTTGATAGTAAAAAAAATTGTTACGTTGATTAATTGTGCAATAACTCCAGTTCTAGTTAATTTAAGGGCTATTTTGAAAAGAGGACTAAAAGGGACTTGCCACTCAAAAAAAGGACCTCTCAAAACAAAATTAGCTAATTAACCCTATTCGACCTATTCGACATTCATATTTTGTTGACACATGGCGTTTGGACTAATGATTAGCTAATGATTGGTTTGTACTAGTAGGGCCCACCTAGTACATGCAAGTACAAATGTGTAAGTGTACTTGTTATTCGACCATAAGTCAAATCGATTATTCGACCCGTACTTTTTATAATAAAAATTAATTTTTACTAAATAAAACCAAATAGTTTTGTCATTCGACTTTGACCTATATCTTATTCGACCCGTACTTTTTATAAATAAAAAAATAAATTTTTTTCCGAAATAGATCTTCTAGTTCTTCGACTTGTACTATTATATTATTCGACCCGTACTTTTTATTAATAAAAAATTAAAAACATTTTCTCAAATAAATCCTTTTTTTATTCTTTGGGTTAACACCAGACCCATTCATTCTTTCTCCTTAAGACAATACCCCTATTATTCCTCCTCCTTTGTTCTTGCTGCTAAAGATGAGGGTAGGGTTCATGTATATGTGATTCTTCTCGTGTATGGAGTCCTGATGCTCAGCGCCATCTGCCAAACTATTGCGTTAGTTTCTTCATCTTTTTTTGTGAGTATAATGTTTGTAGAATTCATTTATCTATACTATCGGTAAATTTGGCGAACTAAGGTGGACTTAGAGCTGCTAAATTAGGTGTACCTCTGTTGGATAGTTTAGTTTTATCATATTGCGGGATAAGTGTTTGATGAAATGTTTCAGTGAAATTTATTGTTGTTTATTATGTGATTGATCACCAAATGTTTGATGAAATGTTCCAGTGAAGTTTACTGATTTTAGCTAATATGCGCGCATTTGAGTAATATACCTTAGCATATCAGTAAACATTAATATACCTTAGCATTAATCATTGATAGACGGTTCCAACAATTTTCGGTTGATGGAAAGCTGCCTAGAGATAATTTTGGAATTTGTGTTGGTTAGAACTAATTTGAAAATGTTTAAGATTTTGAGTAGTGCATATTTTGGAACTTATTTTTTAATGTTTCCTGGATATCATTCTTATGCTTTTAGGAATGGGAGATAGCATCGAGTTTGCAGGGGAATTGTATGATGCGATGGCTAGGCGTAGGAACATAGATGCGGAAGACGGGCTCACCAAAGATCAAGTAAGAGATTTTTGGGAAGAGATGAAAAAGAAAGACCTTGATGCTCGGCTCAGTATCTTCTTCGACATGTAAATTCAAATGATGTTTTCTTTGATTACAAGGTCTTTAGGATTGCTTATTAAAACTCTTTATATGCTGATTGCATTTTACTACAAACTGTTAACGAGTTTTGAAGATTTGTGGCATCATATATATTTTTCACGTGATTATTTATGAAATGAACTTTTGTCAATTAGTAGCAAGCGCATTTTCTTCTCACTTTTTAAGAAAGCAATAAGCAGGCTAGAAGACTTTAATAAGCAATCCCAAACACCCTCTACATTTTCTTTTAAAGTTTACTTTAGAAGAATCTAACAACTTAAACATTAATATAAGGTGTGATAAGAACGGGGATGGGATCTTATCAGAGGATGAGGTAAAAGAGGTAAGAAAAATATCTGTTTTGTTCTTCTCATTGGTTGATTAGGCGAAGCTCAAGTCATGAATGTTTTCTCATCTTTAAGGTACTTATAATGAGTGCTTCTGCGGACAAACTTTCAAATTTCAAGACCTAAGTCGGGACGTATGCAGCTCTAATCATGGACAAGCTAGACCCCGACCATCGTGGCTACATACAGGTTATGACCAGACCATATCGGCATTTCTCAAATGCTATTATTTGTAGACCATAAACATTACATCGTACACCTTTATTTCTTGTTGCTAACTTTCTAAACTTTGTTTTTGTGACAGATGTGGCAACTTGAAATCCTGCTAACGGGCATGGTATCGAAGGATAATCTTGATCAAGCAAAACCGAAATCAAAAAGCAACAGAAAACAGTCAAGATACTACTAATCTAGCAATATCAATGATCCCACAAATGTATCAGAACCCAATCAGCAGATCGATAAATGAAGGGATTGAACTTATACTTCATACAGTTGCTCACCTGGCTTGCAATTTTGTAAGGATTAGTAGTTGCCCACCCGAAACTTTTCGACGTGTTTATGGAAATATCCTCCCAGCTCAACCATCATATGTGGATTTATTGCTAAAAATCCCAGGGTTTACGGGTATGATCATGGATGTAATGATGTTCTTTTGCTTTTTACTCGTGACACATGCATTTAGGAGGAATGTTATTAATTTGCCATAGACCCTTAATCATTTAGCCGGTTTTACTTCCTTCTGGTATGCTCATCATCTTCTGATTATCGATTACGTTTTGCGGATCCTCCATGGTTACTTCCTCGTCTTCGCGACATTCTGGTATTTGAAAACAGTAAGTTACTAACCCTCCTAGTTAATTTTAAGCTCTTGCAAGGGGCGGAGCCACATAAATTGTCCGGTGGGATAAAACATTTAGTGATGCAGATTTTAAAGGGGATGGAAGGATAGATGAAGATGAATGGAAGCAATTTGTAGCAAAGAATCCGTCTCTTATAAAGAACATGACACTTCCTTATTTAAAGTGAGTACCATTTTCTTGATAATCAAATTGGGGAAATTTTTCTTCATTGTTTCTAAAAGCTTATATGAAAACACATTATTTGCAGGGACATTACGTTAGCATTCCCAAGCTTTGTTATGACCTCTGATGTAGAAGACTCGGATGTATAAAACAAAGAAAAATGTAAGCTTTGTTAATATATAACATTATAAAGGGCATGTGTATGAAGCAGAACGAGCAGTTTGATTTTGTTCATTGGCCAAGAAGGGAAAAGGAAATATCTTGGATGGTTCAAAAGCAGACTGCCATGGAGGGTCATACAGATCCAAGGTTCTTGTACAGAGGGATGAAAATGGCAAATCTTCTGTGTATTAACTTGCAAGATTTGTGTCAACGTGTTTAGTCTTATTTATTTTATTTTGTAAAGACGTTTTATCTTTGTTTCTTTGATGTAGATTGAGAGACTAAGCTGTTATAAGATGTCTAAAATAAATAAGCTAGTGATTCTGTGTCATTGCATATAGTGGGTGTGCAACATAACTTTTGTGGATTTTGATTCTTTTAAGTGTTTATGTTTATTTGTCGAAGAGATTGTCATAAGAAACTGAACAAGCTTTAATCATAACTTTATACGGGTTGAATAATTTTTAAGTCAAAGTCGAATAACATAATAATTGGGGATTAATTCATTAAAAAATAAAATATATTATTTTATTCAAAAAGTACGGGTCGAATAATGGATGTGACTGGTAGTCGAATAACAAAAGGATCTATTTGGGAAAAAAAATTTATGTTTTTAATTAACTAAAAGTACGGGTCGAATAATTTTTAAGTCAAAGTCGAATAACATAATAATTGGAGATTAATTTATTAAAAAATATTATTTTATTCAAAAAGTACGAGTCGAATAATGGATGTGACCTATAGTCGAATAACATGTACACTTACACATATTGTACTTGTATGTACTTGAGGAGGTCCCACTTGTACTTTCTAATGATTAGCGAAAATGACAAGTGTCACCGGTCGAATAGGTCGAATAGGTCGAATAGGCTAATTGACTAATTGATACTCCCTTGGGCTATTTTTCAGGTGCCCATATGGTTTTGGTCCTCTTTTTAAAATAGCCCTTAATTTAATGACTTTTGAAAGCAATTTTTAAGTTAAAAGTAAAAAACTCAAGTTTCTTTAATTATCGATTGATTGCAAAGTTAGTTCTTAATATGTGCGTTTAATCATACAAATTATCAATCTTTATCATATCACTCGTTAATCCTTAACGTTTTTATTTCACGTTTCTATACGTTTTCTCCCCACTTTAGCAGGGCTCATTTAGCCGTGCCCATTTAACCCACAACTGTTTTACCCGTTACCCACTTTACCCGCCGCACATTTTGCCTGGTGCCCAATAACTATATAGTCAAGAATAGAAAGGTTAGCAGATTTCATGAAGTTCGAACTGTAAAGGGTAGTCTACTTCAGTTATCTTTATAAAAACATATGCGAATGAAATAGGAGCTAATTATCCATTATTCTCGCTCGCCTTTCACCAATAAGGCTGCCCTCAGTTGCGAATCAGTCTACCCTTTCAAAAATTCTGTCGTCTCAACTTTTTCTTTCCAACGGCTTAGAGACGACTTTTTTCCACACTAAGACGATCAGTTATTTTCATAAATTTGAATCTATAATAGATACCGTAACAAAACATTACATAATTATTCATATAAATAAAACATTACAACAACAATAATAATAATAATATAACAAAAGTTATACTACAAACGGTAATCTTTGTTGTTCCCTTGTGCTCCATAACCTGATCTCGCACCCCCGACCACTTTCACCCCTGACCACTTTCCATCCGAAACAATCGGTCGATCGAGTGGTTTTTTGGCCAATTGCGGCCAACCTGATGTATGGTTATACCTTGAAATGACAATGCTATATGCTGGTGTGTTCTTTAGTATTCTAAAACCACTTTGTCAAAACAAATTATTTATAAGAGACTCGGATAATAATATAATGCACAAGTTAATGACATGCCATCGGGTGCCTGGTCATAAGTTTCGGTTTTTCAGAGTATGAGTTAGATTTATTGAGTTACAACATGTTTTCATAAAACATTAATTATTGTACTTAGAATAAAAAATGTAAGAAATGAACGTGGGACAACATTTAATGCAGGTGATTCAATGCAAAATACAAAGTTATTTTAACATAGTTTTGTTTCCAGTAGAAACATTTGGTGCTATTGTATGTTCAACCAGAATAGGGTTAACCTGCACAACTCTCTCATGCCCAAACTTATTTCCATCGACCTTCGCTAGCCCCTCAAAATGCATTTTCATGGTTTCGGGTTTTGTTCCACCTACCATATGACTTATAATTGAAGTTCCACCTAGCTATTTCTTGTTGCAAGACATACATTGTTACTATCCACTTCCACGCTATGTGTTCTTGAATAGTAATTGCAACCTGTATCAAACTATAGATCAACCGATCAAAAATTTTACATGATGTCCCTCTATCAAACTACTTATCAACTGATAAAAATTTTTAAAAATTATAAAGATAACTAAATGCTACATCTATGGCATTCATTTAGGAATAAAAAATATGATGAATAAAGAACATCTAACCAGTGTATTCTATTTTTCTTAACTTCCATATATCAGATTCAATTCATATAAACAGTTTCCCTAAATATTTTCTTAAGGTTTTGATACAATAATGATCTAACCGAATCCAAGAAAATATGTTAAATATTATATTAAATATGCTTAAAATAAGAGATAATTATCGATTTGAAGATTCTATAGCAAAAAAACCCACATCATTGAGTCATAGAGTCCTCGGTGATTTGGAACCGCCTCTTGGATGACTATCAAATAAATGTATAAAAGAAGAATGATCCAATATACCTATTGTTGTACAATGAATGCTTAACTTGAAAATTTTAGTACACCGATTCTTGTTTTTGTAGGAAAATCGAAAAAAAAATCAATAAAAAATCAACACTTATCTAAAAGAAATCATATCGTTATTTAAATGATACGAAACAATGAGGATGGAGGATGGAGGATGAATCATAAACTGAATGAAATTTATACTGGAACGTTGGGAGTGTGATTTGAAGCGAATCGAAACTAATTTGAATTGAAGCGTATATTGGAAGCTTTAAATCTTATTTTTGGATAGATACTGATGACAATTAACCGTATTGTTGTAGAGGTACTTACGGAATTATTTTTATGGGGATTTAATGCATTTCTTTATTTATTGGGGTTTTAATGCAATGCGTTTTGTCTTTTTAAAATTGTGACACAGGTTTACACTAATATACTAAGAAAAATCTATAAACTTTTTATAAAATTTTTCTTAAAATCGTTTTACACCCCGCTTGTTTAGAAATTAATTCTTTTATAAACTTTTTAAAAAAAACTTACTTAAAATCATATTTTTTTATAAACTTCACTTGTTGTTAAAAAAATTTGTTTTCTAAATTATCTTTATATGAATTTTGTACTTATCATCCGTTTAAAAAATAAAAAAATTAAACAACAATATTTCTTTACTTAATTAAACGTTTAAAATTAAAACACATTAGTTTTTAAATCTATTTTAGATGGAACATATCAAAATAGTTATTTTTTAATCAGATAACAATTATTCATAAAAAACCGTGTACTAATAATATGTGTAGAAATTTTTTTATAAACTTTGCTAATTATTTTTTTTATATAAATTGATACTTACAAATCCGTGTATATTTTTTATAAGTTTTTAATACACTATATTTTTATTTGTAAATTAATTTTTTTTATAAACTTTGTATACCGACTAATGAAAAAATATTTTCTTTATAAACCTTCCACAAATTTTTTTTATAGATATTAACTTTTTTTATAAACTTTGCAAACATCCCGTTTATAAAACGTTTTTGAAATACCACCTTTTACAAAAGTTTCTTAATTTGCTTGTAAATATAGCTTTGTTAAAAAACTTGTAGTTTTAGAAACCTTTTTATAAACTTTGTAACCGGCTAATGAGAAATATATTTTTTCATATAATGAAGATGATGAAGAGTTAGTACTATTTTTAAAGAGACGATTTAATTCTTTTATTAGTACTATTTATAAAGAGAGGATTTAATTCTTTTATGAGAATATATTCACATACATCATAATTATATGAAATAAAACACGTAGTATAACCTTAAGACTTTACAAAAATAATAAGATTGTACACCAAAAAAATTGCATCGTAATTTTGACTTTACAAAAATAAAAAAAGTTCTTAACTGAATGTTTCAGCTATTTGAGTACGTGTTTTTTTATTGATTGTAGCTTAAGACTTGTACAAAATAACTAATTATGGTATTCTTTTAAGGGTTTTGCTAACGGCGGGTTGTTGTTAACAACTCATTTTCAAAACTTTACGTTAAGACAATGTAAAATTTCCAAATAAAATCTTTTAAATTCATTAGTATGTTTCATCTCATCTTATGCCTCGAGTTCCGGATCTGACCGGGAACTCGAATTAAGTCGTATGAATTTAAAGCATGCAATGATTGGCAAAGGTTTGACCAATGACAAAGATCGCCTTGGGTGCATGATTCGCCCTAGGTATGACCAGATGGCGAAAAAAGACTACAAGTGCTATTAAATTGGATGGCATAGAGTTAAAAATTCAAATAGGTATCACATAAGTTTTAGAAAACAAATGTCAAAAACGTGTAAAAGATGCATGCAATCATCTTTTAGCACAAGTTAAGAAAACCTTTTATTAACTTTTTGGTTTAGGTGTGTTTACCGCGGGAAAAGATTAAAGAAGGATCAAACCTTTGATGTTGACTAAAAAACAAAGTAACAAAGATAAGTAATTGGATCTGTTGATTCAACAAGAATGCCAGAAACAATTCTGTTAATAATCGTTGATTCTGAAGAATGCCCGAAAATTAGGGTAAAACACGGCAACTCAACGGCCAATGGTTTAACTTTTATTAAACTGATAACTGTCTTGCTAGGGTTACAGCAGATTCATTAAATAATGACTGCAAACAAAGAAAAACGCTAAAAATCCAACGGGCTGGACCGTAGCCCAATGACAAAGTCCAACTGAAAGTGAAAAAAACATAAAAATGCAAAAAACTGATATTAATAATATAACCTAAGTCATGTTAATTAATTAATTATATCCATGGTTTTATAATAATTAATTAATTATAAGTCTTAAATATATAAATACTTAGGTTAAAATAATTTCATGATCATTAATAATTAAATAATCTAAGTCATGTTATTAAATTAATCACATCTTTTATTAATTTAAATTTAACATAAGTTCATAACATAAAAAAACTAACATACACCATGAACCGGATCTAGGCTAAAAACATGAACCGGACATGAAATCGACGCCGTACACCGAACCAACTCGGGGTACCCCGTGTTTCCCTTGCTTCCGTGGGACCCACACGCACCAACCAAGACCATATGGTCTTGGTGGTGGTAGGCTTGGCAAACCTAAACCCCTTCAGGTTCGGTTGCAGCCTGCGGCCAAAACAAACACCCCTTAAAAACAACCCTTTGATTTAATTTAACACCAAAACATGTTAGATCTATGATTAATTATTATGTTTTTATAAAAACATCACATGTTCATAACTAATAAAAAGATTAAATTAAAAGAAAAGGTTTAAAAAGGTTTTACCGAATTCGTGGATCAAGAGAACGAAGAACAAACACGATCAATCACCAAATCTTCAAGATCAAAGATCAAAAATCACCTTGTATGGTGGTTTTAGGGTGGCGGCACAAAGAACAAGGAAGAAGGAGGGTTTTAGGTTTTTTCTTGAAATCTTCTGTAAAGTTATTTTATGTAGTGTAAAAAGTAAAAACCCCCTTTAGTAAATTTGACAAATGGGCTTGGCCCATTTGTCCTTGTTTGGCCGCGGGTAGGGACCCCACTTGGGGTACCCGTACCTTTTTTCGTGTCTCGTTATTTAGTTACTCGTTTGTGATTATTTACGTTCGTGTTTTAAATGTTCTCGTTACGTAAATACCGTGATCTAATATATTTATTTACGCTCGTAATAAATATATATATGTAATTAATAATAGTTCGTGTTTTAATTACGTTCATGATTTCACGATCGCATGTTCGTGATTAATTATCGTTAAATAATTATTACGTGATCGTACATAGTAAATACTTATCGTGTTCTAACACGTACGTAATACGTAAACTCCTAACGCGTAATCGTAATCATGCTATATTAGGAAAGTTTTAACTAGTACGTACGATCCTAAGGGTACTATGCATGGTAAAAGCATGCGGGTTTTACAACTCTTCCCCCCTAAAAAGAATAATTCGTCCCTGAATTATAGATAAAGTAAACTGGAAAAGAAGAACATACCCGAGTTCAAAATATGAAATGAGGGTAAGAAGCCCGGATAGACTCCTCCGTTTCCCAAGTGGCTTCCCGCTCGGTATGATCCCTCCATAGAATTTTGACGAATGGAATCGTCTTCTTTCGCATGACTCATTCTTGTCTGTCAAGAACTCGTTCGGGTTCTTCTATAAAAGTGAGATCTTCACGTATCTATTCCAGTGGATACTGAACCATGTGAAGGGGATGATACTGGTACCCTCTGAGTAAGGACACATGAAACACATTGTGCATATGCGAAAGCTGCGGAGGTAACGCCAATCGGTAAGATACTTCACCGACTCGTTCAATGATATCAAACGGTCCGATGAAACGAGGACTGAGCTTCCCTTTAAGCCCGAAGCGTCTAACACCACGTGCCGGCGAAACCTTAAGGAAGACGTGATCTCCTACGTTAAAGTGTAAATCCCTACGATGCTTATCGGCGTAACTCTTCTGACGTGACCGTGCCTCCTGAATCTTCTGCTTAGCTACTGTGATCTTCTCATTTGTCATCTCTATGATTTCTGTTCCTTCGAGTGTTCGCTCGCCAACCTGATCCCATCAGATTGGGGCGCGACACTTTCTGCCATACAACATCTCAAATGGGGCACATTTGATGCTTGCGTGCCAGCTGTTGTTGTATGCAAACTCCACCAAACAGATGTATTCGTCCCAATCACCCGTCCATTCCAACGCACATGACCTCAACATATCTTCCAATGTCTGAATGGTTCGCTCCGACTGTCCGTCCGTTTGAGGATGAAAAGCGGTGCTAAGCTTAAGTTGTGTACCCCAAGCTTTCTGCAGACTTTTCCCAAAGCGCGAAGTGAATCGAGGATCTCTGTCTGAGACGATGCTGGATGGTGCACCGTGGAGTCTCATGATCTCTCGTCTATATGTATCTGCGAGTTTACTTACCGGATCTTCCTTGTGGATCGGTAACAAATGAGCCGATTTGGTAAGTCGATCAACGATAACCCAAATTGCATTGTGCTTCCTTTTGGTAGGCGGAAGACCGGTAACAAAATCCATGGTGATTTTGTCCCACTTCCACTTTGGAATATCTAACGGTTGAAGGAGACCGCCAGATCGCTGATGCTCGATCTTAACCTGCTGGCAGGTAAGACATTTGGAGACGTAAGTGGCCACATCCTGTTTCATACCACTCCACCAAAAGTACTGCTTGATGTCATGGTACATCTTAGTCGAACTAGGATGTATCGATAATGGGGAGCTATGAGCTTCAGCTAACAAAGCTTCTCGGAGTTCTTGGTTATCAGGAACACAAAGTCTAGTGCCATGCCATACGATACCATCTGCATCTACTCTGAATTCTGTCTGCTTCTCTAAATTCTGCACTATCGCCCAGATTTCTCCATCATCCTTCTGAGCTTCCTTGATCTTAGATAGTAACTCGGGTTCTACTCTAAGATTAGCCCAGTAACCGTGCTGTCCACGTACCATGATCTTGATGTCTAGTCGCTCCAAGCCTCTGATGACTTCCTCTTCGATTTTAATGCCGTTGATCATTCTGGACTTCCTGCTAAGAGCATCTGCTACTACATTTGCCTTTCCGGGATGACACTGTAGATTAATATCATAATCCTTCAACAGCTCTAACCATCTCCTCTGCCTCATGTTCAATTCACGCTGAGTGAAGATATACTTCAAGCTCTTGTGGTCCGTGAAAATGTCACATGATTCTCCATATAAGTAGTGTCTCCATATCTTCAATGCAAACACGACTGCAGCAAGTTCCAGATCGTGCGTGGGGTAATTTTCTTCATAAGGCTTAAGCTGTCG
The DNA here is from genome assembly GCA_025667525.1 of Glebionis coronaria. Classification (NCBI taxonomy): domain Eukaryota; kingdom Viridiplantae; phylum Streptophyta; class Magnoliopsida; order Asterales; family Asteraceae; genus Glebionis; species Glebionis coronaria. The sequence continues at coordinate 170,835,538 of CM046879.1, read as the reverse complement.
TGAAGCGTACGTGATCACTTTCCCATGTTGCATGAGAACACAGCCAAGTCCCTTCCCTGATGCATCGCTGTAGATTTGAAATCCACCAGTACCAGATGGTAGAGTAAGAATAGGTGCAGATACTAGCTTCTGCTTCAGGTCTTCAAAGCTCTTCTCTTGATCTTCAGTCCAGACGAATTTCTCCCCTTTCCGCATCAGTTTGGTCAATGGTAGTGCTAGGCGGGAAAAGTTCTCCACGAACCTACGGTAATAGCCAGCTAAGCCTGAGAAACTGCGGACTTCCGTCGCTGATGTCGGCCTTGGCCACTTAGTAATGGCCTCAACCTTCGCTGGATCCATAGTGATTCCTTCTGCTGATACAATGTGACCTAAGAATGCCACCTTGTCTAACCAGAACTCACATTTGGAGAATTTAGCATACAACTGCTTCAGGCGAAGAATCTGTAGTACTGTACGAAGATGGTCTTCGTGCTCCTTCTTGGACTTTGAGATAATCAGGATGTTATCGATGAAAACAATGACGAATTTGTCCAGAAATTCATGGAAGATTCTGTTCATCAGATCCATGAACACTGCTGGAGCATTTGTCAGGTTAAATGGCATAACTACAAACTCGTAGTGGCCATAACGAGTATGAAAGGCAGTCTTAGCTATATCATGCTCCTTGACCCGTAGCTGATGATAGCCTGACCTAAGATCAATCTTGGAGAAGTGCTTGTCCCCTTGGAGTTGGTCAAACAGATCGTCAATACGTGGCAGTGGATATCTATTCCGAATGGTAATCTTGTTGAGCTCGCGATAGTCTATGCAAAGACGCATACTGCCGTCTTTCTTCTTAACAAACAAAACCGGTGCGCCCCATGGAGATGCGCTCGGTCGAATGAAACCTCGTTCAAGAAGTTCTTGCAGTTGATCCTTCAGCTCCTTCAGCTCTATGGGAGCCATGCGATAAGGAGCCTTTGAGATTGGTTCAGCTCCTGGAATCAGCTCGATACTGAATTCCACTTCTCGTGCAGGTGGTATGCCCGGAAGTTCCGCTGGAAACACGTCTTGAAATTCCGACACTATTAGTTGATCCTGAATCGATGGAGATCCAGCATCCATGTCGTGAACCGTAGCTAGATAAACCTCGCAGCCATGTGACAGTAGTGAACGCGCTTGCAGGGTGGATATGACTTGTACAGACCGTCCGGGTACGAACCCATTATGAATGTACTATGGTGCATTGACATCACCGAAGATAACTCGATATGAATGGCAGTCTATGGTAGCATGATACTTGGATAGCCAATCCATGTCCAAAATCATGTCGAAGTCATTCATGTCCAGCGGAAGTGCGTCGACAGGTCGAACCTTATCATCAAATTCTAGGGGAAGACTCTTGTATACATGGGTGATTAATACAGAGTCCCTCAATGGCGTGGAAATAGTAAGCCTATTTTCTAGTGGCAAGGGAGGCATCCTAATGTTCTTAGCATAAGCAGTAGAAATAACCGAGTGAGTAGCACCCGTATCGAAAAGAACACATGCAGCGCGACCATACATATACAAGATTCCAGTGATGGTACCTGTAGACTTGTTGGCCTGGTTTCGAGATGTCGTGTAGACACGCCCGGCAGTAGGAGGCGGCTTGGTATCAGCATGTCCCGATGTACCCTCCATCTCGCCCTTACGACAATCCTTCATAATAAGGCCAGGAAGACCACACTTGAAGCACGCATCAGTATTACGGCGACATGGTCCTGGATGCCTACGGTGGCAAGTAGAGCAAAGAGGATGAGTGTATCCTCTAGCAGGTGCTCTGGCTGGCTGAGGACCTGATAAAACATTTTACATAAGACATGATAATTGGATACAAAGGATGAAGCGGATAATCGTAAGATTGAATACCAGTGATAGCTGGACGGCTAGGCTGCGAACCTCTCTAGTTCTGGTCCCTATCGTTTCCATGGTTCCTGGTAGAAGTTTGATAAAGTGTCAGAATATGAGTTATAACATAAAACATAAGGAATTTCGTAAGTATTAGGACCTGCTGTTATTGGAGTTCCCGGCGTTGTTACGGTAATTGTCATTACCGCCACGCCTATCCGTAGCAGAACGGTCGTTAGTCTGACTGCTTCCCTTGGGCTGATGAGGCTGCTGCTGAGTAGCCGGCTGAGACCGGTCCCCAGTTTTCTGCCTGGAAGATACAGTTAAAGAGATGAATAATTGACATATGGAAAGTATACGGATTGGTCACCGCTTGAATACGAATGTTTACCTCTTGTCGGGTCTTTTAGCTTCCCCGAACTCATCCCTCTCCTGCAGCATCTCCAGTTTTCGTGCTGCATCGGCCACTTGTGCTACAGTGTTGAACGTAGCACACACCAGATTGTTTGTGACCGATGTGCGAAGAGCCCATCTAAAGTGATGTGCCTGCTCTTCAGGAGTACCTGCTGCCGCACCAAGGAAACCAGCTAAGCGAAGAAAGCGCTGCATAAACTCGTTGCTATTCTCCCCAGCTCTCTGTCGGATCCCATGGTACTCTCTCTTGAGCTTGTCCTGCTCAGCCTTGGGAAAGAACTGCTCCATCACCCTGTCCTTGAACTGAGCCCAAGTCAAACCAGCAACCCACTCATCACCACCTTCAGATTGCATCAATGCTAACCACCAGTTGAGTACATCGCCTTCGAACCGATAGCATGCCAACCTCGCCTTGTATGCGGGGTCACAGCCCATAGCGTTGAAAATCTTCTCGATGTGAGCCAACCAGCTTTTAGCATCGCTGGGGCTATCTGTCTTCTTAAAAGCTCGAGGGCGGAGCTTGTTGAATCTCTCCAGCCATACTGCTAATGTCACTGGAGGAGGAGGAGGAGGTGGCTGATTGTGCTGCTGATTGTTGGCAGCTTGAACTTCAGCCCGGATGTCATTCCTCAGTTGAGGAAGCCAGGCTTGCATGGCAGCCTGAATTGCAGCATTGAGCTGCTCCTGTTCGCGTGTGAGAACCATCTGACAGTATAACATAAAACATATGATTAAACAGATCAAAACATAAAGTATAAATATATACATGAAAAAAAAATTTATACTAAAATTTTACGAGAAAAATTTTATGCAAGAAAATTTGTGTATGAGTGCATGATGCAGTTTTATGAAAACTGTTATATGCTCGAGAGTGAACGCCTCTGGTCAGTTCACCCAAAACAAAAGACATAGCGAGGGGACGCCTATGGGTCGGTCCCAAATCTAAAAGTTTCGATAAAACACATGCGACTAAATAGGGCCAGTCCTGTACCAACCATTACTTAGTCAAAAACCCTGCAACAATGACATGTATATGTATGCTTAAAAATGATGAATGTATGAAAACAACTGTCAGTTCTAGGAAGACCGTAGTGACTACCCACTAATCACAGGTCATATTTGAGAGCCTACAGGTCGAAGCCTTGTCTCTGATACCATAATTGTAACACCCCATTTTGGAAATGGAAATATCACAGTAATTATGGCGTGTCATCAAAGCATACAAGGTAAAATGTCTAAAGATTACTTGACCATAAAAAGGAAAATACCGGAATCAAACATCGGTAGTCCAAAAGTAAAGCTCATCACACACAAACATAGTATAATAAAGGAAAGGACTAAACAATGTCCAAAGCATAAGTATCAAAAGAAAGGAAATGCATAATGTAAAGAAGGCTAGACAGCTTCCAGTCCATATGCACGTACTCTTAGTGTCTACGAGCGTCCCTGAGTACCTGCCGTTTTGGGAACATAGAAAAGGAAAACAGCTGAGCAAATACGCTCAGTGCACGGATGTACAATAAAGCATGAATAGAATAAGCATATAACATAATAACAGCGGAAGAAAACTAAGTCCCGAGTAACCTGGTTAAGTCTTAATAAAACTGGTTTTATAGTTTGAAAGTCTTATGTTTATCTTATAAAAAATGTTTATCATATTTTACCATTAGCTAATATAGGTCATGAAAATCCACCGTGCATGAATAATTGGAAGGGTGACCTCATCATGCAAATTAGAGGGGCTGCCTCTAATTTAATATACTGGTTTATGGGTAGGAGGGATCAGCTCCTTGTGAAGGATGCAAGGCACACACCACATTCACCATGAAATCCTGAATAAAAACATGTAACTAGGATGCACCCATACGCCCCACATGATAAATATAAATAAATGGCCAAAAGCTGAAGGGACGCCACGAGCAATCACTCCTCCATGGTGAAGTCATAACATCAGTGCCTCTAATGTTATGGTTATGGTACCTCCATAACTAGGTGAAACTGGTCATGCATGTATATGGCTATAGGTAATCTTAATTAAACATAAGCAATCAAACTCATAACTTATACTACGGGAAAACAGTTGGCTGCATACGGGGAATCTTAATAAGGAAAGAATGTCCATACTGAAGGACGGGAATCCATACCTTATGTCTAGTGAACGAGAAAGACAAACTGCGAGAATCCTACTTCCGAATTACTAGTGCTACATAAATACGTACATGAATAAGTATCTGCTTACCAAATACATAGCTGGTTTTATGTCATGTCTTAGCTTATTTTATGTGTTCTTACTATGTTTTACTGTTTTAAAGCCTTAAACTGTATTAAATCTTATATTCTGTTTAATCTGATTAAGTATTTCTGGTATTTCATGTGTTATTATACTTACTGTGTAATAATAAGTAACTTTCCTAAAATAGAAATAAGCTGGTTAAATAAGCTAAGTATATAAGCCTAAGTGTTTTTCATGATTATTTTCTAAGTCATATGGTATAATGTATAGTTTAATAATTATTTCATGTAATTTAATTAAACTATAGGTTATAATATTTAATTAAAGTATAACATGTTTTTAATTAAATAAGTTAAATACTTAGGTTAAAATATATATTATTATATATTAATAATATAACCTAGTCATGTTAATTAATTAATTATATCCATGGTTTTAAAATAATTAATTAATTATAAGTCTTAAATATATAAATACTTAGGTTAAAATAATTTCATGATCATTAATAATTAAATAACCTAAGTCATGTTATTAAATTAATCACATCTTTTATTAATTTAATTTTAACATAAGTTCATAACATAAAAAAACTAACATACACCATGAACCGGATCTAGGCTAAAAACATAAAATCGACAACGTACCTCGAACCAACTCGGGGTACCCCGTGTTTCCCTTGCTGCCGTGGGACCCACACGCACCAACCAAGACCATATGGTCTTGGTGGTTGTCGGCTTGGCAAACCGAAACCCCTTCAGGTTCGGTTGCAGCCTGCGGCCAAAACAAACACCCCTTAAAAACAACCCTTTGATTTAATTTAACACCAAAACATGTTAGATCTATGATTAATTATTATGTTTTTATAAAAACATCACATGTTCATAATTAATAAAAAGATTAAATTAAAAGAAAAGGTTTAAAAAGGTTTTACCAAATTCGTGGATCAAGAGAACGAAGAACAAACACGATCAATCTCCAAATCTTCAAGATCAAAGATCAAAAATCACCTTGTATGGTGGTTTTAGGGTGGCGGCACAAAGAACAAGGAAGAAGGAGGGTTTTAGGTTTTTTCTTGAAATCTTCTGTAAAGTTATTTTGTGTAGTGTAAAAAGTAAAAACCCCCTTTAGTAAATTTGACAAATGGGCTTGGCCCATTTGTCCTTGTTTGGCCGCGGGTAGGGACCCCACTTGGGGTACCCGTACCTTTTTCCGTGTCTCGTTATTTAGTTACTCGTTTGTGATTATTTACGTTCGTGTTTTAAATGTTCTCGTTACGTAAATACCGTGATCTAATATATTTATTTACGCTCGTAATAAATATATATACGTAATTAATAATAGTTCGTGTTTTAATTACGTTCATGATTTCATGATCGCATGTTCGTGATTAATTATCGTTAAATAATTATTACGTGATCGTACATAGTAAATACTTATCGTGTTCTAACACGTACGTAATACGTAAACTCCTAACACGTAATCGTAATCATGCTATATTAGGAAAGTTTTAACTAGTACGTACGATCCTAAGGGTACTATGCATGGTAAAAGCATGCGGGTTTTACAACTACTCACCTCCGGACATTGATGAAAAAATTGAATCCGTAGTAGAATCTCGCTTTAAGTGTTTCTTGGACGCATACAAGGGTTACCATCAAATTCAAATGGCCCCGGAAGATGAAAAGAAGACAGCCTTTTATACGGATCAATGCACCTTTTGCTACACCAAGATGCCCTTCGGATTTAAAAAATGTCGGAGCAACATATCAAAGACTGGTTGACTCAGCCTTTCAAAGTCAGATAGGACGAAATATGGAGGCATACATTTATGACATGGTGATAAAGAGTAAGGATGAAAGGAGCATGTTAGCAGACGTGGCAGAAACCTTTGACAACCTCAGACAAATCAACATGAAGTTGAATCCGGTTAAGTGCTCGTTTGGGGTAGAAGAAGGCAAATTCTTGGGATACATCATTACTCCGGAATGCATACAAGCCAATCCGAAGAAGACTAGGGCCATTATTGACATCCAATCACCAAATAGATGGAAGGAAATGCAATCGTTAAGTGGCAAGTTAGCACCTTTGAACCGATTCTTATCACGATCTGCTGAAAGGGCACTCCCATTCTTTAACACACTAAAGAATATCACAAAGGAGAACAAGCATGAGTACAAATAGACCACGGAGGCGGAAGAGGCATTCCAGCAAATGAAGAAGTTGATCATGAACCTGCCAACCCTCACCACCCCAAGACCAAAGGAACCCCTGTACATGTATTTGGCAGCATCACAAGAGTCAATTAGTGTAATATTGCTCACTGAAAGGAATGGAAGACAATGTCCGATTCATTATATTGGCCGAACACTTAGTGATGCGGAAAAGAATTATTCTCCTATGGTAAAACTGGCCATAGCCTTGCTAAAGGCATCAAGGAGACTTAGGAGGTATTTCGAAGGCCATGAGATAAACGTGATCACAGACCAACCAATCAAGCAAATATTAAGTAAGGCAGATGCATCCGGAAAGTTGGCTAAGTACACAATCGAGTTGGGGGCTTACAAAATAGAATACAAACCAAGGAATGCAATCAAGTGGCAAGTTTTGGTAGACTTCATAACCGAAGCACCTACAGGTCAGGCAGCAGAAGAATTCTTCCAGGTGCCTGCTCTGAAGCCGGGAAAGGATGAAACAGAAATGTGGACCCTCTTTACAGACGGAGCGTCCAGTGCCCAAGGTGCAGGAGCCGGATTGGTCCTCATTAGCCCAACCGGAACCGAGTTCACTTACGCCCTCCGGTTGAATTTTGAAACCACCAACAATGAAGCAGAATACGAAGCCCTTCTAGCAGGTTTAAGAATTGCAATACAGATGAAAGTAGGAAGGATCGAAGTCCGAGTATACTCAAAATTGGTAGCAAACCAGATCAATGGAACGTACGAAGCAAGTTGTGATAGAATGATCAAATACCTAACCGAAGCAAAGGTTTTGATATCAAAGTTTTCCCATTTTGCAATCATAAACATACCAAGGAGTATGAATCAGAAGGCTGACGTCCTAAGCAAACTGGCAACACTGGCATTCGACCACTTAACAAAAGAGGTATTGGTGGAGGTCTTAAACGAAAGGTCTACCGATCGGAACGAGGTAAACACCATAGTGGAAGAAGTGGGAGACAATTGGATGACCCCCATCATTAAGTGTCTCCGGGATGGAATCTGGCCAACGGATAAGAACGAAGCACGACGTTTAAGATTGAAGCTGCACCAGTATGAAATGGTTGATGGGGTCTTATTCAAAAAAGGGTACTTAGAACCAATGCTTTGGTGCGTGGGTCCGTTGCAAGCAAACTATGTCCTTCGGGAAATACACATGGGTTCGTGTAGCATGCACTTGAAGCCAAGGTCGATAGTAGCACAAGCTTTAAGATCGGGGTACTACTGGTCAACCATGCATACAGACGTAAGGGAGGAGCTAGAGAAATGTGATTCATGCCAAATTCATGCACCATTAGCAAGATTGCCAAAGACACTGATGAAATCTATCATGGCACCATGGCCATTTTACCAATGGGGAATAGACATTCTAGGTCCATTACCAGCCTCATCCGGAAATGTGAAATACATAATTGTCGCCATTGATTATTTCACCAAGTGGATGGAGGCTAAGCCTTTAGTCAAGATATCCGGAAAGGAAGTAATCAAATTCTTTTGGGACAATGTTGTCTGCCGATTTGGAATCTCAAAGATAATAGTCACGGATAATGCTAAGCAATTCATCAATGAACCATTCAAGAGCTGGTGTTCGGACTTGGAAATCAAGCAAATCAATACAGCTGTAGCCCATCCACAAGCAAACGGTCTAGTCGAAAGGGCTAACAAGACTCTCATGGAAGGCATTAAGACAAGGCTGGGTCGAGAAAGGAATTGATGGGCAGAGGAGCTACCACACATACTATGGGCTCACCGGACGTCATTGAAGCAGAGTAATGGAGAAACTCCTTTCAGCCTTGCATATGGATCTGAAGCAGTCATTCCAGCTGAGATAGGAATGCCCACATATCGGACAATGATGATCAATGGAAAGGACAATGATGATGCCCTGCGCATAAACTTGGACCTCCTACAAGAAAGAAGAGAAATGGTAGCTATCCGGGAAGCAAAATACGAGACGAAGGTGGAGCAGTACTACAACAAGCGAGTTCGTCCAGTCGCATTCCGCCCCGGAGACTTTGTGTTCCAAAAGAATGCAGCAAGCAGTGTTCAGAAGGAAGGAAAGCTTGCTCTTACATGGGAAGGCCCATACCGTGTCAAGGAAGCATACCAGAATAGCTCGTACAAGCTCCTTACCATGAAAGACAAAGAGGTCCCAAGGGTGTGGCATGCAATGAACCTCAGGGGGTGTTATTTGTAATTTCATTTCTATCTTGTAACGGCTCTTTCTCCCTTTAGCAGGGGAAGAGTCCAGTTTATTACTTCATCTAGATTTTATTTCAAAATGTATCCACCTTCACTCCCTCCAAAAAGGAAAGGTTCTGTCCTTTGTTTTTAATGAAAAAGCTTCTCCTCTCGTCACTAAAGGAGGAAGCACCTTTGCAGCAATTATAAGTAGCATGAATGATAAGACGTTGCACTTAAATCACACCCTAGAAATACGCATCCAATTCTTTCTCCCTTCGGCAAGGGAAGAATTTGGCTATTTTCGAATAAGTCCTATCCGGAATGGAAGACATACACATCCAATTCTTTCTCCCTTCGGCAAGGGAAGAATTTGACTATTTTCGAATAAGTCCTATCCGTAATGGAAGGCATACACATCCAATTCTTTCTCCCTTCAGCAAGGGAAGAATTTGGTTATTTTTGAAGAAGTCCTATCCGGAATGGACGGCATACGCATCCAATTCTTTCTCCCTTCGGCAAGGGAAGAATTTGGCTATTTTCGAATAAGTCCTATCCGGAATGGAAGGCATACACTTCCAATTCTTTTTCCCTTCAGCAAGGGAAGAATTTGGTTATTTTTGAAAAAGTCCTATCCGGAATGGAAGGCATACGCTTCGAATTCTTTCTCCCTTCGGTAAGGGAAGAATTTGGTTATTTACGAATAAGTCCTATCCGAAATGGAAGGCATACGCTTCCAATTCTTTCTCCCTTCAGCAAGGGAAGAATTTGGTTATTTTTGAAAAAGTCCTATCCGGAATGGAAGGCATACGCATCCAATTCTTTCTCCCTTTGGCAAGGGAAGAATTTGGCTATTTTCGAATAAGCCCTATCCGAAACGGAAGGCATACGCTTCCAATTCTTTCTCCCTTCAACAAGGGAAGGATTTGGTCATTTTATCCGAAACGGAAGGTTTAGAAATAATCTTGTTCACTTTCGCTTTAAATCCTAAGCTGAAAGGTGAGGCCTATTCGTATGCAATTATCTTTTCAAACAAACAAGAATCATAAGAGAGGTATATATTTAGCGAAACATAAACGTCAACATACGAAAACAGTGTAATTGTTACAACCTTCCAGATCAAAAGAGGCATAAGAAAAGACAAAACAACAAAAACAAATAGTCTACGAATATTACATTCATCCGAATAAGTTCAAGTTTGGAAACAGTTGTTTAAAGCGAATCATAGGCAAATCAGACTGCGGAGGTATCTTTGCTTCCGGAGGCATCAACATCATCTTGAAGTGACACCATATCTTCATCAATGAGGGTCTCTGCCGAAGGATCCCCAGTCTTTGGAGGAGCAGGAGCAGGTTCGATTTCCATCAAGCGTTTAATAGGCAAGTAGAAATTGGTGGCGACCTCTTGGATGTAGGGGTATTTAGCTTCCGGAAGGGCATCAACCATTGGCCCCATTTTTTTCTCGTAATATAGATCAAAACCCGGAGTGGCAGCAACAATGGCCAATTGCTCCTCGAGAGGTCTCCAAACCTTAATCCCTGCGGCCTAGCCAGCCTCGATAGCTTTGTTGAAGCAGTCAGTTATGTTCTTCTTGTGCTCATGGCTGTTTAAAAGCTTGGAAACTACGGCAGGAAGCAGTGTCCGGATAGCATTGTACCTCCCCATCTCGGAAGTGTTGCACTTGCTCTGCAACTCGTCCCTCTCGGCTTTCAAGGCTTTGACCTCCTCGGCATATCTCTCTTTGTCAGCATTCACCACGTGCAAAGTTGCCTCGAGATCAGCAATCCGGGCATCACGGCCTTTGAGCCTCTCTGACAAGTCAAATTTTTCGCCCATCGCGGCAGCCAGCTCCGAATCCCTAGTAGCACAAACCTTTTCGGCATTCTCAAGCTGAGAGGAAAGTTTAGAATTAGCTTGGATCTGTTCCGAAAACTTAACGTCGGAAGCTTGCAGAAGCACTTTGTATTCCTCGCACACATCCATAAGATTGCCTTGGTCGTGGGATTCCTCCTCCAACCTACGAAGGGACTCGACCATTCCCATCGTACTCCTAGCAAGTTGGTACCAGCTACGGCTTAGGGCAAGGGAAGGGGGATAGGAGCTCAATTCTCGCTGCATGGCCGGAGGGAAAAGATTCAGCATTAGGTCACGACACTCCGAAGGGGTATCCACCTGGCTAGCAGCATTAATACTCTAGTTCGGAGCATACCTAGCACTTGGGCCAGTCGCCCCCTCCTCTGCAGTAAACACGCCTGTTTCGGACAAACATGAATTTTTCAATAAAAAAGAACAGACGACATGATATGCATGAGTAAGATAAGAGGAAAGCATGGAAAGGAAGATACTTACGTGTCGAGTGATGATGCTCAGGATGCATAACCCCTTTCCCTTCCCTTTGCTTGACAGGCTCTTCAACATCATCAGAGAAAACACCCTTGGAGCTTGATCCATCCAAGTACGAACTGCCAAGAATGGGGCTCTTTTCCTTATTTTCTTCCGAAGCAGTGTCTTTCCCATCCCCCTTGGACCCCTCCTCATGTTTTTTCTCCGAACCAGTGCCATTAGGTCCGGAAGAATCATCGTCCACTTTAATATTCAAATTAACCGATCGAAGAGGCGAAGGACTGAGTACGCGATCCTCATTGAGGATTTCATCTTCATTAATATCAGCACCCCCATCCGCATCAACCTTTCTTCTCTTGGCTGAACCATCAGAAGTCGCAGCCTTCTCAGTCATACGCTTCATACTCCGATGAAGGTCGCTGACAGCTTTGCTCACTTTAGTAGAAGCACCAGAAGAACCACCTTTCTCAGAAGTTTTCTTCTTTCCCTTTGGTTTCCCCATCGGTTCCCCACTTTATTATTTTCTCTTCTTTTCCTCCGCGGCACGAAGAGAAGCAAGCCTTTTCTTCTCACGAGTGGTCTTAACAGCCTCGCTCTCACTCATAGCAATGATCTGGTCAGCAGTTGGAGCACTCAAACGCTCTCCGACCGCGAGGGCCTCGGAGACATGAGGTGTAATCCGGTTGGTATCACTCAAACGATCGCCTTTAGCAATTTTGCACGGAGCAGTAACAGGGAACCTTAGGTATTCAGACATGGTGATAGCTGCAAGAAAAGAAAGAAAACACAACGAAAGCAATACAAACTTACAACCATAAAAAGGAAAAATACAAAGTATAGAAAGAGAAAGAATGAAAGCAAGGGTAATACCATTCCCCTCCGGATCTATAAAACGAGGCAAGAACCTTGGACACTCCCAAGTCAGTGACACACCGGCCATATACAACACTCCTTCCGGAAGGGCAGCCAAATCTACAACATGCTCTTCAAGACGACGAGCATCCGATCTAAAACCATCACGGGGAATATAATCATTCAAGTCCGAATCAACATGTCTCCATGACATGAAGTCTGGAACAGCTTTGCGATCTATGACAAAAAAACTCCCATTTCCAATTCTTCAAGCAAGTGAGGATGTCACGGAAAATCTGCTTGCGAGAACCCTTTCCATACCTCTTTTCAAAAGAGAACCAATGACCTTGTTTACTAAGCCTATAGTAAAGACGGAACAGAGGAGCAGTAGGTTCGATGGAGAGGCTTCGGCAGTAAACTTCAAAGGTGATAACACGATCTAATCTTAAGGGAACTAATTGTGAGATATGTACGGCAAAGTCTTTCAAAACGGCCAAAAGGAAGGTAGAGAAGGGGACTCGTAGTCCGGATAGTTTGAAGAACTGCTCATATAAGCCGATACGGTTTTGAGGGAGACGATCCATAGTCATACCTTCCGGAGAAACTTGGGGGTTGCAACTTTCCGGAATATGATATGTCTTCACCAAATATTTAACATAAGCCTCGTTGAGAGTAGTCGTATATTTTGGCATGTGAAACTTGGGAGCGTAACGAGTTGAGCCGGAAGACCCAGGAAGATTCTCATCTGCCATAACGTATAAAGGATGGATCCGGAAAGGTAACCAGGAAAGGAAGAAAAGATACCTGAAGAGAGAGATCCGGATTGGTAGAGAGAAGGAAAACCTGAGAGAAAAGTAAAACCTCACACAAACAAGTGACGAATGGGTAGGTATTTATAGGCTCGGTAAAAACATGGGATACCGTGAAAGGAACAGTAAAAACACACGTGTCATCAATCCAAGCAAGCTGAGGCCACGTGTCAACCATCGCAAGGAAGTAGGGTAAAAGTGGTTGGGCCTTGATGGGCTTTAGCAAGAAAATGGGCCGAGAAGTTGGTCCGGCACACACCAATCGCAAAAGAAATGGGCTTTAAGTATTGATTCGACTAAAATTTTTTCGAACAAAGTTAGCCCAATCAACACTTGGGGGGACTTGTTCGTGTATGTGTCCGGAACACATGACCCGATCCGGAATACATGACCCGATCCGGAACACATTTGACGATCCGGAACACACACATCCTTCTAGAAGAAGTCAACGATAGTTAACAAAGAACTCAGCAGACACACTTCCTATAAAATAGGGAGTGTGTCCCCAATCGGGCCAACCAAGGCCCATCACCATTCCCGGCCTTTTAGGAATCAAACTAGTATAAATACCCCTTTGGGTTCAAGGTTTAGATTAACTCTTTGACCCTTATTACTTTTTACTTATAGTATTTCACTCTCATTCCTCTTCGGATTTTTACCCTTTACTTACTTTCACGCCGGAGCTTGGTCTGGGTTCTCACACCCGGACGAGGCTAACGCGTTGCTTTGGTTTCAGGATATCCGAAGCATACTCAACTCAAGATCCGATCCGGTCATACCATTCGGACCCTCGCAAGGAATTGCACAAACAGTATGAAAAATCTGGATTTCGATTTGCACTCCAAGTTCCCTACAGGTAACTAGTTAACTATTTAACTTGTGTACATACTGTGACTTTTTAAGGTCCTACTTATTACAGTTCTGATTATATTTTTGGTTCATAGTTTATATTACCAAGTATAACGCGATAAGAAATTTGATATTTTATAAAAAGTTTGTTATTGGGTGAAAGTGTGACTGTTTTATATAGGATGGCCGTAATTTTGAAAACTTTGTTTTCAGAAGTTAGAATCATTATAAAATTTAACAAAATGGTTACAGGACATTGAACACGGTTGGATCGAAGTTAGAAGATCCTAAAGTAGAAGCTAAAACGCTGTTGATCATGGGTGGGAAAGATTACGCACTTAAAATTCCAGGAATGGATGATTATGTAAGGACTGGGGAGGTGAAAAAGTATGTGCCCAACCACGAAACATTATATATACATGAAGGATCTCATTTTGTCTATGAGCAATTTCCCGACCAAATCAATCAAATGGTCCTCACTTTTCTTCATAACAACAAGCATCTTGCGCTCGTTTGAAATGGGACCAAAAGACTCGCATGAACAATTTCCAATAGTGCTGTATTATGTATGCTCGATGTGTGCTGTTAAATAAAATTTGTTTTCCAGGTGATAATAGAGCACTAACTCAGTATCCGGATATGAAACTTGGCGAATGAGCCACTATATCGGGTTTGGAACATGTCATGAACATCTAGTCCTCTGCTAAGAGTCTTAATTCAAATGTATTTTTTAATAAATCGTATGCTGTTTTCCTGTTGTTTGTAAATTCTTATCTTTTCAATTGTTTTGCATAAATAACCTCAACTTTGAGGTGATTGTTAAAGCTGACTGTAACGCCTTTGAACTATTTTATTATTTTAACAATAGACCTATACACCGTATGGATCATAGTTCATACATATTTAAGGACTAAATGTCCATAAACAAACTTCAACACTTAATCAAAACTGCACTTAGAAGTTTCCGTAAAACATAAACCTGGAAATACATTTTATATAAACTATATAACATTCTTGTACAGACTTTACGCACACGGCATGTGGAAGCTTAGTATTTTAAAATTTGGGAGTTATGCCAAACGCTCCCACTTTTAACCCATTTTGACATAACTTGTTCTAAGACATATACAAACTGACCATAAACTAACCAAAGACTGTTTAGACTTGAAAAACATAGAACTACGACAATGCAGGGGCATTTATAAGCTAAATATCAAAGTAATGCGAATGACACACTAGTTATGTATACCCACGAGGGTAGTCGTTCCACAAAATGTACCCTTCCTTCTAGCATCTACAAGCCCCGATTCTTCTTCAGTTACCTACATAAAAACATTGCTATAAACTGCAAGCCATTGGAACTTGATGATTAAAACGGAACTAAGCTAAACATGATCCATAGCTTCTATCTTTTAAAGATTTCGTCCATTTACTATATAGATCATAATTTATAACTAGTACTACTATCTATCTTGATCTCTCCTGTTCCTTTCTAATGTTGCATTGATCAACCTGTAAGAATTCTGATAGTTCCTTGTAGAGATGAATTTTGAATTTCCTTCTTCAATAAATTATAACCACGTTTTACGTCAAGAAACAACGTTCAAGCTAACTTTATAACAGAATCCCGTGGTTAAAATGAAACTGGTTGTGACCCTCATCTAATTCCTTTGTATAGCTAATTCATCTACTGCTAGTAATATGACATTTTGACATATTTTACTAAAAAGGTAATTCGGTAATGTGAGTTTTGAACCTGACAATAGTCCCCTCCACGTATAGAGGAAAACTGAAGGAGTATAAGCAAGAAAAACAAAAGGATATTTATTATAAGGCAAGAACACGTCAAAACTAATCGGACGTGACAAATATCAAATGTGCAACATTTGCATACTATTGTTTCAATTTTAGGCGATCAACAAAACATAACAACTACGGGATCTACATTGTTCAACACTGGCTGCCTACAGATTATAAGAGAGCCACATTATTTGAATATTGTAGATGATTTCTCACAGCATAGTAAACATTATCTGCAGGCTTTAATTATAGAAAAATGAAATCTACCACTAGTATGAGTAAATGATCACACAACAGATTTACAATCCTTACACTATACAACCAAATAAGATTGATGTCACTTTCATCTCCTTATATGTATGTCTCTTTACAAACTCCTACCCACACAGACTCGGATATTGAAAACTCCTTAAACTAGTCGTTCAGGAAAAAAGGATGAATAAATATGTCACCAGTCCCTTTGTAGACTAGATGGACATAGTTAAAGCTAAATGTGGCAAATCTTGCCCATTTTGATACATATGGGCACTGTTTGCCCATTTTTAAAAAAGGATGGGGCACTTTTTCCCATTCTTTATAATGAATGGGCTAAACGGGCGCATATGTATGAAACTAAATGGGCTTAACGGGCGCACTTGTAAAATACAAATTAGTATACTCGAGGAATATTTTTTATTAAATTTTTTATCCCGCCTTTCAAACAAGTATTTTTATTTTTTATTTTTTGATTTTTATATGTTTTTTCTCTTTTTTAGCTTGCGCCCGTTTAGCCCGCCCGTTTCGCCCGTGCCCGTTTAGCCCGCGCCCGTTTAGCCCGCGACCCATTTAGCCCGTTGCCCGTTTAGCCCACCGCCCGTGCCCGCCCGCCCGCCCATTTTGCCACCTCTAGTTAAAGCTCTCGAGACCTACTATACACGAACAAGCATAGTACACCAGTCAATGCATTTCTACAAGAAACTGTTACCCAAAAGGCATTTTGAGCAGACTGTCAGACACCAATCATCAAGAAGCAAATACTGAAGAACAATTAGTCACAAACATGTCATGAATAACTAGAGGAGGAATTCATAAACTATGTCTGTAGGGAGGAAGATGTGTGTATAACCAAAACAAAGAACGCTAGTATGGTTTATCTAAGCCACAGAAGACAAATTTATCTCTACTTTAGCGTAATTGTTTTTAAATCAGCAATAGTTGATGTAAAATATCTTTAGTCTGATATTGGACTCCATATACTTGTCTTATGCTTGGAATAAATTCCTGCATTTCTCTCTGTCTTTACAGCGATTAAGACCATGAGAGTCAGGGGCGGATCTAGCTTGAACAAAGGGTATGCAAGTGCATACCCTGTGTAAAATCTTAGTAGTGTATAAAAAATATTTTTATCCAAAGATAGCAACAAATTACAGTAAAAATTGGAGACAACATTAGCATGCCACCACTTGACGACATACGCTCATCTGTTGCCAGTGGTTCAGATTTGGTAACTAAATCTGATGGTGAGATGCCGGGGATGGAGAATGTATTTATTGTGAATGAGTTTCTTCATTGGCGGCGTTATGAGTTTAAATGTCACTGATGAAAAAGGTACTCAAAGTTGGTTTTCTTACCTGCACTTTCCGCCTTTCTCCATTCTTTTTTTTTAATTCCAGAATCTTATCATCTATATTAACAAGACATCAAAGAACCCAAGGGATCCCAAGTTGGCGAAACGACTAGGGTACTGCAACTGTAGTGGGAGACATATATTGCAAACCTTTTAGTTTTATCACCTCTTATAATTGTAGTTAACCTAGCCTAAATATAACATTGGATATAAGTACTAAAACAAGCACTAGCAAGCAATATTAAAGCTCTTCACCTTTGCTGACCACCACAGGAACGGACGTGAAACAATTGGTGAAAGCATTATGGGATGTCATCTCTGATTCTGTGAAACAGGAAAAGTATGATCACATTGTTGTATTAATGAAGGAGGTGATCACATTGTTGATGTTGATATTCTTTGTACTAAATACGTTCATTTGTTTGGTTAGATATTAAATTTATTATGAGTAGTTTTTTATTTTATGTCTCAGTTGTTGAGTTCCGGTTGTTTGGATATGAAATATCTTGGGATCATGAAGTTTGCACTAGTGAGCTTGCAGAAGCTTTTAGCGAATAGCTAACGAAGTCCAGCTGAAATAATCTCAATAGAATTTATCTCAGAATTGACTCAACTATGTCAGGCTGGTATGATGGATTAAACCATTCACATAATTGCCCTTGTAAAAGGTCTGTGTTTGTACAAATAAAGGTACCTAATTTCTTCTTGTTTCTTTCCAGCTTCTTATACTTTATTATGGTAGAGGTGGCAGTTTTTTTAACCGTTTACATTTAAATGGGGTGATTTGATTTTGTTTAATCTCACACGGGTCAAGTTATAAACGGGGAATAGCTAAATTACCCCAAAACACTTTTAATGCATATAACATCCTAATCAAGGCACTAGTAATAAACAATAAGAGCAAAAGCGTTTACAAAGGTCTATGGTCCACCATCTGATGCCTTGATTCGCCTTCCACTGACAATGCAATGGCTTTCATCTGTGGTTCCTGGCAAAGATCAGGAATGGGATGAGAATACGAAGGCACTTTCAGAGTTGCAACAACATTTATCTTCAGAAAGGACTGCTCTTCACTCAACTGCTCTTAGGACCGGTGGACACTCCCCTAGTAGATTGCAAACTTCACCTGCAACGTCTCTCACTAATTTCTCAAGTTAACTAACATCCAGGATTTATCTGTTAAAACCTTCTTTCCACCGATGAAGATGGGTGGGTTGATAACTGATAAGAATGGAATTAGGTTGGAACGATGGAATTAAGTGGAAACGAGTAACCTTTTGGTACAGGCAGGACCAACTCCAGAAGATCACGTACTGTAATCGCTACAAGGTAATATATTACGGAGTATTTGTTACATCCTTGACTATTTCATGTCCGTTATGGTCTTTGGATGCATCTCCATGACTTAATGTTATACATAGACTAAAGCGTTTTATTTAAGTAGACAATAATGCAGAAAGAAAAAAAGCAATTAATTGAAATAAAAGAATGAATATATTACTTATGAAAAGTTGAATACACAAATTCTATTAGAGTATTAGACTTCAATCATCTAAACCCTAAGCTAGCAGCAACTGACTCTTAAAGTCGAATAAATAAATGTCTCTTTCGCTCGGGTTCCACGGAAAGTATCTCGGCGATTCTTCGTTTAACTTGATCAGTTGTGTTTGCTTTTCTGCTGATGTGTTTCTTACAGACTCAACATCCTCCTCCTCGTCGTCGTCATCATCAGCGGCATTGGAACCAACTGACTCTACTTCAGAAACCAAAATCTTCTTAACAGGAATGCAGCAGTTGCAGTTAACATGTGCTGATCTAACGGCATAACGTGGACGGGGCCTTTTATTTCTTCGCATGACAAAATCTTGATCATCTCTCTCGCAAACCCTTTTGTTGGATCGAACCATATTAATGATAGCCATAGGTAGGTATTCTAGGATCGTTTTCTTGTTTTGATCTGGAGGAAGATGGTTTTCTTAGGGTTTCTATTTGGAAGATGATAATTTTGCTGGTGTCTTTTGTTGTGCGTATGAAATATGAATCAACAATAATCAGATAGGAGCATTATTTATAACCAGACTTTTATGTCGGTCAAAAATACTTACCATATATTCATCAAAATTAATTACCAAAAACCCGCTTTTGGTTAAGTCGGCTATTAAACCAAATGACTAAACTTTTATGGAAATTTATTATTACTATTCTCAGATTTTATCGTTGTTTGAAATTTTTTATATGAGTTACTAGCTTAAATACCCGTCTAACGTCGGGTTTAGTTCAAATAGTGATTTTTGTAAGAAATAATAAAGAAATGTTAATATTAAAAGAACGTAAATTATTTGATCATCGTTTAATTCTTTAACAATCACAATGATAGAGTTTCATGCATTTTAATCTTCAAGCCTCATGAATGTGAGATCGAATCAAGTCAACAGCTGATGCCCATCCCTGAACAATGGTTGTATTTTAAGATTTTTTTGTAAGAAGTAAGAAATATACGAAAGAAACAATCGTAAGTAAACATGTTTCGTTAATACATGAAATAAATAATCAAAATATACGTGAACTATTCGATAAGCATTTGAGTTTGTAACAATCCTAATAATAAACGTCCACGCATTTTATTCTTCAGTTCTGATGTCTTGAATAACAAATGACATATGTGAGCGCTAATCAAGTCAATAGACAATGTCTATTAATAGTCGAATGAAAATGTAAGTAAAAAGATATTGTGATTAATAATTGATTTGAATTTATAAGATGATATAGAATATTTTCAATATATTATAATTTGCATCACAAATAACAACCTTGAAGCCTCTTTTACTTTAGACCACGGAAACAACAACATATAATTATACATGTGTAAAACGTAATGTGACCAATACGAACCAACTTTATAAAAATGATTACCGTAGATCTTGTTTATTGTATAAGCTTAAATACCCATGAATTTATAGGCATCTTAAAAAACAAAAGATAAAAAATATGCTCGGACATAGCTTTTGTTATGGCTCTCATACTACTATTGTTTTGAAGCACGTTCCTAAACTTATATACCCAAGTTTTTGATAGTAAAAAAAATTGTTCCGTTGATTAATTGTGCAATAACTCCAGTTCTAGTTAATTTAAGGGCTATTTTGAAAAGAGGACTAAAAGGGACTTGCCACTCAAAAAAGGACCTCTCAAAACACAATTAGCTAATTAACCCTATTGGACCTATTCGACCTTCATATTTTGTTGACACATGGCGTTTGGACTAATGATTAGCTAATGATTGGTTTGTACTAGTAGGGCCCACCTAGTACATGCAAGTACAAATGTGTAAGTGTACTTGTTATTCGACCATAAGTCAAATCGATTATTCGACCCGTACTTTTTATAATAAAAATTAATTTTTACTAAATAAAACCAAATAGTTTTGTTATTCGACTTTGACCTATATCTTATTCGACCCGTACTTTTTATTAATAAAAATATAAATTTTTTTCTGAAATAGATCTTCTAGTTCTTCGACTTGTACTATTATATTATTCGACCCGTACTTTTTATTAATAAAAAATTAAAAACATTTTCTCAAATAAATCCTTTTTTTATTCTTTGGGTTAACACCAGACCCATTCATTCTTTCTCCTTAAGATAATACCCCTATTATTCCTCCTCCTTTGTTCTTGCTGCTAAAGATGAGGGTAGGGTTCATGTATATGTGATTCTTCTCGTGTATGGAGTCCTGATGCTCAGCGCCATCTGCCAAACTATTGCGTTAGTTTCTTCATCTTTTTTTTGTGAGTATAATGTTTGTAGAATTCATTTATCTATACTATCGGTAAATTTGGCGAACTAAGGTGGACTTAGAGCTGCTAAATTAGATGTACCTCTGTTGGATAGTTTAGTTTTATCATATTGCGGGATAAGTGTTTGATGAAATGTTTCAGTGAAATTTATTGTTGTTTATTATGTGATTGATCACCAAATGTTTGATGAAATGTTCCAGTGAAGTTTACTGATTTTAGCTAATATGCGCGCATTTGAGTAATATACCTTAGCATATCAGTAAACATTAATATACCTTAGCATTAATCATTGATAGACGTTTCCAACAATTTTCGGTTGATGGAAAGCTGCCTAGAGATAATTTTGGAATTTGTGTTGGTTAGAACTAATTTGAAAATGTTTAAGATTTTTAGTGCATATTTTGGAACTTATTTTTTAATGTTTCCTGGATATCATTCTTATGCTTTTAGGAATGGGAGATAGCATCGAGTTTGCAGGGGAATTGTATGATGCGATGGCTAGGCGTAGGAACATAGATGCGGAAGACGGGCTCACCAAAGATCAAGTAAGAGATTTTTGGGAAGAGATGACAAAGAAAGACCTTGATGCTCGGCTCAGTATCTTCTTCGACATGTAAATTCAAATGATGTTTTCTTTGATTACAAGGTCTTTAGGATTGCTTATTAAAACTCTTTATATGCTGATTGCGTTTTACTACAAACTGTTAACGAGTTTTGAAGATTTGTGGCATCATATATATTTTTTCACGTGATTATTTACGAAATGAACTTTTGTCAATAAGTAGCAAGCGCATTTTCTTCTCACTTTTTAAGAAAGCAATAAGCAAGCTAGAAGACTTTAATAAGCAATCCCAAACACCCTCTACATTTTCTTTTAAAGTTTACTTTAGAAGAATCTAAAAACTTAAACATTAATATAAGGTGTGATAAGAACGGGGATGGGATCTTATCAGAGGATGAGGTAAAAGAGGTAAGAAAAATATCTGTTTTGTTCTTCTCATTGGTTGATTAGGCGAAGCTCAAGTCATGAATGTTTTCTCATCTTTAAGGTACTTATAATGAGTGCTTCTGCGAACAAACTTTCAAATTTCAAGACCTAAGTCGGGACGTATGCAGCTCTAATCATGGACAAGCTAGACCCCGACCATCGTGGCTACATACAGGTTATGACCAGAACATATCGGCATTTCTCAAATGCTATTATTTATAGACCATAAACATTACATCGTACACCTTTATTTCTTGTTGCTAACTTTCTAAACTTTGTTTTTGTGACAGATGTGGCAACTTGAAATCCTGCTAACGGGCATGGTATCGAAGGATAATCTTGATCAAGCAAAACCGAAATCAAAAAGCAACAGAAAACAGTCAAGATACTACTAATCTAGCAATATCAATGATCCCACAGATGTATCAGAACCCAATCAGCAGATCGATAAATGAAGGGATTGAACTTATACTTCATACAGTTGCTCACCTGGCTTGCAATTTTGTAAGGATTAGTAGTTGCCCACCCGAAACTTTTCGACGTGTTTATGGAAATATCCTCCCAGCTCAACCATCATATGTGGATTTATTGCTAACAATCCCTGGGTTTACGGGTATGATCATGGATGTAATGATGTTCTTTTGCTTTTTACTCGTGACACATGCATTTAGGAGGAATGTTATTAATTTGCCATAGACCCTTAATCATTTAGCCGGTTTTACTTCCTTCTGGTATGCTCATCATCTTCTGATTATCGTTTACGTTTTGCGGATCCTCCATGGTTACTTCCTCGTCTTCGCGATATTCTGGTATTTGAAAACAGTAAGTTACTAACCCTCCTAGTTAATTTTAAGCTCTTGCAAGGGGCGGAGCCACATAAATTGGTCGGTGGGATAAAACATTTAGTGATGCAGATTTTAAAGGGGATGGAAGGATAGATGAAGATGAATGGAAGCAATTTGTAGCAAAGAATCCGTCTCTTATAAAGAACATGACACTTCCTTATTTAAAGTGAGTACCATTTTCTTGATAATCAAATTGGGGAAATTTTTCTTCATTGTTTCTAAAAGCTTATATGAAAACACATTATTTGCAGGGACATTACGTTAGCATTCCCAAGCTTTGTTCTGACCTCTGATGTAGAAGACTCGGATGTATAAAACAAAGAAAAATGTAAGCTTTGTTAATATATAACATTATAAAGGGCATGTGTATGAAGCAGAACGAGCAGTTTGATTTTGTTCATTGGCCAAGAAGGGAAAAGGAGATATCTTGGATGGTTCAAAAGCAGACTGCCATGGAGGGTCATACAGATCCAAGGTTCTTGTACAGAGGGATGAAAATGGCAAATCTTCTATGTATTAACTTGCAAGATTTGTGTCAACGTGTTTAGTCTTATTTATTTTATTTTGTAAAGACGTTTTATCTTTGTTTCTTTGATGTAGATTGAGAGACTAAGCTGTTATAAGATGTCTAAAATAAATAAGCTAGTGATTCTGTGTCATTGCATATAGTGGGTGTGCAACATAACTTTTGTGTATTTCGATTCTTTTAAGTGTTTATGTTTATTTGTCGAAGAGATTGTCATAAGAAACTGAACAAGCTTTAATCATAACTTTATACGGGTTGAATAATTTTTAAGTCAAAGTCGAATAACATAATAATTGGGGATTAATTCATTAAAAAATATTATTTTATTCAAAAAGTACGGGTCGAATAATGGATGTGACTGGTAGTCGAATAACAAAAGGATCTATTCGGGAAAAAAATTTATGTTTTTAATTAACTAAAAGTACGGGTCGAATAATTTTTAAGTCAAAGTCGAATAACATAATAATTGGAGATTAATTTATTAAAAAATATTATTTTATTCAAAAAGTACGAGTCGAATAATGGATGTGACCTGTAGTCGAATAACATGTACACTTACACATATTGTACTTGTATGTACTTGAGGAGGTCCCACTTGTACTTTCTAATGATTAGCGAAAATGACAAGTGTCACTGGTCGAATAGGTCGAATAGGTCGAATAGGCTAATTGACTAATTGATACTCCCTTGGGCTATTTTTTAGGTGCCCATATGGTTTTGGTCCTCTTTTTAAAATAGCCCTTAACTTAATGACTTTTGAAAGCAATTTTTAAGTTAAAAGTAAAAAACTCAAGTTTCTTTAATTATTGGTTGATTGCAAAGTTAGTTCTTAATATGTGCGTTTAATCATACAAATTATCAATCTTTATCATATCACTCGTTAATCCTTAACGTTTTTATTTCACGTTTCTATACGTTTTCTCCCCACTTTAGCAGGGCTCATTTAGCCGTGCCCATTTAACCCGCAACTGTTTTACCCGTTACCCACTTTACCCGCCGCACATTTTGCCTGGTGCCCAATAACTATATAGTCAAGAATAGAAAGGTTAGCAGATTTCATGAAGTTCAAACTATAAAGGGTAGTCTACTTTAGTTATCTTTATAAAAACATATGCGAATGAAATAGGAGCTAATGATCCATTATTCTCGCTCGCCTTTCACCAATAAGGCTGCCCTCAGTTGCGAATCAGTCTACCCTTTCAAAAATTCTGTCGTCTCAACTTTTTCTTTCCAACGGCTTAGAGACGACTTTTATCCACACTAAGACGATCAGTTATTTTCATAAATTTGAATCTATAATAGATACCGTAACAAAACATTACATAATTATTCATATAAATAAAACATTACAACAACAATAATAATAATAATAATATAACAAAAGTTATACTACAAACGGTAATCTTTTTTGTTCCCTTGTGCTCCATAACCTGATCTCGCACCCCCGACCACTTTCACCCCTGACCACTTTCCAACCGAAACAATCGGTCGATCGAGTGGTTTTTTGGCCAATTGCGGCCAACCTGATGTATGGTTATACCTTGAAATGACAATGCTATATGCTGGTGTGTTCTTTAGTATTCTAAAACCACTTTGTCAAAACAAATTATTTATAAGAGACTCGGATAATAATATAATGCACAAGTTAATGACATGCCATTGGGTGCCTGGTCATAAGTTTCGGTTTTTCAGAGTATGAGTTAGATTTATTGAGTTACAACATGTTTTCATAAAACATTAATTATTGTACTTAGAATAAAAAATGTAAGAAATGAACGTGGGACAACATTTAATGCAGGTGATTCAATGCAAAATACAAAGTTATTTAGAAATGAGTATGATTATTGATTACTATATTTGCTAATGCTTTAATTTTTTAGTTTCCTTATGATATACAACTATTGCAACAACATTTTGTTTGTTAAGTTAAATCCTTAATAACACTTATATTGCACAATGAAAAGAGACTTAAATATAGAGTTAGCTTCAAGATTTAGATGAGTAAGACAAATGCGCATATTAATTAAAGAGAGATAGACAAAACATGTCAAAACTCAACAAATACAGTGTAGGCTCTAACATGGGTAAATTAAAAATTTTAACATAGTTTTGTTTCCAGTAGAAACATTTGGTGCTATTGTATGTTCAACCAGAATAGGGTTAACCTGCACAACTCTCTCAGGCCCAAACTTATTTCCATCGACCTTCGCTAGCCCCTCAAAATGCATTTTCATGGTTTCGGGTTTTGTTCCACCTACCATATGACTTATAATTGAAGTTCCACCTAGCTATTTCTTGTTGCAAGACATACATTATTACTATCCACTTCCACGCTATGTGTTCTTGAATAGTAATTGCGACCTGTATCAAACTATAGATCAACCGATCAAAAATTTTACATGATGTCCCTCTATCAAACTACTTATCAACTGATAAAAAATTTTAAAAAAATTATAAAGATAACTAAATGCTACATCTATGGCATTCATTTAGGAATAAAAAATATGATGAATAAAGAACATCTAACCAGTGTATTCTATTTTTCTTAACTTCCATATATCAGATTCAATTCATATAAACAGTTTCCCTAAATATTTTCTTAAGGTTTTAATACAATAATGATCTAACCGAATCCATGTAAATATGTTAAATAATATATTAAATATGCTTAAAATAAGAGATAATTATCGATTTGAAGATTCTTTAGCAAAAAAACCCACATCATTGAGTCATAGAGTCCTCGGTGATTTGGAACCGCCTCTTGGATGACTATCAAATAAATGTATAAAAGAAGAATGATCCAATATACCTATTGTTGTACAATGAATGCTTAACTTGAAAATTTTAGTACCCCGATTCTTGTTTTTGTAGGAAAACCGAAAAAAAATCAATAAAAAATCAACACTTATCTAAATGAAATCATACCATTATTTAAATGATACGAAACAATGAGGATGGAGGATGGAGGATGAATCATAAACTGAATGAAATTTATACTGGAACGTGGGGAGTGTGATTTGAAGCGAATCGAAACTAATTTGAATTGAAGCGTATATTGGAAGCTTTAAATCTTATTTTTGGATAGATACTGATGACAATAAACCGTATTGTTGAAGAGATACTTACGGAATTATTTTTATGGGACTTTAATGCATTTCTTTATTTATTGGGGTTTTAATGCAATGCGTTTTGTCTTTTTAAAATTGTGACACAGGTTTACACTAATATACTAAGAAAAATCTATAAACTTTTTATAAAATTTTTCTTAAAATCGTTTTACACCCCGCTTGTTTAGAAATTAATTCTTTTATAAACTTTTTAAAAAAAACTTACTTAAAATCATATTTTTTTATAAAGTTCACTTGCTGTTAAAAAAATTTGTTTTATAAATTATCTATATATGAATTTTGTACTTATCATCCGTTTAAAAAATTAAAAAATTAAACAACAATATTTCTTTACTTAATTAAACGTTTAAATTAAGACACATTAGTTTTTAAATCTATTTTAGATGGAACACATCAAAATAATTATTTTTTAATCAGATAACAATTATTCATAAAAAACCGTGCTTTTTTTTCTTTAAAAACTGTGTACTAATAATATGTGTAGAAATTTTTTTATAAACTTTGCTAATTATTTTTTTTATAAATTGATACTTACAAATCCGTGTATATTTTTTATAAGTTTTTAATACACTATATTTTTATTTGTAAATTAAGTTTTTTTATAAACTTTGTATACCGACTAATGAAAAAATATTTTCTTTATAAACCTTCCACAAATTTTTTTATAGATATTAACTTTTTTTATAAACTTTGCAAACATCCCGTTTATAAAACGTTTTTGAAATACCACCTTTTACAAAAGTTTCTTAATTCGCTTGTAAATATAGCTTTCTTAAAAAACTTGTAGTTTTAGAAACCTTTTTATAAACTTTGTAACCGGCTAATGAGAAATATATTTTTTCATATAATGAAGATGATGAAGAGTTAGTACTATTTTTAAAGAGAGGATTTAATTCTTTTATTAGTACTATTTATAAAGAGAGGATTCAATTCTTTTATGAGAATATATTCACATACATCTTAATTATATGAAATAAAACACGTAGTATAACCTTAAGACTTTACAAAAATAATAAGATTGTACACCAAAAAAATTGCATCGTAATTTTGACTTTACAAAAATAAAAAAAGTTCTTAACTGAATGTTTCAGCTATTTGAGTACGTGTTTTTTTATTGATTGTAGCTTAAGGCTTGTACAAAATAACTAATTATGGTATTCTTTTAAGGGTTTTGCTAACGGCGGGTTGTTGATAACAACTCATTTTCAAAACTTTACGTTAAGACAATGTAAAATTTCCAAATAAAATCTTTTAAATTCATTAGTATGTTTCATCTCATCTTATGCCTCGAGTTCCAGATCTGACCGGGAACTCGAATTAAGTCGTATGAATTTAAAGCATGCAATGATTGGCAAAGGTCTGACCAATGACAAAGATCGCCTTGGGTGCATGATTCGCCCTAGGTATGACCAGATGGCGAAAAAAGACTACAAGTGCTATTAAATTAGATGGCATAGACTTAAAAATTCGAATAGGTATCACATAAGTTTTAGAAAACAAATGTCAAAAACGTGTAAAAGATGCATGCAATCATCTTTTAGCACAAGTTAAGAAAACCTTTTATTAACTTTTTGGTTTAGGTGTGTTTACCACGGGAAAAGATTAAAGAAGGATCAAACCTTTGATGTAGACTAAAAAACAAAGTAACAAAGATAAGTAATTGGATCTGTTGATTCAACAAGAATGCCAGAAACAATTCTGCTAATAATCGTTGATTCTGAAGAATGCCCGAAAATAAGGGTAAAACACGGCAACTCAACGGCCAATGGTTTAACTTTTATTAAACTGATAACTGTCTTGCTAGGGTTACAACAGATTCATTAAATAATGACTGCAAACAAAGAAAAACACTAAAAATCCAACGGGCTGGACCGTAGCCCAATGACAAAGTCCAACTGAAAGTGAAAAAAACATAAAAATGCAAAAAACTGATAGTAAAAAGGCTTTTCGGGCCTTGAAAAATTCGCAACCAGCTAAAAGGTGGTTACAGCGTCGTCGGTCTTCTTTTTACGCACGTTTTGACAGGTCACGGGCTGAAAACGGACTTAGGATGCAAAAGTTATGCCCATTTTACTAAACCCCTCTTCGTCACGCGATCTCGGGCCTCCAGAAACAAGTCAGCCCGTTCTTCAATACTTGGGCCTCCATCATTCCCCCCTGGATAAGAAAAATTCGCCCTCGAATTCCCAGCTGTATCATCATCGGAAGAATCACCATGGTAAGGCAACAAGTGCTTCACATTAAAAACATCAGAACAACGAATATGACTTGGCAACTTCAAACGACAAGCATTTGAGTTCATCTTATCCACAATTTCCACTGGACCAATCTTCTTAGCAGACAATTTATTATATTCACCAACTGGAAAACGATCCTTAGTCAAAACAGCCCACACAAAGTCTCCTACTTCAAAGTCAACATGTCTCCTCTTTTGATCTGTATCTTGCTTGTACTTCGAATTAGCGCGCACCAAGTTGTCACGAACAGATTTATGAACATCATGCAACCCCTCAACAAAATCCTGCACTTTCTTCGGAACATACCTAGAAATCTGAGGACTCATAAGATCAAGAGGACCACGTGGCTGAGCAGAATAAACCACCTGGAAAGGACTAAACCCAGTGCTCCGATTAACAGCATGATTATGAGCAAACTCAGCTTGATACAACTTCTGATCCCATGCCTTCACATGATCACCCACCAAACACCTTAACAGGTTACCAAGGGACCTGTTAACAACTTCAGTTTGCCCATCTGTTTGAGGATGATAAGCACTACTAAAATTGAGTTGAGTATTCACCATCTTCCACAAACTACGCCAAAAATGACTCAAAAACCTGGTGTCCCGATCAGAAACAATGGAGGAAGGTAAACCATGTAAACGGTACACTACCCTAAAGAAAAGTTGGGCTACATTAACTGTATCTGTTGTCTTCTTGCAAGGAATAAAATGAACCATCTTAGAAAAACGATCAACAAAAACAAATATTGAATCATTACCCCTTTGAGTACGAGGTAGTCCCAACACAAAATCCATGCTAATATCAACCCAGGGCTGCAAAGGAACTCGCAAAGGCATATAAAGACCTGCATTAGTAGCCGTCCCCTTTGAAACTTGACAAATACGACACCTCTTGACGTAACGATCCACTTCCTTCCTCATAGTAGGCCAAAAATAAGATGATTGAACCAACTGTAAAGTGCGATCACGACCAACATGTCCTTCACCATGCAACTCCTTAATAATTTGCAAGCGAAGACTTGAATCAGGAATACAAAGTTGATTCCCTTTGAATAGGAACCCATCATGCATAACAAAATCTGTTTTCTCTCCGGATTGCAAATCCTGCAGAACAACTGAAAAGTATGGATCCACAGTCACCATGTCACGAATGACATCCAGTCCAGGAACATCAACCTGCATGGTTACAAGTAAACTACTTCTCCTGCTTAAGGCATCAGCAACACGATTGGAAGCACCCGTTTTGTGTTTCACCACAAAAGTAAATTTCTCAAGAAAAGCCAACCAACGCCCATGTTTATGTGAAACCTTATCTTGAGTACGAATATGCCTTAAGGAATCATGGTCAGTGAACAAAACAAACTCCTTATGAAACAAATAATGGCGCCAATGCTTCACAGCTTGGACCACTGCATAAAACTCCAAGTCATAAGTAGAGTACCTCGACTTCGGCCCTGTCAACTTCTCGCTAAAATAGGCAACAGGCCGCCCACCCTGACTAAGAACTCCACCAATTGCAACCTTAGAAGCATCAGTATGAAGCTCAAAAACTTTAAAAAAGTCAGGCAATACCAGGATTGGCGCTGTAGTAAGCTTTTTCTTGACAACCTGAAAAGCCATCTCTGCTTCCTCCGTCCACACAAATGACTTACCCTTCATACAGTCTGTCAAAGGGGCCATAATGGAACTGAAATTAGGGATAAACCGCCTATAGAAAGAAGCAAGACCATGGAAACTCCGAACTTCAGTAATGGTAGTTGGAGTTGGCCACTCCTGAACAGCTGCTACCTTAGATTCATCCACATGTATGCCATCACCAGAAACAACATACCCTAAAAACAAAACTTTAGGGGTCATGAACACACACTTCTTCGTGGCTACATAAAAATTATCCTTCCGAAGCAAGGTCAAGACCTGCCTCACATGATTGACATGCTCATTATAAGAAGCACTATAAATAAGAATGTCATCAAAATAAACAACCACAAACTTGCCAATAAAAGGCCTGAGCAGTTGATTCATCACACGATAAATGTGCTTGGTGCGTTTGATAAACCAAAAGGCATGACCAACCACTCATACAACCCTTCACGGGTCTTGAAAGCGGTCTTCCACTCGTCACCAGGTCTAAAACGAATCTGGTAATACCCACTCTTCAAATCCAGCTTCGTGAAAATGGTAGCACCACTAATCTGGTCAAGCAAATCATCAAGGCGAGGAATAGGAAACCTGTACCTCATAGTAATCTTATTGATGGCTCGACTATCAACACACATACGCCATGTACCATCCTTCTTTGGAGTCAATAGGGCAGGAACAGCACACATGCTCATACTCTCACGAACATGACCCTTGGAAACCAGCTCCTCAACCTGCCTGCGCAACTCCTCATGTTCTCCTGGGCTCATCCTATAATGTGGCCTGTTAGGCAACTGTGACCCAGGCTCTAGATCAATATGATGTTGTATGTCACGTAATGGTGGCAAACCATCAGGTAATTCATCAGGGAAAACATCAGAGAATTCTTCAAGTAAAGGGATCATGGCTTCAGGAACTTCACCGTCTTCAGAAACCTCCTTCCCTATTAATACAAAAACATCACCTCCCACCTCCAGCTCGTCTTCGAACTGCGAAAGAGTTAGGAAAGTACCAATGGGTTTATTAACTACTTCCTTAGGTTTATTTGGCATCAAAGTAATCTTCACACCCTCAAACAGGAAACTATAAGTATTAGTTCTCCCATGGTGAGTTACATCACGGTCATACTCCCAAGGTCTACCCAACAATAAGTGACAAGCATCCATAGGTATCACATCACACAAAATATTATCCTTATAAGTTGTTCCTACAGAAAATGGAACTTGGACACGCTTGGAAACTGTTATCTCCCCACCCTTTTTAAGCCACTGTAACTTATAAGGTTTGGGACGATCTTCAGTTTTCAGCCCTAATTTCTGGACTGCTCCTTCAGCTATCAAATTATCACAACTACCGGAATCGCATACAAAAGTGCAAACCTTACCCATAATGGTACAAGTTGACTGAAAGATGTTGTGTTTGAGCCAATCATCACCATCAGCTTTAGGTGTTAAGCAGGAGCGCCTTACCACCAAATTCACCCCCACATCTCCAGACACATACTCCTCCTCATACTCAGGTTCTGCATCATAAACTGCGTCTCCCACGTAGTCATCATAAGCCACATCATCATCTTCCTCAGGTTCAATAAATAACTGCCTCTTCCCAGCCTTCTTACACTCTGATTGTCAGTGACCAGGTTCACCACAGTTAAAGCACTTGAACCCACCACTGTCGGCCGCTTTAGGAACTGGTCCAGTATTCTCACCAACTGCTTTAGCCTGAGTTGGGGCAAAACGAGATGCCGCATTACCCGAACCAGAAGCACCTGTTATTGCAGGAGATGAAGAACTCCCCACTCGTCGGTTCTGCTTCTCAAAAGTCAATGCTCGTTGATACGCTTTAGAAAGTGTCATCGGATCAAACATGTTAACAGAATCCATGATCTGGACTCTTAAACCACCAATGTATCGAGAGACAAGCTGATCTTCTGTCTCTTGAACGTCATTCCTTGCAATTAGTTGGTAAAATTCGGTCGTGTAATCTTCAACAGACTTGTCCCCTTGTTTTAGATTTTGTAACCGCTGGTACATCATTCGCTGGTAGTTATGAGGAATAAAATTATCCCTCATGACTTTCTTCATCTTCTGCCAACTCGTCATCTTTGACTTCCCAACTCTGTTCCTCGTCAGTTTCAATTGTTGCCACCACGCGGATGCCCGACCACGTAACTTGGTAGCGATCAACGAAACCCTTTTGTTTTCTGGAACTTCTTTGAATTCAAATACTTCTTCAACAGCAACAAGCCAATCAATAAACTCATCAGGCTTTAAAGTGTCCCCATTAAACTCGGGAATATTAACCCTCATTCCAGTCTCCCAACGCGTATCATTATTCCCACTGCGATCTCTCATCCGTCGCCCTACTGATTGTTCATCATCAGACAAACCATCACCAAACGGATTTTCTTCCAGATCTGCATCTTCTTCCTCATGACGACGATTACGAGGCCTCCTATTGCTCATCAAAGTGTTCATCTGGTCGGTCAATTGATCAAACATTTGATCGAATCACTCCTCCATTCTCTCCATCATACGCTGCTCAAATTCCTGTTCATTCACATCGTGAATAGGCCTAGTTCTCCTTGGAGGCATCTTGATCAGGAACTTTGGCTCTGATACCAACTGACGTAGACTAAAAACAAAGTAACAAAGATAAGTAATTGGATCTGTTGATTCAACAAGAATGCCAGAAACAATTCTGCTAATAATCGTTGATTCTGAAGAATGCCCGAAAATTAGGGTAAAACACGGCAACTCAACGGCCAATGGTTTAACTTTTATTAAACTGATAACTGTCTTGCTAGGGTTACAGCAGATTCATTAAATAATGACTGAAAACAAAGAAAAACCCTAAAAATCCAACGGGCTGGACCGTAGCCCAATGACAAAGTCCAACTGAAAGTGAAAAAAACATAAAAATGCAAAAAACTAATAGTAAAAAGGCTTTTCGGGCCTTGAAAAATCCGCAACCAGCTAAAAGGTGGTTACAACGTCGCCGGTCTCTTTTTTACGCACGTTTTGACAGGTCAGGGGCTGAAAACGGACTTAGGATGCAAAAGTTATGCCCATTTTACTAAACCCCTCTTCGTCACGCGATCTCGGGCCTCCAGAAACAAGTCAGCCCGTTCTTCAATACTTGGGCCTCCATCAACCTTATATCGTACTCTTCATGCGCCCAAGGGCGCACGTGCTTGGGATTATTATCATATAGATGCCGAAACATGTACATGACACGAGAAAAGATTAAAGATCGTTCAAACCCTAGATAGCTTGACTAGAGCACGTAGTGCAATAGCAAGTCCATCATTAGTAAAGCACAAAACAAGTTGTTTATAAGTATTATAAACCAATTAATTTTGCAAATCACGTCGTTGAGAAGATAGTTTATAAGCCATCATTACGGTATGTAAGCCCAAGTCGAGTGACAATATGATTTCACAAAACAATTTAGATTATAATAAAAACAAGTTTCATAGATCTTATGTCCATGTTAATATTTGTTCCAAAAAATGATTTTTAACAAATAACACATAGCCGATTCGCAAGGAAAAAATGTGTTAATATGACATACTTTTAAAGCTAGTTTCGATATTCGTAGAGATCCGTTTTTATGATTCCTAGAATCTTGAATTATTACATTTTGCCATTAATAATGGAAAACAAATAAGCACATAAAAACAGACTAGAAGGGGGTAGAAGCAGAAGACAGACTCTATATGAAAGCGATAAATCATATAAGATCCAAGTCTCGAAAGAGTCTTCCCCAAATTGAGGACCAAAGACCCTCATCAAGTTTTCGAGCAAGGTACTTGATGACGTGCAAAGTATCACAAAAGTGAGATGCAAAGGTCTTTGACGGATAATAATAACAATCGTAATTATTAACCGGTTCAATTTAACCTACCCAATTTAACCATTATCTAGATCAAGATTAAAACTTTATGACAAGTATGCATGTAATTGTCATAGAAAATAAATAAGGAGAGTTTTCAAGCGGATCTAGCGTATTCATTCCATGTGTAACCCATGAATGCCATACGAATTGACTCGTGATGCCACTGTTTGCATTTTGAATACTAGTTAAACCATTAACTACGAGTACGCAGCGGAATGTATCTAGTATAACATACATGATTAAGCACATAAGAAAAATAATTTAAAACCAACCTTTAATTAATTGAATAAATCAATTAATACGTATTGATCTTGATCTTGAACTTTAACGGTTAAATTACCGTCTCCATCGTTTGCTCACACGACACGTCAAACGAACACACCACGATGCTAGTGGTAACTTCACTTCTCAAACAACAAGTGAATAATCTTGTAACTAGAAACCATAGATCCATAACCCTAATTGAGATTACGTAAGGATCGGTTTATAGATGTTACAAGATTGATTACCCAAAATCACATAAACCCTAATTAGGGTTTATGTAGTCGACTAACCACAAGGGGAAAAACCAAAGGGACTAAAACCTTGATACGAGGATCAAGAGTTTAGTATAAGGTTTAGAAACTTCACAAGGGAGTACCAAAAGGTAGTCGATCTTGCAAATGTTTACACTTTAGGTGATTTTAGGGTTAATAGGGAAAATCGTATGGTTTTGGTGGTGTGGGTGTTGCGATCGGACGAAACACACAAAAGAGGGGAAGGAAAAAAATTATGAGGTGTATGGGATTGTATTTATACTAATCTCCACCTCCTTAAATTACTTGTTCCCTACGGGGTCTACATTGTTCAACACTGGCTGCCTACAGATTATAAGAGAGCCACATTATTTGAATATTGTAGATGATTTCTCACAGCATAGTAAACATTATCTGCACGCTTTAATTATAGAAAAATGAAATCTACCACTAGTATGAGTAAATGATCACACAACAGATTTACAATCCTTACAATATACAACCAAATAAGATTGATGGCACTTTCATCTCCTTATATGTATGTTTCTTTACAAACTCCTACCCACACAGACTCGGACATTGAAAACTCCTTAGAAAGAGCCATTCAGGAAAAAAGGATGAATAAATATGTCACCAGTCCCTTTGTAGACTAGATGGACATAGTTAAAGCTCTCGAGACCTACTATACACGAACAAGCATAGTACACCAGTCAATGCATTTCTACAAGAAACTGTTACCCAAAAGGCATTTTGAGCAGACTGTCAGACACCAATTATCAAGAAGCAAATACTGAAGAACAATTAGTTACAAACATGTCATGAATACCTAGAGGAGGAATTCATAAACTATGTCTGTAGGGAGGAAGATGTGTGTATAACCATAACAAAGAACGCTAGTATGGTTTATCAGTTAGAAGCCACAGAAGACAAATTTATCTCTACTTTAGCGTAATTGTTTTTAAATCAGCAATAGTTGATGTAAAATATCTTTAGTCTGATATCGGACTCCATATACTTGTCTTATGCTTGGAATAAATTCCTGCATTTCTCTCTGTCTTTACAGCGATTAAGACCATGAGAGTTAATCTTTTTCATGCTTAGTTGGTTCATAGATAATCAAAACAGCATAGACCAGAACTTAGTTTCCATATACTTGGTCTTAATGGGAAAACATGATCCTCCGTATCATGTGCTTTGTAGCAAGTAACGGGTAGGAGACAGATTTAAAGTTGACTTTTGTCATGTTCATTACTCATGGGTCATCAAACAACTCAAATTTATATCCTTCTCTCTGCCCGGTAAAGCCCAATTACTACCTAATGTTGCAGGACACTTGACTTCTTCATATAACTTGCTTCAGCTTCTAAGAGACCCAGCTGCCTCGCTGATCGTCACTCAGACGCCTTGGCCGACCTTAACATGTACTCTTAAACTAGCTCGTATTGAAATTATATAAGTAGATGTATCCATCAAACACGCGTAGATCAAGCTATATTGGAGGTTGGTGGGGCCACATCAGGTTTGTTTCCACAAAGCATGGTTAAAACTACAGACCTCCCACATGTTAGTAATACTACGAGCTTTCGCTAGCTGAGCCCCTCGGGTGGTCATAATCTAGTTTTTGATAACATGATTAGGAAATTGCATTTCTATGACTTTTAACGCATTTGATCTGTTGTGGATATAAAAATCTCGGATAGACATATTAATAACTAATAGGCCAGTATCCTTAATTAAGGGGTTTTGGGCTCTCGAGATGCAGGTTACAGAACATCAGAAACTGTGTGTGTGGGGTGGGGGATAATGCATCTGAGTAGAATGCTCTTTCTGACAACCGAAGACAGTAGCTCTATTGAGCCACCAGTCACACATATTGTGCCTTCTAATGCTGGCCCAGATAGGAGAAGCAGATCATCAGTTACCATTTCCAGACAACATTAGCATGCCACCACTTGACGACATATGCTCATCTGTTGCCAGTGGTTCAGATTTGGTAACTAAATCTGATGGTGAGATGCCGGGGATGGAGAATGTATTTATTGTGAATGAGTTTCTTCATTGGCGGCGTTATGAGTTTAAATGTCACTGATGAAAAAGGTACTCAAAGTTGGTTTTCTTACCTGCACTTTCCGCCTTTCTCCATTCTTTTTTTTTAATTCCAGAATCTTATCATCTATATTAACAAGACATCAAAGAACCCAAGGGATCCCAAGTTGGCGAAACGACTAGGGTACTGCAACTGTAGTGGGAGACATATATTGCAAACCTTTTAGTTTTATCACCTCTTATAATTGTAGTTAACCTAGCCTAAATATAACATTGGATATAAGTACTAAAACAAGCACTAGCAAGCAATATTAAAGCTCTTCACCTTTGCTGACCACCACAGGAACGGACGTGAAACAATTGGTGAAAGCATTATGGGATGTCATCTCTGATTCTGTGAAACAGGAAAAGTATGATCACATTGTTGTATTAATGAAGGAGGTGATCACATTGTTGATGTTGATATTCTTTGTACTAAATACGTTCATTTGTTTGGTTAGATATTAAATTTATTATGAGTAGTTTTTTATTTTATGTCTCAGTTGTTGAGTTCCGGTTGTTTGGATATGAAATATCTTGGGATCATGGAGTTTGCACTAGTGAGCTTGCAGAAGCTTTCAGCGAATAGCTAACGAAGTCCAGCTGAAATAATCTCAATAGAATTTATCTCAGAATTGACTCAACTATGTCAGGCTGGTATGATGGATTAAACCATTCACATAATTGCCCTTGTAAAAGGTCTGTGTTTGTACAAATAAAGGTACCTAATTTCTTCTTGTTTCTTTCCAGCTTCTTATACTTTATTATGGTAGAGGTGGCAGTTTTTTTAACCGTTTACATTTAAATGGGGTGATTTGATTTTGTTTAATCTCACACGGGTCAAGTTATAAATAGGGAATAGCTAAATTACCCCAAAACACTTTTAATGCATATAACATCCTAATCAAGGCACTAGTAATAAACAATAAGAGCAAAAGCGTTTACAAAGGTCTATGGTCCACCATCTGATGCCTTGATTCGCCTTCCACTGACCATGCAATTGCTTTCATCTGTGGTTCCTGGCAAAGATCAGGAATGGGATGAGAATACGAAGGCACTTTCAGAGTTGCCACAACATTTATCTTCAGAAAGGACTGCTCTTCACTCAACTGCTCTTAGGACCGGTGGACACTCCCCTAGTAGATTGCAAACTTCACCTGCAACGTCTCTCACTAATTTCTCAAGTTAACTAACATCCAGGATTTATCTGTTAAAACCTTCTTTCCACCGATGAAGATGGGTGGGTTGATAACTGATAAGAATGGAATTAGGTTGGAACGATGGAATTAAGTAGAAACGAGTAACTTTTTGGTACAGGCAGGACCAACTCCAGAAGATCACATACTGTAATCGCTACAAGGTAATATATTGTACATAGACTAAAGCGTTTTATATTGTACATTGACTATTTCATGTCCGTTATGGTCTTTGGATGCATCTCCATGACTTAATGTTGTACATAGACTAAAGCGTTTTATTTAAGTAGACAATAATGCAGAAAGAAAAAAAGAAATTAATTGAAATAAAAGAATGAATATATTACTTATGAAATAGTTGAATACACAAATTCTATTAGAGTATTAGACTTCAATCATCTAAACCCTAAGCTAGCAGCAGCTGACTCTTAAAGTCGAATAAATAAATGTCTCTTTCGCTCGGGTTCCACGGAAAGTATCTCGCCGATTCTTCGTTTAACTTGATCAGTTGTGTTTGCTTTTCTGCTGATGTGTTTCTTACAGACTCAACATCCTCCTCCTCATCGTCATCATCATCAGCGGCATTGGAACCAACTGACTCTACATCAGAAACCAACATCTTCTTAACAGGAATGCAGCAGTTGCAGTTAACATGTGCTGATCTAACGGCATAACGTGGACGGGGCCTTTTATTTCTTCGCATGACAAAATCTTAATCATCTCTCTCGCAAACCCTTTTGTTGGATCGAACCATCTTAATGATAGCCATAGGTAGGTATTCTAGGATCGTTTTCTTGTTTTGATCTGGAGGAAGATGGTTTTGTTAGGGTTTTTATCTGGAAGATGATAATTTTGCTGGTGTTTTTTGTTGTGCGTATGAAATATGAATCAACAATAATCAGATAGGAGCATTATTTATAACCAGACTTTTATGTCGGTCAAAAATACTTACCATATATTCATCAAAATTAATTACCAAAAACCCGCTTTTGGTTAAGTCGGCTATTAAACCAAATGACTAAACTTTTATGGAAAGTTATTATTACTATTCTCAGATTTTATCGTTGTTTGAAAGTTTTTTATATGAGTTACTAGATTAAATACCCGTCTAACGTCGGGTTTAGTTCAAACAGTGATTTTTGTAGAAAATAATAAAGAAATGTTAATATTAAAAGAAAGTAAACGGGTTCTGATAATAATAGATAAAAAGAATAATAAAATATGACATAAATTATTCGATCATCGTTTAATTCTTTAACAATCACAATGATAGAGTTTCATGCATTTTAATCTTCAAGCCTCACGAATGTGAGATCGAATCAAGTCAACAGCTGATGCCCATCCCTGAACAATGGTTGTATTTTAAGATTTTTTTGTAAGAAGTAAGAAATATACGAAAGAAACAATCGTAAGTAAACATGTTTCGTTAATACATGAAATAAATAATCAAAGTATACGTGAACTATTCGATAAGCATTTGAGTTTGTAACAATCCTAATAATAAACGTCCACGCATTTTATTCTTCAGTTCTGATGTCTTGAATAACAAATGACATATGTGAGTGCTAATCAAGTCAATAGACAATGTCTATTCCCTAGACATCTAATAGTCGAATGAAAATGTAAGTAAAAAGATATTGTGATTAATAATTGATTTGAATTTAAAAGATGATATAGAATATTTTCAAGATATTACAATTTGCATCACAAATGACAACCTTGAAGCCTCTTTTACTTTAGACCCCGGAAACAACAACATATAATTATACATGTGTAAAACGTAATGTGACCAATACGGACCAACTTTATAAAAATGATTACCGTAGATCTTTTTTATTGTATAAGCTTAAATACCCATGAAATTATTGGCATCTTAAAAAACAAAAGATAAAAAATATGCTCGGACATAGCTTTTGTTATGGCTCTCATACTACTATTGTTTTGAAGCAAGTTCCTAAATTTATATACCCAAGTTTTTGAAAGTAAAAAAAATTGTTCCGTTGATTAATTGTGAAATAACTCCAGTTCTAGTTAATTTAATGACTTTTGAAACCAATTTTTAAGTTAAAAGTAAAAAACTCAAGTTTCTTTAATTATCGGTTGATTGCAAACTTAGTTCTTAATATGTGCGTTTAATCATACAAATTATCAATCTTTATCATATCACTCGTTAATCCTTAACGTATTTATTTCACGTTTCTATATGTTTTCTCCCCACTTTAGCAGGTCTCATTTAGCCGTGCCCATTTAACCCGCAACTGTTTTACCCGTTACCCACTTTACCCGCCGCACATTTTGCCTGGTGCCCAGTAACTATATAGTCAAGAATAGAAAAGTTAGCAAATTTCATGAAGTTCAAACTGTAAAGGGTAGTCTACTTCAGTTATCTTTATAAAATCATATGCGAATGAAATAGGAGCTAATGATCCATTATTCTCGCTCGCCTTTCACCAATAAGGCTGCCCTCAGTTGCGAATCAGTCTACCCTTTCAAAAATTCTGTCGTCTCAACTTTTTCTTTCCAACGGCTTACAGACGACTTTTATCCACACTAAGACGATCAGTTGTTTTCATAAAACATTACATAATTATTCATATAAAATAAAACATTACAACAACAATAATAATAATAATAATAATAATATAACAAAAGTTATACTACAAACGGTAATCTTTTTTGTTCCCTTGTGCTCCATAACCTGATCTCGCACCCCCGACCACTTTCCAACCGAAACAATCGGTCGATCGAGTGGTTTTTTGTCCCATTGCGGCCAACCTGATGTATGGTTATACCTTGAAATGACAATGCTATATGCTGGTGTGTTCTTTAGTATTCTAAAACCACTTTGTCAAAAGAAATTATTTATAAGAGACTCGGATAATAATATAATGCACAAGTTAATGGCATGCCATCGGGTGCCTGGTCATAAGTTTCAGTTTTTCAAAGTATGAGATAGATTTTTTGAGTTACAACATGTTTTCATAAAAAATTAATTATTGTACTTAGAATAAAAAATGTAAGAAATGAACGTGGGCCGATATTTAATGCAGGTAATTCAATGCAAAATACAAAGTTATTTAGAAATGAGTATGATTATTGATTACTATATTTGCTAATGCTTTAATTTTTTAGTTTCCTTATGATATACAACTATTGCAACAACATTTTGCTTGTTAAGTTAAATCCTTAATAACACTTATATTGCACAATGAAAACAGATTTAAATATTGAGTTAGCTTCCAGATTTAGATGAGTAAGACACATGCGCATATTAATTAAAGAGAGATAGACAAAAAAAATGTCAAAACTCAACAAATACAGTGTAGGCTCTAACATGGGTAAATTAAAACTTTTAACATAGTTTTGTTTCCAGTAGCAACATTTGGTGCTATTGTATGTTCCACCAGAATAGGGTTAACCTGCACAACTCTCTCAGGCCCAAACTTATTTCCATCGACCTTCGCTAGCCCCTCAAAATGCATTTTCATGGTTTCGGGTTTTGTTCCACCTACCCATATGACTTATAATTGAAATTCCACCTAGCTATTTCTTGTTGCAAGACATCCATTGTTACTATCCACTTCCACGCTATGTGTTCGTGAATAGTAATTGCAACCTGTATCAAACTATAGATAACCCGATCAAAATTTTTACATGATGTCCCTCTATCAAACTACTTATCAACTGATAAAAAATTTTAAAAATTATAAAGATAACTAAATGCTTCATTTATGGCATTCATTTAGGAACAAAAAATATGATGAATAAAGAACATCTAACCAGTGTATTCTATTTTTCTTAACTTCCATATATCAGATTCAATTCATATAAACAGTTCCCCTAAATATTTTCTTAAGGTTTTGATACAATAATGATCTAACCGAATCCAAGCAAATATGTTAAATATTATATTAAATATGCTTAAAATAAGAGATAATTATCGATTTGAAGATTCTTTAGCAAAAAAAACCCACATCATTGAGTCATAGAGTCCTCGGTGATTTGGAACCGCCTCTTGGATGACTATCAAATAAATGTATAAAAGAAGAATGATCCAATATACCTATTGTTGTACAATGAATGCTTAACTTGAAAATTTTAATACACCGATTCTTATTTTTGTAGAAAAACCAAAAAAAAAATCAATAAAAAATCAACACTTATCTAAAAGAAATCATACCATTATTTAAATGATACGAAACAATGGGATGGAGGATGGAGGATGAATCATAAAATGAAGGAAATTTATACAGGAACCTGGGGAGTGTGATTTGAAGCGAATCGAAACTAATTTGAATTGAAGCGTATATTGGACGCTTTAAATCTTTTTTTTGGATAGATACTGAGGACAATTAACCGTATTGTTGAAGAGGTACTTACGAAATTATTTTTATGGTGCTTTTAATGCATTTATTTATTTATTATTTTAATGCAATGCGTTTTGTCTTTTTAAAATTGTGACACAGGTTTACACTAATATACTAAGAAAAATCTATAAACTTTTTATAAAAACTTTCTTAAAATCGTTTTACATCCCGCTTGTTTAGAAATTAATTCTTTTATGAACTATTTAAAAAAACTTACTTAAAATCATATTTTTTATAAATTTCACTTGCTGTTAAAAAAAATTTGTTTTATAAATTATCTTTTTATAAATTTTGTACTTACCATCTGTTTAAAAAATTAAAAAATTAAACAACAATATTTCTTTACTTAATTAAACGTTTAAAATTAAGACAAATTAGTTTTTAAATCTATTTTAGATGGAACACATCAAAATAATTATTTTTTAATCAAATAACAATTATTCATAAAAAATCGTGCTTGTTTTTCTTTATAAATTGTGTACTAATAATACGTGTAGAAATTTTTTTATAAACTTTGCTAATTAAATTTTTTATAAATTGATACTTACAATCCGTGTTATTTTTTATAAGTTTTTAATACACAATATTTTTATTTGTAAGTTATTTTTTTTTATAAACTTTGTATACCGACAAATGAAAAAATATTTTCTTTATAAACCTTTCACAAAAACTTTTTTATAGATATTAACTTTTTTTATAAACTTTGCAAACATCCCGTTTATAAAACTTTTTTGAAATACCACCTTTTACAAAACTTTCTTAATTTGCTTGTAAATATAGCTTTCTTAAAAAACTTTATTTTTGGAAACCTTTTTATAAACTTTGTAACCGGCTGATGAGAAATATAGTTTTTCATATAATGAAGATGATGAAGAGTTAGTACTATTTTTAAAGAGAGGATTTAATTCTTTTATTAGTGCTATTTTTAAAGAGAGGATTTAATTCTTTTATGAGAAGATATTCACATACATCTTAATTATATGAAATAAAATACGTAGTATAACCTTAAGAATTTACAAAAATAATGAAATTGTACACCAAAAAAATTGCATCGTAATTTTGACTTTACAAAAATAAAAAAAGTTCTTAACTGAATGTTTCAGCTATTTGAGTACGTGTTTTTTATTGATTGTAGCTTAAAAGACTTGTACAAAATAACTAATTATGGTATTCTTTTAAGGGTTTTGCTAACGGCGGGTTGTTGTTAACAACTCATTTTCAAAACTCTACGTTAAGACAATGTAAAATGTCCAAATAAAATCTTTTAAATTCATTCAAAATCACTAACAACTTCTTATAATTTCGCACACACAAACTTAATTCACATTTCTTATTGGTTATATTAACAAAAAATGCGGAGCATGTCTTAAATATAACATATTTTACGGAAAAATTGTTGTTGTCGACAGCCCTTAGAGCTGCTGTTAGCATTTCCCTTCTTTTAATGGCACATTTAATTTTTAAAGCTTTAGAAGCTTGTAAATTATTTCATTTTATACACTAAGTTTTTATTTGCAATTTTTTTTAAAGTTTTTACAACGGCTGATTTATTTTTTTATAAACTTTTTATAAAACTTTATTTAATATTTTAAACTTTATATGTTGTATGTTTATAAATGATTTTTTTACAAACTTTGTACACAATATGTTTATAAAGTTTTTTTTCAAAACATTGGTGCAGAAAAGGATGTTAATTATGGAATGGTTTTTATGACAATTTTAATACTAAGGCTTAAAAGGGTTGTACAATTGAGTTAATTTTAGAAATGTTTTTAATATTATAAGCTTAAATAACTTGTAAATTATTTTGGTTTATTAGGATATATAGATATATAGATTTTGCATTTTTGTTTTTTACTACATATTAAGGGATAAATCTTTACTTTTTATTTAGTTTTTGTATAATGATGAGTATTAACCTACGGTTAAAAAAACACGGAGGAGCCTCTATTC
Organism: Glebionis coronaria; assembly: GCA_025667525.1. NCBI lineage: Eukaryota > Viridiplantae > Streptophyta > Magnoliopsida > Asterales > Asteraceae > Glebionis > Glebionis coronaria. Next base: position 170,791,192 of record CM046879.1, on the reverse strand, counting down.
CCAAAATATCCAAAAGTTTTAAAAATGGACGGAGGGAAAAAAGATTTAAATATGACAAAGTTGTTAATGCAATAATGCCTAAAAACGTTACTTGCATTTTTCAGTCTCGCTTAGTTTTGATTACGACAATATGTAAAAACAAGCATTTACGAAAACAACGAAAAACGAATTCTTGAGTTCAAGTATTTTTCATTTTACCCATTTTCACTTATGGTATGGATAAACAAGTACTAACCTTAATCAAGTGATCAAGTGATTTAATCTTTTCTTAAAACTCACTTTTTATTAAGTGTGACAAGTTTTTATTAAACTTTCTTTTTAAGAAAATGTTTTATTAAATTAATTATTTGAAAATTTGAAAATGGCATATTCTTATTTGGTTAGGAATATTCTATCAAGATATTTTTTAAGCCAGATATGACATCCACCACTAAAGGACAAAAAGGGAGCGGAGTCCAGTCCAGCGGTACCTTAGCTCCTAGGCGGTACCTTATCGATAAGGTACCGCGGGCTAAGATAAGGTACCGCGGGCAGATATAGCCGTTGGCTCCTTTGTCCTATAAATAGTGGACCATTCTCAGCTTTTCAACTCACCTCTTTTGCACATCTATTTCCAGATTCAAACACTCTTCTTTAATCACTCAAATCTTTGATCATTTGTTTGATTACTACTTGTTTAAGAAGTGAATCTTGTTCTTCCATCCCTTCCTCTCCAAGTGCAAAGAGAAGAACACTATCCTTGTGAAGTGTTGAGTCCACCACCAAAGATCCATTGAAGATCTAATTTTATACACTTGTAGTTGTGTCATAGTTGTGAAGATCCAAGTAGTTGTGTCTATTTGGAAGTTGTGTATGTACTAAGTATAGTTGTGTAGATTGGTCCTAGCTACGATTAGGGCTCGACTTTTAGATTCGAGTCGGAAATTGGTTATGCGACGTGTACGGTTTTCTCCACCATAAGGAGCTGGTTGTGTAGTGAACTCTCGAGTAAGGAGTACTCGAGGAGTGGAGTAGGAACGAGGAGTGAGCTTCGTTGCCGAACCACTATAAATCATTGGTGTTCGGTTTGATCTTTCTTTACCCTTAACTCTTTACATTCTTTATTCTTTGTGCATATATATTTGTTAGTATTAGCTTAGTTACACTATCATTGTTCATATTGTGCATAAGAAGATTTCACCTATTTCCTCAAGCCTAAGTTTTTGAAAAAGGATTTTTGGAAACCACATTTTACAAGTAAATATAAGAAACTATTCAACCCCCCCCCCCCTTCTAGTTTCTACAATTGGTATCAGAGCGGGTTGCTCAGGAATTTTTAAAGTATATTGTATTTTAAAACTTGAATCGATCTATGGATTCCAACAAATACCTAGAAGGGCAATTTATGCAAAGACCACCACTTTTTGAAACCGAGAGTTTTATTTATTGGAAAAATAGATTTGAAACTTATGTGAAATCAAAAGATTTAGATCTTTGGCATGTTATTACCAATGGTGATTTTTTACCCTATCAATTTAATGAAGTTTCTAAAACAAAAGAATTGGTCACTTTTCACAAAGCTAATGACGACAATAAAAAGAAACTTTCAAAAAATAATGAGGCTAAAATGGTGATTTATAATGCTTTACCTAAGAAAGAGTATCAAAGGATTTTTATGTGTGAAACCGCTAAAGATATTTGGAACACTCTTTTAGTAACCCACCAAGGTAATAGCCAAGTCAAAGAAAGCAAAATCAATCTTCTTGTCCAACAATATGAACAATGTGTCATCTTAGAAGATGAAACTATTGATAGTGCATTTGCTAGGTTTAACACCATTATTACTAGTCTAAAAGCACTTGATGAAGGTTTTTCTAGCAAGAACGATGTTAGGAAGTTTCTAAGGGCTTTACATCCAAAGTGGAGAGCAAAAGTCACGACGATTGAAGGACTCGGAATTAGTGAAAACCAAGAGTGAAAGGAAATCTCTTGCACTTAAAGCCAAGAAGGCACAAAGTGACCATGATAGTTCCTCGGAAAGCGATGACGAGGAGTATGCATTGGCGGTGAGAGATTTCAAGAAGTTCTTCAACAGACGAGGTCAACACGTTAGGCAACCCAACTATGACAAGAAACCATTGTCAAAGAATCGGTTTGTCAAGAACGAAAAAGGTGATAGGAATTGCTTTAGATGTGGTGATCCAAATCACTTCATTGGTGATTGTCCAAAGCTCGCTCGCGATAAGAACCACACGGCGTTCATTAGTGGCGCTTGGAGCGATAGCGGTGAAGATGATGATGACAACCCCAAAGAGGAGAAATGTCTTATGGCTCACACTTCTAAAGAGGTACATTTCGAAACCGAATATTATAGCAATGATAGTCCCACTCTTGATGATATTGAATTTGAAGGCAAATATGATAGTTTACACAAACTTAGTCTTAAATTCATAGAAAATAATAAAACCTTAAAATCAACCAAAACTAAGCTTGAAAATGAGATCAATGAACTTAGGGAGAAATTGGCAATACTTGAGAAAAATAAAGAAGTAGATTTAGGTTGCTTAAGTTGTGAGAAACTTAGATTAGAGAATGAAGATCTCAAGAGCACCTCCATTAAATTGGAAAAGTTCATGAAAGGTACTAGTGCTCTTGATGATATGTTAAACAAACAAGTTCATTCTAAGGAAAGACTTGGTCTAGGTTTTAACTCAAATGAAGCCTCAACTAGTGAACCAAAACAAGTCAGGTTTTCACAAAAAATGCCCACTGTACGCGGTTCCAGATTGTATGGGGCGGTTCCTTATCACTATAGAACCGCCGCCATAGATAAGGTACCGCGGGCAGAGGATGATTTTGGTGAAAATCTTGAACTTTCTGAAAAGTCTAAGTTAGATGAAAAACTAAAGCATCTTACTGTTAATAAGGTAAAATTACCCATACTTGACGACAATGCTATTGGTAAGTTCTACAAGCCATTAAGTAAACCTCTCATGGGAAATAGAAGTTTATCCAGACCATCTTCTACTCTACCTAGAGTACGGAATGAGTCTAAGCCTAGAAGTAGAACGACAACGCCTAGAAGAGATAATCAAAACAATTCACGATCTAGAAGTAAAACTACAACACCTAGAAGGAATAATCATAACTCTAAACCTAGATCAAATACACCTAGGAGAAATAATGAACAACAAAATGGTTACATGAATTACTACCCTCCTCCATTTTGTTCTCCATGGGGAACCCCTCCTTCATTCATGCATCCCAACCAAATGCAAGGGATGTTTCGAACTAACAATTTTGGACCCATGAGATATTGGGGACCAAATGTTTGATCTTGTGTGTTGTTACCTAGATATGCTTGGGAATTGATTTGGAGCCCGATGAGTGGATTAAGGATAGTGGAAGTTCTAAACACATGACGGGTAATCGAAGTTTGTTCTCACATTACAAAGCATATGATGGAGGTAACGCCACATTCGCTAGTAGTCTACGTGGTAATATCACTGGCAAAGGTACGGTTTCTCTTGACTCCATGACCATTGAAAATATTGAGCACGTAGATAACTTAGGGTTTAACCTTTTAAGTATAGGTCAAATTTGTGATAATAAGTGTAAGGTTATCTTTTCGGAACATGACAGTGAAATCGTAAAAGATGGAAAGGTCATTGGAAAAGGTATTAGAAAGCATGGGCTTTATGTCATGAAGGTTAATAAGAAGTCAAAAGACAACATATGTCTTGCGACTATAGATGATAGTTCTACTCTTTGGCATAGGAGATTAGGTCACGCTAATATGCGTTTAATTCAATCTTTAGTATCTAAGGAGTTGGTAAGACACCTCCCCAAGATTAAGTTTGATAGTCACTTTTGTGATGCTTGCAAAGTTGGAAAGCAAGTTCACTCAAGTCACAAAGCCAAGAATTTGGTTTCGACCTCTCGGTGCTTAGAGATCCTACATATGGTTCTTTTTTTACCTTCCGCCATACGGAGTTATGGAGGTAACCTTTATACCCTAGTTATAGTTGATGACTATTCTAGATTCACTTGGACTAGATTTTTGGCATCTAAGAATGAAGCTTTCGATCACTTCGAAATCTTTAGTCGAAGAATTCAAAATCAACTAGGTTGTTCAATTGTCTCTATTAGGACGGATCATGGTAGGGAATTTGATAATGAAGTGCAATTTGGTGCCTTTTGTGAAGCTCATGGTATTACCCATAACTTCTCGGCTCCTCGCACTCCACAATAAAATGGGGTAGTTGAAAGGAAGAATAGGACTCTCCAAGAGATGAGTAGGACGATGTTAAACGAGCAATATTTGCCTCAAAAGTTTTGGTGCAATGACGTGGACACATCGACTTATATTCTCAACCGAATTCTTATTCGACCTTTCCTAGGAAAGACCCCCTATGAGATTCTTAAAGGTAAGAAACCCTCATTGGATACTTTAGGGTGTTTGGAAGCAAGTGCTTTATCCTCAACACCAAAGACTACCTTACCAAGTTTGACCCAAAGTCTTACGAAGGTATCCTTTTAGGTTATTCCCAAACTAGCAAAGCCTACATAGTCCTAAACAGAACCTCGGAGGTTATTGAAGAATCACTCAACGTAACCTTTGATGAAACCCCTCCTTCACCCAAGATACCACCATTGGTTGATGATGACTTGGATGAATTAGAAGTAGTTAAAGCCAAAGAGGTTAGAAAAATAGGAGTTGAAGACCTTAGTGTTGAAAAAGAAGTAAACATTAAGGAGTCTAGGGATCATACTCTCAATAATGTCATTGGTGACTTAAATCAAAGGACCCTAAGATCTCAAGTCCAAAACCAAAGCAACTTATTTTGTTTCATCTCCTTGATTGAACCAAAGAATGTTAAAGAAGCTTTGTCGGACGAGAGTTGGGTCATTGCGATGCAAGAAGAATTGAATCAATTCGTTGCCAATGATGTTTGGGAACTTGTTCCTCCACCTAGAAGTTCTACCATTATAGGAACCAAATGGGTATATAGGAATAAGTTAGATGAGAATGGTGTTGTGTCTCGTAACAAAGCTAGACTTGTAGCACAAGGCTATAATCAACAAGAAGGGATTGATTATGACGAGACATATGCACCGATAGCTAGATTAAAATCTATTAGAATCCTTTTAGCCTACGCTTGTGCCTTAGATTTTAAGCTTCAACAAATGGATGTAAAGAGTGCATTTCTTAACGGTTTGATCAATGAGGAGGTATATGTGGCTCAACCTCCCGGCTTCATTGATTTTGAGAAACCGGATCATGTTTACAAGCTTAAGAAAGCACTTTATGGTCTCAAACAAGCACCCAAAGCTTGGTATGATAGACTTAAAGCGTTTCTTGTTAAACATGAGTATACCATGGGAATGGTAGACAATACGCTCTTTACAAAGAAGAAAGGTTCTCACCTCATAATCGTACAAATATATGTTGATGACATTATATTTGGATCAACTTGTCAAGAATTGTGTGATGACTTTGCCAAAATCATGCATGATGAGTTTGAAATGAGTATGATGGGAGAACTTAACTTCTTTTTAGGACTCCAAATTAAACAAATGGACGATGGTATTTTCTTTAGTCAATCTAAGTATGCTAAAGAAATGCTAAAGAAATTTGGATTAGAAGAATCTAGACCAATGAAGACCCCAATGGCCTCGGATACTAAACTCACCGTAGATGATGATTGTGAGTCTGTAGACAACACCAAATATAGAGGTATGATTGGTAGTTTGTTCTACCTAACGGCAAGTCGACCGGATATCATGTTTAGTGTTTGCCTTTGTGCTCGCTTCCAAGAGGCTCCCAAAACCTCTCACCTCGAAGCAGTTAAGCGTATCTGCTGATACATTAAAGGCACTATACATTTAGGATTATGGTATCCTAAAGGGACCGGCGTAGAAACCATTGTCTATGCGGACTCGGATCATGCGGGAGACTATGTGGACCGGAAAAGCACTAGAGGAGTTTGTACCTTCGTGGGTTGTTGTTTAACTTCTTGGTTCTCCAAGAAACAAACCGCTCTTGCAATATCCACCACGGAAGCCGAGTATGTGAGTGCCGGAAAAGCATGCCAACAAGCTCAATAGATGAAGCAAGCGCTTGTTGATTACGGGATTTCTCTTGATGATGTTCTCATCATGTGCGGTAATAAAGGCGCTATAGACCTTAGCAAGAATCCCGTGCAACATTCGCGAACCAAACACATAGAAATTAGACACCATTTCCGTAGGGATAATGTTCAAAAGGGGAACATTTTAATTGAGAAGGTACCCTCCAAGGACAACTTAGCCGACATCTTCACTAAGCCACTTAAGAGGGAACCTTTTAATTACTTGCGTCTAGGTCTAGGATTAATGGAACATCTTCCTTAATTTCCTTTCTTTTTGTGTGTTTTCTTTTACCACTTTGAGTCATTGAGTCTTCCAAACTCTTTTTGAAAAACCCTCTCTTCTCTTTTTCAAAATTCTCAAATTCTCTTTCGAAAATGGTTGAGAAATTCGTTTGACATTGTTAATTCAATCTAAAAATTATTTTTCATAGACTCTCGCTATTAATCTAGAGCTTACATAATTCATATGTATGATTCTCTCAAACATAGCAAGAACAAGATAGAATCATAGAGGATCATTGTCTCATGACTTAAGGTCTTGTCTTACACACCTCCTACATCGGATTTTTTAATCCATGTATTTTGGTCAAATATCTATTTGGTAAGTTTGCATATGTTTTCTTTGTCTATGTTTTCTTTTAAGCATATCTCTATGATAAGTTAGACTAGAAAAATAAGATTTGCTGAAAAATCTTCCTCCAAACACCAAACACTGCCTCTGCAAGCGGTTCCATATGTGAACCGCAGTACCTTATTGATAAGGTACCGCCAGCCTAGATAAGGAACCGCCTACAGTGCCTTCCTTTTTCGGGTTTTTGTCTGAAACTCCAGATTTGCTCCAACATTTTTGAGAATCTTTGTTTCAAACCCTTTGACCACCCCAAAAATACCCTAAGCCTTCCCTATTTAAACCATAAGCATTTTGCATTACTTCACATCCAAAATGTCTTATTCTCCCAATGAAAGCCTTGAATCTCCTCCATTTTCTCCAATTGCTTTCAATCCCAACTCACCCAAAAACCATTACAATCCAAACACACCCAAGAACACTCTTAATCACATCTCTCCTACCAAGAATGTTGATTGTGGAACATATTTTCTTCCACCACCACCCTTTGCTGTTCTTCCTCCTTCTCATGATAATGTCATGCACCATGGAACATATTGTCAATGTTGTCAATATCGACATCTTGCTATGGCACACATCTATGAGGAGTTGAGCTACATCAAGAGTCTCTTAATCAAGCCTCCTCTTCACTTTGATTATGAGATCTCCAACAAGCCACCACCACCACCCTCTGCCATTACCTTGTCTTTCATATAAGCATTGGTTGCTTATCCACAAGACACCAAATTCAAGCAAATCTTAGAATTCTAGAATAACTAGGATTAGATTTATGCTTTTGGCTTGTTTCTTTTCTTTTTCCATACTTCTTTGTATGATGTTCTTTTAGTAACCTATCTTGGATCTTTGTCTTTTTATTTTCTTCTCTTTTATATTTTTTGTGACCTATTGCTATATATTGTTGGTTGTTTCTTTTGTTCAACTAACCCTTCTATGTAGCTTGTCACCATATCTCGATTCCTCGGTTCCCCAAGCTAGGGGGAGTAAGCACCAAAGGGGAGTCTTTGCTAAGTCCGTTTCTTCAACACCGACTTGTGCAACCTTTTTGCTTCGACAAAGGGGGAGAAATGAATAAACTCGTCTTCAAAAATCTTGTTTTTTGTGTGATTGAGTTTATGTATTGTCGGAATCAAAAAGGGGGAGATTGTTAATGCAATAATGCCTAAAAACGTTACTTGCATTTTTTGGTCTCGCTTAGTTTTGATTAATATGTAAAAACAAGCATTTACGAAAACAACGAAAAACGAATTCTTGAGTTCAAGTATTTTTCATTTTACCCATTTTCACTTAAGGTATGGATAAACAAGTACTAACCTTAATCAAGTGATCAAGTGATTTAATCTTTTCTTAAAACTCACTTTTTATTAAGTGTGACAAGTTTTTATTAAACTTTCTTTCTAAGAAAATGTTTTATTAAATTAATTATTTGAAAATTTGAAAATGGCATATTCTTATTTGGTTAGGAATATTCTATCAGAATATTTTTTAAGCCAGATATGACCTCCACCACTAAAGGACAAAAAGGGACTGGAGTCTAGTCCAGCGGTACCTTAGCTCCTAGGCGGTTCCTTATCGATAAGGTACCGCGGGCTAAGATAAGGTACCGCGGGCAGATATAGCCGTTGGCTCCTTTCTCCTATAAATAGTGGACCATTCTCAGCTTTTCAACTCACCTCTTTTGTACATCTATTTCCAGATTCAAACACTCTTCTTTAATCACTCAAATCTTTGATCATTTGTTTGATTTCTACTTGTTTAAGAAGTGAATCTTGTTCTTTCATCCCTTCCTCTCCAAGTGCAAAGAGAAGAACACTATCCTTGTGAAGTGTTGAGTCCACCACCAAAGATCCATTGAAGATCTATATTTATAGACTTGTAGTTGTGTCATAGTTGTGAAGATCCAAGTAGTTGTGTCTATTTGGAAGTTGTGTATGTACTAAGTATAGTTGTGTAGATTGTTCCTAGCTACGATTAGGGCTCGACTTTTAGCTTAGAGTCGGAAATTGGTTAAGCGACGTGTACGGTTTTCTCCACCATAAGGAGCTTGTTGTGTAGTGAACTCTCGAGTAAGGAGTACTCGAGGAGTGGAGTAGGAACGAGGAGTGAGCTTCGTTGCCGAACCACTATAAATCCTTGGTGTTCAATTTGATCTTTCTTTACCCTTAACTCTTTACATTCTTTATTCTTTGTGCATATATATTTGTTAGTATTAGCTTAGTTACACTATCATTGTTCATATTGTGCATAAGAAGATTTCATATATTTCCTCAAGCCTAAGTTTTTGAAAAAGGATTTTTGGAAACCACATTTTAACAAGTAAATATAAGAAACTATTCAACCCCCCCTTCTAGTTTCTACAAAAGTAATGATTTATCACTACTGATATTCACTAGAGAAAGCAATGAAATATCACTAGTTATAAACCAATGAAATATCACTGTGAAGTTTATGAAATATGACTACTGATATTGCATTGCTTTATCACTAGTGATATTTCATTATAACCATTTTTTGCCATATTTAAAATTTTAGTAATTCTGCCGCTTTTTTACAACTCTTGGACATTTTGGCAAAAAATGACAATTCTCTACTTTTTTTTAATCTTAGTAATGAATAGCTAGCATTTGTCCATTGAGATGTAGTAAAAAATAAAGATTCAAGATAAGATAACTTCTCTCAAAGTTTTAATATTTATTTAGTTGTAGAATTATATTTTACTTTATGTTGTTTAGACAAACACTTTATTATTGAAATGGTTTATTATTTACATGTTATATATAAAATTGTTTATTATTACTTAAAGTTATTCCAACTTTAAACTATCATTATTATTTGTAAAGTTATTATCCAAAAATATGTATAATCTTAAAACATTACGCTCACAACACTTTAGTTTCAAAATACCCGCAGTCGCATCGCGCGAGTACCTTGCTAGAATGAAACAAACACACTCTCGTTTTTATATTATTAATCGACAAAATCTTTAGATTGTTATGAACACCTTGACCTAAAGTACCAACTAGAATGAATAATATTCTAGATTTAAACTCATTATTCTTTTATCCATAAAATCTCTCAACTAGATCTAGATAATAAGTTTTGATGACGTATAGTGTCTAATCGGGCTATTGGACCCGAACCGCACTTACTACCCGTATTCAATCCATCATGAATGGGTTGGATCAGTGACATTAGCCAATTGGGCCAATTGGCAGACATGCCACACACGGTTTCAAGCAAGATGTGCTTGGCCGCACGTGGCTGGGGCCAGGCAGAATCATAGTTTAATCGGGACTATGATTCACCTAAGATAAGAAAAGATATACTCTCATTATTCAAGTGATAAGGATCTTGAGTATATAGAGTTATAAATATAACCATATTATCTGAAAATGGGGGAAATGATTTCCAATTGTAACTAATTAGGGTTTGTGAGCACTAATTAGGGTTTCTAAAAAAATTAGGGTTTCGAAAAAGGGGTCTTTTTCAATTAGGGTTATAGAAACGATTAACAAGATACAAAAACGGGTATTTTTACCAAAAAATTACATCAATTAGGGTTTATGAAATAAAAAACAAGATGATTGATAAAAATTTTGATAATGAAATTAAAACACGGCAAATTTACCTTTCGCCATCTTTATTCAACGGGGTAATTAAACCAAGGATAAACTATTAAATTAGGATTCTTGTAATTGGGTTTCTGATGTTTATAGTGTGTCGATGGATTTGGATATGAACTGTGTGTTTTTATGGTCTCGGTCTTATTTATAGAAGTCAACTATCCAGTCATCGTTTGTAGAAAGTGGAAATCAAACGTGGCCTTATTAAACGAAGTCATTTAATGATGTGGATATTACTGTGCCACGATGTCAGTAATAAGTCACAAATTGGTATGTTTGGAGTTTGTAAGTAGAATGGTAAATTCACGATATTAAATAGTAAGTGTTTAAAGTCGACACAATTTGATAAGTAGGCTGGTTTATTGCTTTTACCTTTTTAATAATTCCGGCGAGTTGTTATTTATCTGGTAATATGTTTTGGGAGGAAGGTGTGTGTGTGTTTAACATACATAACTTTTTTTAAATAGTGAAATATAAAATGGATTTTTTAGTGTTTATATATTTTAGGAGATCTTATTAAAGCCATTAGATCTAAATGAAATGGAGGGATGAGATTTGATCTTTTGTAATTTTTTTGATTCATGTTCCCTATAGATCTCAACTCTAGATTATGCCCCACATGGTGAATGGCAGAACTCGTTAAAAGATAAAAGTTATGGATCATGTTTAGCTTAGTTCCGTTTTAATCACCAAGTTCAAACGGCTTGCGGTTTATAGCGGTGTTTGAAGAAGAATCAGGGCTTGTAGATGCTCGAAGGAAGGGTGCATTTTTTGGAATGGCTACCCTCGTGGGTATACGTGACTAGTGTGTCATTCGCATTACTTTGATATTTAGCTTGTAAATGCCCTTTCAATGTTATAGTTCTATGTTTTTCAAGTCTAAATAGTCTTTGGTTAATATTTATGTTGTCCCAACGATTTGTGATGATATAACACGAATTAAAGTAAGAAAATAGATGAAGAAGATGAATTCTAGAGAGAGAAATTAGAGAGGGAAAAGAGAGAGAATTGGTTGGAACTAGGTGAATATTAGATTAAGTGAGAGAGAATAAAATGAACCAACACCCTTCCTAACATGCTAGGAAGGGTATTTATAGTCCCCCTACATGTGGGCTTGTATGGACTATACTACATAGGTCGGACTTTCCTTTAGGATTTAGTTACTTATGAATGAACTTTAGCTTAAAGTTGAGCCCGTAAAACACGACTAACCTACTACCTGTTACAACGTTCTAAAATATGATACATATTAAACCTATGACTGATCATTCTTGTTTGACTCAATATTTTGAGGCTAACAATCTCCCCCAATGAGAGGTCATAAACCTTGATAATTTAGGAAATTTGTAGAGATTACTAATCTCGCCATAAATGAGTCTTGAACGTGTAATCGTAGTCTTGTTCCTTCATGCTGTGATCTTTGAGCCTTTGTCGTTGTCTTTCGACTTTGACTATAAGTTTGAGATCTTCAAATCATCCTTGACTTTTCTTTGCCATCTTGCGATCTTGTGTCTTTATCCACATGCTCACACTATTAATTGTTGAATATATCTTCAGACATGAGTATGTGGTTTTGAATCTTTGACTTTGCTGAGTACACCGTGACGCCACCTTCTCAAGACAAAAAATAGACACGGACTGAATGGCTTTGACATTCATCCTAAATCGGTAGCGTTTTACCTCCGGTCGGTGAAGACCGTTATACGATATTAAATATCGTACCTGTGATAGGTAGACTCACTTAAGAATCTACTTAACAGGGTTTCGCGGCTGTACTAGCCGTTCTCTTTACTCAATCGTCTCAAAGCAAGACTGCGAACATAAAGAGTGAATCAATTGGACAAATATCCGCTTGATTAATGTCTTCAATTCAAATTCCTGGAACAAGTTTGATTCATTAAGAATCTTACCATTGTTGTTTTCCAGTTGACACAAGCTTGATTCATAAGAACCTCACAAGTCACCTACCGTAGCGCTGTTTAAGGTTGACGCTAGAAGGATTTCCATTCGTCACTATGAATATTAATGAATATCACTCTGAATGTTCTGGCAAGACCATAAAGATATTGCGTAGAAACCTGAAACGAGTTTGAATCAATTCAGAATCAAACCACTGTTGCTTTTCAGTTTTACACATGTTCAATTCATAAAGAATCTTACATATGACCTACCGCAGTGCTGTTTGATGTTAACACTGGAAGGATTTCCACTCATCATTGTGAATACTAAGTAGTATCACTCTGAGTGTTCTAGCAATATCGCAAGGATATAGTGTAATACTCTCTTTATCGTCATTCCATGTGTCCTAATGAGATTTGATTGATCTCTAGGCTCTAGACTCGATTTGTGCACTTTTGGTGGTCGGAGGCTGGAGCATATGCCACCTATTCAATATCAACTACCTCGGAATGAGAAAGCTAATAGAAGTCATGTTGTTCTCCGTGATAATAAAACAAACTTCTTTTGAGAGAAGCCTGAGTAGCTAGGAAAGGGTTGTGCACTTCATCACTGGGTCCATGATGAGTTTGTCTTCATGATGAGTTGACCCGGTTTCTGCCTAAGTTGTATGGAGGGCTTCTTTGTTTACACCCTTTATCCTTACATTTCTTTTTCATTCTTCAACCCCTCCAATGCTTACCAAGACATCATTACTAGCACCTTGTTATGATTGTTCCAGTGCTAGCATCAGTACTTAGTCGGTATTCAGCTACGTTCACATTCTACTCCATCTTTCCTAAGGACTTCTAATAATCTATTAGATTGTCCCTGGGAAGATCCCTCCGGTTCTGGTTGGATCATAGGACTTAAACCTAACCCCCCTTTTGACACCAATAACATCGTGAATTAAAGATGTTTTGGGTATTTGATCGTAACCATGAAAACACTTCAAATGTCTAACAAGGTGTTTGAAAAACATTTAACACCTTGATAGTTTTGTCGTTTCAGAAATGCTCCCCCTTCACATGTGCATCGATAATCGAAAGTGTTTTGCACATATAGGTAAGAGTTAAAGTGCTTGAGTCTTGTATAAGATCACATTTTAATCACATTTTCTGCCCCTATCTCTAATATATAAAATCTTTTGATATTAGAGATACCAAATTTGATTAAAATATATTTTGAAAAATAGTCTTGAAAATCTCCGGAGAAAGATGTGTCAATCTTTGCATGAAGTTAAAATGCTCCCCCTCAAAAATTGATCCAATTGAATTGTCATTGTGAGGATGTGATCCACATTTCACTTTTTAAGGATGGGAGTTGTTGAACACACAATTTTTAAAAGATTTTGAATAATCATTGAGAAATTATTGAAAAAATTGTGTTCAACGCTTTTTGAAAAATCCTATTTCTTTTTTGCGAAGAGGTTTTTCTAAGCATAAACTTGAGTTCATAGACTTTGAATGTCTTGACGAATCCACTCAAGTGTAAGAAGATTTCTCTTCTTTTGTTGAGGGTAAGGGCACTAAAGCATACACTCCCCCGTGAATATAGAACCGGGTTGCAATATGAAAGTGATTACAAGCCATTATGTTGAGCTTAAAACGTTGAATGTTTTGTGACTAGCTCAACCCAAGATAGATTGCTCTACCCGTTGTTTGGAAATATTGTCCAAAATAGAAAATTTCCTTTATTAAAAGAAGAAATGACATGTTTTGAAAAATATTGACAACTTTCATTCGAGCTTTATGTACACACCCGTGTCGTTATTGAGCGACATTTCTAGGCACGTCCATATTGTCGATATTGAAAGACATGTCGAGAAGAATATTTTTGGATTTTGAAAGATTTTTTAATTTTGTGTTTTGTTTTTATATGTTTTATATTTTTGTATTTTGCTTTTCCAAAGATATTTAAAGGTTGATGTTTGATAGATAAATCAAGCAGGCACCTTTGCCAGAATCTCCAGGTCTGCTGGAGTCAAAGATCTTATACCAATTTTCCTAACGAGGTACTCAAACCTATCTTTCGACAGAGATTTCGTAAACAAGTCGGCAAATTGGTAATCCGTTCCAACAAAGTATAGTTCAACGATACCTCTTTCAACTTGTTCCTTTATAAAGTGGTATTTGACATCAATGTGCTTCGTGCGGGAATGATGTACCGGATTGCAGGAGATGGCTATGGCCGACTTTGAGTTACAGTACATAGGTACTTTATCAAAGTGAAAGCCATAATCCGTGAGTTATGTTCTCATCCATAGAACTTGAGCACAACATGCAGATAAAGACACATACTCCGCTTCAGCTGATGACAGTGACGTGCAATCCTGCTTCTTGGAAGACCATCCCACAAGCTTATCTTTACCTAGAAATTGTGCACCACCCTAAGTACTTTTTCGTGTATCAAGACACCCTGCATGATCAGAATCTGAATAGGCCGTTAGAAAGAAACCGGTTTCCCTCGGATACCAGAGTCCCAAATGAATGGTATTCTTAAGGTACAGAAAGATTCGTTTAACCTCCTTGTGGTGCTTTTCAGTGGGTCGTGCTTGATATCGTGCACAATAACACGTAGCATGTGAAATATCAGGTCTACATGTTTTCAAGTACATGAGGGAACCAATCATGGAACGATATCTCGTTTGATCGATGGCATTTCCCTCCAAGTCAGCATCTAGCGATGTGGTTGATAATGTTGTCCCAATGGGGTCACATGAGGTCATACCATGCTTTTTGATTATCTCTTGACAATACTTAGCTTGGTTTATAAAGATACCACTTGGGGATTGGTGAACTTGAATTCCTAGAAAGAATTTTAGTTCGCCCATCATAGACATTTCAAATTTGTTGTGCATGACTTTTTCAAAACATTTTGAAAGTTTTGGGTTTGTAGACCCGAAAATAATGTCATCAACATAAATCTGCACAAGCAAAATGTCATCCCCATATTTGTAAGTGAACAAAGTTAGATCAATGGAACCTTTTGAGAAACCTTTGGATACCAGAAATTTCGAGAGCTCGTCGTACCACGTCCTTGGAGCTTGCTTGAGTCCATATAGTGCCTTGTGGAGATGATACACCTTGTCAGGATAATGAGGATTGACGAATCCTTCCGGCTGCGTGACATAGACTTCTTCCTTCAAAGGACCGTTAAGAAATGCCGTCTTCACGTCCATTTGATAGATAGTGAATCCCTTATGTGCAACATAAGCAAGGAAAATCTTGACCGCTTCCATACGAGCAACTGGTGCAAATGATTCATCAAAATCAATTCCCTCTTTCTGGCCATACCCCTTAGCCACTAGCCTAGCTTTGTTCTTGATGATCGTGTTTTCTTCATCCATCTTGTTTTCCAGATCCATCGAAGATTTAACGGTATTACATCGTATGGTCTGTCAACAAGTTCCCAGACTTTAGGTCTTTCAAATTGTTGAAGTTCTTCCGTCATCGATTCAATCCAAGCATGATCAGCCATGGCTTCTTTGATGTTTTTCGGTTCAGTTGTACTCACGGTGAGTGTGAACATACAAACATCGCCATCGGTGGCAGTTGTCGTCTTGTACGAACATGCTGTGAAGGGTTTCCAATTACCTGAACCAAAGGATGTTCTCGGGTTCGATGATGTGTTGAAGGATGTCGTTGGTAGAACGTATGCATATTTGACGGATCAACATGGCGAGTAGAAGCTCTCCAGTATCGTGTACCGGTGTACCGAATCGGTTGTGAAAATCGTCATCGTCAGATAATGCATCGTTTGCTTGATTTGTGTTCTCTGGAGCAATGACAGTAGTTGTGGATGTTGTATGATCGATTGTTGAAGTGATATTCTGAGGAGTAAATCTGCTGCAACCCGTGTTGAAGTAGATGAAGTTGTATCCTTTTGTTGATGATGATCGGTATCATCATTCTTATCATGAGTGACAGCGGAAGACTTCGATACAACATGTTTCTCCCCCATGAAATATTCATCAAACATTGGTCCATATAACATTTCCAACTCTTCAAGTGTCGTGTCCACTGTCATATCTGCTCTAGGAACATGTTCAGGAACCAGGTTTGAACTTGACGGTTCATTGTTGTGGTCTTGAGTTCTGAGTTTCGTGCGGTTGTGCACAGAAGTCTTTTGTCGTTGTGGATCGAGACTTAAACAGTTTTGTTCAAGTGCCATTACTTGCAATTCATCAAATCTGATATGAATAGTCTCGACTATCAATTTTGTTCTTTTGTTGTACACTCTGTATCCCTTAGACTGAGTTGCATATCCCACTAAAATGCATGCATCACCTTTCTCTTTCATCTTATCCAGATTTTCACCATCTCGAATAATGTAACACGTACATCCAAAAACATGAAGGTGTTTGAGGGAAGGTTTGCGATCATTAATTATGTGATATGGTGTCTTTTCGTGTCTAGGGATAATTAAGGATCGGTTTTGTGTGTAGCATGCGGTTGATACGACTTCGGCCCAAAAGAATAATGGTAGTTTTGAAGTAGATAATAATGTTCGAGCAGCCTCAACTAAAGTACGGTTTCGTCTTTCAACAACACCGTTTTGTTCAGGTGTTCTAGCAATAGATGTTTCGTGTTCAATCCCTTCGGCTTCAAAATACTTCTTTAGAGTTGAATTCAAGAATTAGGTGCCTATGTTAGTACGTACCACTTTTAGTTGAGCTTGAAGACCACGTTGTATCAGCTTAAGGAAGTTAATGAGAACCTCAGGTGTTTCATCCTTGGACCGTAAGAAGAGGGTCCACGTGTACCTTGAGTAGTCATCGACAATTACCATAACATATTTCTTCCCATTGATGGTTTGAACACGCATGGGGCCACACAGATCTATATGAAGAAGATCTATCCGTCATTTAGAGCTTGGTGTAGTCTTTGTCTTGAAACTACTCTGTTTAGCTTTACAAATCTCACAAGAAGAACAAAGATGATCTTTGATGAATTTCAAGTTAGGAAGGCCTCGCACAATATCTTTCTTGGAAAGCAAGTTGAAGGTATCAAAGTTAAGATGAGATAAACGTTGATGCCATAACCAAGCTTGAGTCGTTGAAGCTTTAGCCATAAAACAGATTGGAGTTGAAGATGTGGAGTCTTGTAGTGAAATGGTGTAGAGATCAGTACCCCGTGAACCGGTAAGTAAGTCATTCCCATCATAATCACGAACAAAACATGTCTTCTTTCTAAAAGCAACCTCCAAATCCGCATCACAGAATTGACCAACCGAGAAAAGATTGTTATTGAGCCCTTCGACGTAGTAAACCCTTTTGATAGTGATATTCCCCTGAACCAAGTCTCCATATCCTAGGATCGGTGCAAATTGATCATTTCCGAATCGAACCGTACCCAGGAACTTCTCCACGAAGTTAATTAGAAGCTTGAGATTCCCCGTCATGTGCTTCGTGCATCCGGAGTCCAGTATGAAGAGAATTATTTCGATCACGTGCAGAAGAATTAGAACACGATGGAGCATTTGCTAAATTGGATTCCATGTTAGTTGTGATTTCCGATTCATTAGTTTCCCTAGTTGCATCACTTAGAGGCATACTAACGCTTGTAGTCACATTTTCTGTCCTAACCTTAGGCATCCATTTATATCCTGGAGGACATTGATTAGCAAACCACCATTTCCAAGGCTTGCTATCAGACTCATATAATTCCATAATTCTGCTTCTAGGGTTCTTAGTGGTGGAGTCTGATGCAGTACTTTTCTTAGGGGGGGTTGCACCAGAATGGTTCACTTTGCGTTTGGGTTTTCTAGCACTAATAGGCATCATAGTTTGCTTCTTAGTTCTAGTATCTACGCCTTTGACATTATTCGAAACACACATAGAATGATTAGCATTAGCACACTTTCACATTTCACAAAAACAAACTTAACATTCAAAGCATTCAAAGTCGAATCATTCAAATCGTCATTACACGCGATTACAGACGTTTTATTCTTAGAAACATTGAAAATCCTAGGGTGGTCTTCTACTGTCTTCATCTTCCCTTGACTTTTGTTTTGCCAAACCTTTTCATTCATGCGAGTGCTCTTAAGCTGGGGCCGGCTAACTCTATCAATGGGGACTACTCCTGTAGTAAAAGACACAAGTCTATTAGTGTTTCTAGAAGTCTGAGGTGATTGACTTTCTTTGTTGTGTGTAGGTGTAGTGGCCAATCTATACATCCCTGGTTTAACCACATTTGTGTTCTTAATGCTTTGTGATCGAATATGTGTTTTGGGAGTGTTGTGTGGTAACCTATCCTTCCCATCCGTCTTGGGGGCAAACGCAGGTTTTGAAAATGTAGAATTAGAGAAAACATATGGTTTTCCTAAGACAGAGGGTCTAGTCACTTTTTGCGCATTGGGTTATCTTACAACAGGTTTCTTAACACTAGGTTCCACAATTTTCCCACCCATCTTAGCAACGAGTTTCTTCAACTCTGCTATCGCTGTTTCCCTGTCTTGTAACTAAGCTTTCAACCCTTTAATTTCCAAATTCTGTTCATTCATTTCTCGAAATGTTTTGGAAAGTTTTTCTTGCAAGTTATTATCATGTGGAAAACTACCAACGTCTTTTTGCAAAGTTCAAGAGAATGACAATGTTTTTGAAGGAAATCAGTTTTGTGTTGAAGTAACTCAAAAGCCTTTTTATCAACATTTTCTTTACGTTTCGAAAGCTCAAGTTCAAGATGCTTACATTCTTTGATCTTATCAAGATATTTGCATGCAACATCAGAATATTCATCGATATCAGCACAAGATTGAAGAGTAACATACAAAATATCTTTGGAGAGACATTCTTCTAAGAGTAGATCATATTCGTTTGAAAAATCTGATTTGTCATTTTGAAGTTCATCAATTTCTTTTTCAAGAGACTCAACATATTTCAAATCATCAAACATTTCAGACCGAATCAAGTTTTCAAATTCAAGAACATGTTCTTTTATTATCTTCGTATTTGGTATTAGAAGTTCTTTCACAAGCACAGTTATGTCGTGAGGAATCTCTGTTTTCCATTTATCCTTTTGACGTTTTTCCCAATCGCTTTTGACAATTGATTGAACATTTTCAATGTGGTGTTTAAGAAAACCAAGTATTTTTCTGATTTTTATTTTAGAAGCATCTAGAGGCAAATAGTTAATATATTTAAAAACATTATTTTTTTTCTTAGCGACAAACGCTTTCTTCCATTGAATTCTTCGTTGTTTGCATTCTAAAAACAATTCCTCACGAGACTTCTGTTTTTGTGGAGTGAAAAGACCATAAAGACTGTTTAGATAAGCATAGTTATATGGTTTAACAAAATCTTTATTGACCGGTGATCTATTCTCCTCATCCCAAAGGGACGTCTCTTCACTATCTAGGTTAGCTACTAGGCAGTGATTATCAGTCCATTCGGACTCATCAAGATATAAGTGAGGGTTAACAGCTTGAGCTTTTTTGAGGTAGTTGGGGGTGGCAAAGCTAGGTTAACCCTTGAAAAATGATCGAGGTGCTATCATTCTAATAGTTTGAATATAGTCATGCGTTTTATAAACAAGTTTTTTCAAAAAATCGACTTGTTCTTCGAGATCCTTTACTTTTTCAGTATCTTTGCCTTGTCTATTTTTGAAATCTTGTTTTAATGTTTCAACCTCTTGTTTCTTCTCGTCAAGAATTTTAGCAGAATCGGTGGTATTCATCAAAAGCCTCTGTTCAAGTTCATTAACTTTTGTTGTGGCAAGGTACCTTTTTTGACGTTCATCACTTAATAAAACATTAAATTGACGTTTTTCCTTAGTTAACAAAGCAAGAGCTTCGTTGTATTTATTTTCAAAATCGTCCTTTTTAACGTTGATGACACGACATTTGTAACCCTCAAGCTCTTTGGTCTTATGAAGAAGCTCAACCCTATAACTATCAATAGTCTCACTAGATTTTATAAGAGCGGCTTTGCATTCTTCAAAGTTTTGAGTGAGCGCTACGTTTGCCTTCTTTAATTGCTTTTGACTCTTTCAATTTTCACTGACATCTTTTTGTAAACTAGAAATTAAATTAGCAAGCGCGACACGCTCCTCGTCATCATACTCATTTGCATGTTGATCATCCTCAAACTCATTATTGCACATGTCTGATGAATCAGGTGTGATATTGCTATCAACCATTTCCATCATACACGTGTCAATAATTGTTGTTGGTAGATCACTATGCTCATGTGTATCACCAAACACATTATATTCATCATCTTGTTGTACCTTATCAATTGGCTCGGTATCAAAGATAGGACCATTGTCATCTTCAGTGACGTTAAGGACCTCATGAATCTTTGCCATGTATGAATAATGTGCCTCGAGTTCTTGGTTGGAGAGTTCATCATCTGTGTCGTCAAGCATTTCTCCTTCGTCAGCTGATAACTTGATTCCAGCTTCTATTTTCTTGCACAGCAACATCTTTTCCTTATGATAACCATAATCTTTAACCCTCTTTGGCTGCTTGCATTCCCTAGCCAAATGCCCAAAACCTCTGCAGTTAAAACACTGAATCCCACTTTGTTGCACAACTTGAGTACCAACAGTTTCCCTATTTCCAACAACAGTAGCCACCCTCTGATAATCATACTTAGGTTGTCGATTATACTTTGGAGGACTCTCAGCACGTCTTCGTGTGTCATACCTTGGAGGACTCTGTGCATAGGTGTTCCTCGGGTTTGAAGATGTTCGAAGGTTGTTGTTGGTGGGTTTGTAGATTTTCTTGTATTGCTTCATAATGAAAGCCATTTGTTGCTTGAATTCCCTATCCTTTTGAGCTAATTCTTCATCACTGTCTTCTTCGAATGATTGCTCAGGTGTGGGTGATGGTGCTCTTGCAACTTCTTTGCCTCGGGATCGTGTTGGAGCATGTGACTTGGAGACAGTGGATGATCATGGTGATGATGATTGAGTAGAGTAGGTCTTTGAGTACGAGAGTGATAATCTGGGTAATGTTGAGTGGTAGACACCAAAGCAAGTGGATTGGAAACCTTTGCAACTCGTTCAGCTCGAAGTTCATTTTCCTCATTTTAAAATTGTTTCAAAATGTCAAAGAGCTTGTGATATGAAACTTCGTCTAACTTTTGTTGTTGTTTCACCAAGGTGACAAACCGTGTCCACTCTGGTTGAAGTTGCTGTAGAAATTGGACATTGACTTGCATGGTGGAAACTTGCAAGTTGTTTCGGGTCATATCATTCATCATTTTGTAGAATCGGGAGTAATAAGAATCAATTGATTCCCCATCCTTTGATGTAAACTTGCCAAAGTTCCAAAACATCTTAGTTTTCACATCTTGTTTGTTAAGTAATTCACCTTGTTGCAATCTTTCAATAGCCGTCCACATTTCTTGAGCAGTAGGGCATGCATCAACCGTGGAATAAATATCATCTCCAATTCTACTGAGAATTAAGTAGATTGCTTCCTTCTCAGCATCAAACCAAGCATGGTTCTCTGGTGTGAGGTCGTTCCTCTTTTCATCACGTTCATAAGCTGGTTGTTCTTCAGTAGTGTCTGTGGCTGGTACTCTGGGAACTTGAATCCTTGAGAGTTTATAGGGTCCTTCCAAAATTGCCTTAAAGCATCACCGTTAGGTTTTGTGTCAAGATAACGTAGAAAACGAGATTGCCATTGATCATATCGACCCGACACAAGCATTGGTGGTCTTTCTTTGTTACCCGCCACCATTATGTTGTTGTTCGTCACACGATATTCGGCAGTAGAATCCATCTCAATATTCTCTGAAATGATGAAGTGAATATGGATCTTAAGTAGATTTGTTGTGATTGTTGTTGTGGTTAAAATTCCGAGAATTGCAATTTATCTTCAGTCCGACAATAAATTCCCCAGTCCGACAAAACGGTAGACAAAAAAATTTTGTAATCGGCAAATTTTGAAATCGAGCTAGTATTTCCCTATAACTAGTATGGAAAAAATTGAATTTACTTGACGGAAAAATTTTAACTCTTTTTTTTTTTGTAAACGATATTCCAAAACTAGTCTAGATGGTGGCTAAGTCTAAAAAATACTTGAACAAGATTTAGCTAAACATGTCATCGGAATGTCCATCGGAATGTTCTCTCGGAATGTTCTGTCAGAATGTTCAGTCGAAATGTTCTGTCGGAATGTTCTGTCGGAATATTCTGTCGGAATGTTCTGTCGGAATGTTCTGTCGCAATGACCCCTGTCGCAATAACCTGTCGCAATATTCCTATCGCAATAATCTGCCGCAATAATCCCTCTATCACAATGCAACTTCTATCAGAATGTTCACTGTCGGAATATGAAGCCTATCGCAATGTGGCAAATGAAATTTTGACAGAGTAACGTTTCACTTTGCCTTAATTCCATCGCAATCCACGATCGCAATGTACGATTGCAATCCACGTTGGAATCAGGGGTATCGCAATAACTGATCGCAAAGTAAAACCCTAGGGTTATTGCGATCAAACATTCCTTTCTTGTACTTTCCGATGGAAACTCTTTGGCAATGGAAGAATAAATTTCACCACTTTGAGCAAGAAATTCGTGTTGTAAACCAAACCAAAATACCCAAATCACTACTACAAGTATAGAGAAGATTTGTAGCAAGATTTAGAACACGAAAAACACAAAAATCTTAAATTCGTAGATGAAATAAGGATTATATCAAACGAATCAAATGAAAACACAACAACCAATCACAAAACTACCCTATGGCGATTGATACCAATTGTTGTCCCAACAATTTGTGATGATATAACACGAAATAAAGTAAGAAAATAGATGAAGAAGATGAATTCTAGAGAGAGAAATTAAAGAGAGGAAAGAGAGAGAAAAGGTTGGAACTAGGTGAATATTAGATTAAGTGAGAGACAATAAAATGAACCAACACCCTTCCTAACATGCTAGGAAGGGTATTTATAGTCCCCCTACATGTGGGCTTGTATGGACTATACTACATGGGTCGGGCTTTCCTTTAGGCTTTAGTTACTTATGAATGAACTTTAGCTGAAAGTTGAGCCCGTAAAACACGACTAACCTACTACCTATTACAATGTTCTAAAATACGATACATAATAAACCTATGACTGATCATTCTTGTTTGACTCAATATATTTGAGGCTAACAATTTTTTTCATTCATTAGGAACCTGGAAGAGCTGAAGAAGATTTTTGTCGGTTTGATATTAAAACTGTGGTGAAAAACATCTAAATTCTGTTTTCCCAAAGTGAAATGCTAATAGCGAGTGAGTACGAGGAGATTATGGATCTGGTAAAACCATCTACCCCTTTACCTTCTTGGTTTACGGAGGAGGATCTTGCAGAATATGCGGCATTGTACAAAAAGTATGGATTTCGATTTGCACTCCAAGTTCCCTAAAGGTAACTAGTTAACTAATCCCTCTACCCAAAAATTATTGCCCCCTATTGACTTTTTTGGTTTTTTTCTTCCAACTATATATTTTTTGTTCATAGTATATTACTACTGCGATAAGAAGTTTATTGATATTTTATAGTCAATTTGTTATGGGATGAAAGTATGACTGTTTTATATGATGCATAATTTTATATGGGATGGTCGTAATTTTGAAATATTTGTTTCAGAAGTTAGCATCATTATAGAATTTAACAAAATGGTTATAGGACACTGAACAGGGTTGGATCGGAGTTAGAGGATCCTAAAGTAGAAGCTAAAACATTGTTGATCATCGGTGAGAAAGATTACGCAGTTAAAGTTCCAAGAATGGATGATTATATAAAGAGTGGGAAAGTGAATAAGTTTGTGCCCAACCAGGAAACATTATATATACCTGAATGATCTCATTTTTTCCATGAGCAATTTCCCAACCAAATCAATCAAACGATCCTCACTTATCTCCATAACAACAAGAATCTTACGCTAGTGATGAGACTGTAATTATACATAGTCTCATCGTCTAAATCGGGCTTAAAACGCTTAAAATATCATCAAAATACACAAATATTTGCTTGTGTTTGTTCATTGTGTATTTTAGGTACGGATATCATGAAATCAACAAAATATCACAAGAATGAAGCAAAAACTAACACGAGAAACGAAGCCGCACAAAGAACCGGACCCGAATCATGAATTTCCATTCAAGTCCTTGAAGTTTGAAGATTTGGCAAGATTGGTCCCTCAACTTTTGAATACTTGACAATTTATACCCTTGCAAATCTCATTTATTGCATTTGGGTCCCTAAGTTATCAAGACAATACAAGTTTAGTCCTTGGAATATGAAGAAATTACAAGAGAAGTCCTTAAAACAAGTTTGGAAAATATCTTGTGGCCAAAGTATGAAACTAAAAAGTTTCATAACAAAGGAATTGGTTTAGAAGCTGTTTAAAACAATGTGAACACATTATGGGAGTTGAGGGACTTAATATGTCCAGACAATAAACATTAACCAGCCACTCAAAACACGCCACCTCATCCCACTTATTCACACCAGCCAATCACCATCACCCGAGCTTCCATGTCACGTTTCCACCATCTCTTTAATAACTGATTTTGTTAATAAGTTTAAAAAGGGCGCTTAACACCCAACTTAAAACCAAAAGTGGATTAATACCACTGTTTATCTCCATCAACCCTAGAAAATCCACAGATCAAATTAAGAATAAAACAAAGGGTTTGTTACAAGCTTGTCCAGAAACTTAATTAACCACTTACCCATCACATTCCTACTCCCCAAAAGTTTAACCCGTGACCCATAGACCCCCCTTGTACCTCCCTGCAACAAGAAGACAACAAGGCAACAATAATCTTATGGCTTGTATGAATTCCTTTCTCCCTACTCTTTTTTTGAACGTCCAGGATCACATATCAACAGCTGGCTACACTTCATCAATCACATGGGCACAAATGAAGATCAAATTCAAATTTTCATCAAAGGGCATTATAGGAAGATCATTGGCTAGGGTTTTCTTTTTTCTCATTGTTCTAGTAGAATCTATTAGTCAGTATAAATATATGGGTGGATTGTACCCTATATTCTCTTGTTCCAGTTTTGTATAAAGTTTTTAAAAGATTAATGAAAATGAAATTTTATGCCTTTGTGCAATCTGAGTTCCATTTAAAACATTTTCTTAGTGTAATTTAGTGTAAGGTTTACTGTTTTTACAAATTTAGTTAAAAGGTTTTAAGTTGTTTTCATCTTAACAGATTTTCAGAAATCAGTTTTTTTTAGGTTTTAGAAAAAGATTTTTCAAAGTTGAATGAAACACCTTGATGAAGTGAAAGTCGACTCAAGGTGTTTGATTCAGTTTGGGTAAGGCTTTTGTCAAAGTTATTTCGGGTTAACAATTTATTTTTCAAAGATTTTAGAAAAATCTTTTGTTCATTTTTTTTACCCTTACTTTTTGAATGAGCTTTTGCTAATAAGCCTGACAAGCTTTTGGCAATAAGGTCATTTAAACTTGAAGTTTGTTGCCTGTTGTTTGTGTTTGTGCAGGAAGTGAATATCAAAACAAGATCTCATTTCCCATCATTCTCCTTTATTCAGTTTGAAGATATGTTTCACCCTAGGTCTCTTTGAGATTCTACCAACAGGGTATCTCTACACGTTTTCATAGTCCTTGTGAGCCCAAGAAGACCATTAGAAGGCCTCAGGCATAGGTAACCAAGGCTTGAACCCTTCTGGTCTTAAATTTGGTGTTTATGTGAAATTTGCGAAAGTTGTGTGAATTTGTTCTATTGTTAGTAATTTTTGCTTGTTTATGTGTAATTGATAATGATATGCATGTTAGATTAGGTATTACTCAGTTACAATTTGATTTGGTAAGTTTTGGTGTATTAATTTTCAGTTTCAGAAAGTTTGGGGGTGTTTGGGTATGCATGATAGGTTAAGAGATTGACAACCCTTTGGCCTATAAGCAGTCTAAACATACTCAAGTGATAGTAATAGGGCTATATTGTTATTTTGTTTCATGTATTGTAACCAAGAAATGAAAATTGCAAGTTATTAGTGGTTAAAAACTGCCAATATAATCAGCAACCCATAACTGCCTCATTTTACTATTTTTGGCCAACAAATTTTGTAATCAGTTTGACCTAGGTGTTGTCTAGGATTAAGGGTTGGTTGGTTGTGATTTGGGTGTGATATGTGTGAGTATTTGCCTGCTTAATCTCACCCAATAGCCAAGTGCATCAGCAATCAACCATTGGACCAATATATCTTAATCAGTAACCTTCTTTTGGGCATTTGTGTGCAATTCTTGTGAACTAGTTGGTGTTTTTCTTGTTTATGTGACTCCCCACAACCCAACTGGTTGTGGGGGTGCCTTTGTTTCTAAGTGAATCCAAGTAATCAGCAAGATACGTGCCAAAAGGTCACCAGACCTCAAATTTTGTTCAGTCAGTGGGAACCAAGTTCCCACTGATAGTGTAAAATTCCCACTGCTTGGGATAAATACAAAAAGAAACTAGTTGTCACTTTCAGATTTGCAATTTTTTGTCTTTAGTGGACTGTTTTAGGAGTTTTTAGCTGATTTTAATTTTATTATTTTTCTTATTTTATTTCTGATTTTTCCATTTAATTTATTTTTATTTTACTGTTCATTTATTATTTTCTAGATTAAGTTGCATTTTAAATTAGTTTTTATTTAACTGTTTTTTGTCTTTTAGTGCAAAAGTTTTATATTTTTCTGTTTTAAAAACTTTCTTAGATTTAGAAAAAGATTTTAATATTTTTATTTTAAAAATATTTTACTATCCACCTTTTTAATTAATTTTTAGATTTAATTTAAGTTTAATTAGTTTTAAATTATAACCTGTTTTGTCCTTTAGTGTAGAAAATTCACTTTTTCAATTTTCTACTGTTTAGTAATATATTTTAGGATTTTTCAAAAAGTTAAATTAATTTTAGCATTATTTTAATACTTTTAATCATTATTTTAGTTTAAAAATAGTTTTTAGTGTTTTAAAAATAGATAAATAGTATTTAGAAATTAGGAAAAATACTTTTTAGTCTTTAAATAATATAAGTGATTTATTAGTTCAATAAAATAATATTTTGGGCTTTTTCTTAATTATATTTAATTTTAGGGCTTTAATTAGCATTTAAAATTGAATACTTAATTAATAAAAAGTTTATAAATATATTTATTGGATTTTTATTCTTATTTATATTATTTTAGACTTAGTTTTCATTTTGAATTTATTTTTAGGTTTAATTTTTAATTTTGTCACGTTTTACGTATTTACGTTCGCGTTTTACTTTAATTCGTCGTAGTGTAATCGTAATCGTAGCTCGTCTTTAATTTTTCTCTCTCAACCCAAAAACGTCACTAATCCAAACTTTGATTTTATATAATTGGCACTCATAACACATA
Source organism: Glebionis coronaria (assembly GCA_025667525.1). Taxonomy (NCBI): domain Eukaryota; kingdom Viridiplantae; phylum Streptophyta; class Magnoliopsida; order Asterales; family Asteraceae; genus Glebionis; species Glebionis coronaria. Next base: position 170,763,563 of record CM046879.1, on the reverse strand, counting down.
CACCTCCTTCGAGAACGAACTTGGAATTTATTTGACTTGTCGGTTTTCCTAAATCGTCGAGTTTAATACTTGCCCATTATACGTTGTTTTCCTAAACACATATACGATTTACCTACATCAATTTTTGGCACCGTCGCCGGGGAGGTGTTTTTAATGTGCCATTATTAGTATCGTGTTTGTTTGAGTAGTGCGTTTTTGCTTTTTAATTTTTGGAAAGCGTATATAACGTGCATACTCATTTTTGTTATTTTTTCTTATTATATTATAATATCCAAATAAATCGTGTTTAGTTTTTCTAAACTAAACACACAACAATCATTTTACTGTATTGTAGATATCCTTTTATCGTTTTCGTTTTTTTTTTAATATATTGCTATATTGTACTTACGTAGAACAATAAATATACAAGTACTCCAAAAGCGTGAAAACGCAACCTTGATTCGGGATTTCATCACTCGATCATTGTATTCGAATCTAAAGCGAAAGTTTAAAGGCAAAATAGATAAATACTTTCGTGAGGCTTAATTTCGATTAACACAAACTATAAGGTGGGTATAAGGCGGTTGTATTTCACGATCTAAGGGAAAAAGGCTCTTAAGTGCTTAGCGCCGCCTTGTTTCCTCCGCTTGCTTGTGCGTGTTTTGAGAAAGAGGGCCAATCTAGGGTTTGCTTCCCAAGTATTATCTACGTATCATATATATTTGCTTGTTTTCAAGATTAAACCATCTTGAACGTTTTAGTGTTCCACCAACGTTCTAAAGTCATCGAAAGCGTTCACTCCACGTGATCATTATCATTCTTTGAGGCTCCTTTAATCGAGAAATCGATTCGAGGAGAGATTTGTAGATTTAAGTCTACACAATACAACAAAAATCCAGAAAAAAGTTAAAAAACAATCAAAAACCAAAAAAATTGAAAAATCGAAAAACCCCAAAAAGAATCTTCTTTGCTACCACCCATTCTACGCTTAGTGCACGCGCACTCGATCGAAGGATTATTATATTTCTAGCGACGCTTTGAATCGACGCAATCGTAATCGAAGGAATCGACGACGTAGACGAGATTTAGAAACCGACGTTCCTAATATCGTTGTTGAAGAGACCGTAGAGGAGATGGTCGACAATTGTTCGATGATGGAATTGCTCCAAGCGCCCACCGAGGGTTATGCAGACGCGATCGTAATTCCCGCTATCGAAGCAAAGAATTTTGAGATTAAGAGCGGAATGCTTTCGTTAATCCAAGCTACGAAGTTTCAAGGTCGTGAAGCCGATGACCCTCACGACCATATTCGGAATTTTGATCGTCTTTTGGCCACGAGCAAGTTTAAGAACGTCGACACCGATGTCGTCAAGCTTATGCTTTTTCCGTACTCGCTCGATGGTGCCGCCAAGGATTGGTACGAGAAAGAGCCACCTAATTCGATAACTACGTGGAAGGATCTCGTCTCCAAGTTCGTTGATTATTTTTTCCCACCGTCTAAGACAACATTTTTCAAAAATGAAATTACGAAATTTGAGCAAAAACCGAATGAATCATTTAGAGACGCGTGAGATCGTTTTAAGGAATTGCTTAGGCAATGTCCTCACCATGGATTTTCCGAGTTACACCAAATCGATACGTTTTACAACGGTCTTAGTTTTCAAGAACAAGATTCGTCGAATTCCGCCTCCGGTGGCAACTTTTTGTGTAAGACTCCGAAAGATGCATTGATGATTATCGAAAATCAATCCAAGGTTTACCAACTCCGCAACGCACCGAGTGTTGCCAATGTCACCAATGTTAGTAGTTCTAATCGCGACATTGAGAGAGTTGATGCGAAAGTCGACAAGTTAACGAATGTGTTTACGTCTTTTCTCGTCGAAATGCAAAAGAAAGACGCTCCTGCTACGGTGAAAGCGGTTGAGGCATCGTGTACGTTTTGTGGTAGACCTCAAAATTATTACGAGTGTGCGGCTACGGATGGCCAAACGTCTAATGTGAGTGCGTTAAACAACAATTTTGCAAATCAAAATCAAAATAACGTCGGTCCATCAAAACAAGGCAATTATAACCAAGGCAACAATTTTAATCAAAACCGAAACAATTTTCAAAGAAATAATCAACAAGGAAATTTTTCGAATCAAAATCAAGGTTATAATCAAGGCCAGAATTTGAATTGGCAAAATCGAGACAATAATCAAAACTTGAATTTTTCAAACAACAACAATCAAGGTAACAATTTTTCAAGTGGGAATCAAAACAATTTTCAAAGAAGTAATCAAAACCAAGGGAACTTTAATTCAAATCAAAATAGTTCGTCAAACGATTTTCAAAATTACATGAAAACGAATGAGGCTAATATGAGACGATTAGAGGGAGAAATTGGTACTTTGAAAAACGACTTTAATAATACTTTGAAATTGCAAAACACGAAGATTGAGCAAGGACAAATTGACATTAAAAAGATGTTTTCGGCCATTATGAACCAGTCCTCGGGTGCTTCGTCGAGTTCGTTACCTAGTGACACCGTTGCAAATCCGAAGGAACAATGTAAAGTCGCCTCGTCTTGTGAGAAAGGTCGTGAGATTACCCCTTACCTTGATGGATTTAGAGTTGTTCCTTCTTCTCAACCCTCGACTTCTAAGAAGTCTTATTGTTCTAAAGTCGATGGGGTGAACGTGGCGACCAAGGAAAGGAGTGCACACCCTCGTGTACCTCAAATTCCATCCACGGTTCAAAAAGAGAGTTTTATCGACCTTACCAAAGTAACCCTTGAAGAAACTTGTGCATCGATCCTTCTTAAAAAACCCAAAAGGCATATGCCGAGAAAGGAAGAGGATCCGGGCCAATTTCTATTACCTTGTGATTTTTCCGAGATTGAGGTATGTTTAGCCCTTGCCGATTTAGGTGCTAGCATCAATCTCATGCCTCATTCTCTTTGGAAATTGATGAGATTGCCTTGACTTACCCCCACGAACATGAAAATCGAGCTTGCAAATTGTACGCCTTTAATACCAATTGGAATAGCCGAGGATGTTTATGTTAAAGTTGGAAAGTTTGTTTTACCCACGGATTTCGTTATATCCGATTACGAGTGTGACCCTAAATGTCCCATTATTTTAGGTCGACCATTTTTACCGACGGCTCGAACCGTAATCGACGTTCACGAGGGGAGACTTACTATGAGATATTGGGAGGATAAAATGACTTTTTCACGAGTAAACCCCAAGTGTATTATGATAATGAAAAAACCGAGGTTTCAATACCTAATGTTTCTAAACCTAATGATTTCAAAATGTTCACTTTAGCGGAAAAAATGAGGCTTAATGCATGTTTTGAAAAAATTAAGAAGAACGGTTTTAAAGATAATGATATTAATGATAAGAATACGTGTACCTAATTCAAAATGGTATGTGTCAATTTATGAATGAAAAATCACTTTGGGATATATTCTATGAAACAAGTGAACGACCAATTCCGAAGGGTGACGTTAGTGCCATCACTACAATGACCAAAATGGACTCGTCTTCACCACCTTTGAAGGACCACGTCTTTGAGGCTTCAACTTCTAACTTCATCAAAGTGCCTCCTTTTCCTAGCCCAACACCCGTTGAGGCGAAAGGTTTTATCGACATCGATCCTCTCGTCTTAAAAAAGTCAGCTAAGCATAGTCATTCGACTTGTAAGACCATGGTTGTGAGTGCTCACGTCGACTCTTTCTTTGACGATGACGATGGAGATTTTGTCGAGATTGATCACGTACTTCAAAATCCACATGCCATTTTTGAGGATTCTCCTAAAAAGACCTCTTCTCATGTGAAGTACGATGATTACGAGTTTGATCCCGAGATTGAGGAAATCATTAAACGAGAGATAGCTCTTTTGCCTCCACTTCCACCTACGAGTGAGGTCGATCTTTCCAAAATCGAGGATGAACTAAATGAGTTAGAACGTCTTATTTTCGATGACGAACCAACTCATGTGACCACCAAAAATCCAATTTCTCGAGGAGTTACCTAACCAACACTCCTCAAATGAGAATTACGTTTACCACATTCGTGAGGATTTAACTTATCAAAAATCCCCAAAAATGAATGATGGTTTCGTGCTTGATCGTGATCTTTTCGAGAGAGTTTCTAAGATACTCAAGGAGGGGAATGACAAACCTTGGTTTAACAAGCCTATCTTTGATGAAGAAATCGATGAGATCAACGTTCATGAGGATGACGAGTATGTAGACCCCGAGGGGGCGGTGTTTTTTATTGATAAACGTTTTGAGAACTTATATAATCCGCCACCCCCTCCCACCAATGACTTAAATGTGTGGATTTTTAGCGCGACTAATTTTGAATTTGACACGCCAAATATTTTCGACATTATCAAATCGGGTTTTCATAAAGAGTTTAAAAACGATGAAAAAGGAAAGGATTTTAAAATTGATTTAAATGAATTTTCTACAAGTTTAATTCCGTCATCACCGCGTTTTATGAGTGCTACCACCTCGTCTACTCCTTCTGATGATGATGGTGTGTGTGGTTTTAGTGTGGGGGAAGCCCCTTATGTTCCTTCACATTTCTCCACCGAGGACGAGATTTACGATCCCGGAATTGCTTGTAAAGGGAAACCTCGGTCTTCCACCGATGAAATAAATGGAAATCATATCTATTTGCTTGGTGTGAGTCTACCTCGAGTAGCTCATGAGTTTGACTTACCCATTGCCCCACCTTTCTACTTCTCATCTCTTTTCTTCTACCCCTTTGGGGTTTTGGCACGTGTTGAAGTGGCGTTGGTTCGTTTATTCCATGAAAACAAGGACGCCATCTTCGATGCCGGTATTTTGCATCATCAAAGGACTTAGTCCTTAGTACCGGTTTCTTTTGGGCATTGTTTATCATGTAAGCCCCACCAAAAATGACCAAACCATGATTATCCCTAAATGATCACATTTATGGGGATTCAAGTCGAGCTTTTGACCCGGTTAACAAAAACAAGGTGCCTCGTGGAGAATTCTCATGCTTATCCTTGTAAATATTATCGTTTTCTAATAGTATAACGAGGGGACTTGTACTCTTCCAACCTTTGTTTCGTGGTTGTTTGTGATTGTGATTCATTAGGTTCATCGTCATCATTGAAGCCTCTCGTGTTCGTTTTACGGATCACTAGAGCTTCGATCATTTCCTTTGGAGATTCTGATATCCGATGATATCCTTTTATATTCTAATGTTTATCTTATTAGCATAATTCATAAACGGCTTTTAGGTTATTAGTTTTACCCTTTCCATGCTCGAGATTAAGCATTCGACTTCGTCTCTAGTATGGGGGTGTTTTCACCCCTAGACTCGAAACATTGAGGACAATGTTTAGTTTTAGTATGGGGGGTTGAGTAGATACTTCACCTTGCTCACGTCATCACGCAATCCAAATTTCATCGTTTTGTTGCAAAATAAGGCTAAAAATGGCCAAATTTTAAAAATTTTCGTATTTTTCATAAGTTTTTATTACACGAATGTAGGTTTTCCGATGGTGAGAATAAGAGTAATTTTTGACTCGACCGTGCGTGTTGAGCACTTAGCTTCGATTCCTTAACTTTTTAGGCTAAGTCTCTCAAATGAAGACGAGAAATGATAGAGTTATTTATAAGTCTCGTAATCGTCACGATCTCATGTGTAGTAATTATTAGCTTATTCTCCACACGCTTTTGTATAATAAATTGTTAATAAATATTGATTTAGCGGTTTAGTCACTATTGTTGGTTTCTAATTTGTTTTAGTAGCTTCCATGTAATTAAATTGGGAAAACATTAAGGTATCGCCAGCGTCACGGTTTTGATGTATTGGCACCCGAATAATCGAAAGCTTCACCTAATAATAAGATTTCAAGTGCTCACCTAAATTAAGCAAAAATTTGAAGCTCACAAGGCCAAAAAATCTATGCCCAAATTGAAAGTGAAACAAGCCTTAATCTTTGAAGCTTTAAAGATCCAAAATTCTCTTTAGCGTAAAGATATATGTCTTTGGCCATAATAAAACCATCAATGATGGCGGATAATAAAATACAAGGCAAGACCGAATTCATAATAAAAGCTCCATGGCGGAGTTGAATAAAAGATGGAGGTAAACCTATGATAATAAGGCCCTTCCGTTAGGGAGCGTATAAAAGTCTTGGTAATAAGTCTCATGTTCAAAACCGTTATAAAATCGTGTTTATTGATCCTTCTTGTTGACTTAATTTTTTGACATCGTTGTCTATTAGGGTGAATTATTAATTTAATGATTTTAGTTACACCGTTAAGACTCTATTTTTAGACTTAATCTCTATTTACGCATAGGTCAATGATGTATCCTCGTGATCATTAAGACAAAATAAAGTATAAGAGATACCAAGTAGGAATAAGGGAGTTTGGGTGTGTAATTAACACTCATGAGATATTATCGTGTTGCTAACTTATAATAACAATGATCTCGTTACACGCTTAGCATGGAATTGGGTGAAAATCGAGGACGACGAAATTATTTCTAACGAAGCATTCACGTGTTCTTGTTCTATGATCCTAAAAGTCACTTTACCGTGATGAAAACATTACATTATGTCTAAAACACATGTAGTAGTTTATTTAAATTTTTGTCTTCAATAAATGTCATCATAAAATGAATTTTGGAAGTGCTAAGATACTTAATTCTAGCATTGCGTGGGGACACGGCAATGGTTTAGTATGAGGGAGTGATGAGATATAGTTATACATAGTCTCATCGTCCAAATCGGGCTTAAAACGCTTAAAATATCATCAAAATACCCAAATATATGCTTGTGTTTGTTCATTGTGTATTTTTGGTACGGATATCGTGAAATCAACAAAAGATCACAAGAATGAATCAAAAACGAACATGGGAAACGAAGCCGCACAAAGAACCGGACCCGAATCATGAATTTCCATTCAACTCCTTGAAGTTTGAAGATTTGGCAAGATTGGTCCCTCAACTTTTGAAGATTTACAATTTATACCCTTGCAAATCTCATTTATTGCATTTGGATCCCTAAATTATCAAGACAATACAAGTTTAGTCCTTGGAATATGAAGAAATTACAAGAGAAGTCCTTAAGACAAGTTTGGAAAATATCTTGTGGCCAAAGTATGAAACTAAAAAGTTTCATAACAAAGGAATTGGTATAGAAGCTGTTTAAGACAATGTGAACACATTATGGGAGTTGAGGGACTTAATATGTCCAGACAAGAAACATTAACCAGCAACTCAAAACACGCCACCTCACCCCACTTATTCACACCAGTCAATCACCACCACCCGAGCTTCCATGTCACGTTTCCACCATCTCTTTAATAACCGATTTTGTTAGTCAGTTTAAAAAGGGCGCTTAACACCCAATTTAAAACCAATAGTGGATTAATACCACTGTTTATCTCCATCAACCCTAGAAAATCCCCAGATCAAATTAAGAATAAAACAAAGGGGTTTGTTACAAGCTTGTCCAGAAACTTAATTAACCACTTACCCATCACATTCCTACTCCCCAAAAGTTTAACCCGTGACCCATGGACCCCCCTTGTACCTCCCTTGCAACAAGAAGACAACAAGGCAACAGTAATCCTATGGCTTGTATGAATTCCTTTCTCCCTACTCTTTTTTTTAACGTCCAGGATCACATATGGCTACACTTCATCAATCACATGGGCACAAATGAAGACTATATTCAAATTTTCGTCAAAGGGCATTATAGGAAGATCATTGGTGGGTTTTCTTTTTTCACATTGTTCTAGTAGAATCTATTAGTCAGTATAAATATATGGGTGGATTGTACCCTATATTTTCTTGTTCCAGTTTTGTATAATGTTTTTAAAAGATTAATGAAAATGAAATTTTAAGCCTTTGTGCAATCTGAGTTCCATTTAAAACGTTTTCTTAGTGTAATTTAGTGTAAGGTTTACTGTTTTTGCAAATTTAGTTAAAAGGTTTAAGTTGTTTTCATCTTAACAAATTTTCAAAAATCAGTTTTTTTAGGTTTTGGAAAAAGATTTTTCAAAGTTGAATGAAACACCTTGATGAAGTGAAAGTGGACTCAAGGTGTTTGATTTAGTTTGGGTAAGGCTTTTGTCAAAGTTATTTCGGGTTAACAATTTATTTTTCAAAGATTTTAGAAAAATATTTTGTTCATTTTTTTTACCCTTACTGTTTGAATGAGCTTTTGCTAATAAGCCTGACAAGCTTTTGGCAATAAGCTCATTTAAACTTGAAGTTTGTTGCCTGTTGTTTGTGTTTGTGTAGGAAGTGAATATCAAAACAAGATCTCATTTCCCATCATTCTCCTTTATTCAGTTTGAACATATGTTTCACCCTAGGTCTCTTTGAGATTCTACCAACAGGGTATCTCTACACGTTTTCATAGTCCTTCTGAGCCCAAGAAGACCATTAGAAGGCCTCAGCCATAGGTAACCAAGGCTTGAACCCTTTTGGTCTTAAATTTGGTGTTTATGTGAAATTTGTGAAAGTTGTGTGAATTTGTTCTATTGTTAGTAATTTCTGCTTGTTTATGTGTAATTGATAATGATATGCATGTTATATTAGGTATTACTCAGTTTCAATTTGATTTGGTAAGTTTTGGTGTATTAATTTTCAATTTCAGAAAGTTTAAGGGTGTTTGGGTATGCATGATAGGTTAAGAGATTGACAACCCTTTAGCCTATAAGCAGTCTAAACATACTCAAGTGATAGTACTAGGGCTGTATTGTTATTTTGTTTCATGTATTGTAACCAAGAAATGAAAATTGCAAGTTATTAGTGGTTAAAAACTACCAATATAATCAGCAACCCATAACTGCCTCATTTTAGTATTTTTGGCCAACAAATTTTGTAATCTGTTTGGCCTAGGTGTTGTCTAGGATTAAGGGTTGGTTGGTTGTGATTTGGGTGTGATATGTGTGAGTATTGGCCTGCTTAATCTCACCCAATAGCCAAGTGCATCAGCAATCAACCATTAGACCAATATATCTTAATCAATAACCTTCTTTTGGGCATTTGTGTGCAATTCTTGTGAACTAGTTGGTGTTTTTCTTGTTTATGTGACTCCCCACAACCCAACTGGTTGTGGGGGTGCCTTTGTTTCCAAGTGAATCCAAGTAATCAGCAAGATACGTGCCAAAAGGTCACCAAACCTCAAATTTTGTTCAGTTAGTAGGAACCAAGTTCCCACTGCTAGTGTAAAATTCCCATTGCTTGGGATAAAGACAAAAAGAAACTAGCTGTCTTTAGTGGACAATTTTAGGAGTTTTTAGCTGATTTAATTTTATTATTTTTCTTATTTTATGTCTGATTTTTCCATTTAATTTATTTTTATTTTACTGTTCATTTATTATTTTCTAGATTAAATTGCATTTTAAATTAGTTTTTATTTAACTGTTTTTTGTCTTTTAGTGCAAAAGTTTTATATTTTTCTGTTTTAAAAATTTTATTAGATTCAGAAAAAGATTTTAAGATTTTAAGATTTTTAGTTTAAAGATATTTTACTTTTCACCTTTTTAATTAATTTTTAGATTTAATTTAAGATTAATTAGTTTTAAATTATAATCTATTTTGTCCTTTAGTGTAAAAAATTCACTTTTTCAATTTGTTTTAATTTTCTACTATTTAGTAATATAATTTAGGATTTTTCAAAAAGTTAAATTAATTTTAGCATTATTTTAATACTTTTAATCATTATTTTAGTTTAAAAATAGTTTTTAGTGTTTTAAAAATAGATAAATAGTATTTAAAAATTAGGAAAAATACTTTTTAGTCTTAAATAATATAAGTGATTTATTAGTACAATAAAATAATATTTGGGCTTTTTCTTAATTATATATAATTTTAGGGCTTTAATTAGCATTTAAAATTGAATATTTAATTAATAAAAAGTTTATAAATATATTTATTGGATTTTTATTCTTATTTATATTATTTTAGACTTAGTTTTCATTTTAAATTAATTTTTAGGTTTAATTTTTAATTTTGTCACGTTTTACGTATTTACGTTCGCGTTTTACGTTAATTCGTCGTAGTGTAATCGTAATCGTAGCTCGTCTTTAATATTTCTCTCTCAACCCAAAAACGTCACTAATCCAAACTTTGATTTTATATAATTGGCACTCACGCATACACCTCCTTCGAGAACGAACTTGGAATTTATTTAGAAATGGGACCAAAAGACCCGCATGAACAATTCCAATAGTGATGTATTATGTATTCTCGGTGTGTGCTGTTAAATAAAATTTGTTTTCCAGGTGCTAATAGAGCACTAACTCAGTATCAGGATATGAAACTTGGTGAATGAGCCACTATATCGGGTTTGGAACATGTCATGAACATCTAGTCCTCTGCTAAGAGTCTTAATTCAACTATATTTTTTAATAAATCGTATGATGTTTTCCTATTGTTTGTGAATTCTTATCTTTTCAACTGTTTTGCATAAATAACCTTAACTTTGAAGTGATTGTTAAAGCTGACTGTAACGCCTTTAAGCGCATGGTAGCCCATCTCAAACATAAACAACTCTTTGTCTCCTTTTGGTATGAATCTGAACTCTCTCTTCATTCATAAAGTTGGGATAGGTTCTACTATTGCTTTTTGGCATGACAATTGGATTGGGCCTTCTGATCTCAAATCACTCTACCCTAGGCTTTTTGCACTCGAAACCAATAAAGAGTGTCAAATAAGTGACCAATGCTTCACTCTAAACGGTTTAATCTATCATGTTTGGGGTTGGAGGCGCGCTGTGAGAGATGGAATCGAAATGGAACAATTTAGAGATCTATCGGGCTTGATAAAAAACTTTTGCCCATCTGAATCGCCTGATTCTTGGGCCTTTTCGCTCAATATTCACAGGTCTTTTACAGTTTCTTCTATGCGGAAAGAGTTAGAAAAACACATTTTGTGTGATCAGCCTGGTATAACACGATGGAATAAGAATTTACCAATCAAGATTAATATTTACACGTGGCGTCTTTATCTTGATCGTCTCCCAACCCGCTGCAACTTGGATAGTCGAGGTGTAGACACTACTACAAAAAATATCATAGAAACTGGTTAAAACTGCTCATAAAGAGTAGTTTATGAACCAATCTAGGCGGGGGGTATTTCTATACCCAAAACATATAGAAATTGGTTTCACAACCGGTGTTTATTATGAGCACCATAACCGGTTTGCTAATAAAAACCGGTGTTTGAAAAGATGTCTGCAAGTCTCTATTATAGAGTAAAAAGACCTGTTATTATGTAAGAACCAGTCTTGTTGATAAATTTTTTATTAGAAAAATGATTTTTGCTTTTGCAAAAAATATAAAAAAAACATTATAATGCCTGAATATACAACTTAACTAAAGGGAAAAAGTCTTATACATGCCAATATAAGCAACTACAACTACAATATATCAAATCTCTAAACTTGACTCTAAAACTTGTTCAACCTGCTGTAATACTTAAGCTAGAAACAAATGCAGTAGCACTGAGCACGCCCTCAAGGCTCCAACAAAAGCTTCACCATTTTCGATTGCAATTTCTTCCCACATCTGCATGTTTAAAAGGAAAGACAATAACTAAATGACATGAAGAGGCTACACAATAACCCATGACCACACGCAGCAACCTAAAATGACTGTCAAATATAGTGGGCAAATAATTCCTTCTATTGACTAGATAGATATACAAATTTCTCATATGCCCGTTGCTGATAGAGTTCCTAAATGGTGCCCACTGCCAAAAGCCCACAATCTACCGCGCAACTAAACCGTCTATTCAATATGTGGTCAATGTCAATTCTAGTTAGATATGCAACTACACGATCTTTTCTGAAAGCAAAATCTTGGTTGCGTCTTTAAGTATCATAAGCACAGTTTTGAGTCAACGTGTTTTTACCTAAGCAAGATTCAATAGTCGGCTGAGTTAAGAGTAAAGAGACCACAAAGGATTTGAAAAACAAGATTTAAGAAACTGATAAATAAGTTCTATTACAAGGCTATGCTAAATGGGACGGGTGAGTAACGAGTGCTTTTTCTAAGCAGGCCAGACTAGTAACACTTTGTCCAAAAGATTATATTATAAGTAACCGATGTACTATTATATGTAGTAATAAATACATAGTTCGATTGAAACTGATAAATAACTCCTATCACCTTAGGCTTGATGTTGTTGATTAAAAACACTTGAAACATTTAGGACATGTGCTACTTACAATGATGTTGCTCAGATCACACATAAGTCTATGAAAATAGAAGTGCTTCATTAGCCACATAGTTCAAGCAAAGAAGGTTCAATGATTGACTATTTGTATATCTAACTCGATGTCATCGTCTTCTAATAATGACATTGACCAAGAAAGTAGTTTTTTGCTCCAAAAAATAATTTTTCAGAAGGGAATGTAGCAAATTTTTAGGGGACATATGGCATGTAAAAAGGGAACTGAATTGTACACATGGACACGATCATAACAGCAGTGTCCAACAATACACAACAAGCATCATGGTGTGTGAATTAATTATAGTAGTGTACAGATCATTTATCTTATATAAAATCCTCACGCACCGACAATCTATTCTGTTCGTCATCCCATCATGTCCAGGAATGCTATCCCCAAAATCCTACAGCAAAGACAAATGAAACAAATTAAGACCATGTGCAATTATGGCAAGAATCATAAAGCTTATAAAATGTAGACACGCTGCAGCACCTTGATCTTAAAGGCTCTTTTGAATCCACTAGCAAAGAATCCTCTGAAAGGTGCGATGATTGAAGCAAAAAGTCCAAGACCCAAAGCATTCCATTGCAAAGGCATAATTTCCATTTCTGTCCATGGGAACTTTAATAGACCAACGACAAAACCTTTCATTATTAAATAGTACATGAATTTACCACAATCATATACATAAAGTAAGACGCTGACCAATGAGGTTAAAGCAAATGTTAATTTACCCAAGTTATACATACAAAGTGTAATTATAGATCATAGCGCCCATATGCCGAGGATTTTTTAGGGAGCTTTAAGCCGCAGAAATTAAACCAATCACTTGCAATGATATCTATTAGAGACCAAGTTTGCGTATACCAACTAACCTAGAGTGCTAGTAATTGCTAGTCTTGTATTGTTATATAAACATTTCTTAAATTCACCATATTTTAAATTTATGCTATCTTAAAGTTTCAGTTACACAAACACCATCTTCACCTTTTGTTAATAGATGAAGTTCAACGACTATGATTAGAACAAACATTTAAAGATATACAAATGTATATATTCCATGATAAGCTTTTCTATCAAGTTAGAGATATAACAGTTAATTAACAATGTATGTATTAAGCTAGCAAAGACAGAGTTATTTCTATCGACTTACCCATTCAGGAAGCCATCTAGGTAAAATGAAGTTCTCTGGTGTAAACAGAGGGCCAGGGTCGCATTGAAGCCAACCAGTTGATAGGTCATGCGGTCCAATTCACAAAAGTTAATGCCTTAAAAATTACAATCTCGCTTCATTGTTGAAAATGATTTCTTAGCCATATGAAGTACCTTTCGCGGGCATGTTAACCAGTGGAAGCGGCCCATAAAATGGGCAAGCTGCAGATAACAATGGCACACAAATCGTTATTAAGATATCATATAAAAAATAGTTTACGAATTTTCCTTAGTTAAGCTTATGTCACAATCGTAAATCATTAAAAGCCATTTGCTAACAGTTCAGATGTAATAGAATAAAACTTCTTTCAAAATATATAAAATTCCAAATAAGGTACAATAGTCAGTTTACATAAAATATTTAACCAACGTGAATGAGCAAATTGAAAGAAGGGTATGCTCACCACGAAGGCAGATATGATTGTTGTAATTGATGCTCTAATAAATCCTTCCCAAGCCTTCTTTGGGGATAGCTTGATCACTGGAGTTTTTCCAAAGAAGAAGCCAAAGAAGTAGGCAGCAATATCATTGATGACAATCAGCGATGTAGGGAGAGGGAACCTGCATAAGGCAATCCCCAAGTTTGATTTGACCCATGAATAAAATTTAACTACATCAACACCGTGAAATATAGAAATGAACTAATGAACATAAGACGATCCACAAGTATGATTACCAGAAAATCCCTTCGAATATATTGGCGACTGTAAAAGAAGCATTGAAAAGATGATGCGTAACTGTGATGGAATTAAGATATATGAAAACGGGGCCAAAAGTTTTCTTTCATATCTCTCCTTCTTCAAACATCAGAACTAGATCGATTCCGCTATAAATGTGCACTCGCAAACATCTAAATTTCATAAAATAGAAGGCTGCGATGAACAATGACTCAAACGTTCAAACACATAAAGAGAACTATAAGATGTCAAATATATTTAGTTACTCTAGCTTACAGCTAAACTTGTAGGGTCACCGGGTAACTTCCTAATGGAGATACATATAATTTGAGATCTAATTCATGTCACTATTTATCATGAAAGATAACAAGCCTGCCCAACTATATCTGTAATAAATTCATGCAAGTTAGTGGTATATACTTACCCATTGCGAAAAGTACAATAGCTGCCATTAGTTCTTCACCATGATTTGTGGTAACTTTTATGTCGTCATTTGTTTTCACCAGCTGCAATTCAATTTAAATCAAAAGTAAGACTCGGGAAAGCTTGAACGGTAAAATCATTTATTAGTGGCAATGATCACTTAACTTGGCGCCTTCTAAAAGGATTCCATGTTATATCTAAACAAGCGTATACCCATGGTTCAAGGGTAAGGATGTAAGTTACCTTTAAACTTGTTACCAATGCATAAAAGTAGCAATCTTCCTTGAACCTGCTCCGCACTCATTGTTTCAGTCTTTCATCAACTCTAAAAGAAACTTGATCAATGTTCCTTGTCCTTGATCCTGTTTATAAAAAATCACATTTGCACATAATATGAAGTGATCTAAAACGACCAATAACGTTGTAGAAAAAGTTGAAATCAACAACCTATATTTACATAATTCATCAACCCATCTCATATAAATCGGAACCAAAATCCAAATCCATAATCAATTCGGCCGAACATAATTCTGAATTCAACACACAAACTGGTTCAACTTTCCAAAAAAAAGAAACAAACAAACGGGTTCAAAAACAATAAGTTTAAACATAATTGAACATCAAACAAGAATCAACCGCGCCACAATGCAAACCAGGCACCAACGACATCATCCATTTCTTTATTCTCTAAACGCCGCTCATCACCCCAAGGGATCTATAAGCACCTCAATCAAAATAAAGAGAGTTACCTCACAAACGAGATGTACTTTCAGTTAAACGAAAAAAGTGCAAAGCTGATTAAAAGTATTTACAGTGTTTGGGAAACTATCATTCAGATAGTTAAGCACGAAATCATGCATCCACATCATTACATAGTATCCACACTCCCACCCGTACGGCTGCCGATTTACAACAGGTAGTTCCCACCTTAAGCTACCACCAAGAACACTAAAAAGAAAATATGTCAACATGTGTAAAACACAAATGAAACCTAAAAAACCAAGAAAAATGCATACGAATCCACAAGTGCAACAAGCATATAGTTGTCTTCCGTATGAAATACGGATACCTTCTGAGAATCCAAAATGAACCCCCTTCCATGGTTGGGGCAAATTATGAAGAGCACGTAGTGGCCGCTGCATTGTGTGTAAACGTGTACGTTTAAAACAATAAATATATCAACAGTAACAATAAAATAGTAGTGCATGGTACCTTTGAAGATATGGCGCAACATAAAACTCATATCCCTCCAACGCACGGGCCAAGTAATCTAAGGTAACCCTTTTATCAGACCCGTATACATCTGGCGAGATCAGTTCGGGGTGCAAGAATGCAACCGTGTTTTGTTGTGAACGTCCTTTAAGTTGATATAGTGACCTATTAAAAACATAAAAAGAATATGCTATCGTGATCATATAGAAAAAAACATTGTCTTAGCAGCATATGGAAAACATTAATGTACTTACATCTCAAAGCAAGTCAGAATGCCAAGCTCAAGCTTTTTATTAGTTAACAACTCAATTATTTCAGTTGGGTTAATTACAAAGTACGAATTTTCAGCTTGTCGGAACACATCCTTATCAACACAAAGATTGTATGTCTCAACACAATCTTTACCGCTACTCATCCATCGATTGTATCCTTTTGACACACTCTTAGGTCTATGTAACGTTATAGCAGGTTTTAGATCGTTTAACTTCTTTCTATACTCATCTTTTCTTTTTTCATCCTACGCATACAATGATATCAATATGAACCCCTTATACCCAAGAACTGAAAGGTCTAATCAAGCTTAAAAACAAGTATGCCCTTTAGTATTAGATAAGTCTTTCTACTTTCTTTAAGAAGTAAGAGTAAAATGCAGATTTATAAGATCTTGTTATATTTACATATAGTAGCTATAAGGTTTTAGAATTTACCCGCTCCTTAGCTTGATTTTGTTCTGCAATCTTAGCCAGCGCCATTTTGTGCTTGGTTGCTTCTTCCAAGGCTTTTTTCTTGTTCGCGGGTTCTTGAGCGGTATCTTTTGCCTTTCCTTGCTCAATAGTGGGTACTTTTTGTCATTGAGGCATCATACTATTGGTTGGCGCTCTTGATATTGGGGTTTTCGTCAATCCCTACAAAGTCATTATTATATGCGTTAGTAATTCTTTAGTTTCATACTACAATTTCACAAAGAGAAATTCCATTCATTTTATACCTTAAAACGAGCAATGGCACTAATAGGCCATTGAATGAAGTCCTTTACTGCGTTCAATAAAGTATGAAATTCATCATCTGGCACAGGAAGCTCCATACTTTAATGGACATTAACAACTTTGATAACAGACACCTTCATGTGCCCATGTAATAAATTATTTCCATGTATAAGACCGTCTCCAATCAGAAATACCATCATAGTAGCGCATGTAAGCTTCTCCTGAGTAGAAACAGAACTAGGGACGTACAAACAACAATAGATTTCCTTCTACATAAAATGTAGTCATTATTGAATTAGACACGTGTAAGTAAGTATGTACACTATTTATTATATAAACAATCAAGACTTATATTCAACATAGGACATTTGAGAATTACCAAATCGATTCTAAATGTGTCATTCTGATATTTTACTTGGATTATGCAATATATAAAACTGTAGAAAACAAAAACAAAAAAACAACTCTTACCTTTATGCAACTTAACTTGACGATGGTTGAGTTTGAGGCGACTCTCTGTCTCGAGAACTCGACCTCATCTTGCCTTGCTGAAAGCCTCTCATTAGACTCCGACTCTAATTCCCTCCTCACTTCCACCCTCACTTCCCCCTTCATTTCCTCCCTCATTTCCTTCCAAAACTCTGTTGACTTGATAAAAGCTTTCATTTTTTGCACCACTCGATCCTCCATCTCTTCAGATTGATAGGTCATCTTTTTTCTTATATAGCCTTTAATTCCCTTTTTATATCCAACATTAGTCCCTACCCCATGGTGCGATCACCGTGCTCTGGTCCCTTCACCATTATTAATGAATCTACCCATGCTTTCGATTCACTTGTCCGTTTAGACAACTGTTGGCTTGCTTTTGTTTGTTAAATATGAGTAATAGCTATATATCAGACAACATATTCATATTATAATTATTTTTATATAGTCCTGATGTAAAATGGAAAAAAATTACCAAGTCTTTTGAAAGATCAGCCAACACAGGAAGCACAATCGGATTCCCATCTTCAACAAGGGGAGCCCTAGCCAAACAATAATTACTCCCACGAAGGTCTGGTATTTTATGCAGTTCTGTGGCTTTCTCTGGGTCATTTCTTTCCTTTTCCCACTTTTCTTCAAAACTACGATACCCTTTTGGTCCTAAGCAAGGGCGATCCATTTGATATTGTTTTCCACGTTCACTCGCTTCTGCACGCAGTTTCTTCAAATAGGAGTAACAATGAATTAGAACATGGAAAAATACCAATATATCACAATAATATATTAAAGTAAATGGAACCTACCATCTTTTCAGTTGTGTTTTCTTTCTTGCAGAATTCTTCCCACACATCATGCGCTAAATATGTCCACTTGTCTATAGGAGATTTGTTCTTAAGCATGTATTCACCTCGTAGTTGTGTCTTCTATGCCTTCCACTTAGTGCCACATGATAAAAGTGTAGGTTCTTTGACATCACTATTCTCAATTCTAAAATGTGTCTGAATGATACGGCAATAAGGTTATTGATTGTTAGTACATGTACTAGTTAGAATGTATTGTAACTAACAGTCGTTTATATTATACCTTGATATCCAACAATAAAAAGTCTTTCTGTTCTTTTGTCACATGCTTCCAGTCCTCTATGTTCATGGAAATTAACCTTCGGGTACGAGTTCCGATGTACTTTCCATATAAGTTTTGCCATTTACCTACAGCTTGACCAAACCTGTTGAATTCAACAACTTCACCAGGTGGAAGATCTTGGATCTTATTGATTCCTCTTGTTTTTCGTAGAATTGTGGGGGGATCCTAAAAAAATATGTTAACAGTTGTAAGACAATAGAAATAAGAAGATGCATCAATACATCATTGAGCGACATATGTTTATAAAACTATCAGCTTATATTGGTTCAGTAGTTGGGCAATGGGGAACGTAGCGACCTGTTTATTATTCGGACATATTGATCTATGATTCGGGTAGGCCAGTAAGTTGCACGCAGTTAGATCCTACTTACCGTTTATTTTGCAGTTTCTAATAAACAACTCTAACTAGCATTTAACTCGCATAAGTCGGATAAGCAATACAAAACACTCCGAAAACAGCTTATTTGTTCTATCAGAACACAAATACACAATTAGCAGATAAGCAGTTATACTAGGAAATCTCAAACACCAGCATACCACAAATTTAAGTACAGAACATACCAGCATACCACAAATTAAGATGGAACACCAATCAATCAGATAGAAGACAATGGTTCAGGAAATAATGCATACAGTGTGAATCTTCTATGTTATAGTTTTAGGTGTTTGGTTCACCAACTTATGAAAAATGGAGAATGGAATTAAACCGGCCTATGTGGATCTGCAGCGAAAAAGACGTTGATCTGTTGTACCATTCAAATTGCTAAAGGGATAGGATGTCCTAGACATCCATCATGTAAAAGTGTTGCAATTAATATGTTTAAGCAGAGAGTGTAAAATATGGCAGCGAGCCTTGGCAAAAAGTGGTACTTCTGGCCTTGGAGGACTTTGATGTAGAGTTCTTACTACCCTTTAGGAAAAGAGAGTAAAATAGTGAAAGTATTAAGTGTCGGTTTAGGAAAACCAAGCACTAATGACCCTTAGGTGTGAAAGTTCATTTCCCAAGGAGGCTAGTGTGTTGTGTAAAGATAAGATTAAGTGTTTGTGATTATATTGATGAGAAAAGAAAAATAGAAAAGAGATTAGAAAAGGATGACGGTTACGATTATGAATTACACTAAGACGAAGTCGTACACGTAATACCGTAAAAAGTGACTAATTTTAAATATTACCCTAAAAATTCCTAGAAAATTGCAATAAATGAAAAAAAATGTAATTAGAGTTTATAAAAAATCAAAAATCACTCAAACCTTTTATTTAATTAAATATTAATTTTTTAATGCTAATTAAAGCCCAAAAAATCAATTTAATTAACAAAAAGCCCAACTTGTAAACCTCTAAAATGACTTAACTAAATTTAAAACTATTTTTGAAAATTTTAAAATTAATTAAAACTATTTAAAAACAATTAAAAACTATAAAATCTTAAATTAATTCTAAAAATTAATTAAATGACAACTAAATTAATCTAAAGGTTTTAAAATTCCTAACTTAATGTACTAGACCTAGGAAAAATATAAAAAGTGAAAAATCTTAATTAATAATAAAAGTGATTATTTTAATAATAAAATAATAATAAAAAAATTCAAAGTTTATAAAAAATTCTAAAAACTTGCATACTTGTTTATTTTAACCTAAATAACAAAGAAATGAACTTGAAATTACCAAAATACCCCTATTAGGCCTTAAAATGGGCTTAAATAAAAAACAGTCCCTTAATGGGCTTGAAACTGGCCCAATAAGAAAAAGTCAACCAAATAAGCCCAAAACTTCCTATCTGACTCAAAATTTGATTTTAAGCACAAAACTCTGAAGGCCCAAAAGCTGAAAATGTGCTTATCACAGCTTAATAAGACAACAACTTATTCTTAATGGGCTTTTTGGCCCATTAAGCTATAAGCTAATGCCATAAGCTCTAATTTGACACACAAGCTTCTTTTGAGTTAACAAAGAGATCTGTGAAAGAAATTTTGAAAAATCCCAAGAAATAAGCCTGAAATAAGCAAAAGCTCTCTTCACAAAACGACAAAATAGTCGTTTTTTAGTTCTAGGCTACCTCAAGTGCTGATTCAAGTTGCAAAAGGTTTTATATGACTTAATTAAGCAAAATAATCAAAAAGTTTTCCAATAAGCACACTGATTAAGCTAGAATAAGCAAATAAGCACTTATGTAAAAGTCAAACTGTTTGGTTTTCTAGTCAAACATAAAAGTCAAACCCTAATAAGCTCCAGTTCAAATCAATGGGTAAAATAAGGCGGATATATCACAAAAAATAAGTTGTTGCAAGTCCAAATAAGCTAGAATAGCTTATGAATAAGCTGATGACCAAATAACACTAGTAGTGGCTAGTTTCAGAGGAAAGGAGTTCCCACTGATTGACTTTCTTGACTTTTTGTCTTTAGTGACTTTTTGTTGGATTCAAGTTAAGCAAAGGCACCCAAGTGATCAGTGGATCACAGTCAATAACAACAATAATATCACAATTACAACAAGCCAATTAGCACAGACTAATCAAAACATCCACAGACATGCACCAGACATGAACAATAAGCAGTTTTCAACCAATAAGCAATTTAAGCAAGAATAAGCCAACCAAACTTCACCAAATGCATACACAAGCTATAAATAATTCAAATGAAAATAAATAAACAGGTTTCATGCAATGATTCAAAGTTTAGATCAAGATTCAAGCACTTAAATGTTACTGATGAACAAGAACAAGCATTTACACACTTTGCTGATATACTTGACCACAAGACCAGATTCAAACCCTCAAATCTTCTTAACATGTTATAATAACTATGTATAATCAATTGTTATCCCTAAGCATGCATACAAACTAAGTGTTTCCAAAGTCTTAGGTCAAAACAAGCAGATTTCAACTTTTTATAGCACAATTATGATTTTGATGTTCAAAAGCCAAGAACTTGCAGCAAATAGCATACAACCAAGTATATTTCAGATACCAACACAAATAACCAACAAACAATAACTCCAATCCAATTTGTAAACTTAAATAGGTTAACCCAAACACCCCTTAACTTTTTTTCAATCCAAGATTAACAAATAAAGTGTGTGATTTAGTTTATCCCAAGCCCAATCTAACACAATAACATCATTATCATGCAGTATCAAGCAATTTTAAGCCACAATAACAACACTTTCAATAGCAGAACACAAAATCACCAAAAATCAAGTATTTTGACAGATTTTAGGTAAAGGGACTCAAACCTCATGAATGTACATCCACACTCACGAATTTTTGAGCTTATGTGCCTAGTAAAACAAGGCACAAGCTTCCATAACAACCCTGCTAAGAATCAACAAGGTTAGAGCACAAATATAAAAAAACAGAAAGATGAAAAATCTTGATTAATGCAACCTTTGTACCCACTTCTTGATTATCCCCAAACCACAAGCTCCCAACACCTTGATAATCTTCTTATCAGGGTGTTTAGATCACTTGTAATCCAAAAATTCCAAGAATGTACCAAAGACTTAGCAAAATATCAAGTTTTCAGAAAACTTGGCAATTTCTTGCACAAGATTTAAAAACAGGTTTTAAGATTCAAAAATCATAAAAATGAAACATAAACAAGAAATTAATAAGTTGGCACTTGGAATTCGTCACACAATTTCAAACACTTTTCATTAATTTTGAACAAGGATTTACAGAATTGTTGACCAAAGGAAAACCAAGAGCAGGGCTCAATGTTACAACCCTAATGCCTTATATAGGCTACATGAGTTCTAGGAAAGCTGAAAAATACATAAACCCTAGTTGGTGAAGTCCCCATAATGCCCTTGAGGTTTTTGAAAACCTTGATTGAGCATGTGAATTGCTTGGCGTTTTTTTTTTGAACAGTAGGTGGAATTGCATCCAATGGCCTATGTGAAGCTTAGAAAGCAAGAAAGTTTGAGAGGCGTTGGATTTATTTGGTACTTTTGGCATTTCCCCAAACGTATAGCAAGGCATGTCCTATGTGAGTTGTGGTGTGAGGTGGCAAGGGGTTTAAGGGTGGGGTTTTGTTTAGCACCATCTTAATCTTAAATCTGGAGGTGATGGAGGGTTAATTTTATGGATAAAGCAAATGCCTAATTTTTGTTCTTCGTTGAATAGTGAAGGTTTAATCCAGTTTAGGATCTGAAAACTTGTTTAGCGCCGGATTAATAAACTAATAAAGATTAGTTTAAATCTGTTATGGGTGGGAAGTGACTTGGCAAAATGGGGGGTTCTCATTGGTGGAAAAGGTGAGTGGGACACGTGTCTTGGTGACACTGGTCTATGTAAGTTTGGTTGTCTGCCAAGTTTCCCCCTTCTTCTTTCATTTCCCTTTCATTTCAGTTTGAAACTTGATTAATACGAATTCCTTTGTTATTCAAGCTTCATTTCTTATACTTTCGCCCTAAAACTTGTGTAAAGGTATTTTCAGGGGTATTTCTTGCTAATTCTTGATTCTTGAAGGGTTGTTTTGTTATTTTATTTAAAGTTTATGGTCTTCACTTGTATTGTTGACTTCTTGGAGGACTAATATTGACAAGTCTTCATTTTTGAGGGACCATTCTTGCCGATTCTTCAAATTGAAGGGCCCTTTTAATAAATTTGACAAACTTTAGGGACCAATCTTGTAATTATGAATAAAAAAGGGTTTAAAGTGTCAAGTCTTCAATATTAGACGACCTTTCTTGTATAATCTTTAAATCTTCAAGGGTTATTCTTGGAAAATCACCATTAGGGCTTGGTTCATTGTGCGGCTTCGTTTCCCGTGTTCGTTTTTGCTTGTTTCTTGTGATCTTTTGTCATTTTCTCAATATCCGTACCTAAAATACACATGTAACAAACACAAAAATATATTTGGCATATTTCATGATATTTAATGCATTTTAAACCCGTTTTGGACAATGAGACTATGTATAAAAGCAGTCTCATCACTCCCCCATACTAAACCATTGTCGTGCCCTCACGCAATGCTAGAATAAAGTAACGTAGCATCTCCAAAATTCAGTTTTATGCACTTTATTGAATGATAAACTTACTACACTACTACTATTTGCGTTTTAGACATAATGTATGATTTTCATCGCAAAATGGGACGTTTAGGTTCATAGAACAAGAACACGTGAATGCTTCGTTAGAAATAATTTCGTCGTCCTCGATTTTCACCCCAATTCCATGCCAAGCGTGCAACGAGATCATTGTCATTATAAGTTAGTAATGCTAACACTACTCATATGCCCTAATCATGTACTTATCCTCCCATTTTCCTAAGTTGTATCTTTTATATTTTATTTTGTCTTGAATGTTTCACGAGTATACATTTTTTGACTTATACGATGATAGAGATTTAGGTCTAAAAGTAGAGTCATAACGGTGTAACCAAGACCATCGAATTAATAACCCCCCCCCCCCCCCCCCCACCCCCCTAATAGACAGCGATGTCAAAGAATTAAGTCAAAAAGAAGGATCGATAAACACGATTTTATAACGGTTTTTAACATGAGACTTATTACCAAGACTTTTATACGCCCCCTACCGGATGGGCCTTATTATCATAGGTTTACCTCCATCTTTTATTCAACTTTGCCATGAAGCTTTTATTATGACTTCGGTCTTGCCTTGCCTTTTATTATCCTCCTCATCGGTGGTTTTATTATGGCCAAAGACGTATATCCTCACGCTAAAGGCGAATTATGGATCTTTAAAGCTTCAAAGATTAAGGCTTGATTCACTTTCAATTTTGCATAGATTTTTCGGCTTTGTGAGCTTCAAATTGTTTACCTGATTTAGGTGAGCACTTGAAATCTTATTATTGGGTGAAGCTTTCGATTATTCGGGTTGCCAATACTTCAAAACTGTGACGCTGGCGATACCTTAAGTTTTTTCCAATTTAATTAGATGGAAGCTACTAGAAAAGACTAGAAACCAACAATCAAGACTAAACCGCTAAGCCAATACTTATTAAGCAAAATATATTTACAAGCGAAGGGAGAATAAGCAAACAAAGAGAACACATGATTTTTTGAAAGAATACGAGTATTCTACCTTTAGCATAGTAACTTATAATTAACTCTATCATTTCTCGTACTCATTTAAGAGACTTAGCCTAATATAAAGTTAAGGAATCAAAGCTAAGTGCTCAACACGCACGGTCGAGTAAAAAACTACTCTTATTCTCGCCATAGGAAAATCTACATTCGTGTCTTAAACACTTATAAAACATGAGGAGTTTTTTAAAATTTGGCCATTTTTAGCCTTATTTTGCAACAAAACGATAAACAAAAAGATAAACTTTGGAAAGCGTAAAGGTTTGGCAAGGCAAGTATCTATTCACCCCCCCATACTAATGTTAAACATTGTCCTCAATGTTTTGAGTCTAAGGGTTGGAAAACCCTCATACTAGAGACGTAGTTGAATGCTTAATCTAGCATGGAAAGGGTGTAACCGTTAAATTTAAATCCGTTTATGTAGTGTGCTAAAAACCTAAGGTTAGAACATCAAAGGATATATCATATGGATATTGAGAAATTCTTCAAATCAAACGATCGAGTGCTCCCATAAAACGTACACGAGAGGCTCCAATCATGAAGATCATGATCATCTAAAAACCACATAGCACAAACAACCACGAAACAAAGGTTGGAAGGGCACAAATACCCTCACGTTACTACATTAGAAAGCGATAATATGTACATGGATAAGCATGGGATCTCCCCCACGAGGCACCTTGTTTTTGATAACCGAGTCAAAAGCTCGACTCGAATCCCCCATAAATGTGATCATTTAGGGATAATCATGGTATGGTTAATTTTTGGTGGGGCTTACATGATAAACAAGGCCCAAAAACAACCGGTTCAAAGGACTAAGTCCTTTGATGATGCAAAATACCGGGATCAAAGATGGCGTCCTTGTTTTCATTGGATAAACTAACCAACGCCACTTTAACGTATGCCAAAACAAACCCAAAGGGTTTAAAGAAAATAGATGAGAAGAAATAGAAGGGTGGGACAATGGGTAAGTCTCTAAAAACATGAGCTACTCGAGGTAGACTCGCACCAATCAAATGAAAGTATTTTCCATTTATTGCATCGGTGGAAGACCGAGATTTCCCTTCATAAGCAATTCCGGGGTCAAATATCTTGTCCTCGGTGGAGAAAAGGGACGGAACATAAGGGGCTTCCCCCACACTCAATCCACACAAAGCATCGTCAAAAGGATAAGACGAGCTTGTAGCACTCAAAACACGAGGTGATGATGGAGTTGGAGTTGTAGAAAAATCTTTTAAATTCAATTCAATTTTTTTTCCTTTTTCATCTTTAGAAAACTCCTTATGAAAACCCAGTTTGATTATGTCAAAAATATTTGGTGTTTCTAAAACGATGTTAGGCACACTAAAAATTCTCACATTTAAAAACCGTTTTGGTGGTGGCAAGTTCTCAAAACGTTTATCAACAAAGAACACCGCCCCATTAGGGTCAACATATTCATCATCCGAAGAATCTTCCATGACTGGAGACGTAGGTTTAACACTCTTATCCTCCACCGGCGGAGGGGATGGAAAATCGTTTTTATCAACAACTCCTGAAACTCTTTTTGAAAATCTTTTGCAAATGTTTTTTATTGAATCAACTTGGTTCAAACACGTGATAGAATAAGCATGAGAAAGCGTAGAGTTTTGAACTGCATTTATGACGAGTTCCTCCTCATTGAAACGTAGAGTGATTTTCCTATCATGAACGTCAATAAGCGCTCTTGAAGTATCCAAAAATGATCGACCTAAAATTAGAGGAACGTTAGGATCAATGGGAATGTCTACAACGATAAAGTCCACTGGATAGTAAAACTTTCCGACTTTCACAAAGACGTCTTCGGCTACTCCACAAGCTAGAATGGTAGAATGATCGGTCATCTCGATTGACATTCTTGAAGGAGTGATATTAGGAAGATTGAGCGACTTAAAAATCTCAAGAGGCATCAAATTTATACTAGCACCAAGATCGGCCAAGGCGTAGCATTCTTCCATATCTTGTATTGCACATGGGATTAAAAATTTACCGGGATCACCGACTTTTTGAGGTATGCGGCTAAGAAAAACCGAAGGACAACTAGACGATTTGTGCAATTTCTCTTTGTTATTCAACATACTCTTGAAGTTTGCGGCAAATCGAGGCATTATGACCAAGGCGTCGGCAAAACTTATGTTAAATTGCAAGTCACGAAACATTTTCATAAAAAGTTCACATTGATAATTATTTCGTTCTTGTGCCTTTTCCTTGTTTCGTCTCGATGTGTAAGGTAAGGGTGGTGTGGGTTGGGGCATAGGCATCGACCTTGGAATCTCGGGTTCCACTATTGGTATTGGTTCAACCGTAGGTGTGGTTTGAGCGGTACTTCGTGGGCTTGGGATTTGCTCCTTTTCTTCCACTACCTCGGGATCTTTCTCTATTTCCTTCTCCGTAGAAGTGCTTGGACGAGAAATGGGTTCTTTGAAAGTTTTACCACTACGATTAGTAATAACCTTCAATTCACCTTTCGGGTTTACGATGGTATCACTATGAAGACCACTCGAGGAAGAGGGTTTACACATGATAGATTCAAACATTTTCCCCATTCGATCTTCAAATTTTGATTGCCTAGCATCCGCTTTTAACAATTCTTGCTTAATCTCATGTTGACCTTGCTCCATTTTTTGTTGATTTTGTTGGAGACATTGCACATTACCTTCCATTTTATTGGCATGAGTTTTTAGTTCATTAGCAAGTATGTTTTTAAGCTCGTTTTTCAACTCGGATCTTAAGCTTATCATCTCACGTTGCATATTATCAAACCTAGCATCGTTTGCTTTTGCATAATTTAAAAGTTCTCCATTAACATTTTTAGTGTGAGCATTTTGAAAACCTTGAGTGGTGTTTTGAAAATCACGGTTTTGGTTTTGATTTGAAATTTGCCCATTTCCACTTTGGTAATTACCCTTGTTAAAGTTACGTTGATTTCCTTGATAAACACCATTTTGATTGTTTCGATAGTTGTTAGCATTTTGATTTTGTGAAGCTTGATTTGGGCGGGAACCTTGGCCGTTTTGGTTATAAGTTCCCGTGGATACATAAGCATTCGAAGTGTTACCATCCGCGGTAATGCACTCGGAAAAATCATGAGCTCCACCACACGAAATACAACTCTTTGCAACCGCTTTAACCGATGCGGAATTCAAAGCATCTTGTGCTTTCCAATGAGTCATAAGAGACGAAAACCTATCGAAAAACCAATTTTACTCATTTGCTTCATCTTGCAAGGCACTCATGTTACGAGACAACGATGACGAACCCATAGTGGCAACACTCGGTGTGTTACGAGGGTTGTAAACCTTAGACCTATTCTCAATGATTTTTAAAGCCTCATCGGTCGTATTGCACAAAAAATTACCACCCGCGGCGGCATTTAAGTAATCTCGTTCATGATCATTATGCCCATTATAAAAAGTGTCAATTTGATGCAATTCGAAAAATCATGGTGTGGACATTCATGTAGCATTTATTTAAATCTTTCCCAAGCCATTGAAAAACTCTCATTAGACCTTTGAGTAAATCTTGAAATCTCATTTTTCAAATGTGTTGTTTTAGATGGTGGAAAAAAATTGATTCACAAACTTAGAAACGAGATCACCCCATGTCAAAATCGAATTTGGGGGTTCTTTCTCGAGCCATATCTTGGCGGGTCCATCTAACAGGTATGGAAACAACATCATCTTGATGGCATCGTGGGGTACATCCTTAAACTTGCTTGTCGCGGTGAGACGATTGAAATGCCTAATGTGATAATGTGGGTTGTCTTTTTCGTGTCCGCGAAACTTGTTTGCTTGAAGCATAGACATTAAACCCGTCTTGATCACGAAGTTCTCCGCAAGGATGGCGGGAATCACAATGGCCTCTCCAAAACCCTCGGTGGGTGCTTGAAGCAACTCCATCATAGTACGATTAGCCATGATAACTTCTTATTCTATAAGGGGTTCCTCACTTGGAGTCTCTTCACTAGAAGGTGTTGGTGTGTTTTCCTTTCGATTACGACGTTTACGTGCACGTCTTGCTTGATTACGAGTAAGCATAAACGTCACGTACAACGTGGGGATGAGCAAAGAAGATTCTTATTGGTGTTTTTGACTTTTTCAATTTTTTTGGATTTTTGATTGTTTTTACTATTTTGGATTTTGTGAATGTATTAAGTAGACAAAAATCTACAAATCTATCCTCAAATCAAACCTCTTGATTAAAGGAGCCTCAAGGAATGAAAATGATCACGTGAAGTGAACGCCTTCGATGACTTTAGAACGTTGGTGGAACACCAAAACGTTCAAGAGGGTTTAATCAAATGAAACCAAAAAAATATATGTGATATGTAGATAATACTTTGGTTGGCAAACCCTCGATTAGCCCTTTTTATCTAAACACGCACAAGCAAGCTGGGAAACGAGGCGACGCGAAGCACTTAAGAGCCTTGTTCCTTAGGGTATATTTTATAATACACACCTTATAGTTTGTGTTTGTCAAAATTAAGCTTCACGAAAGTAATTATCTATTTTGCCTTTTTTCTTGTTTGAGATTCGAATACAATGATTGAGTAATGACCTCCCAATCAAGGTTGTGTTTTCACACTTTTCTAGTACTTGTGAATTTATTGTTCTACGTATACAATATAGTAATATTCACACAAAAAAACGAAAACCGATAATACGTATTAGTAGAGTGCTACTAATACAAATAGTTATTATGGATAGTATAAAAACAACAATTGTTCAAATCAAAACACAACACGCCTCCCCGGCAGCGGCGCTAAAATTGATGTAGAGTTTTTACTACCCTTTAGGAAAAGAGAGTAAAATAGTGAAACTATTAAGTGTCGGTTTAGGAAAACCAAGCACTAATGACCCTTAGGTGTGAAAGTTCGTTTCCCAAGGAGGCTAGTGTGTTGTGTAAAGATAAGATTAAGTGTTTGTGATTATATTGATGAGAAAAGAAAAATAGAAAAGAGATTAGAAAAGGATGACGGTTACGATTATGAATTACACCAAGACGAAGTCGTACACGTAAAACCGTAAAAAGTGACCAATTTTAAAAATTACCCTAAAAATTCCTAGAAAATTGTAATAAAAAAATGTAATTTGACTTTACAAAAAAATCAAAAATCACTCAAACCTTTAATTAAATATTAAATTTTTAATGCTAATTAAAGCCCAAAAATCAATTTAAGTAACAAAAAGCCCAAAATGAGATTTTTTAACTTGTAAACCTCTAAAATGACTTAACTAAATTTAAAACTATTTTTGAAAATTTTAAAATTAATTAAAACTATTTGAAAACAATTAAAAAACTATAAAATCTTAAATTAATTCTAAAAATTAATTAAATGACAAATAAATTAATCTAAAAATTTTTATATTCCTAACTTAATGTACTAGATCTAGGAAAAATATATAAAAAGTGAAAAATCTTAATTAAAAATAAAAATGATTATTTTAATAATAAAATAATAATAAAAAAATTCAAAGTTTATAAAAAATTCTAAAAACTTGCAAACTAGTTTATTTTAACCTAAATAACACAGAAATGAACTTGAAATTACCAAAATACCCCTATTAGGCCATAAAATGGGCTTAAATCAGAAATAGTCCCTTAATGAGCTTGAAACTGTCCCAATAAGAAAAAGTCAACCAAATAAGCCCAAAACTTCCTATCTTACTCAAAATTTGATTTTAAGCACAAAATTTTGAAGGCCTAAAAGCTGAAAATGTGCTTATCACAGCTTAATAAGTCAACAGCTTATTTTGAAGGCCACAAGGCACCTCGTTTTTGTTAACCTAGTCATGAGCTCGACTCGATCCCCGCATTCATTGGTCCTTAGGGAAAGTGGTGAAAACCGGCATAATGGAATAAAATCCATGATAAAGCACGATGTCGGGGTCAAAGATTACATCCTCGTTTTCGGATGACAAACGAAAGGATAAAACTCCAACATGAATCTCTAAAAAGAGATGGTAGTCACAAATCACGGAATGAATATAGCATGCTCCCCGAGATAAACTCGTACCAAGATGATCGATAAGTCTTTCAATTATTGCATCGGTGAAAGGCCGAGATTTCCCTAAATCAATGATTCCGGGGTCGAATACCTCGTCCTCGGGAGAGAAAGGAATAGACAACACGGTGTCGTCCCCCCATGCTAATCCAACATCATATAAAGCACATGATAAAGGTGGTATAAAAGTCTCAACCATAGTGGTTTAACTTGCATGACTTTGTCGACCTGGTCACTCTTATGAATGTGAACAAAGGGGTCATGATACTCAAAATGAGTCGCATGAAAAACCCGCACATTAAGATCAAAGCTAGTGGGAAGGATAATTGGAGCAAAAGTAATTTCTCCCTCCGGGTCAACATTATCATCATCATAAATCGGGTGATCAAACCAAGTATCTTCATCACCGTCATTAGACTCTTCCTCAAATTCCAAAGGAATGTCTATATAGAGAAACTCATCAACCTCCTTCAAGAGAAGATCATCATCACAAAGGTTGTGAGATGTAGGAAGTATGATGCTCTCAAAATCCTCTTGAAACAATGGATTATTGTTCATTGAAGATTCAAAGAGAGAATTTGAGTAGGTCACGGAAGTGTCATCAATCTTGTCATCACAAGAAATATCCGACAAAATATCAAGTGTGTCACACTCGGATACAAGATCATCATTCTCATTAGAGGGAAATTCATCGGTGAATTCCTCGAGAATGGTAGGTAAAACATGAGAATCACGCTCCATCTCGAGATCGGAAACGTCTTCACTTCCTCGTGGAAGTGGATCAATGATAGCAAAAAGTTCATCGGCGAACTTATCGAATGAATAGTTACTAACCTCACTCGGTGTGAAGTTAGGAATCAAAGGCTCTTCAACGGAAGATTATGCCTTAGGAACATCAATTTGATCCTTCGGAGAGAGTGAAAATGAGTCCATTTTCAAAGATTGTTCAATTGAAGCAATATCACTCTCGGGATCAAAATTCTCACTATCAAACTCACTAGCATCAAATGGTGCACTTAGGTATTCATCAATTTCTTTTTCAATCTTAGAACTATCATCCTCGTGTGGAGTGAGTGGAGATGAGGAAAGATTACAACATGATTCAAGAAAGCAAGCATCTTCCTTTAACTTTTCTTCATCACAAAATGAGGTTTCCAAAATTGGAAAGACACCTTTATCAAAGAGAGCTTTCTTATTACTTTCAATAGTCTCAACAAGTTTTACACTTTCCACTTTCTTAGAAACAAATCTTGGAATCTTTTCCGGTTTGAAAACAATATTTTTATCCCCATAAAACAATTTAATCTCCTATTTCCTCATATAAACTTGAACATGAGCCGTGCATAAAAATGGTCGTCCTAAAATAATAGGCACACGAGGATTGGTCTCATAATCAACTATAGCAAAATCGGCTAAGTACAAAAACATTCCCACTTTAACAATGACATTTTCCGCTATACCAACCGGACGGGTGGTGGTACCATTAGCAAGCTCAATGATCATTCGAGTGGTACTAAGTGGTGCATTGTCAATAGTTTTCCAAATGTCTACGGGTATTAAGTTAATGCTAGCTCCTAGATTGGCTAGGGCTTTGCACACCCCAAGCTCATTGAAAACACAAGGTATCAAGAATTGACCCGGATCTTTATATTTCTCGGGAAAGAAATCAAAGAAAACCGAGGTACTAATCACATTTAAAGTAGCCTTGGTGACATCAAGAAAAGTCTCTTTAGGTGGAGGATTAAACTCAATCACTTCAACTTCTTCTAAATTATCACAATCATCATAAACGGTTATGGCCTTAAGCTCTCCCTTCGGGTTTGGAATGGTATTACTAGGTAAGCAACCCGAAGAAGATGATGGTTTAGACATAAATCCCTCAAACATCGAAAGCAATTTATTTTGACTTTGTTCCAAACTTTGTTGCATACGATTGCGACTTTGCTCTAATCTTTGCTCAAAACGGTTTTGGTTTTGTTTAAGTCTTTGTTGATTAAGCTCAATCTTCTTGTTTTGCCCTTTAATCATATTTTGAAACTCATTTTCAAAGTTGCCATTTGTCCTTGAATGTTGTTTTGAAAAGCTTTCAAATTTGCCTCATTCGTTTTAATGTAGCTTGACAAATCATTTTGGTTATTGCTTTGAAAAGCTTGATTGTTTTGATTAGCATTAAACCCATTTCCTTGATTGTAATTCCCTTGGTTACCACGGTTAAAATAATTCCCATTGTTTCCATTGTTGTACCTATTTTGAACCGGTGGAAAACCCGGTGGAGCAACATAATTTTGACGAGGAACTTGACCGTTGGAGCCATAAGTTCCCGTCGCGGCAAAAGCACTAGCTTGATCAAACCTCGTGGTTAAATAAGCATAATTAGGATGTGCTCCACCACATGATACATAAACATTATCAACCATATTAATAGATCCATGAGGATTCTTCCTAATCTCATTCAAAATCGTGTCAATCTTAGAGTCCAATCTAGCAATCTCGCGATTAAATGAATTCACATTGGAAACACCCGGTGTGTTTCGTGAATATTGTGCTCTAGACTTCTCAATTATACACCACGCGTCTCTCGGAGTTTTTCTTAAAAGATTACCACCCGCGGCGGCATTTAAAGAATCTTGTTCAATCATATTAAGCCCATTATAAAAAGTATTGATTTGATGCAATTCCGAGAAACCGTGGTGTGGACATTGTCTCAACAAATCTTTAAATCTTTCCCAAGCAACCCCAAACGATTCATGCACTTTTTGTTCAAATCTAGTGATCTCGTTCTTAAAGTGTGTTGTCTTAGATGGTGGAAAGAAATAATTCATGAACTTAGACACTAAATCATCCCATGTCAAGATCGAACCCGGTGGTTCTTTCTCATACCAAATCTTAGCATTACCCTCGAGCGAGTACGGAAAAAGCATGGGCTTAATCGCGTCATTCGGCACATCTCTAAACTTGAGAGTCGAGGTAATTCGAAGAAAATTCCGAATGTGAGAGTGCGGGTTATCGGTCTCATTGTCACGAAATTGGTCGGCAAGAATGAGCGATAAAAGACCCGTCTTAATCTCATAATGATCCGCCAAAATAGTCGGCACAACGATTGCTTCCCATACCCTTCGGTGGGTGCACGGAGCAATTCCTCCATTGTTCGGTTATCGGCCATCTCTACAACAATAGGTGGAAGCTCGGGTTCCACTATTCGTTGTTGACGATTTCTATTTCTACGAGGAATATTTTCAAGCCAATTAAAATCAATCACAAGTCTAGAAGAACGTAATTGCATACACTACAAAGACTAGAATTTAGAGGATTGAAGAAAATAAATTAGACAAGAAGAAGATTATTTTTGGTTTTTATTTGGTATTGCTCAATAAAAAATGATCGATAAAAACAAGGAATAAGGATAACTACTATGGAAGTAAATTACCCTCGGTCGACTTTGAAACGATAGATGAAAACCTAAACGTCTCGAGGTTCAATAAGTAAACAACAAAAATAAGATTTAATACTACTTGAGTCGGCAAACCAATAATAGGTCGTCCCTCTCAATATACGCACAAGCAAGCAGGGAAACGAGGTGGCACAAAGCACTTAAAAACCTTTTTCCTTAGACGGCCTTTTATAGCACGTCGCCTTATACCCACCTTATAGTTCGTATAAATCGAGTTCAAACTTCTTATTAGTATTTATCTATTTTTCCTTTTTATTTTTGTTTTGGATGCGAATACAATAGCTAGGTGATGAAATCCCAACTAAGGTCTTATTTGGAAAGTAGGTAAATTTATTGTTCTACGTAATACAATATATTAATCACAAAAAAACGAGAAAAACGATACGTACTATATAATAGAAAAATAACAAAACTTTCCGAGGATGGAAAGGGTCTTCAAATCAACGATCAACAAATCTCCACAAAGACGAATCGTACACAAGATCCCCGGCAGCGGCGCCAAAATTTTTGGTGTGATCGTGATAGTATAGTGATAATTAGATACGTTATAGGGTAAATTAGAAAATTACCTTTAGGAAAAAGTAATAGTCTAAAACTACCAAAGACGGATTCAATTAAACACGTTGGTGAACCAAGTTCGTTGTACACGAAGATCGAGTGAATTTGAGACGTTTTGTTTCGATTTGGACAATTGATTCGAATTGGTTTTCGGTTTTTAAACTAAAATTAAATTCTACAAATTTAAAACTATTTTAACCTAAAGTGCATGAATCGTAACCCCAAATTATTTTAATCTAAAAACAATTACTTAAAAATTAAAGCTATTTTAATAAATGAAACTACTTAAAAATCTATTAGAAATTAATCTATTTAATTTTAAATAACTTTTACACTATTTTTAAATCTATTGAAAACTATTTTACTTCTACTACATTAATTAAATCTAATTTTATTTAAAACTAATTAGATTCCTAAAATTAATAAAAAACATTTTTATTTTATTTTGAAACTATTAATTATTTTTAAAACTAAAAATTAATTTAATTAAAATATTAATTAAAATTTAACTAAACGGACATTAAGTTAAAATGCAACTTCAATCAAAACTGCCAGAAACAACTTTACTACATTAATTAAATGGGCTGAAAGTAAAATCAAAAGAGATTGCAGCTCAAGTGGATAACACGTTGGGTGTTTGTCCGTGAGGTCACGGGTTCGAGTCCCACAAGAGACATAATTTTTTGGATATTATTATTGAAAATAAAATTAATTATAGCAGGTCACAGGAATGACCCTTTTTGACAGTTAATATATGAAAGCTGATAAATCTATCAACTTGTGAGCTTATCAGATTGATGAATCTGAAAGCTTAGAAGTAAACCAGAAGAACCAAAAATAACTTTAAGATCTAACTTAAATCAGCACCTCTAAACTATTATCGACACGATATGGTTAGAGACGTTCTTTTTGACATATGTAGATATGCTGGTATCTCCGCCAAGAAAGAAGCACCTGTGAACTTCTTGACTGACCTGGTAGATGGAAGATCCACACTCAGACCGGCGGACATTCTGGTTTTTGAATGGGTTGGAGGAAAACATGCATGTGTGGATCTGACTGGGGTTTCTCCTCTTGTGGGGATGAGTAGCCGGGGTTTTACAGCGGGTCAGGCTGCTTTGAAAGCCGCCTCATGCAAAGTGACAAAACACGAAAAAGCATGCATTGAAAATCAACACGTGTTTATTCCTTTTGCATTTGATACCTTCGGTTTTCTTGCACCTGAAGCGGTGGAGTTTCTGAATAGAGTTCAGCGCGTTATGAATTGCAACGTTATGACACTTAAATCCACAAATGTGATTTTTACTAGAATTAGCTTTGCAATTCAAAAAGGGCTTGCGGCGCAGCTGGTTGCTCGCTTGCCTTCTACAGTTATGTAATCACTAATTAAACAGGTTAGAGTTACATAACTAACCTAATGTAAAACATAAATTTTGTATTTAAAAGAGAAATTAATCATTAAAACTATTAACCATCAGGCAATCAAACAGTCCAGGACAATAATCAGATAAAGGAAAAAAAGCAAGATACACAACAAACTATATAATAGAAAATCTTCCAATTACAATAACCAAATAAAACATTAAATCCTACATTTACCATAAAAGAAAACAAGCATAATACAGGCACTCGTCACATATCAGAATCATATGCAAATCAGTAGACGAATTAGCAATCGGACTTTTTATTAAAACAACTAAAGATCAAATAAATTCATAGGTAGCTTAAAACTTTTAACTCAAAAGCTGATGCTCTAGGTAATCAAACAGATTAATCTAAACCCAATTTAAAAACAGATTAAATCAAGCTCAGTTAAAAATCAACAAAACCCTAGTAAATAAAAACTCACAGATATCAGTTTCAACTAAAAACTTAGCAGATTAAAAGACTTATGCAGATTCAGTTTAAACAGTAATGAATAAAAAGAAAGAGCATAGCCAGCCGAATATCAAACTAAGCAAAACAAATATACTAGCAGCTAATATAAAGATTAAGCAACAAAATCAATATCAGCAGATTTAAAATAAAACAAAATCAGAACAATCTTCAAATCCAATTAATCATAAGCTTAATAAAACATTATTTCAAATAACATCAATACTTTAAATTAACATAAGCAGATTTATAACCAAAAGCAGATTATTAACATAAAACTAAAAGAGCTTAAAACCTTATGAAGTTTCCATTGGGAAGAAGTGAGGCGATGTGCCTACTTATTAAACCGCATCAACACCATCATCGAACCTCTATTCGTACCACCATCAACATTACCCGAACCACCATAAAATCACTTCGAACCGTTTTAAAACAAATTTCCAGTGGGGAAATTTGTCCCCAAATTTTATCTTAGTTATTTAATTAAAGCTATTAATTAGATTAATCAAATAAACTTACATTATAATGACAATAATAGATTTTAGGAGGAATTAAAAATTGCAATTCGAATTTAAACAGTAAGATAATCGAACCTTTATTAGTTCAAAACAAACTTTTATATTAATAATCAAAAATTGATTACAATACTATGAAAAAGAAATTACAATTATTCCTAAACTATTTCTGCATAATAACTCTAAGATAAAAAGCGGGATAAAAATTACACAATAATTGGGGGTTTTTATAGGCAAACCCCCATGCCTGTTGATGAAGTTTGTTGAGAGGATCTTCAATCTTGGCCTTTGATTAAGCATTTTCTCTTTCTTCTTTTCATCCAAGGGCTGTAAATAGCCAACTAGCACACGGATCACCAACGTGGCATCCGAGTGTGCTAGTTGTGTGCTGATTTGGCGATTGGAGGAATAGGAATGATGTGTTGTCAAGGCCACTCATATGATGCCACGTTGCTTTATTCTCCATCTTCTAGCTCCGAAAAAGTGGGGAATTAATTCCCCACTCGTGTGCATCACACGAGTTTCACGAATAAGTGAAAAGCCCTAATTATTATTGACTTTTGGGTATTTTGTGAATAGTGATTAGGTTTATTTTCTTTTTGCAGGTTTTGGGAAAGAAGGAAGGTGAATGAAAGCATAGAATGTATCGAAGGGGTTTTTTTATTGTGTGTGTGAGAAAGTGGGGTATAAGTGGGTAAGGGTAAAAAAACGTGTGTATATGGGGAGTAAATGGTTGACCAAGAATAAACTGTAACAGGCCTTTGAAACGTTCTTTTATTCATTTCATAGATATTAGGAATTTGGGCTGTTGGCCCAATATTCATATGGGCCACTAAACTTCCATCCGTTTCAATGCAACTTGGGCCATGTGTTGGGCTAAATCCACAAATGTGAGAAGTACATTTCCTCAAATGGGCTTTTGGGCCCATTTACCCAAATGTGGGACCCACAAAGTCCAAAATCCTCCATGAATATCAAATCCACTAAAATCGAGCTCGTTTTTGGCATTGTTGATCTTTTTCTTCAAACTCGTGTCGTTTTCGTCGGTTTTCGTGAACTTGGTACCTACACACATGAAACAACAAAATATGCACATACAAGGCTATTTTCATGATATTTATGCATTTATTGATTATTTTTAGATACAATTGATATGAGTAAAATCACTCATATCACCCATTAAGTTATAAGCTAATGCCATAAGCTCTAATTTGACACACAAGCTTCATTTGAGTTACCAAAGAGAGCTGTGAAAAGAAATTTTGAAAAAGCCCAAGAAATAAGCCTGAAATAAGCAAAAGCTCTCTTCACAAAACGACAAAATAGTCGTTTTGAGTTCTAGGCTACCCCAAGTGCTGATTCAAGTTGCAAAAGGTTTTAAATGACTTAATTAAGCAAAATAATCAAAACGTTTTCCAATAAGCACACTGAATAAGCTAGAATAAGCAAATAAGCACTTATGTAAAAGTCAAACGGTTTGGTTTTCTAGTTAAACTTAAAATTCAAACCCTAATAGGCTCCAGTTCAAATAAATGGGTCAAATAAGGAAG
This sequence comes from Glebionis coronaria, assembly GCA_025667525.1. Classification (NCBI taxonomy): domain Eukaryota; kingdom Viridiplantae; phylum Streptophyta; class Magnoliopsida; order Asterales; family Asteraceae; genus Glebionis; species Glebionis coronaria. The sequence goes on along the minus strand of CM046879.1, from coordinate 170,725,209 downwards.
ATCTATCACAAAAAAATAAGTTGTTGCAAGTCCAAATAAGCTAGAATAGCTTATGAATCAAAACAAGCCAGACATGAACAATAAGCAGTTTTCAACCAATAAGCAATTTAAGCAAGAATAAGCCAACCAAACTTCACCAAATGCATACACAAGCTATAAATACTTCAAATGAACATAAATAAACAGGTTTCATGCAATGATTCGAAATTTAGATCAAGATTCAAGCACTTAAATGTTACTAATGAACAAGAACAAGTAGTTTACACACTTTGCTGATATACTTGACCACAAGACCAGATTCAAACCCTCAAATCTTCTTAACAGGTTATAATAACTATGTTTAATCACTTGTTATCCCTAAGCATGCATACAAACTAAGTGTTTCCAAAGTCTTGGGTCAAAACAAGCAGATTCAACTTTTTATAGCACAATTAAGATTTTGATGTTCAAAAGCCAAGAACTTGCAGCAAATAGCATACAACAAAGTATATTTCAGATACCAACACAAATAACCAACAAACAATAACTCCAATCCAATTTGTAAACTTAAACAGGTTAACCCAAACACCCCTTAACTTTTTTTCAATCCAAGATTAACAAAGAAAGTGTGTGATTTAGTTTATCCCAAGCCCAATCTAACACAATAACATCATTATCATGCAATATTAAGCAATTTTAAGCCACAATAACAACACTTTCAATATCAGAACACAAAATCACCAAAAATCAAGTATTTTGACAGATTTTAGGTATAGGGACTCAAACCTCATGAATGTACATCCACACTCATGAATTTTTGAGCTTATGTGCCTAGAAAAACAAGGCACAAGCTTCCACAACAACCCTGCTAAGAATCAACAAGGTTAGAGCACAAATATAAAAAAATAGACAGATGAAAAATCTTGATTAATGCAACCTTTGTACCCACTTCTTGATTATCACCAAACCACAAGCTCCCAACACCTCGATAATCTTCTTATCAGGGTGTTTAGATCACTTGTAATCCAAAAATTCCAAGAATGTACCAAAGACTTAGCAAAATATCAAGTTTTCAGAAAACTTGGCAACTTCTTGCACAAGATTTAAAAACAGGTTTTAAGATTCAAAAATCATAAAAATGAAACATAAACAAGCAAGTAATAAGTTGGCACATGGAATTTGTCACACAATTTCAAACACTTTTCATTAATTTTGAACAAGGACTTACAGAATTGTTGACCAAAGGAAAACCAAGAGCAGGGCTCAATGTTACAACCCTAATGCCTTATATAGGCTACATGAGTTCTAGGAAAGCTAAAAAATACATAAACCCTAGTTGGTGAAGTCCCCATAATGCCCTTGAGGTTTTTGAAAACCTTGACTGATCATGTGAATTTCTTGGCGTTTTGTTGTTGAAAAGTTGGTGGAATTGCATCCAATGGCCCATGTGAAGCTTAGAAAGCAAGCAAGTTTGAGAGGCGTTGGATTTCTTTGGTACTTTTGGCATTTTCCCCAAACTTATAGCAGGGCATGTCCCATGTGAGTTGTGGGGTGAGGTGGCAAGGGGTTAAGGGTGGGGTTTTGTTTAGCACCATCTTAATCTTAAATCTGGAGGTGATGGAGGGTTAATTTCATGGATTAAGCAAATGCACAATTTTTGTTTTTCGTTGAATAGTGAAGGTTTAATCCAGTTTAGGATTTGAAAACTTGTTTAGCGCCGGATTAATAAACTAATAAAGATTAGTTTAAATCTGTTATGGGTGGGAAGTGACTTGGCAAAATGGGGGGTTCACATTGGTGGAAAAGGTGAGTGGGACACGTATCATGGTGACACTGGTCTATGTAAGTTTGGTTGTCTTCCAAGTTTCCCCCTTCTTCTTTCATTTCCCTTTCATTTTAGTTTGAAACTTGATTAATACGAATTCCTTTGTTATTTAAGTTTCATTTCTTATACTTTTGCCCCAAAACTTTTGTAAAGGTAATTTCAGGGGTATTTCTTGCCAATTCTTGATTCTTGAAGGGCTGTTTTGGCATTTTCTTTAATGTTTATGGTCTTGACTTGTGTTGTTGACTTCTTGGAGGACTAATATTGACAAGTCTTCATTTTTGAGGGACCATTCTTGCCAATTCTTCAAATTGGAGGGCCTTTTTTATAAATTTAACAAACTTTAGGGACCAATCTTGTAATTATGAATAAATAAGGGTTTAAAGTGTCAATTCTTCAATATTGGAGGACCCTTCTTGTATAATCTTCAAATCTTCAAGGGTTATTCTTGGAAAATCACCATTAGGGCTTGGTTCATTGTGCGGCTTCGTTTCCCGTGTTCGTTTTTGCTTGTTTCTTGTGAGCTTTTGTCATTTTCTCAATATCCGTACCTAAAATACACATGTAACAAACACAAGCATGTATTTGGCATATTTCATGATATTTAATGCATTTTAAGCCTGTTTTGGACGATGAGACTATGTATAAAAGCAGTCTCATCAGACTTCAAGGCTAGTGATGTGGTTGTAAGTTACTTCGGGGGCAGTCGCGTTGTGTTGTTAGTCTTTATTAGAATAAGTTATCACTATGGTGGTGGCCACTACACTGCTTTTGTGCAAGTAAGTTTCACTGTCAGTTACTTATTTTTCCTATTGGATATATCAATGTTTTAAAACCCGGGTTTTTAGTTGACCCGGTCAACTCACCGGGTCACCGGGTTACCGGTTTAACCGGTTCAACAGGTTCAACCGCCAAGTCAAACAGATTTTATACATAACAGAAAAAATAAATGACGTCTAACATAAAAAAATCTTCTTGCTAAAAAACATAAAAACAGCAGACACATTATCAAACAAGTATCTGAATATGAAACTATTATTCATTGGTCTTTTTTATAACCAACATAACATCACATGAATGTTACTTACTTGTATATCTAAAAAGAAAAAATTCATTTCTATTGATGAGCATACACCATCAGACAGATATTTGAACTATATTTGTTTAATAAGTCACTATACAATACAATAGTTTTGAAACATAAAGACAACCACATAACCCTCTTTCCTGTCTCAAGCACACATACCCCATTTCCAACTACAAGCGCCTATAACAATTAGAAGTAAAATCATCTACAACAGTTACGCACTTATAATGTCCAATTAGTCTCTTTGTTTTATAGATCTATCATAAAGAGTTTTTCTTTTTACCTTAAAGATCACCTGTGGATTACATCATCTATGGATTACAAACACCTACAACAACCAACATCCTAATTATATCACCTGGATTAACATTATATAGATCTATCAGAAAAACAGTATCTTTCTTTTCACCTTAGAGATCTAACCGGCCGGTTTCCGGTTCACCGGTTCGATCCGGATCGAGTAAAACCTGACGGTTAAATCTGGTTCTGTTTTCTACAAAGACACGGCTTACGACGAACCGGCCACTCCTCCAGTTCCTGGTTTAACCGGTTGAACGGGGTTTTAAAACATTGGGTTTTAAACCGGTGTATTCACATGCTATAAGAAAGTGTTTATTTTTTGTTTACATGGGTGACAAAGTTTTGAATTCTAGTTTTGCTTTATGTAGAAACCTAAACATTCTGATCTCAGGTCACTGCTTTGATTAATAACATAAGATCAATAGAAGGCTTTTATCCACAACAAAATACCAGTACTACTTTCATAACAGGAGTTCTAATACATTTTTCAATAGTGGATAAACCATGTTGAAACATTGGCAGCTCATACTAAAGACATAACACTCAAATGACAATTTATGCATATACAAAGTAACAGACCAACCTAAACACAGGCCTAATCCAAGTTTCAAAAGCTAATTAACTAAAATTAAACTTAAATTAGTAACAATTGAGTATTAAATGTAAATTAAGAAGAGGAAAAATACCATTTGAGGTGCTCAAATACAAATGATTGCTTAAAACTGAGCTTTGTTGTGATGACAGAGGTGGATGGTACTTTAAGATTGGATATGCTAAAAATGATGCAAACAACATCATATATGAAGGGGAGTGACGGTTAGGGTTGGATTGGCGGGAGATTGAGAGTGGATATGGATATCGTAGGGCGGTTATGGTCAGATTGGCGGTAAATATTGGGGGGAAGAAGAACTGGAGAAGTGGAGAGGCAGAGAGATGGGTATCGTGTGTTTGATTTTTTCTTATAATGTTTTTTTTGTTTAGTTTTTTTGTTACCGTATCTTGTGTTGTGTTTTATTTTTTCTAGTAATGTTTTTTGTGTTTTTTTGTTAAAAAAATATAAGTCTTTATTCGAGTATAAAATAAGTACATCTTAAGCTATTTATTTCGTTATTCGTTTGTCGTACTTGCAAAAAATACAAAACTTATATTAGTGGATTAAATTATATAATAAATTATATAAACTAATATTTAATTATATTATGAAAAAAAATATTGTATTAACTCACTCGTCATTGTTCGTGTCCTTCTTGATGATCCGATCTTAAATAGACAATATCATCAAGAATTTCGTCTAAAGTATGAATGCTACTAGAAAATGAAGGTAGCTCGTCAAACTGATTATAGTCCTCCTCGTCCACAACATCATCAAAACCAACTATATTTTGTTTAACAGGCATGGCAATGTGCCATCTCTTGTCTTTTGGGTCGTCAACATAAAATACTTGGATGGCTTAGTTTGCTAGAATGAACGGGTCAGATATATAGTTGTTTGTGGAAAGATCAACACACGTGAAACCATCTCGATCAACTTTAACACCTCCCCTGTCATTGACCTATTTACACTTGAATAGAGGTACAACAAACAAATTATAATCCAACTCACATATTTCTTCAATGACACCATAATATGACTTTTTCGAGCTTGTCCTCCCTGATGAATCTGTCGTTGTTGCTACGAGTGTCACTCCGCTATTTTGCACTGTACTCTTATCATCTTGTTGTTTCGTATAGAACGTGTATCCGTTAATTTTGTAGCCTTGATATTGAAAAACACGACGTGGTCGGTACCCCCGACTGTGCAACTTCTGGATCAACATTTGAAAATATACGGCTAATTTTATCTGCAAACTATTGTGAAAATGTTCTCTTATGCTCAGCTTGCAAGCACAGTTGACTTCGGTGATTGTTATTTTGGTTTAAATGCGACATGTGGTCGTGTATGTATGAGTCAACACATGTCATATTTTTCAATACGGTAAAATGTGCTTGCTCTAAATCATGGTTATTCGGTGTAACGTCTTTGCGCCCAATTGTCCCTTTCCCATCAAGTCTACAAGCGTGGCGGGATTGCAGAATTCCAATATTTGGGATACCTTCCATATAGTTTGTACAAAACTGAACCACTTCTTCGGAAGTATACCCTTGAATAAACCTTTTGGTCGTGATCGGTTCCTTACATATTGATGTAAAGTGTTTTTACCCCTTTAGGAAAAGGAAGGTAATTAGGGTAAGTATTAACGAGCGGTTTAGGAAAACCACAAGTTATGACCCAATGACGTGAGTTCGTTCTCGAGGAGGCTAGTGTGTTGTGTAATGAGTTGATTAATGTTTGATTTTATTAAGAAAAGAAAAGAAGATAGAAATGAGAAAGAAAACGGTTACGAAGACGGATCGAGCTAAGACGAAAACGCGTTCACGTAAAACCGTAAATAGTACAAAAATTAAAATTTTAACCTAAAAATTCCTAAAAATTACTAAAAAACCACAATAATATTCTAAGAGTATACAAAAAATCCAAACTTGCTAAAACCTTTTAATTAATTATATAATGACTTTTTAATGCTGATTAAAGCCCTAAAAATCACAATTAATTATTAAAAACACCCAAAACAAGATTTTATAGTTTGTAAACCTCAAAAATGACCTAATTAAGCTAAAAAGTACTTTTTTTTAAATTTTAAAACCTAATAAAACTATTTTTAGAAATTTTTGAACTAATAAAAACTATTAAAAATGATTTAAAAACTATTAAAACTTAAAATAATTATAAAAATCAATCTAAAAGTAATAAAATTATTCTAAAAGTTGCTAAATCCCTATTTTAATGCATTAAACCTAAGAAAAATGTAAAAAGTTGGAAAATGTGAAATTTTAAAAATAATAATAAAATAATAATACAATAATATTAACATTCCAAAAAATTCTAAAAAAATTCTAAAAACTTGCAAACTAGTTTATTTTAACCTAAATAATCAGAAAATCAAAGTGAAATTACCAAAATACCCCTATTGGGCCCTCAAATGGGCCAAAACCAAAAACAGTCAACCAAATTAGGCTTTTGGGCCCAAAAAGTCAAACTTGGCCCAATTGACTTGGCAAAGCCCTATCTGACGCAAAATTCAATTCTAAGAACAAAACTCTAAAGGCCCAAAAGCTGAATATGAGCTTATCACAGCTTATTGAACACAAAGCTTATTCTTATTGGGCTTTTCAGCCCATTAAGCCATAAGCTAATGCCATAAGCTCTAATTTGACACACAACCTTCTTTTGGGATGCTTATGAGATCTGTAAAAAGAAATTTTGAAAAAGCACACTCAATAAGCCAGAAATAAGCAAAGTATTATTCCACAAAACGACAAAATAGTCGGGATTGAGAAATAAGGAACCTCAGAAGCTCTAGTTTGTTGCAAAAGCTCACAAATAGCTTAACTAAGAATAATCAATCAAGAAAATCACAAAAAGCCAAGTAGAATAAGCTGTATGAGCAAATAAGCTGGCTGAAAAAGCCAAATAAGCTAGTTTTCTAGCAAAAGCTTAACCAAAAGACTTGTAACCTTCCAGATTTGATATTAAGCTGAGAAAAATGATTTCTGTTACAAAAGATAAGTTGTTGCATGTACCAATAAGCAAAACAGATTCAATAAGCTTAGAAACCAAGTTTGACCAAAAGTCAAACGTTGATAAGTTGAAATCAAACGCTGACAGGAACAAAGTAGGCGTTGACAGACTTAATGAAGTGTAAGGACTTGTTTTTCACCCTGTTGGTCAAGGTTTGAGTGCAAACCTTGTGAATCAAGGCTTACCAGTTGGGTAAACTTGATGTGTTTTGGCACAAATAAGCCAAATAGCCAGTGGGCTTATAAGCTATGAACAAAGCAATCCAAATAGCCAAATATTCTCACAAGCAGCATACAAATAAGATCCAAGCAACAATACAACAATCCTAATGCTAGAAATCACAATGCAACACCAAATGAGGTGGTCACTTTGCTGATGCAAATGACCACTTCAGCAGACTTTGATAAGCTATAAAAACCACAATAAGCCACCAAATTCAACAAGTAGATAACCAATAGATAGCTTATCACCCAAACTATTCCCAAACCAAATTTCAGACCTTAGATCCAACAAACAAAGAAGTTATTGGATCTGATGTGTTTGACCAAATTCAAAACCAATTTTATCAGATTTTTTTTGCAAAACTTAGAATCCCTTTTCTAAACTTTCAGAAAGTAAACCAATGGCTAAAACTTGTGTATTAGGACCTGTTTAGACCACCCAAACCCTAAGAACCAAGGGCACAAGGCCACAAGGCCTTGATAACCAGTAATCCCAAACAACCCTTAATCAAGCACTTAACAAAGGAACTTGTGATTTTAACTAATAACCTACTGATTTTAATGATCAAAAACACTTAAACAATAGCAACTAACACAATCAAACAAAAAAAATCACCAGCACAAACACCAATACTCAAAATCAAAGCACCAAATCAAAATCAGTCATAAACATGAGATTTTGAGTGGAATCTTAACAAGGGATTATACCTGCCTTCCACAACATCCTAGGAAGGCCAGCAATGCTCCTTGGACCTTGTTCAACAACTAGAACAAGACCAAGGTACTTCAATGAAGATGATGCAAACTGCCTTGGTTGATGGTTCAAAGTAGAACCTCAAGGACTTTATATCTTCAACACAAGCAGCAAACAACTCAACCAAGGGCTCTAATCCCTTTACAAGCTTGGTGTCAACAAGCTTGTAAGAGCTTATGGCAAATGGCCAAGGGTTAGTACACAAAATAATCCAAAACAGAACCTAGGATTTCAAGGTATTCAAACCTTAAAAACCTTATGAAACAAGACGTGCCTTAACCACAAGATTAAGGTAGGCTTTAACAATCAAATGGAACTCTGAATTAGGCTACACAAACACCAAACTTTTAATTAAATCAAAAAGAGATTTCACAATTTCAGAAATTCAAATTTTATTTAAACTTAAAAAGGAATTACAAAGATAATAGCCTAAAACTGGAACAAAGGGACTCTCACATGTTCAGGTCTCCTTTTATAGGCAAATGCCTGGCTAACACTATTCACAAACCCTAGAAGTGAAATTCCCTAAATGCCCTAAGTCCTTCTAGACGTTTTGATGGAATGAGCTGTCCAAATGCATCCAAACCGTTTATAGTAGCTTTGATATGAAGCAAATGATGTGGGCTGTTGATCTTGACACGTGGCAAGCCTTGGTGAGGAAGTTGTCACAAGATGGTGAAACGGTTTTGGTGGTGGGGCCTCTTGGTGAGTGGGAGTGAGTGTTTTAAGGTTGGGATGAGATTATCGGCGTGTGAATCAAGTGTGGGAAAGGGTAATTTCATTTTACCCTTTGTTTTAATAAAGATAGTTACTGGGTTCTTGGGGTGAACAGTAGTAACTTTTGATCTGATTTTGGGGGATTGGTTTTGTTTGGCGCGTGTTTCTGTGTTTGAAAGTTTCAATGCACACCTTTAGTCCTTATATTTCCTTTCTTTTTGCATTTGTGTTTAAAAGTCTATCAGCGCCCATTTATACTTGTAACAACTTTCACATCTTGTCATTTTTACACAAAACTTTCCAAAAGGTGTATCAAGGGTTATTTTTGGAACTTTTGCATATTTGAAGGACTGATCTTAGACATTTTTGATCTTCAAAGGTCTTCAATGTATCTTTGGCTTGATGAGGGACCATAATTGACAATTTGAAATTGTTGAGGGACTAATCTTGCCATTTCTTCAAAGTTGAGGGACCTTTTGTGTAATTTTGACAAACTTAAGGGACCAAACTTGTAATTATTAATATACAAGGGTTTTAAGTGTCATTTCTTCAATAAATGAGGATCAATCTTGTTTGTCTTCAAGTCTTCAAGGGTATAAGTTGAATTTTCCATGATTAGGGCCCGGTTCTTTGTACGGCTTTGTTTCTCGTGTCCGTTTTTCCTTGTATCTTGTGATCTTTTGTCTTTTTCACGATATCCATACCTAAAATACACAAGTAAACAAACACAAGCATATATATGGTATTTTATGACATTTTTATGCATTAAAAGCCCGAAAAGAACGATGAGATCATGTATAAATGCCATCTCATCACTCCCCCATACTAAGCCATTGCCGTGCCCTCACGCAATGCTAGAATAAAGTATCTAAGCATCACCAAAGTTCAATTTTATTAACCTTTATTGAAAAGTAAAAGACTTGAAACATACTATGAAGATGTGTAAAGACATAATGTATGATTTTCATCACAAAAAGTGACTTTTAGGGTCAAAGAATAGAAACAAGTAAATGTCCCTTAGAGTAAACTTTGTCATCCTTGATTGTCATACATTCCATGCTAAGTGCAAAAACGAGATCATTGTTGGTACAAGTCACAATGCTAACACTACTCATACGTCCAAATTGTGTAATACTTTTTCTCCCCGCAATCCTAGTTATTATAAAAGGAAATGGGTTACTAGCATTTTTTATCTATTTGTCATGGATCACAAGTGATTCATATTGACTTATTTGAGTAGTTATTAGTCCGAAAGCAAAGTAGCACGATTTGATCAATAGTTAGCCGAAGGACAAAATCTTTTAAAACGGCTTCTCGTGTATCTCCTTAAGTTCATATCTTGGCATAACTCGTTTCACGATTCGAGACCTTTCTCGGACCGATATTTGGCATGTACTTCATACTTCAAATCTTGGGAAGACGTTCTTGAAATTATGGTCTTCTCTTCATATATTTGGAATTTCTTCACTTGACGTTTTTTAGAGATTCTTCATATTGGACCACGACTTCATCATTTTTCTTCAATCTTTACTTTGGATTTTGATATACAACGATCCGCCTCCTTTTCGGACTTGGATATATTTATCCTCATACCTTGTTAGGGTCTTTTTGGATAGACTTTCTCCATGATCTTTAGGGGAGTAATTGCTTTTCGTCGTGTGTCTCGATCCTTCATATTGAATTAGGAATAATGATACTTCACATCATCTTGGATCTTTAGCAAAAATAGAGCTCCTCATGCCTTGTTAGGGCCTTTTTGGATGATCGCCAATCTTCGCGTCCCGCTTCAATAAGTTATGCCTTGGCTATGAACTCTATTCAACCCCGAGCAACTTTTAAACGATCTTGCGCTAGAGGCTAAGTAACCTTTCAAATCGTACGACCTTACTTATTGCAATTATGATTTATTCCTAATGCATTGATCTTATGGGAAGAAAAAGCCACAATTAAAAACATATGAGTTTTTGAAAGAACACTTTCATGTTCTACGTTTAGCATGATCACTTGTCTAACTCTATCATTTCTCGTTCTTCACTATATAAAGACCTCTAATTAAAGAGACTCGTGAATACTTAGCCATGCAAGTCAAAATTAAGCCAAATTTGGATTAGCTTTCATTAAGACTATATCAAATCAAAGTTTTGGGTTTTCAAGCCACCTATAGGATCTTGCACTTTCTTGGACTTTTTCAAGTTTAGAGAATGCGTTTTATAGTTCCCTTAATAAGTGACTTTCTAGGATCAATTATAGGAACTTGCGAAAAGTTCTCGTTCTTAACCCGAAAGAGTTAAGACTTTCGCGTTTTAAAGCTCCCTATATAAAAGTCTAGCAAAACTTGAATTGAGCGGGTTAAGGAATGTAAATGGCTCCAAATGCCCATCAAGTCAAAAATTAACTCTTATTCTACCCAACGGAAAATATACATTCGTGTCTTAAAAACACTTATGGAAACTAAGAAAAATTTTAAAATTTGGCCATTTATAGCCTTATTATCAAAATAAAACATTGAAAATTTGGAAAGCGTGAGGGCGTAGCAAAGCAAGTACCTATTCACCCCCCATACTAAAAGCAAACATTGTCCTCAATGTTTCGAGTCTATAGGTGGAGCACCCCCCATACTAGAGACGAAGAGTTGAATGCTTAGGATCTAGCATGGAAAGGGTGATCAACAATATATCTAAAGCCGTTTATTAAGTATGCTAAAAGATAATTGTTAGAACAATAAAGGATATGTCATGGAATCGTGAAAAACTTCTTCAAACGAACGATGGAGGCTCACGTAAACGAACACGAGAGTCTTCAATCGTAGATGATGATGATCTAGATAACACAATCACAAACAACCACGAGACAACGAGTTGAAAGGGTACAAGTCCCCTTATTAGTGGATAGTAAGCATAAAGGATAAGCATGGGATCTCCCCCACGAGGCACCTCGTTTTTGATTACCGAGTCATGAGCTCGACTCGATCCCCTCAAGGCTAATTATCATTGGGGAAGGTGACTTGGTCGAGGGCAACCATTGAAGGAATTTCCCCACCAAAGTAGTGCTTAAGCCTATGTCCATTCACCTTGAAATTAGGACCATCATCTTGAGCTAGCTCAATGGTCCCATATGGAAACACTTGTGTAATGGTGAACGGACTCGACCAACGAGATTTCAATTTTCCGGAAAATATCTTAAGACGAGAGTTAAAAAGCAACACTTGATCACCAACGTTAAAAACCCGGTTTTTAATCTTTGGATCATGAAACTTTTTAGTCTTTTCTTTAAAAATTAATGAATTTTCATAAGCATTATCTCTTAATTCATCCAATTCATTCAATTGTATTTTCCGGTGATCTCCCGCGGTCTTCAAGTCAAAGTTTGCATGCTTAAGGGCCCAATATGCCTTGTGCTCCAACTCAATGGGCAAATGACAATTCTTCCCATAGACTAACTTATAAGGAGTACAACCAATAGGTGTCTTATAAGCGGTCCTAAAGGCCCATAAAGCGTCATCGAGTTTGTCGGACCATGAAGCACGGTTTTCTCCAATTGACCTTTCTAAAATCCTCTTTAAAGCTCGGTTCGAAACCTCGACTTGCCCACTTGTTTGCGGGTGATAAGCCGTAGAAAGACGATGAGTAACTCCATATTTCTTTAGAACCTTTTCGAATTGGTCATTACAGAAATGGGTTCCACGATCGCTTATAATAGCACGAGGGGTTCCGAACCGAGAGAATAGTTGCTTTAAAAACTTCACTACCACACGAGCATCATTAGTAGGCAAAGCCTTAGCTTCTACCCACTTAGAAAGGTAGTCCACCGCGACGAGGATATATTTGTTGCCATGAGACGATGGGAACGGCCCCATAAAGTCTATTCCCCATATGTCTAAAATCTCACATACTTGAATTATGTTTTGCGGCATTTCATCACGTTGAGACGATTTTCCTTGACGTTGGCACGAATCACACGACTTCACAAGTGCGTGTGCATCACGATAGATAGAAGGCCAAAAGAAACCGGCATCGAACACTTTCTTAGCCGTGAGATTAGCACCGTGGTGACCACCCGTGGGTCCCTCGTGACAAGCTCTAAGGATATTAGAAGCTTCGGCACCAAAAACACAACGTCGAACGAGTTGATCCGCACAAATCCGAAAGAGATAAGGGTCGTCCCAAAAATAGAACTTGACGTCACGAAAGAATTTTCGTTTTTGTTGTGTCGTCATACCCTTGATTATGAAATTGCCCGCATGTTAATTTGCAATGTCGGCAAACCATGGGGTGGTGTCTTTAGAATTCACTACACCGAGAGTCTCAAGAGGAAATGTTTCGGTAATTTCCTTGTTCTCGAAAACATCTTTGTGAGGATCTTCTAGACGAGAGAGATGATCGGCCGCTAGATTCTCGGCTCCTTTTTTGTCAAGCACGGTGACATCAAATTCTTGGAGGAGGAGCATCCAACGAAGCAATCTCGGCTTAGCATCTTGCTTAGTGAAATTAAGATTTTACTAGGTTGAAAAGAGTTCGTTTTCTCGGTATCTCTTCGAATTGATTTCCGGTTAAATGTGTGACTCAGTTGTTTTTAGTTAAGAAAAAGGGAAGTTGATTATCTAAAAATAATTAAAAAGTAAATGCAAAAAGTATTTAAAAAACAAACTAAAGACAAGTATAAATAATAAAAGTAAAACAAGGTGAATATTATAAACTAAAAATTAAAACGATATTAAAACGAATAATAAAACAAATAATAAAACAAAATTTAAAGCGAAACAATTAATAAAAATAAATCTAAAAGACGAAATTAACTATCGACTTGAAAATAAAGTTTACCTAATGAAAAAGGAGGAAATAAAACTAAAAGGGTACTTTAAAACTAAACGAGGCAAAACCTAAAGCGGGTACTAAATAAAAGATAAAACTTGAACTTTACGAAAAAATATTAATTTTTGAATTAGACGAAAAATATAACTAAAAATACGTAACTTTCAGAAATGAAATCGGAACAACTTTCAGATTAAACTAAACAATTACGGAAAAAAAAAATAATAAATAGATAAGCAAGCAAGCTAGCTAGCTAGCTGCTCACTTTTTCTTTGGCGCCAAAATTCCATCGCAATACATAACTATTCTCTTCCATCGCAATATATAATTGTTTTCCATCGCAATATATAACGATTCTCTTTTCATCGCAATGTTGTTTGTTGTGTCGGAATGTAAAGTTGCATAGCAATGTTTTTTTTTTTTTTTTTTTTTTTTTTTAAGCTATCAAAACGACTAAAAATAAAAATTGTCGGAATAATTAAAGTACCAAAATCTATCCGAATGTGGCTATCAAAATTTGGGCAGCACTTCGTCGCAATAAACCTTAAACTCCGTCGGAATATGCGATCGCAATGAGCGATCGCAAACTCGTCGGAATAAGGGGGATTTACCAACCTATCGCAAAGTAGAACCCACACTTGGGTTATTGCGATACAAATCAAGAAACCGTCGGAATGTGATAAAACCCTTATATTGCGATGAACACCAACAAATCCGAAAATGGAGATAAGCAAAAATCTCAATAAGCACTTTCAATAAGCACACTAAACCAAAACTAGAACAACTTAATAAGCATAAATTTGAAAGCTTTTAAAAGACGAAATTCAGAAACTTTATAAAAACACAAAATAAGAAAACAAAATAAGCAAACTTTAAAGGTATACAAACTTTTTAGAAAACTTTAAAATCAAATAAGTCAAACACAAAATAAGCCAATAAGATTGTCAAACTTATAGCTTAATTCGTATGAAAGCTTAAATAGAAATAAAAAGGTGAACTTTTTAATCAAATAAGCTAAGAGATTAAGCAATATCTTGCTTAATCCGAAATTGAGATAGACCAAAAACAAGAAAAGTAGGATGAGAAAGTTAAAGAAAAGCTTAATTAAAAGTGAAGATTCAACAACAAAAATTAAAAACACTTACTTGAATTAAAGGAATTAAAGTGCAAGACAATTAATTAAAATGACATGAAAACTAAAGTTGCAAGAAAATGAAAATGGTGGAAGAGCTAATTTGTCAAGTTAGCCAACAACTTGAAAATGAACTAAGCCTAATCTATATATAGGGGTGATTAGGGAGGAGCTTAGGAAGCTTCCTCCCTCTTTCCTCTTTTCCTTATTTGCACACTTAAGTCCTTTTCTTCTTAATTGTTTGTTAATCTTGGACTTAATGACTTTGTCTCGGGATTTCTTTGAACTCGTTTTGAATTTTCTTCATAAATAAGACTCGAGTTCTTCGGCTTTTAGTAAACTTCCTTCTTTTGACTTTCTCTTCGATAAATCTTCAGAATTGGTCTTGGACTTCCGTTCTTTTTCCACTCTTGATCTTTCGACTTCATCTTTCGTCTTTTTCTTCGATAAAAGCCCGTGAATGCCGTGTTTTCTCCACTTTTCACCTTTTCGTCCTAAATCAAGACAAAAACACAAACCACGCATAATTCCAACATAAATGACATAAAATACACGTTTTGGCTCGGTTATTATTGTAATTAAGTGGTAAAAAGGATGGGTGTTTTCCAACCTATCAAATCCCCTACACTTATCCATTGCAATGTCCTCATGCAATGCATTAGTTACAAAGCACGTTTTACACTTTCCATCATAATCAACCTACCTTGGCCTTTATTAAACAACTAAGGAAAATCAAAAAGATAGAAAATAACAAGATGCAACAAGGAAGAAACTTGTAAAGAAATCTAAGACTTACATTAGGGCTTGTGTGTCATGAATGTTCATCACCCTCAAGTTTCACGTTCCCCATGCCAAGCTTAAAAACAAGATAATTGTTAGTACAAGTTAGCATAACAAACATTTACTCATGTGGTTCAACTAATCACTTAAACTCCCTTATTCCTACGAGTATCTCTTATATTTTATTGATGTCTTGAATGATCACGAGGATGCATTGTTGACTTATTTCGATAATTTATTTAGGCTGAAATCAAAGTAGGACGATTTGATCAATAGTTAGCTAAAGGACAAAATCTCTTAAAACTGCTTCTCGGGATATCAAAAAGTTCATATCTTGGCATAACTTGGTTCACGATTTGAGACCTTTCTCGGGCCGATATTTGGCATGTACTTCATACTTCATATCTTCGAGAGACGTTTTTGAGATAATGGTCTTCTCTTCGTTATAGAGTTTCTTCACTTGGAGACTTTTGAGGAGTACTCCAGCTTTGTTGACCACGACTTCATGATTATTCTTCAATCTCTAATTGGGATTTTGAGATACAACGATCCGCCTCCTTTTCGGACTTGGATCTATTTATCCTCATACCTTGTTAGGGTCTTTTCGGATAGACTTCTCCATGATCTTTATGGGAGTTGATTGCTTTTCGTCGTGAGTCTTGATCCTTCATATTGATTTTGGGAATAATGCTTTTCACATCACTTTGGATCTTCAGCAATAAAATGGAATCCTCATGCCTTGCTAGGGCCTTTTCGGACTCGCCAATCTTCGCGCCCCGCTTCATAAGTTATGCCTTGGCTATGAACTCTTATCATTACCGAGCAACTTTTAAACGATCTTGGGCTAGAAGCTAAGTAACTTTTCAAATCGTACGACCTTACTTATTGCAGATAATTTATTAGCAAGCGATGGGAGAAAAAGATCATAATTAACTCACATAAGTTAATGAGAGAATACCAAACTTGTAACCAACTCTATCATTTCTCGTTCTCCACAATTTAAAATCTCAAGGAATGAGACTCGTGGATGCTTAGCCTAATAAACCAATTAAGGTCTACATGGTTAAGGATACTAGCTAGAGTGAACTTGGATAAGTAAACTCGGGTTGAGTCAAAATATTCACAACGGGCCTAATATATCTAAGATATCTAAACTTGTTAAAACCATTTTATTAAAATGCTAGAAAGTAACAAAAATAAAGGAGACTACAACTAGGCCAAAATAGATTAAAAATTTTGAAAAATGTCGAAAAATTGATTTTCTGGTTAAAATGAGGGCAAATACAAGGAAAAGACCACTTAACATCGATAGAAGTCCCCCTACACTTAATATAAACATTGTCCTCAATGTTTAAGCATGTGGGAGTAAACTCCCCTACACTTAGGACATTGTGCACTTTGTTTAAATCTCGTTAAGGAAAAGACAACTAAAGAGATTCCTAAATATAAAATAGTGAATCGAAAAGAGTTTAGGATAGAACCGGGAAGAAGGGAACACAGAATCACGGTTCGTCAAAAGTCATCAAGAGTGTGTCTTTGAAGCTCTAATCCCTGCACATGATAAGAAAGAGAACAAGAAACACCAACGGGGCTCCCCCCTACACTTATGGTGAAAACAGGAAAGATAGATAGATAATTGGGTTGCCTCCCAAAAAGCGCTTGTTTATATTAACCGAGTCACGAGCCTGACTCGTCCCCGAATTAAATGGTCCATGGGGAAGCCTCGTATGTAATACCGGGATCAAAGACCTTGTCCTCGTTCCCAGAGGACATCAATAAAGGAGAGGCAGGAGGATAAGTCTTTAATGGTAAAAAGGTCCTCTCAATACCAGAAAAGCAAGTGAAGTCCAGATTGACGGGAGGTGGGGTGGGTAAGGGAATCACATTGTCATCCTCCAAAGACAATGGAGGCAGACCAATTGGCAAAGTCGTAGAAGTATCAATCATAGAATGGTCCATGTCACCTCCCGGGTCAAAGCATTTATCCTCATGATCGTAGAGAAGGAGTGTAGAAACTCGTTTGAGAAGACCACGATCAAGTACGAAACCATCATTCATTTGTGGGGATTGTTGATAAGTTAAATCCTCACGAATGTGGTAAACATAATTCTCATAAGAGGAGTGTTGATTAGGTAACTCCTCGAGAATAGGATGTTTGGGCATGTGAGTTGGTTCGTCATTATTATGAAAAATAAGACGTTCCAACTCATCAAGTTCGGCATCGATGTTGGAAAAGTCGACCTCGCTTGTAGGTGGAAGCGGAGGCAAAAGAGCTAGCTCTCGGTCGATAATTTCAGCAATCTCTGGCTCGAAGACGAAATCATCATAATCACCACATGTTGAACTCTTGTTGGGAAAATCAATTAGCGCTTGTGGATTTGTGATTATGTGATCAATGACTGTCAAATCAACCTCGTCCTTAAGCTCCGCAAAAGTTGGCACATCACACAGATTTTCCGGAATACCTGCGGGCTCACTTGGGATGACGACAAGTTCCTCGACACGAGACTTTAGGAATTTGTCCGATTCAGTTGCCGAGATAACATCAATATGCTCATCCTCCATGATAAGAGAGCCAACGGGCTCCTCGGGTGTGATAGCAATAGACGAAGGAGGAAGGGAAGAAGTCTTACTTTGCTTTAGAAATTCCTCCTCGTCGAAATAACCTCAATATCGTCATCGCTCTCCTCATTACCTAAAGGGTCAATAATAAGCTCAGGGATATGATTACTCGTCTGATCTCGCTGCTGTAAAAATGACTCCATATAAGTTTGCAGCGTGTGTAAAAGCTCTTTGCTTTTTTCTTGAAAAGCTGCAGCAAGATCGTTTCTTTGTTCTTGAAGGGCTGTAGCAAGATCGTCAATTGGTTCTTGGTAACTCATCCCGTGACGAGGCTGATGATCAATTGGGTATTGCAGGGGTTGGTCAAAACTGGAAGGGGTACAATTATAGTAATTGTGATCCCCCGTAGGACAGTGAAAACTTTCGTGAGGACCCCCACAGTTGTTGCAAAACGGGTGAGGAAAAAGACTGGGTGCGTCTTGTGGATAGCTATTTTCATTGTCATAATTGTAACCCGGTTCTTGCTCGTGACCATACGGGTATCGAACCGGGCACGAAACATGCCAATGAGAATCGCTTCCACAATAGATGCACGGGGGAACAGGATGTGGGTTCAAAAAGAATGGATTAGTCGAGTTGCACAAAGGACAGAATCTGAATTGTGTGTTGTCGATATCGTTTCCGCACCGCTCACATGTACACCATTGACAAGAATCGTTCCCGTACAATCGTCTCCCACACCCGACGCAATGGACATAAAAATCCATAAAGAAAGATAGATAAGCAAGAAGAATATTTTTGGTGCAAAACTTTGAAAAAGAAATGCTTTTTATGATTTTTCAAATGTTTTTGTATTTTTGAAGAGTTTTATATTTTTTTTTTTGGATTTTTGGAAATTTTTATAACAATGAAAATAACGTTCAAAGAACGGATCCCAAAATTCAATGCGTCTCTCACTAAAAACCGTTTATCGTAACGAAAAGAGCCGGCAGCGGCGCCATTTGAAATTAAGATTTTACTAGGTTGAAAAGAGTTCGTTTTCTCGGTATCTCTTCGAATTGATTTCCGGTTAAATGTGTGACTCAGTTGTTTTTAGTTAAGAAAAAGGGAAGTTGATTATCTAAAACTAATTAAAAAGTAAATGCGAAAAGTATTTAAAAAACAAACTAAAGACAAGTATAAATAATAAAAGTAAAACAAGGTGAATATTAAAAACTAAAAATTAAAACGATATTAAAACGAATAATAAAACAAATAATAAAACAAAATTTAAAGCGAAACAATTAATAAAAATAAATCTAAAAGACGAAATTAACTATCGACTTGAAAATAAAGTTTACCTAATGAAAAAGGAGGAAATAAAACTAAAAGGGTACTTTAAAACTAAACGAGGCAAAACCTAAAGCGGGTACTAAATAAAAGATAAAACTTGAACTTTACGAAAAAATATTAATTTTTGAATTAGACGAAAAATATAACTAAAAATACGTAACTTTCAGAAATGAAATCGGAACAACTTTCAGATTAAAC
This sequence comes from Glebionis coronaria, assembly GCA_025667525.1. Lineage (NCBI taxonomy): Eukaryota > Viridiplantae > Streptophyta > Magnoliopsida > Asterales > Asteraceae > Glebionis > Glebionis coronaria. The sequence continues at coordinate 170,705,892 of CM046879.1, read as the reverse complement.
TAAACAATTACGGAAAAAAAAATAATAAATAGATAAGCAAGCAAGCTAGCTAGCTAGCTGCTCACTTTTTCTTTGGCGCCAAAATTCCATCGCAATACATAACTATTCTCTTCCATCGCAATATATAACTGTTTTCCATCGCAATATATAACGATTCTCTTTTCATCGCAATGCTGTTTGTTGTGTCGGAATGTAAAGTTGCATCGCAATGTTTTTTTTTTTTTTTTTTAAGCTATCAAAACGACTAAAAATAAAAATTGTTGGAATAATTAAAGTACCAAAATCTATCCGAATGTGGCTATCAAAATTTGGGCAGCACTTCGTCGCAATAAACCTTAAACTCCGTCGGAATATGCGATCGCAATGAGCGATCGCAAACTCGTCGGAATAAGGGGGATTTACCAACCTATCGCAAAGTAGAACCCACACTTGGGTTATTGCGATACAAATCAAGAAACCGTCGGAATGTGATAAAACCCTTATATTGCGATGAACACCAACAAATCCGAAAATGGAGATAAGCAAAAATCTCAATAAGCACTTTCAATAAGCACACTAAACCAAAACTTGAACAACTTAATAAGCATAAATTTGAAAGCTTTTAAAAGACGAAATTCATAAACTTTATAAAAACACAAAATAAGGAAACAAAATAAGCAAACTTTAAAGGTATACAAACTTTTTAGAAAACTTTAAAATCAAATAAGCCAAACACAAAATAAGCCAATAAGATTGTCAAACTTATAGCTTAATTCGTATGAAAGCTTAAATAGAAATAAAAAGGTGAACTTTTTAATCAAATAAGCAAAGAGATTAAGAAATATCTTGCTTAATCCGAAATTGAGATAGACCAAAAACAAGAAAAGTAGGATGAGAAAGTTAAAGAAAAGCTTAATTAAAAGTGAAGATTCAACAACAAAAATTAAAAACACTTACTTGAATTAAAGGAATTAAAGTGCAAGACAATTAATTAAAATGACATGAAAAATAAAGTTGCAAGAAAATGAAAATGGTGGAAGAGCTAATTTGTCAAGTTAGCCAACAACTTGAAAATGAACTAAGCCTAATCTATATATAGGGGTGATTAGGGAGGAGCTTAGGAAGCTTCCTCCCTCTTTCCTCTTTTCCTTATTTGCACACTTAAGTCCTTTTCTTCTTAATTGTTTGTTAATCTTGGACTTAATGACTTTGTCTCGGGATTTCTTTGAACTCGTTTTGAATTTTCTTCATAAATAAGACTCGAGTTCTTCGGCTTTTAGTAAACTTCCTTCTTTTGACTTTTTCTTCGATAAATCTTCAGAATTGGTCTTGGACTTCCGTTCTTTTTCCACTCTTGATCTTTTGACTTCATCTTTCGTCTTTTTCTTCGATAAAAGCCCGTGAATGCCGTGTTTTCTCCACTTTTCACCTTTTCGTCCTAAATCACAACAAAAACACAAACCACGCATAATTCCAACATAAATGACATAAAATACACGTTTTGGCTCGGTTATTATTGTAATTAAGTGGTAAAAAGGATGGGTGTTTTCACACCTATCACTTAGCTAAGAGATACTTGATAGCCGAATGGTCGGTATACACAATGCTTTTAGTCAAGACGAGATAAGGTCGGAATTTCTCAAAAGCATAGACCACGGCAAGGAATTCCTTTTCCGTTGTGGTGTACTTTAATTGAGCCTTGGTCATCGTCTTACTAGCATAATGGATAGGACGGAAATGCTTGTCATAACGTTGCCCTAAGACGGCCCCTATAGCATAATCACTTGCATCGCACATGATTTCAAAGGGTAATTCCCAATTAGGAGCAACAAGAATGGGAGCTTCGGTAAGTTTCCTTTTGAGAGTTTCGAAAGCCTTAACATAATCCTCATTAAAGTTAAAAGGAGCATCCTTCTCGAGAAGGTGTGTCATAGGTCGAGAAATTTTCGAAAAGTCCTTGATGAAACGACGATAAAAGCCCGCGTGGCCTAGGAAACTCCTAACTCCCTTGACGGTTTTGGGATGAGGTAACTTGGTGATGACGTCTACCTTAGCTTTATCGACCTCAATCCCCGCCTTCGACACCTTATGTCCTAAGACGATTCCTTGTTTACACATAAAATGACATTTTTCCCAATTAAGCACAAGATTGGTTTCTTCACAACGTTTTAACATTTTCTCGAGATTAGATAAACATGACGTGAACGAATTACCAAACACCGAGAAGTCATCCATAAACACTTCCATCGACTTCTCGATCATATCGTGAAAAATCGCCATCATACACCGTTGAAACGTACCGGGTGCATTACAAAGTCCGAAAGGCATCCTATGATAAGCGAACGTTCCATAAGGACACGTAAACGTAGTCTTCTCTTGATCACGAGGGTCGATAGGGATTTGAAAATAACCGGAAAAACCATCTAAAAAGCAATAGAATTCATTTCCCGCAAGTCGCTCCAACATTTGATCCATGAAGGGCAAAGGAAAGTGGTCTTTACGAGTGGCGTCATTTAACTTTCGGTAGTCAATACACACCCTCCAACCGGTCACAACACGAGTGGGAATTAACTCGTTGTTTTCATTGGGCGCAACGGTCATTCCTCCCTTTTTAGGGACACAATGGATTGGGCTCACCCATGGGCTATCGGATATAGGATAAATCATTCCCGCGTCAAGGAGTTTAAGGACCTCCTTTTTAATGACATCGTGAATTTTGGGATTCACCCTTCTTTGACTTTGAATTGCGGTTTTGTAGTCCTCCTCCATTAAAATCTTGTGAGTACAAAATTTTGGGTCAATACCCTTAATGTCGGATATTTTCCACGCAATTGCCCCTTTATGAGCCTTAAGAACTTTTAAGAGCTCGGTTTTTTCATTATTAGCAAGACCTTTTGCAATAATAACCGGCAACTTGTCATCACCTTCCAAGAATGCGTATTCAAGGTGAGAAGGAAGATCTTTCAATTCAAGGATAGGTGGTTCCTCGATTGAAGATTTTGGTTTAACACTCATAACTTCCATCGGCGAAAGAAATGGTGGAATTGAAGTATCATCACTAATCAACACCTCATCTTCATTGTCGATTTCGTTTGAAGTGAGATCGCCTCCTTGGAATGGAGTGAGATTTGGTGTGGAATTAGCAAGAATCGGATCCAAAATAGTGGGATTGCCACTTGACGAGCTATCGAAAAAACCTAACACTTCTTGTGAAAACTCATCGCAAACCACATCAACGATGTCAATGTGATTGATGGTAGCGATTGCATAAACATGAGAAGGTTTCGAGTTTTGAGTAGCGTTTATAACAAGTTCCTCTTCGTTGAATCTCAAAGTCATAGTTCTTGCATGAACATCGATAAGCGATCTCGAAGTGTCTAAAAATGGACGACCTAAAATTAGAGGAACTTGAGGATCCGCGGGGATGTCAACTACTATAAAATCAACGGGATAGTAGAACTTCCCCACTTTCACGAAAACATCTTCGGCTACTCCACATGCCATAATCGTAGAATGATCGGCCATCTCGATGGACATGTTCGAAGGAATGAGAGCCGGAAGCGAAAGCGATTTCCAAATGGAGAATGGCATCAAATTAATGCTCGCACCAAGATCGGCCAAGGCGAGGCATTCTTTCATATCTTGTATGTCACAAGGAATGAGAAACTTTCCGGGATCACCAACTTTTTCCGGTATGCGGTTAAGATAAACCGAAGAACAATTAGCAAGCTTTGAAAGCTTTTCCTTATCGCTCATCATACTTTTAAAGTGGAAGCGAAACGAGGCATATACAACAACGCGTCGGCTAAACTCACATCAAAATGTACTTGTTGAAACATTTTTATAAAAAGCTCGATTTGTTGTTTGTTACGTTCTTGCATTTTCTCTTTGTTTCGTCTCGAAGGGTAGGGTAAAGGTGGTGTGGGTTGGTCATTAGGCAACGGCCTTGGAAACTCGGGTTCCACAATAGGTATTGGTTCAACCGTAGGTGTGGTTTGGGCGGTACTTCGTGGGATTGTAATGTGCTCCTTTTCGACCATCACCTCGGGTTCTTTCTCGATTTCCTTCTCCGTAGAAGTACTTGGACGAGAGATTGGTTCCTTGAGAGTTTTACCACTTCGTGTAGTAATAACCTTCATTTCTCCCTTTGGGTTTGCAATGGTATCACTAGGAAGACCACCCGAGGAAGAGGGTTTACACATGATTGCTACAAACATCTTAGCCATTCGGTCCTCAAATTTTGATTGCCTAGCATCCGCTTTTAATAACTCTTGCTTAATCTCATGTTGTCCTAATTCCATCTTTTGTTGATTTTGTTGAAGACGTTGGACATTTCCTTCCATTTTGTTTGCATGAGTTTTAAGTTCATTAGCAAGTTCATTTTTTAGCTCTTTTTTCAACTCGGATCTTAAGCTAATCATCTCATGTTGCATGTTATCAAATTTAGCATCATTTGCTTTTGCATAATCCAAAAATTCTACTTGCAAATTTTTAGTGTGAGCATTTTGAAAACCTTGTGTAGTGTTTTGAAAATCACGGTTTTGATTTTGATTAGAAATTTGTCCATTCCCATTTTGATAATTCCCCTTATTGTAATTGCGTGAATTGCCTTGGTAATTACCTTGGTTGTTGTTTCGATAATTGTTAACATTTTGATTTGGTGGAGCTTGATTTTGGCGGGAACCTTGACCGTTTTGGTTGTAAGTTCCCGTTGCTACATAAGCACTCGAAGTGTTACCATCCGCGGTAATGCACTCGGAAAGATCATGAGCTCCCCCACAAGACAAACAACTCTTAGCAACCGCTTTAACCGAAGCGGAATTGGAAGCTTCTTGAGCCTTCCAATGGGACATAAGATTAGCAAATCTATCAAAAAACCGATTTTCCTCATTAGCTTCATCATGTAAGGCGTTAATGCTACGAGACGATTGTGACGAAGATGACGAACCCATATTGGCAACACTCGGTGTGTTATGAGGGTTATAAACCTTAGATCTATTTTCGATGATTTGTAAAGCCTCATTTGTTGTCTTGCACAAAAAATTACCACTCGCGGCGGCATTCAAATAATCTCGTTCATGATCATTAAGCCCATTATAAAAAGTATCAACTTGATGCAATTCCGTAAAATCATGGTGTGGACATTCATGTAACATTTCTTTAAATCGTTCCCATGCCATTGAAAAACTTTCATTATTTCTTTGCACAAATCGTGAAACCTCATTTTTCAAATGTGTTGTCTTAGATGGTGGAAAAAACTTGTTCACAAACTTAGAAACGAGATCGGCCCATGTCAAAATTGAATTTGGCGGTTCTTTCTCGAGCCAAATATTTGCGGGTCCATCCAACGAGTATGGAAACAACATCATCTTAGTGGCGTAATGTGGAACATCCTTAAACTTGCTAGTGGCGGTGAGACGGTTAAAATTCCTAATATGGTAATGCGGGTTGTCTTTCTCATGACCTCTAAACTTATTTGCTTGCAACATCGACATTAAACCCGTCTTAATCTCGAAATTCTCCGCAAGGATGGCGGGAATCACAATAGCCTCTCCAAAACCCTCGGTGGGTGCTTGAAGCAACTCCATCATAGTACGATTAGCCATGACGACTTCTTGTTCTACAATAGGTTCAACAATTGGAGATTGTTCTTCAACAATCAACGTCTCTTGATTGGCTTGCTTTTGAAGACGTTTACGAGCTCGTTTTACTTGATTACGAGTGATCATAAACTTCACGAAGAATGGGAGGTGAGCAAAGAAGATTCTTTTTGGGTGTTTTGTGAATTTTCAATTTTTTTTGTGTTTTTGATGATATTTAATTTTTTTTGGATTTTGGTGTATCTTCGTAGACAACAATCTACAAAATCTCTCCTCGAATCAAACTCTTGATTAAAGAAGCCTCAAAGGAATGAAAACGATCACGTGGAGTGAACGCCTTCGAATGACTTTAGAACTTTGGTGAAAACCAAATTGTTCAAGAGGGTTTAATCACAAAGAAACCAAGCAAATATACTATACGTAATAATACTTTGGGCGGCAAAACCCTCGATTAGCCTTCAATCTCAAAATACTCACAAGCAAGCGGGGAAATGAGGCGGCGCAAAGCACTTAAGAGCCTTTTTCCTTAGGGTATATTTTATAATACCCGCCTTATACCCACCTTATAGTTTGTATCTTTCAAAATCGAGCTTCACGAAAGTATTTATCTATTTTTGCCTTTTTCTTTTTGTTTGAGATTCGAATACAATAATTGAGTGATGAAATCCCAATTAAGGTTGTGTTTTCACACTTTTGGAGATATTGTGAATTGATTGTGATACTTAATACAATATAGTAATAATATTTGTACAAGAAAAACCAAGAAAACCGATAATACGTATTAGTAGAGTTCTACTAATACAAATACTACTTATGGTTAATATTAAAAACAACAATGCAAATTAATCACGACACACCTCCCCGGCAGCGGCGCCAAAAATGGTTGTAGTGTTTTACCACACCTTTAGGAAAAGGAGGGTAACTAGTGAAAAGTATCAAACAAATGACTTTAGGAAAAATCAAGTGTTAATGACCCTTAATGGTATGAAAGTTCGTTTCCCAAGGAGGTATATGTGTATGAGAAATTTGTTAAATGTTTGTGATTAATGATTGGTTTAGAAGGGGATGAGAAAAGAAGATGACGAAGACGTAAAAAATAAAAATAAACACTACTAGAAAGTTAAGACGTAGAACCTTAAAAACCACAAAAATAAAAATAAATTCTAAAAATTACCAAAAATTCATCAAAAATCAAATTAAATAAACTAAGAGTTTACCAATAATCAAAACTTTTTCAAACCTTTTAAATAATTAAATATTCAATTTTTAAATGCTAATTAAAGCCCTAAAAATAAAATAAATAATCAAAAAGCCCAAATAAAGATTTTTCAATTGGTAAACCTCTAAAATGACCTAAAAAGATTAAAAAATATTTTTAGAAATTTTTGAACTAATAAAAACTATTAAAAATGATTTAAAAACTATTAAAACTTAAAATAATTATAAAAATAAATCTAAAAGTAATAAAATTATTCTAAAAGTTGCTAAATCCCTATTTTAATGTATTAAACCTAAGAAAAATGTAAAAAGTTGGAAAATGTGAAATTTTAAAAATAATAATAAAATAATAATACAATAATATTAAAAATCCAAAAAATTATAAAAAATTCTAAAAACTTGCAAACTAGTTTATTTTAACCTAAATAATCAGAAAATCAAAGTGAAATTACCAAAATACCCCTATTGGGCCCTCAAATGGGCCAAAACCAAAAACAGTCAACCAAATTGGGCTTTTGGGCCCAAAAAGTCAAACTTTGCCCAATTGACTTGGAAAAGCCCTATCTGACTCAAAATTCAATTCTAAGAACAAAACTCTAAAGGCCCAAAAGCTGAATATGAGCTTATCACAGCTTATTGAACACAAAGCTTATTCTTATTGGGCTTTTCAGCCCATTAAGCCATAAGCTAATGCCATAAGCTCTAATTTGACACAAAACCTTCTTTTGGGATGCTTATGAGATCTGTAAAAAGAAATTTTAAAAAAGCACACTCAATAAGCTAGAAATAAGCAAAGTATTATTCCACAAAACGACAAAATAGTCGGGATTGAGAAATAAGGAACCTCAGAAGCTCTAGTTTGTTGCAAAAGCTCACAAATAGCTTAACTAAGAATAATCAATCAAGAAAATCACAAAAAGCCAAGTAGAATAAGCTGTATGAGCAAATAAGCTGGCTGAAAAAGCCAAATAAGCTAGTTTTCTAGCAAAAGCTTAACCAAAAGACTTGTAACCTTCCAGATTTGATATTAAGCTGAGAAAAATGATTTCTATTACAAAAGATAAGTTGTTGCATGTACCAATAAGCAAAACAGATTCAATAAGCTTAGAAACCAAGTTTGACCAAAAGTCAAACGTTGATAAGTTGAAATCAAACGCTGACAGGAACAAAGTAGGCGTTGACAGACTTAATGAAGTGTAAGGACTTGTTTTTCACCCTGCTGGTCAAGGTTTGAGTGCAAACCTTGTGAATTAAGGCTTACCAGTTGGGTAAACTTGATGTGTTTTGGCACAAATAAGCCAAATAGCCAGTGGGCTTATAAGCTATGAACAAAGCAATCCAAATAGCCAAATATTCTCACAAGCAGCATACAAATAAGATCCAAGCAACAATACAACAATCCTAATGCTAGAAATCACAATGCAACACCAAATGAGGTGGTCACTTTGCTGATGCAAATGACCACTTCAGCAGACTTTGATAAGCTATAAAAACCACAATAAGCCACCAAATTCAACAAGCAGATAACCAATAGATAGCTTATCACCCAAACTATTCCCAAACCAAATTTCAGACCTTAGATCCAACAAACAAAGAAGTTATTGGATCTGATGTGTTTGACCAAATTCAAAACCAATTTTATCAGATTTTTTTTTGCAAAACTTAGAATCCCTTTTCCAAACTTTCAGAAAGTAAACCAATGGCTAAAACTTGTGTATTAGGACTTGTTTAGACCACCCAAACCCTAAGAACCAAGGGCACAAAGCCACAAGGCCTTGATAACCAGTAATCCCAAACAACCCTTAATCAAGCACTTAACAAAGGAACTTGTGATTTTAACTAATAACCTACTGATTTTAATGATCAAAAACACTTAAACAATAGCAACTAACACAATCAAACAAAAAAAATCACCAGCACAAACACCAATACTCAAAATCAAAGCACTAAATCAAAATCAGTCATAAACATGAGATTTTGAGTGGAATCTTAACAAGGGATTATACCTGCCTTCCACAACATCCTAGGAAGGCCAGCAATGCTCCTTGGACCTTGTTCAACAACTAGAACAAGACCAAGGTACTTCAATGAAGATGATGCAAACTGCCTTGGTTGATGGTTCAAAGTAGAACCTCAAGGACTTTATATCTTCAACACAAGCAGCAAACAACTCAACCAAGGGCTCTAATCCCTTCACAAGCTTGGTGTCAACAAGCTTGTAAGAGCCTATGGCAAATGGCCAAGGGTTAGTACACAAAATAATCCAAAACAGAACCTAGGATTTCAAGGTATTCAAACCTTAAAAACCTTATGAAACAAGACGTGCCTTGACCACAAGATTAAGGTAGGCTTTAACAATCAAATGGAACTCAGAATTAGGCTACTCAAACACCAAACTTTTAATTAAATCAAAAAGAGATTTCACAATTTCAGAAATTCAAATTTTATTTAAACTTAAAAAGGAATTACAAAGATAATAGCCTAAAACTGGAACAAAGGGACTCTCACATGTTGAGGTCTCCTTTTATAGGCAAATGCCTTGCTAACACTATTCACAAACCCTAGAAGTGAAATTCCCTAAATGCCCTAAGTCCTTCTAGACGTTTTGATGGAATGAGCTGTCCAAATGCATCCAAACCGTTTATAGTAGCTTTGATATGAAGCAAATGATGTGGGCTGTTGATCTTGACACGTGGCAAGCCTTGGTCAGGAAGTTGTCACATGATGGTGAAACGGTTTTGGTGGTGGGGCCTCTTGGTGAGTGGGAGTGAGTGTTTTAAGGTTGGGATGAGATTATCGGCGTGTGAATCAAGTGTGGGAAAGGGTAATTTCATTTTACCCTTTGTTTTAATGAAGATAGTTACTGGGTTCTTGGGGTGAACAGTAGTAACTTTTGATCCGATGTTGGGGGATTGGTTTTGTTTGGCGCGTGTTTGTGTGTTTGAAAGTTTCAATGCACACCTTTAGTCGTTATATTTCCTTTCTTTTTGCATTTGTGTTTAAAAGTCTATCAGCGCCCATTTATACTTGTAACAACTTTCACATCTTGTCATTTTTTACACAAAACTTTCCAAAAGGTGTATCAAGGGTTATTTTTGGAACTTTTGCATATTTGAAGGACTGATCTTGGACATTTTTGATCTTCAAAGGTCTTCAATGTATCTTTGGCTTGATGAGGGACCATAATTGACAATTTGAAATTGTTGAGGGACTAATCTTGCCATTTCTTCAAAGTTGAGGGACCTTTTGTGTAATTTTGACAAACTTAAGGGACCAAACTTGTAATTATTAATATACAAGGGTTTTAAGTGTCATTTCTTCAATAAATGAGGATCAATCTTGTTTGTCTTCAAGTCTTCAAGGGTATAAGTTGAATTTTCCATGATTAGGGCCCGGTTCTTTGTACGGCTTTGTTTCTCGTGTCCGTTTTTCCTTGTATCTTGTGATCTTTTGTCTTTTTCACGATATCCATACCTAAAATACACAAGTAAACAAACACAAGCATATATATGGTATTTTATGACATTTTTATGCATTAAAAGCCCGAAAAGAACGATGAGATCATGTATAAATGCCATCTCATCACATATCCCTTTAATAAACTCATATACCTCTCGAATGGATACATGTATCGAAGAAATATGGGGCCACAAGCCTGTATTTCTCCAACAATATGAGATATGAGGTGAACCATGACATCAAAAAAGGAAGATGAGAAGTACAACTCGAGTTCACAAAGAGTAAGAATAATATCATTCTGCCATTCGAGATTAATAACTTTGGAATGAATCATGTTAAAAAAGCGACAAAGCTTTGTGATTGTATGTCTTACTCGAGGTGGCAAGACTCCACGAATAGCGATCGGAATCATTTGTGTCATTAAAATATGACAATCACGGGACTTCATACCAAGCAACTTCAAGTCTTTCATCGAAACCAACTTTCTAATGTTAGAAGAATATCCAGATGGGTCCTTAACACCTGCAAGAATTCACAAAATATGGTTTTCACAGCCTTTGACATGGTATAACAAGCCGCCGACAAATACATTCGTTTACTATCCGTCTCTTGTGGTGCCAGCTCCTCTCTAATTCCCATTTCAACCATGTCTTTTCGAGCATTAACTCCGTCTTTAGTTTTTCCCAAAATGTTTAATAATAACCCTAACAAGCTTTCACAAACATTTTTCTCGATGTGCATAACATCAAGACAATGTCGGACTTGCAGATGTTTCCAGTAATCCAATTCCCAAAATATTGACTTCATTTTCCAAATAGTTTTTTGAGGAGTCTTAACTTTTTTCCGAAAACAATATTAAAATCCACAACTTGGGAAAGTGCATCGTACCCGTCCAATGGTTCTGCCATCACTATACGCTCTATAGTACCGTCAAACAAACTTTTTTTTTCTTGTGGTATGGGTGATTTTCTTCTAGCAGTCTGCGATGTCCCATGTATACCGTTTTCCTGCAATTAGTTAACCACCGAGAGTTGGTGTCCTTCCCTCACAAACAGGACATGCCTTCTCCGCTTTCGTGCCATAAGCTGACAAGTCACCGTACGCTGGAAAATCACTTATGGTACAACAAATCATGGCAAACAATTTGAAACTCTCTTGCTTGTATGCATAATAAACTTCAACACCTAAATCCCACAATGTTTTCATGTCATCAATTAATGGTTGCAAATACACATCAATATCGTTCCCAGGTTGTTTCGGACCTTGAATTTAGGGGTGAGCATAAAACCAAAAAACCGAAAAACCGGAAAAAACCGCACCAAATAAACCGCCCCAATTGAAAAACCGAAAGGATGGTTTGCACATATTTGAAAACCGAATGTTTGGGGCGGTTTTTGGTTGAACGTATAAAACCGAACCGAAAAAACCACCCCGCCCCACTTAGGTGTACAAAATTAATATATTTTTGTATATTTAAATAGTTATATATGTGATATTTCTAATATGTTTGATTTTTTTTGTTTAAATATATACATTTATATAAGATATTAAAATAATTTATTATGATTTTTTTCACATAAATTTTGTTAGATTTGTGATTGTTATATAAGATTTTTATTATCTTATTATATTCTTAGGTTTTATATAATTCGATGGTAACTAATATTGCTATTATTGTAACGTATGTAACTGATTGAAACTATTATTATTGGTTGCAACTTGCAATATGATAAGTTTAATTTGTGTCGAAAGTGATTAACTATTGATGATGAGGTTTTTTGTAAATAGGAAGCCCAATGCTTAAATAAAAAGAGTAAAAAACCGAAATAAAACCGAAACCGAACCGCTACGATGAAAAAAACCAAAAAACCAAAACCGAAAAAACCGAAATCAAATGGTTTGCGATATGTAAAAACCGAAGTTTGCGGTTTGATTTTTGGTTTTAGCATAAAACCGCCCCAAACCGCCCCATTCTCACCCGTACTTGAATTAACAATGACATCATGATGTATTTTCGTTTCATGCACAACCAAGGTGGGAGATTGTATATGCATAAAAGAACCGGCCAAGTGCTATGACGAGTACTCAGACTTCTAAATGGATTAATTCCATCTGAACTAAGCCCAAACCGTATGTTTCTAATCTCTGATCCAAATTCGTCAAAATCCTTATCAATATTTTTCCATTGAGGAGAATCAGCCACATGTCTCATTTTCCCATCTTGTTTTCGCTCTTCAGCATGCCAACGCAACAATTTGGCATCCTTGGGGTTTGGATACAACTTTGTCAGTCTAGGTATGATGGGAAGATACCACAACATTTTAGCGGGAGGCCCATTCTTTGTCACATCACTGTCAAATTCTGTTAAATTCTTGCGCTTATACATTGATTCATTATACAGGACATTCATGTAGGTCTTTGTAGTCTTTTCTGAACAGTATACAATCGTTTGGACATGCATGTGTACGTTCGACTTCCAATCCCATCGGACACATCAGTTTCTTTGCTTGATACGTTGAAACAGGTAACTCATTATCTTCAGGGAACGCTTCGTGTAACAACTCTAATGGGGTGGTGAAGCTTTTGTCACTCCAACCATTTTTTGCTTTCATGTCTGACAGTTTCACCACTATAGAGAGTATGGTGAACTTCTTGCATCCTTTATACAATGGTTTTTCTGCATCAAGAAACAATTGTTGTAGCTTTTTAATATCCTTTTCAGAACCATCACGTTCCACATCACGTAACATCTCATCTATATTACCACGATGGTTATCATTAGAACTATCATTCTCCTCGTGATCCATGTCTGAAACAAATGTGTGCCTCTCAACTAGTGTTTCACCGTGAAAATTCCAACAAGTATACTCTTTGTGAAACCCGTATTGTATGAGATGACGTCTAATTATGTTAATATCAGGAACAGACACATTATTTCTACACTCTTTACAAGGGCAAGAAATTTTTGTTCCTCTTGTATTTTCTCGATGATCCTCGGCGCATTTTAGAAATCCAGACAACCCTTTCATGTATTCAGGGGTGAAACGTTGTCCCTTGTACATCCATGTACGATCCATCTGAAATATATAAAAAGAAATTATAAAACAATTTATTTGTGTATTATACTATACATCACTACTAACCCTTTATGTTTATGGTTTTTTAAAAACCAAATTAGCAACGAGAAACAATTTTTATAGACATGTTTAGAGAACAGGTAAAGATATTGTATGTTTGTACTAGTCCTATTTAATAATATATGTGAAAGACTTAAGATTTATTATACTATGTAGGGCTGAACACGGCAGACCAAAAATCGACTCGGACCGGAAAACCGGGCCGAATGATTTCGGTCTAGGATTTTGGACGAATTCGATATTCAGTCCAGTCCGATTCGGTCTTACCAAAATCTCGTCAATTATGAAAAATTTTGAATTCTCTCCCACTCAATTAAAAAATTACTAGTTCTCTTATCAGGCACAAGCCCTCAATCTCTAAGCCGACTTTGAATTTTATCCATGGAAATTTTGCTCACTTGTTCCACTTTCCAAAGGTACTTCTATTTGATCTTTTCATCAAAATTTCGATTTAAAACTTTTAATGTATGTTTTGTATCAGTCTAATATCCTTAATAATCATGTAAGATTTAGCTTTGTTGTTGTTATTTGATGATATGTTTGTTTAACACAAGGTGTTCGATTAAAATCCTCACTAAGAGCATTAATAGTTATTGCATTCATCCTGGTTCCGTATTGACAAGATATGTTCATTTGTTCAGTAGATTGTTGGGTTTGTATCAGTTTTATATGTAGTTTGTTAAATCATGTGTCGTATACACGCAAGTTAGCAATTACTGTATTCCCTAAGGAGTTAAAATCCATTTATAACTCAAACTCATGTTAATTTGTTCAGGTTTATAAATTTTACATGGGATCTCTACCAGAAGGCGAATATTCACCTTCATCTCATCACTCAGAAATAATTAACCAAGTTGTCGATTCCAGGTTTATCACTGAACTAAAATATTCTATACTTTTAGCTGTATTTTTTTGTGTTAATATTTTCAATAAATTAACAGCTTTGCAAGCAAATCCTTAACATAAAAGTGAGTATATGTGGGTACAGGGTCTGCTCCAAAATTTTGGTATGGAGTATATATCTTTTTAACATACAAGTGAGTATATGTGGGTATAGCTCTTATTGTAATATGTGTAGCTATCCATTCGTTTGGTCAACCTGATGGTGGGTCATGTGACCTCTTAGTAACAAACTGGCTAACTATGATACGTATAAAACGTCGCCAAAACTCTTATTAGAATATTTAGACTCTTTATGTTGTGGGTCAACCCAACGATACCAATCCAAATTAAGCAAACTCAAATAAGTGCCCGTTTTTGCAACTCTACACTGTAGTTGGTTAGTTTTAAATTTTCTTTCAAGATATTGATTTAGTTTGAAGTAAATATTCAAATCCTTTTCAGTTAGATGCTTGGTCTCGTCCTGACGCCAGCAACAGTCGGATGGTTCTTAGGGTCACCGCATATAAGCCGAAAAACACACCCTCGTTGTTTATTAAAACTCACTAAGAATATCACTGGGCTTTAATATTTTTTGGCTCATTATAATCAATTAAGCTGTTTTTATAAGCAAGCCTAAACAATCCTATAGCATTCATAGTTATTGCAGTCATCATAGGTCTGTATTAAGAAGATATGTTCATATGTTCAGTAAATTGTTGGGTTTGTTTAAATGATACCTTTTCTAATTTGAGTTTGCCCTTTTTGAAGTTATTGTCCTGGTATAAAAAAGTCACTAAGTGATCTTTTGTTTCTAATGGTGTTGATCCTTTGTTGTATATTGGATGGGATGGGAAGATATAACATGACAAAATATTAATCGTAGGTAATTGAGCTTAATGGGTCTAAATGGGTAAATATTTTTTCTTGAACAATGACTTTGCCCATGTTGGACCTCGTAAGAAATTTTATTTGTTAACTGACTTGAAATATAGAATTAGACTATTGTTTCTTACTGAGATGACAAATCAGGTAGAAATATGGTCCTTCACATGATACGCTTTGATTAAAAGACTCGCCTCCTTGGGTAGTTTACTATCTTAGCTAATCTAAGTGCATCCAAATATGTTTTTCAGCAATTCTCCAGTCAATAAAAGTGCAGTTTGTGCCTGATTAAACATGTATATATCTCGCGCGTTGGATTTTCTAACCTTATTGCATTGAGGCGCATCGCATTTTTTAAAACCCAGGATACCTATTAAAATTGCATCTTTTGTATCACTCCGCGGGTTGTCTTTTATATATATATTTTGATAACTTTTCATGGAAACTTACTAAATGACTTATAATCTCTTGGTCCAGATTGCTCTCTATGGGATAATTCGTTAAATTGTTCTGTATAATAGTGTTGATTTATAATAAGTTTTTTCATTTGACATTGGTATCATATATTTGCTGATTTGCACCTATGTGGGTAGCTATTGTCTTATTGTGTAAGGTAGCGATTCTGGCCCATTTTACCCTAAATGGCTTGACCGGGTTGTGTATCATCTCCGATGGGTCAAAACCTTGGCCAAAAATGTATAGGTCAAACCTTGCTCAAGGTGTATTCTGATAACCACAACCTCCTAAAGTACAAATATATTATACAGGTAGTTTGGTAATGTAGTTCTTGTGATCATACCTAAAACGTTAGATATATAATACAATGAATTTTACTCTTTCAGAACGTGTGAAGCTTATATTTTTTAATAATTACTAATTGCTAACTACAGATGTACGTAGTACATATTAAGAAGGCGTTCAATGGTAGCTATCATGTTCTCACGGTTTAATCTGTTAGAATATAACAAAACATTTGGATACTCTGCTCCTTGCCAAATGCATATCAGTTTTTTTGCAAAGCTGCTTGTATAGGTATTTGTCCACCAAAATATTACTACGTATTCCACAAAGGGCGACTAAAATATACAGTTTCATTCACCAGCAGATAGATTGATTGATTGTTTGGTCTTATTGGGTTGACCGGATAACCCGATAAAACTAATTATTTAACCCGAACCTGACCCGATAACAATGTCGGATTATCGGGGTCGGGTAAAAATAACCCGATATTTCTTTTACGCGATTAGCCTTGTCGGGTTTGGGTTTGGAGCGGGTCAACCCGACCCGACCATACTGACACCCCTATTAGCAAGATATCTCGTATCTTTTCTGTGATTTTCTTTGTGTAGTTAGGAGATTAGTTGGATGTCTCGTGTCTTTAGGAGATTATTTTCTTGTGGAGGGTATTTACCGGTCACTATTTTCGGGCAACTGTTTTCGAGTTTTTTTAAACAAATGGAAGTGGATGGGAAGGGAAATCACAAAATTTCGGTGGTCTTAAGCTGTTTTTATAATGAACAGTATGGGACAGGAAGAGGGAGGGAGGTGTTAAGCAGCTTCTTGTGATATTTTTTTTTGGTGTGGGAAGGATGCAGGATGGTTATAGTTTCTTTGCACTTTTTTTCGGTGTCTTGATTCTTTAATATTGATGTGCAACCTTATGGTTTAGCTAGGTTCTGTTTTATGCAGTTTATGTGTTGATATTGGTTCACTTTAAAACCATATGTAGTTAAATGTCTATATGCCATAATTCTTGCACATCTATTCACTAATAAGATCAAACATAGGTGCCAAAGTGTTGGAAATAAAGAAAAGATATGTTTAACATCAACACGTGTTCGTATTTATAATTTTGACAAAGTTCCAAAAAAAAGGCTTTTGGAAGAAAGGTTCTGGACGGTTTTTATAGAATCTGTTCAAAAAAATTGCCATTTTTTTAGCGCTATTATCCCTATAAACCGCATCAAAACCATTTTTTATGTAGTAGTAGTGTCTCGTTCAAGAATCAAACGCGTGAACTGATTTTTAGTACACTTTAATAGATTTGTGCTAATAGTAGTACTTAGTATTTTTCTTCCTATTTTGTCTAACCAATCTTTGTACATTCATTTTAAGCCAAGTTTGTATTCTACATATTCCAATTGATGCAGGATGAGAGGAGTTAAGTGACATCCATTCGGTTGCTGCACATTACAAGAGAAAACCCAAGGCCCCACATTTCTTTTAAGGACACCGGTTTTGCAAACCATCAAGGCACGTGTTAACTACCTTACGGGAATAATTTCTCGATAGATCTTTTATGATTCTGGAAAGGGACCAATATTGCTTTTCCTTATATTGATAGCTAAACGTTAAATCGTGTTTCACGGTTGTGTGTTAGATTTTATATGTAGTGCAGTAGATTTTTGTAACGTGATGCTATACAACACTTCCTGAGTGTAGCGAGTGGCATACATTTTGTATTTTGAGCATATTAAATGCAGAAGTGTTGTAAAAATTTTACTGTAGTTATTAAAACTAAGTTAACTCAAAAGGTTTTAATATGATACCTTACTTTAATGGATGAATGTCGGTTTAGCTATTAATGTATTTTGTATGATCGGTAAGCCAAATCTTCAACGTTCCTATATATAGATATTAAAAAAGGAACATAAATTAGTAAAGCAATCATTCTATGTGATGGGAAACATATACTCATATTACTAGTAGAATGAGAAACAATCATTCTACTAGTAACAGGTTACAACAATACAAACATATACTCATATTTCGGACATGACAAATATCAAATGTGCAACATTTGCATACTATTGTTGCAATTTTAGGCGATCAACAAAACATAACAACTACGGGGTCTACATTGTTCAACACTGTCTGCCTACAGATTATAAGAGAGCCACATTATTTGAATATTGTAGATGATTTCTCACAGCATAGTAAACATTATCTGCAGGCTTTAGTTATAGAAAAATGAAATCTACCACTAGTATGAGTAAATGATCAAACAACAGATTTACAATCCTTACACTATACAACCAAATAAGATTGATGTCACTTTCATCTCCTTATATGTATGTCTCTTTACAAACTCCTACCCACACAGACTCGGACATTGAAAACTCCTTAAACTAGCTGTTCAGAAAAAAAGGATGAATAAATAAGTCACCAGTCCCTTTGTAGACTAGATGGACATAGTTAAAGCTCTCGAGACCTACTATACACGAACAAGCATAGTACACCCGTCAATGCATTTCTACAAGAAACTGTTACCCAAAAGGCATTTTGAGCAGACTGTCAGACACCAATCATCAAGAAGCAAATACTGAAGAACAATTAGTCACAAACATGTCATGAATAACTAGAGGAGGAATTCATAAACTATGTCTGTAGGGAGGAAGATGTGTGTATAACCATAACAAAGAACGCTAGAACAGCTTATGGTTTATCAGTTAGAAGCCGCAGAAGACAAATTTTTCTCTACTCTAGCGTAATTGTTTTTGGATCAGAAACAGTTGATGTAAAATATCTTTAGTCTGATATTGGACTCCATATACTTGTCTTATGCTTGGAAAGATGGAATAAATTTTTCTCCCACATGTTAGTGATACTAGTCACGAGCTTTCGCTAGCTGAGTCCCTCGGGTGGTCATAATCTAGTTTTTTGATAACATGATTAGGAAATTGCATTTCTGTGACTTTTAACGCATTTGATCTGTTGTGGATATAAAAATCTCGGATAGACAAATTAATAACTAATAGGCCAGTATCCTTAATTAAGGGGTTTTGGGCTCTCGAGATGGAGGTTACAGAACATCAGAAACTGGGAGTGGGGTGTGTGTGTGTGTTGGGGGGGGGGGGGGGGGGGGGGGGGGGGGGGGGGGGGGGGGGGAGCTATGTTGAGCCACCAGTCACACATATTGTGCCTTCTAATGCTGGCCCAGATAGGAGAAGCAGATAATCAGTTACCATTTCCAGACAACATTAGCATGTCACCACATTTCAATACAATTTAAGGAAAAGCATAGATAAAATGCCTCCTCTAAAGCAAACTGAAACCACTGATTATCTTCATCATGCGTATCTTTAACTGTAATAACTGGTCGACCTAAACAGGTTAAATTCAAGAGTTGAGTCTGTTCAGGATTACTTAAAAGAAGAACGCTACAGCCGGAGAGTATTCCTTGAGAATTGGATTGTTTTAGAGAACATTGAAGATCCAAAACTGACCTTGAAATGGGATTTGCAATTGCTTTCTCTTCCGACCCTTTGACTATTTCATGAATTAACGTTGTACATAGACAAAGCGTTTATTTAAGTAACAATAATGCAGAAAGAAAAAAATCAATTAATTGAAATAAAAGAATGAATATATTACTTATGAAATAGTTGAATACACAAATTCTATTATTAGACTATTAGAGTATTAGACTGATCAATTATCTAAACCCTAAGCTAGCAGCAGCTGACTCTTAAAGTCGAATAATAAATCTCTCTTTCGCTCGGGTTCCACGGAAAGTATCTCGCCGATCCTTCGTCTAACTTGATCAGTTGTGTTTGCTTTTCTGCTGATGTGTTTCTTACAGACTCAACATCCTCCTCCTCGTCGTCGTCATCATCAGCGGCATTGGAACCAACTGACTCTACTTCAGAAACCAAAATCTTCTTAACAGGAATGCAGCAGTTGCAGTTAACATGTGCTGATCTAACGGCATAACGTGGACGGGGCCTTTTATTTCTTCGCATGACAAAATCTTGATCATCTCTCTCGCAAACCCTTTTGTTGGATCGAACCATCTTAATGATAGCCATAGGTAGGTATTCTAGGATCGTTTTCTTGTTTTGATCTGGAGGAAGATGGTTTTGTTAGGGTTTTTATCTGGAAGATGATAATTTTGCTGGTGTTTTTTGTTGTGCGTATGAAATATGAATCAACAATAATCAGATAGGAGCATTATTTATAACCAGACTTTTATGTCGGTGATTAACCAAATACTTACCATATACGTAGTATTCATTAAAATTATTTACACAAAAGCGGGCTTTTGGTTATGTCGGTCAATTGACTAAACTTTTTTGTTATGGAATACTTGCCATATATTTACTATTCTCAAGTACATAATTCACTTTATATTTGTTTTTGATTATATGATGAGATTTACTTATCATAAAAAAAAACACTTGCCAAGATGTTCAAAATTTATAAAAATGAACGGAGGGACTAAAGTTATAATATGAGAAAGTAATGATTTATCACTAGTGAAAATAATAAAGTATCACTAGTGATAAAGCAATGAAATATCACTGTGAGATTACACAGTAACTATGTTCCATTGCTTTATCACTAGTGATATTTCATTATAACAATTTTGCGTCATGTTTACAATTTTAGTCCTTCCGCCTTTATTCACAACTTTTGGACATTTTAGCAAAAATAACCCTTCCGTCTTTTTTTACCAAGGTAATTAATAGCTAGCATTTATCCCTTGAGATGTAGTAAAAAACAATGATCCAAGATAACTTTTTCTATAATATTTTAATTAGTTGTCGAATTATTTTTTTATGTACGAAATACCCACTCGCCACGTAGCACTTTGATCAAACCATTTGAGTTAATTTGACTTAACAGAAGTTGGATTTTTGTCAGTGTTTTAAAAACCGGTTTGACCCGGCCGGTTCAACCGGTTGAACCGGCGTGTTGACCGGGCCGTTATGAGCTGGGTTTTCACCTAAAATCGAACCGGATTGAACCGCCGGGTTATGATAGACTCGGGTCAAACCGTCAGACAGAAAACCGACGGGTTAAACACATCTCAAAGGAAAACAAAAACAATGATCTAACATTAGATGATAGATGATTAAATTTGACAAATTCGATGTTTTTGAACCATACGCTGTATCGATATGCACGCATGACAAGGATCTGTCGTCTTTGCAGGGATGAATTGATGATGGGTAGCGAATGAAAATGAGGATCCATTTATGTCGAGACTTGAGATTATGAATTACGAATGAATATGAGGTGCAGATCTTGGTTTTTGTTTTGATAAACTAAAGAAAATGAGAAATATAGTAGAAAATAAACAAATGTGTTGGGAATGGGATTATATGTGATAGACACGTGAGTCAGACAACCAAAGTTTCTTGTTAAAAGTGCCTAATGGATCAATCTTTTTAGTTTTTAATTATATCGCATTGAAATGAATTGGTTGGATGAAAAAAGAAATAAGTTATTTTTATGCCAACGAGTAATAATTAAAGTTATAAGGCAATCTTTCTTTTGGTGTAAAACCGGTTTGAACCGGCGGTTCAACTGGTTGAACTGGTAACTCGGTTAACCGGTGACTTGACCGGGTCAATTAAAAAACTAGTTTTTAAAACATTGATTTTTGTTTAACATGTTTGGTCCTTTCATTAATTTTTAACATATCATCTTCATCATCTTCATCATATTTATCATATTCATCATCTTTAAAATCCAATCCTTATATCCAAATCAAATCCCTATATCCAAATCCTCACAACATACATATTCATCATCATATTCATAAAGAAATCTATCATCAACAAAATAAGTACAAATTACAGTTTGGATAGTCACTGATTGTTCATTCAGTAAGTACTTTCCCGTATACACTTTGATACATGCTTACTGACTGCAAATGTGCAAGCTACTTAGTAAGCATGTAACCAGATTGGAATTAGCAATGTGGCAATACCAAACACACTTAAATGATTAAGACTACTTACAATCTCCAAGATTTGTAGGCGCGCCCACAACAGCTTTGACACAAATCTCAGTCGCCATCAAAACTATAAGTTCTTAGTTAGTTAAGAGATACAATTGTAATTATGAGGTCAAAGGAGGTGGTGTTCGTATTTATACACAGCTAAGAGGATAATGGGATTTCCTCACACTTTTAAAATCCCAACTTTCTGTGATCATTTGTGATAACAACTTTCTTAGTCATCTGTAAATTACAAATTAAGATTCCTA
This sequence comes from Glebionis coronaria, assembly GCA_025667525.1. Lineage (NCBI taxonomy): Eukaryota > Viridiplantae > Streptophyta > Magnoliopsida > Asterales > Asteraceae > Glebionis > Glebionis coronaria. Next base: position 170,683,742 of record CM046879.1, on the reverse strand, counting down.
CCAATGAAATATATAATCTTGTTTGTCTTCCACAACCCCCTGCACCTGCTCATCATCATCTTCAGCATCACCATTGATAGCGGTAAAAGTACGCTTTTTAGGAAAAAGACGTATAATGGGCAAGTATTAAACTCGATGATTTAGAAAAACTGACGAATCGAATAAGTGCGAGTTCGTTCTCGAAGGAGGGTAGTAGTTGTGTGCCAATTATATAAAATCAAAGCTTGGATTAGTTTCGTTTTTGGTTTAGAGAAGAGAAAATTAAAGACGAGTTACGACTACGATTACACTACGACGTATGACGTAAAACGTGACAAAATTAAAAATTAAAGCTAAAACTTAATTAAAAATTAAAAATAAGTTTGAAATAATATAAATAAGAATAAGAATTCAATAAATAAATTTTATAACCTTTTATTAATTAAATATTCAATTTTAAATGCTAATTAAAGCCCTAAAATTAAATAGAATTAAGAAAAGCCCAAAATATTATTTTATTAGACTAATATCTCACTTATATTATTTAAACACTAAAAAGTATTTTTCCTAATTTTTAGAAACTATTTTTTTATTTTTAAATGCTAAAAACACTTTTTAAACTAAAATAATGATTAAAAATAATAAAATAATGCTAAAAAAAAACTTACTGTTTCAAGAATACTATTTTATAATACTTAACAGTATAAAAATAGAAAATGTTGAAAAAAGTAAGTTTTTACACTAAAAGACAAAACAGTTTGAATTTAAAACTATTTAAACTTAAATTAAATCTAAAAAATAGATAAAAAAAGTGAATAGTGAAACTTTTTAAACTAAAAATCTTAAAATATTTTTCTGAAACTAAGAAAATTTTTAAAACTGAAAAATATCAAAATTTTGCACTAAAAGACAAAAAGCAGATTAATAAAAACTAATTAAAACTGATTTAATCCTAAAAATACAAAATGAATAGTAAAATAAAATTTGACTTTTCTAAAAATATTAAAATAAATAAAGTAACTCAGGAAAAATAAAATTACTCAAAAAAGATAAAAATATTACACTAGAGACAAAAAATATAACAACTGATAGTGACACTACAAAGGGTTTTGTCTGTATGTGTAGCAGTGGCTACAAACACACTCACAGTGGGAAGTTGTTCCCACTGCTTCAACACAGGATCTGAAGTCTGGGCACGTTTTTGCTTGTAAAAACTTTGTTACTAGGTTTTAATTGGAAACAAAGGCACCCCTACACTAAGTGGAGTGTAGGGAGTCAAGATAAACAAGAAAAATAACAAGTTACACATAAGAATCACACCAATTAGAGCCAATTACAGTTACTGATGTGACAGAAAGTGAGTTTGTGAGTGTTGCTGGTCTGATTGACCGACTGGGTGAGTTTTGGTTGGCCAAAACTTACTCAACTCATCACCAAACTACAACCCACAAGTTCTAAACCCTAGAATACTAGTAGTTCAAACAGATTCCAAGAGCTTGTAGCTCAACTCACAAAATCTCACTAGTTAAGGCCTACTGATTATGCTTGACTGTTTTTACCAAAAAACTAGCATGCAATATTCAGTTTCTATGTTACCAACTTAAAACAAAAGGATGATATGACCTATAAATACTATATAAAGTGTGTTAGGACAGATTTTACCTCAAGAATATATCAAGTTCTTAGCTTAAATCCTAATCCCAAACACCCCTTAACTATCTGGATTGGAATATTTTAAAACCAAAAGCTAAATAAATCACTCAAACCTGATTAATTCTTATTCTACCATACATCAAGAACACAAATGAACATGAACAAACACTTAAGCTAACAAATAAACAGGATTCACACAAATTTATATAGCACATGCAATTTCAAACCAAAAAGGAGATAATAGTGGGTTCAAGCTATAACCTGCTGATGCCTTCACCAAATCAGCTTAAAGGGTTTGTATGAGCTTATGAGAGAAGTGTAGAGACCCTTGTTGTTGGAATCTACAAGAGACCCAAGGGGACAATGCCTTCAAATGAAACAATAGCTTGTGTACATGCACATATGAAAACAAACACGGAACAAGCAAGCACTAATAACAAGAGATTATGCTCAAGCTTTTGTCAGAAGCTTGGGCATAAGCTTTTGCTACAGTGGGTTGAGAATAACAAGATGAAAATTCTGAAAATCTTTTGGAAACCAAAATCTTTAAAACCAACCAATATGTAACCAAACTTTGAAAACCTTGAACTAGGATTGTAACTAAACCACACAAAGACGCAATTCTGCCACTTTCACTTCTTTGTGTTTTCAAATTCAGAATTCGTGTTTAGGAAAAAAATTGACTTTGCCAAAAAATGACTTTTTTGAACAAAATTAACTTTGATAAAATTATATACTAAATTGCAATAAAAATAAAGTTTATATCTAAGAAAGCTGTAAAAGGAACTCAGCAAGATCTTGTTTTATAAAATTAAAATTTCTATTAAATCTAAAAAATATTACAAAGGAAGAAAATGCTGGAACAAAGAAATACTACCCACATCCGGGTGTATTTAAACTATAATGAAGATTAATCTAGAAACAAGAAAAGGAAAAACCCTAGATATCTAATCTTCAAAATTTGCCCTTCAATTTGAATCTGGTCCAAGAGCACTCACGTGAAGACAGATGCCTTTGACTAATCTTGGCCATTCCTTGTTATCTTTGGAAGAAAGAAATCGCTTGTGTCCATTGGATGGCTGTTTGATTCCAAAATTGCTATTTTAGAACAAACCATGAAGCAGGGGAGGTCTGGGGAGGGGACCACATAGGTGAGCTGTCGAGTTTCATCACATGGATATGTTGCAAATGTGATTAATTAACGACCTGCACTTAATCGTCCAAAAACCCCTTGTTTTTATGTTAATTCGGTTTTAGGGTTTATGTGTGTGAACAAGTTTATTTGATTCATAATTGGGGGTTAAGGGGTGTTTAGAGGGAAAGTAATAAACTAATATACTTTAATATAAGTTGTATTAGTTTATTAGTGGGTTGACGGGTAATAGCAAACCGGGTTGGATAGTAGGTATTTGGTGACGTGGCCTCGTGTGACTGGTGGGGGAATGGCGTTGATCGGGTAAGGATATATTTTATGGGGATTTAGTTTAAGTTTAATGGGGTTTGGTTAAATAGGTTTGGGTTTTGGTAGAAATGACCCTCCCAGTTACATCATTCCTTTTAAACAGTTTTCACTCAAGGTCCTTAGTATTTTGCACCATCCATCCTCTGTTCATTTCATCACAAGTCCTTTATAACTTTGAAAGACTTGTTATGACTTTCTTCAAATCTCAAGTGTTGAACATGTAAATTCTTCAAACTTTAGGGACCCCTTTAGTTTTTTTATGATTCTTAGGGGTATAAAGTGGCATTCTTTAAAAGTTGAGGGACCAAACTTGTCAAATCTTCAAACTTCAAGGACTTCTTTGGAAAATCATGATTCGGGTCCGGTTCTTTGTGCGGCTTCGTTTCCCGTGTTTGTTTTTGCTTGATTCTTGTGATCTTTTGTTGATTTCATGATATCCGTACCTAAACTACACAATGAACAAACACAAGCACATTTTTGGGTATTTTAATTATATTTTAAGCGTTTTAAGCCCGATTTGGATGATGAGACTATGTATTATTGCAGTCTCATCACTCTCCCATACTAAACCATTGCCGTGTCCCCACGCAATGCTAGAATTAAGTATCATAGCACTTCCAGAATTCATTTTTATGTGACATTTATTGAAGACGTAAATTTAGATAAACTACTACACGTGTTTTAGACATAATGTATTATTTTCATCACGATAAAGTGACTTTTAGGGTCAAAAAATAAGAACACGTGAATGCCTCATAGAGATAAGTTCGTCATCTTCGATTTTCACTCGATTTCATGCTAAGCGTGTAACGAGATCATTGTCATTGTAAGTTAGCAACACAATCATATCTCATGAGTGTTAATTACGAACCTAGACTCCCTTATTCCTAATTGGTATCTCTTATATTTTATTTTTGTCTTAATGATCACGAGGATACATCATTGACTTATGCGTGAATAGAGATTAGGTCCAAAAATAGAGCCTTAACGGTGTAACAAAAATTATGGAATTAATAATTCACCCTAATAGACAACGATGTCAAAAAATTAAGTTAACAAGAAGTATCGATAAACAAGGGTTTTATAACGGTTTTGAACATGAGACTTATTACCAAGACTTTTATACGCCCCCTAACGGAAGGGCCTTATTATCATAGGTTTACCTCCATCTTTTATTCAACTCCGCCATGGAGCTTTTATTATGACTTCGGTCTTGTCTTGCCTTTTATTTAACCTCGCCATGAGGTGTTTATTATGGCCAAAGACGTATATCCTCACACTAAAGCGAATTTTGGATCTTTAAAGCTTCAAAGATTAAGGCTTAATCACTTACAATTTGGGCATAGATTTTTCGACCTTGTGAGCTTCGAATGTTTGCTTAATTTAGATGAGCACTTGAGATCTTATTATTGGGTGAAGCTTTAGATTATTCGGGTTGCCAATACTTCAAAACCGTGACGCTGGCGATACCTTAATATTTTCTCAATTTAATTACATGGAAGCTACTAAAACAAATTAGAAACTAACAATACCGACTAAACCGCTAAATCAATATTTATTAACAATTTATTATAAAAGCGTGGGGAGAATAAGCTAATAATTACTACACATGAGATCGTGAAAGATTACGTAACTTATAAGTAACTCTATCATTTCTCGTCCTCATTTAAGAGACTTAGCCTAAAAAGTTAAGGAATCGTGCTCAACACGCACGGTCGAGTAAAAAATTACTCTTATTCTCACCATCGGAAACCTACATTCGTGTCTTAAACACTTACGAAAAATAAGAAAATTTTTAAATTTGGCCATTTTTTGCCTTATTTTGCAACAAAACGATAACAAAAAGATGAAAATTGGATTGCGTAGTGACGTAAGCAAGGTGAAGTATCTACTCACACCCCCATACTAAAACTAAACATTGTCCTCAATGTTTCGAGTCTAGGGGTGAAAACACCCCATACTAGAGACGAAGTCGAATGCTTAATCTCGAGCATGGAAAGGGTAAAACGAATAACCTAAAAGTCATTTATGAATTATGCTAATAAGATAAACGTTAGAACATAAAAGGATATCATCGGATATCGGAATCTCCAAAGGCAACGATCGAAGCTCGAGTGATCGGTAAAACGAACACGAGAGGCTTCAATGATGACGATGAACCTAATGAATCACAATCACAAACAACCACAGAACAAAGGTTGGAAGAGCACAAGTGTTGGAAATACGTTTTTACGTATTTAGGAAGATTCGGTCACTCCGACAATATATTAAGTAGTAGCTCGTAGTCTAGTTACTGTATATTAATTAAACAAGGAAAAGCCCGGTCCATGTCATGTATGGCCGTCCCAACTTGTAAGCCCAAGCCCATCTCATGGGCTTGGTATATAAACCCTATCCTTAGATGGAGAGGGTGTGGTTCACTTCATAATTACACATAGTTGAAGGTGTTTTCTTTCACTTTCTCTCTCTAAAAGTGTGTGTGTTCTCACCATCTTTCTATCTCTTTCTCTCTCTAGATTAAGCAAGATTTACAATATCCTACAAATGGTATCAAGAGCCATGGGATGATTGTATTGTTTATGTGTTTGTTCTTTTAGTGTTCGTGTGTTTTTGATCTATTTTACCCGCATACAATTTTTTTTTGGTTTGATCTTCACCAATATCATCTACATAGCCGTGGTAGTGATTTGGGTTACTTGGATCGCTTAAAAACGCAATTTTTTTGGGTGTTTGGCTTCATTTTTTGCTTCAAAGTTCGTCAATATTAAAGTACAAGCAAGATCCACCTTTTTAGCTTAATTTCGCAATAGCAGTCAACATTGCGGAATTGAATCTGAGTGATATATTGCGGATTTGAATCCATCTGAATATCGCGGATTTGAATCTTTAACACCCCGAATTTACACGCAGCGGAATATATCTTTGGGTGCTAAACAATGATACGATAACACATAATTTATAAAGAACGACTCGAAAAGAGACGTTTTAAATTAATCGTTCCTAAAACATTTATCAGAGTAGCGTAGTCCCAAGACATCGTAACCAAAGTACAATTAAAACAAAAGATTTAAATTGTTTTAAACAAAGGAACGATAATTATTCAAAGAGTTTATATTGCAAAAAAAGTGCACAACTTCATTCCCGTGACCTCCAAGCTTCACACTTCTTGATTACCTGAAATACATGTGAGAAAATCATCAACAAAAATGCCGAGTGAAATCTATAGGTATATATAATCATTTTGAACACAAGGAAAGATTATAAGTTTGTGGCGTACTTGAAGGCAACAAGCATCGAATAATAATTTGCATCAACAATAATAATTGTATATAGCATAAATTGAAATAAACTCATGGAACCAAGCCCTAAGACACTCCCTTGTAGGTCTAATAAGACAGGAGATTTATTAATTGTCGTTACCTCTAGATTATTGGTACATTTCCGTACACCTGACTTCTCAATACAATATGTTCAAACAGTGTGGAGGTCGGGCCTAAGCTTCTGCGAGGAGTCCACATAAACTGAACCGGGACGGCTTCCCCCATAGATCTATTAATTGTACTAGCGGTTAACACATCATAGGTTAATTAACGGTCCATAATTGAGGCTTTAATAATGGCAATCACTTAATGCAATTTAAAGGCAACCACGAGTCCATTCATAGAGGGACAAGCATACCATAAAAATCTTGTGTTCTAAGTTTATAAAAACATGTATTCCCCCTCACGGGTTTTAAAATATTTGAATGAGCTCAAACAAGGCTATAGACTCACCTTAGTATATATAGTTGTTGAAGACGATCGCCGACGATAGATGATGTCGGATAAACACGACAACCGCAACCTAACAATTAAGGTGCGTACGTTAATAATAGACTTGAGAAATAAATGATACACAATAAAACCAAACTCAAGTATAAAATCACGACAATTCGAGAGAAAACGATACAAGTGATTCTATTATACTCTCCTATATATTCATTTTATTTTTCTATGCTTTTAGTAAAAATCTGCCGGAACATACCGAATGTCCAAGCTGTTTTTCCATACTTAGACACCTCAAAATGTCATGATACTACCTGAGGAACTCACATACTATATGTAAAAAGTCCTCGCAAGAGCCCATCAAAAGATTTTACTTCTAAAGTTCCCTGCCCGACACATCTTTGATTTACAAAATTCGGACAATTTAGCGACCTTGACTTATGAAACCATTTTGACCATTCTAAACATCTCCATTTATAAAACCAACACTTGATTCTAAAAATAGACTCAAAACACTAATTATAGAGCCTGAGAACAGCCCGTAATTCCTTTTGAAACTCATTTTGTAGTCCCCGAGATTCGATCTAAATATTGACAACAATTTTCGGATTGTGTCAACACTCGTCTCCCGGTACACGAAAATCAAACTAGCGTATCTTCCACCTCGTTTGGAGTTGGAAGGCCTACTTTATATCAAATCGAGGCTCTCGAAACTCTCTACAACATGATCCGATCATATCAACCTATACTCAGACTTAAGACCTCTGAAAATGGCCTTAAACCCACGGCTCAAAATTAATTGTTTGAAAACCATGCAAAATAATTTTTTCTAACACAATTTACCTATTTCCATACTCCTAGTAACAATTAAAAATCATCCTAATCAAACACAAATAACCCTAGAACACTTGCATGTACAAATCTTACAAGATCTATATTAAAAATCTTGCATGCAAACATTCCCACTTCTAATATAATAATAATAACACTTACTTACAACTATAAAATAGATCAAAACAAGATGATCTTTCAAGAAAAATAATTTTGAGACAAAGTTCATGCATGTTGTAAATTTTTATACCAAAATGATCCAAATCATATTACAAACATGGGACTTACTTTAGTTTTCAAGGATTCAAGCTAGAAATTAGAATCAAAGGGTGTTTTGGCTTGATGGTGTCACGGCAAAAAAAGAAAAGGAAAGAGAGAAGAAAAAAAATTTAATTTGGTAGTGGTTTTTGTATGTTTTTAATTGATAGAAATTGATCAAAATTCACAAAATCAAAAGAAATGTAATGCATGTAAAATTTTAACAAAGATCAAAGATCAAAATACAACTTTTTAACATGAAAACATGATGATCCTACCTTGATCATCACATGCATGATGATTTAAACATAAATCAACCATGGAAAATCATAAAATCTTGAAAGTTAATGCATGTAGGAGATTTTCATACCTAAATGTAGATCTTGAGATTTCCAAGATGGGTCTTTGATTAGATTTTAAAGATTCAAACAACAAAATTAAAATTTTTGATGTTTATGTTGATGGGGGTACACGGCATCAAAGAGAGAGAAGAAAGAAAAGTTGGTGATTTTTGTTTAGTTGATTTTTAAATGAAAATGAGATAGTGGAAAACCTTTAAATAGTCCAAGGTTTGGGTAATTTTTGCCAAAATGTATTCTTTTGGGCTAAAATTGTAAACATCAACTTAAGTAACGGAAAATGACTAAAAGTAAATTTTAAAAATATTTACGGGCTCGGGTTTCATAGAAATACTTTTTAGAAGTTTAAACGCACACGAAAAATAATAATATAACGACTTAATACGCAATTAAACGATATCGTCGAAAATATTAAATATCGAAACGATCGATAATAAAATATAAAATTTTGGGCATCCGTCAGTATCGCGATCACTAGTAATCCTCGTTGCTTGTCAAAATATTAAAATAAAATATTCAATATCGGTTTCAACTTAAACCGTTAAACAATATAGTATTTAACGTTATAAAATATTTCAAAACACTTGAAAGATAGAATTAAATAATGACCTTAGTTTTGCGGGTTTTACATCCTCACCACCTTAGGAGAGCACCGTCCCGGGGCTTACTTCTCCTTAGGTCGGTCTACGAATAAATGCGGATACTTTCTCTTGAAGTATTCCTCTCGCTCCCAAGTGTATTCGGGTCCACGTCGGGAATTCCATCGCACTTTTACTACCGGGATCCGACTTTGTTAAATCCGTTTCACCTCTCGATCCATAATCTCCACCAGTTCTTCAATGAAATGCAACTTGTCATCCAATTGAATCTCCTCAAGTGGAATTATCAAATTCTCATCCGCCAAACATCTCTTAAGATTGGAAACGTGAAAAGTATTGTGAATAACACTTAACTTGTTTGGCAATTCCAACTTATATGCCACAGGACCAACTCGATCAATGATATTGAATGGACCAATATAGCGTGGACTAAGCTTTCCTCGCTTGCCAAATCGAATTAATCCTTTCCAAGGTGACACTTTCAACATAACCATGTCGCCAATATCAAACTCCAATGGTTTTCTCCTCTTATCTACATAGCTCTTCTGCCTACTACAGGCTGTCAATAAACAATTCTTGATTTGCACGATCTTCTCAGTCGTTTCTCTAATCAATTCGGGACCCGTCAATTGACTTTCTCCAACCTCACACCAACCAACTGGTGATCTACACTTTCGCCCGTAAAGTGCTTCAAAAGGCACAGCCTTGATACTTGCGTGATAACTGTTGTTGTATGAGAACTCCACCAAAGGTAAGTGTCGACCCCAACAACCTCCAAAGTCTATTACACACGCTCGTAACATATCCTCCAAGGTCTGAATAGTCCTTTCACTTTGTCCGTCCGTTTCCGGATGATACACAATGCTCATATCCAACTAAGTCCCCAAAGCTCGCTGAAGCGATTTCCAAAACTCAGACGTGAACCGACTATCTCGATCAGAAATAATTGACAAAGGAACTCCATGTCTACAAACAACTTCCTTCAAATACAACCGAGTAAGTTTATCTAAGTCATAAGTTTTCTTTATCGGCAAGAAATGAGCCGACTTAGTCAACCGATCAACAATCACCCAAATCGCATCATAACCACTAGAAGTTCTCGGAAGTCCCGAAACAAAATCCATAGTGATCTTCTCCCATTTCCATTCTGGAATTTTAGGTTGTTGTAGTAAACCCGAAGGTCTCTTGTGCTCAAACTTCACCTTAGCACACGTCAAGCATTTACTAACATAAGTAGCTATGTTAGACTTCATATTCGACCACCAGTAGCCTTTCTTCAAGTCTTGGTACATTTTATCCGATCCTGGGTGAATCGAATATTTAGACTTATGAGATTCGTACATAATTAGATCTCTTAGTCCTCCATACACCGGTAACCATACACGATTCTCAAAATACCGAATTCCGTCATCACGAATTTCGAATATAGGTGTCATCCTTCTACCCAAGTCTTCATTTCTCACATTCTCTTCTTTCATCGCCTTTGTTTGAGCTTTAAGTATTCGATTAGATAAATCAGAATAAGTTGTCATGGCTAAAGCTCTAACCCTTTTGGTTATTTCTCTATCCTTCATACTAAGAGCATCGACAACTACATTCTCCTTGCCGGAATGATAGCAAATTTTAATGTCATAATCACTCAACAATTCTACCCATCTTCTCTGCCTCATATTGAGCTCCTTCTGATCCAAAATATGTTGCAGGCTTTTATGATCGGTATATACCACACTCTTTGTACTATAGAGATAGTGTCTCTAAAGTCTAAGATCAAAGACAACATCTCCTAATTCCATGTCATGTGTAGTATAATTCTCCTCATGCTTCCTCAATTGACGAGATGCATACGCGATCACTTTCTCCCTTTGCATCAACACAACACCAAAACCCTTACGTGATGCATCACAATATACCACAAAGTCTTCAGCTCCATCGGGCAAAGCTAAAATTGGTGCAGAACACAACTTTTGTTTCAAAGTTTGGAATGCTTCTTCTTCTTCTGAACCCCACTCATACTTCTTGTTTTTCTGTGTAAGTTTAGTAAGAGGTTTAGAAATTAAAAAGAATCCTTCTATGAATCGCCGGTAGTATCCAGCCAATCCTAAGAATTGTCTAACTTCAGTCGGGGTTGTAGGCGTAGCCCAATCTCTAATAGCTTCAATTTTGGAAGGATCAACATGAACACCGCTACTATCGATCACGTGCCCAAGGAATTGGACAGAATCCAACCAAAAATCACACTTGGAGAATTTTGCATACAACTTCTCCTTCTTTAACAACTCCAAAATAATCTTCAGATAACCTTCATGCTCCTCCTGACTTTTGGAATAAATAAGGATATCATCAATAAATACAATCACGAACTTGTCGAGGTATGGTTTACACACACGATTCATTAAGTCCATGAATACCACAGGTGCATTAGTTAACCCAAACGGCATCACTTGGAATTCAAAGTGTCCATAACGCGTTCGAAAATCTGTAATATGTATGTCCTCTTCTTTAACACGAAGTTGATGATAACCCGAACTTAAGTCGGTCTTCGAGTACACACACGGACCTTGAAGTTGATCAAACAAATCATCGATCCTAGGAAGTGGATAACGATTCTTAATAGTTAACTTGTTCAACTCTCGGTAGTCTATGCACATTCTGAACGATCCATCCTTCTTCTTCACGAACAAAACTGGAGCTCCCCAGGGTGACGAACTTGGTCTAATGAACCCTTTCTCCATTAACTCCTTCAACTGATCTACCAACTCCTTCATCTTAGATGGTGCCAAACGATAAGGTGCACGCGCCACCGGTACAACTCCTGGCACTAGATCAATCTCAATTCGATTTCTCGCTGAGGCGGAAGCCTTGGCAAGTCACCCGGAAATACTTCAGGAAACTCACGAATAACCGGAACATCTTCTACACGCCTTACCGGTAGTTCTTTCTCTACTACTTGAGCCAAGAACAGGTGACAACCTCTTTCTACATATTTCCTCGCCTTGACACAAGATATCATCGTCAGACGAGATCTACCGACATCACCTTCAACTACTAACACCTTGTCCTTAACCGGTATGTGAACAACTTTCTCCCTACATACAATCACCGCTTCATGTGCAACCAACCAATCCATACCAACAATCACATCAAATGAACCTAAATCTATCGGCATCAAATCAATTCCAAACAAATGATTTGCTAACTTCATAGGACACTTCTTAAATATAGTGGTAGTACTAACTAATTGTCCATCAGCTAACTCGACCTCATAACTAGTATTTAGGCTTGTTGGCTCAATATCAATTAAATGACTAAAGGAAGTGCTTATAAATCTCCTATCAGATCCTGAGTCAAACAACACACTAGCATAACGATGGTTGAGTAAGAACGTACCCATCACCACATTTGGACCTTGTGCCTGATCAGCATCCTTAACAGCATAAACTGCCCCAGCAGCTTCACCTGCTTTCATGTTCTTCCACTTTGGACATTTAGGACGAATTTGATCACGTTCTCCACATTCAAAACAAGTCCTGATCAGAATAGCATTTGCTCCAGTGGCAGGGACCCTTGTCTTGCATTTCTCTACAACATGCCCAACTATTCCACATTTAGTTCACCTTGGTGGACAATTACCAAAGTGACAAACATCGCAGCTCCTACATCTCTGAGCTGGTCCCCCATGGTCAACATTATCATTCTTGTTAGTTGCAACTCTAGCCCCATCATTTCTCCTCTGATTGTACTGCTTATGGCGGTTATTACCCTGGTAATTCCTACGATTGTTGTTACCCTGGTTATTACCTTGGTTACCACTCTGCGAATTCTCCTATTTCCTTTTACTACTCTCAGCAGCTTTCTCAGCCCTATCTTGAACTTTCTGCCCCATAAGTGTATGAGCCATTCTTACAGTTTCAACAAAGTTCTTGGGTCGAGATGAAGTTGTCTCACCTTTTATGTACCCAGGCAGCCCTTTAATGTATTGATCCATCTTTTTCTTCTCAGTAACAAAAGCATCTGGACACAACAAAACCAACTCACTGAATTGGCTAGTATAGGCAGCAATGTTGTTATCTTTCAGCTTCAGGTGCCTCAACTCATCCTCCAAAGCAGATAATTCCTTCTTCTGGACAAAACTCTTCTTTCAGCAACCTTTTGACTTCATCCCAAGGTTTCCTGTTTGCAGCTTCTAACCCAACTGTAGCAACTTGAGTCTTCTACCAACTTAAAGCTCGATCCTTGAAAGTAGCAATTGCGAACTTAACCTTGTTCCTTTCTGAGCAATCACTAATCTCAAATGTCGTTTCTGTTTTCTCAATCCACCCGAATAATTCTAGTGCTCTACCAGTTCCTTGAAATGTAGTGGGTCCACATTTCATGTATCCAACAAAATTACACTTTTTTACTGCTGCAGCAACCTGAGCAACCTCACCCGAAGGATTCTCAGCTACACCTGCTCCTCCAACAATTTCTGGTTCAACAGATTCAACAGGTTCACCTGCACCTCCAGCATCAGCTCCTCCAGAGCCACATGCTCCTTCAATGTTAACACGTGCAGCTCTATCCGCAGCTAATGCTTTCGCTACCTCTTCAGCAACTAGCCTTGCAATGGCATCATTTGTCATTCTCCTAGGTGGCATGATTCTTTCACATCACAAGAGAGAAGATAAAATGAATGAGTTAATTGTAATCATGGTATAGTCATATCATGTACAAAATTCAGTCATCAAATGCATGCACATTATAAATACAAGGAATCACAAACATTATAAGGATCAAAGGAAACTATTATCATAGATCAACAAGTAATGATCTTAAAGATAAATAGAGTACAATGACACAAAATAATAGACACTAATCACGTGGGGATCCACATGTTGACTGTGACTCACTTGCAATAGTGGAACCTGCTTCCATATCTTCGAAGACGTAATTAAGCGGTGATAAATTCGCAAAATAGGTATAAGGTCATAATAAAATGAAATAGAATAATTTTCAAAAATTTAAATAAATATAGAAAATACTTCAGAATAAATACTAAGAATATTTCGTAAATTTATTTAAATAAATCATTAGTAAATGATAAACTTTTATCAAAAAGTTTAACGATATTAATATATATCGATCCAGGTTTATAGTATTTATTTATAAATACTTAGCAATAAGGCATACATAATAATGTATACTAAAATTGTAATCCCAAAAGTAGCTTGAACATGAAGTCACACGAAATCATGTGCACCGACTCTTTGAAAAATAAAAACTGACAGTTATAGTTTAGGTTTTTAGAAAACGACCTAGTTCTCTATAACTCATGGCTCTGGTACCAATCTTTAACACCCCCAAATTTACACGCAGCGGAATATATCTTTGGGTGCTAAACAATGATACGATAACACATAATTTATAAAGAACGACTCGAAAAGAGACGTTTTAAATTTATGGTTCCTAAAACATTTATCAGAGTAGCGTAGTACCAAGACATCGTAACCAAAGTACAATTAAAACAAAAGATTTAAATTGTTTTAAACAAAGGAACGATAATTATTCAAAGAGTTTATATTGCAAAAGCAGTGCACAACTTCATTCCCGTGACCTCCAAGCTTCACACTTCTTGATTACCTGAAATACATGTGAGAAAATCATCAGCAAAAATGCCGAGTGAAATCTATAGGTTATATAATCATTTTGAACACAAGCAAAGATTATAAGTTTGTGGCATACTTGAAGGCAACAAGCATCGAATAATAATTTACATCAACAATAATAATTGTATATAGCATAAATTGCAATAAGCTCATAGAACCGAGCCCTTAGACACTCCCTTGTAGGTCTAATAAGATAGTAGATTTATTAATTTTCGTTACCTCCAGATTATTGGTACATTGCCGTATACCTGACTTCTCAATACAATATGTTCAAACAGTGCGGAGGTCGGGCTTAAGCTTCTGTGACAAGTCCACACAAACTAAACCTGGGCGGGTTCCCCCATAGATCTATTATTGTACTAGCGGTTAACCCATCATACGTTAATTAACGGTCCATAATTGAGGCTTTAATAATGGCAATCACTTAACGCAATTTAAAGGCAACCACGGGTCCATTCATAGAGGGACAAGCATACCATAAAATATTACGTTCTAAGTTTATAAAAACATGTATTCCCCCTCGTGGGCTTTAAAATATTTGAATGAGCTCACACGAGGCTATAGACTCACCTTATTATTCATAGTAGTTGAAGACGATCGCCGACGATAGATGATGCCCGATAAACACGACAACCGCAACCTAACAATTAAGGTGCGTACATTAATAAAAGACTCGAGAAATAAATGATACATAATAAAATCAAACTCAAGTATAAAATCACGACAATTCGAGAGAAAACGATACAAGTGATTCTATTATACTCTCCTATATATTCATTTTATTTTTCTATGCTTTTAGTAAAAAACTGTCGTAACATACCGAATGTCCAAGCTGTGTTTCCATACTTAGACACCTCAAAATGTCATGATAATACCTGAGGAACTCACATACTATATGTAGAGAGTCCTCCCAAGAGCCCATCAAAAGATTTTACTTTAAAGATCCCTGCCCGACACATCTTTGATTTACAAAATTCGGACAGTTTAGCGACCTTGACTTATGAAACCATTTTGACCATTCTAAACATCTCCATTTATAAAACCAACACTTGATTCTAAAAATAGACTCAAAACACTAACTATAGAACCTGAGAACAGCCCTTAAATCCTTTTGAAACTCATTTTATAGTCCCCGAGATTCGATCCAAATATTGACAACAATTTTCGGATTGTGTTAACACTCGTCTCCCGGTACACGAAAATCAAGCTAGCGTATCTTCCACCTCGTTTGGAGTTGGAAGGCCTACTTTATATCAAATCGAAGCTCTCGAAATTCTATACAACATGATCCAATCATATCAACCTATACTCAGACTTAAGACCTCTAAAAATGGCCTTAAACCCACGACTCAAAATTAATTATTTGAAAACTATGCAAAATAAATTTTTTTAACACAATTTACCCATTTCCATACTCCTAATAACAACTAAAAATCATCCTAATCAAACACTAATAACCCTAGACCACTTGCATGTCCAAATCTTACAAGATCCATATCAAAATCTTGCCTGCAAATATTCCCACTTCTAATATAATAATAATAACACTTACTTACAACTATAAAATAGATCAAAACAAGATAATCTTTTAAGAAAAATAATTTTGAGAAAAAGTTCATGCATGTTGTAAATTTTTATACCAAAATGATCCAAATCATATTACAAACATAGGACTTACTTTGGTTTTCAAGGATTCAAGCTACAAATTAGAATCCAAGGGTGTTTTGGCTTGATGGTGTCACGGCAAAAAAAGAAAAGAAAAGAGAGAAGAAAAAAAATTAATTTGGTAGTGGTTTTGTAGGTTTTTAATTGATAGACATTAATCAAAATTCACAAAATCAAAAGAAATGTAATGCATGTAAAATTTTAACAAAGATCAAAGATCAAAATACAACTTTTTAACATGAAAACATGATGATCCTACCTAGATCATCACATGCATGATGATTTATACATAAATCAACCATGGAAAATCATAAAATCTTGAAAGTTAATGCATGTAGAAGATTTTCATACCTAAATGTAGATCTTGAGATTTCCAAGATGGGTCTTTGATTAGATTTTGAAAATTCAAACAACAAAATCAAAATTTTTGATGTTTATGTTGAAGGGGGTACACGGCATCAAAGAGAGAGAAGAAAGAAAAGTTGGTGATTTTTGTTTAGTTGATTTTTAAATGAAAATGAGATAGTGGAAAACCTTTAAATAGTCCAAGGTTTGGGTAATTTTTTCAAAAATGCATTCTTTTGGGCAAAAATTGGAAACATCAACTTAAGTAACGGAAAATGACTAAAAGTAAATTTCAAATATATTTACGGGCTCGGGTTTCATAGAAATACTTTTTAGAAGTTTAAACGCACACGAAAAATAATAATATAACGACTTAATACGCAATTAAAACGATATCGTCGAAAATATTAAATATCGAAATGGTCGATAATAAAATATAAAATTTTGGGCATCCGTCGGTATCTCGATCACTAGTAATCCTCGTTGCTCGTTAAAATATCAAAATAAAATATTCAATATCGGTTTCAACTTAAACCGTTAAACAATATAGTATTTAACGTTATAAAATATTTCAAAATACTTGAAAGATAGAATTAAATAATGACCTTAGTTTTGCGGGTTTTACAGAATCCATCAGAATATTGCGGACTTGAATCCCTGCTAGTATTGCGGAATTGTGTCCATTTCCTTTATTGCGTAATTGTTACACATCTAGGCATTGCGGAATTGTGTCCATTCCTTTATTGCGGAATTGTTACACATCTAGGCATTGCGGAATTGTGTCCATTTCCTTTATTGCGAAATTGTTACACATCTAGACATTGCAGAATTGTGTCCATTTCCTTTATTGCGGGATTGTTACACATCTAGGCATTGCGGAATTGAATCCCTTCTAGGTATTGCGGAATTGAACACTTCCAAAGATTGCGGAATCATTGCACATCCATATTGCGGAATCTTATACTGAGGGGATTGCGGAATCATTGGACATTCATATTGCGGAATCTAGTACTGAGGGGATTGCGGAATCATCGCACATTCATATTGCGGAATCATATGCTAATTGTTGCAGAATTATATAACTTTAAGGATTGGGGAGTTAAATCAAATAATCATTGCGAAATTATTGAATTTTTTTCAAGATTTTCGATAAACGTGATTTATAAAATTTCGTTCGTGATTAATTTTGTAGTGGAATTTTTGGTTTCTCAAGAAGACAATTTTAGGGGTTTTTAACATAGTTTCTCGACTTCAACACACGAAAACAAGCATATTTACTTTCTCTCATTGTTCGATCAACGTTTGTAAATATTTACTTCTCGAAATGGAGTACACTTCTCTTACGGATAAGTCCATCCTCTCGGGTGCGGATAATCGTCGACCAATGTTGGTGAAAACTATGTACGAGGATTGGGCTTCCCGCATGGAACTTTATATGTTGAATAAAGAGAATGGACATCTCATTTGGGCATCGGTGCTCAATGGACCATTGGCATATGGTATTGTAACGGAAGGTGCAGTTACTCGTCCTCGCACAATGGGTGAATTAACTGGGGATGATAAGATTCAAGACAAGTGTGATAAATATGCTACACACATCATTCTGCAAGCCCTTCCTCCAGATGTCTACAAACTCGTCAGCAAACATAAAGTTGCCAAAGAGTTATGGGATAGAATTCGTGTTCTAATGCAAGGCACCTCGTTAACTAAACAAGAACGAGAGTGTAAGCTATATGATACGTTTGATAAGTTTGCCTATGTTCCCGGGGAGGCACCTCGTTACTATTTGAGATTCACTCTTTTGATGAATGAGCTCAACATCTATGGCCTGGCAATTCCTACGTTTCAATTAAACACCAAGTATTTGAACACTCTCCATTCTGAATGGAGCAAGTACGTGACGGCTGTTAAATTGGCTAAGGATCTGCATCAAACAAACGTGGATCAACTTCAAGCTTTTCTTTAACAACATGAATGCCACGTGATCGAGGCTTGGTTGTCTACACCACAAGTTCGTGATCCACTTTCCATGTATGCTTCTCAACAAATGACCCCCAACAAAACATGGCTTTCACTTATCAACAACCATCATACTTGCAGCAACCACAACAACACACCTATCAGCAACCATAGCAACCATCTTATCAACCACTAATGATGCCACAACAAGCATTTCAACAAAGTGTTCATCAACAGTCTTTTCCACAACAACCAACACATCATGCATCTCTATCACAAGCTATCATTTCTCCAATAGGCTATACTCCTCAGCAAGGATATTTTCCAATTGAAGCACGACAAGCACAAGCCCTCTACTCCAATGCACTTCCACTAATTGAAGCACCAGTCTTTACTCCAAATGATACGCCAACTGATGTTTTAAACCATCTCACTGCCTACTTGTCAAAACTTGTTGCAACTAAAGGATTTCGACCAACAAACAATCAGCTCCACACCTCTTCAAATCCTCGACAACAAGCCACTATTCAAGATGGTCAAGTGATGGTGCAATCTATTCAGGGTAGGCAAAATTCATATGGACCTCCTACAAGGACCGTGAACTCTCAAGCCGTGACTTCTCATGCTACTGGAAATGGAAGCCCTATTAGTCCTTAAAAGGTTGTGACTTGCTACAATTGCCGAGGACAAGGTCATATGGATAGGGAATGCACTCAGTCGAAAAGGAGAAGGGATGCAACGTGGTTTCGTGAGAAGATGTATTTGGTTGATGTTCAATCTAAAGGACAGATCTTGGATTCAGAGGAGTTAGCATTTCTTGCAGACCCATGGGCAGCAGATAATGAAGGCATTGCAGTTGTCTCTACTTATAATGCAACATATCAAGCAGATGATCTTGACGCATATGATTCGGATTGTGATGACATTCACTCTGCCCAAGCTGCTCTCGTTGCTAATCTCTCTCACTACGATTCTGATGTCGTTAGTGAGGTACCAACCACATCTAATAATATTCATGATAATCCACATCATGTTGAGCATGAAAATGACAACCTTGAACAGCATTCGAGAACTAGTAACTCAAATGATGTGGTATCTAATCCAACACATTTAAGTGAACCTTAACCAAATGCTACGACGGGTATGGAATCTTATGGTCAACGTGATTTGGTAATGGTTCCTAAACATATTATTGATAACATGAATGTGGCTGTTCGAAAAACCATAGATATGAATGCCAACCTAACCGCTGAGCTTGCGCTATATAAGGAAAAGGTCAAAACTTTTGAAATGGTCCCTCAAGCAGAAAAAATAACTTATTCTGAATTTGACCAATTTCGTTTTGAAAATATTGAACACTTAAAAGAAATAGAATCATTAAAAGCTAATCTTTTCAATGAATTAAAAGAAAAAGAGTCAGTTGTAAATGATTTTCAGAAACTTAAAATGGATTTCGAAACTCTCGAGTCTAAAAAGTTTAAATCAGAAATTAATGCTACCAAACTTCTTAAATTCAAGGAACAACAACTTTTAAAACAATAAGCTTCCACAGAAAAGGTCCATCTTTTAACTAAATCGTTTAAAGAACTCGAACTTAAGAGTCTTCAAGACTTACCACCTAATACCGGGTGCAAAACAAGCTCAGGAATATATTCCTTGTCTTTATGATGTGACCCTAATTGGCAAATCAAAAGAAGCACCTTATGTTCGTAGTACTGAGGAGACACAATCACTTGCGGAAGAAACTCAATATAAACTGCTTTCAAAATTCCATAAGCTTGATTATGTTCAACATAATAAAGATCAATTTAACAAAAAGACACGTATTCATTTACAAATGGAATTAGCTCAATTATCAGCTGTTGTGCCCCAAAGTTTGTCAAATGAAAACTTTCCTAGTACGTCTCCTACACTTGTCAAAAGGATTTAACTAAGTTAATTCCACCGACAAGTAAGGTGTCAGACAGCTTAAATGCGTTTCACCAACACTTTGCCGATTTGACAAGGTCATTAAGGAACGTAAGACGACTTCGGCCATAATGGAAGGTGAATGGAATTTTGAGCACACTAGAGCTACGTTTCAAGATGAAATTGTCCCGTTTGTATACAATATTAAAGCTTGTTTTAGTAATATTGATCAAGATTTGGTTTTGGAAATTGATGAAGTTAAACGTGTTTTCAATGAAATGGATGATGCTTATGAAAATGGTTTAATTGAAATAGAACGAATTTCACGTCAAAATGATCAGCTTCTAAAGCAAGTGATGTCGCATGATATTGTTTCCGTCTGTGTGAATAATAGTGTTGATAATGATTCTATTGTGCATAATGTTGAATCTGTGGATAATGTGGTAGATAGTACTTGTCACAAATTAGACGCTGAATTTTTAACGCTTCAAGATTCTTATACTTCGCTTTCCAAACGTTTTGATGAGATTCAAAAACATTGTATTTCGCTTGAATGTAAGCAAAAATTTGTTCAAGAGATCTTTGAAACGTCATTTGAAGGTGTTAATATAGATGATCCAAATTTTCAAAATAATTTTTGATTGAATTTACAATCAAAACAGCGTCAGCCAAGTGACAAGGTTGCTAAATCATTGCTGATAGACATAGAGAATTCTAAGGAGATTCACTGTGTAAACGTAATAGAGGCCGCTGAGATTTTTAAACTTGATCTAGATAATCGAGTTTCCCAGATTTTGTCCAAAGTTGATAACTTAAAACAGAAAAATACACAACTCTTTATTTCAGTAAAGCCCGCATGTGATAATACCACTACATAGAATTAATCATTGATTGAACGATTGAATCAAAAGTCGGTGGAAATATCTGATTTGAGGGAACAAATTTGTGATAAAAATTTGGCTTTGGCTGAGTTAAAGGAAACACTTCGTACCCTAAAAGGTAAGAATGTTGTGGATAACGCAACCACTGTCTCAGCACCGTCCTCTAGTGCAATCAAAAGGAACCTCATCGTCGTCACACCTGTTAACAAGGGCCCTAGGACTAAACCATCTCAAACATTGGTCACTAAAGATAAGGAAAAATCAAAACCAGCTTCTAATATTCCCGTGTTGCCTTCAAGCACCACTACTAAGGCTCAAAGATCTAAGCTTAAAAGAAACAAGAAGAATGATAGGATCTTGCCCCCATCTAGTAGTCAAGTGAAGAAGAAAATAGAAGCCCATCCTAGGAATGTTATTTCTATTTTGAATAAAACGAATCATGTAACTAAACCTAATGGCTCTGCGGTTGTGCAATGTTCTAAGCCTACTGTGAATTCTAATTTGAAATGTTGGAATTGCAATGAATGTATGTTTTCTAGTCGTCATGATTCTTGCCTTATTAACCATGTGAATGAGATGAATACCCGTAAAAATGGTTTAGAATGGAAACTGACTGGGCAAGTGTTAACCCAAGTTGGTTGGATGTGGCGCCCCACTGGTTGAACTTTCACAATAGTAGGAAATGCGTGCCCTTTAACTAGGATCACTCCCACTAAAGCGAAGAAAGCGTGCCCTTTAACTAGGAGTACCAAGGCTACCAAAACACAAGCGTGTCCTTTAACTAGGAACACCAACACTACTGTAGGAAACAAGTGCCCTTTAGGTCTACTCCCAATGTAGTGCCCGCTAATAATCCAAAAACTTATAAAGTTAGAACAGTAAAACCTGTTAGTGGTAAAACTCACATTAGAAAACGCAGGAAATCTAAGGGTCACAAAAATGTTAGCAATTCTGATAATATTATATCTGTATCTGCTAACACTCCGGAACCAATAGTTTCCAATGCATTGTCTACTGCTGTTGTTGAAAATAGGTGGTCCAAATTGTTCTATGGTATTTGGACTCTGGTTGCTCTAAACATATGACCGGAGATCGCTCTCAGCTCAGAAATTTCGTCAGCAAGTTTCTTGGTACGATTCGATTTAGAAATGATCATATTGCAAAGATAATGGGTTACGGTGAATATCATATTGAGAATGTTATAATTTCAAGAGTGTATTATGTGGAAGGTCTCGGTCACAACTTATTTTATGTGGGACAATTTTGTGATGCAAACCTAGAAGTTGATTTTCGAGAGCATACCTGCTTCATTCGTAATTTAGAAGGGGTTGATTTATGGAAAGGTACTCGAGGGAATAATTTGTACACTTTGTCTCTACATGATATGATGGCCGCTTCTCCCGTATGTCTTCTCTTCAAAGCATCAAAGACTAAGTCATGGCTATGGCATCGACGGTTATCTCCTCTTAACTTTGACGCTATTAATCATTTGGCAAAAAACGAACTTGTTCGTGGTCTTCCTAAACTTACATTTCACAAGGACCATTTATGTTCCGCGTGTACAATGGGGAAAAGCACTAAGAAATCATACAAACCTAAGACTGAAGACACCAACCAAGAGAAACTTTATTTGTTGCATATGGATCTTTGTGGGCCAATGCGTGTTGAATGTCTTGGTGGTAAAAAAGTACATCCTCGTCATGGTGGATGATTACTCTCGATTTACATGGGTGAAATTTCTTGCAACTAAAGACGAGACACCTAAAGTCATCATCGATTTTCTCAAGATGATTCAAGTGTGTCTCAACACTACTGTCCGATGCATCCGTACAGATAATGGAACCAAATTTGTGAATTAAACTTTGCGTAAATACTACGAAGAAGTTGACATATCTCATGAAACATTCTTTGCTCGCACTCCACAACAAAACGGTGTCGTTGAATGGCAAAATCGCACACTTATGGAAGCAGCTCGAACGATGTTAATTTATGCAAAGGCTCTATTATTTTGATGGGCAGAAGTAGTAACTACACCCCAGTGTACACCCAAAACCGGTCACTAATTCGTAAACGCCATGGTAAAACACCTTATGAGCTTCTCCATGGAAAAGTACCAGATTTATCATATCTTCATGTATTTGCTTCTCTCTGCTATCCAAATAATGATGGTGCCAATTTGGGAAAACTTTAACCAAAAGCTGATATTGGTATTTTCATTGGTTATGCACCCGCAAAGAAAGCATACCGAGTCTACAACCGTAACTCTCGCAACATCCTCGAAACTATGAATGTTGATTTTGATGAGCTGACGACAATAGCTTCTGAGCAAAGTAGCCCTGAACCCGCACTTTATGAAATGGGACCCAGTAACATTAGCTCTGGTCTTGTCCCAAACAACCCCACTTCATCATCATTTACACCACCTTCTAGGAATGAATGGGATACGTTGTTTCAACTGTTCTTTGATGAATTCTTTACTCCTCCAAGTATTGTTGCTCCAGAACCTGAAGTAATAGCTCCGGTTACCCAAGTTGTAGCTCTAGAAACCGAAGCACAATCTGATACGTCTACACCTACAATTGGTCAAGATATATCTTCAACAAGTAATTCTCAACCAACACATGTTTTAACTACCCATGTCATGCCTATTGATGATGAAGAGGATGATGATGATCACGATTTGGAATTCGCTCAAATGCGTGAACTTCCATTCTTTGGTGTACCAATTTCCGACCCTAATCAAGTCGGGTCGTCCATCTTAGAGGAAGCTCCTACTACGGTCTACTCCAATCCACAGATTCGTGAACATGACAGCAAGTAGACAAAGGATCATCCTATAGATTTTATTATTGGTGACCCTAATCGTCCGGTATCCACACGAACTCAGTTACAAGAAAGTGCAATGTTTTGTCATTTTTATGCTTTTCTCAGTGAAGTTGAACCTAAGACGTGGCAACAAGCATTTACCCAATCTTGTTGGATAGAAGCTATGCAAGAATAACTTAATGAATTTATACGTCTTGATGTATGGGAACTTGTCCCATGCCCGGATCAAGTGCAGTTACTCACTTTGAAATGGGTTTACAAGGTGAAACTCGACGAGTTAGGCGGAATATTGAAGAACAAAGCTCGACTAGTAGCTCGTGGATACAAGCAATTATTAGGCATCAACTTTATGGAATCCTTTGCACCTTTTGCCCGTTTGGAAGCTATTAGACTATTCCTTGCTTATGCAGCCCACATGAATATGACCGTCTATCAAATGGATGTGAAGACGGCATTTCTTAATGGTGAAATCAAGGAAGAGTTCTATGTTCAACAGCCGGATGGTTTTGTGAATTCTAAATATCCTAACCACGCGTGCAAGCTTAAGAAGGCTCTCTATGGGTTGAAGCAAGCTCCACGCGTGTGGTATGATCTATTGTCACAATTCCTCATCACGCAAGGCTTCGCTAAAGGCAAGGTGGATCCCACGCTGTTCATTCAAAAACGAGGTAAAGATATGATTATGGTACAAATATATGTTGATGATATTATATTTGCTGCCTCGACCCAAACCTTATCCGATGAGTTTGGGACACTCATGTATTCCAAGTTTAAGATGTCAATGATGGGAATGGTATCATTCTTCTTAGGACTTCAGATATCTAAGAGTCCCAAAGGCATCTTTATCAATCAATCCAAGTATGCCCTTGAATCTCTTAAGAAATATATGATGGAATCTTACGACCCCGTGGATACTCCAATGGTGGAACGAACTAAGCTTGATGCAGATCCACATGGAGTTGCCGTTGATCCGACACTTTATCGTGGAATGATCGGTACCCTTCTGTATATCACAGCCAATCGACCTAATCTTCAGTTTGCTATATGTATGTGTGCTCGGTATCAAACTCGACCTACTGAGTTACACTTAGCTACTGTTAAACGGATCTTTCGGTATCTTAAAGGAACCATTAATCGGGGACTCTGGTATTCGAAGGACTCTTTGATTGCACTAATGGCATATGCAGATGCGGATCACGCGGGTTTTCAAGATACAAGGCGTAGCACGAGTGGAACTTTACAACTACTAGGAGATCGACTAATCAGTTAGGCATCGAATAGGCAGAAAAGCGCTGCAATTTCAAGTACAGAAGCAGAATACATAGCTATGTCCGGTTGTTGTGCTCAAATTCTTTGGATGAGATCGCAATTAATCGACTATGGTCTAGGTTTCAACAAAATTTCGATGTACTGTGACAACAAAAGTGCAATTGCCTTATGCTACAACAATGTTCAATTCTCCCTGTCAAAGCACATTGACATTCGTTACCACTTCATCAAGGAGCAAGTGGAAAATGGAGTGATAGAGCTTTACTTTGTCCGATCTGAGTATCAATTGGCGGATATTTTCACGAAGGCTTTAGATCGCGCTCGAATTTAATTTTTGGCCGACAAGCTAGGATTGCGAACCTTCTCGCCCGAGACTCTAAAGGAATTGGCAGATGAAGCGAAAGAATAGTGGTGGTAAACTATTCTTCGTATCCTTGATGATCATCTATATATATTGTTTATACTTTTATCCATAAAAGCAAAATACAAAAATATAAAACCATATAAAAACCATAAAAATTGAAAATTTCAGAAAAATCCAAAAATATTTTTACTTTATTTTTCAAAGGCATGTCTTTTGGTACGATAATATTTACGGCCTTAGAAATGTTGATTAATATTGACACGGCGCCATAAATAGAGTTCGTACAAAAGTTGTAAATATTTCATAAAACATGCCCATATGGCTTGTAGTTATTTAAGACAACACCCGTTTTTCATATTAAAGTAAAGTATTTCTTATGAAATCTTTGGCTACAACGAGAATTAATTTTCTCGGGCATGGTTTACTTTATAACCATGTAATGGATTGTGTTTATGTTATAACACAATCTAACACGGATATATGTACGTATCAGTGCATTTATTTGTTACAACAAGAGAAATTTTGTTTTTATGAAGCTATCATCTCTACAACCATAACAATCTACAATTGGTATCTACATACTCGACGAGGCAACCACTTAAATGACGACTACAGCTCTTTCGATAGAACATGGGTCAACAATTGAGGGGGAGCAATTGTCAAGCATTCAGAATCTTCGATGCCAAAAAGTGCCAAGTTCACTCATTGGTGTCAAGACAACAATACCAATCGTACATGTGGTGTCAAGAGATGACTTCAGACATGACGAGGCGACCAACATTTACCGACAAGAACCATTTGATCTTTTCACATGTTGTTCTCATCAATCAGGTCCAACCTTGTCATTTCATTCTTATATGGTGAATATGTGATCATGTTACAAATAGGTATCATTTCTCACAAATTGGTATCATGAAGATTAAAAGGACTTAGATTTTGCTTCCCAAAACTTTGTTAAAACTTCATTAAATCAATTGATATTAAAAATATCGGTTGGGTTAATATTTTTAATATAGGGGAGAAAATGTGATTTAATATGGGAAATGATTAATCAAAAATGGTTTGACTTAACGTGATAGCTCATCCCGACATGTGCGAATGTTTTAGAATATCATGGCATATGTTAAGGGGGAGCAAAATGAATTTGCTATATCAAAATGGATTTCATGGTGACATATACTTACCCTAAACCCATTTATTTCACGACAATGAAGATTGTGGTGACATAAGGATGGTAGGATAGGTTAAGTCCAATGATTCTTCCAAAACCGGAGGAATCTTCCCAAGGACATTCTATAGTTACAGATAGTAGTCCTTAGGAAAGATGGAGAAAGATTGTGAACGTAGCTGAATGCCGACCAAGTACTTAAGTTAGCACTGGAACAATCACAACAAGGTGCTAGTTATGACGTATTGGTAAGCATTGAAGGGGTTGAGGAATGAAAAAGAATTGTACAGATAAAGGGTCTAAAGAAAGAAGCCCTCCTTACAACCTTAGGCAAAAACCGGGTTAACACATATGCTATTGAGATCATTTTAATGATGCTTGATATTGAAGATAGACATCATGGACCCAGTGATGCAATGCACAACCCATCCCAGCTAACTCAGATATCTCTCAAAAGATATTTTTTTAATCACACGGAGATCAACACGTTGTCTATCGATTTATTCACTCCAAATAAATTGGTATTGAAAAGGTGGCACTCCTCTCCAGCCTCCGATCACTAAAAATCCAAAATGCACGATCGAGTCTAGAGCCATTTGAGATCATCAAATATCTCATTAGGACACACTTTCATATTTCATTGCTTCTTCACACACTGTGAAAAGTAAGAAAGATTTTAAGAGTCCTACGCAAAATCTTCATGATCTTGCCTGAACATCCGAGTAATACGAAAGTATTTACAATGAAGATGGAAATCCTTCTTGAGCGAACATCAAAAAACTCATGGTAGGTGACTTATGAGATTCTTTATGAATCAAACTTGTGATAACTGGAAAGCAACATCTGTTTAATTCTTAACTTAATTTAAACACGTTCCAGGCCTCTACTAAAAATCTCAGTGATCTTGCCAGAACACTCAGAGTGACACCTTTAAGTGTTCACGGTGATGAGTGGAAATCCTTATAGTGTTAACCTCAAACAGCACTTGGTAGGTAACTTGCAAGATTCAATATGAATCAAGCTCGTGACAATTTTTAACACCCCCAAATTTACTAGCAGCGGAAACCAACCAACCATTTGGGTGTTAAGAAATAGCACAATCACAAAAGACTATAAATAACAACTCCAAAAGAGACATTTTTAGATGAAGGGTTCCATTCATAAAGATCAGAGTACTGGTCCCACAAACCGTTACCAACATTTCTTACATAAAACTTTTAAAGTACATAAACGTTTAAAAGTAAAAAGATAACTGAATGGAACAAAAACATGTTTTCCAAAACATTAGCGCTTGCCTCCTCGTCCATTCCAAACCTCCAGCATCCATCTTTATTTACCTGAGATAAACATGCTAAAAAGTCAACTAAAAAGTCAAGTGAATTTATAGAGTTTATAAGAATAATAAGTGAACACAAGAATTTTTAATCATCTGAAACTTATCACACAGACAAGTCATATATATAGATAAATGCATTAAGCTCACGCCACTGAACGTTAACCAACATATCAAACCGAGTCACTTACGGCGCCCCTACTAACAGGTAATTTTGTCATATACCAACGATCTCTTATACATAATATCCCTTTCAGGTGCTCACAAGGATACATACCCTAGGATAAGGCTGTCAAACCAAATAGATCTATCATATGTATTAGCGTTTACCCTTTAGAGTAATTAACAGTGCATGAAATTCAGGGACTTCATTAGACAATGGTACTTATGCATTTATCATCTCATTTGGGTCCAGCATACCGAAAACAACTTGTGTTCATTTTATAAAACAACATGTATCCCCCTCGCGGGTTTAATAAAACATTTAAAGTTTAAAGGCGAGGCTATAAACTCACCTTTAGGCGAACGGAACGGATGACGGATAAAAAATGGAACCGGGCTGTAGAAGAGTAGATAGTAGCACTTCAATGCTATTCGTGACCTACAAAAGTGATCACGCCCCTTAAGTACGAGTTTTATATGTTTATAAAACAATTATATGAAAATAATTCGATAAAAATGTATTACGGGTAAAAATTTGCACCAACACCTAAGTCAAAGTGAACCAAGGCTAGACAAGGTTTATAACCTGTAGGAATTTTGTATTCTATATGGTCTAAGTGTTAAACCAAGTATTCAATACGGTTTGCACACAAAACGCCTCAAGTTTACATAACAAAAGACGTAAAAGTCAAAATTATTCGGCGGGACTGTTTTGAGAACAGTATATATCCCAAACTATAAATCAAATGATTTTGGGATTTAAACCCCTGGAACCCACTTGAAATCTAGTTTCCAAAATGTCCAATCATTCGATATAAGAGTTTACGGAACTTTCTAAAAGTCCAAAACACTAACAGCCCTACCGTAAGAACTTAATGGTCAAACTGCACTAGTCGAACTTGGGACAAAATAACCCGTTAACCTATAAGGTTTAAGGAACTGAGATTTCCACCATTGGAAAGCCTCATGATTCTACTTTCGGCCCATACCAACCACGAGTAAATAGCTACTACCAATTAGTGGGAAAGTTACATTCTTTGAAAGGTTACAAAATCAGAATTTGGTTTTCAAACTCGGGTTTACCGTTTTAGTCATAAAAACCATTTGGTGATAGCTATTAACATGAGGTCAGTGGGAGGACTTCACATATGATCTCTACTACTGTATGAAACCTTAAAATGCACAAATGAGGGTCAATAAACCGTAGCCACAAGCTATACAAACCTGCTGTCCCGGAATTGACTTTCTAACTTAAATTGACCATAACTTCCTCATCCGGAGGAGTTGTGTGCCTATCCAACTCACCACTAACATGTAAAAGGCCTAAGAAACCTATTTAAGCTGTAAAAAGTGCAGGTTACAGTAGAAAATATGTGAGTTTTAGGCTCACATATCTGCTGTCCGAATTTGGGCATCATAATAACTTAACCAAACAACCTCTAATTCATTCCCAACCATCAAGAACACATCTTATATAAACCTAGGTGAATCAGAATACTATAAATCAGAATCATGGATGGTCAAAATCAAAACCCATCTAAAATTCATGTTCAATCAATGATGCTAGTCACACTAATCAAACACCAAAAATCAACAACATGATCCCTATGGGATCATGTTTTGGCCGTGGCAACATTAACCCACCATGGGTGCTCATGGTCAAAATTCTTAACAATTATGTATGCCTAGACCTTAATAAACACATTGCATGTTAACCCCATAGATCAAACATGCAAAATCATCACTTCTAAATTTTTATGATTTCTTAAAAATCAATACATATGAAAAAAATAAACATGGGTTTGTGTTTAGGACTTACCAAGGATGATTGTGATATGATTTAATTGAGTATTTGATCAAGAAAACAGAAAATAGAGGTGTGTGATGATGGTGGTTCGTGGGTTTTGAGAGACACAGAGGAAGAGATTGTATTTTTGGTATAAAAAAATGACTGTTGTGTTTGTTTGGTGTGTGTGGGTCGAAATCCAGAAAAAGGGAGGGGAAGATGTGGGCTTAGCCCACTAATAAGTCTCCTATTATAACAACTAAAGCCCAAGTAAAAATGCATCAAATTTTAGCCCGACTCGATTCCTAAAAATCGCTAAAAAATCCTATTTGGTGCAAATTCATTTACGTAAATACAAAATTTGTAAAAATAATATTTTTGACTAAATAAAGTCGAAATATATCGCCTTCGGTTCCCGTTCCATCGATCCGTCACGTTTTTATAAAATTTATGCGAGAGAGCTTATAAATCAATTTTCGTGACTTAAATAAATTCGGAAAAATAATTAAAAATTTCTATAAATCCGAATAAATCATTTTCAATAAGTATATAAAAATAATAAAAATAATTTAATTAAAAATCGAGAAAAGAATTATGACCTTATTTTTACGGGTTTTACACAATTGAAAAGCAACGATGATGCGATTCTTTAATGAATCAAACTTGTTCCAGGAACCAGAATTGACGGCTTCAATCATGCGGATAATTTTATCCAAATGATTCCCTCTTTACGTTCGCAGTCAGCTTTGGATGGTCGACTAAAGAGAAAGGGTTTACCTGCGAAATCATGTCAAGGAGATTTTTAAATAAATCTACCTGACACAAGTACGATATTTAATATCGTCCAACGGTCTTCATCGACCGGAGGTAAAATGCTACCGAACTAGAATGAAATGTTCAAAGCCATTTCGTTCGTGTCTACTTATGTTACTACATTTGAAGACGGTGGCGTCATGGTTTCCAAGAAGAAGTCGTCCCCGCATGCTTATACTTTATGCACTTAATACCTCATCTAATTCAAAAAAGCCTAAAAGTCAAGTTTTCCGCTGTATCGAACTCTGAAGCTTTCAAGAATTACGAAGGTATAAGTATGTGGGACATGAAGTCACGAAGAGGCGGATATCACAAGTGATGGATGCACAAGATCAAGCAAGAGATTAATGCTCAAGATTGATATCAAAGATCACATCAGCATGTCCACCTAAAAAGAAAAAGAAAGAAAGACGAAGACTACGAGCTCAAGACAAGCATAGTATGCTAGGTTTATTTTATTATTATAACTCGGGTAACGCCCTTATTTGGAGTGACCTCCCTTAGGGGGAGATTTTTGGAAATACGTTTTACGTATTTAGGAAGATTCAGTCACTCTGACAATATATTAAGTAGTAGCTCGTAGTCTAGTTACTTTATATTAATTAAACAAGGAAAAGCCTGGTCCATGTCATGTATGGTCGGCCCAACTTGTAAGCCTAAGACCATCTCATGGGCTTGGTATATAAACCCTCTCCTTAGATGGAGAAGGTGTGGTTCACTTCATAATTACACATAGTTGAAGGTGTTTTCTTTCACTTTCTCTCTCTAAAAGTGTGTGTGTTCTCACCATCTTTCTATCTCTTTCTCTCTAGATTAAGCAAGATTTACAATATCCTACAACAAGTCCCCTCGTTATACTATTAGAAAACGATAATATTTACAAGGATAAGCATGAGAATCCCCCACGAGGTACCTTGTTTTTGATAACCTAGTCAAAAGCTCGACTTGAATCCCCATAAATGTGATCATTTAGGGATAATCATGGTTTGGTCATTTTTGGTGGGGCTTACATGATAAACAATGCCCAAAAGTATGCGGAGTACTTTAAAAACCCGATAAACGTATACCGGGGTCAAAGATAGCGTCTTCGTTTTCGGATGAAAGACGAAACAACGCTACTCCAACGCATGCTAGAACCTCAAAGAGGTAGAAGAAAATATATGAGAAGTAGAAAGGTGGGACAATGGGTGGGGCACTAAAACCATGAGCTACTCGAGGTAGACTCACGCTAAGCAAACAAAAAGATTTTCCATTTATTGCATCGGTGGAAGACCGAGATTTCCCTTTACAAGCAATTCCGGGATCGAATATCTCGTCCTTGGTGGTAAAGTGTGAAGAAACATAAGGGGCTTCCCCCACACTAAAACCACACACACCAGTGTGAAAATGAGTAGACGAGGTGATAGTACTCAAATAACGATGTGATGACGGAGTTAAACATGTAGAAAAATCTTTTAAATCAATTTTAAAATCTTTTCCTTTTTCATCGTTTAAAAACTCTTTATGAAAACCCGATTTGATAATGTCGAAAATATTTGGCGTTTCTAAGACGATGTTAGGCACACTAAAAATTCTCACATTTAAGTCGCGGTTAGGGGGTGGTGGATTATATAAGTTCTCAAAACATCGATCAACAAAGAACACCGCCCCCTCAGGGTCTACATACTCGTCATCCTCATGAACGTCAATCTCTTTAATTTCTTCATCAAAGATAGGCTTGTCAAACCAAGGTTTGTCATTTCCCTCCTTAAGTATCTTAGAAACTCTCTCGAAAAGATCACGATCAAGCATGAAACCATCATTCTTCTGTGGGGATTGTTGATAAGTTAAATCCACACGAACGTGGTAAACGTAATTCTCATTTGAGGAGTGTTGATGTTGGTTCGTCATCGAAAATAAGACGTTCCAACTCATTAAGTTCATCGTCGATCTTGGAAAAATCAACCTCACTCATAGGTGGGAGTGGAGGCAAAAGAGATAGCTCTCGTTTGATAATTTCCTCAATCTCAGGATCGAACTCATAATCATCGTACTTCACATGTGAAGAGGTCTTTTTAGGAGAATCCTCAAAAAGGGCATGTGGATTTTGAAGCACGTGATCAATCTTGGCAAAATCGCCGTCGTCATCGTCAAAGAAAGAGTCGATGTGAGCACTCACAACCATGGTCTTACAAGTCGAATGACTATGCTTAGGTGATATTTCTAAGACGAGAGGATCGATGTCGATGAAACCTTTAGCCTCAATAGGTGTTGGGCTAGGAAAAGGAGGCACTTTGATGGAGTTAAAAGTTGATGCCTAAAAGACGTGGTCCTTCGAAGGCGGTGAAGACGAGTCCATATTTGTCATTGTCGTGATGGCACTAACGTCGCCCTTCGGAATTGGTTGCTTGCTTTGTTCACCGAATATATCCCAAAATGATTTTTCATCCATAAATTTATGAATACCCTTTTGAATTAAGTAAACCTATTCTTTATCACTAAAATCCTCATCTTTAAAACCGTTCATTTTCATCCTTTCAAAACATGCATCTAATCTCATTTTTTCCGCTAAAGTATGAGCTTTGATATTGTCAAATTTGGAAATATCGGGTTTTGAAACCTCGGTTTTATCATTTGAAACTTGGGATCTACTCGTGAAAAAGTCCATTTTATCCTCCCATATCTCATAGTAAGTCTCCCCTCGTGATCGCCGATTACGGTTCGAGCCGTTGATAAAAATGGTCGGCCTAAAATAATGGGACATTTAGGGTCACACTCGTAATCGGATATGAGGAAATCCGCGGGAAAAACAAACTTTCCAAATTTAACATAGACATCCTCGGCTATTCCAATAGGTATAAGTGGTGTACAATTTGCAAGCTCGATTGTCATGTTCGTTGGGGTAAGTGAAGGAAATCTCATCAATTTCCAAAGAGAATGAGGCATAAGATTGATGATAGCACCTAAATCGGCAAGGGCTAAACATCCCTCAATCTTGGAAAAATCACAAGGTAGTAGAAATTGGCCCGGATCCTCTTCCTTTCTTGGCATATGCCTTTTAGGTTTTTTAAGAAGGATTGATGCACAAGTTTCTTCAAGGGTTACTTTGGTGAGGTCGATAAATCTCTCTTTTTGAACCGTGGATGGAATTTGAGGTACATGAGGGTGTGCACTCTTTTCCTTGGTCGCCACGTTCATCCCCTCGACTTTAGAAAAAAAAGGCGTCTTAGAAGTCGAGGGTTGAGAAGAAGGAACAACTCGAAATCCATCAAGGTTAGGGGTAATCACACGACTTTTCTCACGAGACGAGGTGGCTTTATATTGTTCCTTCGGATTTACAAAGGTGTCACTAGGTAACGAACTCGATGACGCACCCAAGGCTTTGTTCATAATAGCCGAAAACATCTTTTTTATGTCAATTTGTCCTTGCTCAATTTTGTTGTTTTGTCCTCTCAACGTGTTTCATATCACCAATTTGCGTTTCTAATCTCTTCATATTAGCGTCATTTGATTTAACGTAATTTTGAAAAAATCATTTGAGCCTTTATAGTTTTGATAGAAAGCTTGGTTTTGATTCCCTTGAAAATTGTTTCCTTGATTAGGCGCTGTTAGAAAAAGTTGAATTTTACCCATCGTTAAAATTCTGGTTTGATTGTTGTTGTTAAAACCTCGATTTTGCCAATTCAAATTTTGACCTTGATTATAACCTTGATTACCATGATTATTTCCTTGAAAATTGTTACGGTTTTGAAAATTATTTCCTTGATTGTTGTTGTTCGTTTGTTGCGATGAACCGGCGTTATTTTGATTTTGATTTGAAAAATTGTTGCTTAACGCGTTTACACTCGACGTTTGGCCATCCGTAGCCGCACACTCATAATAATTATGTGGTCCACCGCAAAACATACATGAAGCCTCAACCGCTTTCACCGTAGCGGAAGCGTCTTTCTTTTGCATTTTGATGAGAAAAGACGTAAACACATTCGTTAGCTTGTCGACTTTCGCATCAACCCTCTCAATGTCGCGATTAGAATTACTAACATTGGCGATATTGACAACACTCGGTGCGTTGCGGAGTTGGTAAACCTTGGATCGATTCTCGATAATCATTAAAGCGTCTTTCGGAGTCTTGCACAAAAAGTTGCCACCGGGGCGGAATTCAACGAATATTGTTCTTGAAAACTAAGACCGTTGTAAAACGTATCGATTTGGTGAAACTCGGAAAATCCATGGTGAGGACATTTCCTAAGCAATTCCTTAAAACGATCCCATGCGTCTCTAAAAGATTCATTCGGTTTTTGCTCAAATCTCGTAATCTCGTTTTTAAAAAACGTCGTCTTAGACGGTGGGAAAAAATGATTAACGAATTTGGAAACGAGATCCTTCCATGTAATTATAGAATTAGGTAGCTCTTTCTCATACCAATCCTTGGCGGCACCATCGAGCGAGTATGAAAAAAGCATAAGCTTGACGACATCGGTGTCGACATCCTTAAACATGCTCGTGGCTAAAAGACGATCAAAATTCCGAATGTGATCGTGAGGATTATCGGCTAGAATTAGAATAATCCTTCGATTACGATTGCGTCGATTCGAAGCATCGCTAGAATTAGTATAATCCTTAGATCGAGTGCGCATGCACTAAGCGTAGAATGTGGGGTAGCAAAAAAGATTATTTTTGCGGTTTTTCGATTTTTCAATTTTTTTGGTTTTTGATTATTTTTTAATTTTTTGGGATTTTTGGTGTATTACGTAGACTCAAATCTAAAAATCTCTCCTCGAATCGATTTCTTGATTAAAGGAGCCTCAAAGAATGAAAACGATCACGTGGAGTGAACGCCTTCGATGACTTTAGAACGTTGGTGGAACACCAAAACGTTCAAGAGGGTTTAATCTTGAAAACAAGCAAATATATATGATACATAGATAATACTTGGGCGGCAAACCCTCGATTAGCCCTCTTTCTCAAAACACGCACAAGCAAGCGGGAGAAACGAGGCGGCGCTAAGCACTTAAGAGCCTTTTTCCCTTAGGTCGTGAAATACAACCGCCTTATACCCACCTTATAGTTTGTGAAATCAAAATTAAGCCTCACGAAAGTATTTATCTATTTTGCCTTAAAACTTTTGCTTTGGATTCGAATACAATAATTGAGTGATGAAATCCCAATTAAGGTTGCGTTTTCACGCTTTTGGAGATATTGTATATTTATTGTGATACGTATATATAATATATTAATAATATTCACAAAGAAAAACGAAAACCAATATATCTACAATATATTAAAAGATTGTTGTGTGTTTAATATAGGAAAAACGAAAACCAATATATCTATAGAAACTAGAAGGGGGGGGGGGGGGGGTTGAATAGTTTCTCTTTGATTGGTGACCAAATTAAAATTACTTTCAATTTGGTTTGTATCTAAACTATCTTTTACTTGAGACTAAGTTGCATAATGATTAGGTTCAATTCAAATGTACTAGCAATGATAATAGGTAAGTATAATGATAATGAAATAAGTAAAGAGTAAGGAAAGAGACAACCTAGTGGGAAGACACCAAGATTTATAGTGGTTCGACAACGAGGCTCTATCCTCGTTTCTACTCCACTCCTCGAGTACACCTACTCAAGATTCCCACTATATCCACAAGCTCCCTTCTCGGCGGAGAAAACCTTACATCGTTGCTTACATTATTTTCCGACACTAAGCTAAATGTCGAGACCTAATCTTTAGCTAGGACCAATCTACACGACGTTGCCTACTTCATAATTTAACGACACAGGGCTAGATGTCGAGTTCTAATCTTAAGGTAGAACCAATCTTCACGACGTTGCCTACTTCACCATTTTACGACACAAGGCTAGATGTCGAGTTCTAATCGAAAGCTAGAACCAATCTTCACGACTCTTCACTTTGAAGCTAAGTGAGAACTTCACACAACACAACTACTAATCACTTTTAAGTTTAGTGAGAACTCACAAGACACAACCACATCACTTTATAGTTTAGTGAGAACTCCTAATCAAATCTATTACAACTCAACTAGACTTATCCAAGTACACACATGTGGCTTGGATTTACACAACACAAATCCAAGCAAACACATATGCAATGGATGTACACAACAAATCCAAGTATCCACAAATAACTTGGATGAACACAACTAGTCCAAGTATTCATAAATACATTGGATTGACCTAAAACAAAAAGGGTATCATGATGAATATGACTAGCTCATAGATTCATCTTTATCACAACACTAGTGAGTGAGTGATCTTCTCATTGGACAAGGTAAAGGAGGGGATCAAGAGGATAATCATATGTAAACATCCTTAACAATTTAAGTGATCATTTACTAATGATTATGCTATAGAAAATAGAAAGAGGGCTGAGAAAAACGTCCAAGAGTGTAACACCCCACTTGGATAAGTGGACCGTTACGTGTATTTATGGCGTGTCATCAAAGCATAAGGTAAATGTCCTAAAACATTAACTGACCGTAAAGGAAATACCGGAATCAAACATCGGCAATCCAAACATAAACCCAAAACATGAAAAGTAAAATACTGAATGAAAGGACTAAACAATGTCCAAATAAGCAGGATAATGTAAGAAATGCATAAAGTAAGAAGTCTGGATAGCTTCCATCCCAAATGCACGTGCTCTTAGAATCCTAAAAGCGTCCTGGTGTACCTGCCGTTAGAACATGAAAGGAACTACGGCTGAGCATAACGCTCAGTGAACGGATAAAAAGCATGATAAGAAATTACTGAAATGAAACAGATGATAAAATACTGAAGCTGTAAGACTGATAAGTAAAGTTACAGCGGAAATCTGTGTATAATCTGTAAAGGCTGATTTGTGAATAATAAAGCTGAACTGTTATCTGTCAAATCTGAAAACATGCATTTACTTTATTTTAATTGCCAGAGCTTATATAGGTCATGTGCTGTAACAACGTTGCATGAATAACTGGAGGGGTGACCTCGTCATGCTATAGAGGGGTGACCTCTAAATAACTGTGCTGGGTGGAGGGATCAGCTCCAATGTGAAGGATGTAGAGCACACACCACATTCACCTGCTAAACTGTAAATTGTAGCCTAGGATGCATCCATACGCCCCACTAATAATACTGATAAAATGGCCAAGCTGAGCTGAGTGGGACGATGCAGGATATCACTCTCCTGCATGTGAGTCACGACACCGGTGCCTCTAGTGCCGTGGTTACGGTACCTCCGTAACTAGTACATAAACTAATCATGCTTGTATATAAGGCTCAGGCAATTTATTTAATTCTTAACATGATTACTGATAAGTTTAAACATATACTGGGGAAAACATTTGGCTGCAGACGGGGAATCCTAATCATGCATAGAAAGGAAGTCCTTACTGAAAGGACGGAAAATCCGTACCTCGTGTCCCGTAATGAAATAAGAGCGAAAGCTGAAAGGTCTACTCCGACTTCACGGATACTACATGAATAAAGGACGCTGAGATGAGTTGTCTGATTACTCTTTACTGTTACTGATTTTTATCTGCTCTTAATTTATTTTATTTTATTCTTGTATTGTTGTACTGTTTGTGTATAAACTGATAACTCTGACTGTCTTTAAATATTTACTGATTAATGCATATCTTGTACTTTTGATTACTTGTATATAATAACATTATAAAAGAAATCTAGTCTTGCGTTAATAAAACTTAACAATGGACATGCATGATGTGATATATTTAGTAGCCTATTATATGTAAGAATTTTCTTCTCGGTTTCATATGATACCGATCTTTATTATAGCTATACAAACATGTCATTATCATTTCTCAAATGTATGCATGAATATCGCCAATTACAAATTTTAACATAAATATAAGATTCTACATCATAGCTTTAAGGCTCCACGTTTTTTTATCTTGATTATGGCCTTATTGTCATATAATCTAAGGCATTAACTAACAATTTACTAATTACTTGTAAGGTCGTATATAACAAAGAATTGATATATGGGCTCGTAAAATACCTTTCAGCCGCACCAGAATAGATCGACGATGAATTCGAAAATGTGTCTAAACATCACTAACTCGAACACAAGGGCGAGCACGACCCAAACACAACTCAAAAACGAATTTAAACTTCAGTGAATGTTAGAACTCCAGCGAATAAGATCGGTAATCCAAACCAAAACGAGTTTTTATGTGACGCACGCCCGTAACCCAAAACTGCTTCTCGAAACTAAAGATTTTCTGTGTGGATGTTGTAATTGTTAAATAAAGAGGTAATGAGAGGAGTCTTTTATCTATATGATCATTTGAGAGCCAAGGAATAAATACAAATTCTGACTTTTCTCAAGATAAGCTTTGTCATGTTATTATTTTTAGGAATGATTTAGAGATAATAATAGACACCCAATAAGTCAGTTGTGGCCAAGCAATCAAGAATGTGACGTGATCTCCGTCTGATTATATGTTGGCGTGATTTATGCATCCTTATCTAGTGTCATTTTCTTTTCTTATATGTATATATATATACTGTTAACTAGGTATGGATATCAACATAAAACATGGCACACTAATTGCTTTTATTAATTATCGTGTATTAATGTTCGTGACTTGAGTTCGTGGTTTATCATGTAATGATTTATTTATTAAACGTAAATACTAGTCGTGTACATTTAAAATACATGAATGCTTGTCGTAAATTAATTAATTAAAGCTTCTAATTAATCTGTAATTAATGTTTTCATGGAATTTTTTTTAAACGGTAATATCTGAATAGCTAATATTAATTATTTTTCTGAATCATCAATTACGATCTGAATAGCTAATATTAGTTATTTTTCTTAATAATTAATTACGCCACGTTTTAAATAAAACTGAGACTGTGTATAGTTAATGCTCTTGGATTTTAAATGCGGGTTTTACAATTCTTCCTCTCTAAAAAAAATAATTCGTCCTCGAATTAGAGGTGATAAACTGAGGAAGTTATAAGAACTGAAAGAACACGTAGACTGAAAAGACAATTAAGCTGAAGGATAAATTGTCTTCTAATTACGACATAATGCTGCTGATAGGTATAAACCTGACATGAGTGTAATAATCATGTAACGTGACATGACTGAATGAACATAACTGAATTTACTGAAGGAAAGGGGATGAGAGGTCCGGATGGACTCCTCTGTTTCGAGTGGCCTCCCGCTCGAAACGATTCCTTCAAAGGTCTAAACATAAATAAAAATCTTGGTCCTGATGACCCTTTCCTGATGATGCTGAATACTTTCAGGTTCCATACTTAAGATGGATTTTCTGAACCTGAATGAATAAGCTATAGCATGTAGTATACATGAAACGGTACGTACAATTATCCTGAAAAACATTTATATCTCTGAGCAAGCTGCTGAGAATATATATATAGGGACGAACTACGTGAACAATTGTGAACATGCTAAGTGAGCAATTGTGAACGTGGTTCATAATTATATGAGGAGCGCTGGCATGGGATTAGAATATGATAAGTGAATCATACTGTGAACGTGATACTAGAACATATCATGAACGTATGCTGACTGAGGAATGAATGCCAAACGATACGCCCTGAGATGTGAAACGTCTGCCTGGTTATAGAATAGTTGTGCTAAACTTGAGTCTGATTTCTCAAGCTTTCTGTAACCGTATTTGGTAATAAACTGAGAAACTTGTATCGTGAAATGGCACACGAACTTGAACGTGAACAATGTTATCAACACAAACGTGAGCTTAAATTACGAGATAGCATAAAAGATGAACTAAAACAGCATCATACTGCGAATGAGACGTAAATGTGAAAGTGAAAATAAACATGAACTTAAAGTGGGCGTAAACATACACTTGATCGTGAACATGAATTATGTCTGATATGATGGTCGATAGAATGCCTTGAATTCGTACGATTTACTGCTGAATTTCTAAATTTTCTGTAGATCTGCTACTGCGTGATCCTTTCGGATGAAAGAAACGCGCAGGCTGATTACATGGTTGACGATAACTTAGATAGTATCATACTTTCTCTGAGCCTGTGGTAGCTGATAACAATTTCATGGAATTTCGTCTCATTTATGTTTAGAAATTTCTAAGGGTTGTAGTAACTCACTAACATGACGGTGTTCTATCTTGAACCTGCAATAGGTCAGGCATCTAGATATGAACATAGCTTTATTAATGTGTGATGCGGATTCTATCAAAGTTTTGTCTGGGATTATGGAACATTCTGGTGGAAATCTGGTTGAATAGTCATAAAACATTTTTTTAGTGAGAACTGTCGGCAATTTCTGCGGTAGTAGTCAATTGAGTTCTAGAAAATTTTGTACTTCGTTCACAGTCGTCGGTCGGGACCATCAGGTGACGGCCTTCACCTTCGCAGGATTGTCTGAAATTTCTTTTTGCTGAAACAGGGTGGTTCAGAAATGCCACTTTGTTCATCTGGGATATAAATTTGGAAAGTTGCTCATATAATTTCCTCCTATCTGGAAATCTGCATGGCCGTGAGAAGATGATCTCGCGTTCTTCTTTAGGATTTGGCAGCTGAGAATTCATGAGAAAATTTTATTCATAAATTTCATAATATATCTGGGGCATTAGAGAGCCCAGGAGTATGGATCAAAATTTTCGAAAGACTATAGTGAGTGCAACAGCAGTCTGGAGAATATCACGTTCTTCTTCTCACCACTGATGGTAGTAAGATCGGAACTTTTCTGGGAAAATGTTCAAGGCATCGTAGCAGGTCAGATAAACCTTCTATACGTGGACTGAATATCAATTAGAATGGTGATCTGATAAATTTTCCGGTGGTCGATACATGATCTCATGTTACTGGTCTTATTTCTGATGGACAGAAAACAATGCACCTTCTATTGATGTGCTGTCGATTTTGCCTTATTCCGGTAACTCTGGCAGCAATTGCTGCAACTCTTTTAACTTAGCTGACGCCTTGAAATAAAGAGTTTTGAAAACAGGTTCTGTTCTTGAGACGAGCTTGATGTTAAGTTATGTCTAGTGGTTTGGAAGGAATTTCTGAAAAACCTTCAGGAATGACCATTGGAAATTTTTGGATAATCTGTTGATCATAAATTTAAAGAATTTCAGAATTAATTTATAGTTGGTAGTTAAAAGTCTTCGTAACTATGGACTGAGAAGTCACGTGCTTATAAAGCAAAATAATTTTGTACTGATTTTTCTGTCTGAATGTATAATGAATATATTTGAGATCTATTAAGACGGATCTCGTCGTTAACTGAACGGAAATCCTTCATAAATGAGATTTGTACTGTAGAGTCCTTTCTGGCTGGGAGATAGATAATGTCTGATTTAGATAAAGCTTGCATATGAATAATTGAGCAAGCATGGCAGGTCCTGCTGAATGAGTTTTTCTGTAACCTCACAGAATGAATAGTGCGTGTTTAGTCTGAATAATACTCTAGTGGTAGTGACTGAATTTTAATGATCTGATTCATGTGTGGCATAATAGAACGGGTATACCCCTTTCTGAAGGTACCCTGAATTACTAAGGGTCTCGCTTGGAAACATACTAGAGTTAGGAGTTCTGACTCGTATTTTGAGGAAAGATTCGTATGACGTGTACCATGACTGGTGTCCTAATATGTGTCTTCTGAAATGATTTCTGAGACCTATGTCTTGACTGATGTCTTGACACGTGTTTTAGTAGATGAATCTGAACAAGGCTGAATTTTCTTTCTTTGGTAACTGCTAAGATTGATGGACCGGTTAGACTACTGACCTCTTGTATTTCTGGTCACGTCCGTGCCGGAGTTCCGATGGTTACTGACTGATTAATTATAAGTACGATGGTTGTCACTACTGCTTTGTCTGTCAATCTCCTGACGGTCGTTATCATGACCCTGATTCATGTAACTATTCTACTAAGTGGTCGGCTGAGTTCCGGTTCTCACTCTTTGAATATACGGTTAGCTGAGTGGAGTGTGACATCTAACTGAGAAGGTAAAAGTATGTAATGGAATGGTAGTGTCTGATGGTTGAAATTTATTTTTGACATAAAGTTTCAAATTTATAGTTTTCGTCCTTGCTCTACGGTGTCTTTATAGTATAACAACATCAGCATCAGCATCTTGAGAAATCTCCAAAGTATCAGCAGCATCAGCAATTTTGAGGTCTTCAAAGTGTCCGCAGCATCAGCATCTGGTAAAATCTTCAACTCACGAGCAGCATCAGCACTTGGTAAAATATCGACAAGTGGAAACGCCCGAGATGATTGAGGATCGATTAGCAATATCCATGGAGTAGGGTACCTGGTGTACACCTGGACTACTGTACATGAAGTACAAAATGAATATTGCACATGAAGCATATCGAGACATTGTACGTGGAGTACACATGTATCACTGTACAAGGAGTATAACTGAGGCACTATACAGAGGGTACATATAGACTACTGTTCATGGCACTGGTGGAAATTTTATTGGATGGTCGATACTGGTGTCGCTTGTCTGACGTGATCTAGGAAATAGATTGATTTAAACGGTAGTAAACTGGTCTGAAACAAGTAACATGATAGCCTGTAATTCCTGCGTCGACTTACTGCTAGTTATATCAAGACTGAAAATATGATATAATCGAAGTCCCAACAGTGGTCAGGATGAAGCATGATTAATGAAGGCCAATCATGATTTATCATGAAAATGGGTTTTACTGAAATTCTTGTGTATCTTAACATGAGAACATCTTTACTTTGCTGAAAACATAATCCTCGTAAGGAGACATGAACTGAATCAACCTGAAGACGACATCAACGTGAGGATATGAAAATTTTACTGTTACTAGAACATAAAAGGAAATCAACTGAGGTTTAACATCAACTCGTGTGGATGGCTATGGTTCAATCCACATAATTCAAGGAACAAAACATATGACTAAGTATGGGCGATTTTGGTTCGATCCATGCTTGTCAAAAATTTCTGAGAACTGTCATGTATAGAAATTCATAATCTGGGACTAAATATGGTTGGCTATAGTCCAGCCCATACTTGTCTAAATTTATTAAATGTCCTGATATGACAAGGTGAACATCCATGAATCGGTTCACAAAACAACCTTCGACTGAATAGCATGAAATTTGACCTGAACAATGGTGAACGTTTATGGCTGGTTCACCAAGAATTACTTGACTGACAACATGAATCTGACATGAATAAGGATGAATGCCTAGGTTCAGTTCATCAATACAAAATCTGA
Organism: Glebionis coronaria; assembly: GCA_025667525.1. NCBI lineage: Eukaryota > Viridiplantae > Streptophyta > Magnoliopsida > Asterales > Asteraceae > Glebionis > Glebionis coronaria. Next base: position 170,639,497 of record CM046879.1, on the reverse strand, counting down.
ACGGGCAAGGGTGAACGCCTATGGGTCGGTTCACCAAAACAAAATTCGTAGAAAAGCACATGCGACTAAGTATGGCCAGTCCTGTACCAACCTTTTACTTAGTCAAAAATTTAAGAAAACCGATTGATAACTGAAGAAAAATGACTGATACATGCACGAGAAACATGAAAGATAACAACGCCAAAATCTGGGAAGTTCTTGGTGACTACCCACTAGTCACAGGTCAAGTTTTAGAGCCTACATGTCAAACCTTGCTCTCTGATACCATAATTGTAACACCCCACTTGGATAAGTGGACCGTTACGTGTATTTATGGCGTGTCATCAAAGCATAAGGTAAATGTCCTAAAACATTAACTGACCGTAAAGGGAATACCGGAATCAAACATCGGCAATCCAAACATAAACCCAAAACATGAAAAGTAAAATACTGAATGAAAGGACTAAACAATGTCCAAATAAGCAGGATAATGTAAGAAATGCATAAAGTAAGAAGTCTGGATAGCTTCCATCCCAAATGCACGTGCTCTTAGAATCCTAAAAGCGTCCTGGTGTACCTGCCGTTAGAACATGAAAGGAACTACGGCTGAGCATAACGCTCAGTGAACGGATAAAAAGCATGATAAGAAATTACTGAAATGAAACAGATGATAAAATACTGAAGCTGTAAGACTGATAAGTAAAGTTACAGCGGAAATCTGTGTATAATCTGTAAAGGCTGATTTGTGAATAATAAAGCTGAACTGTTATCTGTCAAATCTGAAAACATGCATTTACTTTATTTTAATTGCCAGAGCTTATATAGGTCATGTGCTGTAACAACGTTGCATGAATAACTGGAGGGGTGACCTCGTCATGCTATAGAGGGGTGACCTCTAAATAACTGTGCTGGGTGGAGGGATCAGCTCCAATGTGAAGGATGTAGAGCACACACCACATTCACCTGCTAAACTGTAAATTGTAGCCTAGGATGCATCCATACGCCCCACTAATAATACTGATAAAATGGCCAAGCTGAGCTGAGTGGGACGATGCAGGATATCACTCTCCTGCATGTGAGTCACGACACCGGTGCCTCTAGTGCCGTGGTTACGGTACCTCCGTAACTAGTACATAAACTAATCATGCTTGTATATAAGGCTCAGGCAATTTATTTAATTCTTAACATGATTACTGATAAGTTTAAACATATACTGGGGAAAACATTTGGCTGCAGACGGGGAATCCTAATCATGCATAGAAAGGAAGTCCTTACTGAAAGGACGGAAAATCCGTACCTCGTGTCCCGTAATGAAATAAGAGCGAAAGCTGAAAGGTCTACTCCGACTTCACGGATACTACATGAATAAAGGACGCTGAGATGAGTTGTCTGATTACTCTTTACTGTTACTGATTTTTATCTGCTCTTAATTTATTTTATTTTATTCTTGTATTGTTGTACTGTTTGTGTATAAACTGATAACTCTGACTGTCTTTAAATATTTACTGATTAATGCATATCTTGTACTTTTGATTACTTGTATATAATAACATTATAAAAGAAATCTAGTCTTGCGTTAATAAAACTTAACAATGGACATGCATGATGTGATATATTTAGTAGCCTATTATATGTAAGAATTTTCTTCTCGGTTTCATATGATACCGATCTTTATTATAGCTATACAAACATGTCATTATCATTTCTCAAATGTATGCATGAATATCGCCAATTACAAATTTTAACATAAATATAAGATTCTACATCATAGCTTTAAGGCTCCACGTTTTTTTATCTTGATTATGGCCTTATTGTCATATAATCTAAGGCATTAACTAACAATTTACTAATTACTTGTAAGGTCGTATATAACAAAGAATTGATATATGGGCTCGTAAAATACCTTTCAGCCGCACCAGAATAGATCGACGATGAATTCGAAAATGTGTCTAAACATCACTAACTCGAACACAAGGGCGAGCACGACCCAAACACAACTCAAAAACGAATTTAAACTTCAGTGAATGTTAGAACTCCAGCGAATAAGATCGGTAATCCAAACCAAAACGAGTTTTTATGTGACGCACGCCCGTAACCCAAAACTGCTTCTCGAAACTAAAGATTTTCTGTGTGGATGTTGTAATTGTTAAATAAAGAGGTAATGAGAGGAGTCTTTTATCTATATGATCATTTGAGAGCCAAGGAATAAATACAAATTCTGACTTTTCTCAAGATAAGCTTTGTCATGTTATTATTTTTAGGAATGATTTAGAGATAATAATAGACACCCAATAAGTCAGTTGTGGCCAAGCAATCAAGAATGTGACGTGATCTCCGTCTGATTATATGTTGGCGTGATTTATGCATCCTTATCTAGTGTCATTTTCTTTTCTTATATGTATATATATATACTGTTAACTAGGTATGGATATCAACATAAAACATGGCACACTAATTGCTTTTATTAATTATCGTGTATTAATGTTCGTGACTTGAGTTCGTGGTTTATCATGTAATGATTTATTTATTAAACGTAAATACTAGTCGTGTACATTTAAAATACATGAATGCTTGTCGTAAATTAATTAATTAAAGCTTCTAATTAATCTGTAATTAATGTTTTCATGGAATTTTTTTTAAACGGTAATATCTGAATAGCTAATATTAATTATTTTTCTGAATCATCAATTACGATCTGAATAGCTAATATTAGTTATTTTTCTTAATAATTAATTACGCCACGTTTTAAATAAAACTGAGACTGTGTATAGTTAATGCTCTTGGATTTTAAATGCGGGTTTTACAAAGAGGCTTACTGGAAAATGAGATTTGACCCACTATTTAAAGGAGACAAAGTATAACGGATCTATAACGGCTAGCTGTGCGCGGTACCTTATCTCACCCCGCGGTACCATATCGCTAAGGTACCGCGTAGGTACTTAAGGTACCGCTACTAGACTCTGCTCCGTTTTTTGTCTTTTAGTGAGGTGGGAATATCTGAGGTATTTGAAACCTTCAAAGGATATTCTAACAGCATTTGGATTATGCTATTTTCAAATTTTCATTTTCCATTTTAATAAAACATTTTCTAAAGAAGAAAGTTTATTAAAAAGTCTTTTGTCATATTAACAAAAGTGAGTTTTAAGGATAATCATTTTGATGATCACTAAGTATGATTAAGAAAGGTTAGTGATATGATTATTACCTTGATGATAGTGTTAGTTAAATAATTCATTGTGTTTTACACTAAATGTGTTATATGGTTTGTTGTGATCAAAACTAAGAAAGATTAGTTAATACTAATAATGTTTTTAGGCATCACTTGCATTAACAATATCCCCCTTTTTGATTACGACAAACGATAAACTCATTTATGTAGAAACACAAAATATGGAATTATTAACTAGTTTATCACTATCATTTCTCCCCCTTTGTCGTAGCAAAAAGGTTAGCACAAGTCTTTGAAGAACATCGAACTTTGCTAGTAGCTCCCCCTTGCTTGGGGCACCAAGTTTGTGAGCTAAGGTGACATGCTACACAAAGGTTAGTAGAAAGGAAAGAAACACCAATGTATATATGATCACTACCTACTAAGTAACTTGAGAGGGAGAAAGAGAAGAAATCTCAAATTAGAAGTAAGTATTTTGCTAAGTATGTCCAAAGAGGTAATTGACAAAATCAAACTTCAATCCAATGAAGATGATAAGCTTGTCAATGGGTTAAATCTTAGAATTGATGGAATCACCCATAAGCAATTGTAAAAATTAACCAAGATCAACTCAAAATAGAACTAATGAAATAGCATACAAATAACACAAAGGTTACATAAAGGAAAAAGACACAACAAGGAAGATAGTCATACACACAATATGAGTATCTAAAAGCAATAAATATGGAAAATAAACCACTAAGTATAAGCTAGTCTAATAGTGATATTTTCCAAGATTTCTAAAAAAACTAAAAAGACGACGATGCATCATTCAAAGTTTTGTCCACCAGAACGAAAACTTGAATAGGAGGTCGAGTGAGGAGGAATTCAAGAAAATTTAACTTCTCATACACATGAGCAAGTTCAATTTGTTGAAATCGGCAACAATCACACGAGGATCCATGATGCAACACAAAATCGTTTGATGGGGGTATGGCATCAAACTTAGGGTTTGGTGGTGGTGGGGTAATGGGTTTGGGAATGTTTTCACAATGCCTTGTAAGGTTTGGGAAGGTTGAAAGGTCATTGAGTTGAGGAATATTGAAGGATTGTGATGGTGGGGGAACATTTTCTTTTGCTCCGGTGATGGGGTTTATGGTATAAGTCTCATTCCAATACTTGATTGGAGAGAAGGTAGGGTTTTTGGGTGGTTTGGACGAAGATGGTTCATTCTTCTTAACCCAAATAGGTCGAACCGAAATTTTCAGTTTCTTTGAAAGCATGGATGAGGAAGCTTTGGGTGAGTGGGGTTGTGACAAAGAGATGTCAAGGTTAGGAATGTAGGAGTTAGGCATTGTGAGAGTGTGAGAATGATATCTCAAGGTTATGTGAGAATAAATTCTCAAGGTTTGGGAAGGTGTGAGAATGAAATCTCAAGGTTGTGTGAGAATGAATTCTCAAGGTTGGGAAGGTGTGAGAATGAAATCTCAAGGTTGGGGTATAAGTAAAATGTAAAAAAAGGTAAGAGTTTGAATACAAAATGTGTAGTGTCAAGGAATGTTTAGTCAATTTGAGTAAACAAGGAATCTTGACAGGGAATAGGGTTTTAAAAGTTTTGACCAAGAATTCGTCAAAAGCCACTTACTGTCTGTGGTACCTTATAGGGACCGGCGGTTCCATATCGCTAAGGAACCGCGGGACTTTAAGGAACCGCATCCAGTGGACTTGAAACCATGTTTTTCCTGGGTTTTGGGAAAAACTAAGACTTTTTCAAAAAGTTGCAAATCTTGGAATTTTACCTCTATTAGCACCAAAATATGCTAGGGTTGCATAAAGTAACACATTCACAAAGAATGTCTTGACAAAGGGTGACAAAATAATTTAGATATCATTTTGAACCAATTTTAGTCAAGTTTAGGGGTTGTGATAGATTTAGGTTCAATTTTAATTTCAAATTAAAGTTGATTAGTGTTCACAAAAGGATAGAAACACACAAAGCTAAATCCATAAGTCAACAACATGAAACATTCATTAAGGAGGCAAGTACAAAGACAAATAAAACTAACTAATACATAGCTAGCTTAACATTAAATCTAGATAAGTAGTTTTCTTTGGCTTGGTTTTGTTGAAAACTCTTATTATGAAAACTCCATCATTCATCTCCTAGGAGGAGGCATGGAGAACATGGCAAGCAAGAACTCTTTCAACCTCCTATGTAGCCCATACATGTCCATCCTAAGGTTATGGATGATGTAGTGGTTGTAAAGACAACATGGACAACTAGGACCATGAGTTTGTTGAAACCCATAGTATGGATCACCCAAAAGGAGGGAAAGTGGAACACCCAAAATTGGGATGTTTGAGTTGGATGGAGGTGGAGGAGGCATGTTCTCCAAGGGTGATGTTGGTGAGAGTGGAGGCATGTTCCCTAAAGGGGAAATGGGTGAGTGTGGAGGTAAATTCTCCAAGGTTGGTGAAATGGGTGAGTTGTGAGGGGTAAATGGTGAAGTTACCAAAGTGTCATAAAAGTCATTCACAAAAGGAATGCTTTGGATTGGTTGGGGTTGTGTGGTCACTTCCAAGGGTGCACTTGGAGTGAAGGGTGAAGAGAGCTCATTCATTCTTGAGTTGAATGAAGAGGAGGTAGAACCAATGGAGTGGTTAGTACCATGGGTGGATGATGTCTTGCATGGTGCAAGAGGTGGGGAAGGTGATGAAGAAATGAGGGTAGGAGCCATCTCATTCTTTGGTGTGTGGAAAGGTGAGGAGTTAGGCTTGGCTACCTTAATCCTTATTTTGAGTGTTTTCCTTGGGGTGGAGGTCTTGGAAGTGTTTGAGGTTTTGGTACACACCATGGTTGATTAGGGTGGTTTAAGGTTTAGGGAAGTATGTTTGATGTGTGAAGAACATGGCAAACAAGGTGGGTTTAAAAGGGTGAGGGGATGATCCAAACTAGTAATGGGTTAAAATCATTTTAGGTGAATAATGAATTTAGGTAACCTAGTTTAGGAAATGTGCAGTTTATTACTGAAAATCATGCAAGGTTTACACAGATTTAAGAAAACAGTGTAAAGCAAAGATGCTGTCGTGCACAGTGACCGGCGGTTCCTTATCTAGGACTGGCGGTACCTTATCGATAAGGAACCGCGGGTCGATATGGAACCGCGACCAGAGGGTTTTCAAAAATTTCCCATCCTAGTTTTTGATAAACCCAGATTTTTCCCAAAGGATTCACAAGCCAAAGTTAACTACAGATCATAATCTAATAAGCTAACTATCATAAGGCATGCACAAAGCTATGGAAATCACAAACATGAAGGCATAAGCAACATTTAGGATCAAAATAGATAATAATCCAAACATGTAACATAAGTTAATAAACAACTAAACCAAAGTGTTAATAAGCAAATGTTTAAGCTTCAAATGATAACCAAACTTTGAAGCAACTCAAAGTCTTCACCTCCTTTTCTAGCCTAAATCCTTGATCATTTTTCCCAAATACTTGATTCCCTTTCTTGACTCAATCCGGTGTTCATGCAAATCACCTCGGGTTCGAAGATTTTGACGGTAAAGTTCCTCTAAATTGAGATTACTAGGAACTTCACTAGAGGAATGGTGGGGAGGGGAAGCAATGTCATCTAAACCATCCAAGAATGAGTTTGTGGAGTGGTGAGAAGAACTCGAAGAGTCAATGGGAGCACTTGTGCCAATGCCATCACCATCACTTGTTGGCATGTCCATGTCCTCATCATTGAACTCTAGTTGGTCAAATTTACGATCAGATCTTGTCTTTCTCTTATATACCTCTTGAATAGGTAGCATGACCCGTTTGACCGGTTGAAACTGAGAAAGATCAAGATTTGGAAAGTCACGGCCAACCCTTTTAAAAAGGCGAGTAAGAAGCATTGCGTAAGGGAGGTTTGTTTTAGGCTTGTGAATAGCATAATTGTTCCGTTGAGCGATAAAATATGCCAAATTGTACTTGGTGTTGGTAAAGATGCAATATAACATATGCACCAAACACGCCGGAACATGATCCCGATTTCCACCAAGACAAAACTTATTTTCCCTAAGAATATTGGTCCATTGAACCATATTATCATTAAGGTCGCTCAAGAGAACCTCATGACGTTTCACCGAACGTACCTTAGTATGAAGGCTTCTCTTAACGGGTCGATTACGCTTTTTGGAGACAACGTCGACAATGAAGTCAAGATCAATTTCCTCATGATCATTTGGAGGACAATTGTAGGATTCAAGGAGAGCAATAAGCTTCCATTTATCCTTGAAGCGACAAGTGCCTACAAATGGGACATCAAGAATTTGACCAAACACTTCGAGAGAGTATTGAATGAGTTGATCTTTCAAGATGAACCTAACAAATATTCCATCATTGTTTTCAATAACGGAGTATGTGCTAAAGAACTCCAATAGGAATCGAGGATAGATGTCTTCCTTAATGTTCAACAAACAACCAAATCCAATGTTTTCAAACATGGACTTGATGTAGACATAATCCTTGATATCTTTTTGGACAACTCTACCCTCATGAAAGCAACGAGATTGAAGAGAGGAAAAAGTGTGGGCAAGGTGAGTTGAGTGACAAAAGTCGGATAGGTTAGGCATATATTGTTTGGTGAGTTGATGATCCTTTTGGTATTGTGAAGGCATGACTAGTACCTAAATAAACACAAGACAATATTTCTCCAATCACTCATATGAAAAATAAAAAATAAAGATAAAAAATATAAGAATGTGTTATATCAAGTTATTGACAAACATAGGATTGAATCCATATCATTCTCATGTTCACAATGTGTCTATTCCATCATTAACCAAGAACACATGAACTATGTTGGATCAACAATGGATTAGAACATTGGTTTTTCAAAACAAGGTTTTTAGGTAAGCATTAACAATGTCATTACCTACTTGTTCATGGGTTCATCTCAAATCCATCATTCAACCAAAATCATTTAGCCTAAATTCGGATTTTTTATACAAGTGGGTTTTAGTGAAATCTTAATGAATATCAACCTAAGGAATCATAGTAAAATAACCATGTCAACCCACATTCCTATTAAGGTTTTAATTCAATTTCAATTTTAAAAATCCCCAATTATGAAAGGATGAACCCTAGAACAAAATAGATGAAATTGAAAGAAAATACTTACAATTAATTGATGTTAGATGAAGGATGAGTGAAACCCACAACTTGGAATCAATTAATTTGAGTGATTGAAGGTTTTGGAAGCTTCAACAATGGTGGAAAAGGTAAAACCCGTCGGCTGTGTGTTTTTTAGAGAGAGAGAGTTTGGTTTGAAAAAGAATAAAAAACTCAAACTGGCGCTCTGACAAGAGTTAATGCCCGCGGTACCTTATCGATAAGGAACCGCGGGTTTGCGTCGCAGAGATAAGGAACCGCCTATAGAGGCAGGTTTTTATCTATGAAAAACGCAAAATTTTGAAAATCCAGTTTTTCTAAAATACTTAAGATTAAATCATGAGCCTTTTAGAATATCATTGGATCATCATAACACTAAGCAATATGCCTTAACGAAGGATTACGAGTTAAATCAAGATCGAAAAGAACCGAAACGGACAAACGACTACTCGTAGCAAAACGACTAAGTGGAGAGAAGTCAAGGGAAGTGAATCAAGACTAGGACCAATGCTCAAGGGATTAATGACAATCTTCAAATAGTTGTAACGAAGAGCTTGTGTCATATATAATGGTTTAAGACGTGCCTTTCTGGCAAAACGTTAAACGGCTTTGGTAATGAATGAGCACAAAGCAATTATTCAAGTATAGACTAAGATCACTTTCAATAATAGTCTTAGTCTAAACCAAAATATGAGCAAGGTATTAATTCACTTTCTCTCCCACAAAGGGCCTACTAACCGTATGGGTGCAAACCATGGATATCATGCTTGATACTTTAAGCTTCTACTAACTCACTCTACATCACCATAGTGAGTCAAGTATCCAAGAAATGAAGGTTTGAGAGGATAAAGGAAAAGAAGCACAAACCACAAATAAATGTCAAGGCAAGGATGCCGATAACAAGCACATAGTCAAGTAATGATCAAACGAATGATCAAAGGGCGTGTGGAAGAACGAAAGCGTACCTTGGCCACAAAGAGCAATCCATGAAGGAATAAGTGCTATGCCCAATCAATGACTATGATGAATACTAAGTCTTCAAGGACTAGTATCATTCCCAATCATCTTGGTATCATCATTCAAAGATGTTAAAGATCAATGAAGATGAGTCTTCTACAAGTGCAAGTAACTCAATCCACAACCAATTAAGTGATTGATCTTCATGAGTACCTACACAAAGCAAGATGCAAACTATTAGATACATTTCAAGAGTATATCTAAAATGCATAAAGGCTACTAATCTTAAGTGGGATGCAATATTATCAATTAAAAGACCTATTTTCAAAGAAAACATAGTTTTGACCAAAGAGAAACTTTTTTTTGGGTATACCTAGGTTTCCGACTCGACATTGCGAGCGACTAATCCCAGGGCGACTACCCTTTTGGATAGCCCGGAGTCGTCGCAGGTGAACCTCCGTGGCCACCCCCAAGTGTACACACCTAGTGAGGTTTGAACCCTTGACCTCTTGTTTGAGAGTCAAGGACCTTACCACTAGGCCACTTGGTGGTGGTTACCAAAGAGAAACTTTAGTACAACTAGACCTTCTAATTTGAGGAGACAATGGATCAATCCAAGTTTCAAAGTACAATATACTTCAAAGATCTTGAGTGACCATCGCTCTGATACCAATTGTAGAAACTAGAGGGGGGGGGGGGGGGGGGGTTGAATAGTTTCTCTTCGATTGGTGACCAAATTAAAATTACTTTCAATTTGGTTTGTATCAAAACTATCTTTTACTTGAGACTAAGTTGCATAATGATTAGGTTCAATTCAAATGCACTAGCAAAGATAATAGATAAGTATAATGATAATGAAATAAGTAAACAGTAAGGAAAGAGATAACCTAGTGGGAAGACACCAAGATTTATAGTGGTTCGACAACGAGGCTCTATCCTCGTTTCTACTCCACTCCTCGAGTACACCTACTCGAGATTTCCACTATATCCACAAGCTCCCTTCTCGGCGGAGAAAACCTTACATCGTTGCTTACATTATTTTCCGACACTAAGCTAAATGTCGAGACCTAATCTTTAGCTAGGACCAATCTACACGACGTTGCCTACTTCACAATTTAACGACACAAGGCTAGATGTCGAGTTCTAATCTTAAGGTAGAACCAATCTTCACGACGTTGCCTACTTCACCATTTTACGACACAAGGCTAGATGTCGAGTTCTAATCGAAAGCTAGAACCAATCTTCACGACTCTTCACTTTGAAGCTAAGTGAGAACTTCACACAACACAACTACTAATCACTTTTAAGTTTAGTGAGAACTCACAAGACACAACCACATCACTTTATAGTTTAGTGAGAACTCCTAATCAAATCTATTACAACTCAACTAGACTTATCCAAGTACACACATGTGGCTTGGATTTACACAACACAAATCCAAGCAAACACATATGCAATGGATTTACACAACAAATCCAAGTATCCACAAATAACTTGGATGAACACAACTAGTCCAAGTATTCATAAATACATTGGATTGACCTAAAACAAAAAGGGTATGATGATGAATATGACTAGCTCATAGATTCATCTTTATCACAACACTAGTGAGTGAGTGATCTTCTCATTGGACAAGGTAAAGGAGGGGATCAAGAGGATAATCATATGTAAACATCCTTAACAATTTAAGTGATCATTTACTAATGATTATGCTATAGAAAATAGAAAGAGGGCTGAGAAAAACGTCCACGAGGCTTACTGGAAAATGAGATTTGACCCACTATTTAAAGGAGACAAAGTATAACGGATCTATAACGGCTAGCTGTGCACGGTACCTTATCTCACCCCACGGTACCATATCGCTAAGGTACCGCGTAGGTACTTAAGGTACCGCCACTAGACTCCGCTCCGTTTTTTGTCTTTTAGTGAGGTGGGAATATCTGAGGTATTTGAAACCTTCAAAGGATATTCTAACAGCATTTGGAATATGCTATTTTCAAATTTTCATTTTCCATTTTAATAAAACATTTTCTAAAAAAGAAAGTTTATTAAAAAGTCTTTTGTCATATTAACAAAAGTGAGTTTTAAGGATAATCATTTTGATGATCACTAAGTATGATTAAGAAAGGTTAGTGATATGATTATTACCTTGATGATAATGTTAGTTAAATAATTCATTTTGTGTTTTACACTAAATGTGTTGTATGGTTTGTTGTGATCAAAACTAAGAAAGATTAGTTAATACTAATAATGTTTTTAGGCATCACTTGCATTAACAATATCTACAATATATTAAAAGCAAAAACGCACTACTCACACAAAAACGATAATAATAATGGAAACTCAAAAACACCTCCCCGGCAGCGGCGCCAAAATTGATTGCGATAAAAATACGCTTTTTAGGAAAAAGACGTATAATGGGCAAGTATTAAACTCGATGACTTAGGAAAACCGACGAATCGAATAAGTGCGAGTTCGTTCTTGAAGGAGGTGTAGTAGTTGTGTGCCAATTATATAAAATCAAAGTTTGGATTAGTGTCGTTTTTGGTTTAGAGAAGAGAAAATTAAAGACGAGCTACGACTACGATTACACTACGACGTATGACGTAAAACGCGACGAAATTAAAAATTAAAGCTAAAAATCAATTAAAAATTAAAACTAAGTTTAAAATAATATAAATAAGAATAAGAATTCAATAAATAACTTTTATAACCTTTTATTAATCAAATATTCAATTTTAAATGCTAATTAAAGCCCTAAAAGTTAATATAATTAAGAAAAAGCCCAAAATATTATTTTATTAGACTAATATCTCACTTATATTATTTAAACACTAAAATGTATTTTTCCTAACTTTTAGAAACTATTTTTCTATTTTTTAAATGCTAAAAACACTTTTTAAACTAAAATAATGATTAAAAATAATAAAATAATGCTAAAAATAAACTTACTGTTTCAAAAATTCTACTTTATAATACATAATAGTAGAAAAATAGAAAATGTTGAAAAAAGTAATTTTTTACACTAAAAGACAAAACAATTTGAATTTAAAACTATCTAAACTTAAATTAAATCTAAAAAATAGACAAAAAGAGTGAACAATGAAACTTTTTAAACTAAAAGTCTTAAAATATTTTTCTGAAACTAAGAAAATTTTTAAAACTTAAATATATCAAAGTTTGTACTAAAAGACAAAAAGCAGATTAATAAAAACTAATTAAAACTGATTTAATCCTAAAAAATACAAAATGAATAGTAAAATAAAATTTGACTTTTCTAAAAATATTAAAATAAATAAAGTAACTCAGGAAAAATAAATTTACTCAAAAAAGATAAATAAAATTACACTAGAGACAAAAAATATAACAACTGATAGTGACACTACAAAGGGTTTTGTATGTATGTGTAGCAGTGGCTACAAACACACTAACAGTGGGAAGTTGTTCCCACTGCTTCAACACAAAAACTAAAGTCTGGGCACATTTTTGCTTGTAAAAACTTTGTTACTAGGTTTTAATTGGAAACAAATGCACCCCTACACTCAGTGGAGTGTAGGGAGTCAAGATAAACAAGAAAAATAATAAGTTACACACAAGAATCGCACCGATTAGAGCCAATTACAGTAACTGATGTGACAGAAAGTGAGTTTGTGAGTGTTGCTGGTTTGATTGACCAACTGGGTGAGTTTTGGTTGGCCAAAACTCACTCAACTCATCACCAAACTATAACCCACAAGTTCTAGACCCTAGAATACTAATAGTTCAAATAGATTCCAAGAGCTTGAAGCTCAAATCACAAAATCTCACTACTTAAGGCCTACTGATTATGCTTGACTGTTTTTACCCAAAAACTAACATGCAATATTCAGTTTCTATGTTACCAACTTAAAACAAAAGGCTGATATGACCTATAACTACTATATAAAGTGTGTTAGGATAGATTTTACCCCAAGAATATGTCAAGTACTTAGCTTAAACCCTAATCCCAAACACCCCTTAACTATCAGGATTGGAATATTTTCAAACCAAAAGCTAAATAAATCACTCAAACCTGATTAATTCTTATTCTACCATGCATCAAGAACACAAATAAACATGAACAAACAATTAAGCTAACAAATAAACAAGATTCACACAAATTCATATAGCGCATGCAATTTTAAACCAAAAAGGAGATAATAGTGGGTTCAAGTTGTAACCCGCTGATGCCTTCACCAAATCAGCTTAAAGGGCTTGTATGAGCTTATGAGAGAAGTGTAGAGACCCTTGTTGTTGGAATCTACAAGAGACCCAAGGGGACAATGCCTTCAAATGAAACAATATATTGTGTACCTGCACATATGAAAACAAACAGGGAACAAGCAAGCAGTAATAATAAGAGCTTATGCTCAATCTTTTGTCAGAAGCTTGGGCATAAGCTTTTGCTACAGTGGGTTGAGAATAACAAGATGAAAATTCTGAAAATCTTTTGGAAACCAAAATATTTGAAACCAACCAATATGTAACCAAACTTTGAAAACCTTGAACTAGGATTGTAACTAAACCACACAATGACACAATTCTGAAAAAAAACGCAAATCCACTTTCGCTTTTTTGTGTTTTCAAATTCAGAATTCGTGTTTAGGAAAAAAAATGACTTTGCCAAAAAATGATTTTTTTGAACAAAATTAACTTTGATAAAATTTTATACTAAATTGCAATAAAAATAAAGTTTATATCTACGAAAGCTGTAAAAGGAACTCATCAAGATCTTGTTTTATAAAATTAAAATTTCTATTGAATCTTGAAAATATTACAAAGGAAGAAAATGCTGGAACAAAGAAATACTACCCACATCCAGGTGTTTTATACTATAATGAAGATTAATCTAGAAACAAGAAAAAGAAAAACCCTAGATATCTAATCTTCCAAATTTGCCCTTCAATTTGAATCTGGTCCAAGAGCACTCATGTGAAGACAACTGCCTTTGACTAATCTTGGCCATTCCTTGTTATCATTGGAAGAAAGAAATCGCTTGTGTCCATTGGATGGCTGTTTGATTCCAAATTTGCTATTTTAGAACAAACCATGAAGCAGGGGAGGTCTGGGGAGGGGACCACATAGGTGAGTTGTCGAGTTTCATCACATGGATATGTTGCAAATGTGATTAATTAACGATATGGACTTAATAGTCTAAAAACCCCTTGTTTTTATGTTGATTTGGTTTTAGGGTTTATGTGTGTGAACAAGTTTATTTGATTCATAATTGGGGGGGGGGGGGGGGGTTAAGGGGTGTTTAGAGGGAAAGTAATAAACTAATATACTTTAAAATAAGTTGTATTAGTTTATTAGTGGGTTGACGGGTAATAGCAAACCGGGTCGGATAGTGGGTATTTGGTGACGTGGCCTCGTGTGACTGGTAGGGGAGTGGTGTTGACCGGGTAAGGATATATTAAGTGGGTATTTAGGTTAAGTTTAATGGGGTTTGGTTAAATAGGTTTAGGTTTTGGCATAAATGACCCTCCCAGTTACATCATTCCTTTTAAATAGTTTTCATTCAAGGTCATTAGTATTTTGCACCATCCATCCTTTGTTCATTTCATCACAAGTCCTTTATAACTTTGAAAGACTTGTTATGACTTTCTTCAAATATCAAGGGTTGAACATGTAAAGTCTTCAAACTTTAGGGACCCTTTTAGTGTTTTAAAGATTCTTAGGGGTATAAAGTGGCATTCTTCAAAAGTTGAGGGACCAAACTTGTCAAATCTTCAAACTTCAAGGACTTCTTTGGAAAATCATGATTCGGGTCCGGTTATTTATGCGGCTTCGTTTCCCGTGTTTGTTTTTGCTTGCTTCTTGTGATATTTTGTTGATTTCACGATACCCGTACCTAAAATACACAATGAACAAACACAAGAATATTTTTGGGTATTTTAATGATGAGACTATGTATAAATGCAGTCTCACCAACCATTTACAGAAAACATTCCAAAGAAAGATACCAAAGAGACCAATGGGTCTTCAAATCTCAACTTGATAACCAATACCCATATGACAAAAACCAAGAAAATCCCAATTTTACTATAAGAGACTATGAAATAGTTGTTTAGTTACCAGAGTTAAAGACCTTGTTAAAAGTGTTGAAGGAGAAAAGAAGTGAAAATAATGATGGCTTTGATTATAATGGGAATGTTTATTTGGTGGGTACGGGTCGTGGTTATCCGGATTTGTTGACTTTGAAGGCTTTGAAAGTGATACAGAAAGCTGATTTGGTTTTGTACGATAGATTGCTTCATGAATATGATGATGAATATGTATGTTGTGGGGATATGATTTGGATCTGGGGATTGGATTTTGAAGATGATGAATATGATTAAGATGATATGTTAAAAGTTAATGAAAGGACCAAAAATGTTAAACAAAATTCCAGCTTCTGTTAAATCAAAGTTAACTCAAATGGTTTGACCAAAGTCCTACGTGGCGAGTGGGTATTCCGTACATAAAAAAGTTCAGTGGGCATAATGAATTATTTTGGAAAGTACATTGTATATTTTTGACATTTACCCTTATTACTATTCTTATATCTCTATCGTTGTTTCAAAGTTGATATGTTTGGCAATAATAAATCCTGCTAAAGATTTCATTAGGAACTAACCTTTTAATAATCTCCCTAAGAATTTCAAATGAAATTTCATCGAAGTTGGTATCATTAACCTCTTTCATGTCACCCCACATATCTCATTGGCTGAATACACAATAAATATCACTATGAGATAACACGTTATGAATAATTATATGTGGATGTTTAGAATAAGGCCCATGGCCCAAATAGTAATTAAAGTTTATCCTAGTATTTACTTATAAATACTCCTTGTATTTACCCTCAATAAAGATCAATAGAATAATACATTTATTCTCTCATTCTTTTCACAACACGTTATCAGCACACAATAAAAGTTGAGTTTCGAGTTTTATCTTTTATCTTTATTTTCTTTTCGGTCTCTAACCGGTATTTCTCTGATATGAGCAAAAACTCATATCAATTTATCAACAAATCACCCTAAAACATAATAAAAATACCTAAACTTTGTGCTATAAAGCGGAATTATGTGGTATGTTTTGTGTTTGTGCTCAAATAGGTAAGAAGGATACATTTTCAAGCAAACAAAGGAAAATCAAGCTTAATTTGATGAAAAAGACAAAAGAGGATCAAAAGTGACAAGACTTTGAAGACAAAGGACCTATCTTGACAATCTGCCAAAGATGAAGGACTAAAAGTGTAATTTTGTAAAAGTCAAGATCATAGTCAAATTTGGTCAACTCTCAAGTCAACTTAGTCAAAGGATCATATTTGTTCAAGAATGAAGTTTGAAGGACCAAATATGCCAAAGAAATGAAGTTACTAGCTCAAATATACAATCTGCCAAAGTTGAGGGGTTAATTCTGCCAATTGTGGAAGTTATCTTATGTTCAATCCGTGTGTAAAGCTCTAAGCCAATGAGAATGCAAGAAAAGTGGAACATGGATTGCCAACTCATGCCATTAAATGCACTCAGCCGCCAGCTATTTATTGGCCAAAATCCTAACAGTAACTCCCACTCACTCTATTTTAAGCCAATCAGGGAACGCCATGCAATATTCACTTTATCCGGTTTGGATTATGATCCGTGTGCATTTTATTTACCCAATAATATCATGACACGTGGCATCTTCAACAAAACGCATTGCCTGGGACGATTTTGAGCTAGAGTGGATTTCAAGAGAAGATATAAACATCAAACCTGCTTATTTTTGAAGGACGAATCCATTGGTCACAACCAATTAAGATGAAATAAACTCAAGTCAAAACCCCCAAATCTGTTCTTCATCAACAAAATTCATTATGCAGATTTTTGACACGTGGAAGCCTGGGATTGGTTCTAACACGTCACCAACCCCAACTGCTCTTCCCCTGAAGTCTATAAATACCATGTTTAGCTTTCATTTTCAGAGTGGTAGTTAGTGTGAAAATTTCACACACTTAGATTTCCTCTCATCTTATTTCTAGTCTTTAGCTTAACAACTCAAGAGTTTGACACACTCTTGAGTCTGTTATAGTAGTTGTAACAGCTTAACTACCCTTGTAACTACTTTACATTCAATAAAATTCAAATTCCAGTTTTCCCTCCAAAATCTCTCATACTATTCTACTTTTTATTACCTTCTTCATTGATCTCATTTGTGCTGATTTTGGTTTGTTATGATCATCTCTTAATCATAACTGACTAAGTTGAAGATTGTAGATGTTTGTTGATCTAGTTCAAGTTTAAGCAGAATTTGATGAATTCAAGCTCATCAATGGTGATTCTTGTTGATTGATAGCTATTGATTTGATTGCTGATAGGGTTATCTAGTGCTAAGGTGGTGGTTAGCACTAGAATAGAGAGCTCAGCGCTCCTCTACTCCCCAAAGGAGGCTTTTGCACAAGGTTTCCATAATTCTGATTTTCAATTCCTCTAAACAGTTGATGCCTGCTTCATTCTAGTTAAATCCTACTTGATTGCATGATCAAACTTGTTTTAGCCTATTACTGATTTGATTTCAGTCATTTGGTAGCTTAATTGTAGCTTAATATAGTTTATAGCTTGGTTACTAGTCCTGTTTTCACTTTATCTCAGTCACAATAGCTTTGCTATCCATTTTGTGTTCTTGTTGAGTTCATTGCTTGTAACTAGCCCTCACATACTTCATTTCAGCTTTAAAACTTAGTGTGTTATCTGTTTTAGTTCAGTTCAATCCTTTACTCAATAAGTCTTCACAAAAATTCCAAAATATCAGTTAAAGTTGTGTTTGGCATTAGCTTATATTTGATAATCAAGTGTTAGAAATTGGTTAAATTTGTTTCATTTTAAGTTTACAAGTCATTACGAATAGCTTTGAGTCATTTTCAAGTCAAAATTCAGGTCAAAGAGGCAAATGGCAGTCTAAAAGTGTGGGTCAGTTTTCTACAAGTATTGGTTCAAAAAGTTGTCATTTTGATTTGCCTAGCATTTTCTTGTTTCTTGATGAAATTCAATCAAACCAGCTCTCAAATCTCACTCATAATATGAAGTTTCAGATTCTATAAGGAAAGTGTACAGTATTCAGTTTTCAAGTAGGAATAAGCAAAAGTATGAACCAATAAGCAAACTCAAGTTTCTGTGAAGTGTAAACTGCTTTTTCATATCTCATTATCTGCTTCATTAACTGGTCTATTTTCTTTCACAAATTCAATTAGTAAGTGCTCATGGTTAATTTTTGAGATTTTGGGCTTATTGAAAAATCTTGGTCAACGCTGGTCAACATAAGCACTAATTTTGCTTATTTTAGGATTCTGAGCTTATTACTGGATGCTTTTTCATGAAACTTGATTTCCCGTTCTTATTTTGAGCTTATTAATCATTTTCATCACTAAAATTGAGTTGTGCAAGTCTAGATTAGCTTATAGCTTATTTTGTACTTATTGAATTCTGCTTATCAGCTTTTTAGTAAGTTTCAGCTTAAATCCTTGGACAAGTCTAGCTTATTTCTGATTTTAAGTCTTTTGCAAGTGGTTTGGTTGAATTTGGTTGAAAAATAAGCTCAAACGAGCTTATTTGAGTTGTAACCCGTTTTTAGTTAAAACTTTCAAAAATTGCTTTTTGGTCCTTGATGTATTAGATTGTTTGTAAAGATGGCTAATCTTGCAAGTTTTTAGGGTTTTCAAAAGTTCAGTCCCTTAACTTTCAGGTTTGTTAAAATTCAGTTAGTAAGTTTTGGATTTGTTGAGAATTAGTTGCTAGTTTGGTTAATTTTCATTTTAAGTCCTCATATTTTACTGTTTTTGCACATTTAGTCCTTGTATTTTTCAGATTTACATTTTGAGCATTTACATTTCATAGAATTTACATTTTCAGTCCTTATAGTTTGTAAAATTTACATTTGGCATTTTAATTGAATAAATACTTGGTATTTGCACTATGTTTTACATATAAGTAGACATTATTTTTCATTTCTGCAAGCCATTGTTTGAATTAGCAATAGAATATCCAAAAAAATATTAACAACCAAAAACAGTTAAAAACCCGATATTGTTAGGACTTTCAGTTTGTTAAGAACTGAGAAAAACGAACTTAACTATACACATTTCAGTCTCCTCCCTATGACTATTTAATATTCGAGCGTTTAATATTTAACGTCATCTATGACCTATTGACTAACTATATTCGAGACACTGATATTAATTAACTAGTTACATACATGATCTAGAATGTTAATTTGATTTATATACATGCACGTAACATGTTTATTTTTTATTCCGTAATTGGAAAACCCGCATGCTTTTACCATGCATAGTACCTTAAGTTCGTACGTACTAGTTAAAAAACTTTCCTAATATAGCATGATTACGATTACGTATTAGGAGTTTATGTATTACGTACGTGTTAGAACACGATAAGTATTTTATATGAACGATCACGTAATAATTATTTAGCAATAATTAATCACGAACATACGATCACGAGATCACGAGCGTAATTAAAACACGAGATATTATTAATTACGTATATATATATTTAATACGAGCGTAATTAAATATATAACAGTATGGTAATTACGTAACGAGAACTTTTAAAACACGAACATAATTAAACGTAAACGTATACGAAATTACAAGACACGAAACAAGGTACGGGACCCCCACAAGGGAGTCCCTACCCGCGGTCAACATAAGGACAATGGGCCAAGCCCATTGTCAATTTTACTAAATGGGGGATAAAAAGAGTTTTACTACTCAAATTATTTTTACAGAAGAATTTCAAGAAAACCTAAAATCCCTTCCTCCTTCTCCTTTGTGTGCCGCCACCTACAAACCACCATAAGGGGGTGAGTTTGAACTTGGATCTTGTTATTTTAGTGTTTATTCGTGTTTGTTCTTCACCCTCTTGATCCACGAATACGGTAAAACCTTTTTTTTACTTGTTTTCTTTTTAATTAATCTTTTATTAATTAAGAACACATGATGTTTTTCATAAAAACACATTAATTAAACTTAGATCTAACATGTTTTGGTCATTAATTAATCAAAGGGGTGGATCTAAGGGGTGTTTGTTTTGGGCCGCAGCAACAACCGACCCCAAGGGGGTTCGGTTTGGTTTAGCCGACCACCACCAAGACCTTTTTGGTCTTGGTTGGTGCGTGTGGGTCCCACGGCAGCAAGGGGGTACCCCGATTTGGTTCGGGGTACGGTGTTTGTTCATATCCGGTGCATGTTTTTAAGCTTAGATCCGGATCATGATTATGTTAGTTTTTTTATATGTTATGAACTTATGTTATGAATTAAATTAATAAGATGTAATTAATTTAATAACATGACTTAGGTTAACTAATTATTAATAATCATGAAATTATTTTAACCTAAGTATTTTTATTATTAAGACTTATAATTAATTAATTATTTTAAAACCATGGATATAATTAATTAATTAAACATGACTTAGGTTATATTATTAGTATTTAATAATACATATTTTAACCTAAGTATTTAATATATTTAATTAAAAACATGTCATACTTTAATTAAATATTATAACCTATAGTTTAATTAATTTATATGAAATAATTATTGAACTATATAATATATCATATGACTTAGAAAATAATCATGAAAATACTTAGGCTTATTTACTTAGCTTATTTAACCAGCTTAATTCTAATTATGGAAATTTTCTATTTTTAGAAACTTAATTAAATAAGGCAGCTATTTTATTTATGGAAACCAGCTATTTTTAGAAACTTATTTATTTAAGGCAGCTAATCTATTTATGGAAACTTATTTAATTAAGGCAGCTAATCTATTTAAGGAAACTTTCTATTTTTAGAAACTTATCTATTTTAAGAAGTAAATCTATTTTTGGAAACTTTCTATTTTTGGAAACTTTCTATTTTTTGGAAATTTTCTATTTTTGGGAACTTTCTAATTTGGTAACTTTCTATTTTTGGAAACTTTCTATTTTTGGAAACTTTCTATTTTTGGAAACTTCCTATTTTTGGAAACTTTCTATTTAAGGAAACCTGCTATTTTTGGAAAGTTACTTATTATTACACAGTAAGTATAATAACACATGAAATATTAGAAATACTTAATCAGAATGAACAGAATGTAGGATTTAACTCAGTTTAAGGCTTTAAACAGTGTAAAACAGTAAGAACACATAAAATAAGCTAAGACATGACATAAAACCAGCTATGTATGTAGTAGGCAGATACTTATTTCATGTACGTATTTATGTAGCACTAGTGTTTCAGAAGTAGGATTCTCGCAGTTCATCGTTCTCGTTCACTGGACATAAGGTACGGATTCCCGTCCTTTCAGTATGGACATTCCTTCCTTATTAGGATTTCCCCGTATGCAGCCAACTGTTTTCCCGTAGTATAAGTATGAGTTTGATTGCTTATGTTTAAATATGATTACCTATAGCCATATACATGCATGACCAGTTTCACCTAGTTATGGAGGTACCATAACCGTAACATTAGAGGCACTGATGTTATAACTTCACCACGGCGGAGTGATTGCTCGTGGCGTCCCTTCAGCTTTTGGCCATTTATTTATATTATCATGTGGGGCGTATGGGTGCATCCTAGTTACACGTTTTTATTCAGGATTACATGGTGAATGTGGTGTGTGCCTTGCATCCTTCACAAGGAGCTGATCCCTCCTACCCAAAACCAGTATATTAAATTAGAGGCAACCCCTCTAATTTGCATGATGAGGTCACCCCTCCAATTATTCATGCACGGTGGATATTCATGACCTATATTGGCTAAATGGTAAATTATGACAAACAGTTTTTATAAGATAAACATAAGACTTTCAAACTATTAAACCAGTTTTACTAAGACTTAACCAGGTTACTCGGGACTTAGTTTCTTCCGCTGTTATTATGTTATATGCTTATCATATTCATGCTTTATTTTATATCCGTGCACTGAGCGTATTGCTCAGCCGTTTTCCTTTTCTATGTTCCCAAAACGGCAGGTACTCAGGGAAGCTCGTAGACACTAAGAGTACGTGCATATGGACTGGAAGCTGTCTAGCCTTCTTTACATTATGCATTTCCTTTCTTTATGATACTTATGCTTTGGACACTGTTTCGTCCTTTTCCTTTACTATACTATGTTTGTGTGTGATGAGCTTTACTTTTGGACTACCGATGTTTGATTCCGGTATTTTCCTTTATATGGTCAAGTAATGTTTAGACATTTTACCTTGTATGCTTTGATGACACGCCATAATTACTGTGATATTTCCATTTCCAAAATGGGGTGTTACAATTATGGTATCAGAGCCAAGGCTTCGACCTGTAGGCTCTCAAATATGACCTGTGATTAGTGGGTAGTCACTACAGTCTTCCTAGAACTGACAGTTGTTTTCATGCAATCATCATTTTTAAGCATACATATATATGTCATTGTTACAGGGTTTTTGACTAAGTAATGGTTGGTACAGGACTGGCCCTATTTAGTCGCATGTGTTTTATCGAAACTTTTAGATTTGGGACCGACCCATAGGCGTCCCCTCGATATGTCTTTTGTTTTGAGTGAACTGACCAGAGGCGTTCACTCTCGAGCATCCAAAGTTTTCATAAAACTGCATCATGCATTCATACAAAAATTTTCTTGCATAAAATTTTTCTCGTGAAATTTTTAGTAGAAATTTTTTTTCATGTATATATTTTATATTTTATGTTTTGAACTGTTTAATCATATGTTTTATTGTTATACTGTCAGATGGTTCTCACACGCGAACAGGAGCAGCTCAATGCTACAATTCAGGCTGCCATGCAAGCCTTGCTTCCTCAACTGAGGAATGACATCCGTGCTGAAGTTCAAGCTGCCAACAATCAGCAGCAGCACAATCAGCCACCTCCTCCTCTTCCAGTGACATTAGCAGTATGGCTGGAGAGATTCAACAAGCTCTGCCCTCGAGCTTTTGAGAAGACTGATAGCCCCAGCGATGCTGAAAGCTGGTTGGCTCACATAGAGAAGATCTTCAACGCTATGGGTTGTGACCCCGCATACAAGGCGCGGTTGGTATGCTATCGGTTCGAAGGCGATGTACTTAACTGGTGGTTAGCTTTGATGCAATCTGAAGGTGGTGATGAATGGGTTGCTGGTTTGACTTGGGCTCAGTTCAAGGACAGGGTGATGGAGCAGTTCTTTCCCAAGGATGAGCAGGACAAACTCAAGAGAGAGTACCATGGGATCCGTCAGAGAGCTGGGGAGAACAGCAACGAGTTTATGCAGCGCTTTCTTCGCTTGGCTGGTTTCCTTGGTGCGGCAGCAGGTACTCTTGAAGAGCAGGCACATCACTTCAGATGGGCTCTTCGCACATCGGTCGCAAACAATCTGGTGTGTGCTACGTTCAATACTGTAGCACAAGTGGTCGATGCAGCACGAAAACTGGAGATGCTGCAGGAGAGGGATGAGTTCGGGGAAGCTGAAAGAACCGACAAGAGGCAGAAAACTGGGGACCGGTCTCAGCCGGCTACTCAGCAGCAGCCTCATCAGCCCAAGGGAAATTGTCAGACTAATGACCGATCTGCTACGGATAGGCGTGGAGGTAATGACAATTACCGTAACAACGCCGGGCAATCCAGCAACAGCAGGAACCATGGAAACGGTAGGGACCAGAACCAGAGAGGTTCGCAACCTAGCCGTCCAGCTATCACTGGTATTCAATCTTACGATTATCCGCTTTGTCCTTTGTACCCATATATTATGTCTCATGTAAAATGTTTTATCAGGTCCTCAGCCAGCCAGAGCACCTGTTGGAGGATACACTCATCCTCTTTGCTCTACTTGCCACCGTAGGCACCCAGGACCATGTCGCCGTAATACTGATGCGTGCTTCAAGTGTGGTCTTCCTGGCCATATTATGAAGGATTGCCGTAAGGGCGAGATGGAGGGTACATCAGGACATGCTGATACCAAGCCGCCTCCTACTGCCGGGCGTGTCTACACGACATCTCGAGACCAGGCCAACAAGTCTACAGGTACCATCACTGGAATCTTGTATATGTATGTTCGCGCTGCATGTGTTCTTTTCGATACGGGTGCTACTCACTCGGTTATTTCTACTGCTTATGCTAAGAACATTAGGATGCCTCCCTTGCCACTAGAAAATAGGCTTACTATTTCCACGCCTTTGAGGGACTCTATATTAATCACCCATGTATACAAGAGTCTTCCCCTAGAATTTGATGATAAGGTTCGACCTGTTGACGCACTTCCACTGGACATGAATGACTTCGACATGATTTTGGGCATGGATTGGCTATCCAAGTATCATGCTACCATAGACTGCCATTCATATCGGGTTATCTTCGGTGACGTCAATGCACCAGAGTACATTCATAATGGGTTCATACCCGGACGGTCTGTACAAATCATATCCACCCTGCAAGCGCGTGCACTACTGTCACATGGCTACGAGGGTTATCTAGCTACGGTCCACGACATGGATGCTGAATCTCCATCGATTCAGGATCAACCTATAGTGTCGGAATTCCAAGACGTGTTTCCAGTAGAACTTCTGGGCATACCACCTGCACGAGAAGTGGAATTCAGTATCGAGCTGGTTCCAGGAGCTGAACCAATCTCCAAGGCTCCTTACCGCATGGCTCCCATAGAGCTGAAGGAGCTGAAGGATCAACTACAAGAACTTCTCGAACGAGGTTTCATTCGACCGAGCGCATCTCCATGGGGCGCACCGGTTCTATTTGTTAAGAAGAAGGACGGCAGTATGCGTCTTTGCATAGACTATCGCGAGCTCAACAAGATTACCATTTGGAATAGATATCCGTTGCCACGCATTGACGATATGTTTGACCAACTCCAAGGGGCCAAACACTTCTCCAAGATCGATCTTAGGTCAGGCTATCATCAGTTACGAGTCAAGGAGCAGGATTTTGCTAAGACTGCCTTTCGTACTCGTTATGGCCACTACGAGTTTGTAGTTATGCCATTTGGCCTGACAAATGCTCCAGCAGTGTTCATGGATCTGATGAACAGAATCTTCCATGAATTTCTGGACAAATTCGTCATTGTTTTCATCGATGACATCCTGATTTTCTCTAAGTCCAAGGAGGAACACGAAGACCATCTTCGTACAATACTACAGATTCTTCGCCAGAAGCAGCTGTATGCTAAATTCTCCAAATGTGAGTTCTGGTTAGACAAGGTGGCATTCTTAGGTCACATTGTATCAGCAGAAGGAATCACTATGGATCCAGCGAAGGTTGAGGCCATCACTAAGTGGCCAAGGCCGACATCAGCGACGGAAGTCCGCAGTTTCTTAGGCTTAGCTGGCTATTACCGTAGGTTCGTGGAGAACTTTTCCCGCTTAGCACTACCATTGACCAAACTGATGCGGAAAGGGGAGAAATTCGTCTTGACTGAAGATCGAGAGAAGAGCTTTGAAGACCTGAAGCAGAAGCTAGTATCTGCACCTATTCTTACTCTACCATCTGGTACGGGTGGATTTCAAATCTACAGCGATGCATCGGGGAAGGGACTTGGCTGTGTTCTCATGCACCATGGGAAAGTGATCGCGTACGCTTCACGACAGCTTAAGCCTTATGAAGAGAATTACCCCACGCACGATCTGGAACTTGCCGCAGTCGTGTTTGCATTGAAGATATGGAGACACTACTTATATGGAGAATCATGTAACATTTTCACGGACCACAAGAGCTTGAAGTATATCTTCAATCAGCATGAATTGAACATGAGGCAGAGGAGATGGTTAGAGCTGTTGAAGGATTATGACATTAATCTTCAGTATCATCCCGGAAAGGCAAATGTAGTAGCAGATGCCCTTAGTAGGAAGTCCGGAATGATCAACAGCATTAGAATCGAAGAGGAAATCATAAGAGACTTGGAGCGACTAGACATCGAGATCATGGTACGTGGACAACACAGTTACTGGGCGAATCTTAGAGTAGAACCCGAGTTACTATCTAAGATCAAGGAAGCTTAGAAGGATGACGGAGAATTATGGGCGATAGTTCAGAATTTGGAGAAGCAGACAGATTTCAGAGTAGATGCAGACGGTATCATATGGCAGGGCACTAGACTTTGTGTTCCTGATGACCAAGAACTCCGAGAAGCTTTGCTAGCAGAAGCTCATAGCTCCCCATTCTCGATACATCCTGGTTCAACTAAAATGTACCATGACATCAAGCAGTACTTTTGGTGGAGTGGTATGAAGCAGGATGTGGCCACTTACGTCTCCAAATGTCTTACCTGCCAGCAGGTTAAGATCGAGCATCAGCGATCTGGCGGTCTCCTTCAACCGTTAGACATTCCAGAGTGGAAGTGGGATAAAATCACCATGGATTTTGTTACCGGTCTTCCGCCTACCAAAAGGAAGCACGATGCAATTTGGGTTATCGTTGATCGACTTACCAAATCAGCTCATTTCTTACCGATCCGCAAGAAAGATCCGGTAAGTAAACTCGCAGATACGTACATACGAGAGATCATGAGACTACACGGTGCACCATCCAGCATCGTCTCAGACAGAGATCCTCGATTCACTTCGCGCTTTTGGAAAAGTCTGCAGAAAGCTTGGGGTACACAACTTAAGCTTAGCACGGCCTTTCATCCGCAAACGGACGAACAGTCGGAGCGAACCATTCAGACATTGGAAGATATGTTGAGGTCATGTGCGTTGGAATGGACGGGTGATTGGGACGAATACATCTGTTTGGTGGAGTTTGCGTACAACAACAGCTGGCACGCGAGCATCAAGTGTGCTCCATTTGAGATGTTGTATGGCAGAAAGTGTCGCGCCCAATCTGTTGGGATCAGGTTGGCGAGCGAACACTCGAAGGACCAGAGATCATAGAGATGACAAATGAGAAGATCGCAGTAGCTAGGCAGAAAATTCAGGAGGCACGGTCACGTCAAAAGAGTTACGCCGACAAGCATCGTAGGGATTTACACTTTAATGTAGGAGATCACGTCTTCCTTAAGGTTTCGCCGGCACGTGGTGTTAGACGCTTCGGGATTAAAGGGAAGCTCAGTCCTCGTTTCATCGGACCGTTTGATATCATTGAACGAGTCGGTGAAGTATCTTACCGATTGGCGTTACCTCCGCAGCTTTCGCATGTGCACAAAGTGTTTCATGTGTCCTTACTCAGAGGGTACCAATATCATCCCCTTCACATGGTTCAGTATCCACTAGAACAGATTCGTGAAGATCTCACTTTTATAGAAGAACCCGAGCGAGTTCTTGACAGGCAAGAACGAGTCATGAGAAAGAAGACGATTCCATTCGTCAAAATTCTATGAAGGGATCATACCGAGCGGGAAGCCACTTGGGAAACAGAGGAGTCTATCCAGACTTCTTACCCTCATTTCATATTTTGAATTCAGGTATGTTCTTCTTTTCCAGTTTACTTTATCTATAATTCGGGGACGAATTATTCTTTTTAGGGGGGAAGAGTTGTAAAACCCGCATGCTTTACCATGCATAGTACCTTAAGTTCGTACGTACTAGTTAAAAAACTTTCCTAATATAGCATGATTACGATTACGTATTAGGAGTTTATGTATTACGTACGTGTTAGAACACGATAAGTATTTTATATGAACGATCACGTAATAATTATTTAGCGATAATTAATCACGAACATACGATCACGAGATCACGAGCAGAATTGAAACACGAGATATTATTAATTACGTATATATATTTAATACGAGCGTAATTAATTATATAACAGTATGGTAATTACGTAATGAGAACTTTTAAAACACGAACATAATTAAACGTAAACGTGTACGAAATTACAAGACACGAAACGAGGTACGGGACCCCCACAAGGAAGTCCCTACCCGCGGCCAACATAAGGACAATGGGCCAAGCCCATTGTCAATTTTACTAAATGGGGGATAAAAAGAGTTTTACTACTCAAATTATTTTTACAGAAGAATTTCAAGAAAGCCTAAAATCCCTTCCTCCTTCTCCTTTGTGTGCCGCCACCTACAAACCACCATAAGGGGGTGAGTTTGACCTTGGATCTTGTTATTTTAGTGTTTGTTCGTGTTTGTTCTTCACCCTCTTGATCCACGAATACGATAAAACATTTTTTTACTTGTTTTCTTTTTAATTAATCTTTTATTAATTAAGAACACATGATGTTTTTCATAAAAACACATTAATTAAACCTAGATCTAACATGTTTTGGTCATTAATTAATCAAAGGGGTGGATCTAAGGGGTGTTTGTTTTGGGCCGCAGGAACAACCGACCACAAGGGGGTTCGGTTTGGTTTAGCCGACCACCACCAAGACCTTTTTGGTCTTGGTTGGTGCGTGTGGGTCCCACGGCAGCAAGGGGGTACCCCGATTTGGTTCGAAGTACGGTGTTTGTTCATATCCGGTGCATGTTTTTAAGCTTAGATCCGGATCATGATTATGTTAGTTTTTTTATATGTTATGAACTTATGTTATGAATGTAACACCGCCAAGTTGGTCAAATGCAGCGGAATAGTAGTTGGGGTGTTACTTGGGTGGATCGATAGCATATAGCATATAGAGCAATGATCATAATATCATTTGAAAACATATTACATGAATTAATCGTATACATTTAGTATCTTGTCCAAAAGTAAACCACATACATTATAAAACAGAAATAAATATCCCAGCCCAATGGTCAACATGATGCTTTCCTATAATGCTGGAATCCAATGCATGAACCTGCTTACTTTCCTGAGAAAACATAAAAGTAAAAATGTGGGGGTCAACACGAGGTTGGTGAATTCACAGGTTTAATTAAATAAAGTATCAATATGTAAAGCACCACGAAGGTAGCAGGACATCACAGCCCAATACTACAGTAGTTCCTACTGCCCTGTAATAGAAGCTAGACATGATTCTCAGTACGCCCATTGGGTATATCTTGATGAGGTTTCCCTTAATCCGACAATGACATAAACCTGCTGCTCGGCCTAAGCAATACGTGACAGCTGATCACGACAGGCCGGGTGTTGTCAATACCCGAATAGATCTATCCATACATTTCGCGCTACACTATTAACTATTCCAGTCCACGGGAATGGGGCAAACAATAGGCAATAAATTGTTGTTGTCTGTGCATGCTTGCATATAAATAGTTTTGTATGTTTTTTCCCCCAGTTATAAAATAGTAAAGATGGGGCCATGAACTCACCTTAGTGATAATGAGGTAGTGAGGATGATGTCACAGTATAGTCACGAACTGGAGAAATTACCTAAGTAATTTAAATGTCTCAGTGAATGCAACAATAATTATGCATGATGAATGGTACATATGAAAAATGCATGATCACAATTTATGGATTGTTACGTTGGCTTAAGTGTTTGTTCTAATAGTGAATTAAAGGTGTGTATATATATTTTTGTTCAAGAAATATATATATAAGTGTATATAAATTTGTTTTAAGAAAAAGGGGTCGTAAATAAGTACCTATATCTTATTTAATTTATTATAAAGAAGTAAATTATACCTTATTAAGTTTTAAGGTTTCAAAGGGAAATGGTTAACGAGTTTTGTCAATATCGTACAGTTTGTAAATAACTAAAATAATTCATTTTACAAGTGACAAGTTTTATTATTTCTTTTAAATAAAACTATGATAATTCTTTGTAAATATAATTGTTTAGAAAAATTATCCTTAAGTTTTCATCCGTTAAATTTATTACACCGTTAGTCCTTGTCGATTATCCCATTTTATGAAAATGCCCCCTAGGGCTTGACAAACTTTCGGGAAATGGCAAAATGCCCCCCTCCAATCCCACGGCATATATATAAGTGGGATTAGGGCTTGCTTTAAGTTTCAAAAATGGCATAAAAGGTCCTTGTGGTTTATTTGGGTCTCACGGTTGACTTTAGTTTACCCTATACTTTCAAAAACGACACGAATGCCCCTTGGACTATACAATAGTCACGAAAATTATTTCATAGTTTTACTAGTTTCACTTTCGGGCCCAACTTTCACCATATAACACTTTTGGCACAAAAAGTATCTAGTCAATTTTTAATATTGGGCTATGCGGCCCATTAAGGTCCGGTTAGGGTAAAAAGGTTATTGGACTTAGTTAAAGTTTAAGGTAATTAGTAAATGGTAGTTTTTACTATTGGGCCTTAACTAGTGGGCTTGTATTAAGTTTTATTTACAAACACTAGTTTAATTTTTAAGCTTATATTATTTCGGCTTATATATGTGGCTTATATAAGTTTATCATTTTTTACTAAAGCTTATATTTCCCTACTAGTAAATCATAAGCTTATATTTTGAAGGCTTTTGGGCTTATATTAAGGCTTATAATATTCGGCTTATATATATGCATAGCTTATATTTTTAGGCTTAAATTCCTAAGAGTTTTTAAATAAGCTTATCTATGTCTCGGCTTATATAATTTTATTGTCAAGCTAGCTTATTTTAGTAGTACTTCGGCTTATATGGATTTTTAAGGCTTTTATGACGCGGCTTATATAACAATATGGGCTTATATATGTTAAGTGGTTCGGCTTATTTTACAATACACACATTTTTATGGTACACATCTATAACTAGTTCTTTCCTAGGGTTTTTAAGCAAGGTGTCCAACATGCTAGTACGTGAATAAGGATTCTAGGGCACGAAATGCTCACTCATTGTATAAGTCGTGGCTTATATATCACATGGGTGGCATTTCATGGAGGTTTTACGTATGCATGGCAACCTAGGTTCATTCCATAAGCTCATACATGCATGATATGAGATGGAAAGTGAAAGAAATATGGAAATAGGTCTAGTGAAGTCTTTACTTACTTGTTTGATCAAGATGGTGACAAAGAGAGTAGTGATGGCGTCGGCTTGTTATTACACGAGTCCTAGGAGCTTTGAATGCTTAGACTTCAATGCTTGGAGTTCATAGATTTTGTAGTAAATGAGATGGAGTATATTCGGTTAACTCTAGGTGATATGTGGGAGTGTTTCTTTGATCCGAATTTGTGGTGTGAGGGTGAGTGAATGTGTAGCTTAGCTCATAAATATCCAAGAGTGAAGATGAGTTGTGGCTTAGGGGTGAGACACAGCAAGAGAGAGGAAAAGGAAATTGAGTGAATTTTGCATTGTACTAGGTAAGTACACTTCCATAAATGATCAAGTTGTACAAGGTTGCTAGGGGTGTTCTTTGTAGCCGTCGCATGTAAGATTCAAAAGGCAAGTGGTAACTTTTGAGTGCTTCCATTTATTGTCATGTTTGTACAAGGTTTGATGTGTGGTGGTGTGGGTATACACGGCTAAGGCAACAAACAAGAGTGATGTGTGACTTAGCTCCTCAAATAGTGTTCCTAGTACTATCCTTAATTGTCCAAGTATGTACAAGTTTTCCATGGTTTTCAAAGGGAAACCGACGGTTTTATGGGTTCAAGTAAAAAGGGAAAATGAAATTTGCGTATTGTGTATATATATTAGTGTATAGTTAGAAAATTGGTAAGGAGGGTAAGGGTTTTGGTATTAAAGGTTATGGTTAAGTATATATATAAATATATACGGTTTAGTATAAGTCTAGGTTCAGCTTGTGTTTAATTTTTGTGTTTAGGTGAGTGTTAAATGAGTTAAGGTTATAATATTGTGAGTACGTTTGAGTTTAAGTAATTTTGGTTACGTTTAGAGCCTTTTGGTGAAAGTATGGCCCTTAGGTGATTTTATTATTACAAAATATATAAAAGAAATATAAAATGATTTATTGTAGTGTTCATGTGTATAAGTAATTGTCATCGTAGTTTAAAGTCATTTATAGTGTGAAAATATATATAAACTATCCAATTTAAAAATATTTATATATATATTAATAGCCAGTTAATTGTGATCATGACTTTGGATTTTTAGAAAATCAATGGAATGTATGCAAGTGATCTTATGTTCAGATGACTTAAAGTCCTTTACAATAGATAATTTGTTGTCCAGTATGCTATTGAAATATAGCCATACAAATGTGGTCATGCTATTATGATTAAAAATACTCATAGTCACAATAAAAATTGTGATATAGTTGTTTTCCTGTTCAGATAATTAGAATGATGTATGCTCATGTGATGCATATGAATGTTCAAAGGATTTCATGCAAAGGAAATAAAATAAAATATATAGATATCATGGGGTGACGTACACAATGTTGACAGAGTCAAAACCTGAAATTTACAGGTTTTACAGCATAAACCCGTTATTTTAGCTTTGTCCTCAAAGCTTAAGATGACGTCACTGCTTAGGTAAAAAGGTGCGGGTACTTGGCTCTAAACGAGTCTTCGCGTTCCCAAGTAAATTCGGGACCTTTCCTAGAGTTCCATCGTATTTTAACTAACGGGATTTGGCTTCGTTTCAACTTCTTAACTTCTCTCTCCACGACTTCCACTGGTTCTTCTATAAATTGAAGTTTGTCGTCAAAATGGACTCCCTCTAATGGCATTGCTAAAGGTTCATCTGCGTAGCACTTCTTCAAGTTTGAGACGTGGAATGTAGGGTGTACTCGGCTCAACTGCTGGGGAAACTCTAAGCGATAGGCGACCTCTCCAATTCTGGCAATCACTTTGAAAGGTCCTACGTAACGTGGATTTAGCTTTCCCCGTTTCCCAAACCGTACAACACCCTTCCAAGGTGATACCTTTAGCATGACACAATCACCTACAGCAAACTCCATAGGTTTACGTTTCCTGTCGGCATAACTCTTCTGTCTATCCTGGGCAGCTTGAATTCGTTGCTTGATGAGGGTGATCTTCTCAGTAGTCTCTTGGATCAATTCGGGTCCTGTCAGTTGAAATTCTCCCACTTCTGCCCAGCATACTGGCGAACGACATTTGCGGCCATAGAGAGCCTCAAATGGTGCTCCCTTAATACTGGCATGGTAGCTGTTATTATAGGAGAACTCCACTAATGGAATGTGTTCGACCCATCCCTTTCCAAAGTCGATCACACATGCCCTCAACATGTCTTCTAGTGTTTGGATTGTTCATTCACTCTGACCGTCTGTCTGTGGATGGTATGCGGTACTCATATCTAGGTTTGTCCCTAAAGCTTTTTGAAAAACTTTCCAAAAGTTTGATGTAAATCTACCATCTCTATCGCAGATGATTGAGACTGGTATCCCATGTCTCGTCACAACTTCATTTATGTATGTTTTGGCTAATTTGCTCAGAGAATCGTTTTCCTTGATTGGTAGGAAGTGAGCTGATTTTGTGAGGCGGTATACGATTACCCAAATTGTATCGTAACCGTGGGACGATGTAGGGAGTTTGGTGATGAAATCCATGGTGATATTGTCCCATTTCCATTTTGGTATTTCGGGTTGAACCAGCAAACCTGATGGTCGCTGATGTTCTATTTTAACTCTAGCACAAGTCAAACATTTCTTCACGTAGGTGGCAATGTCTGCTTTCATGTTCGGCCACCAGTATAATTTCTTCACGTCTTGATACAGCTTTTCGGATCCGGGATGTATGGAGTACTTGGATTTATGGGATTCGTGCATGATCACGTTCCTCAAGTCTCCGTAACATGGTAGCCAGCTTCTTCCGTGTAGACACAACGTTCCATCCGTTCTAGCTTCTAACTTCTCCTTGCTTAGGTCCGTCCTAAGCATTCCTCCTATGTCTTCCTTCCCGATATTCTCAGGCTTCTGTGCTTGGAGTTGGGCCTCTAATATCTGTTTGGGTAGGTCCAAATTAATGGTCATGACTAAGGCTCGAACTCTCATGGGAGGATCAGTTCCCTTTCGGCTTAGTGCATCTGCAACTACATTTGCTTTTACTGGGTGGTATTTGATGTTACAGTCGTAGTCGTTGAGTAATTCTATCCAACGACGTTGTCTCATGTTTAATTCTTTCTGATCTAGAATGTGTTGTAAGCTCTTGTGATCAGTATGAACTGTGCATTTGGTCCCGTACAGGTAGTGCCTCCAGATTTTTAAGGCAAAAACTACGGATCCAAGTTCTAGATTATGGGTGGAGTAATTCTGCTCGTGCTTCTTCAGTTGTCTTGAAGCATAAGCAATCACTTTCTGTCTCTGCATCAACACAGCTCCCAACCCTTTGTGCGAGGCGTCACAGTAGACAACGATGTCTTCGTTACCTTCTGGTAAGGCTAAAATAGGTGCACTGCATAACTTTTGTTTGATGGTCTGGAATGCAGCTTCTTCTTTTTCTTCCCACACGAACTTTATACCTTTCTGGGTGAGCTTGGTCATTGGTTTGGCAATCTTAAAGAAACCTTCGATAAATCGTCGGTAGTAACCGGCAAGACCTAAGAATTGACGAATTTCCTTCGGCGATGTGGGAGATGTCCAATCTTTCACGGATTCGACTTTCGCAGGGTCAACTTGGATTCCCTTGTCGTCAATCACATGACCGAGAAAGTGTACTTTAGGGATCCAAAAATCACACTTTGAGAATTTTGCGTACAGCTTTTCTTCCTTAAGCAGTTTTAGTACTTGAGCCAGATGTTCTCCGTGTTCTTGCTCTATCTTGGAATAGATGAGGATATCGTCAATAAACACTATCACGAACTTATCCAGATAGGGTCTGCATACTCGATTCATGAGATCTATGAATATAGCTGGTGCATTAGTTAGTCCAAATGGCATGACTTGGAACTCATAATGACCGTATCGTGTTCTGAAAGCTGTCTTTGGTATGTCCTCTTCTCTGACCTTCAATTGCTGATACCCGGATCGTAAGTCGATCTTGTAGTACACACTTGATCCTTGTAGTTGATCAAATAGGTCGTCGATTCGTGGTAACGGGTAGCGGTTTTTCACAGTTAACTTATTCAGTTCTCTGTAATCGATACACATTCGGAATGAACCGTCTTTCTTTTTGACAAACAATACTGGGGCTCCCCAAGGCGAGGAACTGGGCCTGATAAAGCCTTTATCTGACAGTTCTTTGAGTTGTTCCGCGAGTTCTTTCATCTCGGTAGGTGCTAAACGGTAGGGTGCTTTAGCTACAGGCGCCGCTCCCGGCACCAAGTCTATTTGAAATTCAACTTGACGGGTCGGAGGTAATCCTGGCAAGTCGTCTGGAAAGACTTCAGGATAATCACGGACGATGGGTACATCCTTGATCTGTTTCTCCTTAGGTTCTTCTTCTTGATCTGTTTCAGAAATATGCGCTAAAAAGATAGGGCATCCTTTTAGTAGATATTTCTGGGCTTGGGTGCACGAGATCACACTTAACCTAATGTCTGTTTTATCCGAATTTCCGTCTCCTCGGATAATTAGATCTGTGCCTCCCCATGGTATACGGACTAGTTTCTCGTCACACAAAATAGTTACATGATACTTGGCTAACCAGTCCATGCCAATGATGACATCAAAACTACTTAGTTGTATGGGTATTAATTGAATATCAAATGGGTGATTCTGATGGTTTAGAGTACAGCCTCTTAGGATGGTATTAGTTTCAATGATATTTCCGTCTGCTAATTCGACTCTGTAACAGTTATCTAATGGGGTTGGTAAAATGCCTAGTAAGCTACCAAATTCAGTGGATACGAAACTCCTATCGGCTCCCGTATCGAATAAAATATTTGCATAGCGACTATTTAGAAGGAACGTACCAGTAACTACATTGGAGTCGGGGTTGGTCCTGTTCTCTCCTATGACATAAACTCTGGCGGGTGCTCCGCTTTGGCTTTCATTCTTACGCTTTGGGCAGTCAGGTCTAATGTGTCCAATTTCTCCACAACCAAAGCAACGGATCTCCTTACGAGCCATGTTTCCACTGCCAGTGAGCTGGCGGCTTCCTTGGTATCCACTTCCACGGGAATTCTGCCTGTTGCCGTTGTGGGACTTGTTGTTGGTACTGAAGTTGTTCCTGTTGGTCGGAACATATGCACTGTCCTGCTCTGGTCTTTGGTATCCAACAGTGGGGTAGTGATGGAAGTTACACTTTGAGCATTTTGGTTTGTTTCCCACGTATGGTGGTGGTCCTGAGGAAACAGCACTGCAGATTTGACCTAAGCCCTGCCTCTTGGGCTGTTGAGTCTGTGGATGATGACGGTAGTTATCATCGACTTTCCTCTTGTGCTCTGCTTGTCTAATCATATGATCACGACCACGTTTGTCCACTAATTCTGTGGCAAACTCAATAGCACTCTCGATGGTAGTAGGTCGGGATGCAAGCACACTGTCATGAACAGCGTCTGGAAGTCCACTAACGTACTTCTCTATCTTATCTGACACTTTCGGGTACATACGGGTACACATCAAGGTTAGTTCCTGGAATTTCTGGTTGTAGCTCGTGATATTGAAGTTGGTGCATTTGAGATTCCATAATTCAATCTCCAGCTTTTTGATTTCACTACGTGGACAGTATTTCATGGTAAGCTTTTCCTTTAACGCAGTCCATGTCATCCCATAGGCTCCATCGTGTCCGAGGGTAGCAACTTGTGAGTTCCACCACGTGAGTGCATGTTCCAAAAGTGTACAAGTGGCGAATTTCACCTTGTTCTCTTCAGTACAGTCACTAATACGAAACACGGTCTCAGTCCTCTCAAACCATTGCATGAGCTCGACTACCCCTTCCTTTCCCTTGTAATAGCTGGGCTTGCACTTTAGGAAGTCGGGGTAAGTACATCCTCGAGCTTCGCGGTTTCGGTTATTAGAGTTTTCACTGTCTCCATGGGTTCCGCTGGGGCGGTTTTCCCTGGCAGCTAAGGCGTCAGTGATGCCTTGCTCAATCAGTACTCTAAGTTGTGCATCGGATATAGTCGTCGCAGGTGTTTCTGCGGGGTTTGGGCGTGCGCGTCTAGGTGGCATTTTTCTATAAGAAAAACTGAGATTTGTTAGCTGATAAAAGATGGTTATATTAAACTGCATGGGTAATGTTTATGCATAGAATTCACAACAAATTTGATAATCCGTTAAGAGTTCATAATAATATAAATGTAAACAAACAAGTGAACGGTAACATGCTATTTCTGGCAAAAAACAGTATAGTACAAGTACAACCGATCTAAGACAGAGTCATAGCAACCTGTCTGAAATAGTGGTACATATGTTTGCAATACAACCAAAAGATATCCTACCTACTAAGGTCAGGTACTACGAATACAACTGAAAGGAATACAAGTACAAAAGAAATAAATCATGTGAGCTGAGATGCAACTCAGTGCTTGTCATGATGTACAACTACTAAAATCTATCCTACACTAGTATGGCTGCCTGCAGGTGCAGGTGGTCCAGCTGGTGGTGCACGCTCGTCCTGCATACGGATCACGGCACTCCGGGTCTCTCTGGTGTATCTCAAGGCCTCTAGTAGCTGCTGCTGACGTGTAGTGTCGGCACTCCGTAACTGCTCTGTCTCTGTAGTGATCCCCTGATGACGGAGATCGGTCAAATCCATGAAGGTCCTAAAGGTGTCCTCCTGTGTGTAGATGGCGGCTCGAGTCTCGTAGGAATGACTCTCCAATGAAGCTAAGCGGTAACGGAGGTAAGCTAGCTCATCCAATAGCCAGTGTATGGTCTCCCGGGTGGTGTATGACTCCCCGGCTATGGCCCAATAGAGAGAGTCTAGTCTCTCCTGGAGCATGGCGCGACCCTGCTGGTCCGCCTGTAGTAGAGAGTGGATAAGGGTGGTATCCTGTGCCTGTCGGGCCGTGAGTGCATCGACCTGTGCCTGAAGGGCACTAAGTCTAGTCTGCCCGGCTCCTGATCCCTCTCCAACCTCATAAGTCGAGTCAGTGATAGTGTCATGTCTCCTCTTACGAGGTGGCAAGACACTGGTGGGGTAAGTGCTAGGTACAGAAGGTGGTGGTAAGGATGGTAGAGATGGTACGACCTGGTCCACCTCTCTAGGAGGGGATGCAGGTACTACAAGAAGTGGTGTAGTAGGAGATACAGTGGGTGGTGAAGGAGTAGGTGAATCTGTAAGTACGATGACCCCGTCCTGCTGGTCATCTCTGGACTCTGTATCGGAAGCAGGTCCAACTAACACTGACGTCGGTGACAAAGGTGTAATGGTAGGAACCATAAGCTCCTCGAAAGTAGTAACAATAGTGGGCGTCGTCATGATATCTGAAAGTAATATTTTATAGTTTGAGCAAGTTCTCAACTTACACAATTTAAAAGGTTTTTCATGATGCGTATGCGATGTGGTTTTAAAAGCTTTTAACCATGAGGTAAAAAGTATAAGTAGATACTTATGTGATTTATTTTCCATGAGGGAATAAATCAATGTGAAGTTAGTTCACATAATATGCATGCTCTAAAATGCCATATGCCTAACTTATAGGTTCCCCAAAAATTAATTTTTCTTTTTAGACTGATTTTTATGTTCAGTTATAGTCCAGTTTAATTTTTTTTTTAAGTTTTTGATCTGGTTCGCTATAACTATGCGCTCTGATACCATTCTCTGTAACACCCCCAAGTTGGTCAAATGCAGCGGAATAGTAGTTGGGGTGTTACTTGGGTGGATCGATAACACATAGAATATAGAGCAATGATCATAATATCATTTGAAAACATATTACATGAATTAATCGTACACATTTAGTATCTTGTCCAAAAGTAAACCACATTTATTATAAAACAGAAATAAATATCCCAGCCCAATGGTCAACATGATGCTTTCCTATAATGCTGGAATCCAATGCATGAACCTGCTTACTTTCCTGAGAAAACATAAAAGTAAAAATGTGGGGGTCAACACGAGGTTGGTGAATTCACAGGTTTAATTAAATAAAGTATCAATATGCAAAGCACCACGAAGGTAGCAGGACATCACAGCCCAATACTACAGTAGTTCCTACTGCCCTGTAATAGAAGCTAGACATGATTCTCAGTACGCCCATTGGGTCTATCCTGATGAGGTTTCCCTTAATCCGACAATGACATAAGCCTGCTGCTCGGCCTAAGCAATACGTGACAGCTGATCACGACAGGCCGGGTGTTGTCAATACCCGAATAGATCTATCCATACATTTCGCGCTACACTATTAACTATTACAGTCCACGGGAATGGGGCAAACAATAGGCAATAAATTGTTGTTGTCTGTGCATGCTTGTATATAAATAGTTTTGTATGTTTTCTCCCCCGGTTATAAAACAGTAAAGATGGGGCCATGAACTCACC
Organism: Glebionis coronaria; assembly: GCA_025667525.1. Lineage (NCBI taxonomy): Eukaryota > Viridiplantae > Streptophyta > Magnoliopsida > Asterales > Asteraceae > Glebionis > Glebionis coronaria. The sequence continues at coordinate 170,600,105 of CM046879.1, read as the reverse complement.
TTAGTGATAATGAGGTAGTGAGGATGATGTCACAGTATAGTCACGAACTAGAGAAATTACCTAAGTAATTTAAATGTCTCAGTGAATGCAACAATAATTATGCATGATGAATGGTACATATGAAAAATGCATGATCACAATTTATGGATTGTTACGTTGGCTTAAGTGTTTGCTCTAATAGTGAATTAAAGGTATGTATATATATTTTTGTTCAAGAAATATATATATATAAGTGTATATAAATTTGTTTTAAGAAAAAGGGATCGTAAATTAAATAAGTACCTATATCTTATTTAATTTATTATAAAGAAGTAAATTATACCTTATTAAGTTTTAAGGTTTCAAAGGGAAATGGTTAACGAGTTTTGTCAATATCGTACAGTTTGTAAATATCTAAAATAATTCATTTTACAAGTGACAAGTTTTATTATTTCTTTTAAATAAAACTATGATAATTCTTTGTAAATATAATTGTTTAGAAAAATTATCCTTAAGTTTTCATCCGTTAAATTCATTACACCGTTAGTCCTTGTCGGTTATCCTATTTTATGAAAATGCTCCCTAGGGCTTGATAAACTTTCGGGAAATGGCAAAATGCCCCCCTCCAATCCCACGGAATATATATAAGTGGGATTAGGGCTTGCTTTAAGTTTCAAAAATGGCATAAAAGGTCCTTGTGGTTTATTTGGGTCTCACGGTTGACTTTAGTTTACCCTATACTTTCAAAAACGACACGAATGCCCCTTGGACTATACAATAGTCACGGAAATTATTTCATAGTTTTACTAGTTTCACTTTCGGGCCCAACTTTCACCATATAACACTTTTGGCACAAAAAGTATCTAGTCAATTTTTAATATTGGGCTATGCGGCCCATTAAGGTCCGGTTAGGGTAAAAAGGTTATTGGACTTAGTTAAAGTTTAAGGTAATTAGTAAATGATAGTTTTTACTATTGGGCCTTAACTAGTGGGCTTGTATTAAGTTTGATTTACAAACACTAGTTTAATTTTTAAGCTTATATTATTTTGGCTTATATATGTGGCTTATATAAGTTTATCATTTTTTACTAAAGCTTATATTTTCCTACTAGTAAATCATAAGCTTATATTTTGAAGGCTTTTGGGCTTATATTAAGGCTTATAATATTCGGCTTATATATATGCATAGCTTATATTTTTAGGCTTAAATTCCTAAGAGTTTTTAAATAAGCTTATCTATGTCTCGGCTTATATAATTTTATTGTCAAGCTAGCTTATTTTAGTAGTACTTCGGCTTATATGGATTTTTAAGGCTTTTATGACGCGGCTTATATAACAATATGGGCTTATATATGTTAGGTGGTTCGGCTTATTTTACAATACACACATTTTTATGGTACACATCTATAACTAGTTCTTTCCTAGGGTTTTTAAGCAAGGTGTCCAACATGCTAGTACGTGAATAAGGATTCTAGGGCACGAAATGCTCACTCATTGTATAAGTCGTGGCTTATATATCACATGGGTGGCATTTCATGGATGTTTTACGTACGCATGGCAACCTAGGTTCATTCCCTAAGCTCATATATGCATGATATGAGATGGAAAGTAAAAGAAATATGGAAATAGGTCTAGTGTAGTCTTTACTTACTTGTTTGATCAAGATGGTGACAAAGAGAGTAGTGATGGCGTCGGCTTGTTATTACACGAGTCCTAGGAGCTTTGAATGCTTAGACTTTAATGCTTGGAGTTCATAGATTTTGTAGTAAATGAGATGGAGTATATTCGGTTAACTCTAGGTGATATGTGGGAGTGTTTCTTTGTTCCGAATTTGTGGTGTGAGGGTGAGTGAATGTGTAGCTTAGCTCATAAATATACAAGAGTGAAGATGAGTTGTGGCTTAGGGGTGAGACACGGCAAGAGAGAGGAAAAGGAGATTGAGTGAATTTTGCATTGTACTAGGTGAGTACACTTCCATAAATGATCAAGTTGTACAAGGTTGCTAGGGGTGTTCTTTGTAGCCGTCGCATGTAAGATTCAAAAGGCAAGTGGTAACTTTTGAGTGCTTCCATTTATTGTCATGTTTGTACAAGGTTTGATGTGTGGTGGTGTGGGTATATACGGCTGAGGCAACAAACAAGAGTGATGTGTGACTTAGCTCCTCAAATAGTGTTCCTAGTACTATCCTTAATTGTCCAAGTATGTACAAGTTTTCCATGGTTTTCAAAGGGAAACCGGCGGTTTTATGGGTTCAAGTAAAAAGGGAAAATGAAATTTGCGTATTGTGTATATATATATTAGTGTATAGTTAGAAAATTGGTAAGGAGGGTAAGGGTTTTGGTATTAAAGGTTATGGTTAAGTATATATATAAATATATACGGTTTAGTATAAGTCTAGGTTCGGCTTGTGTTTAATTTTTGTGTTTAGGTGAGTGTTAAATGAGTTAAGGTTATAGTATTGTGAGTACGTTTGAGTTTAAGTAATTTTGGTTACGTTTAGAGCCTTTTGGTGAAAGTATGGTCCTTAGGTGATTTTATTATTACAAAATATATAAAAGAAATATAAAATGATTTATTGTAGTGTTCATGTGTATAAGTAATTGTCATCGTAGTTTAAAGCCATTTATAGTGTGAAAATATATATAAACTATCCAATTTAAAAATATTTATATATATAAATAGCCAGTTATTATTTGTGATCACGACGTTGGATTTTTAGAAAATCAATGGGATGTATGCAAGTGATCTTATGTTCAGATGACTTAAAGTCCTTTACAATAGATCATTTGTTGTCCAGTATGCTATTGAAATATAGCCGTACAAATGTGGTCATGCTTTTATGATTAAAAATACTCATAGTCACAATAAAAATTGTGATATAGTTGTTTTCCTGTTCAGATAATTAGAATGATGTATGCTCATGTGATGCATATGATTGTTCAAAGGATTTCATGCAAAGGAAATATAATAAAATATATAGATATCATGGGGTGACGTACACAATGTTGACAGAGTTAAAACCTGAAATTTACAGGTTTTACAATGAATTAAATTAATAAGATGTAATTAATTTAATAACATGACTTAGGTTAACTAATTATTAATAATCATGAAATTATTTTAACCTAAGTATTTTTATTATTAAGACTTATAATTAATTAATTATTTTAAAACCATGGATATAATTAATTAATTAAACATGACTTAGGTTATATTATTAGTATTTAATAATACATATTTTAACCTAAGTATTTAATATATTTAATTAAAAACATGTCATACTTTAATTAAATATTATAACCTATAGTTTAATTAAATTACATGAAATAATTATTGAACTATATAATATATCATATGACTTAGAAAATAATCATGAAAATACTTAGGCTTATTTACTTAGCTTATTTAACCAGCTTAATTCTAATTATGGAAACTTTCTATTTTTAGAAACTTAATTAAATAAGGCAGCTATTTTATTTATGGAAACCAGCTATTTTTAGAAACTTATTTATTTAAGGCAGCTAATCTATTTATGGAAACTTATTTAATTAAGGCAGCTAATCTATTTATGGAAACTTTCTATTTTTAGAAACTTATCTATTTTAAGCAGTAAATCTATTTTTGGAAACTTTCTATTTTTGGAAACTTTCTATTTTTTGGAAATTTTCTATTTTTGGGAACTTTCTATTTTTGGTAACTTTCTATTTTTGGAAACTTTCTATTTTTGGAAACTTTCTATTTTTGGAAACTTTCTATTTTTGGAAACTTTCTATTTAAGGAAACCTGCTATTTTTGGAATGTTACTTATTATTACACAGTAAGTATAATAACACATGAAATATCAGAAATACTTAATCAAAATGAACAGAATGTAGGATTTAACTCAGTTTAAGGCTTTAAACAGTGTAAAACAGTAAGAACACATAAAATAAGCTAAGACATGACATAAAACCAGCTATGTATGTAGTAGGCAGATACTTATTTCATGTACGTATTTATGTAGCACTAGTGTTTCGGAAGTAGGATTCTCGCAGTTCATCGTTCTCGTTCACTGGACATAAGGTACGGATTCCCGTCCTTTCAGTATGGACATTCTTTCCTTATTAGGATTTCCCCGTATGCAGCCAACTGTTTTCCCGTAGTATAAGTATGAGTTTGATTGCTTATGTTTAAATATGATTACCTATAGCCATATACATGCATGACCAGTTTCACCTAGTTATGGAGGTACCATAACCGTAACATTAGAGGCACTGATGTTATGACTTCACCACGGCGAAGTGATTGCTCGTGGCGTCCCTTCAGCTTTTGGCCATTTATTTATATTATCATGTGGGGCGTATGGGTGCATCCTAGTTACACGTTTTTATTCAGGATTACATGGTGAATGTGGTGTGTGCCTTGCATCCTTCACAAGGAGCTGATCCCTCCTACCCAAAACCAGTATATTAAATTAGAGGCAACCCCTCTAATTTGCATGATGAGGTCACCCCTCCAATTATTCATGCACGGTGGATATTCATGACCTATATTGGCTAAATGGTAAATTATGAAAACAGTTTTTATAAGATAAACATAAGACTTTCAAACTATTAAACCAGTTTTACTAAGACTTAACCAGGTTACTCGAGACTTAGTTTCTTCCGCTGTTATTATGTTATATGCTTATCCTATCCATGCTTTATTGTATATCCGTGCACTAAGCGTATTGCTCAGCCGTTTTCCTTTTCTATGTTACCAAAACGGCAGGTACTTAGGGACGCTCGTAGACACTAAGAGTACGTGCATATGGACTGGAAGCCGTCTAGCCTTCTTTACATTATGCATTTCCTTTCTTTATGATACTTATGCTTTGGACACTGTTTCGTCCTTTTCCTTTACTATACTATGTTTGTGTGTGATGAGCTTTACTTTTGGACTACCGATGTTTGATTCCGGTATTTTCCTTTATATGGTCAAGTAATGTTTAGACATTTTACCTTGTATGCTTTGATTACACGTCATAATTACTGTGATATTTCCATTTCCAAAATGGGGTGTTACAGTAATATACAGTGAGATTTAACGTACATGAATTTTTATAACAATGGTCTTTAACACTTACTTTAAATACTATTGTTCATTGATATATGTGTTCAAATGTGCCAAGTTTGATTCGATCTGTTAATTGCTATGTTTTGTTTTTGTTTGATTTATTATTATAAGATCTCTTATTATACTATGACTTACTATTATCAGATATGTTATTATACATAATATAATTAAACAGATCTATAGATATATACTACGTATATGTTATGTTGTTGATCGGTTTGATTGATACTTGCCGTGAGTTTAATTCGACTTCTTAGGTCTTGTTTTGTTTGATTATTATTATTGATTTGTTATGATAAGTACATGTTATGCCTTCTTTTCTTCATTCATATATTCAAGATCCGTACTTTTCAAAGTAACATAGTATAACATAAGGAAGTCTCTAAGCTTAATATATATATTAAATATATAAAATCTTGGTAATATGAGAAGCTCTTTTTAAAAGATTTTGTATTTGGTTTTATTTTACTGATATTATAATAGTTTTTCAATACGATATATATATTAAGGACTTGATCTACTATATTTTCTGCCCCATAAAACTATTCCATCAAAATTGATAGATCGAACTTAAAAATAAAATAAAAAGATAAAATATTGATTCTCGGTTATTGAATTTGTATATGTGGAACACACTTAAAATTTACTATATATATTTGCATTGTTGTTGAAATGCATGTTTTATATCAAATATTTTTGTTCAGTATAATATTTAAAGATATTACTGATTTTAAGATAAAACGACATATAAAGTGAATTACTGCGTTTTTATATGCTTCTATGATTTGATTGAATATTTGTGCAAACAATATTGCTTCCTTCGCCACAATACGTGTTTTTATGTGCAAGTATTTAATTAAATTTGTTATCTATTTGGTACGTTTCCACCAATATCACGTTTTTGCTTAACTTTTGCATGAATATATATTCTTATATTACAAGCATGATATAATTAACGTAACTTGGAATTAATTAATTAATTGTCTATTGAATTGTGTTCTTATTATTATTACCTGGCTGTTAGTTGATTTGTTACATGTTTTTCTTTGTGACACATACATGCTAGTATATACAAGAAGAGTTCACCGGTTATAATTTTTTAATACTTCAACCAATCGTTTTTTAAATAAGTTTTATTGTGACTCGTAGGTATAGACCATTTATGTGGTAACTTTTGACAATGAAACTAAGAAAATAATTGACTTTTGACAATAATAAATATGAAAATAGTTTTGGTCAGTCTTACGATGCTAATGCAATTAAGTTTATTATGCAACTTTTATTTGTGACTTTATTTGCTACGTGGTTTTATTTGTTTGAATTCATGATTGACGAAGAAGATGACGCATCGAGAATTGAGTTAGTTATCTTTATTGCGATGATTGTATTCATGGTTGAGATTAACAAGGTAATTATCTTTTAAGTTTTAGTCATATTATATTATTATCCATAACAAAGATATGGTTCAATTTAAAAAAAAAATATACTAAAAAGTCACAAAGTTATTTAACTAATTCAGAATTTATTATGGTCCATGCATGAATATATAGTAACTATATATGTTTGTTAATTCGTTACATGACATAGCCTAATTATATGTGCATGAATGAAAGACGTCTCTTTATCCTTACGGGAATTTAATAAACGGACTTAGCGTGGCTACTGCTTCTAAATTCTTATGTAGTAATAACATTTCTTTGTTTCAACCCTAAGATTGAGTATAATTGTTATTGATGATTCACATAGGAATATAATATCCGAATTATTACTCGAATGTCGGTTTTAAAACAATACATTATTAACCAACTTGCGTAAGACTCATATATTTGACCCATAAACGATAGATCGTATTTAAGGCGGGGTTTGTGTTATATTATTTACTGGGCTTATGAGGTTTTGCATATGAAGTGAGTCGAGCTTATGGCGTATTTGAGGTCTTATGGCGTATTTGAGGTGATAATCAGTTGTTAACTAGATTATTTCTAAGACCTGTTATTTGATCCATGCTATTAATGCTTGTTTTTGGACCTAATAGTTTTATAGACATGTTGGCAAACCATAACATACTTTGGACTTTTAAATTCGTTTTCTTTCTTTTGCTATTGTTTTATGATAGAATTTTACATATATGATTACCATACACTCTGCAACATGTTATGATATGTTTCGTGGTTGCTATATGACTACTATATACACTATAATATACTATTATTTGCTTTTATTTCTAGACACTTGATTAGTTGATAAATAAAATTCATTACTGATCGTATCTTATTATTTGATAATGGTATATGCTAATGTGAATATTATATTAGATGATGTGAAAGATATAAAAGAGCTAATAAGAAAAACGTGACTTGTATATATTATACTAAAAAAGTGCAATTGAAACACTTGTGGACATAAAGAAAAAGTTTATGAGCCAAGATTATTTTAATAATTGGCATGACCGGTAGGACCATCCTGGGACAATGATGATGGGAAAGTTATAGAAGAACCATGAGTTTCTTCAAAAATGATTTTGATTATTTAAGTTGTTCTCAATGAAAGTTCATTACTTATCACCACTGGACTCATTCTATAAAAAATTTGGAAAATCTAAAAAGAGAATGTATGTAGGCCTATACATGTCTCATGTGGATCATTTTGAGTTATAAATTGATGCATCGTCAAAATGATCATCAAATACGCAACTTCAAGTTGGCGTGGTTAGCGGCTCGATGTGAGCATGATTTTCCAAATATGATTATTGAGAATAGTGGTGAATATTTACAAGTTTGGGCGATTACTGAAATAAGTGTTGAACTTTATATAGCTCATGTTCATACGTGAATTGCTTTTGTTAAAACGTTTATAAAATGTCTTTAGTTGATTACAAAGCCAATAATTATGAGAACAAAAGTTTTAGTTTATGGGGTAATTTATAACATATGAATTCGCATCTTGCCAACAATTAATACAAAATCCTCACACTTATAATGGTTTTTTTTGTCACAAACCATATAATTCCCATACGAGATATTGAAACGTGCGATAAATATCATAGTAAGTCCACCAAACGCACAAAATGGGATGTTGAGAATGATAATTCATTCATTATGATAATGAAAAGTTGATCCTCACAAGTAATGAATATGAACATAAAGTTCATGGACAAATTATATTCCAGATCTAGTAATTGCCAGACAAGCTGAGTGACCTAAATAAAGTGACTAGATCACATATGCTGCTAGTGCTCCAATTAAATTGGGTGTCCCAACAATGAAACCAATGATTGGTAATAAGTCTATGGCACGGCTACAACGTGATAGACTATTCGATTCCAAATAAAAATCCTCGATTGAAGAGATAATATGGAGCAAGAAAATTAAGATGGTCTTATCGAGGACCCCATGATAGTCTTCTAAAGAGACACTAGAAATGAAGGTAACTAAGAAAACTCCGGGTACATGAAATACTATGAGATCTCAATAAATGATAAAATTCAATGTCTAGTAGAGTGTGGAATTGAAAATAAATAAATCAACGTCGATGGATATATATATGATAATGTGCATGATAATGATAATAAATAATATAGCGCTAAAGTGAAAGTGAGGATCATGGATAGATGAATGGCCGAAATATAATGATGCAAGAAACAAATTGATGAGACTGCAATTATATATAGTCTCATCGTCCAAGTCGGGATTAAAATGCTAAAAATATCATCAACATACCCAAATATAATCTTGTGTTTGTTCATTGTGTATTTTAGGTACGGATATCGTGAATTCACCAAAAGATTACAAGAATCAAGCAAAAATAAACACGGGAAACGAAGCCGCACAAAGAACCAGACCCGAATCATGAATTTCCATTCAAGTCCTTGAAGTTTGAAGATTAGGCAAGATTGGTCCCTCAAATTTTGAAGGCTTGTCATTTTATACCCCTGTAAATCCTCAAAATTGTGGGTCCCTAAAATATCAAGTATGTACATGTTTAGTCCTTGAAGAATGAATAAAATACTTGAATAACCCTTGGAACTTGTTTGTTAAACTTTTGGTGGCCAAACTATAGAAAAGGAAACTTCCATGAAAAAGGAAATGTGTTTGTAAGCTGTTTTAATCAAAGTGACATGTTTATGGGACTTCAGGGGGCAAATGCATCCAACATCCAAACTTCCCTCACCCTATCACCCATCGCTACGTAGCCCACTACTCCACTTCAACCAATCACCACCTCCCTCCTCATCCACGTCCCCATTCCACCAAGTTTGTTAACATATTTTTTTAAAAATTCGTTTAATACAAAAATTAGGGTGGGAAACACTTTTTTTAAACCCAAACCTTAATTAAACTCTATTGTTTAATCCCCCTCCCACACATAAACCTTAACCTATCTTTCTCTTAATCCTACACCCAATCAAGGGGTTTTGTTGAGATATTATCCAGATGGGTAATTCACCCTTAATTAAATCCTTCCCCACACCCAGAAACATCACCACATGGCTGTGGGTCCCCATTGGTACCTCCCCTGCCCCTTGCACCTCCCATTTTGGCAACAAAAGAATCCTACAGTTCATCCAACGACTACAACCTGGAAACTAACCTATCTAAGAAAAGTTTAAGGGCTCAAATAGCTTCTCAACAGCTGGACTTCATTTTGAATCACATTCCACTATTTTGACCATGAATTCGAATATTCAAAGGGCAGAATGGAGAATTCGTCCATTAGGGTTTTAGTATTGTTATTACTTCTAGAATCGTGTATACCCGTCTATATAAGGGTGACTAGGTTTTTCATTCAAGTTGTTCTAGATTTTGTACATTTTTTAAATTATTAATGAGAATGAAACCTTTGAATCTTGTGCAAAACTGAGTTCCAATTTATTATTTTCAAGTAGTTTAAATATTTACTTTATTATGCAAAATTAGTTTAAGGTTCATCAAAAATTCGTGTTAAAAGATTTTTGGAAAAGTTTTTTAAAAAAAAGGCTTGAATCACTTAACAAGTTGAAGTGAAAGTGGATGCTTGTTGAGTGGATTTAGGTTTGAGTTTGTATGTGCTGGTCACAAGTGTCTTCAGAAATATTGTTTCAAGGTTTGATAAAATCAGTTTTCAAAGGATTTGTATTATTTTCTTTGTTCTCATATTGACTGTTTGCATAAGCCCCTCACCACAAGCCTGACAAGCTTGTGGTTAGAGCTTATCCAAGCTTGAAGTGGTCTCTAGGTTGTTTGTGTTTATGAAGGAAACAAGACCCCATCTTCATCTCCTTCCATTTTGTTTACATTTGTTGGAAATACGTTGTTACGTATTTAGAAAGGAACGGTCACTCCAATAATATATTCAAGTATTAGGCTCGTGATCCAATATGTAAACAGTATAGCCCATATAGCCCACATGTAGGGTGGGCTATATATACCCCCTCCTAGCATGTTGGGAGGGGTTGATCATTTGTATTTTCACTTCTCATTTAATCAACCTTCTTATTTCCCTTCCATTCAATAGATAAATCATACATTCCTAAATCCTAAGAAACGGTAAACCTACAATTGGTATCAGAGCTATGGTTGAATCTTAGGATTGACGTGTTTTTTTATCTATTGATTTACTTGGTCAATTTTTTTTTCTATCATCAGTTTTTTATTATTTTTGTCTGAATCCAATCATATTTTGGTGTTACGTGTTCTGATCAGTTTCATAAATTTTTCTCACATCCACATAAATCTTTGTCTCCTTTGATCTATAACAGTCACCAGTCTTTATCACTTTTGTCTCGATCTGGCATTCAGAAAGTTCATTCGGGATTGCATCCATTAGCAGTATTCCGGATAAGACATAATACACGTTTTTTCGGATAAGAAATAGTTACATTCCGGATTGTCTCTAGCAGTTCTTATTCCAGATAAGCAGTTTTTATTCCGGATAAGAAGTTCTTGTTCCGGATAAGAAGTTTTTTTTGTTTATTCTGGATAAGAAATTGTTTTGATTCCGGATAAGAAGAAGTTTTTATCCCGGATAAGAAGTAAGGAACACACGTATTCCGGATAGCAATAAGAAGAAGTTTTATTCCAAGAAGAAGTTTGTATCCCGGATAAGAAGTCGAACAAGTATTCCGGATAAGCTGTAAGTTATATTCCGGATAGTATCACGAATTTTTTATATTCCGGATAAGACTCTACTCTCGACCAACAACATTTTCGACTCAAACAAGAACTCAGACTCTCTCGACTTGACTCTCGACTCACTCCTCTCTCGGTCAAACTAACCAACTCAAGACAATCAGACTCGACTCCAACTGACCTCACCTCTCGACTCACACTCATCTAACACAACCTCAAACAAAACAAAAACCTTCTCGACACTCATCGAACACTCATCACACTCACCTCTCAATAGACTCGACAACATCAGACCTGACAAACAAAAGACTCTCGAAAATCAATTAGACTCGACAACAAAGACTCACATCAATCAAACTCACACCCTCGACTCATCAGACTCTCAACCAAACAAACCCATAATCTCAACAACAACATTTGGTCAAACATCACAGACTCCAACATTACATCGACAGTCACTCGACTCGAGACTGACTCACGTCAACATCCACAACACCCACTTCATCCTCATGACTCGACTTCACTCAAACCCACACAATATTCAAGATCTCAGTCACAACAAAAACTTTCATCGATCCAAAAAGTTAAAAAGAAAACAAGAAAACCTACCCGAGACCACATAGAATGATCTTGAAGCCAAACCCGTTCTTTACATTTCTCGGTTTGATATAAACGTGGGACTGTATTTGGTTTGTCTTTTTCGTTGAAAACAAGGGTGTATTCATTCTTGATGAGGAATTTAAGGTTTATGATGAACGTGTGATTTGGGTTCTTCGATATCAGGGTCACGTAGCTTTGATTTGTTTTGGTTTCGTATTTAAGATTGAAGAGATCTGGGATTGAGATTGGAACAGTTATTTTTGGATAGCACATATGGGGGCGGAGTAACTTAAGTTTAGGGTGAAGAGTGAAATGGGTGGCTGTGTGAAAAATTGTACATTGTACAAATATAATAAAACTGGCGGAGGTTACAAAGCAAAAAGGACTTTGGTTGACTGAGGGGATCATATAACACGTCTCAAAATATTATTTTTTTTGAGGTCACGTGTCTTTTTTGTTTATGAGGTCATCCGTTTGCTTTTAAAAGTTATCCAAGCCACGTAATTTTTTGTGTGGAGTAATTCAATCACGAATATTTATCACAAACTCATGATAATTATGTTGATATCTCTAAGTTTGTAGGTACGTGTTTATGATCTGAATAGGAATCCTTTACTCTCAACTTCCCTAATTGGTAATTGGTATTAGGTCTGAAATCAGTTGGGTTTTTACAATTCTTTGGGCCCGACTATAATTGGTATTACGTCTGAATATTGGGCCCGACTGTAGTCAGTTTGACATTTATATCCGAATATTAGGTTGTCTAAGTTTGGACTGAATTTTGTTGAAAGTTGTATGAATTTGGTTCAATTTATACGTAGTAGGCCTTCCTTTATAATGTTTTTATTGGCAAAGTAATACTAGTATAACTTTTGGTACGTTATATCATTTGGACTGAGTTTGTGTATTTCAACTGATGTGCCGAGTTTGATTTTGATACGGTTTGTGACGTGTCAAAAAGACGTGACTATTTTTTTTGGTTTCTCGAGTACACTAATCAAGGGATCGATTCGACAACAACAAAATTACTTCATTTAATAAGTCGATCGATCATCATTCCTTATCTTCATCGAACTTCAATGGATTCGTTGACTTCGACGTTTCAAGAGGGAGAATTGCATCTAATGCAAGACATAGCTAGAGAAAGTGGCATCACTTTATTTCGACTACTTCAGTCACATCTTATGACCATTTCATGGGTTCAAGGAGGAAGCGAATTTGTGACACTCTTTGGTCAAGATCGTTATACATTCATCGACTTAATGTTCCTCAACGTGAACCACCTAGCTGAGCAACTTCACAAAGAAGACTTTAATCACTCTGCATCAGAAACTGTATATCAGGCTCTTGTGACACAACTCACGCCTTTCCTTCGTTTCAATATTATCAAGTCTGACAATTCAGGGATATGCCAGTCATTTTTTCAATACACACAGAACGAGGTGAAAGACTTCTGTGATAAACTGTTGAAATTTATGACATCGGTTTCGTCTTTGATTTATGAAAGATCTAGACTTCAGCCAGCGTATGATAATGGAGTGCAAGAATCTATGATGCATATGCAAGAGGAGAATGGTCATACGTTTGACAACTTGGAGCCTAACGATGGCACGAGCACGGAATCAGGAGGAAAACATGATACCAGTGGCACGTCAGGGAATGTCCACGAGATCTCTTTTGATGACACCTTACCCGTTTATGACGAAGAGCCAACGAACATGGTACAATGTAATGTTGGTGATGATGTATATGCTGATGAAATACCGCATATTGAGCATTCTGAACCTAACTATGACAAACATGGGATGGAAAAGAGTGATAGAAATACCACTTCTGATCCATCCGATGTGAGTCATAATGGGGGAGAAAGTGTTCAAAATGCTAAACATCATGATAAATGTCTTATAACTGCTTCATTGACTGCTTCTGATTCCAAGATTAGAGAGCTCGAAACGATTGTAGCTCAACAATCAAAAGATCTTAAGGATGCCAAATTAGAATTTTCCAAGAAAACGGACAAACTTGAAACATATTTTGAAAAACTTGAAAATTCAAACGTTGTTCTTGAAAGAAAATTGGATCAAACTGTTCTAGATTCTAAAGCTGAAAAGGATAATCTTTTGAAACAATTTAAGTTGCTTGAATCTAAATTGGCATCCCAAGATGAACTGCTAAAAGAGAATGAGACTTTAAAGGCTCAAGTACAGGAAAAGGTCTTTGCTATAGCTGCGTTGAAAAACGAATTGAGGAAAACTAAAGGAAATAGTGTGGACACTAAGATTGAAAAACCATCAATCTTGGGGAAACCGCCTACAAATCAGTTCGTTAGACAACCGACTGCATTTAGATCCGAGCGACCACAATCCTCGAGACCACGGTTTGCCTCCCAAGTTGATTTGGTTCATCGTTCTAGACCACTCACTCCAGCAACTAGACCCAATGTGACCAAAACAGCTTTAGCAAGACCTAATCACATGATTGTCTCTAGTTTCTCTAAAAATACCAAGACCACGTCTAGAACTAGTTCAAATGACGTTCACCATAAATCTGGTCTAAGGGAAGCTATTCAAAAGACACAAGTAAGAGATAAGAATTTCAAACCTAGTCAGATGCCTTCTAGATTACCCAACACTGCTAACCGTAGCATGTCAAATCCTAGGAGCATCATCAATCGTTCAAGAATTGTAGATCTTACTCGGACATTAAATATGCTACTTGTAAAACATGTAGAAAATGTATCTTTACATCAAATCATGACTCTTGTGTCAAGAAATTACTTAATGAGGTGAACTCCCGTGCTAGACTTAAATCCCAGTGGGTTGCTAAAATCAAACCCGTTGGTAAAATGTGGCGCCCCACTGGTAGAACTTTCACTCTTGTAGGAAACGAGTGCCCTTTAACTAGGATAGTCTCTGATTCTACTAAGACTACTAGGGAGGAAATTGAAAAGGAGGATACTTCACTTAAGCCTGAACTTAACTATAAAAGGACACGTTTACCAGCTAAGACAAGTGAATCATTTCCTCAAAACACCTCTAGCACAAGAAAAGAAAACTGTGAACCCCCACTTGCTTCTAAGATAGATATCGCTAACCCATATCAAAGCATGCAAATTCCTAATGAGAATGTAGGTACCAAAGAGGATGTTCCAAAAGAACGAAACGGTCCAATCATTGTATACCATTCAATTAAGGACACTCTCAGAGTTTGGTTGCTGAAGAAACTGATATCTAAGAAACAAGTGTCTTAGGGGATTTGTAGTTAAGCTTACAGTGTATGAAGGACTTATAGTCACATCACAGATTGTAACTCGTTCTTCAGAGAAAGGGAAGTTTATCTACGCAACAATAACTTACCCTCAAAACGAGAAATTAAGTTTTCTCGTACACGAGCTTATCCTAAAACCATTCAAAGGTTTTAAGCTCGTGTATAAGGCTCTTAATTAAATATCAAATGATGACCCGATCTTCAAATAAAGGAAAGTTTATCGCCGATGATAAACTTATCCTCAAAAACAAGAAATTAAATTTTCTCGGACACGAGCTTACTTTAAAACTATTCAACGGTTTTAAGCTCGTGTAAATGGTTCATTGTTAAATTTCAGACGATGACCCGATCTTCAAAGAAAGGAAAGTTTATTGCCGATGATAAACTTATCCTCACTAACCAGAAATTAAATTTTCTCGGATGCGATCTTACATTAAGACTATTCAAAAGTTTTAAGCTCGTGTATATGGCGTATAATCACATTTCAGATTATGCCCCGGACTTAAATGAAAGGAAAGTTTGTCGCCGATTATAAACTTATCCTTACAACGAGAAATTAACATTTCTCGGGCATGACCTAATATTAAAAATATTCGAAATTTTTTAAGCTCATGCATAATGACTTACAGTTAAATATCAGACTGTAACCCAGATTTAATTTTAGGATAGCTTATCTTTAAAGATAGCTTATCCTCGTAACGGGAAATTAAATTTTCTCGTTCATGAGCTTGTATTAAAACATTCCAAGTTTTAAGCTCAGAAAGGAAAGTGTATCTTTTAAATAAGAAAACTTTTCCTCATAACGAGAAATTCATCTTTCTCGGTCATGAGCTTTTCGTTAAAACATTCAAAAGTTTTCAAGCTCATGAACACGGTTTCTAAGTAAATGTCAGCTTAGAAATCGTTCTTCAGTTAAAAGGAAAGTTTATCGCCGATGATAAACTTATCCCTAACAACGGGAAGTTTACAACTTCTCGGACTTGAGCTCATTTTGCAAGATATTCAACTTCTTAAGCTCAAGTAATTGGTTTTCAAAACTTTGAACACAATTTTTCATGAATTTCTCAAAAAGGTTTTTCTAAATCTTTCAAAATTGTGTGTTCAAAAATGTTTTGATAAAAAGAGCATGTCTTCTGGAATCGATAATATTTACGATACTAGAAATATCATTCAGTAATGACACGGGGTTGTAAATAAAGTTCGAGCATAAGTTCAAATGTTTTAAAACATGCTCAAAATGGCTTGCTATTATTTCAGATAGTAACCGATTTTCATACTCAAGTCAAGCATTTCACCGGAAAGCTTTGACTCAACAACGGGAATTCATTTTTTTCGGGCTTGGTTTACTTTATAACCATGTAAGGGATTGTGTTTACGTAATAACACAATCTAACACGAATATATGTACGTGTCAGTGCATTTATTTGTTAAAACAAGAGAAATCTTGTTTTTATGAAGTTATCATCTCCACCAACCGTAGCAATTTACAATTGATATCTACATACTCGACGATGCGACTACTCAAACGGCGACTACATCTCTTTCAATAGAACACGGGTCAACAGTTGAGGGGGAGCAATTGTCCAACATTCAAAATCTTTTACGCCGATAGTGCCAAGGTCACATATTGGTGTCAAGTTAACGATATTAATCGTACACTTGGAGTCAAGAGATAACTTCAGAGGTGATGAGGCGACCAACATTCGTGAACAAGAACCATGTGCTTCTTTCATATGATGTTCTCCATCATTCAGGTCCAACCTCATAAATCGCTAATCTTGTAAATACATTATCATATATGATCTTTGTATGTGATAAGTACCTTACACTTGTGTTTAAAAGGTACTTCATTCACGTTTCAAGTACACCCTCATTAATTTAAGGGGGAGCTTGTGAAAATCATGAAGATAATTGGATTTGCATTTTTCTTCCCAAATTTTCTTAAAACTTTTTTAAATCAATTGATATTAAAAACATCGATTGGGTTAATATTTTTAATATGGGGGAGAAAATGTGATTTAATAATGAGATCAATCAATTTAATGGTTTGACTTAATGTGCTGGCTCATCCCGACATGTGCGAAATGTTGTCGAATATCGTGGCATATGTTAAGGGGATCAAAATGGATTTGGATATCAAAATGGATTTCATGATGACATATACTTACCCACAACATCTCTATTCACGACGGTGACGATTGTGGTGACATAAGGATGGTAGGATAGGTTAAGTCCAATGATTCTTCTAGAACCGGAGGAATCTTCCCAAGGACATTCCATAGCTAGAAATAGTAGTCCTTAGGAAAGATGGAGAAAGATTATGAACGTAGCTGAATGCCGACCAAATACTTAAGTTATCACTGGAACAATCACAACAAGGTGCTAGTTATGACGTATTGGTAAGCATTGAAGGGGTTGATGAATGAAAAAGAATTGTAATGATAAAGGGTTAAAAGAAAGAAGCCCTCCTTACAACCTTAGGTAGAAACCAGGTCAATACATATGCTATTGAGATCATTTTTAAATGATGCTTGATATTGAAGATAAGACATCATGGACCCAGTGATGCAATATACAACCCATCCCAGCTAACTAAGATATCTCTCAAAAGATATTTTTTTTAATCACACGGAGACAATGTATTATCTATTGATTTATTCACTTTGAATAAATTAGTATTGAAATGGTGGCACTCCTCTCCAGCCTCCGCTCACTAAAATCCAAAATGCACGATCGAGTCTAGAGCCATTTGAGATCATCAAGTATCTCATTAGGACACACTTTCATAATTCCTTGCTTCTTCACACAGTGTGAAAAGTAAGAAAGATCTTAAGAGTCCCACGCAAAAACTTAATGATCTTGCCTGAACATCCGAGTAATACGAAAGTATTTACAATGAAGATGGAAATCCTTCTTTATCGAATATCAAAAAGCTCATGGTAGGTGACTTGTGCGATTATTTATGAATCAAGCTTGTGATAACTGGAAAGCAACAATGGTTTAATTCTTAACTGAATTTAAACACGTTCCAGGCCTCTACGCAATATCTTAGTGATCTTGCCAGGACACTCAGAGTGACACTCTTTAGTGTTCACGGTGATGAGTGGAAATCCTTCTAGTGTTAACATCAAACAACACTTGGTAGGTAAGTTGCAAGATTCTATATGAATCAAGCTAGTGACAACTAGAAAGCAACGATGGTGCGATTCTTTAATGAATCAAACTTGTTCCAGGAACATGAATTGATGACTTCAATCATGAGGATAACTTTATCCAAATGATTCACTCTTTATGTTCGCAGTCAGCTTTGGACGATCGAGTAAAGAGAACGGGTTTACCCGCGAAATCTTGTCAAGGAGGTTCTTAATTGAAACTACCTGCCACAAGTACGATATTTAATATCGTCCAACGGTCTTCACCGACCGAAGGTAAAATGCTACCGAATTAGAATGAAATGTTCAAGGCCATTTTATCCGTGTATATGTTTTGTTGCTAACTGTCTTATGCAGCGTAACAAGAAGGTAGCATTGCGGTGTACAATCCAGAAGAACTCGTCACCACATGCTTATACTACATACACTTAATACTTCAAAAAATTCAAGAAAGTCTGAAAGTCAAGTCTTTCGCTGTATCAAACTCTGAAGCTTTCAAGAATTTATAAAGGTATAAGTATGTGGAACATGAAGTTAAGAATTTATAAATATTTGAATGAAATTTCTTTGTTAATCTCAATTCAGAAAATATTAAAAGGTGTTTGGGTTTATGGTTTAAACTTTATTGGGTGACACTTTATTGGTTAAAATCAGCCTTAACAAACTTTAATAAGGTAGTTTAGGTGTTACTGATAACTTGTTTCAGTTTTGATAAGGTATTAAACAGATTGGTGTGCTCAAATTTGGTTAAAATAGGAAAAATCATTCAGCATGCCAAATATAGGGTGATTTTTAAGTTTTGGTTGTTGAAATCTTGTAGATTGTTAGGGATAGGTGTAAACTAGGGTTTGATAATAGCTTGTTGTAGTTTGAGTCTGATTTGAGTGAGATTTGGTCAGCCAAATCTCACCCTAGTGGTCAAACAGACCAGATAGAACCACCAGACATGCATACCCCTAATCAGTAACTTTTATTTGATCTTTTGTGTGCATTTCTTGTATTGAACCTGCTGTTTTTATTGTTTCTTTGACTCCCCACAACCCAACTGGTTGTGGGGGTGCCTTTGGTTCTAAGCAAAACCAAGTATCAAACAATCTACAAGCTTTAAAATTCCCAGACCGGTTTTTCTGTGAAAACTGAGTTCCCACTGCTAGAGTAAAGGTTCCCACTACTGGGGATAAGGACAAAAGTCCTGGACATGTCCCTTTCAGTTTTTCATTTTTTTGTCTTTTTTGAGCATTTTTAGGACTTATTCAGTGATTCCAATTTTGTTATTTTTGTTATTTTATTTCTGATTTTTCCATTTAATTTATTTTTTTGTTATTGTCATTTACTATTTTTTAGATTAAATTGCATTTTTAATTAGTTTTTAATTGACTGTTTTTGTCTTTTAGTGTAAAACTTTTACATTTTCCAGTTTTAAAATTTTTCTTAGATTCATAAATATATATTAAGATTTTTAGTTTAAAAATATTTTACTGTTCACCTTTTTAAGTATTTTTTAGATTTAATTTAAGTTTAATTAGTTTTAAATCAAATATGTTCTGTCTTTTAGTGTAAAAAAGTTTTGTTTCAACTTTTTTTCAATTTTATACTGTTTAGTAATATAATTTAGGATTTTTCAAATAGTCAAATTAATTTTAGCATTATTTTAGTATTTTTTATCATTATTTTAGTTTAAAAATAGTTTTTAGCATTTTAAAAAGAGAAAAATAGTATTTAAAATTTGGGAAAAATACTTTTTAGTCTTTAAAAATATAAGTGAGTTATTAGTTCATTAAAATAATATTTTGGGCTTTTTCTTAATTATATTTAATTTTAGGGCATTAATCAGCATTTAAAATTGAATATTTAATTAATAAAAGGTTTAAAAATATATTTATTGGATTTTTATTCTTATTTATATTATTTTAGACTTAGTTTTAATTTTTAATTAATTTTTAGGTTTAATTTTTAATTTTGTCACGTTTTACGTATTTACGTTCGCGTTTTACGTCAAATCGTCGTAGTGTAATCGTAGTCGTAGCTCGTCTTTATTTTTTCTCTCTTTACCCAAAAATGTCACTAATTCAAACTCTTGATTTTACATATTGGCACACTTAATTCACACACCTCCTTCGAGAACGAACCCATATTTATTCGGTTTTACGATTTTTAATTAAATCGTAAGACTTAATACTTGCCGCTCATACGCGTTTTTCCTAAAACGTGTACGATTTACCTACATCAATTTTTTGCGCCGCTGCCGGGGAGGTGTTTGAGTTGCCATTATTATTATCGTGTTTGTGTGAGTAGTGCGTTTTTGCTTTTCAATTTTTGGAAAGCGTAAATATCATACATACTCATTTTTGTTATTTTTCCTTATTATATTATAGTATCCAAATAAATCGTGTTTAATTTTCCTAAATTAAACACAAACCAATAATTTAGTATATTGTAGATATCCCATTATCGTTTTCGTTTTTCTTGTGAATATATTAATATATTGTACTACGTAGAACAATAAATATTCAAGTACTCTAAAAGCGTGAAAACGCAACCTTGTTTCGGGATTTAATCACTCGATCATTGTACTCGAATCTAAAGCAAAAGTTAAAGGCAAAATAGATAAATACTTTCATGAGGCTTAATTTCAATTAACACAAACTATAAGGTGGGTATAAGGCGGTTGTATTTCACGACCTAAGGGAAAAAGGCTCTTAAGTGCTTAGCGCCGCCTCGTTTTCCCCGCTTGCTTGTGCGTGTTTTGAGAAAGAAGGCTAATCGAAGGTTTGCCGCCCAATTATTATCTACGTATATTATATTTGCTTGTTTTCAAGATTAAACCCTCTTGAACGTTTTGGTGTTCCACCAACGTTCTAAAGTCATCGAAGGCGTTCACTCCACGTGATCGTTTTCATTCTTTGAGGCTCCTTTTATCGAGAAATTGATTCGAGGGGAGATTTGTAGATTTGTGTCTACGTAATACACCAAAATCCAAAACAAATTAAAAAACAATCAAAAACAAAAAAAATTGGAAAATCGAAAAACCGCAAAAAGAATCTTCTTTGCTACCACCCATTCTACGCTTAGTGCATGCACACTTGATCGAAGGATTATTCTAATTCTAGCGACGCTTCGAATCGACGCAATCGTAATCGAAGGAATCGACGACGTAAACGAGATTTAGAAACCGACGTTCATAATATCGTTGTTGAAGAAACCTTAGACGAGATGGCCGACAATCGTTCGATGATGGAATTGCTCCAAGCGCCCACCGAGGGTTATGGAAATGCGATCGTAATTCCTGCTATCGAAGCGGAGAATTTTGAGATTAAGAGCGGAATGCTTTCGTTGATTCAAGCTACGAAGTTTCGAGGTCGTGAAGCCGATAATCCTCACGACCATATTCGGAATTTTGGTCGTCTTTTGGCCACGAGCAAGTTTAAGAATGTCGACACCGAGGTCGTCAAGCTTATGCTTTTTCCGTACTCGCTTGATGCTGCCGCCAAGGATTGGTACGAGAAAGAGCAACCTAATCCCATAATTACGTGGAAGGATCTCGTCTCCAAGTTCGTTAATCATTTTTTCCCACCGTATAAGACGACGTTTTTCAAAAATGAAATTACGAAATTTGAGCATAAACCGAATGAATCTTTTAGAGACGCGTGGAATCATTTTAAGGAATTGCTTAGGCAATGTCCTCACCATGGTTTTTTCGATTTGCACCAAATCGATACGTTTTACAACGGTCTTAATTTTCAAGAACAAGATTCGTTGAATTCCGCCGCCGGTGGCAACGTTTTGTGTAAAACTCCGAAAGATGCATTGATGATTATCGAAAATCGATCCAAAGTTTACCAACTCCGCAATGCACCGAGTGTTGCCAATGTCACCAATGTTAGTAGTTCTAATCGCGACATTGAGAGATTTGATGCGAAAGTAGACAAGCTAACGAATGTGTTTACGTCTTTTCTCATCGAAATGCAAAAGAAAGACGCTCCCGCTACGGTGAAAGCGGTTGATACATCGTGTATGTTTTGTGGTTGACCTCATAATTATTAAGAGTATGCGGCTACGGATGGCCAAACGTTGAATGTGAGTGCGTTAAACAACAATTTTTCTAATCGAAATCAAAATAACGCCGGTCCATCACAACAAGGCAATTATAACCAAGGCAACAATTTTAATCAAAACCGAAACAATTTTCAAGGAAATAATCAACAAGGAAATTTTTCGAATCAAAATCAAGGTTATAATCAAGGTCGTAATTTGAATTGGCAAAATTGAGACAATAATCAATAATCGAATTTTTCAAACAACAACAATCAAGGAAAAAAAATTTCAAGTGGGAATCAAGGAAATTTTTAAAGGAGTAATCAAAACCAAGGGAACTTTAATTCTAATCAAAATAGTTCGTCAAACAATTTTCAAAATTACATGAAAACGAATGAGGCTAATATGAGACGATTAGAGGGAGAAATTGGTACTTTGAAAAGGGGTTTTTCTAATACTTTGAAAATTCAAAACACGAAGATTTGAGCAAGGACAAATTGACATTAAAAAGATGTTTTCGGCTATTATGAACAAAGCCTCAGGTGCTTCATCGAGTTCGTTACGTAGTGACACCGTTGCAAATCCGAAGGAACAATGTAAAGCCGCCTCGTCTCGTGAGAAAGGTCATGTGATTACCCCTTACCTTGATGGATTTAGAGTTGTTCCTTCCTCTCAACCCTTGACTTCTAAGACGTCTTATTGTTCTAAAGTAGATGGGGTGTACGTGGCGACCAAGGAAAAGAGTGCACACCCTCGTGTACCTCAAATTCCATCCACAGTTCAAAAAGAGAGTTTTATCGACCTAACCAAAGTAACCCTTGAAGAAACTTGTGCATCGATCCTTCTTAAAAAACCCAAAAGGCATATGCCGAGAAAGGAAGAGGATCTGGGCCAATTTCTATTACCTTGTGATTTTTTCGAGATTGAGGGATGTTTAGCCCTTGCCGATTTAGGTACTATCATCAACCTCATGCCTCATTCTCTTTGGAAATTGATGAGATTGCCTAATATTACCCCCACGAACATGACAATCGAGCTTGCAAATTGTACTCCATTAATACCAATCGGAATAGCCGAGGATGTCTACGTCAAAGTTGGAAAGTTTGTTTTTCCCGCGGATTTCGTTATATCTGATTACGAGTGTGACCCTAAATGTCCCATTATTTTAAGCCGACCATTTTTATCAACGGCTCGAACCGTAATCGACGTTCACGAGGGGAGACTTACTATGAGATATGGGGATGACAAAATGGACTTTTTCATGAGTAAATCCCAAGTGTTTAATGATAATGAAAAAACCGAGGTTTCAAAACCTAATGTTTCTAACCTAATGATTTCAAAATGTTCACTTTAGCGGAAAGAATGAGGCTTAATGCATGTTTTGAAAAAATTAAGAAAACGGTTTTAAAGATGATGATTTTAACGATAAAGAATACGTGTACCTAATTCAAAAGGGTATGTGTAAATTTATGAATGAAAAATCAATTTGAGATGTATTCGATGAAACAAGTGAAATACCAATTCTGAAGGGCGACGTTAGTGCCATCACGACGATGACCAAAATGGACTCGTCTTCACCAACTTCGAAGGACCACGTCTTTGAGGCTTCAACTTCTAACTCCATCGAAGTGCCTCCTT
This sequence comes from Glebionis coronaria, assembly GCA_025667525.1. Taxonomy (NCBI): domain Eukaryota; kingdom Viridiplantae; phylum Streptophyta; class Magnoliopsida; order Asterales; family Asteraceae; genus Glebionis; species Glebionis coronaria. Next base: position 170,576,233 of record CM046879.1, on the reverse strand, counting down.
TTCCTAGCCCAACACCCGTTGAGGCCAAAGGTTTTATCGACATCGATCCTCTCGTCTAAGAAAAGTTACCTAAGCATAGTCATTCGACTTGTAAGACCATGGTTGTGAGTGCTCACATCGACTCTTTCTTTGACGATGACGATGGCGATTTTGCCGAGATTGATCACGTACTTCGAAATCCACATGCAATTTTTGATTCTTCTAAAAAGAAATGTGTGAAGTACGATGATTACGAGTTTGATCCCGAGATTGAGGAAATCATTGAACGAGAGCTAGCTCTTTTGCCTCCACTTCCACCTACGAGCGAGGTCGATCTTTCCAAAATCGAGGATGAAGTAAATGAGTTGGAACGTCTTATTTTCGATGACGAACCAACTCATGTGACCACCCAAAATCCAATTCTCGAGGAGTTACCTAATCAACACTCCTCAAATGAGAATTACGTTTACCACATTCTTGAGGATTTAACTTATCAACAATCCCCACAAATGGGTGATGGTTTCGTGCTTGATCGTGATCTTTTCGAGAGAGTTTCTAAGATACTCAAGGAGGGGAATGACAAACCTTGGTTTGACAAGCCTATCTTTGATGAAGAAATCGATGAGATCGACGTTCATGAGGATGACGAATATGTTGACCTCGAGGGGGCGGTGTTCTTTATTGATAAACGTTTTGAAAACTTATATAATCCGCCACCCCCTCCCACCAATGACTTAAATGTGAGGATTTTTAGCGCGACTAATTTTGAATTTGACACGCCAAATATTTTCGACATTATCAAATCGGGTTTTCATAGAGAGTTTTTAAACGATGAAAAAGGAAAAGATTTTAAAAATGTTTTAAATGATTTTTCTACAAGTTTAACTCCGTCATCACATCGTTGTTTGAGTGCTACCACCTCGTCTACTCCTTTTGACGACGGTTGGTGTGGATCTAGTGTGGGGGAAGCCCCTTATGTTCCTTCACATTTCTCCACCGAGGACGAGATTTACGATCCCGAAATTGCTTGTAAAGGGAAATCTCGGTCTTCCACCGATGCAATAAATGGAAATCATATCTATTTGCTTGGTGTGAGTCTACCTCGAGTAGCTCATAAGTTTGCCTTACCCATTACCCCACCCTTCTACTTCTTATCTATTTTCTTCTACGCCTTTAGGGTTCTAGCTCATGTTGAAGTGGCGTTGTTTCCTCTTTCATCCGAAAACGAGGACGCCATCTTCGATCCCGGTATTTTGCATCGTCAAAGGACTTAGTCCTTAGTACCGGTTGCTTTTGGGCATTGTTTATCATGTAAGCCCCATCAAAAATGACCATACCAAGATTATCCCTAAATGATCACATTTATGGGGATTCGAGTCGAGCTTTTGACTCGGTTATCGAAAACAAGGTGCCTCGTGGTGGATTCTCATGCTTATCCTTGTAAATGTTATCGCTTTCTTAGTTAATGTAACGAGGGGAATTGTGCTCTTCCAACCTTTGTTTCGTGGTTGTTTGTGATTGTGATTTATTAGGTTCATCGACATCATTGAAGCCTCTCGTGTTCGTTTTACGGATCACTCGAGCTTCGATCGTTGCCTTTAGAGATTCCGATATCCGATGATATCCTTTTATGTTCTAATGTTTATCTTATTAGCATAATTATTAAACGACTTTTAGGTTATTCGTTTTACCCTTTCCATGCTCGAGATTAAGCATTCGACTTCGTCTCTAGTGTGGGGGTGTTTCACCCCTAGACTCGAAACATTAAGGACAATGTTTAGTTTTAGTATGGGGGTGAGTAGATACTTCACCTTGCTCACGTCAACACGCAATTCAATTTTCATCATTTTGTTATCATTTTATTGCAAAATAAGGCTAAAAATGGCCAAATTTTAAATTTTTTCTTATTTTTCATAAGTGTTTAAGACACGAATGTAGGTTTTTCTTTGGTGAGAATAAGAGTAATTTTTGACTCGACCGTGCGTGTTGAGCACTTAGCTTCGATTCCTTAACTTTTTAGGCTAAGTCTCTTAAATGAGGACAAGAAATGATAGAGTTATTTATAAGTGTCGTAATCTTTCACGATCTCATGTGTAGTAATTATTAGCTTATTCTCCCCACGCTTTTGATAATAAATTGTTAATAAATATTGATTTAGCGGTTTAGTCACTATTGTTGGTTTCTAATTTGTTTTAGTAGCTTCCATGTAATTAAATTGGGAAAGCATTAAGGTATCGCCAGCGTCACGGTTTTGAAGTATTGGCAACCCGAATAATCAAAAGCTTCACCCAATAATAAGATTTCAAGTGCTCACCTAAATTAAGCAAAAAATTGAAGCTCACAAGGCCGAGAAATCTATGCCCAAATTGAAAGTGAATCAAGCCTTAATCTTTGAAGCTTTTAAGATCCAAAATTCGCTTTAGCGTGAGGATATACGTCTTTCGCCATAATAAAACCACCGATGATGGCGGATAATAAAAGGCAAGGCAAGACCGAAGTCATAAAAAAAGCTCCATGGCGGAGTTGAATAAAAAGATGGAGGTAAACCTATGATAATAAGGCCCTTCCGTTAGGGGGCGTATAAAAGTCTTGGTAATAAGTCTCATGTTCAAAACTGTTATGAAATCGTGTTTATCGATCCTTCTTGTTGACTTAATTTTTTAACATCGTTGTCTGTTAGGGTGAATTATTAATTTGATGATTTTGGTTACACCGCTAAGACTCTATTTTTAGACTTAATCTCTATTCACGCATAAGTCAATGATGTATCCTCGTGATCATTAGGACAAAAATAAAATATAAGAGATACCAAGTAGGAATAAGGGAGTTTAGGTATGTAATTAACACTCATGAGATATGATTGTGTTGCTAACTTATAATAACAATGATCTCGTTACACGCTTAGCATGGAATTGGGTGAAAATCGAGGATGACGAAATTATTTCTAACGAATCATTCACGTGTTCTTGTTCTATGATCCTAAAAGTCACTTAATTGTGATGAAAACAATACATTATGTCTAAAACGCGTGTAGTAGTTTATTTAAGTTTATGTCTTCAATAAATGTCATCACAAAATGAATTTTGGAAGTGCTACGATACTTAATTCTAGAATTGCGTGGGGACACGGCAATAGTTTAGTATGGGGGAGTGATGAGACTGCAATTATACATAGTCTCATCGTCCAAATCGGGCTTAAAATGCTAAAAATATCATCAAAATACCCAAACATATGCTTGTGTTTGTTCATTGTGTATTTTAGGTACGGATATCATGAATTCACCAAAAGATTACAAGAATCAAGCAAAAACGAACATGGGAAAAAAAGCCGCACAAAGAACCGGACCCGAATCATGAATTTCCATTCAAGTCCTTGAAGTTTGAAGATTTGGCAAGATTGGTCCCTCAAATTTTGAAGGATTGTCATTTTATACCCTTGTAAATCCTCAAAATTACTTGTGGGTCCCTAAAATATCAAGTATGTACATGTTTAGTCCTTGAAGAATAAAGAAAATACTTGAATAGCCCTTGGAACTTGTTTGTTAAACTTTTGGTGGCTAAACTATAAAAAAGGAAACTTCCATAACAAAGGAAATGTGTTTGTGAGTTGTTTTAATCAAAGTGACATGTTTATGGGACTTCAGGGGGCAAATGCATCAAACATACAAACTTCCCTCACCCTATCACCCATCGCCACGTAGCCCACTACTCCACTTCAACCAATCACCACCTCCCTCCTCATCCACGTCCCCATTCCACCAAGTTTGTTAACAGAATTTTTTTAAAATTCATTTAATACACAAATTAGGGTGGGAAACACTTTTTTTAAACCCAAACCTTAATTAAACTCTACTGTTTAATCGCTCTCCCACACATAAACCCTAACCTATCTTTCTCTTAATCCTACACCCAATCAAGGGGTTTTGTTGAGATATTATCTAGATGGGTAATTCACCCTTAATTAACCCCTTCCCCACACCCAGAAACACCACCACATGGCTGTGGGTCCCCATTGGTACCTCCCCTGCCCCCTTGCACATCCCATTTTGGCAACAAAAGAATCCTACAGTTCATCCAACGACTACAACCTGGAAACTAACCTCTCCAAGAAAAGTTTAAGGGCTCAGATTGCTTCTCAACAGCTGGACTTCATCAGAATCACATGCCACTATTTTGACCAAGAATTCGAATATTTCAAAGGGCAGAATGGAGAATTCGTCCATTAGGGTTTTAGTATTGTTATTACTTCTAGAATCTTGTATACCCGTCTATATAAGGGTGCCTAGGTTTTTCATTCAAGTTGTTCTAGATTTTGTACATTTTTTAAATTATTAATGACAATGAAACCTTTAAATCTTGTGCAAAACTGAGTTCCAATTTGTTGTTTTCAAGTAGTTTAAACATTTACTTTATTATGCAAAATTAGTTTAAGGTTCATCAAAAATTCGTGTTAAAAGATTTTTGGAAAAGTTTTTTAAAAAAAGGCTTGAATCACTTAACAAGTTGAAGTGAAAGTGGATGCTTGTTGAGTGGATTCAGGTTTGAGTTTGTATGTGTTGGTCACAAGTGTTTTCAGAAATATTGTTTTAAGGTTTGATAAAATCAGTTTTCAAAGGATTTGTATTATTTTCTTTGTTCTCATATTGACTGTTTGCATAAGCCCCTCACCACAAGCCTGACAAGCTTGTGGTTAGAGCTTATCCAAGCTTGAAGTGGTCTCTTGGTTGTTTGTGTTTATGCAGGAAACAAGACCCCATCTTCATCTCCTTCCATTTTGTTTACATTTGTGAAGATATTGTCCCATTGGGTCTCCTAGAGATTCCACCAACAAGGGTCTCTACACTTCTTTCATAAGCTCCTTCAAGCCCTTTAAGCTTATTTGGTGAAGGCATTCTGTGACAATCCGTCAATTTATGGTTGATATTTTATTCTCAATAATTATTTAAAAACATTATTTTAATGTTACAATATGAACTCACTTATTTTTGGGAAGTAATTTGGATATACGTCTTGAAGTAGCATCGACTACGTTTAAACCGGAAGATTCTACGTTACGTGCTTACGTTTACATACACTGTCTTTGGTGACAGTTCGTCATTTCAGAAAATAAATTTATCCGTGAATATTATTTTGGAGTTTTAAATTTGTGTTGGTTCATAAACTCACAAATTTACGAGAAGAGATTCGGACTTACGATTTTATTTTAACGTCCTTTACGACTAAACCGGAAACCTTAGGATTACGTATTTACGTTTTCGAACTCCGTTTTTGATGAGACAATTTTTATTGGATTCGTTTTTTGACGTTGATTCATAATTTATAAAAACGTTTTTCGTAAAACGACCCGAGGGCACACAAATCGAGGAAACTAGAATCGAGGAGTACCCGTAAATAAATGGGGATGAGACAAGTGGGACACTTGCCCCACCCCCATCAAAACCGGCCTTAACTTAGCCACTTCACCAACTTGGTGTCAAGTGTAAGCTAAGTTGCTAACACTTGTCACATTAGCTTACATCTTAAGCCTTCTACCACTCCACTAACTTCAAAACTAGCAACTAGTTTTCACTTTCATTTTCCTTACATGCAAATCAAACACAAAACTCTCTCAATACTCCATTGATGCCGTCCACTTTTCTCCCACAAACACCATTTTGATCAAAAATTAACCATGAAATCCTATGTTATTTCTACATATGTTGAAGCCCTCTTGAAGCTCTCTTGAATGGTGGTGATTATAACATCCATGGAGGAGTTTTCATAGTGTCTTGAGGCTGATTTTCCACAAGGTATTCATGAATATTGGTGATCTTGAAGATGGTCTTGGCTATGCACAAGTTTCTCCATCCAAATCCATGTCAAACTCATAACCTACATCAACTTGGTGGTATAAAGATTGTCCTCCTCATCTTCTTGTTATTTTGATTATGTAAACATGTATTTTATTTCCTATTGTATATGTATATGATGATTATATGATGATAAAAATGTTATGTGGGGATTTGGTGTTGATAAACATGATTAAAAAGGTGAAAAACTATAAAGAACAAGGTTAAAATCTTGGTTAAAAGTGATGGCTGTATAAAACAGTAAAGAAACAGGTCATGGTCTGATAAAATGATGAAGTAAAATCCATTTACAGTAAGCTATATGTCTTGTACACATGTGAGAGTTGGCCATGCAATGGAATCAAAATAATGAGTAAGATATGATCAAAACAAGTTTAGGGTACAAATCTGAGTTCACTGTTTTGGACGATTTTTAGAAAATACTTAGAAGATGATTCAACAGTAGCTATAGAAGAGTTAATTGTATCACATATCATTTAGTTTATGTGATAAAAATTTGAGCTTCTATATCCATATAGAACTCAAGATATGGCAGTTTTGGTGAAAGTGAAGATAAAAATCAGATTTTTGAAAAATAAAGTATAGTACTATTATATAAGCACTCAAAATTATATTGTATAAAATGTAAAGTTAAAACCCACTAACTCATGAATTTTATTTATATAAATATGTTAAAGGTTAAATAAGTGGACATTTTATAAAAATGGTAACTTGTTATGTTTTATAAGTTATAAAAACTATAAACATTGTTTTTACGACTTTTTCGGCTAATACCGTAAAAATTAACGTTTTTGTTAAATAAAACTTAGATGGTTGGACCCGTCTAATGAAAACTTTATAAAACTTATATACTGATATATAGACATGTATAACAAGTAAAAACTAATAAAACCCAAACTATAGGGCATACGGGCATTAACGAGCTAAGTAAACATATTGGACTAATACTTGGACTAATACTTGGACTACTACTTGAGCTAATAATTGGACTAAACAAGATGAACACTCATAAAAAGAACTTATTGGGCTTAACCCATTTAGGCCCAACTTGTAAAGTGTAGATACTGATAATGTAAGTATAACACGGATTAATACAAGTTAAGAACTTATAATAGGCTTATTGGACCTAAAACACGTAAATAGGTAAAACGAGAAAACTAGTATAAAAGTTATCGACACATAACACAAAAATGAGTAAATGAGGATATGTAAACCCACTTGATCATCATATATATATAATCATCATATGTATACATAATTGGTATTTTTATAAAGTCATTGGAAATGAGTCTAAGACGAGTATTATTTGTCTAGGTTTCCGTGATTGAAGCACGTACCGTACATCCGAATCGCCGATAAACCGCCTTCCCACATCAACGTGAGTTCATAGCCTCGCACTCTTTTAAATGTTTTTATGAAATGTTTTGAAACCCGCGAGGGAGATAACATGTTAGTTTTTATAAAATAGGACACCATTTGTCCTGATTGTTTGTTTATTGATTTGGACCCGAATGATTATATGACCCGATTGTATGACCCGATAAATGATTAAAGGACCCGATAGATGAAATTAAATGGATTATTAAAGTTAGGTTATGTCACTAAAAGTCCCATTAGCATGAATTGTAAACTACCGGGATTTGGTAGACGCTTGTGCATATAATAGTACTATTTGGGGACGATCACCCCAGTTCGCGCCTTGACGGTTGATCCCCGTCGTGCCACATTGATTGGTAAGCGAATTTATGTATGAGAAGATTTCCATAGCGTGACCTTTGTGACGACACGCTACTTTAGATGGGCAAAATTGGTATCGGGTTAGCTACCCGTTTTTGGTTTAGTAAGGTAACAATGTCATGCGGCTTATAATAATCCAAAACTAACGAAATACTACTAGACGCTCCGAATTACGATGTATTGCCTGACTAGCAACACTGGGTCATACTATTGATATTATGTTTGTGTTTTGGTTTCCATAACCATATTCATATAACGGTTTTTATTTTCATACAACGTCGTAAGACGTATTGTATGACGTTTTTACGACATTGGCTCGTATAATGATTTTTAAGGCTTTTTATAACCATATTCATATAACGGTTTTATTTAATCTATACAATGTTTCAAAACGTATTGTATGGTGTTTTAACGACAATGATTCGTATAATGATGTTTAAGGCAAATGCCTATATTATGATTTTCGATAAAGATTTGTAATGACTTTGGCTATTTTATGGCCTATCAAAATGATTTGTACAAGATGATTTTCAGTAATAATTTTATACTGATGTTATATTGATGGATTTTATTAAACTCTATGAATTCACTCGGCGTTATCGCTGACCTTCTCTTTTAACATGTTTTGTCTCAGGTACTTGAAGGTAATTCTCGGGAAGACGACAAGAATTCATGGCCCGCACTTAAACAATATTTTACATTCAAACACTTTGTAAAACTTTGTATGAATTAATATGAATTGGGACCGATGAACTTTGATATTTATGAATGGAAATGATTTATTATTAAACGACGCGATTTTTATGCGTTGTCTATGATGTGAGTAATGTGCTATCCCGTAACACCAACTAGTCTTCCGCTGTACCGAGTTGTATAAATTTGGGGGTGTTACACATTCAACCAAAGGTAATCAAGGCTTGAACCCACTACTATCTCCTTTTTTGGCTTGAAATTTGCATGTGCTATATGAATTTGTTTGAATCCTGTGTAATTGTTAGCTTAAGTATTTTTTTTATGTTTATTCATGTTTTTTTGCTTGTTAGTTTGAAGTAAAACCTGTTTTGAGTAGATTTGAAGGAAATTCCTTTGTTAATCTCAATTCAGAAAATATTAAAGGGTGTTTGGGTTTATGGTTTAAACTGTATTGGGTGACACTTTATTGGTTAAAATCAGCCTTAACAAACTTTAGTAAGGTATTTTATGTGTTAATCATAACTTGTTTCAGTTTTGATAAGGTATTAAACAGATTGGCGTGCTCAAATTTGGTTAAAATAGGAAAAATCATTCAGCATGCCAAATATAGGGTGATTTTTGAGTTTTGGTTGTTGAAATCTTGTAGACTGTTAGGGATAGGTGTAAACTAGGGTTTGGTAATAGCTTGTTGTAGTTTGAGTCTGATTTGAGTGAGATTTGGTCAGCCAAATCTCACCCTAGTGGTCAAACAGACCAGATAGAACCACCAGACATGCATACCCCTAATCAGTAACTTTTATTTGATCTTTTGTGTGCATTTCTTGTATTGAACATGCTGTTTTTATTGTTTCTTTGACTCCCCACAACCCAACTGGTTGTGGGGGTGCCTTTGGTTCCAAGCAAAACCAAGTATCAAACAATCTACAAGCTTTAAAAGTCCCAGACCCGTTTTTCTGTGAAAACAGTGGGAACTCAGTTCCTACTGCTAGAGTAAAGGTTCCCACTACTGGGGATAAGGACAAAAGTCTTGGACAAGTCCCTTTCAGTTTTTCATTTTTTGTCTTTTGTGAGCATTTTTAGGATTATTCAGTGATTCCAATTTTGTTTCTTTTGTTATTTTATTTCTGATTTTTTCATTTAATTTATTTTTTTGTTACTGTTCATTTAGTATTTTTTAGATTAAATTGCCTTTTTAATTAGTTTTTAATTGACTGTTTTTGTCTTTTAGTGTAAAACTTTTACATTTTTCAGTTTTAAATTTTTTCTTAGATTCATAAAAAGATTTTAAGATTTTTAGTTTAAAAAGATTTTACTGTTCACCTTTTTAAGTATTTTTTAGATTTAATTAAAGTTTAATTAGTTTTAAATCAAATCTGTGTGGATTTGCTATTTATGTGATCCGGTGGTCTAACATGGTGGAATATGGTGGTGGTAGCCATTGTTGAGCTTAGAGAGAGAGAGAGTGGTTGTGTGTGAGATAAAAGAAAGGAAAATGTAATAGAAGTGAAAAAAGAAAACACAAGCAACACCCCTCCTTGGAAGCTAAGGAGGGGTATATATAGTCACACACGCACCTTAAACTATACATCGAACCTAGTCTAGTCTAAGCGTGTGTGACTATGATAACTAACGGGAATTCTTAAATGTCGTCACATAAAGTGAGTTTCCAACAATCTTCCCCCATGGGACGACGTGTAGAATTCCTTACAATATGCTTCCTAACAAGTACATAATGATAAAGAACAAGAGCTTTCATGAAGCATCCAATGCTGATGAAGTCTTCTGAGGCCTTCGTCTTCAAAACGACTCATCTTTAAAGTAACTTGTAGAAGAAATACTGTAACGGCACGAGCTAAGTAACCCATACACTTCTGGTTAGGGAGAAGCTTCTGAATTAGCTTCCCCCTAATTCATGCCACATAAACTTGATGTAGAAGCTTTTAAATAGCTTCCCCCTAAATCAACAATCCTCGTAAGCAACTTCAAAGCTTTCAATAAAGCTTAGAATGATTAAGTGCACAACGGAATCTAACTAGCAAATCCCATCATATAACATGATAACGTTGCTAAGAGGAATTGAAAGTAAGGGGTACACCAAGTAGATCAACAACTTATCTTCTCACGCTTGAATAATTCTTCTGAATTTTTCTTCCCCCTGAGAGTTCAAGTTATGCATACCAGAAAGAATCAAGACATTTCTTCCCCCACGTAGTTGAAGAAAGTAAATCAATCCCAATTATGAAGCTCAAATACTGAAGTGGACACTTTATCCCATTCATGAAGTTGACATCGTAACACCAGAGTCAATTAAGTCCCGGAAATGCACATGTCTTCTTCCGGAGATGCACCAGAGTCAATTAAGTCCCGGGAATGCATATAGGATAATGATGATGAATAATTGCCACAATCAAACAATTAAACCTCGAATCAGTAGTGTACCGTTTGGAGATTGATAACGCCACGAGTTAAAACACTGATTTTCTCTGCGGCTATGACAAATGTCATCCCGGAATATCTTCAAATCAAAAGAAGGTATGAAGTTCATCACGTGTACTCGTTGTGCGTTCAATGTGTCTTCTTCTTCCCCCTTGATGGTTTCGAAACCCGGAACCATCAATAAATTGTACGCACCTGAACTTGAAATATCGTGAGAATAATAAATAAGCTGAATTATATATTTTGTGAGAATCAGTTGTTGATTGAAAATCTCTTCTCATAAACTCTCCATGGCCACCTTTACCAACCCACGTGAAAGCAATTTGAAGTGACCACTGAAAGAATGAACCGGATACATCAAACATGAAGCTGAATAAAAATCCTTCGATCTTGTGACTTAAGCTTGCACTATTGTTGAATGAAGAACGGTGGAGAAATCTCTAAGTACTCAATGCATCACTGAAGAAGTCTATAAGAACAAAACCTCTTGAAATTATCCACGTCGACTAAGCGCGTGACACTGAGTACAACAATGTAACCCCTTTAAGTGATAGTTATCCGAGTCATCAACCATCCACCCCGAACCCGGAAACCAGATAACTAAGTCTTCATTCTAATATGAAGCACGAGCAAGTTATCTTTGAAAGATAAAATAAATACACGCCTTCGAAAAAATCCGTCTTCAACGTCACGTAATTAATACCCGATCAGACAAAATCTGTAACCACTAAAAAATCGCCCAATTTTTTCTTGGTCTCGTCTCAAATAAATTCTCGTCACATTTGTCTCGTGTTGTCTCGTCCCGATGATGACCAAAGTAAAACTTAATACACACAAAATTTATTAAAAAAATGTTTTTAAAAAAAATTGTGTGTATGAATAAAGTTTAACAAATCAAATTGTGTATTCAAACTTAATACACACGGCCCATAAAACACTTCACATACGGTCCATTCTCCAAACTTGTGAAATAGACGTGTGTCATGGTCCATGGCCCATCAATTTTGCATAACCCGGTCCATCACCAAAGGATAACACTCACAACTCCTAAAATCAACTCACAGTTAACATAACCCTAATCACTTGCCTCGTTTAATCCGCCTCTCAAACCAGATACACATCTCATCCCTTCATCGTAACTTCCGTCCACCAAAATTTTCATCTGATCCCCATCTCAGAACACAGCCACATCCATCCTCAATACGCCTCCATAACATCAATAAACCCACATCTCACTCAAATTTCACAAAAATGTAAACCCTTCTTGCTCAATCTGAAACCCCACGAATCAAACTCAGTTTATGCTTTGAACCATGGTGAACCCAAGAAAGACGTGGCTTCTAGATCACAACTGGTCTCGGGTAGGTTTAGTTTTGTGTTTGCATGATGGTTTGATGTGACAAAATCGAAACAAAGAATGGTTTAAACATATTTGTTTAAGAACCAGTCTTAACTTCGTACAGTAAATGGGTAAAAACCTAAACATAAGATCTATGATGAAAATATTTTTCGATAAATAGATCGTAAAGAGATCCTTGATCGAAAAAAGAAAAATAAACTGAGATCTTTTTATTTTACTATTTTGATTTGTTTTGGTTTGAGTCTAGATGGGATTAGGAGACGAAGGGATTAGGATTAGATGAGGATTTGTGGAGTTATAAGGTTGGCAGTAGAGTCAAACTCAGTGAGTTAACTGAGTCAACTCGGTAAATATCGAGTTGACTCGGTTGAGATGGTTTTGGTCAAGAGTCAGATTAAACAACATGGCATGAAATTTTAAAACTGCATCGTAGTCAAATGTTTAACCATCGCAGTAAAAAATTGTGAACCCATCGTACTCAATATATTAAACCCATCGCAGTCTGTGTAAGTTATCATCTGGATGGTTCCATCGTAACTTGATGGACACCATCGCAGTCCCATCGCAGTAAAAAAAATAAAATTGCCATCGCAACATGAGTCACATCGCATTCTTAAATTTTTAACCATCGCAGTCTATCATGATGAAAACCCATCGTATCAAGGGGACCCATCGCGATGGTACCCATCGCAATGGTACCCATCGCAATGGAGCCATCGCAGTGGGACCATCACAATGGTACCATTGTAATCAACCCATCGCACTCAATTCGATGATGCCATCGTAAAGATGACCAGCAGAGAATCTTATCCAACGATACTTTTTCCTGATTTTCAGGATCTGTGTTTTTCTGGGTAAAAATTATCTTCATCTTAAAAAATGCAAACAAAAGGAACCCATAACCAGGACAGATCTGAAAATGTGACTTTTGGACCAGAGGTATGAGAATACCAGCAGATATGACTGTGAATTGTTACCAGTTGGGACCACTAAAACCAGATATGACAATATATAATACCAGGTCTAAAAAAACTGAAACCAGGGACTTAAAGATGACAAATTTGACCATAGATGAATAAGGTTTAATGAAACCAGTGAAACTGTGGACAAGAAGTAACATGACGTGACAAAAAACTAAAAAACTTGTGAGTATGATAACAAACACAACAAACCGTGACAAGAATGGTATAGATTCGGACCCAAAAAAATTATAGAACGAGACCCCCAAAAAATTTAGACCACCAAATCGAAACAAAAACATGATCCAAGGAATGAACCAAGGCTCTGATGCCAAATGTAGATTTGCTATTTATGTGATCCGGTGGTCTAACATGGTGGAATATGGTGGTGGTAGCCATTGTTGAGCTTAGAGAGAGAGAGTGGTTGTGTGTGTGAGATAAAAGAAAGGAAAATGTAATAGAAGTGAAAAAAGAAAACACAAGCAACACCCCTCCTTGGAAGCTAAGGAGGGGTATATATAGTCACACACTCACCTTAAACTATACATCGAACCTAGTCTAGTCTAAGCGTGTGTGACTATGATAACTAACAGGAATTCTTAAATGTCGTCACATAAAGTGAGTTTCCAACAATCTGTTTTGTCTTTTAGTGTAAAAACGTTTTGTTTTCAACTTTTTTTTCAATTTTCTACTGTTTAGTAAAATAATTTAGGATTTTTCAAATACTCAAATTAATTTTAGCATTATTTTAATATTTTTTATCATTATTTTAGTTTAAAAATAGTTTTTAGCATTTTAAAAATAGAAAAATAGTATTTAGAATTTAGGAAAAATACTTTTTAGTCTTTAAATAATATAAGTGAGTTATTAGTTCATTAAAATAATATTTTGGGATTTTTCTTAATTATATTTAATTTTAGGGCTTTAATTAGCATTTAAAATTGAATATTTAATTAATAAAAAGGTTTAAAAATATATTTATTGGATTTTTATTCTTATTTATATTATTTTTGACTTAGTTTTAATTTTTAATTAATTTTTAGGTTTAATTTTTATATTTGTCACGTTTTACGTATTTATGTTCGCGTTTTACGTCAAATCGTCGTAGTGTAATCGTAGTCGTAGCTCGTCTTTAATTTTTCTCTCTTTACCCAAAAATGTCACTAATCCAAACTCTTGATTTTACATATTGGCACACTTAATTCACACACCTCCTTCGAGAACGAACCCGCATTTATATGGTTTTACGGTTTTTAATTAAATCGTAAGACTTAATACTTGCCGCTCATACGCGTTTTTCCTAAAACGTGTATGATCTACCAACATCACAAATGAATACTTGAAGTCTCTTGTGATGAGACATATGGTTGAGGCTTACAGTCCATTTATAAAACTTTCTGGATATGCATCGGTCTTTATGAGAAAATGAAATTGAAATATACATAAGTCACAAGTGATGGCACACATATATTTTATCATAGACATGGAAATGATCATGTGTATACACAGTGACATGTGGTGGATCTAATAAGGTAACTTAATATTGTATAAGTCTGGCAATGTGACAAATAATTGATATGCGTCTAAAAAATATATGATTAGAGCTCGTGTGATATTAATATTTTATTATTGCATATAATATGCATGGAGCATGTTAGAGTTTACTAATGCTTAAAGCAATAAGAAAGGCTCTTGAGAACAATACTAATTGTATTGAACTAATTATGGTTTAGGTGTATATGTTATAATCGCCTTAGTGTGTAGTATTGTGTCAAATTAAGAATTACAATTATAAAGGCGATTGAATGAAAAGAAATTGAATTTGAATATGATGTATGACGTATGTATATGCGAACAATATATTGAAAGAGTGTTTTTTCATGTGATTTTATCAAGACACTTTAATGTGCATTTCAGTGACTTAATGAGCTTAAGTGATTTGATCATCAAGGGGGAAAAAATATACGCGTTGCACTCTTTTTCTTGACCATGGTTTTGTCCCCACAGGGTTTTTCGGCAAGGTTTTAACGAGGCAACATCCCTAAGCGTATAAAGGATTTAATGTACTATTTTTCTTCACTATATTTTTGTCCTACTGGGTTTTATGTAGTAAGGTTTTTAGCAAGAGATATGGGTTATACTCTAACCCATTAAATATAAGTTTAGTTGATTTTGTAGATGTAAGATATATGTCTGACCCTTAAAATGGTTGGTCGTAAACTGGATATGTTTTTACAAGTGGAAGAATAGCAATTTCATGGTGTTCGGTAAAGTAAACAATTGCAGCAACTTCATCCAATCAGGCATCAATTGTATCAATCTATGAGGCAAGCCGAGAATGTGTTTGGTTAAGAAATGTAACACAACACATACGTAGGTCATGTAGTATTTCTTCAGAGAAAGAGGCACCAATAGTTTTGTATGAAGATAACGCAACATGCATTGCTCAACTTAAAGTAGGTTACATCAAAAGCTATACTTAAGTTCTTTTCACTCGTGACTTACAAAATAGCAGTCATATTCTAGTTCAACAAGTTCGTTCAAGCGAAAATTTGACGGATCTATTTACCAAAGCACTTCCTACTTCAACATTCACGAATGTTACTCACAACATTGGAATGCGTCAAATTAAAGATCTAAAGTAATGTAGTCATCAGAGGGAGATAATACGCGTTGCACTCTTTTCCTTAGTCATGGTTTTATCCCACTGGGCTTTCTTGACAAGGTTTTTAATGAGGCAGCATTCTCAAAGCGTATTATATATAGAGACATCCAAGAGGGAGTGTTATGAATAATTATGTGTGGATGTCTAGAATAAGGCCCATGACCTAAAAAGTAATTAAGGTTTACCCTAGTATTTACTTATAAATACTCCTTGTATTTACCCTCAATAAAGATCAATAGAAAAATACATTTATTCTCTCATTCTTTTCACAACAGTAACTATGTTTACATTGCTTTATCACTAGTGGTATTTCATTATAACTAGATTTTGTTATATTTACAACTTTAATCCTTCCACCTATTTTAACAATTTTTTCGACATTTTTGCAAAAATGACCCTTCCGTGTCTTTTTTAATCTTAGGTAATAAATGGCTAGCATTTAACCCTTGAGATGTAGTAAAAACAAGGATCCAAGATAACTTTTCTTAAAGTTTTCTATTTTATTTAGTTGTTGAATTGTTTTTTTCTTTATGTTGTTAGAAAACACTTTATTATTGAAATGGTTTATTATTTACATGCTATATATAAAATGGTTTATTATTACTGAAATCTATTCCATCTTAAAACTATCATTATTATTTGTAAAGATATTATTGAAAAACATGTATAGTCTTAAAACATTACGCTCGCAGAATTTTAGTTTCAAAATACCTGCAGTCGCAACGCGTGAGTCCTTGCTAGAATGAAACAAACATACTCTTGTTTTTTATATTATTAATCGACAAAAGGTGTAGATTATCATGAATGCCTTGACCTAAAGTACCAACAAGAATGAATACGATCCTAGATTTAAACTCGTTATTCTTTTATCCATAAAATCTCTCAACCATATCAAAATAATATTTATTTTTCTGACGTATAGTGTCTAGTCGGGCTATTAGACCCGAAACGCACTTACTACCCGTATCCAACCCATCATGAATGGGTTGGAGCAGTGACATTATCCCATTGGGCCAAGTGGCAGACATGCCGCACACGGTATTAAGCAAGTCGTGCTTGGGGCCAGGTAGAATCATAATTTAATCAGGACTATGATTCACCTAAGACATGGAAATATATACTCTCCTTATTTAAGTGATAAGGATCCCAAGTATATATATCTTTATCTTGGGCCGCAAGTTCCGGGAACCCTACTTGGGCTTCACCGGCAATAAAAGGAACCCCGATGCTTCTTTCAAAGGTATGATTCTTACAATCCCTAAATCCTAGCCGATTACTAAGCACATATCGACTACTTACTATCACATCGGAGGTCAATCATGGGAAACAATCCCACAGTATGCTTAACGGTGTTTTCTTATTGTGTAGGGTCCTCAAACAAGTTCACTTGGTGCAGGAGTCAGAGCTAGTACGTGAATTAGCTCTAATTTGGTTCAACAAGGTCCAATCCAACTTTTTTATCAATAAGTTGACGTCTTCCGTAGGACCCTACACTTGAACAAGATCATTATGATTTATGATAACTAAACAAAGACAATGCCTCCTCACCAGCGGGGTCAGCCAGGAAAAAAAGGGAATCAAAATGGGACCCCCTCTGTCTCATCTGTCTAGGCCGTTATTGGGAAGCAGAAACTTCAACAAGAAGGAACTCCTGGAGGGTCGAATGCCCGAAAATCAGAGAATACCCGCTACACCAAGTGGAAACTTCGCTATCCGTAGAAACTTCTCTTGTGACCCTACTGGGGAACCTAAATACGGTGGAAGTACCACTACAGCGACAAGAGTTAGGCCCGTTCACGTGCCGAATAAGTGAATTCGTCGACCATAAGAAAAGAAGGATGTCGTCCAATGTCAAGACTTATGACAACACGGGAGATGCAGACAACCACTTGAAAGTCTTCTAGTCGACTGCTTACATAGAGAATTGGCCTTAGCCTACGTGGTGCCACATGTTCAATTCTACTTTAATAGGCGCTTCGACGTGATTCGGTGAACTCCCCGGGCAAAGAGTCGACAGTTTTGAGGAGCTGCACAGAGACTTCTTAAGGAGCTATACATAGCGTAAAAAGTGTTCTAAAAACCCGGTGGAACTCCGTCTCATCAAGCAGCGAGAAGGTGAATCCCTAGACGCATTCATGTAACGCTTTAAAGATGAAGGTGTGCATATCAGAGCATGCCCTGAGATCCTAAAAATCACCGGTTTCAAGAATGAAGTCAACAATCAATAGTTGACCAAACTCTTTAATGACAGAGTGCCCAAGACTGTCGATGAGATTATGGAACGCACTAGGCCCTTTATCAAGTGAGAAGCTACAACCGCAGATTATAAAAGGGGTACTCAAACTATAGGCCACAAAATCAGCCTAAGTTGCACTCACCGAACCGAAAGAATGACTATCACGGCGAGCAACGAGAGGGACGTGGACCGAATGAGTTCACTACTCTGACAATGACTCCAAGGGGTATACTGGAAACCGAAGGTACGAATTTCTCAAAACCACCACCGATGAAAACTGCGGTAGAAAAGTGCATTGGAAACAAATATCATGGATACCAAGGCGAGAAGGGGCACAGAACAGATGATTGCTTCCAGCTTAAAAAACAGGTCGAAGAAATGATGCGGGCAAGAAGGCTCCAACACCTCATTAGGGAATTAAAGGAGCGGAAAGACAAACAAAAAAACACAAACAAAAAAGACCAACCTAAGGATAAGCCTGCGACCATCTACATGGTGCAGTCGTGGCAACGAATCACTAATCATAGGGTTAGTCAAAAAATTTCTCGATAAAAGGAAATTTTTTTCTCTCCTTTAAACGCAAGTAGCGTACCCTTAACGATTAAAGTAAAAATGGCAGGCCACGCGGTTCACCGCATGTATATCGATGGGGTTTTCTCGACCGAAGTCCTATACGAACATTGTTTTAAACGGCTAAGGACGGAGGTAAGAAGCCAGATGATACCTCAAGATCCATTAAAGATCAAACTTTATTTCATTCTTGTGTTGTTGTGAAGATCCATTTAGTAGTGTCAATTTATAAGTTGTATATGTATTGTGGTTAATACTTAGGCCTTAAAGTATATTGGTGAAGATTGGTCCTAGCTAAGATTAGGGCTCGACTTTTATCTTAGAGTCGGAAATTGTTTAAGCGACGTGTACGGTTTCTCCACCTTAGGAGCTTATTGATTAGTGAACTCTCGAGTAAAGATTACTCGCGTAGTGGAGTAGGAACCAGGAGTGAGCTTCGTTGCCGAACCAATCCTTGGTGTTTGGTTTGATCTTTCCTATCCTTATCTATTTACATTCATGATCCTTTATTTACATATACTTGTGCTTATTAGTTTAGATCCACTATCTATTATACATATTATGCATAAGAATATTTCACATAATTACTCAAGTATAAGTTTTTGAAAAAGGATTTTTGAAAACCTACCTTTAACGAGTAAATTTAAGAAATTATTCAAACCCCTCCCCCTCCCCCCGTTTAGTTTATACACACATGAAATTCGTGTGCAAATCACGTGTGATCTTGTGTAAATTACATGTGACTTACACATACAATAAAATTTTCAAAACAACATCTTTTTTCAAACGTTATTTACTTTTTAACATGTAATGCCCTTTGAAGCACATGTGATTACGTCTGAATTACATGTGATTTACTTGTTTTTTCAAATGTGGTCGATTTTTTTAGTTTTATTGTATGTGTAAATCACATGTATTTTACACAAAATGACATGTGATTTGAACATGAATCACATGTGATTCACAAAAATTCACATGTGATTCACCACGACGAGATTTGATTCATTTCTTCAAAATACAAAACATTAGAACAATATATTCAAACATGATTTACTCATTTTCTACATAAAAAATAAAATCAAATTAATAGTTTATACTCCATGTAACAAAGCTAATAGTCTATCATTGCTACTTTTACATCAAACTTAAGTTACAAGTGATTCACTTTACATACTACTCAGTAAAATTATATTTTTTCAAGCATATGTAACAGGACTTATGGTAAAAAAATATTATTATCCACTAGTTAAAAGTTTGAATTGTGGAACCATAACGAGGTTCATCACATGTTCATTAATCACAAGATGTGAAAGATACAAAAACACACAATTTTAAATCCCCAAACACGAAAAGATGTTACAATACAATTTCGGAGGTTTATTCAATTCTTTTAACATTGTTCTTGTGTGGTTTCTTGCATTCACAACGGTCTCGCCATCGTTTGGTATCAAGGGCCTAGGTTTGAAAAAATAAATCACACAGCTTATTAAAGCCATATCGCGAGAAACAAATGTCTTTGTTTCCGTTCGTCATTTTCTGCGCAGCTGTGAGAAAAAATGACGGCATGCATTCGTTAACTGATGGATCTCTATGATATTTTGGCAAGATGTTCAAGACACATAGATCTACGATCTCACCGTTTGGATTTACGATTAGAGTTCTCTATACGGAGATATACATGTTTTAAGTTGCTGGTTTTTTTCTACAGAATTGTTTTTAATATAAGTGGCTATAGTTGCCCACAAATGTGTGGACGTGGAAAACCATTTTGTTATATAGCTCGTAGATTCGCCGGACAAGGCAACGAAACAATAAACCAAGTACCACGTGTTGTAAAGAATGAAGGCCTCCTTAAACAAGTGAAGGAACTTCAAGACGGATTCCAAAATCAAGCTAACCGTAGACTCACCGATTGAGGCAACGGTCACGTGAGTGAGGATGATGTCACTACACCCGGATGGTCATATTAATTGGTTGACATGATGGAATTTTATTTTCAATAGAGAAGCCATGTTAAGGAAACTAAGGAGGTTAAAAGTTGGCAAATTTATAAAAAGTTAATTATTGGTCATTGTTTGCCAAGAATTTACCCTAATAATAGGTATTTTTCGAATCAACGATTGTAGGATGAACTGTTTCTGGTATTTATTGGAATCAACAGATTCAGTTTGTTTTTTTATAGTCTACACTGGAAACACAAGACTCGAGGACGCGTATTTGCAGGGCACATTCGGGCTCCCACTCCTCTGGCTTAGCTGTCGTTTCTATGGTCATCATGTGAAGTCTATGTTTCCATGGTTCAGGAAGATCGATGGGTACAAGGACAATATAATTTTATATTGTTATAATTTATCTTTTCTATTTTTATAGTTCACCTATTTTAGCTAAAGATTAGTTTAGTTTTCTAAAAGTTATTTTATTTCCTTAAGTCAAGATATCTAGCTTTCTCTTCAAGATTCATAAGTTTATAAAATAATTGTAACAACTTTAGTTTAAACAGATTATGAGTTTATAGAAAAATAAGAGAGTTTTTTCTTTGAAGTCCCAGTTGGGTACCTTTTTGAGGGTTTATTGAATTCTTTTTACATTGTTCTTGTGTGGTTTCTTGCATTTACAGTGGTCCCCCCATCAGTTATGAACTTCGTAAATCAACACTTTCTCGCTATTTTCGCATGATTTTGCAGTTTACCTTTTCCTATTAATACGAGAGAATGCCCTTTTGGACCAATAGTCGTTTGATATAAACGAGATAATCGATGAGAACGCCCTTTTTAACAAATTCCTTTCGATATAGACCGATATAATAGACGATTCTTTTTTAATCAATTTTGGCAACTTCTTAAATGCTTGTTTGTCACTATGTAAGTGTCACATGTACCTGTCAAATTTGTCATAAAAGCTAGACAAGATAACAATGTTTACACTATCTACGCTTGAATTGCTCAAAAAAGAATAAAAAAAATGATGAACGTTTATAAATAAAATAAATAGAGGGTTGAGATTGATTATTTGGGTCTATGCTAAAATAGTGTTCTACAACTTTTCCTATGTATATAGTATATATACACTATTACACTTGACCATTGTTTAGAAAATGCAAACATACTTTAGAACACACATAAAACTAATGCTCTCTTGAGTTGAGATGGATAAGATTTCACAAAGGTTTTTACAAGTCAACAGGCTAAAGCTTCATGTAGCAGAGACCGGGCCAGAGTTCTCACCTGCAGTCATTTTCCTACACGGGTTCCCCGAGATATGGTACACTTGGTGATACCAAATGATCGCGGTTGCAAATGCTGGTTTCAGAGTCATTGCATCCGATTTCAGAGGCTACGGACTGTCTGATATGCATGCAGACCCCGAGACGAGTTCTTTTGCTGACCTTATTAATGATACTACCTCTATCCTAGATGCTCTCGCTATTCCTAAAGTATCTTCATTCGTAAATAAATATACTTGACTTGAGCTTTTTATGTTACTAGCATTCTAAGAATTTGTATACTGGTTTAAATATTTGTTCGTAGGCGTTTGTTATTGGTAAAGATGTTGGTGCAATTGTCGCAACCCGTTATCCCTTCTTCATCCACAGAAAGTAGCTAGAATTATAACATTGGGCATCCCATTTATGCCTCCAGGTGGCTTTAAGCACCGTTTCGTCCTCCCGTAGGGCTTTTACCCTTTAAGATGGGAGGTAAGAGTTCCAGCCACTTAAGCATATTGTATTCAGTCGTGTATAGGAGTTAAAGTCTGAATGCGTATCATGTTAAATCTATTTAATTCATTAGGAACCTCGAAGAGCTGAAGCAGATCTTGGTCGATTTGATATTAAAACTCTGGTGAAAAACATCTACATTCTGTTTTCCCAATGTGAAATGCTTATAGCGAGTGAGAATATGCGGCTTTGTACGAAAAATCTGGATTTCGATTTGCACTCCAAGTTCCCTACAGGTAACTAGTTAACTATTTAACTTGTGTATAATCTGACTTTTTAAGGTCCTATTACAGTTCTGATTATATTTTTGGTTCATAATATATATTGAAGGTTTATAAAGCTCATAACAATTATACAAAACCCTAAATAAGATCAAAGCACACATAGCGGAAGCGATTTAACAAGATCATAATCAATACCACAATTATAATTAATCAAATTAGGGTTACATACCTTTATCCTAGCGAAGATCCACAAGATAACGGAACAATCACCAATTAGGGTTTATGACGAACAACACCAAGATATAGTCTAAATTAAGACTATATTATGTTCTTGTACACACGTAATACAACGAGCTAATTGTAATTCTAGCACGAACAAACCGAGCTTCTACACTTGTGGAATATCTACCCAACAACCCTAGAGAGGGGCTAGGACTAGATAATAAAATAGCAAAATCGAAAACCAAGAACCCTAAATATAGGGGTGTTTGGCCGACGATCAAAAGAGAGAAAAGAAAGATTGGTTGAAAAATTATGAAGGCTATGGGATTGTTTATATAGGCCTTGGCAAAACTTGGTCTCCAAGTAATAAACGAATTAGGAAAAAAAATCTTTTTTTTTCCTTCCCCTTTTGCCCTTGTAGCCATTGGCCATAAGCCCACCCAAAGGGGCTTCCGTAACTTTTCCTTTTTTCTTCTTTTCTCTTCTATTTAATTCCATAACGGTCGTTTAACTTAACTCTTAATTTATTTAACGATCGTTAGT
Organism: Glebionis coronaria; assembly: GCA_025667525.1. Classification (NCBI taxonomy): domain Eukaryota; kingdom Viridiplantae; phylum Streptophyta; class Magnoliopsida; order Asterales; family Asteraceae; genus Glebionis; species Glebionis coronaria. Next base: position 170,553,046 of record CM046879.1, on the reverse strand, counting down.
TAAGCTTCGGTTTAATTTAATAAATATAATAAATATATTTAATAAATAAATTAACCCTTTACGTAATGTGTGCAATCCCGTAACCCGAGTTCGATCCTATCACACGACTATTAATTTTATGTCCATAAACTTTCAGCTCCCTCTTGGACAAAATTCGAATATCGTGATTACATTGACTAGCGTCTAGTTACACTAGCATTGTCCCTAGTACAACTTGGGTAAGGTCTCCTGGACAAGAACCCTTTAATGATTCATCATTATTATTATCCTTTCATTTCAAATACAACGTTAATAGGATATGGATCTCAGTCATTCCTTTCATTAACCATTCTGTTTCTCGTTTACGGATATAGCAAGATTACCAAAACAAATTTGGGTGTGGCCACACAAACATCTTACTAATCCCCCGAGGGGCCCAGCTGTATTATACTTCAAAATAATATGAAGGAAACAAATCCCATTTTGACTACAAGCAAAACACATGAACTTTGCAACACTTCTGAAAATAACCCTTATAGCTACCAATTACGTTTGGCGTTAGGTTACCTTACAGAAATGCACTACATTCAATGCAGTTTCCTGGTATCTCAGGTCTAAGGATAACTATTTATGATTTACTTGATGACAAAAATCCATAAAGTAAAATCATATAGTTGGGATAAGTCCAATATTTGATCCATCAAATATCATCTAAAATTGACCAATATACATTCAAGTATACCCTGTCACTATTTTGAATTGTCTTAGTTTAATAATACTCCCATATTATTAATCGACAACGGACATTTAGAACATAACAATTTATTCATGGATTAAAACATGTAAAATAGGATACAAAATCAAATAACAGAAAAATAAACGAAACTCAATCTTTATTTCATCAATTCAATAATGTCTTAACATCCTTTATCCAAATACTAATCACAGATTTATTGCATGAATTCACTAGCTAGTTGCAGCCCAATAGCCTTGGCATGCTTAACTACCTTTGGCCTAGACAAAGCCTTAGTAAAAGGATCAGCTACGTTATCATCTGTGTGCACTTTTATCAATTTTATTTCTCGAGCTTCCACTTGTTCTCGAACATAGTGATATCTACATTTAAAGTGTCTGGGGCCTTTCATGACTCCAGGATCATTGGTGAATATTATTGTCGCAAAATTGTCGCAATATACATCAATAGGTTCTTTAATTGAAGGCATCACTCAAAGATCTCCAATAAACTTCCTAATCCAAATAGCGTCTATTGAAGCTTCTAAAGTAGCCATATACTCTGATTGAGTCACATGCATAGCAATGGTTGTCTGCTTCTTGCTCTTCCAGTCAGCTGCTCCTCCATTAATAACAAACACGTAACCCGTCTGAGACTTCGTATCGTCTTTATCACATTACCATGACGCATCATAGAAACCTATTACATTCAGTTTTGTGTCTGGTTTACCCCCAAATACCAAAAACATATCTTTCGTACTCCTCAAATACTTTAGTATATGTTTAACAGCAGTCCAGTGGAGCTTCCCTAGATTCTGTTGGTATCTACTGACCAAGTTCTGAGCAATCTCCACATCAGGCCTTGTGCATATTACAGCATACATAATAGATCCTACAGCCGAAGCATAAGACACCTTCTGTATGTAAGCCACCTCTTCGGGTGTTGATGCATCTTTCTCATGACTTAATTCATGCTTAACCTCCATTAGTTGAAAACCTTTCTTAGAGTTATGCATGTTATACTTCTTTAATATCTTATCAATATAATTATCTTGACTAAGACCAATTAACCGTCTTCTCCTATCTCGATAGATTTTAATTCCCAGACTATATGCAACATCTCTCAAATCCTTCATAGAAAAACATTTTCCAAGATAATCCTTAACTTCCTTAAGTCTTGGAATATTACTTGCCATGAATAATATGTCATCAACATATAAAATTAGGAACACTACATTACTCCCACTAGCTTAGCGATATACACATGGCTCATCACGATTTTGAATAAATCCAAACTTTTTGATTTCTTCATCAAATCGTTTATTCCATTGACGTGATGCTTGCTTCAAACCATAAATAGATCTTTGAAGTTTGCACACGCGCTTTAGATATTTAGGATCAACGTACCCTTCTGGTTGTTGAATATAGATGTCTTCATCTAAGCGATCGTTCAAGAAGGCAGTTTTAACATCCATTTGCCATATCTCATAGTCATAGTATGCTGCTATAGCTATGAGAATCCTAATAGCTCGTAAGTCTGCTACATGAGAAAATGTCTCCTCGTAGTCTACACCAAAAGTTTGATTAAAACCTTTAGCTACTAAACGTGCTTTGTAGGATTATACATCACCATCCATCTTGATTTTCTTCTTGAAAATCCACCCATTTTTCACTACTTTAGCATTTTTAGGCTCATCAACAAGAATCCAAATATCATTGATTTCCATGGATTTCATTTCCTCATTCATCGCAATTCTCCATTTTGACTTTTCTGGATCAAGCATTGCGGATCGATAGTTAGCAGGTTCACCAAGATCCCCTACTTCCTCCTCATCATCCTCTATGTAAAGATATAGTTTGCTTGGCGCACGTACAGTTCTTTTAGACCTACGTGGAGGAATTAATTCCGGTGGAACTCCTAGACTTTTTGGTTCTACAGGAACTTCTTCGCTAGTATTTTTAGAAGGCAATGTATCTTCTTGAATTTATTCAAGATCATAATTTCTCCTACTGAATTCTTGATTTACAAGATCATTTTCAAGGAAGTATCCATACCTAGCAACAATAACCTTGTTCTCAGGCGGATAATAAAAGTAGTAACCCATAGTTTCCTTAAGGTAACCTACAAAGATACATTTTACTGAGTGTTGTTGGAGTTTATCTACTGAGTCACGTTTCACATACGCCTCACAACCCCAAATTTTTAAATAAGACAAATATGGCGTTTTGCCATGCCATAGTTCATATGGTCTCTTATCAACCTTCTTTGTGAGAACCATATTCAGAATACGAACATCAGATTCTAGAGCATAATCCCAAAAGGATAAAGGTAAAGTTGTAAGATTAAACATAGATCGCACCATATCCAATAATGTATGATTTCTCCTTTCGGATACAGCATTTTGTTGTGGAGTATATGGAGAAGTAAGTTTCTAAATAATTCTGTTCTCATTTAAATAATCTATAAACTCTTGACATAAATATTCACCACCTCGATCAGAACGAACAGCTTTAATCTTCTTTCCTAGTTGCAATTCTACTTCCATTTTAAACAGTTTGAATGTTTCAAATACCTCATGTTTATGCTTAAGTAAATAAACATAACCATAACGGTTATAATCATCCGTAAATGTTAAGAAGTAGCTAGCACCTTTCCTTGACACATGTCTAGTGGTCCACACACATCCGTATGCATCAAACCAAGTAGTTCAGTAGCCCTTTCAATATTGCTATTAAAAGGCTTCTTGGTCATCTTTCTAGAGATACAAGACTCACATTTATCAAATGATTCATCATTGATATTTTCCAAAAGACCATCATATTGAAGCTTTTGTATGCGTGTCTTCCCAATATGGGCAAGTCTAAATGCCAAAGATAAGAAGAGGTCTTGTCTTACTTTCTCTTCTTATTCATGCTAAAAATAGAATTATTTTTCCTCTTGGAATTATTATTATGCATGTTAATTTCAAAAACACCATTCACAGAAATTGCATCAAAATAGAATAAACCATCTTTGAAAACAGAAATTTTATTATTATCAATAGTGTGAATAAATCCAAGATCCAACATATAAGAAAAAGAAATAACACCCCTAACAATTGTAGGTGCATAATGACAATTATTTAAAATCAGTACTAAACCCGAAGGTAAAACTAGATTAAATGTTCCTATAGCTTCAACCGCTGCTTGTGCACCATTGCCCACTTGCAAAAATTGTTCCCCATAGGTAAGCTTCCTCTCCAACTCAAATCCCTACAGGGTATTACAAATGTTAATACCATATCCCGTATCATATACCCATGAGTTTGATTTGTATGTAAGATTAAATAACTCTATCATAAATAAGTTACCTGAAGGTGTTGCAGCGCCTAGCTCAACCTTCTTCTTATTTTCTCGCAACTCATCAAGATAAAGAGGACAGTTCCTCTTCCAGTGACCACTTGCTTTGCAATGGTGACAAGTCTCATCCTTCTGAGACTGATTCTTCTTCTTGACAAAGTTCTGCTTAGTTTTAGAATAAGTCACAACTTGTTTGCCCTTATCACCCTTGCCTTTGCCTTTCTTGTTCGCTTGTGCTTTTGGCTTATTCACTCTACCCTTTTGTACATAAAGCACAGTTAGAGTAGAAGTAGATGCCTTGTCCTTTAACCCCTTTTCAAAGTCAATGAGAAATGCATGCAAATCATTAACTGTCTCGTGCAATGCATATTATAGTTTTGAACGAAATCATTGAAGTCCTTGTTAAGGAACCTATTGATCAATTTGATAGCCATATTATGATCATATGGTTGTCCCAATGCAATGAGATGTTCCATATAACCCCTCATCTCCATATAATGGGCACTTACAGACTTTCCAGGAGCTTGCTTGCAGCTATGCAAAGCATCTACCAAATCGTAGATCTCCACAGCTTGCGGCTTTTCATACACAACCTTGAGTTCATCAAGCATTCGCTTAGGTGAAATTAGCTCATGCTTCTGTTGAAGCGGATGAGCCATTTTCCCTAACATTACAGCAGCCACGTCAGAGTGCTTCTTAACATTAGCAACGTGTTCAAGCCTTTGCGCATCAGATGCTCCTTCAGCAAGATCCTCCGGTTAAGGAGTAGTCAAGATATCGATAGTACCCGCTACTCTCAGAACAATTCTTAGTGAGCGATACCAATCATTGAAGTTTGGGCCAGTAAGTTCAGGACGATCAAAGAAAGCTTTGAACGCCGAACTTATAGTCATATTGTTTTCGGGTTGAGCCATTTCTACAGAAATAAGTTCAAACATTAGTATTTTTGATATTACCATTCATGAAAATAAAATTACCCTGGTAATAAAAAACCATAGTATTTTCCTTGAAACTAGAATCCATATTGACATAAACTCATCACATCAGTTGATCTACTAGTGACAAATGTATTCAACACAGTAATTTGTCAAACAATAATTGACAAACAAATTTGCAATTTCTAGATATTTTAGGGATTTACATTGCCAAAAGTCATTTTGCATTGTAAACATGTTTCATCCATACTTTACGCCGTAAGTTTCCAGATCTCACTGAGTAACTCAATTAAGTTGACTAATCTAAAGAACATAAAACATAAATGCGAATTCTCATTCTATGAACGTTTTCTTTCCATCACAACATCGTCTAAAATCTCATATGACGACAATTGTAACTTCAAGTGTTCGTCAATTAGATGGCATAAGACATAAATTTAGGGTATAGATTTTTGGGGTCAAAATAATGTATGGAGAAGCATGCATACATCTCCATAACATTAGTTTAATAAAACTTATAGTAAATCTTTTGGCGAGACTAAAACATTTCGCCACATATTTTGCAAGTTGAGGTATTGGTTAAACCAATTAAAGATTTTACCCACAACTATATTCACACCGTACTTTTTCTAGAACTCGGCTAAAGCACAAAGCAATAACCTTATTCATTGTGTTTCGAATGTGAATTTGCGGTTAAATCAACCTTAAGGAATTATGCAACTAACAACCGTAGGTAATTCCAACTTTGACGCAAAGGCGAGCCTAGAATTTGGTCAGCGTTGAAGCATAACACCTCCTTCCTTAACCGGGTACATGACCAGCGGTGCGTTATACCCACTTTATAGTTTGTCAAAATTGAGTAGGCCGTTCAGTTATTATTGCAATTCCAATCAACGCAAATCATATGTTATTTAGGTCTCAAAACAATTCTTTAATTTTGAGATGATTTAGTCAATATTATTTTTCTTAAAAAAATTACCCTTGTTTACAACATACAATTAAATAAGAACGCATGAAAAAAAGTAGGTACAAAAAAGAATCAAATAGCCACATGCATAACAATTTATTCAAAGAACATTAATCTAGGGTTTTATAACATAAAAGTCTTCCCTAAATTTAAAACTTTGAATCAAATAAAGCAAATAGCATATAGAATCATATGATCCGTGAAAAAACGTGCACGTTCATCACGGATCTCCCACATCCAAAACTATGGATCGTAACCATACATGACATAAAAATTAATTCATGCAAACATCTAAAGATCATTACCATGTAATTTTAGGGTTTACAATTTTTTTTTAAATTCGTCATAGCCGATTTTAAAAAACAAAAAAAACAAAGCCCTAATTTTTAATAGAACCTAAAAAACAACATGTAATTTTAACACAAATCATTATTAGTTAAAAAATTTAGATCTCGATAATTATAACATGTTAAAATGGCTCTCGATGCCACTGAAGATTTATAAAGCTCATAACAATTATACAAAACCCTAAATAAGATCAAAGCACACATAGCGGAAGCGATTTAACAAGATCGTAATCAATAACACAATTATAATTAATCAAATCAGGGTTACATACCTTTATCCTAGCGAAGATCCACAAGATAACGGAACAATCACCAATTAGGGTTTATGACGAACAACACCAAGATATAGTTTAAAGTAAGACTATATTACGTTATTGTGCACACATAATATAACGAGCTAATCGTGATTCTAGCACGAACCAACCGAGCTTCTACACTTGTAGAATATCTACCCAACAACCTTAGAGAGGGGCTAGGACTAGAAAATAAAATAGCAAAATCGAAAACCAAGAACCCTAAATATAGGGGTGTTTGGTCGGCGATCAAAAGAGAGAAAAGAAAGATTGGGTGAAAAATTATGAAGGCTATGGGATTGTTTATATAGGCCTTGGAAAAACTTGATCTCCAAGTAATAAACTAATTAGGAAACAAAATCTTTTTTTTCCTTCCCCTTTTGCCCTTGTAGCCGTCGGCCATAAGCCCACCCAAAGGGGCTTCAAGAACTTTTCCTTTTTTCTTATTTTCTCTTCGATTTAATTCCATAGCGTTCATTTAACTTACCTCTTAATTTATTTAACGATCGTTAGTTAAGCTTCTGTTTAATTTAATAAATATAATAAATATATTTAATAAATAAATTAACCCTTTACGTAATGTGTGTGATGAGACTGCTTTTATACATAGTCTCATCATCCAAAATAGGCTTAAAATGCATAAAATATCATGAAGTATGCCAAATATATGCTTGTGTTTGTTCCATGTGTATTTTAGGTACGGATATTGAGAAAATGGCAAAAGATCACAAGAAACAAGCAAAAACAAACACGGGAAACGAAGCCGCACAATGAACCAAGCCCTAGAGTTGATTTTCCAAGAATTACCCTTGAAGAATTGAAGATTATACAAGAAGGGTCCTCCAATATTGAAAAATTGACACTTTAAACCCTTGTATATTCATAATTACAAGTTTGGTCCTTAAAGTTTGTCAAATTGCAAAAAGGACCCTTAACTTTGAATAATTGGCAAGAATGGTCCCTCATTTATGAAGACTTGTAATTTTAAATCCTCCACAAAGTCAATCATACAAGTCAAGACCATGAAGAATGAAGATATGTCCAAAACAACCCTTTAAGAATCATCAAATTACAAGAAATACCCCTGAAATTACTTTACAAAACTTTTTGGGGCAAAAGTGAAAGTCCCTAATCAATGCTAGAAACCCTAAACTTAACTAATCAACACAAGGTATTACTTTTCAAACGTAATCTTATTATTGTATAATAAAGAATTACAAGTGTTATGGATAACACCGTTTGATGACAATGTGTTGTGCACACTTTGAACAACTATAAACCCTAACTTATGAATACAGTCGCAGCTGTTTGATTCTATAAGTTCTAAGCAATAATGTTATGAATATACTCAAAGTGTTAAATATTAATGCATGTATTTACATCCTATTTATAGTGATACGAGGTTGACCTAAATAGTACTTGATGGTGACTACACAAGACTTTCACTTTTCAGACATCAGTCACATGATGCTCTTCTATTCTTGGTAGTCTGCCATTATGCTTTAAGGAAACAGTTGTCGAAACAGTTTCCTTTTTCTTCATAGTCTCGTACACAGAAATGGCATGTCCAAAATGTGCTGAGTGTTAACAGGGTATTGCCACCCCTGTTAACCCTCAACCCCTCAGAGTCCCTGATACATCTTGGCTGTTATCCATCACAACCAATGAGTATGTCTTCAAGTAATCTTTGACTTCCTTGACAATGTCTCTGACATGGACTCCTCTGAGGTTGCTCACAGAGACTTGGATCTCTGTGAGTCTTGTGATACTTGCCTGCCTCCTAGGCACAGGCAAGGGACTATCTAACGGCTTAATTATGTTTAAATCTATGATCAGGGAATCTAACAGGCTTAGATTCCCAACAATCTCCCCCTATTTAAACATAAATATTGCTAGATCTATCTAAGTTAAGGTAAGTGAGTTAACAGCTTCTTCTTACACATAATAGATCAAAACAAACATACCTCATGATTTTATTAATACTTAAAGGAAATTATAAGTACATTACAAAAGTGAAATAAAATGTGAAGGTAAAATTGAGCTGTGAATTACTTCAATAGTCATCATTTTTAATTTTTTCTTCAGCTTCAGCTAAGTCTAATCTGTTATCCAACTCTTCCTGCAAAGTTTTAGCAAACCTTTTGGAATACTCTGTGTTGATCTTGAGTGCCTTCTTGTGACAAAGCAGCTGAATTGTTGATGCTAAGCACAGCTCATCCTCTCTTTGAAATGCATACTGGCAAGCTCTGTTCATGAATGCCATTCCTCTTTCAGGTTCTGTGTATGTCTGACCATCAACAGGGCCAACTATACCATTTGGTAGGATCAAATCCCTGTGCATACCATCCACTTGAACATCATCTGTGACAAAAGTTTCCTTAACAAGTTGAGAAACTCTTCTTCTTTTCTTACCAGTCTTTGGGGGTTCTTGTTCAAAAAGCTGTGGTGGGGGATCTATCTTGAGTTTGGCAGCCGTTTCTTTGATCCAGGTAAACTTGGCCTTAAGAGTCTTAAGCAGAAGAAAATTAGCCTGTCCAGTTCTTTTGGCTGCTAAGGCTTCAAGTTCGAACCATTCAGATAACCCAAGTGTTTTTAGCCTGAAGTCGTCAAACACATTCATATTTCCCTGTTGGTTGTCTCTCCACAAGATCATCTGTGGGGTGTTGGTGGATTTGTGAATGGTGTATTTGAACTTGGTTATCTTGCCAGGTGCATACCTGTTGTTAACGCAGGCATCATAATCAGCTTTGACTTTTCTTAGTGCCTCAGCGCGTTTAGCTTCCATTTCCCTCAACCTTTGTTTTTGCTTCTCGCTTTCAGGTGGAGTCATTTTCCTTAGAGTAGCTTCATTCAATTCTTTGGCTGTCTTGAGTTCATTTAATCTCTTGAATTCCTCAGCCTGTTTCTCTATTTCTTCAGGGGTTAAAGGATTCTCATTGGAAGGTGTAAAGGTTGAAGACTAGGAAAGGTCTGTGGTGGATCCTCCTATCTCTAGCATCGCAACTATCTTCTTTAGTTTGGTGTCTGTGTCAACCAAAACTATTTCCTTTCCTTTCTTCGAGACAGAGGATTCCACACTCATGTTTTTTAAAACTTCAGCTCTTCTGATAAATGCTGTCTGAGCCTGAGTTTGTATTGCTTTGGGAAGGGAGCTAACATTGAACTTTAGCTTCTTGGCAGCTGGTTCACCATCATCCCCAAACTCGCTGGTGTTAACCAAAGTCAGGGACTTTGATGAATCAGCTCCATCTTGATTCTGTTGCTCCCCCTGAGTGTTATCCTCATCATCAGATATGTTAACAGGTGTGATGACTTGGAGGGGGACAGGTGTAATGGTGTTGTCAGCTGATGATGAGCCTTGTTTAGCAGATTCAAGGTTAAGTGTTGTTTCCTTCTCCCCCTCACGTTCATCCTGGCTACGCAGATGTTTGGATGAACGTGTTTGAAAGTGCCTTGCAATCTGTTCAACAGAGGCAGCCATAGCACGTTGCCTTTTCCTTGAAGCCCTGGCAATCTTCAGCAGAAGGTTGCTGTTTCCATTCGTATTATCCTGAACGCGATTAACAATGAAGTTTGCATGACGGTATTGCCTGTTGCGAATAGCATCAAAATTTCTGTGCATAGTTTGCTCATGTTCATGGAATAAGGCAGGGACCTCTGTAACACCCCATTTTGATAAATGGAATGTCACGCGTACTTATGGCGTGTCATCAAAGCATGCAAGGTAATATGTAGTAAAACATACATGACCATAGGGAAAACCGGAAACAAACATCGGTTCCCAAACATAAGACCAAAACATATCAAAGTAAATGAACTGAATGAAAGACTAAACAAGCATAATTATATGAAGGAAACAGGAGAAGAAGTCTATGGCAGCTTCCATCCTATGCATGTCCTCCAAATGCTCGAGTCTTGGGTACCTGCCGTTTAGGGACATGGAAAGGAAAGTAACGGCTGAGCAAAATGCTCAGTGCACGGATATACAATATAGCATGAAATAGGATAAGCATGTAACATATAACAGCGGAAGACTAAGTTCTGAGTAGACTGGTTAAGTATTGAGAAAACTGGTTTTATAGTTTGAAAAGCCTTATGTTTATCTTATGAAAACTGTTTTAACATAAATATACCATAGCCCATATAGGTCATGAAAAGGTCACGTGCATGAATACTTGGAGGGGTGACCTCATCATGCTGATTAGAGGGGATGCCTCTAATTAATATACTGGTTTGGGTAGGAGGGATCAACTCCTTGTGAAGGGTGCAAGGCACACACCACATTCACCATGATAAACTGAATAAAACATGTAACTAGGATGCACCCATACGCCCCACCTGATATAATAATATGGCCAAAACTGAAAAGGGACGCCACGAGCAATCACTCCGCCGTGGGGAAGTCATAACATCGGTGCCTCCAATGCTATGGTTATGGTACCTCCATAACTAGGTGAAACTGGTCATGCTTGTATATGGCTATAGATTATGCTAATTAAACATAAGCAGTTCAAAACAATAAAACAAATGCTGGGGAAAACAGTTGGCTGCATACGGGGAAATCCTAATAAGGAAAGAATGTCCATACTGAAAGGACGGGAATCCGTACCTCAAGTCCAGTGAATGAACGGAAGAAAGACTCCTACTTCTGGATCACTAACGCTACATGAATACACACGTGTATAAGTATCGATTCACTAATTACGTACTAGGTTTTGTGTCTCATTATAGCTGATTTGGTATGTTTTAGGTCATGGTTCACTGTTTAAAGCCTTAAACTGTGTTTATCTTGTATTCTGATTTATCTGATTAAGTATTACTGGTGTTTCATGTATTAATATACTTACTGTGTAATAATAAGTAACTTTCCAAAAATAGTAGGTTTCCAAAAATAGAAAGTTTCCAAAAATAGAAAGTTTCCAAAAATAGAAAGTTTCCAAAAATAGAAAGTTACCAAAAATAGAAAGTTTCCAAAAATAGAAAGTTTCGAAAAATAGAAAGTTTCCAAAAATAGAAAGTTTCCAAAAATAGAAAGTTTCCTAAAATAGAATTTACTGCTTAAAATAGATTAGTTTCTAAAAATAGAAAGTTTCCAAAAAAAATAGATCAGCTGCCTTAATTAAATAAGTTTCCATATATAGAAGGTTTCCATGATTAGATTAGCTGCCTGAAATAGATAGATTTCCATATATAGAAGGTTTCCATTAATAGATTAGTTGCCTTATTTAATTAAGTTTCTATAAATAGAAGTTTCCATATTTAGAATTAAGCTGGTTACATAAGCTAACATATAAGTCTAAGTGTTTATAAGCTTGTTTCTTAAGTCATATGATATAGTATATAGTTTAATTATTATTTCATGTATTTTAATTAAACTATAGGTTAAGCATTTTAATTCAAGTATAACATGTTTTAATTAAAATGAAATGAATATACTTAGGTTAAAATGTGTATTATTATTATTAATAATATAACCTAAGTCATGTCTAAATTAATTAATTATAGGCATGTTTTAATAATTAATTAATTATAACTTATAACATAAAATACTTAGGTTAAATTAATGTCATGTTAAACTAATAATTAAAATAACCTAAGTCATGATTTAATTAATATTTCATGTTATTAATTAATTATATCCTAAGTTCATAATTCATAAAATTAACATGTAGCATAAATCATGATTTAACCAACGAACCATGAATCGGGCATGAATTCGACACCGTACCCCGAGCCAAACTCGGGGCACGTGTGCCTCCTTGCTGCCGTGGGTCCCACATGAGCCAACCAAGATTAAAAATGGTCTTGGTGGTGGCGGCAATAGCAAACCAAACCCCCCTCGGGTTTGTTTGCTAGGCGGCCAAAACAAACACCCCTTTTAAATCATTCTTTGATTTTAATTAATACCAAAACATGTTAGATCAATGATTAATTATCATGTTTAAATAAAAAAATAATAACATGTTCATGAAAATAATCAAAGATTAAAAGAATTAAAAGAATTAAAAAGAAGGGTTAGAAAGGTATACCACTATGTAGCTTGGAAAAAGGATGAACAAACACTGATTATAACAATAGTTTTTGAGATCAAAATCAACCAATCACCCTCCTATGGTGATGTTTAGGTGGCGGCACAAAGAGAGAAAAAGGAGGAGGAGAAAAACTCTTTTAGGGTTTTTGTGTTTATTTCTTGAAAGTGAAAAATGAAAACATGTTTTTACCATACCCCCCCCCCCCCCTTTACTTGCAAAAGTCCATGGGCTAAGCCCATCTTGTATATGTGCCGTGGGTATGGGGGCCCCACATGGGGTACCCGTACCTTTCTCGTGTCCCGATGTTTCGTGTTCGTTCGTGGTTAAACGTGTTCGTGTCTGAAGCGTTTCTATTTATTTTATCATGTCGCTTATCGTAATTTTAACGTTTGTAATTATATTATATGTATTTACGTAAGTATTCTAATTGTATTTTAAATGGTGATCATGATTTAATTATGTTCACGTGATATATTTATTAACTGTTTATCATGAGTTCGTACGTAATCGATACTTATCCTGTCATACACGTATGCACTTGCTTGATTATTAGCACATGAATGTGATCAATACTAAATAAGGTAAGTTTTAATCTGCGACATACGATCTTAAGGTTACTGTTCATGGTAAAAGCATGCGGGTTTTACAATTCTTCCCCCCTAAAAAGAATAATTCGTCCCCGAATTATAGATAAAGTAACTGGAAGCGAAACATACCCGAATCAAACTGGAAAGGTATGCAAAATAACGGAAATGAAGGTGACATGGTAGAAGGGAACGTGGAACGTGACCTGTCTTGAAAAGACATGGAACGTGACGTGACTGAAAGGACATATCTAATTGATAAGAGAAAAATGGATAAGAAGTCCGGATGAACTTGTCCGTTTCCAAGTGGCCTCCCTCTTGGAACGGTTCCTTTAGAAGATCTTGACACAAATGATAAATCTTGGTCCTCCTAACCTTGACTTAGAATACGAAGAAATTCTTGGTTATCAACGGAAGGTAGATCCCTTAAATTGGATCGAGGAAAATAAGAGTTAACGTGCAAGGGTAACTGAAACGTTACGATACAAGACCATCTGACTTAACTGATAATTAGAAACGATGCGCGAGACATAAAGAAACGTAGTACGTGAAAAATTTTGAACATGATACGTGAAAAATTTTGAACGTGCTACGTGGAGATATGGCGAGTGTAGTATGAGTAAACATAACGTGATCCATGATACGTGTAACATACCTTGATCATGATATGAGGAACGTGGAATGAACATGACATGTGAGACATATCGTGATCATAGAATATAATGGCGGTAACGCCAAACGCTACAAGGTGAGACGTGGAATATGACGTGAAACGTCTATCTGATGATGGAGAGTTATACTAAACTTGGGTCTGGTCTCACAAGTTCTTGCAAATTTCCCAGAATGAGAAAAGAAATGAACGTAAAATCGTAAGCCAAAATACGATCATGAACGTGAATAGTGTCATGAACGTGAGCGTGAAAGCAAGTCGTGGAATTAGAATGAAGACGTGAAGTAAGTTAGGAGTACAATTACGAATCTTTGTCTGACCCGATAGCTGAGGGATTGCCAAGTGATCGGATGAGCCTTGGCTGGAACATGTTCGTTCAATCTGTTGGTTCTGAAATCCGTACGGATGTAAGGATTCTGCAGACTTGATCAAACTGTTGACAATAACCCAGATAGCATCATGCTTCTTCTGAGTTTGCTGAAATCTGGTAACTAAAATCCATGGAGATCTTGTCCCTTTTCGATTCACAATTTCATATGATGAAAACATCCCAGTCTGTTGGTGTCCTATCTTAACCTGTTGGTATGTCAGGTACCTAGATATGAACGTAACTGTATCTTGCTTCGTAGAACTTGATACCTAGGAGTTTGCGAAACTCTGAGTCTCTGAATCTAGACTTCTCCTAGCGTATAATTTTCTAGAACACCTAATGTAGTTTAGGGTTCTCTCCTTTACGCATAAGCTGAGTCATGGAAAGATTAACCATAGAAACCCATGTGATTCAGTGTGTCACTGTAATCAAACAGAATTGATATTGGGAAAAAAAAAATTTCCAGGGTAGAATTTCTCTTGTCATAGAATTTGCAACATAGTGTAGATATGGTCTTCCTATTCTTCTCTAGGCTTAGAGGGAATCAGGTTATCTTCAATGAAAACGCTGATGAATTTGTTTAGGAGTTCATGGAAACTCAATTTATTAACTCCATAATGTTGTTGGAGCATTGACGAGACTGAATCAAAATCATAAATCTAGCATGACCGAGTCGTGCACGAATAGCAGTCACAGACATGTCCTGCTTTTTCACTCGTCACTGTTGGCAGCATGATCATGAATTCGATCTTGGAAAAGTGATTAACACTATAAGGTCGATTGGACATGTTGTCAATACGTGGAGGAGAATAATGGTCATGAATGGTGATTTGTTTAAGTCGACGGTAGTCGACACATAATCTCATGGGACCGTTCTTCTCCTTGTAGGTTCTTCTGGAATGTATAGGAAGATTTTGGAATAATCAACTGGCTATGCGTAAAAGGACTTAAGTAGTCGTGTCTTACTGACAGCTAGCAAATTTTAGCGACCATGGTTAACAACGAACCTGCTTGTAAGCGTAGATAATTTGTACAGATTTTCCTGATGGAAAATCAAGCTGAATGTATTCAGGAGCCTGAACATTACTGTACATTATTATGAATCATAGCATGGTGTGGTGTTAATAGTACATAATTAGGATAAAATTCATCTCGTGTCTGTCCGAGGAAATGCGTTAGCAGCTTGGATCTTATCATTAAGCTGAAGGAAAACCTTCGTATGCGTGGGAATACGAAAGGCGTCCTTCATGGTCAGGAATACATAAACTATGGTGAAAGAAATGAAAGTGACATCGGCAACATGACAGTTCTCACTGATGCGCTGATAATGGTATTGAAATTCTTGTGGCATGATTAATACATGGCACAACAAATAGATGTACCCTTGGAGGGTACCCTGAATTTCTTAGAAATGTTCCATAATTAGACGTGAGTCATGTGTCTTGACTCGTGTCTTGATAAATGTGAGCGTGACATATGTCTTGATTGGTATCTTGACATGTGTCCTCAGAAAGTATACATGAGACATGTGTCTTGACTGATGTCTTGACATGTGTCTCGAGATGTGAAACAATTAGAACTACAAATATTAGGTTAATATGCCAGAATTGGCGGATCGGTTGGACTACTGATCATTTGTATGTCTGATCACGTCCGTGGCCAGAGCCTCGGTTGCGATTTCTAGGATAGTTGTTGTCATAGTAGTGGTTACTATCATCTTGTCTGTCGGTTCCATGACGGTCATTCTCATGACCGTGACTCATGTAACTATTTAGCTGAGTGGCCGACTGGTACTGGTTTGCACTCATATGGCTGAAATGACAGCCGAACGACGTGTGACATGTAACTATGAATTTGGGACAATGATTGATGGGAATTGTCTGATGGTGAAGCATCTTCTCGTCCAATTGATTTGCTCCGACACCTTTGTCTTCGTCTTTTAGGATCTCCAAGTTGTGAACAGCATCAGCATCAGCATCTCGTAGCGTCTCCCAACATCAGCAGCATCAACCTTCAGTAACATCTCCAAGCTATGAGCGGCATCGACAATCTTGTAGAATATCAGCAAGTGAACATACGCCTGAGATGATTTAGAATCGACTAGCGAATACTCGTGAAGTATTGCAAGTGGAATACACATGGATTAAGGTACATGTAATACACATGAAATACGGTACGTGGAGTACACATGGAATGCACATGAAATGATCGGTATGGGCTCGATCATTTGTCATGATTTAAGGAAAGTAAACCGGTTAAACGGTTAGGAAAACCATCCTGATAACCTGGCAGTATTAGCATAGACATCATTCTGGTTGCATAGAGAAACGCTAAAGTATGGTTACACAAAATTCAACGATGATTTGCCTGACAGCATGATCAATGGAAACCAACCATGACTATCATGAAAGCATGATTCAAGAAATCTAATAATGTCTTGCAGGACAACGTAAATAACAAAAGAGGCGTGAAACATAATCATGAAGACGGAATTATCATGAGGAAACATGAAACCATCTATTACGAAGAAGTGTATAACATAATCAGCATGAAACTGAAGTTAACCATGACAGTATGAAGGCATACTTGACATAAAAACATAATAACTTATGATGGGACATGAAAAAATTTTTTTATGCCAATTTAAGTCATGAGAAAAAAAAAATTTATGCAAGAAAAACAGTGCATGAATGCGTAATGTAGTTTATAAAACCTTTATATGTGCGAGGGAACGCCTATGGGTCAGTTCCAAAACAAAAGACATGGCGAGGGGACGCCTATGGGTCGGTCCCAAAGTTAAAAGTTTCGATAAAAGCACATGCGACTAAATAGGGCCAGTCCTGTACCAACCATTACTTAGTCAAAATTCCTGCAACAGATGACATATGATATAAATGCATGAATGCATGAAACATAATAATTAAAAGTCATTGTCAAAACTTAACAGGAAAAAAAATTTATGTGAAAATTATGAACTACTGGGGTCAGTCCACATCGTCACAGTTCACGAGAAACAATCATGCATAGACAATGACACATAACTAAGTATGGATGACGGTTGTTCATTCCATATTAGTAAGACGATACTGGTGAAAACATCATGGTGAAAACAACAAGGTGCTGAAAACGTCATGGCTAAAACAAAAAGGTGCTGAAAACATAATGGTTAAAACAACAACGCGCTGAAACATCAATACGTGGAATAACAATCGATGGCTTAGGAAGCTCCTGGTGACTACCCACTAGTCACAGGTCGAGTTTTAGAGCCTACAGGTCGAAACCTTGGGCTCTGATAGCATAATTGTAACACCCCATTTTAATAAATGGAATGTCACGCGTACTTATGGCGTGTCATCAAAGCATGCAAGGTAATATGTAGTAAAACATACATGACCATAGGGAAAACCGGAATCAAACATCGGTTCCCAAACATAAGCCCAAAACATAACAAAGTAAATGAACTGAATGAAAGACTAAACAAGCATAATTATATGAAGGAAACAGGAGAAGAAGTCTATGGCAGCTTCCATCCTATGCATGTCCTCCAAATGCTCGAGTCTTGGGTACCTGCCGTTTAGGGACATGGAAAGGAAAGTAACGGCTGAGCAAAACGCTCAGTGCACGGATATACAATATAGCATGAAATAGGATAAGCATGTAACATATAACAGCGGAAGACTAAGTTCTGAGTAGACTGGTTAAGTATTGAGAAAACTGGTTTTATAGTTTGAAAAGCCTTATGTTTATCTTATGAAAACTGTTTTAACATAAATATACCATAGCCCATATAGGTCATGAAAAGGTCACGTGCATGAATACTTGGAGGGGTGACCTCATCATGCTGATTAGAGGGGATGCCTCTAATTAATATACTGGTTTGGGTAGGAGGGATCAACTCCTTGTGAAGGGTGCAAGGCACACACCACATTCACCATGATAAACTGAATAAAACATGTAACTAGGATGCACCCATACGCCCCACCTGATATAATAATATGGCCAAAACTGAAAAGGGACGCCACGAGCAATCACTCCACCGTGGGGAAGTCATAACATCGGTGCCTCCAATGCTATGGTTATGGTACCTCCATAACTAGGTGAAACTGGTCATGCTTGTATATGGCTATAGATTATGCTAATTAAACATAAGCAGTTCAAAACAATAAAACAAATGCTGGGGAAAACAGTTGGCTGCATACGGGGAAATCCTAATAAGGAAAGAATGTCCATACTGAAAGGACGGGAATCCGTACCTCAAGTCCAGTGAATGAACGGAAGAAAGACTCCTACTTCTGGATCACTAACGCTACATGAATACACACGTGTATAAGTATCGATTCACTGATTACGTACTGGGTTTTGTGTCTCATTATAGCTGATTTGGTATGTTTTAGGTCATGGTTCACTGTTTAAAGCCTTAAACTGTGTTTATCTTGTATTCTGATTTATCTGATTAAGTATTACTGGTGTTTCATGTATTAATATACTTACTGTGTAATAATAAGTAACTTTCCAAAAATAGTAGGTTTCCAAAAATAGAAAGTTTCCAAAAATAGAAAGTTTCCAAAAATAGAAAGTTTCCAAAAATAGAAAGTTTCCAAAAATAGAAAGTTTCCAAAAATAGAAAGTTTCCAAAAATAGAAAGTTTCCAAAAATAGAAAGTTTCCTAAAATAGAATTTACTACTTAAAATAGATTAGTTTCTAAAAATAGAAAGTTTCCAAAAAAATAGATCAGCTGCCTTAATTAAATAAGTTCCCATATATAGAAGGTTTCCATGATTAGATTAGCTGTCTGAAATAGATAGATTTCCATATATAGAAGGTTTCCATTAATAGATTAGTTGCCTTATTTAATTAAGTTTCTATAAATAGAAGTTTCCATATTTAGAATTAAGCTGGTTACATAAGCTAACATATAAGTCTAAGTGTTTATAAGCTTATTTCTTAAGTCATATGATATAGTATATAGTTTAATTATTATTTCATGTATTTTAATTAAACTATAGGTTAAGCATTTTAATTAAAGTATAACATGTTTTAATTAAAATGAAATGAATATACTTAGGTTAAAATGTGTATTATTATTATTAATAATATAACCTAAGTCATGTCTAAATTAATTAATTATAGGCATGTTTTAATAATTAATTAATTATAACTTATAACATAAAATACTTAGGTTAAATTAATGTCATGTTAAACTAATAATTAAAATAACCTAAGTCATGATTTAATTAATATTTCATGTTATTAATTAATTATATCCTAAGTTCATAATTCATAAAATTAACATGTAGCATAAATCATGATTTAACCAACGAACCATGAATCGGGCATGAATTCGACACCGTACCCCGAGCCAAACTCGGGGCACGTGTGCCTCCTTGCTGCCGTGGGTCCCACATGAGCCAACCAAGACTAAAAATGGTCTTGGTGGTGGCGGCAATAGCAAACCAAACCCCCCTCGGGTTTGTTTGCTAGGCGGCCAAAACAAACACCCCTTTTAAATCATTCTTTGATTTTAATTAATACCAAAACATGTTAGATCAATGATTAATTATCATGTTTAAATAAAAAAATAATAACATGTTCATGAAAATAATCAAAGATTAAAAGAATTAAAAGAATTAAAAAGAAGGGTTAGAAAGGTATACCACTATGTAGCTTGGAAAAAGGATGAACAAACACTGATTATAACAATAGTTTTTGAGATCAAAATCAACCAATCACCCTCCTATGGTGATGTTTAGGTGGCGGCACAAAGAGAGAAAAAGGAGGAGGAGAAAAACTCTTTTAGGGTTTTTGTGTTTATTTCTTGAAAGTGAAAAATGAAAACATGTTTTTACCATACCCCCCTTTACTTGCAAAAGTCCATGGGCTAAGCCCATCTTGTATATGTGCCGTGGGTATGGGGGCCCCACATGGGGTACCCGTACCTTTCTCGTGTCCCGATGTTTCGTGTTCGTTCGTGGTTAAACGTGTTCGTGTCTGAAGCGTTTCTATTTATTTTATCATGTCGCTTATCGTAATTTTAACGTTCGTAATTATATTATATGTATTTACGTAAGTATTATAATTGTATTTTAAATGGTGATCATGATTTAATTATGTTCACGTGATATATTTATTAACTGTTTATCATGAGTTCGTACGTAATCGATACTTATCCTGTCATACACGTATGCACTTGCTTGATTATTAGCACATGAATGTGATCAATACTAAATAAGGTAAGTTTTAATCTGCGACATACGATCTTAAGGTTACTGTTCATGGTAAAAGCATGCGGGTTTTACAACCTCTGAGTCAATTACATCTTTCATTCTTGTGGATAGGTGACTAAGTCCTTGTGCTACACCTTTTCGTGCACCATCCTTGATGGGTTCAGTAACTACCTTAGCAACAGCCTTTTGGATGATCCCTGGAAACGTGACAGTAAAGTTATGCATTTCAGACTTGATCACATCCAGCTTTCTTGATAAACGCTCAATGTCAGATTGATGATGAACAGGCTGAAGATTATGTATGTTGAGGCTTTGTTGAGCATAATCATCCCCCCTTGGTAACAGGTCGAAGTTGGTTTGGGCAGGATGATCAAACATGAGAAATTCAGCTGTTGGATCATAGGCTGGGCGTTGGAAGACTGTTGTGGTGGAGGTAGCAGAGTTTGGAGTAATAACAACGTCCTTGGGAGGAGGAGTATTATTTCCAGCTGGGGTGGACACAGCTATTTCTTTGGGAGGAGAGACAGATTGTTGATCTTCCTCATCTTCTTCATCCTCATCCTCAAACATCCCCTCAGGGATTTCATCTTCAGGCATTGATTCAAGATCAGAGACATCATCCACTAATGACAGCATTTCATCTTCAATATTCAGCAGAGGCTCTTTGTCATTAGTTTGGTCTTGAATAATTGTATCAGCCTCTTTCTCTTGTTGTTCCTGGGATTCAGTGACTGGCTGTACAATTTCAGCCTGCAAATTGTTATAATTAGTAACAGGGAAAAAAGTAAGGGGAATGGTCGCCATTTCGCTGTCCCAGAGAGGCTGAGGGTGATTACTCAGCCACTCCAAAGGATAAATCCTTGGGATTCTTTTAAGTGTGAAAAGTATATGGTTAATGATCGCCATTCGCTGCCCCTAGGAAAGCTGAGTGTGATTATTCAGCCCCCCCAAAAGGTTAAAACCTTTGGGACTCTTTTGATTGTGAAACATATGTTGTTTATAGATCGCCATTGGCTGCCCCTAGGAAGGCTGAGGGTGATCATTCAGCCCCCCAAAAGGTTAAGAAACCTTTGGGACTCTTTTAAGAGTGAAACATATGTGGGTTAAGGTCGTCTTATTACGCTGTCCCTAGAAGAGCTAAGGATGATTATTCAGCTCCCCTAAAAGTAAAACTTTTGGGATTCTTTTTCTGATGGAACCAAGAGGCTGTGTGAAGTACATCTTATCAAGGTTGAGACATATGTGTATTCAGGTTGTTGTTAGCCTGAATACTGTCTAGAGGGTGTAGGGTCATCGGGGTGCTTTATAAACACAAATGAATCATTCCCTGGTGCATAGACAGGGTGTACAGAAGTCTTAAAGAGTTCTAAGTGCATAGACAGACTTCTATGGGTCGAGGATTACCCTAACTTCACCACTCTCTCCTACAGACAATTGAGAGTGGCTGCTTGTGAACCTCAAAAAAATGTACACTGATTACCTGTGAGATATCAGCTGGATTAGGCTGGTTTCCTGTTGTCTTAGCTGACTTTGAGACACTAGAACCCTGTTGTTGGTCAGTAGAAGTATCTGATTCCACATGAGTATCTGGAACAGAGGAGGTGTCTTGGTTCACAGTCTTCTTTCCCTTGGCCTTAGCAACAGATTTGGTGTGGGAAGAAGATGGGATTTTCTTCTTCTTAGGCTGTTGGCCAGAAGAAGCCTTGGACGTCGTAGTGTGTTGCCCAGAGGTCAAAGACTTAGACTTGCCAGACACACTAGAGGTAATCACCTTCTCAGAAGAAGGGAGCAAGGACTTCTCAGTTGTTGGTTGTTGGTTGGCAACGTTCATCATATGAGAGGTGACAGGGACATCTTCAGCTCTTATTTCTTTGTAGATGGCACCTGTGATGCGGTAGGGCTTCAGAGCAGTCAACGCAGAGTTATGGTAGTTGTCTCCCAACAGGCTTTCAAAGATCAGCGACAAGAAGCGAACATAGCAGATATTCTTTTCCCTGACTTGATTTCTTCCCTTCAGCTGTTCAACAAGGTTGGAGAAGAGAATGCTTCCAACATCAACATCAGCTCCCCAAATCAGCCCATAAGCTATAGATTGATGGTTAAAGGACATCTGATTTTGAGATCCCTGCATTCCTCCCAAGGATTTAACAATGTGGGTGAAGAGGACACGCCACATAGGTGTAAAGTACTTAATCTTCAGAGGAGATTTTGAGAGGACCTCAGCGGGTGTAAGAGCAGGGTTTACATCATGGAAGGGTTTGAGTGTGGCCAGGGCATCTTTAACAGCCTTTTTATCAACAACCTTAAGGCATTCATCACCATGTTTCAATCCAGCCACACTCGAGAAATCTTTAAGGGATAAAGCAAATGGGTGTTCATTGCATGAAAGGCTAAAGGTTATTGTGTCATATACTACTTTAGCAGAGTACCAGAATTCCCTAAGGTATTCTTGGTAGAAGGTGGTAGGGGATTTCGTGAAGGCTTCACTTAAATCACAGTTTTGCATGAAGTTTACCAGATCTGAGTAGGTGTCATTTGGAGCCTTGATCCACCCAAAGGAGTTGTTTGAGGCGTGATGCTTTCGTTGAGTTCGAAGTTAAGGTTTGCTGCCTTGGGAACGGAAAAAGCCATGGATTCAAGGTCGAAGGTAAAAGAAAATGGAGGATGGTTTAAGAGAGAGAAGAACTTAGAGAGAGAAATAGATTTGTGAAATGAGAATAGTGGTGGGTGAGGAGAGACGAGAGACAATATATATATTCAAAATAAGTAAAGAGTTATTCAACCGCATTTAATGCAAAGTGAGAAAATGACTGCTCATGTGGGTCCCTTGACCTTTCAAAACTTATTTGTCTCCTCGTTATTCGAAAAATAAATGATTAAATATTTGAGAATGTTTTTTTGCATTTAGTTGGAAAGTAACTACCTAGTTTCATGTGAAAAACATTTAATATAGAATCAATCATTTAATGAACACATTTAATATCAAGCCACAGGCTTTGAGATATTATGCATCCCTAGCTCAGCAACTAGCCTGTTGAACGAAGGTTCAGCCAAAGGCTTTGTGAAAATATCAGCTAGTTGTAGCTCTGTGGGAACAAAGTGCAGCTCAATATCTCCCTTCATTATATGATCCCTGATAAAATGATACCTGATATCAATGTGTTTGGTACGAGAGTGAAGAACAGGGTTGTTGGAGATGGCAATGGCGCTGGTGTTGTCACAAAAGATTGGTACTTTGTCATATAAAATTTCATAGTCAGCCAATTGACTTTTCATCCAAAGCACCTGAGCACAACAGCTGGCTGTAGCGACATATTCTGCTTCAGCTGAAGACATAGCCACAGAGTTTTGCTTCTTAGCACTCCATCCAACCAATTTTCCTCCTAGGATTTGACTGCTGCCTGAAGTGCTTTTCCTGTCAATACAGCATCCAGCATAGTCTGAATCTGAATAGGCCTTGAGATCAAAGCCTGATTCCTTAGGATACCATAGACCTAGGGATGGTGTTCCTTTGAGATACCTGGAAATTTTCTTAACAGCCACTAGATGGGATTCTTTTGGATTAGCTTGGTACCTTGCACAGAGACATGTGGAGAATTGAATATCAAGATGACTAGCTGTCAGATACATGAGTGACCCAATCATGCCTCTATATAAAGTCTCATTAACAGAGACCCATGACTCATCAGGACCCAAGTTGTTGTTGGGAATAAAATTAGCTAAGTCACTGGAACGCTGACAAGAGGAAATTGGACGCTGACAAGAGTAAACGGGGCGCTGACAGGTGAGACGCTGATAAGAGTTATCAAGGCGTTCACAAGAAGAATCTTAAAGACAAAGACAAGGACTAAATCTGCCAATGATGAATTCTTCAAGCTGGTGGACAAAATATGAAGATAAGAATTCAGAATATATTCTTAATGTTTAAAAAGATTTAGTCAATAAGTTATTTGATTATGTTTATCTTATGTCTCTTCCTAAAATAGTTGATCTTAGCTTTTTGTACAAGGCTCCTTAAACCTATAAAAGGAGGCCTTAGGGTCAGACATAAGACACATCTTTTTCACACACCTCTTCCACATATCTCATAACACTTTCATTGTAATCATTTATTGATATTATTAATCAAAGTGAAAGTTTTGTTTACTTTGTTTTGTTCTTTGTTCTAAGTGTTAAATTCCGCATAACACTTAGTTTGTTCAATACAACAAAGTTTCTCTACGTGTTAAACTTGATTTAATCTCGTTAACACAAAGCTAAATCGATCTAAGTTTGGGATCAACAAGTGGTATCAGAGCTTGTTGAGAAACTTTGATTTGAAGAACGAAATCTAATATCGTGAGGTGAACCAGGCTAAGGAAGAAGGTGAAGAAGAATCTGATGATGTTTTCAGTTAAGGCCACGTCTACTTCAAATTCCACAAGTTCCAGTTCATCTTCATGTTCTGATAGTGAGGTATGTGATAACTCTTCTTGTAGGTTAAATACTGAAAGACTTAACAAAGAGGTTTTAAGATTGTTAGGAGATGTGAGTACTGAGAGATGCAAGTTGTCTAACTATCAACTTGCTCTTACTCAAACTGAAAAGACTGTAGCTGAGTATAAGAAAATGGAGTTTGACCTAAAAGATCAAATCAATATTTTAAAACATGATTTAAACTCTAGTACGGATATTAGAAACATCATGAACATAGTCAATGTTGAATTACAGGCTAAGTTAGATGAGGCTATCAAGAATAAGGATAATGTAGACCTTAAAATTCAAAGATTTGATAAGGCCTCACAAACCCTAGAAAAATGTGTTAGTGAACAAAGGGATTCTAGGGATATGACTAGGATTGGGATGAAAGAATATGTTGCCGTTCCACCACCTGCTGGGGACTTCTATGGTGTCCATAGAAAGGATCTCTCTTGGACTGGTATTCCAGAACTCCAAGAAGAGGAATTTATTCCTCCACCTAGATTTCTTTCCCCAGTTGAGGAATATCAACAAAAGGTTATTGACCTAGAAGAGTGGAAAAAGGCCAACCCCACTTTATTTATTAAAGGTGGGATACTTAGTGAGAGTCAATTTGTGCCTACACCAATTGAGAGTCCAGTTGTATCTACACATATAACTGTGACAAATCCCATCACTGGAAAAGCTGTTAATCTTGGCTGCCCAATTAAGAAACAACCCAGTGTTAAATATGCTGAAATGTATAGGAAACCTAGGTCATTCAAAAGCCAAGCAAATGTTAATGGGACAGGGTTTTATCAGTCTAAGCCTAAGTTTGTGTCCAAAAAGGCTTGTTACTCATGTGGGAGCTTCTCACATTTGGCCTATAATTGTGTCAGTGGATACAATTCATTCGCTGACAATAGGTCATCCAATGTCAACCATAGACCTTTTGTCCACACTAGACCACGGGCTACTACACCAGCTCCTTTCTTCTCTAAGGCAGCTAATACCCATGGACAAAGGCCCTTTCAAAAGACCAACACTTGGTCAAACAGGCAGTATGTTCCTATAGCAAACCCTAATCTAGGCACTGACAAGAACAAATTCAGCGCTGACAGGAACAAACTCAACACTGACAGGCACAAATGCAGCACTAACAGCTCCAAGTTTGGTATGAGACCTTATTTTAGACCATATAAACAAAGATACTTGGTTAGTAAGGGTCAAGGGTTTAGGGCATCATCCCACATAACTTGGAAACCTAAACAAGAGCAAAACTCTAATTTTAATGGTATTTCAATGACTTGCAATAGATTTAAATATCTTAAGAAGGTCATTAATAGTCTCATTGGAACAAATTGGGTGTTTAGGTCACAAAGGGATGAACAGGGATTTATGGTAAAGAATAAGACCACTCTAGTTGAACAACTAGATAGATCCAAGTCTGACAAGGCTTGGATATCTAAAGGAAACTAATTTGTTTTCTTTTTGAGCAGCCTATCCAAAAGCAGGTTAATGATCAAGGATATTGGGATAGTGGATGCTCAAGGAACATGCATTTTTGGTCTTTCTACTGCTATTATTTTTATCCACTAACATGTTATCTCTACCCATTGTTGTGGGAAAGGGTAGCCTCTGTTGGTGTGTGTTTTTGTGGTTTTTGTCTAACTATGCAGGAATGTGGAGCTACATTTGGATGGATACAGAATTACAAACTTTTATTTATGATGGTTGGAGTGTTTACATTCCTATCTTGAGATAAAATTTTGCTTCTTCACATATAATGATTTGTATGCTTCTGTTAAGGGGAGGTAAACCTCTAGGTTTTTGGGTACTCTTAGAGCACTCTTGCACAATTCTAGATTGTGTCCACTGGTGAGTGGGGGTTAGAAATAATGAAGGCTCTTTTTGTTGGAATTTCTAAACCTCGAGGTACTGTAGCATGCACGTAGTTTATTTTACATGCATGTTGCCAAGACTTTTGACCTAGAATTGGGTGTGGTCTTATGGGTGACTTGGGGTAGATATATTTTTGGGCTTAATTGGGGAGTTGCAAAGGTTTTATACGAGTTAACTTTCTCTTTGGGGCATTTGTGAACAAAGGACTCTAGAGTTCATGTGTGTCTATCATGCTTTTGCATGAGTGTATGCATGAACAGTGTTTGTCATTCTTGCTTATTAGAGACTAGTTAATTTCCCTAGGATTATTACCTTTGTTTGTGTTTTAGCTAAGGTTTTATGCATTCTCAAGTACATTTTATGCTATGCCATCTTAGCTGATGTCATTTTTTTTTAAAAAAATTTTATAGACCCAAAACGTTTCTTCACCCTTACATTTTTCAATTTTTTGGATATCTGGAAGCCTAATGATTATTGAGATGTTTTTCCTAGTGATTGACATCTAGTAGCAGCAGAGATCACTTTCACAAGGGTGTATAGTGTTATGGAGATGGTTGAGACTATTGGCACTAGCTTTAATGCAGGTCAAGTCAGTCTTATCATCAGTAAGTCCATTCCCATGTCCTATGAATCAACATTGAGGATTCATTTCCCGAATGTGGATGAGGACAGTATGAAACCTTTGACATTAATGGAATTGACGAAAATCTGTATTAGCTTGTAAAAGCATAATACAGAAATGGTACAAATTGTCAAGGATCATAGTTTTGAACTGATAGACTTGTTGTTTTGGAAGCTGATGCAAGGAGGACGTTCTTGGTTCCGTCCTTGTATATTGATCTTGGAGAGGAGTCTTAAAAAGGGGAGGAGCAATCGAATTTCAGTGACAAAAGTAATAAAGAAAGCTCCAAAGACTCTACATGTGCTGAAGATGATTAAGACCAAGTGAAGGCTAACTATACAAGTGATTTGAGTGATTGACTTTTCGAGATTTATTATTACTCAAATTCAGGGATAAGTATATTTGTAAGAATCCTCTCTGTATGTTTTATTTTATTCAGAAACTTGATTACTAGAGTAGATATCAAGTTTAGGAGAGGATTGTTGGGAATAAAATTAGCTAAGTCACTGGAACGCTGACAAGAGGAAATTAGACGCTGACAAGAGTAAACGGGGCACTGACAGGTGAGACGCTGATAAGAATTATCAAGGCGTTGACAAGAAGAATCTTAAAGACAAAGACAAGGACTAAATCTGCCAATGATGAATTCTTCAAGCTGGTGGAAAAAATATGAAGATAAGAATTCAGAATATATTCATAATGTTTAAAAAGATTTAGTCAATAAGTTATTTGATTATGTTTATCTTATGTCTCTTCCTAAAATAGTTGATCTTTGCTTTTTGTACAAGGCTCCTTAAACCTATAAAAGGAGGCCTTAGGGTTAGACATAAGACACATCTTTTTCACACACCTCTTCCATATATCTCATAACACTTTCATTGTAATCATTCATTGATATTATTAATCAAAGTGAAAGTTTTGTTTACTTTGTTTTGTTCTTTGTTCTAAGTGTTAAATTCCGCATAACACTTAGTTTGTTCAATACAAAAAAGTTTCTCTACGTGTTAAACTTGATTTAATCTCGTTAACACAAAGCTAAATCGATCTAAGTTTGGGATCAACAGTTGTTGGGTGGAAGCATTGGGCATTTCACTGATGCACAATCAGCTAAGTCATATTTTTAAAGTAAATCCTTAACATACTTTTCTTGACAAATTGAAATTCCTTTAGGACATTGTTTAATTTGAAAACCCAAAAAGTAAGTTAATTCACCCATCATACTCATCTCATATTTCTTGGTCATTAATTTAGCAAAACGTTTACTAAGATTGACATTTGTTGACCCAAAGATGATATCATCCACATAAATCTGCACAATGATGAAATCACTCTTATCCTTGAAGGTAAAGAGTGTTTTATCAATATAACCCCTGACAAATTTATTTTCAGTTAAGAAATTATAAAGAGTTTCATACCATGCTCTTGGAGCTTGTTTCAGCCCATACATGGTTTTGTGTAGTCTGTACACATGGTTGGGAAACTCGCTGTTCTCAAATCCTTTAGGTTGTTAAACATACACTTCCTCAGCCAAATCACCATTAAGGAATGCACTCTTTACATCCATCTGATACACAGTGAAGTTCATATAGGCAGCATAAGCCAGGAAGATTCTGATGGCTTCAAGTCTTGCAACTGGAGCAAATGTTTCATCATAATCAATTCCTTTAGTCTGAGTATACCCCTGTGCCACCAGCCTGGCCTTGTTTCTGATGATGTTCCCAATTTCATCCATCTTATTTCTATAGATCCATCTAGTGCCTGTGATATTCTTTCTAGGTGGAGCTGGCACTAGTGTCCATACTTTGTTCCTTTTGAACTGATTGATTTCTTCTTGCATAGCAGCTACCCACCCTTCTTCTACCAGAGCCTCAGCTACTCTCTTAGGTTTAATTTATGAGAGAAATTCAGCAAAGAGACATTCATTGGCTGAGGCAGAATCTGAGTCATAAATTCGCTGTCTAGTAGTAACCCCTGCATTAGGTTCCCCAATAATGTTGACAAGAAGAATGTGTTGATCTCTTGACCACTTATTTTGAGGAGCTGGGACTCAAGGACATGAACACTTGTGGGTACAGCTGGTACAATTTGAGTTTCATCCTGCTGACTGGGAGGGCTTTCTTTAAAGACTACTTCAGTGTCAGAGTCTTCTTCAGCCATATCAAGATGTGCAACTTCATTAACAGCAGGAGATTCTTTAGGGATTTGAAGAATTGGTGAGTCATCAATAGCAGTAGAAGAAGAAGGACTACCAGAGGTCTGTGGTTCTTCTTCATCAAGTTCCTGAGAGGTAGGAACTTCTATGTTGTGAGTAGACAGAGGGTCAAAGGCAGAAACATAAGGAGTGAGAGTGTTGGAGTGATGATGGTGATGACTGGTAGGTCTTGGTTCTGAGAATTCATTACTTGGGAAAGATACATTTTCATTAAAATCAATTTCATCACCCTCTGTTCCTGTTCTCTGTATGACTTCATCATCTTCATTGAATCTGACATGAAAGGTTTCTTCTACTTCTTGTCTTCTGATGTTAAATACTCTGAAGGCTTTGGCTTTTGGAGAGTATCCCAAGAAGAAACCATCATCAGCTTTTTCATCAAACTTTCCAAGTTTATCCCTGTAGTTGTAAATGCACACAGGGCATCCAAACACATGAAAATAGCTGACATCTGGAGATCTTTTTCTGAAAACTTCATAGGAAGGTTTACCATGTCTTTTGACAATGATTGATCTGTTTTGTGTGTAGCAGGCAGTGTGAACAACTTCTCCCTAAAATTGCTTTGGTAAGGCTGCACCATTCAACATAGTTCTGGCTGCTTCAATCAAAGTCCTGTTTCTTCTTTCAGCCACACCATTTTGTTCAGGGGTGCCAGCTGAAGAGAAGTTCTATGAAATACCTTTTTCATCACTAAAAGATTCAATTTGATGATTCTTGAATTCAGTACCATTATCACTTCTCAGAGCTTTGACTCTAACATCATTCATATTTTCAACCTGTCTGATGAAGGAAATGATGGTATCAGCTGCATCACTTTTCCTTCTGAGGAAGAACACCCATGTGTATCTTGAAAATTCATCAACTATGACCAAGGTGTATTTGTTGTGATTAATGGTCTGAGGTTTGACAGGCCCAAACAAATCCATGTGAAGGAGATGTAAGCACTTGTCAATGGAGAATGATTGCCTAGTCTTGAATGAAGACCTGTGATGCTTTCCTTTGACACAGGCAGAACAAGTCTTGTCTTTAGAAAACATCACAGAAGGTAGACCAGCAACCAGGTTTTGTGTGGCTATCTTGTTGATGTTCTTGAAGTTGAGATGAGACAGTCTTTTGTGCCACAGCCAATTGACACTTTCAGAGGCTTTAGCAAGAAAACAATTTGAGCTTTCTTCAGAGCAAACAGCCATGTTGATGACATAGACATCTCTCCTTCTAGGTGCAATAAGCACAACATCATTGTTTTTGTTGAATATGGTTCCCTGAGTCTTAGTAAACAAAACCTTATAAACGGCATCACACAATTGGCTGATGCTAATAAGATTGTTTTTAAGACCATTCACATATGCAACCCTGGTAAACGTAATCCCATTGCAGTTCACTGAGCCATATCCTTCTGTGTCACCTAAAGAGTTATCTCCAAACACCACTTTAGGACCTGGCTCCTTTGAGTATCTGTGCAGGTATTGTTGAATCCCTGTCATGTGTCTAGAACAGCCACTGTCTAGATACCATACCGATTCCTTGAGATATTTCTGCACAGATACATAGAAACATGTTAGTTCCTATGGTGAACCCACTTTCCAGTGGGTTCCCTGAATTGCTGATTAGAAACTCTTGTGTTCTTGTAGAACTTTTGGCGTTGGGAGGGACAATTTACTGTTTCATGGGTATAACTTCCACAGATATCACACCCAGGGAAGTCACCACACTCGTCTGAGTGATGGTCTGTGAATCCATAGAATTTACAGGGAGGATAAGGTCTGTAGTTTCCCTGTTGTCTTTCGGAACCCTGTGGTCTATCCCTAGAGGGTGTCTGAGCTCTCTTAACTTCCATATGTCTATCATGATCTAAGGTCATGTGGTGAGAGTTTTTACATATATTGTAATAAGGTTTGATTAACCTTTCCCCTTTGGGTTCATCTAGGACTGACTTATGTTCATGAGAAGTAGAGCATTCAGCGGAAGGCTTAATGTGTTGTTTCAAGAGTTCTACTTCTTTCATTAGAGACAACAGGCGTTCTTCAGTGGTAGTGTCAACCTTATTCACAGTTTTAGTAGAGACAGGCTTAAAAGCAACTTGTTTACCAGATTGTTTAGCAGGCACATGAAAAACTTTAGCTGGAGGTTTCTCAATATCTGTTCTAAGTTCACCCTTAGCAGCTCATGAGGAACTGCTAGGTTCAACTCCAGAGAGTTTGGGCAAAGGTGGTAACTCATCCACATCTTCAAAGACAGGATCATTAGTCAAAGTGGTATCTGACATATGAATAGTCTCTGTAGATTTGAAGACAATGTCTTTGGGTTTGGTGAGAATTCTCAGCTTATTTTTCTTAGCAGATATATCCCTTTTAATGTCACCAGGCAATTAATCATTAAGCAATTGATCTATCGTGAACCTAGCACACAGCCATTTTTCAATAACCTTGTTTAATTCAGATCTTGATCATTTAAGGCAATGTTTTTCAAGGTTAACCTAGTGACTTTATTTTGCAGGGATATTTTCTCTAAATTAACCCGTCTGAGAGTTTCACATTCAGTTTTAGCATTTAGCAGTTCCGTTTTAACAGAGTGAAACTTATCAAGTAGGTTCTTTCTTTGTTCCTCAACAAAGTGTAAATCAACAATGATGTAATCAAGGACATGCTTGCGTTCATCACTATCAGACATAGATAAAAGTCTGTGTACCTTTTTCATTGTGATGTCAACCCATTGTCCTGATCTTGCATCACCTTTTCCAACAGCTGGTTCATCCTCAGCTATAGCCATGAAAGCCCTGACTCTAGTAGTATCTTCCTCATCTGAAGTCAGTGGCTCATCATTCCAATCATAAGCTTCAGCTACCAACCCTTTCTCTTTCTTTTAATCACCTCCCTTCTTCTTAGACAGAGCTTCAAGCTTCAAATTCATCTGTTCTAACTCAGCTTTAAGTGCCTTGTATTTGTTTTTGTAATCCTTCTTCTCAGTGTCTGATGAATTGGATTGGTGAGATGAGTTGTTGTGTTGTTTGAATTTGTATGGTTTAGATGAAGATGATGGATAGGAGGGTGAGGATGTCTTGGTGGAAGGACAGTCTTTTTGGAAGTGTCCAAGCTTTCCACAGGCAAAGAAACTTTCTTTTGACCTGTCAGTTTGTTTACTAGCTGATCCTATTCTCCCTGATCTTTTGAAGAATCTTCTTTGGATGGCTAGTGAGGCTCTTTCATGAAACTCTGCATTAAGGTCTGTCAAGAACACTTGGCTGCTGCGGGTGTCTTCTTCAAAGGTAGTTAAGCATGCCAAGGCTATTGGGCTGTGACTAGCTAGCGAATTCATGCAATAAATCTGTGATTAGTATTTCGATAAAGGATGTTAAGACATTATTGAATTGATGAAATAAAGATTGAGTTTCATTTATTTTTTCTGTCATTTGATTTTGTATCCTATTTTACATGTTTTAGTCCATGAATAAATTGTTATGTTCTAAATGTCCATTGTCGATTAATAATATGGGAGTATTATTAAACTAAGACAATTCAAAATAGTGATAGAGTATACTTGAAAGTATATTGGTCAATTTTGGATGATATTTGATGAATCAAGTATTGGACTTATCTCAACTATGTGATTTTACTTTATGGATCTTTGTCATCAAGTAAATCATAAATAGTTATCCTTAGACCTAAGATACCAGGAAACTGTTAATGGGGAAAGGATAACTATTTATGATAACTATTTATGATTTACTTTATGGATAACTATTTAGGGTTTTGATGAATCAAGTATTGGACTTATCTCAACTATGTGATTTTACTTTATGGATCTTTGTCATCAAGTAAATCATAAATAGTTATCATAAATAGTCAAAATAGTGATAGAGTATAACTGATCCTTTCCCCATTAACAGCAATAGAGAAAGAAACAGAGGTAACACATGGCACCCGATGCTATGAACCTTACAGGAGATCCAAGGTTTCATGATATCAATTTTAAAAGAAAATCTCCTCTTTCCATTATTGTGATCGTACCCTTTTAACAATTCTTGAGTCAACATAATGTTATCACTAATACTTCTCCCAGGTATAAAGACACTGTGATTTTTAGAGATAATTATGCGCAGCAAATTCTTGAGCATATTTGTTAATATCTAGATAATATGATCTTATAAACCACACTGCAACATATTCATCGGTAGATTGTCCTTTGAAGCAAGTGCTGTTGGGAGATAACTAAAAGCAACTAGCAACTAGTGTTTAGCATTTTGTACACAATGCTTGTTTGGTAACAAGCAACTAGCATTCCCAAGTTTTCTACACGCTCCAAATCAGAATTCTACTTGAAGGAGCATTCACTAGAAACTAGCGTTTACACTTAATAACTAAAAGTATACATCTATCTTACGAAATGGTTTATCAAAACAAACAGTTATTGCGCTTGTTGCTACTGCTACATGCTTGTCGGTACTGCTTTTTTCGCCAAACATAGACCACCCAATGAAGCCTTAACTACCTAATGTTGCAGGACATTAATTGAACGCTTTACATGATTTGTCTAGTTGTTTTGCCTTCTTTGTGATTTTAATGTGACCTTTTTCCATCACTCTGGCCTCTCAAACAAGCAAACAAGTTCTTAAAGAAAGTATGCAGATACCACTCTCACCTTATGAAGCCCTCACTACCTAATATTGCAGGACATTAGTTGAACCGTTATATATGCGATTTGTTTAGTATATCTTGCCTTCTTCGGGATCCAACAATCTCAGTTTTTCATCACTCCGACACTCTGACCTTAACACACACTAAACAAGCTCTTAATGATAGTATGGAAGTAGTAGTATTTACCAAACACACATGGATTAAGCAATCCTAAGTCAGCATAATTTAGACAACAACAGACATCGCTAAATTTAGACAATGACACACTCTCATGAATATAATTGTAGCTAGGAACACAGGACTCACTTTAATGAATATAGCATTGTAACTAGGGACACAGGACTCAAGTGTGCAAGTAAATTACGTTGTGCATGAGTACTATGCAACATACCAATTGGATACTTACCAGAGCACACTAAGGTACCAAACATTAAAACCTTCAGATAAAATAAAATAAATATCTAAACATAATAATCCTTTCATGTCAATATCACAAGATACCAACTGCACTAAATTTCGTCTGACAATAGACCAAGTACAAAAGGTTTACAATATATAATGAGTCTTTACCTTAGATAGACCTATAATTGTAAAGACTGAGAAAGTGAAGTACTAGCATAGCCCTGTAAGTCCTTCAGAAATGCAGCTTCCCCTTCTACTCCAATGGTACCACCAGGTGTCATAATAAAATCCTTCAGAAATTTGGCGTTACCGAGTAGATACTTCATCGCCTTTGTATCACATTTCATCCAGAAGAATCCAGTGATTTTGATAACTTCAAGATGAGACTGGAGACAACTAGGTGGAGTTTAATTTCTGGTTCCGTCCAATCAATGTCTTGTGGATCCTTTAGATAAGAATAGTCTTTTGGGAGATTTGTTTTATATGAAGCATAGTGTTCACAATCCTAGCAAGAAACACAAAAACACAATATCATTTAGTTATACTATAATGTCACAAAAAAACAGAATTAAAAAATCAGGTTGTTTATTGTTTTTACAGAATGATCACCTTCCGAATGGTAAGAGTCTGTAGAATAGGAGAGTTTTCCAGTAAACAGAACAATAAGGCCCAACCACACAATCTGGGTATTCCTATCTCCAAACAGGTCAGAAATTGCAATGTGGGCACGTCACTAAGATAGTGCATGCTTAGAAGCTTCAAAAAGATGAAATAATTAGTGGGCCTGACAAAGCATTCATCTAAATGTTAAAGAAAATAAAACTTACATAAGTTGTAGTGTTGTCCAATAAAAGGGACGTTGCTCCAGTACTTATCGCATGCAAAAGAACATTGGCACGCTCAGTCTCAGCCACACATAGTGATCTATAATCACAGTATGATCCCAAACAAAAACTTGCATTAATGGGTGTTAACGAACCCTCAACCTCATAGCCTACGGACCATTCACCAGAATTTTCCTCTATATGGAGTTGTTTGATTGTAGGGAGATTAAGACGAACTGTGCCAGGTGGACAGAAGTAGGGAATGTATTCACAAGAGAGACTGATGTGTAATACTTGCAGTGACGGAGATGTGATGTCGTAAATCTGTTTTTCACTATCATATGTTCCTCCTAAAACTAGATCCTCAAGTTTTGGGCAACAACGGAAGAGATTTTCTGTTAGTTCAAAGGGAGGGCAATTAATCTTAAATGTAAGGGACTTCAGACTAGGCAAGTGAATTACCCCAGGGACTGTAATGATGCTTTCGAGGTCTGAAGTTAGTTTTAAAACTGTGAGGTTCTCACACGTGAACACACATGGAGGCAATTCCATGTAAAGAAGATTCAAATCTATCTCATATGCTTTACGCCTGATAACCTCACAGCATATATCATAAAGCGCTCCATATCTAGAATTATGTCTACAAATGAGGCGAAACTTCCCGATTTTTGGTGACCTCAAACGATTTAATATTCCATGAATGAAATTAAAATCCAAATAACGATTGGAACTAATATGAAAATCAAGATTTTGAATTTGTAACCAGACATCCTTCCACCTTTTCGACAAAACGCTAGTAGAAACAGCCTCTTTAGTGTTCAGGGATGAGATTATGTTTTCAAGAATGTCATCAGGTAAATTGCTAATCTTATCCATCAAATTGCATAAACACGTTCCTTTCTAACTAGAAAACATTTAAACCCCAGTGATAACAGTTTAAAAATACCACCTGTTTATTGGTTCGATGGCTGTCTCGAGACTCAGTCAAAAACTAAGAAAGAAATCACTGTAAATGGAAAGTAAGGTTAGCGTATCTGACCAAAATTAGGGAAAAAATATAGCAAAATCAATTGTACCAAAGAGGAAAAATCTATAAGAAGCAAGTAAGTGTACCTGAGATTGAGACTAAGCATCTGGATCTCAAAGAGAGGCAGATTCCAATGAAAAGTTATCAATTGACCTTTCAAAAAAAAAAAGTTATCAATTGAAGAAGAAAGCACAATTTAGATGGAACGCTCCAAATGGAGATATAAATAGACTTAAAGGCTATTCATTATTTCAGCTAATACCGAACCTTACCAAAGTAAAAGCGCGTTGCGCGTGAGCTTAGGCTATTACTAAAACACAAAGAATCATGATAACATGTAATTAATACACTTTATTGTCTGGCACTATGTAATCACCTTAACACGTGATCTGATGCCTGACTTTTATGTAATCACCTTAACAAACAATGTATACAATCGAATCCAACAGAGAGAAAATTAATCCCCTTGTGGCCACGGAGGTTCACCTGCGCCGAATCCGGTCTATCCAAAAGGATAGTCACCCTGTGATTAGTCGGTTCGCAATGTCGAGTCGGAAACCAAAACAAACAAAAAAACACAACGTATACAAGTTTGTGAGATTTGCATCATCTGCACATATCGATTGTTACATTTCAGTGTCAAGCTCACATTCATTCTCATTCGTGATGTCGTATTACTAAAACACAAAGAATCATGATAACATGTAATCAATACACTTTATTGTCTGGCACTATGTCATCACCTTAACACATGATCTGGTGCCTGACTTTTATGTAATCACCTTAACAAACAATGTTGCAGGACACCGACCTTAGCATGTACTCTTAAACTAGATCGTATTATAATTATATAACTAGATGTATTCATCAATCACGTGTAAATCAAGCTACTATATTGGATAGTAGATGAAATGCAAAGTCGATGGTCATGCTTAAAATCACTATAATATTATAAGTTATAACTAGGAACACACATTACTCATGTACTATGCAACATAAAAATGTAATACATACAAGAGCACAATAAGATACCACTTGAACCATATGCATTTAATCTTGTAAAGTAAATTTTCAAGTAAAAGTCAATTAGCAAGACAGGTTTGATAAAAACTCAGTTCGTAAAAGACTAATAACAAAATGGATATTCAGCCATAATATTTTTGTCAATCGCAACATAACAAATACACTGAATTTGGTTTATCACAAGACCAAACACAAACTCTTTGAATTATATCGATTAGTCTTTCCCAGAAATAGAACCACTACTGTAAAGAGGTGAAGGCCTTGAATAGCTTCGTAACTCCAAAAATCTTACATAAGTTGTAGTATTGTCTAATAAGAGGGACTTGCTCCACAAGTTCCTTGTAAAAGACCATATGCACGCTCATTTATGTCTCCCTATATAGCTCAACACAACATGGTCCTAAGAAAAAATATGCATTGATGGGCGCTAACAAACCCTCGAAACATACATGTACACAAGTAAGAACGGTGCCAGGTGCACGTAACACACATGTCGCGAAGGACATCACTACTACAAAACAGGGCTATAGCGACAGCCACTTCTGTCGGAAATCCGTCGGTAATAGTGGTTTCCGACGGGTTAGTGACATAAACTGGGTGTCGGCAAATTGCTCCTAGCTAATTAGCATCTGTCGGAATTCTGTCAGAAATAGCGACATATAACTCATCTGTCGGAAGTCCGTCGCTATTTTTCTGTCGGAAATCAGTCGGAATTTTTTCTGGTAAAATTCGTCGCTAAGTATATATCCCGTCGGAAATCAGTCAGGAAACTGTAAATGGTAAGGCGTCGCATTTCTCTCGGAAATAGCTGTATTTGAACCATCAAAAAGGTAAATAAAAAACTGGATATAATAAAGATAAATTTTTTGTAACCCTATATTTAAATAGCTTAAATGAAAAGAGTAAATTCATAATTCATGATACGATTTAAATGATAATTATGCATTTATTACGAAATGCCATTATTCACATTCAAAATGTTTTAAAATAATACAACCATTCGAAACTTAGAAGATGAACTGAAAGTATCTAATCCAGAGTTAAATTGTTGTTCCATAATGCGCCACACTCCAGGTTGTGGTTTGCGGAAATGGTCATCTTCTTGAACTTTATATATATACCCCACGCAATGAAAACCTGTAGAGACAATTCTCAAGTAAGTTGTATGTTCATATTAAAGAAGAAAGTTCAATATATGGCCAACGCACCTGTATAGGGACCTCCATAAGATTGATAAAACTGTCAAGTCTTCCGGCTCAAATGCATATGATACGAATATGAATTAGATGTACAAGTCACACATTTTATAAAATTTCTTCAAAGTACTAAATCAAAGTTGCAAATTAGAATGTTTTGACTACAAAGTCAATGTAATCTCTTTTTGGTCCATGTTTTTCATTAAATAAAATTGTTCTATATAGCTGAAGTCATTTCAAAACTTACAGGATTACAGGCATTCGTATTGAATTGCGCTCTCTACAACCATTACGACTAACATGTTTCACGGCTGAATATGGACCACACTGTTTGGTATAGCGAGCTCTGTGCTTGTCAAGTTAATTGAACTCTGTAATCTTTGTACCAATGTTCGAAACGCAACAGTACTGATTGTGGCCATTGAGGCTCCTCGTTTCTTCGTTGCTTTGCTGCTAAATGGAAAATAATAAAAACACAACAAAGCTACATTATAGATATAACAAACTGCATAAGAACATACTATTTTGAAGCATATCTTCTGATTTAGTCGACTAATCAGATACCAACTTTTAATACAGAACAGAACATATACCAACTCAATAGATTATATTGAGATAAGGAGTTCGGAAGTAGCTGCAACAATTCAAGTATTGCATTCTCATTAGATTATATTGATATAAGGAGTTTGGAAGTAGCTGCAATAGAAGTATGAATGAGATAGAGATGCACAAGATATCATACCATTTTGCTGTAATCTTTTCCCAAGTAATCGGTACCATGAAGCCAGTGAGAATGAATACCCACGGCAACCATTTCAGCTCGTGAATAAAAGTGACAACCAACGTCAATACCTAGCAAGCGACCAAGTCTTTTTATAGGGAACAAGATTTCATTAGAATTCCTCAATTGCATCATTATATACAAGTACGATTAGTGAAGACTACCCAAATAGATTGTGGGTATAGATACAGTATGTAAAGGGATACCTGGGTGGTGGCACTGAGATCAGGACGCTTGAATTGTTTTTTCTCCAAACATGTTTTCTCAAACCAAAGACCTTTAATATGACATTTACCTGTTACAGACAACATCCCTGATCTTAGCAGTTTGTGGTCTAGTTCTATACAGTACAAACGACTAATAAGAAACACGCTTTGTGATCGTACATTCGAATATGCTGCTGGAGCACAACACAAGTATGACTGCCAGCTTCACAAATATACAGCGCAAGAAAAAATGCTTTGACATTAGCAGCAACAGCCTCACATATAACAGATGTATCATATAGTCTGCCTATCAGCTTCTACTAAGATAATCCGAGGTAGTAACAGATGTATCATATAGTCTGCCTATCAGCAATTCGTTAAAATTATTCTCAGATATTGCTATTCAATGCTTTAATGATGATAATAAATAACGCCCGTCGATGGGATTAATCGTCAAGGAACTAGAAACAGCGGTAGAATATCAAACTGTAAGTTGTCATTTACTTAATACAATAGTACTCTGTATTATATAGTACTGTTATTTTATTAGATTAATAAGCTAAATTGATAACGGGAAACTTTGTTTCATTTGATTACCGGAAAGAAGCATAAGAAGAAACTAAAAGTGTGCTCTAGACCCATACACTGTCGAAAAAGTTGACCCGACCCGAACCCGAACCCGAATAATCATATTCGGGTCGGGTCACTCGGGTTCAAAAGTGTATTCGGGTCAATTCGGGTTGACCCGAATTGACCCGAGTTCTAATTAGCTCGGGTTCGGGTTATATATTTTTTACCCTTGACCCGACTTGACCCGACTTGACCCGAACCCGACCAACCCGACTTGACCCGACTAAAATTACATTTTTTACATTGTATTAGTACTTAATTTAGCCACTTTTTACACACTTTCCTTAAACTCAGGTTGACCCGAACCCGAGTTGACCCGACCCGAATTGACCCGAACCCGAGTGACCCGAGTTCTAATTAGACTCGGGTTCGGGTTATATATTTTGTACCCTTAACCCGACTTGACCCGACCCGAGTTGACCCGAACCCGACCGGGTCAACCCGAATCACACAGTTTACTTGACAAACACCCCCTAATCACGAAAACAATTATCTAAAGGGTGTTTATCTAAGCTTATTTTTTGGGCTAATTAGCTTATGTGGCTTCGGCTTAGGTTTCATAAACTCATTTATTGTCGAGCTTGACACGATCGAGCCAGGCTTTTATCGAACTCGAGCTCAAGCACAAACCTTGTGTTGCTCATCAATCTTTTGTTGTTATAGAGGCATGTAACCAAAAATAGTCGGTGGATACTAAATATTATGTATACATACTATTCGACGTTTCCTGTTGATGTGCACCTGATTGTTAATTCGACATGATTCATGGCGTTCTGTTCCACCAACATGAACTCCTCCCACTGCTACAACCTTCTGTATTTCTTTCTCTATGTATGCGATCTGCTAAACAAAGTAAGTTATTTAGGTAAACAGTAAGCAAAGAGAAAAAAAAATGACAACAAGCAATAAAGATAAAAAAAAGCATATATGCTAACTTTGTGCCATAAGGCTTCTTATCCATGTCTACAATAGTAGCTTCATGACCATTAATACCGCCTTTATGACCATTGTTGCAAGTGTTCCTGCTGCACTTGGTATTCAACTTCTCGTTGTACTTTCACTTTGAAAAAGCATATCCTAATCTCGCTTGCTTATTAAAAACTCCTTACTCTAGCATAACCAGATTAGATGATGCAAACATCTTATATTGATGGATGAGGTTTTCCCTGGTCAGACTACGCAGGGAAGGTGAATTCGATTCAGAATATTCTACTGACGCGGGACGAGTCAATAATGTAGCAGTTCAACTATCTTACCTGTCATAGTCTCGAATTTTGCGATAGTCATCGTCTTTTATATCCCTTTCCCTCTCTCACTTCGTTCCCTACGGTCCTATTGCGATCTTAGTCTCTATCCCTTTCGTGGTCTCTACTTTCGTCATCCGATAACTATAGTTAACTGAATACTTATTAACCAAGTTTTAGATTGCTCAATATTTTTTTGTCTTTTAGGATGGAAATTTTCGACTATCTCACAATAGTTATACCACAAACTCAATCTCACATTGAAACCGCAACCATTTGGTTGAGAGCTTTTCACACAACAACGGTTAACACTGGGACACGAGCCCTTTGGTATTGTTTAATAAATAATTGTCAATGTTAAAAACAGATTGTGGCAACCTCATACTAAAGAGCTTTGTTTTGCTGGTTTAGAATTCTAGATACAAGTTCATTATTACATGTCAACTGTAAGTAGTATCAAGTCAAAAAGCAAAGTGTATATAGGTCCCAAACACCATTACGAAATAAATTTTGTGTTAAAAATTATACCAATACAAGTGTTTTAAATGCCACAGATCAAAATATATGGACACAGGTTGTGTCGATTTTATCTATACATTTAAGTAAAACTATATCGTTTGAGGTCCAAGACTAACTTAACACCATTATCAAATGTGGCAATTGAATGTCTTTTTTAGGACTGTTAATAAGAACTACGCATGTGTAGCATGGTGTGTAACAACACAACCCATAATCACCATTGACAAACGGAGACTAAAAAACACTAACAAATTAATGTCACGTCTTTAATGCAAAGATAACAATAAGTATTACACCTATTACCTCAAAAACGTTGAGTTATAAAACTGGTGGTGTGCTTGTTACATCATAAGGCACCCATACACAATCTAAATGGAATACTAGCTCAAGGTTGACATTCATTCATCAGCCTACACATATTGATTAACAACTTTTCTAGCTATTCTTACTTGAAAAGTGGACATCAATATTCACAATGTCAAAAATAATATCGTCAACTATTAATTGAATTACGACTTATAACTAGTAAGAATTATGATGAAACAGTTTCCATAGACTTATATAAAATGTATAAAGTAAATTAAACATTACGCAACATCACTAATTTCTGATTTAAAGCTAAACAACTTGAAATCGTTAATCTAAATCTCTTACACAATAGAACTACCTATCAAAACGTAGCTACCACAAAAATCAGAAATCAACTAGTCTCTTCCACAATGGCTTAAGATGTACCAACTACTATTATTTTGAGCTAAACACTCTAATTACAACTAAGCTATCCTAACACGAATCAATAATTGAGTCAAACACTCTAATTACAACCAAGCTATCCTAACACGAATCAATAATTGAGTCAAACACTATCAAATCAAATCAAATCAAAATTAGGCAAAATAATAGATTCATAACTTAAGCAAAAATTAGGGCAAACAAAGAACGATTGAAACCTTA
Source organism: Glebionis coronaria (assembly GCA_025667525.1). Classification (NCBI taxonomy): domain Eukaryota; kingdom Viridiplantae; phylum Streptophyta; class Magnoliopsida; order Asterales; family Asteraceae; genus Glebionis; species Glebionis coronaria. The sequence goes on along the minus strand of CM046879.1, from coordinate 170,509,960 downwards.
TGACGGTAATCGATGGCGTTTTATGGTGGGAGACGGTAATCGCCGGTGAGAGACGATAATCGACGGTGGTCTACGGTAATTGGGGTGATCTATGGGAGTCGGCGATGGTCTGCGGTAATCGCCGGTGGGAGACGGTAATCGCCGGTGGGAGACGGTAATCGCCGGTGGGAGACGGTAATCGCCGGTGGGAGACGGTAATCTACGGTGATCTATGTGTGAATAATTTGGGAATGAACAAGTGAGTGTGATTTAAGAAATTTATAAATGGCGATGAAAGTGTTTTAACATTTTGGTAAAGTGTGAAAGTTCTTTATATTTTGGTAGTTTTTGGTAAAAATTAGCAAACAAGCCCACCCTTTAACACTATATGTAATGGTATCAGGCCCAAAAAATAAGCCCACCCCTTAACACTATATAATAATTAGGGTTTCATTAGTATCAGCAGCCTCACCCAAAAAACAGCCGCACCCAAAAAAGAAAAACCTGTACCCATCCAATCCTCTATATTTGAGTATAAATCCAAACGGACTTAAAATCTTTCTCGGTAATCCTCTATATGCGGTTTTCACTGAATAGTGACGGGTAAAATAGATGTCGGTACTCAGTCGGAAAGTAGACGCAATTTACATTAATTTCCGACGGATTTCCGTCGACGTTATTATCCCTCGGAACTTAGTCGGAATTCTGTCTTAAAATTCTTGCAAATTATAGATCCAAATATCCGTTGCTGATATGTCAGAATTTCGTCGGTAATTTGCGACAGAATTATGTCAGTCGGAATTTCTGTCGCTGATGCTCCTTTTTCTAGTAGTGCATGTGATATCATATACCTGTTCTTCACTATAATATATTCCTCCTAAAGATAAAACCCTAAGTTTTTGGCAATACGGGAAGATATATTTTGTTAGTTCGAAGGGAAGACAGTTGACCTTAAATGTAAGGGATGTCAGATTAGGCAAGCAAAATACCTTTGGAACTGTTATATGATGTGTGATGTTTTAAGATAGTTCTAAATCTGTGAGGCTGTCGAATGTGAAAAAAACTTGAAGGCAATTCCAAGCAAGAAACGTCTAGATACATCTCATATGCTTTACGCCTGCTAGCCTCACAATTCCCAATCTCTTGTGAGTTTAAGCGACTTAATATTCCATGTATGAGATCTAAATCCAATAAACGATTGGACCTAACACGAAAATCAAGATTGTAAAGGCAGAACCAGTCATCCTTCCACCTTTTCGGCAAAACGCAAGTAGAAACAGCCTCTTTAGTGTTGAGGGATGAGATTATATTTGCAAGAAGGTCATCGGGTAAATTGCTAATTCTATCCATCCAAATGAGGCAAAACAGTTTCCTTTCTGATTAAAAACCTTCTACAACCCCCACAATACCAGCTTAGTTATACTACCTGTTTATTCATTTGATAGCTGTTTCAAAATGAAAATTCACTGTAATAGACAAGTGAGTTGGGAGTTCTGGGAAAAAAATGGAGAAACATACAGCATAATTAATCATATATCAAAGAGGAAAAAGCTACAAGTAGTAAGTATGCGAACCTGATATTGAGATCAGGCATCTGGATCTCAAATAGAGTCGGATTCCATATGAAACATTATCAAATGAAATTAAAAGAAAGCACAATTTAGAAGGAACACTCCAAATGAAAATATCACTGGACTTGAGGGATATTTAAGGTTTATTTTAACTATCAACAAACTTTACCAAAGTAAAACGCGTTGCACGTGAACTTAGTCTATTTAAACTAATACTCAAAGGAACACGATAACCTGTAATTAGTGGAATTTATTTTCTGACACTATGTAATCACCTTAACACTATATCAGCAACTGTACCAAAGAATAATATGCAGAATCCTGATTTTCGTTGTTTCATACATTCCGTGTAAACAAACAAGAGTAGACAATCATGTTAACACTTGATTTGGTCCCTGACTATTCTTTTCTGGATATATACCCAGCTCTTTGCATCGCATTTATCCTTTTAAAAAAAGCTTAAAATATGTGTGGCAGTTGGTTCAAACGCCGTGGATTATTCGGAAACGATGGTTAAAAGAAGTTAGTGAGAAATAAATCATCTGCACACAACATTTCATCCAGTCGAACATTTTATACATTAGTAGCAGTACGTAATGCATTGTTGTTACAGTGTCAAACTCAGATGCATCTTCTAAGACTATGTTACAACCCATTATTTTACCACAAAATAACATAAATGAAGTACTACTATCGCAAAATGTACCCCTAAAAACAAGGGATACTAGTCCTTCGGTATATCATTGAAAGAGTTAATGGATACAGAATTTTGAAGAGACAGTGAATAACCTGCATAAACAAAAAGGTGGAAAATGAATAAACCACAGAGAAAATATTGGACTGCATAAACGAATAATCCTTGCAATAACAACCTGCTGCTTCTTGGAACAACAATCTAGTTTAATGTACATTTATTGTGCCGGGAGGAAAGTTTTTTTTATATCTGACGTGTAAAATAAATATTCAAAATTCTTATGAGAAATGTACCGTACAGGTTAAAAGTCTCTCAACGTGTTGCCTCATACAAAAATTTACCATGAAAATGACCCACTCTTACTAATCATCCAGTATAAGTTATCAGATACAAGACACCAAAAAATGGATATGTTCCCAACATAAGCATACGTATGCCCAAGAGAGCAAGCAAGATCACAGTTTAAAGCTTTTAAACGAGTCATCCAGCATAAGTTATCAGTTACAAGTAGCAATAAATATCTCTATATGAAGAAAGGTACAAAAAAATTGAAGGGTGTCCTTTCAAGTAACTTAAAAAGCCTAGAAAAACAAATGAATTTGAACAAATATCAGAAACAATTATTTGGAACTTAGAGAGTTCAACAGACACCATAATAAATAAGCAAAACCAATAACACATACGAAATATAGTTCTCATAGTTACCTGACCCTATTTGCAAACTTACGTAATTTCCAACCAAGAATATATTTATTGTCAAAATACGAATATTAAATTTCATCCAAATAATATTACTTGTATCCTTGATAAATTACCATTGATACTGGTTTGATCTTTGGAGCTTAGAACCTAAATTTTGTTCCATAGTCAAATGATTTAATAAGATAGGGATAAATAGCAAAAACTCGTTAGAAATGAAAAAAAGGAGAAAAAAGTAGGGCGACCAAACCATTTCGTGGAACTCCCTATTTAGTTTCGTGGTTAAATTCTTGACATAACATGATGAAGATAAGGGATCAAACCAAGCCAATCAAAGAGAAGAACTTTGGGAAACCAAAAACTTCACCAAGAGTCCAATTGAAACAATTCAATCAAGACATTCACAAGAATAGCCTAAACAGATCACATCACAACACTCTACGACGACCTTGAGATCAACCAAAAAAAGTTTATGGTCAGATACAATTCCGATACATGTAGTTCATTTGTGTTTCAGATCCTCGTTAAGCATAGAGGATAATGCATATATTAATATGGTAATGAACTTTGAGCAAGTGTTCGCCTAAATGAATGAACCTTAATACTGATGAACTTAGGGTAAACAACAACAACACCAACAACAACAACAACAAGTGTACCCAATCCCACAAGAGCGAGGTATGGGGGAGGTGAGATGTAGACAGTCACTCCCCTACCCGAGAGTAGAGGGACTGACCTCCGGCAAGTGAAAGTGAAACCAAAAGATCCATGGGTGAAACCAACGAAAAGAAGCATAGAACGCCAAAGCACACACAAACAAAAATACAGGAACAAACCATACAAAGACATACCCACATGAGATCTCATCGTGGAAAAATCACTACCCCGCAATTCTCACATGGCCATGGTTTCTCAAATTTCTCTACTGACCCTTGTACAATGTACACCAGACATCTTATACACTTGTCAAACAAACATATACCTTGTTTTCACTTAAAATTCATTAAGCATTCCCCAGCACGTGAATGTAGGGACCGGAGTAAAAGTACTCGGTATGAAGTACATAATATTAGAGCAGACTCATAAAACTTGATTTTTACATAGCGCTTAAGACACTTTTTATAAAAACTTTAATGAAAAGGGAGTGAGAGAGCTAACCTCACACATTGCCATCAAATGGAATCTGTTTACCCCTCATTCGATCCTTTAGCCTCATTCAATCCTTCCGAATCGAATTTCATCTCAGATCCATGGATACCATCTAAATCACTGCCTGCTTCGAGAACTTCATCTGACGTATCTCCATCATCATGGAAACAATCTAAATCATCACCTGCTTTAAGAACTACTTTATTGATAAGTAGCTAATTGAGTTAGCAAATCTCTAAGAATAAGTCGCCAATTGAGTTACCAAATTTCTAAGAAATCAAGAAGGAAACTAGAATACTTTTGAGCCAATTTTCTGCTATGTTTTCATTTCATAATGCAATTATGCAAAGACATTAAAATAGCCATATTACAATGCATGGTCTTCCTAAAAATAAGGTAGAAAACTACTACTATAACGTGCGAGGAATGCATAAAGTGGTAAGTGGTGAACGTAATGTAACTCCTAAATGCATGCAAGACACTCTCTCTGTGAAAGTGCTAAAAGAAATACAGTACTAAATAAACTAGTGCCTTATTCTTATTAACTGATGGGTATCATTCATCATCTGATGTATCTGCATCATCATCTGATGTATTTGCATCATTATCTAAATCTTCGTCTGCTTCAGAACCTACTTCATCATCTGATGTATTTGCATCATCATCTAAATCATCGGCTGCTTCAGAACTTACTTCATCATCTGATGTATTTGCATCGTCATCTAAATCATCGGCTGCTTCAGAACCAACTTCATCATCTGATGTATTTGCATCATCATCCAAATCATCGGCTGCTTCAGAACCAACTTCATCATCTGATGTATTTGCATCATCATCCAAATCATCGGCTGCTTCAGAACCTACTTCTGATGTATTTGCATCCTCATCTAAATCATCGGCTGCTTCAGAAACTACTTCATCATCTAAATCATCGGCTGCTTCAGAAACTACTTCATCATCTGATGTATCTGCATCATCATCATCTAAATCATCTGATGTATCTGATTTCAAATCTACATCATCTGCCTCTTCGGTAATGCCGGGCAAATCTTCACCTTTTATTCTCCTCATTTTTTTTGCGGGTAGTTTGACATGGTCGTTATCGGCTTGCCTTTTACCTAGACCGCTTGATACTGAATCCATTCTTGTGGCTCCTCGTGTTAAACCTTTGTCTCCATCTTCTTGCTTAACGGATGGCTTTTTATTGGCTTCTTTTTTACCTAGACACCTTGATTCTGAATCCATTCTTGTGGCTGCTCCTGTTAAGCCTTCGTCTCCATCTTCTTGCTTAACATCGGATGGCTTTTTATCGGCTTGCCTTTTACCTAGACCGCTTGGTTCTGAATCCATTCTAGTGGCTCCTACAGTTAAACCTTTGTCTGCATCTTCTGGCTTAACATAGGATGGCTTTTTAACGTTACCCATATGACTTACTCGAACCACAAACCCAAAATCCTTTTGTTTCTAGCGAGAAAAACCCTCCGATATCTTAACTTTACAGTTTCCGATTCCTTTTAAACTTCTACTTTATTATGGCGGCAATATCAGGGATGGCAAGAGGCTAGCCCGTCCATCTAGTTCAAACCAGGCCCAACTACAAAAGGGGCGAGTAAGCAAAAGCAATAATATAATAACCATTAAAGTTCAATAGAGTCCGGAGTTCATTAATTAACACCATTTCATCCATTTTCATCCAATGACCCAAAATAAAAAAAAAAACAAAACAAACCCCTCCATCTTATCCCCACAACCGTCTGATTAGCTAGTTGGTGAGGTAATAGCTTACCAAGGCGATGATCAATCTTTCTCATTCCCACCCACACATCATCATCTCCAGGTTTAAATCTTGACAATAAGAACACCCTTTTCAGTTCCGGCCACCGAGCTCCTCCGGTGGTGTTTTCCGGCGAAAAGATTGGATTTTTGGAAATGAGTTTTGCTCATTAGTTTTTCTGCTAAGGGCAGTCAAAGTTTGAGCAAAAATGCGCGGCGGTGGAGGTGTTTTCCGGCATAAAGATTGGATATTGGGAAATGGGTGTTGTTAAGTTACTTTAAGTCTTTAAATGTTAATGGTATGAAAAAATGTGTGGCGGCGGCGATGTTGGTTTCGAACTGATTAACCACCATAGATCTCGATTAAAAAATCTTCAATTTTCACATCATTATACAACTCTAACCCTAATTTTCTGGCGAGATCCACAACAAACCCACTTTTTTGGCGATCTCCACAACAAACCCACCTTATCCAACGACCTCCACAATAATATGAGTCACCGTGACTCATGTATGAGTCACCTTGACTTATGTATGAGTCATCTTGGTGACTCATGTATGAGTTACGGTGACTCATATATGAGTCACGGTGACTCATATATGAGTCATGATGACTCCTACATGACTCATATATGAGTCACCGTGACTCATATATGAGTCAGTGACGAGGTCGCCGGAAAAGTAGGTTTATTTGTGGAAGTCGCCGGAAAATGGTGTATTTGAAGTCGCCTGAGAGCTGGGTTTGTTGTGGAACTCAACGAAAATTAGTGGATTCTTGTGGATCTCGCCGGAAAATGGAGGATTTTGTTGTGGAAGTCGTCGGAGAACCGGGTTTGTTGTGAAACTCGCCGGAAAATGGTGGGTCCTTGTGGAGGTCGTCGGGAATGGGTGGTTTTGTTGTGGTGGTGGCTGGAAATCGATGAGTTTATTGTGGTGGTCGCCGGAAATTGAAGGTGGGATCTTGAGATCCCGATTTTTGTTATTGGTGGGAAATATGGTAGGTAAATGGGAGATGTGTTGATAATGACCATTAGATTAAATTAGATGAATGGATGAAAATGATCCATTGAAACTTTAATTAAGTAACGGTTGCTATGGATCTCTCTTCCCATAATATTATAGGCGGTGGCTGCTACAAGAATGGAATATTCTATAGCATTCGCTTCTGAAAGAATTTGAACTAATTGTGCCACAGTTGAGCGTTTCTGTCTAATCGCTACATAGACACAATACAATGTCTCACTCTCAGAGGTGCTCCTTGAGTTCATATGCTTTTGATTGTACATCACTAAAACTGTTATAAACATTTATTTATTAAGTGGCTATTCACATTTCGTAACAGTTTAAACATTATGACTCTATAATTGTTGTACTTAATATGTCGATGATTATAAGCTTATATATACGGTCTTGTATCCAAAATAATGAATCACGATGAATGAAATACACATCTCCTCGTTCTCTTTACTTTCTTCTTTGAAACATTTTATATATGTGTTGCTAATAGGTCGTTATTTCACAACACGTTATAAACACAAATTGCTTCGAAAGAAAGAATAAAACAGTAATGTCGTAGATGTTGTAGAAATTTTGTTCTTTGCCAATATTCATTGATATTCGCAGTTTGATTATTGAAGGTAAAGCTTAACCCTAATTTATCATGATATGGAATTAAAAATAGAGTTTGTTAGTATTAAAATATATAAAAATATACATCGCATGCTATAGATCTACCCACTATTCATATTGTTATGTTACGTTACATGTGTTACGTTTATGAATAGGTTCATGTTTACTATCTCTTTTTCTTTGTTCTTATATTCATTCTAGGTAGATGTTTTAGTATTCAACGCTAATGTATATGTTGAAATTTATACACACAAGAAGAAACTGTATCCTATCATATATTAATTGCTCTTGGGACTAACTGAGAATAAATAAAATAAGAGAAAATTTGATTACAAATTCATGGTATGATTTGATTAAAAAAATTGTTTATAATCGATATATTTACTATATATTAAAAGAAAACTCTTTCTCATTATAGAATGTTAAAAAATCAACTTACTAATTCTAATGCATCATGTACAAATTAACTTAGCTTCAAAACTGAAAATAGAAATATTAAATGCCATTTAATACTTATTATTAAAACTAATCAATATATAATATTAAAACCAATTAATACATCATTTAATATTCAGTTTAAAACTAATTAATACATATTAATTAATAACACTTAAAAAATAATATTTAATACACTACATTACTTATAAATATTATTGTATTATATATTCACATTTTACAACAATTAAAAACATATATATCTACAAAATCATACATATTGTCTATATAAAATAATGAGATTCAAATGAGAATCGGAGTCACGGTCGGCTCAACTAGCAAAAAACACATAAGAAGACGAACCGAAGAGGACCCACCGAAACTGATACAAAACGGCACCGTTAAGTTAATTTGACTACTTTTTTTTAACAACACATGAGTCTAACATACTTATAAAAGAGATTGTACTCTCTCTCTCTTTCCAAAATTTTAAGTAGTACAATGTTACAAGATTTTGGTACAAACCTTTATAACACAAAATTTTCATAAATTTATTTATATATTAATTGGTGGGCAATAAACATGTAATGAAAAAATTAATACAAACTAATATGCAACATGTACAAATAATTATTGCTATAAATTATTGATGACGTATAGTCCCCAACCGGGTCATGAACCCGGCCCACGGGTACTACCCGCATCCGGCCCAACACGAATGGGTTGGATTAATGTCATTTAAGCTTATGGGCTTGAATGAATAGTGGCCGCATCAGATGTATGCGACCCACGACCCGGCACGGCTAGAACAGGGTTAGACAGAATCACAATCCTATCAGGATTGGGATTTTCCTCAAAGAATATGATATACACTAACCATAATTAGAAGATAACAATCAAGCTAACTATGGTGATTATCTTATGCTTGGGTCCGAAGTAACAGTGGCAGCCCATTAGGGTTTCAATGCCTATATAAGGAACCTCCGAGGGTTCCACAAAGGTATTACATTCTCCATACTCTCAACTCACAACCGATTTCTAACCCTAGCCGATTACTTACTCTCACGCCGGAGTCTAATCGTGGGATACGCTCCCGCGGTAAGTCTAACGCGTGTTGCTTCAGTGTGCAGGATCTCAGCAAGTTATTCACTTGGTGCAAGAGCCGGAGCCCAGCCTACCCGAATTAAGCCTAATTCGGGTCAAGCAAGGATCATACAACTATTGTATCAACAAGTTGGCGCCATCCGTAGGACCCAAACACTAAGCTAAAATCTCAATCAACGGTCTCTTCTAATGACGAAGGTACATCCGCAAGGGAATCTGAAGAGCACGAATCCTGGGAACCGAAAGTCCACGGGGGATGAGATACTCATCTCCACCCAAGCCCCTGGCAGCCAAACGGGCGGATTGAATAACCGAAACGTTTTTCAGTCTTTTGGTGGGGCAAGCACGTCCGGCAATACCCCAACACCAACCATCACCATGGATAATCCTGATCCGGGGAGTGCGCCAAAGGCCCCTAACAAGGAGCCGCAGAGGCCACCAATAGAGACATAATTAGAAGGGGAATCACTCGGTGACGAAGACCTCGAGCATGTTCTCACGCAGAACTTTGACAGGATCGTCCCGGGTATCGCGTCAAGGCTAAACCTAAGAAGGAACCGCCAATCTAGGCTCAACTTTGGTAGTACCGCGCCTGACACCTCCCCTAAAACTCAAAAGAGGAGGAGGAGGGCGCGCCCACAGGAACGAACTCCCCTTAAGGAAAACCCTCAACCTCGGAACATGTTCGAGCGCATAGGGGATCGCATCATGCAGGAATTACTACAATCCCGTGAGGAAGGGGATAGGTCCGACGACTCTACCGAAGGACCGGTGTTGGAAACGACCGGGAATAACCGTCTTACCAGCGTGTGGGATAGAGTGAATGGTGGGAAGAAAGCTCCTAGCTCTTCTCACAGAAGTGGTCATCAGCCGAGAAGTGGGGTACCGCCCCCTCCTCCCAGCCTTCGGGGTCGGATTCAGATGGCCATCTACCCAAGCGTCTCCAGCCTAGGTATACCCCCCCCCCCCCCCCCCCGCCACCATCGGACGATGAGGGATACAATGATGAGCCCTATTATCGGAACGAAGAGGAGGATCTCTCCCATCCATGGTGCGAAGAAAGAGAAGATGCCTTCACTCTTCGTATACGGAACTATCTGAGGATAAGAAGCGCCGTATGCCGACGTGCGTGAAAACCTATGATGGGTCTGATGATCCTGATGATCACCTAAAGATATTTGATACTCATGCAAAAATTGAACGATGGTCGATGCCTATATGGTGCCAGATGTTCAATTCGACCTTGATTGGCAATGCCCGTGATTGGTTTGAAAGGCTCCCTCCCCGAAGCATTTGTAACACCCCCAAGTTGGTCAAATGCAGCGGAAAAGTAGTTGGGGTGTTACTTGGGTGAATCGATAGCACATAGCATATAGAGCAATGATTATAATTGATAGGTGTGTAAACACCCATTTATTCTACCACTTAATTACAATAATAACCGGACCAAAACGTGTATTTTATGTCTTTTATGTCGGAATTATGCGTGGTTTGTGTTTTTGTTGTGGTTTAGGACGAAAAGGTGAAAAGTGGAGAAAACACGGGAATTCACGGGCATTTACGGACTTTTATTGAAGAAAAGGATGAAAGACGAAGTCAAGAAGTCAAAAGTGGATAAAGAACGGAAGTCCAAGACCAATTCTGAAGATTTATCGAAGAAAAAGTCAGAAGACGAAAGTTTACTTAAAGCCGAGGAACTCAAGTCTTATTTATCGAAGAATTAAAAGACGAGTCCAAAGAAATCCCGAGCCAAAAGTCATCACATTCCAAGATTAACAAAAAGATTAAGAAGGAAGGACTTGATGGTGCAATTAACAAGAAAGGAAGGAGAGAGGAAGCTTCCCCTATCCACTCCCTAATCACCTATATAAACCCTCATTTTCATTCATTTACTCTTGTTGGTGACTTGACAAACCATTCTTCCACATTTACTTTTAATGCACCTTTAATTACTTGCACTTTTAATTACATGTTTTGCACCTTAATTACCTTTTAATTCCAAGTAAGTTTCTAATTTGTGTTCTTTAAATTCTTGTCTTTACCTTTCTTTATCATTTGATCAAGTTCTTTTTATCAATCTCATTCTACCTTTCTCTCTTTTTGTTTCGGCTTGAATTTCGGATTAAGCAAGGTTTTGCTTAATCCATTTGCTTATCTTGATTAAAGTTTCGTCCTTTTTATTTTCTCCTACGAAATAAGCCACGAGATTGACAACCTTGTGTGCTTATTTGGAATTTTTCTTAAGTGTTTTGAAAGTTTTCTTTAAAGTTTTGATTTTATTGTTTTGATTTCATTTAAGTTTCGTGTTTAAAAGTTTGAAAGATTTTAACTTTTTAGCTTATTGTTTCGTTTGATTTCATTTCATTAAAAGTATTTTGGTAACTGCTTATTAGAAGTAGCTTATTTAGTAATTGTGCTTATTACGAATTTGGTCCCATCGGAAAGTAAGGGTTTTCCACATTGCGACGGATAGCAACACCACATTCCGATAGTGACAGTATTGGTCCAAGGGTTTTGCATTCCGATCCGGGATTGCGATAGGTGTGCCATTTCCTCATTCCGATCTGGGGATTGCGATCGCATATTGCGATCGCTCTTTCCGACGGCTCTTGAGGTTTACTTAGACGAAGTGCTGCCCAATTTTCCTTAGCCTCATTCCGATGGGTACATTCCGATAGGACACATTTCGATCTGGACTACGTCGCGATCTGAGGTTGTTAGGTTATTCCGATCTGAAAAGGTGACATATTCCGATCTGGGTTTCTTCAACATTCCGATAGGTGGTGTGTTCATTCCGATGGTAAGGTTGATCGGAATATATTCCGATCTGGGTTAACTTTTATGTTTTGTCTTGTTTAATTTTTAGTTTAAGTTTTTAATACTTGTCTAATTTTAATTTCTGTCACACTTTAATTTTTAGTCATTTAATTGATTTACTTTCCGTCACGTTTTTAAATATTGCACACTTTTGTTTAATTAGATTTAGATTTATATACTTGCCCTTTACTTTAACGACATTTACTTTTAAGTCTTGCACATTTAAATTTAAAAACAACCAAAAATATTTGTTTCACCAAAATAAAACTGAGTCACACATAGAGAGCTAAGATCAATTCGATTAGAACACTAGAACGATAAATTTCTTACTAGGTAAAAATCTAGTTATTAAATGGCGCCGTTGCCGGCTCTTTTCGTTAAGATCAATAGTTTTCTGTGAGAGACACGTTGCTTTTTGGGATCCGTTCACTTGTGAACGTTATTTTTCTTGCCTAAAGAATTCAAAAATCATAAAAATTAAAAATTGATAAAAAACCATAAAAATTAAAAATTTCAAAAATCCAAAAAGATTTTATCTTTCTTGTGTATATATATTGTCTTTGTGTTTGGTTTTGTTTTCTTTTGCATTTTCAGGTGTATGCGTACTAGATCTTCTAATTATCAAGAGCCCGAGCCTCAAGAAGATTTAGATATGGCAGGTGTTCACAACAATAATCAACCACCGCACCTCAACAATAACAACAATGCTCTTCCACAGCCCGATCTTCGGACCATGGAGGAACTTTGTCAACCAACAATGTTTGGACGAGGAGGACCGATTGCGCCGATGCAAATCAACGCTCCTGAATTTTCGTTGAAGCACCACATGATTCAGCAAGTACAAACAAACCCATTTAGAGGATTGCCTGATGATGATGCCAACAAACACCTCGACAAGTTCATTACAATCACCCAAAGTATGAAGTTGGCTGGGGCCACTATGGATGAACTTCGCCTACAACTCTTTCCACACACTCTATTACATCATGCCGAGAAATGGTTTGATCGTCTCCCGAAGAATTCTATTCACACTTGGGATGACATGACTCAACGATTTTTGTCGCGCTACTTTCCACCATCAATGGTCACAAGCCTTCGCAATCAGATCAGCGGTTTCATGCAAGATCCCGATGAATCTCTTTTTGATGCATGGGAGAGATATAATGTCTTGATCGACCGTTGTCCAAACCACAACATGCTTCCGGTCACCTTGATCGATACTTTCTACAACGGATTGACTTTTCGAGATCGTGACACGATCAATGCAGCCGCCGGTGGCACATTCATGAAAAGGAGACCCGAGGAGTGTAGAGAGTTAATTGAAAACATGACTACTCATCATAAGAACTGGGATTCCTCTGCTTCTTCTAGGAACAACCCGAGAGTCAATGTTTCCTCCACTTCAACAAACCCTGATATGACCGAACTCACCCGTGTGCTGACTGAAATGAGCAGAAGTATGCAACTCTTGGCTTCAAACCAACAACAACAACAACAAGTTAAAGCTGTTGCTACTCTTTGTGAAACATGCGGCGGTCCTCACTCATACACCGATTGTCCTTCGACACAAGGAAATCCGGAAAATGTGTATGCAGCTTACGGTAATTATTCACCGGAAAATTACCAAGCTAGACAACAAGGGGATAGAAATCTGCTGAGCTACCGTTCCAACAACTACCTTTCACCCGGTTTTTCTCCTCAAAACCAAAATCCCGCCAACAACTACAATAGAAGCAACCAAATCCCACCAAGAGCTTCTAATCCTTATCACCCACCCACCCAACAAACCCTACCCATTAATCCCGATGTTGAGGCCATCATGAGAACCCAAGGTGAGCAAATCAAGAACTTGCAGAGCCAAATTATCAATCATAAAGGAGATATTACCAAGCAAGGAAATGAGATAAGATCCGAGCTTCGAGATAATATTCAATCCTCTTTCAGCAATCAAACCAATGATTTGAAGAATATGCTTGCTAGTTTCTTGCCCCCTGCTCAACCTTCTACTTCAAGTTCTCTACCTTCAAACACCGTCACTAATCCGCGAGCCAATGTGAGTGCTATTACTACTCGTAGTGGAGTCACCATCGTAGGACCACCAATCCCACCACCATCATCTACACCTCCTCCAACACCATGTATCCCTACTCCTCCTACACCTAGTATTAGTGCACCATTACCGTCTCCGCCTCGACGTGATGAAGTTCCCACCAATGATCCTTCAACATCTCAACCTTTACCTACACCTGCACCTTCACCACCCAAACCCAATATCCCTTATCCTTCTCGCTTGGGCAAGAACAAAATGCTAAACAAGGAGGACGCTCAAGTGACTAGCTATATCAAGATGATTTCTCAAATGAATTTCAACATTAGCTTTCTTGAAGCACTTGTCCACATGCCCAAATTTGTTAAAGCATTTAAGGAATTGCTTAACAAGAAGGAGAAGCTGATTGAACTCGCCAACACACGCTTAAATGAAAACTGCTCTGCAGTTATTCTCAAAGAACTTCCGGAAAAACTTGGAGATCCCGGTCGTTTTGTGTTGCCTTGCGTGTTCAACAAAACTGAAGAATTTACTGCCCTTGCTGATCTCGGGGCTAGTATTAATTTGATGCCTTTGAGTGTTTGGAAAACACTATCATTGCCCGACCTCACTCCAACAAAGATGACTCTTGAACTTGCAAATCGCACTCTCGCTTACCCTGTTGGTATAGCCGAAGACGTGTTCATTAAAGTTGGCACATTTACTTTCCCGGTCGATTTTGTCGTAGTTGATTATGAAATGGACCCTCGTATTCCTTTAATACTTGGTCGGCCATTCTTGAGAACCGGACGTGCTTTAGTAGATGTGGCCGAAGGTGAGTTAATCTTACGAGTCGGGGATGATGCAAAAGTTTTCAAAATGGGGAAGCTTACTAGTTTAACTTTTGGAGGCCGAGAATCAGTGAATATGATTAATGTGCTAGATGACTTTACCGTCTACGATAATCCTCTATTCGACTCTTGCATCGATAATCCACTTTTTCATGCTTATGTGGATGATTCTCTCCCTACTTTGGACGCTTCTCCCATTTATGATTCGTCACCGGTCTTTGACGCTTATGATGATGATGATTCTAGCTCAGATTCGGATGATTTTGAGTGTACTTCTGAGTATCCCGAGCTGCCCACTTTCGATAATTTTGATGAGGCTGATACTCTCTCGAGCGATTCTTCACATGATGAAGATCCTCCGTCATCACTCGATCCTACTTTGGACGATTATTCATTTGAGGAAGATTTCTCTGAATTTCTCAACACATACTTCCCTCATGAGAGTGATGCTCCTCCTTTTGACTTTGACGATTATCACCTTGATCCTACTTTGGATTTGAAGAGCATTTTATCCAAGGAGAAGAAACCGGTTGACACCGAAATCCGTTGCACGTATGATTTAACACCTCTTTGTCCCACTTCTGAGGACGAGGTTGTGCTTCTTTGCGGATCTTCTTCACACTCGGCTGAGCCGGAGTGCTATTTTCCCCTGAAGGAAAAGGTGTTCGATCTCGGTATTGAAGTCTTTAAGCCATCTCAATATCCACCTGATGAAATAAAAGGAAAAATCTTTGGAACCATTGAAGACATGCTTACACCTCTTCCTACTTGCTTCCACCGTGCTCCATCACTGCTTAAGGGAACCTTGCCACTTCTCTTTTGGCTTGCCTTGTTCACCTTAAGCTCTTGCTTATTGATGGATGAAAACTATGTCTTTGATCCTGGTGGATATGTTTCATGCTTCTTCTGTTGATTATCAAGGTCGAGTCAGGCTAACGACTCGGTAAACAAAAACCAAGCGCTTCTTGGGAGGCAACCCATGCATCTATCTTTTTGCTTTCTTTACCATAAGTGTAGGGGGGACCCTTTGGATTGCTATTTCCTCTCCTCACTTCTTAAATCAGGGATTCGAGCTTCAATGATCCACTCCTGATGATTCTCGACGACCCATGATTCCGTGTTCTACTTCTTCCCGGTTCTATCCTAAACTCTTTTCGATTCACTATTTTATATTTTCTCAATATTAAAATAGGAATCTCTTTAGTTGTCTTTTCCTTAGCGAGAATTAAACAACGTGCACAATGTCCTAAGTGTAGGGGAGTTTACTCCCACATGCTTAAACATTGAGGACAATGTTTATCTTAAGTGTAGGGGGACTTCTATCGAAGTTAAGTGGTCTTTTCCTTGTATTTGTCCTCATTTTAACCGGAAAATCAAATTTTCGACATTTTTCAAAATTTTGATCTATTTTGGCCTATTAGTTTTTCCTTTGTATAGTTATTTTCTTCCTTTTCTAGAATAAATATTTAATAAGTGGTTTTAATTTTCAAACGTTGTGAATCTTTTGACTCAATCCGAGTTTACTCTAGCTAGTATCCTTAACGTGTTTAAGTCAAGTTTTGCTAGGCTTTTATATAGGGAGCTAGAAAACGCGAAAGTCTTAACTCTCACGGGTTAAGAACAAGAACTTTTCGCAAGTTCCTATAATTGATCCTAGAGAGTCGTTTATCAAAGGAACTTTAATATGCGATTTCTAAGCTTGAAAAAGTCCAAGAATTTGCAAGATCCTATAGGCGACTTGAAAACCCAAAACTTTGATTTAATAGGCTAAGTATCCACGAGTCTCATTACTTGAGATTTTAAACTGTGGAGAACGAGAGATGATAGAGCCAATTATAAGTCGGTATTCTTTCGTGAATTTATGTGAGTTAATTATGAGCCTATTCTCCCATCGCTTGCTAAGAATTTATCTGCTAATAAATAAGGTTGTACGATTTGAAAAGTTACTTAGCTTCTAGCCCCAGATCGTTTAAAAGTTGCTCGGTATGGATTAGAGTTCATAGCCAAGGCATAACTTATTGAAGCGGGACGCGAAGATTGGCGAGTCCGAAAAGGCCCTAACAAGGCATGAGGGCTATATTTTGTTGCTAAAGATCCAAAGTGATGTGAATAATCATTTATCGAAAATCAATATGAAGGATCGAGACACACGACGTAAAGCAAAAACTCCCCAAAAGTCATGGAGAAGTGTATCCGAAAAGACCCTAACAAGGTATGAGGATAAATAGATCCAAGTCAATAAAAGGAGGCGGATCGGTGTATGTCAAAGTCCAAAATAAAGATTGGAGAAAAATGAAGAAGTCGTGGTCCAAGTATGAATCTCTCAAAACTTCAAGTGAAGAAATTCCTATATGAAGAGAAGACCATAATTTCATGAACGTCTCTCAAGGTTTGAAGTATGAAGTCGCTGCCAAATATCGGTCCGAGAAAGGTCTCAAATCGCGAAGCGAGTTATGCCAAGATATGAACTTTATGAGGTCCCGAGAAGCAGTTTTAAAAGATTTGGTCCTTTAGCTAACTATTGATTAAATCGTGCACTTTATTTTCAGACTAAATAATTATCTAAATAAGTCGAACAATGCATCCTCGTGATCATTCAAGACAAATAATAAAATATAAGAGATACCCATAGGAATAAGGGAGTCTAAGTAAATAATTGGCCCACATGAGTTCGTGTTAGTTTACTAACTTATAATAACAATGATCTCGTTTTTAAGCTTGGTTTGGAGAAAGTGAAAAGTTGAGGATGATGATTATTCATGACATTTTCAAAACCCAAGGTATGCTTTTAATTTCTCTGATTTGCATTTTTATAATTTTCTATCTCTTTAATAAAGGCCAATGTGGATTGATTATGATGAAAAGTGTAAACATGCTTTGTAACTAATGCATTGCATGAGGACATTGCAATGGTCAAGTGTAGGGGATTTGATAGGTGTGTAAACACCCATTTATTCTACCACTTAATTACAATAATAACCGGACCAAAACGTGTATTTTATGTCTTTTATGTCAGAATTATGCGTGGTTTGTGTTTTTGTTGTGGTTTAGGACGAAAAGGTGAAAAGTGGAGAAAACACGGGAATTCACGGGCATTTACGGACTTTTATTGAAGAAAAGGATGAAAGACGAAGTCAAGAAGTCAAAAGTGGATAAAGAACGGAAGTCCAAGACCAATTCTGAAGATTTATCGAAGAAAAAGTCAGAAGACGAAAGTTTACTTAAAGCCGAGGAACTCAAGTCTTATTTATCGAAGAATTAAAAGACGAGTCCAAAGAAATCCCGAGCCAAAAGTCATCACATTCCAAGATTAACAAAAAGATTAAGAAGGAAGGACTTGATGGTGCAATTAACAAGAAAGGAAGGAGAGAGGAAGCTTCCCCTATCCACTCCCTAATCACCTATATAAACCCTCATTTTCATTCATTTACTCTTGTTGGTGGCTTGACAAACCATTCTTCCACATTTACTTTTAATGCACCTTTAATTACTTGCACTTTTAATTACATGTTTTGCACCTTAATTACCTTTTAATTCCAAGTAAGTTTCTAATTTGTGTTCTTTAAATTCTTGTCTTTACCTTTCTTTATCATTTGATCAAGTTCTTTTTATCAATCTCATTCTACCTTTCTCTCTTTTTGTTTCGGCTTGAATTTCGGATTAAGCAAGGTTTTGCTTAATCCATTTGCTTATCTTGATTAAAGTTTCGTCCTTTTTATTTTCTCCTACGAAATAAGCCACGAGATTGACAACCTTGTGTGCTTATTTGGAATTTTTCTTAAGTGTTTTGAAAGTTTTCTTTAAAGTTTTGATTTTATTGTTTTGATTTCATTTAAGTTTCGTGTTTAAAAGTTTGAAAGATTTTAACTTTTTAGCTTATTGTTTCGTTTGATTTCATTTCATTAAAAGTATTTTGGTAACTGCTTATTAGAAGTAGCTTATTTAGTAATTGTGCTTATTACGAATTTGGTCCCATCGGAAAGTAAGGGTTTTCCACATTGCGACGGATAGCAACACCACATTCCGATAGTGACAGTATTGGTCCAAGGGTTTTGCATTCCGATCCGGGATTGCGATAGGTGTGCCATTTCCTCATTCCGATCTGGGGATTGCGATCGCATATTGCGATCGCTCTTTCCGACGGCTCTTGAGGTT
This sequence comes from Glebionis coronaria, assembly GCA_025667525.1. Classification (NCBI taxonomy): domain Eukaryota; kingdom Viridiplantae; phylum Streptophyta; class Magnoliopsida; order Asterales; family Asteraceae; genus Glebionis; species Glebionis coronaria. The sequence goes on along the minus strand of CM046879.1, from coordinate 170,491,078 downwards.
TACTTAGACGAAGTGCTGCCCAATTTTCCTTAGCCTCATTCCGATGGGTACATTCCGATAGGACACATTTCGATCTGGACTACGTCGCGATCTGAGGTTGTTAGGTTATTCCGATCTGAAAAGGTGACATATTCCGATCTGGGTTTCTTCAACATTCCGATAGGTGGTGTGTTCATTCCGATGGTAAGGTTGATCGGAATATATTCCGATCTGGGTTAACTTTTATGTTTTGTCTTGTTTAATTTTTAGTTTAAGTTTTTAATACTTGTCTAATTTTAATTTCCGTCACACTTTAATTTTTAGTCATTTAATTGATTTACTTTCCGTCACGTTTTTAAATATTGCACACTTTTGTTTAATTAGATTTAGATTTATATACTTGCCCTTTACTTTAACGACATTTACTTTTAAGTCTTGCACATTTAAATTTAAAAACAACCAAAAATATTTGTTTCACCAAAATAAAACTGAGTCACACATAGAGAGCTAAGATCAATTCGATTAGAACACTAGAACGATAAATTTCTTACTAGGTAAAAATCTAGTTATTAATAATATCATTTGAAAACATATTACATGAATTAATCGTACACATTTAGTATCTTGTCCAAAAGTAAACCACATTTATTATAAAACAGAAATAAATATCCCAGCCCAATGGTCAACATGATGCTTTCCTATAATGCTGGAATCCAATGCATGAACCTGCTTACTTTCCTGAGAAAACATAAAAGTAAAATGTGGGGGTCAACACGAGGTTGGTGAATTCACAGGTTTAATTAAATAATGTATCAATATGCAAAGCACCACGAAGGTAGCAGGACATCACAGCCCAATACTACAGTAGTTCCTACTGCCCTGTAATAGAAGCTAGACATGATTCTCAGTACGCCCATTGGGTCTATCCTGATGAGGTTTCCCTTAATCCGACAATGACATAAACCTGCTGATCGGCCTAAGCATCACGTGACAGCTGATCACGACAGGCCGGGTGTTGTCAATACCCGAATAAATCTATCCATACATTTCGCGCTACACTATTAACTATTACAGTCCACGGGAATGGGGCAAACAATAGGCAAATAAATTGTTGTTGTCTGTGCATGCTTGCATATAAATAGTTTTGTATGTTTTCTCCCCCAGTTATAAAACAGTAAAGATGGGGCTATGAACTCACCTTAGTGATAATGAGGTAGTGAGGATGATGTCACAGTATAGTCACGAACTGGAGAAATTACCTAGGTAATTTAAATGTCTTAGTGAATGCAAAAATAGTTATGCATGATGAATAGTACATATAAAAAAAATGCATGATCACAGTTTATGGATTGTTACGTTGGCTTAAGTGCTTTTATAACGAATTTAAAGATGTATATATGTATTTTTGTTCAGGAAAATAATATATATACCTATGTGTTTATCAATTTGTTTTAAGGAAAGATGTATCGTAAATTAAATAAATACCTAAGTTTTATTTAATTTATTATGAAATAATTTTATACCTTGTTAAGTTTTTAAGGTTTCAAAAAGGAAAAGGTTAACTAGTTTCGTCAATATCGTACAGTTTGTAAACAATTAAAATAATTCATTTTGCAAATGACAAGTTTTTATTATTTCTTTTAAGTAAATAAATTATGCTAACTCCTTGTAAATAAAATAGTTTAGAAAATTCATCCTTATGTTTTATCCGTTATATTTATTACATCGTTAGTCCTTGTCAGTTATCCCATTTTATGAAAACGCCCCCTAGGGCTTGATAAACTTTCGGGAAATGGCAAAATACCCCCTCCAATCCCACGACATATAAATAGTGGGGTTTAGGGTTTGCTTTAAGTTTCAAAAATGACACAACCGACCCTTGGACTATATAAGGGTCACGAAAATGACTAGGGATTTCATTTAGTTTGCAAGTTTGGACATATCTTTTGGCATTTGACAAAACCGGCCCAAAAAGTTACTCAAATTAGTTAAATGGGCTTAGGTGGTCCATTATGGGCCACGGTTTGAATTGTTTAAGCTTATTGGGCTTAATAATTTTACTAAGTAATAAAAGTAATTAAAAGTAATTGTGTAGTTTTTACTATTTTCACTTTCGGTCCCAACTTTGACCATGTGACACTTTTAGCACAAAAAGTAACTAGTTGATTTTGATATTGGGCTACTCGGCCCATTTATATCCGGTTATGGTAAAAAGTTTATTGGGCTTGGTTAAAGTTAAAGTAATTAGTAAATGGTGATTATCCTTACTACTGGGCCTAAACTTAGTGGGCTTATATTAAGTTTTACTTAATAATATAAGTTTAGTTTCTAGCTTATATGTCTCGGCTTATACATGTGGCTTATATAAGTTTATTATTTTCTTTTTGACTAAGGCTTATATTTTTTCCCACTAGTAAATCATGAGCTTATATTTTTGGAGGCTTTTGGGCTTATATTAAGGCTTAAAACATTCGGCTTATTTATTTATAGCTTATATTTTTAGGCTTATATACAATATGGGCTTATTAGTGGTTCGGCTTATTTCTATAACATGAATGTTTTTAAGGTGCTCCTTTATAAACTAGTTCATTCTTAAGGTTTTTAAGCAAGGTGTCCAACATGCCATTTCATGAATAAGGATTCTAAGGCATGGTATGCTCACCCATTATATAAGCCGTAGCTTATATGTCACTTGGATGGCATTATCATGGAAGTTTACGTATGCATGGCAACCTAAGTTCATTCCTTAAGCTCATACGTGCATGATACGAGATGGAAAGTAAAAGAAATAAGGAAATAGGTCTAGTGGAGTTTCTACTTACTTGCTTGACCAAGGTGATGACAAAGAGGATAGTGATGCGTTGGCTTGTTCTTACACGAGTCCTAGGAGCCTTAAATGTTTAGACTTCAATGCTTGGAGTTCTTTGATTTGGTAGTAAATGAGATGAAGTAGGATTCGGTTAAGTCTAGGTGTTATGTGGGAGAGTTTTCTTGATCCGAATTTTGTGGTGAGGGTGAGGGAATGTGTGTCTTTGTTTCATAAATATCAAATGGTGAAGAGGAATTGTGGCTTGGGGTTGAGACACGGCAAGAGAGAGGAAGAGGAAGATTTGGGAATTTGTTTTGTACTAAGTAAGTACATTCCTTAAATGCTCCATTTTGGTACAAGGTTGCTAGGTTTGAATTTGTATCCGTCGCATATAGGATTCCAAGAAGGGCAAGTGGTGTTTTCAATTATAGTTAAGTTGTACAAGATTTGTGTGTGGTGTTGAGGATACACACGGCTAAGGCCACAAGGAAAGGAGGTGTCACTTAGCTTCTCGAACAATGCTCCTAGTACCATTCCTTAATTGCTCAATTTGTACAAGTCTCCCTATGGTTTTTAAGGGGAAAACCGGCGGTTTTATGGTTTAAGTAAAGAGAAAAATTAAATTTGTGTATTGTGTATTTAAGTTAATGTATAGTTAGATAATTTGTAAGGAGTGTAAAGGTTTTGGTATGAAAAGAGTTGTGGTTGAGTATATACGTAAGTATATATGGTTTAGTATAAGTTTAGGTTCGACTTGTGTTTAATTCTTGTGTTTAGGTAGGTGCTAAATGAGTTAAGGTCATAGTATTGTGAGTACACTTGAGTTTTAAGAATTTTGGTTACGTTTAGTGCCTTTTGGTGAAAGTATGGTCCTTAGGTGATTATATTATTACAAAAATGTATAAAAGATATATATAAAATGATTTATTGTAGTGTTCACGTGTAAAAGTGATAGTCAATGTAGTTTAAAGCCATTTATTGTGTAGAAATATATATATTTATATATATACTATTTAATTCAAATATATTTATATATATGAGTAGCCAGTTATATATTGTGATCATGACGTTGGATTTTCTTAGAAAAAAATCAGTGAGATGCATGCAAGTGATCATATGTTTCAGATGACTTAAAGTCCTTCACAATAGATCATTTGTCGTCCAGTATGCTTATTGAAATATAGTCATACAAATGTGGTCATGCTTTTAAAAATACTCATAGTCACAATAAAAATTGTGATATGGTTGTTTTTCCTGTTCAGATGATTAGAATGATGCATGCTCATGGGATGCATATGATGGTTCAAAGGATTCATGCAAAGAAAATGGAATAAAATATTTAGATATCATGAAGTGACGTACACAATGTTTACAAGTCAAAACCTGAAATTTACAGGTTTTACAGCATAAACCCGTTATTTTAGCTTTGTCCTCAAAGCTTAAGGTGACGTCACTGCTTAGGTAAAAAGGTGTGGGTACTTGGCTCTAAACGAGTCTTCGTGTTACCAAGTAAATTCAGGACCTTTCCTAGAGTTCCATCGTATTTTAACTAACGGGATTTGGCTTCGTTTCAACTTCTTAACTTCTCTCTCCACGACTTCCACTGGTTCTTCTACAAATTGAAGTTTGTCGTCAAAATGGACTCCCTCCAATGGCATTGCTAAAGGTTCATCAGCGTAGCACTTCTTCAAGTTTGAAACGTGGAAGGTAGGGTGTACTCGGCTCAACTGCTGGGGCAGCTCTAAGCGATAGGCAACCTCTCCAATTCTGGCAATCACTTTGAAAGGCCCTACGTAACGTGGATTTAGCTTTCCCCGTTTCCCAAACCGTACAACACCCTTCCAAGGTGATACCTTTAGCATGACACGATCACCTACAGCAAACTCCATAGGTTTACGTTTCCTGTCAGCATAACTCTTCTGTCTATCCTGGACAGCTTGAATTCGTTGCTTGATGAGGGTGATCTTCTCAGTAGTCTCTTGGATCAGTTCGGGTCCTGTCAGTTGAAATTCTCCCACTTCTGCCCAGCATACTGGCGAACGACATTTGCGGCCATAGAGGGCCTCAAATGGTGATGCCTTAATACTGGCATGGTAGCTATTATTGTAGGAGAACTCCACTAATAGGATGTGTTCGACCCATCCTTTTCCAAAGTCGATCACACATGCCCTCAACATGTCTTCTAGCGTTTGGATTGTTCGTTCACTCTGGCCGTCTGTCTGTGGATGATATGCGGTACTCATATCCAGGTTTGTTCCTAAAGCTCTTTGAAAAGCTTTCCAAAAGTTTGATGTAAATCTGCCATCTCTATCGCAGATGATTGAGACTGGTATCCCATGTCTCGTCACAACTTCCTTTAGGTATGTTTTGGCTAATTTGCTCAGAGAATCATTTTCCTTGATAGGTAGGAAGTGAGCTGATTTTGTGAGGCGGTCTACGATTACCCAAATTGTATCGTAACCGTGGGACGATGTAGGGAGTTTGGTGATGAAATCCATGGTGATATTGTCCCATTTCCATTTTGGTATTTCGGGTTGAACCAGCAACCCTGATGGTCGCTGATGTTCTATTTTAACTTTAGCACAAGTCAAACATTTCTTCACGTAGGTGACAATGTCTGCTTTCATGTTCGGCCACCAGTATAATTTCTTCACGTCTTGATACATCTTTTCGGATCCGGGGTGTATGGAGTACTTGGATTTATGGGATTCGTGCATGATCACGTTTCTCAAGTCTCCGTAACAGGGTAGCCAGCTTCTCCCGTGTAGGCACAACGTTCCATCCGTTCTAGCTTCTAACTTTTCCTTGCTTAGGTCCGTCCTGAGCATTCCTCCTATGTCTTCCCTTCCGATGTTCTCAGGCTTTTGTGCTTGGAGTTGGGCCTCTAATATCTGTTTGGTTAGGTCCAAACTAATGGTCATGACTAAGGCTCGAACTCTCATGGGAGGATCAGTTCCCTTTCGGCTTAGTGCATCTGCAACTACGTTTGCTTTTCCTGGGTGGTATTTGATGTCACAGTCTTAGTCGCTGAGTAATTCTATCCAACGACGTTGTCTCATGTTTAATTCTTTCTGATCTAGAATGTGTTGCAAGCTCTTGTGATCGGTATGAACTGTGCATTTGGTCCCGTACAGGTAGTGCCTCCAGATTTTTAAGGCAAAAACTACGGATCCAAGTTCTAGATCATGGGTGGAGTAATTCTGCTCGTGCTTCTTCAGTTGTCTTGAAGCATAAGCAATCACCTTCTGTCTCTGCATCAACACAGCTCCCAACCCTTTGTGCGAGGCGTCACAGTAGACAACGAAGTCTTCGTTACCTTCCGGTAAGGCTAAAATAGGTGCACTGCATAACTTTTGTTTGATGGTCTGGAATGCAGCTTCTTCTTTTTCTTCCCACACGAACTTTATACCTTTCTGGGTGAGCTTGGTCATTGGTTTAGCAATCTTAGAGAAACCTTCGATAAATCGTCGGTAGTAACGGGCAAGACCTAAGAATTGACGAATTTCCTTCGGCGATGTGGGAGATGTCCAATCTTTCACGGATTCGACTTTTGCAGGGTCAACTTGGATTCCCTTGTCGTCAATCACATGACCGAGAAAGTGTAATTTAGGGATCCAAAAATCACACTTTGAGAATTTTGCGTACAGCTTTTCTTCCTTAAGCAGTTTTAGTACTTGAGCCAGATGTTCTCCGTGTTCTTGCTTATTCTTGGAATAGATGAGAATGTCGTCAATAAACACTATCACGAATTTATCCAGATAGGGTCTGCATACTCGATTCATGAGATCCATGAATATAGCTGGTGCATTAGTTAGTCCAAATGGCATGACTTGGAACTCATAATGACCGTATCGTGTTCTGAAAGCTGTCTTTGGTATGTCCGCTTCTCTGACCTTCAATTGGTGATACCCGGATCGTAAGTCGATCTTGGAGTATATACTTGATCCTTGTAGTTGATCAAATAGGTCGTCGATTCGTGGTAACGGGTAGCGGTTTTTCATAGTTAACTTATTCAGTTCTCTGTAATCGATACACATTCGGAATGAACCGTCTTTCTTTTTGACAAACAATACTGGGGCTCCCCAAGGCGAGGAACTGGGCCTGATAAAGCCTTTATCTGACAGTTCTTTGAGTTGTTCCGCGAGTTCTTTCATCTCGGTAGGTGCTAAACGGTAGGGTGCTTTAGCTACAGGTGCCGCTCCCGGCACCAAGTCTATTTGAAATTCAACTTGACGGGTCGGAGGTAATCCTGGCAAGTCGTCTGGAAAGACTTCAGGATAATCACGGACGATGGGTACATCCTTGATTTGTTTCTCCTTGGGTTCTTCTTCTTGATCTGTTTTAGAGATATGCGCTAAAAATATAGGGTATCCTTTTAGTAGATATTTCTGGGCTTGGGTGCACGAGATCACACTCAACCTAGTGTCTGTTTTATCCGAATTTCCATCTCCTCGGATAATTAGATCTGTGCCTCCCCATGGTATACGGACTAGTTTCTCGTCACACACAATAGTTACATGATACTTGGCTAACCAGTCCATACCAATGATGACATCAAAACTACTTAGTTGTATGGGTATTAATTGAATATCAAACGGGTGATTTTGAAGGTTTAAGGTACAGCCTCTTATGATGGTATTAGTTTCAATGATCTTTCCGTCTGCTTGTTCAACTCTGTAATAGTTATCTAATGGGGTTGGTAAAATGCCTAGTAAGCTACCAAATTCAGTTGATACGAAACTCCTATCGGCTCCCGTATCGAATAAAATATTTGCATAGCGATTATTCAGAAGGAACGTACCAGTAACTACATTGGAGTCGGGGTTGGTCCTGTTCTCTCCTATGACATAAACTCTGGCGGGTGCTCCGCTTTGGCTTTCATTCTTACGCTTTGGACAGTCAGGTCTGATGTGTCCAATCTCTCCACAACCAAAGCAACGGATCTCTTTACGAGCCATGTTTCCACTGCCAGTGAGCTGGCGGTTTCCTTGGTATCCACTTCCACGGGAATTCTGCCTGTTGCCGTTGTGGGACTTGTTGTTGGCACTGAGGTTGTTTCTGTTGGTCGGGACGTGTGCACTGCCCTGCTCGGGTCCTCGGCATCCTACTGTGGAGTAGTGATGGAAGTTACGCTTTGAGCATTTTGGTTTGTTTCTTGCGTATGGTGGTGGTCCTGAGGAAATAGCACTGCAGATTTAACTTAAGCCCTGCCTCTTGGGCTGTTGAGTCTGGGGATGATGACGGTAGTTATCATCGACTTTCCTCTTGTGTTCTGCCTGTCTAATCATATGATCACGACCACGTTTGTCCACTAGTTCTGTTGCAAACTCGATGGCACTCTCGATGGTAGTAGGTCGAGATGCAAGCACACTGTCATGAACAAAGTCTGGAAGTCCACTAACGTACTTTTCTATCTTATCTGACACTTTCGGGTACATGCGGGTACACATCAAGGTTAGTTCTTGGAATTTCTGGTTGTAGCTCGTGATATTGAAGTTGGTGCATTTGAGATTCCATAATTCAATCTCCAGCTTTTTGATTTCACTACGTGGACAGTATTTCATGGTAAGCTTTTCTTTCAACGCAGTCCATGTCATCCCGTAGGCTCCATCGTGTCCGAGGGTAGCAACTTGTGAGTTCCACCACGTGAGTGCATGTTCCAAAAGGGTATAGGTGGCGAACTTCACCTTGTTCTCCTCAGTACAGTCACTAATACGAAACACAGTCTCAGTCCTCTCAAACCATTGCATGAGCTCGACTACCCCTTCCTTGCCCTTGTAGTAGCTGGGTTTGCATTTTAGGAAGTCAGGGTAAGTACATCCTCGAGCTTCTCGGTTTCGGTTATTAGAGTTTTCACTGTCTCCATGGGTTCCGCTAGGGCGGTTTTCCCTGGCAGCTAAGGCGTCAGTGATGCCTTGCTCAATCAGTACTCTGAGTTGTGCATCAGATATAGTCGTTGCAGGGGTTTCTGCGGGGTTTGGGCGTGCGCGTCTTGGTGGCATTTTTCTATAAGAAAAATTTTGATATTCGTTAGTTGATAAAAGATGGTTATATTAAACTGCATGGGTAGTGTTTATGCATAGAATTCACAACAAATTTGATAATCCGTTAAGAGTTCATAATAATGTAAGTGTAAACAAATAAGTGGACAGTAGCATGTTATTCCTGGCAAACAACAATATAGTACAAGTACAACCGATCTAAGACAGGGTCATAGCAACCTGTCTGAAATAGTGGTACATATGTTTGTAATACAACCAAAAGATATCCTACCTACTAAGGTTAGGTACTACGAATACAACTGAAAAGGAATACAAGTACAAAAGAGATAAATCATGAGAGCTGAGATGCAACTCAGTGCTTGTCATGATGTACAACTAAAAATCTACCCTACACTAGTGTGGCTGCCTGCAGGTGCAGATGGTCCAGCTGGTGGTGCATGCCTGTCCTGCATACGGATCACAGCACTCCGGGTCTCTCTGGTGTATCTCAATGCCTCTAGTAGCTGCTGCTGACGTATAGAGTCGGCACTCCGTAACTGCTCTGTCTCTGTAGTGATCCCCTGATGACGGAGATCTGCCAAGTCCACGAAGGTCCTGAAGGTGTCCTCCTGTGTGTAGACGGCGGCTCGAGTCTCGTAGGAATGACGCTCCAACATAGCTAAACGGCATCGGAGATAAGCTACCTCATCCAATAGCCAGTATATGGTCTCCCTGGTGGTATATGACTCCCCGGCCATGGCCCAATGGAGAGAGTCTAGTCTCTCCTGGAGCATGGCGCGACCCTGCTGGTCCGCCTGTAGTAGAGAGTGGATAAGGGTGGTGTCCTGTGCCTGTCGGGCCGTGAGTGCATCGACCTGTGCCTGAAGGGCACTGAGTCTAGCCTGCCCGGCTCCTGATCCCTCTCCAACCTCATAGGTCGAGTCAGGGATGGTGTCATGTCTCCTCTTACGAGGTGGCAAGACACTGGTGAGGTAAGTGCTAGGTACGGAAGGTGGTGGTGGTAGGGAAGGTACGACCTGGTCCACCTCTCTAGGAGGGGATGCAGGTACTACAAGAAGTGGTGTAGTAGGAGGTGCAGTGGGTGGTGAAGGGGTAGGTGAATCTGTGAGTACGATGACCCCGTCCTGCTGGTCATCTCTGGACTCTGTATCAGATGCAGGTCCAGCTAGTACTGATGTCTCGAGACAAGGGGGTGATGGTAGGAACCATAAGCTCCTCGAAGGTAGTAACAATAGTGGGCGTCGTCATGATATCTGAAAGTAATATTTTATAGTTTGAGCAAGTTCTCAACTTACACAATATAAAAGGTTTTTCATGATGCATATGCGATGAGGTTTTAAAACTTTTAACCATAATGTCAAAAGTATAAATAGATACTTATGTGATTTATTTGCCATGAGGGAATAAATCAATGTGAAGTTAGTTCACATAATATGCATGCTCTAAAATGCCATATGCCTAACTTATAGGTTCCCCAAAAATCAAATTTTTTTTTAGACTGATTTTTATGTTCAGTTATAGTCCAGTTTAAAATTTTTATTATTTAAAATTTTTTAAGTTTTTGATCTGGTTCTCTATAACTATGCGCTCTGATACCATTCTCTGTAACACCCCCAAGTTGGTCAAATGCAGCGGAAAAGTAGTTGGGGTGTTACTTGGGTGGATCGATAGCACATAGCATATAGAGCAATGATTATAATATCATTTGAAAACATATTACATGAATTAATCGTACACATTTAGTATCTTGTCCAAAAGTAAACCACATTTATTATAAAACAGAAATAAATATCCCAGCCCAATGGTCAACATGATGCTTTCCTATAATGCTGGAATCCAATGCATGAACCTGCTTACTTTCCTGAGAAAACATAAAAGTAAAATGTGGGGGTCAACACGAGGTTGGCGAATTCACAGGTTTAATTAAATAATGTATCAATATGCAAAGCACCACGAAGGTAGCAGGACATCACAGCCCAATACTACAGTAGTTCCTACTGCCCTGTAATAGAAGCTAGACATGATTCTCAGTATGCCCATTGGGTCTATCCTGATGAGGTTTCCCTTAATCCGACAATGACATAAACCTGCTGCTCGGCCTAAGAATCACGTGACAGCTGATCACGACAGGCCGGGTGTTGTCAATACCCGAATAGATCTATCCATACATTTCGCGCTACACTATTAACTATTACAGTCCACGGGAATGGGGCAAACAGTAGGCAAATAAATTGTTGTTGTCTGTGCATGCTTGCATATAAATAGTTTTGTATGTTTTCTCCCCCAGTTATAAAATAGTAAAGATGGGGCCATGAACTCACCTTAGTGATAATGAGGTAGTGAGGATGATGTCACAGTATAGTCACGAACTGGAGAAATTACCTAGGTAATTTAAATGTCTTAGTGAATGCAAAAATAGTTATGCATGATGAATAGTACATATAACAAAAATGCATGATCACAGTTTATGGATTGTTACGTTGGCTTAAGTGCTTTTATAACGAATTTAAAGATGTATATATGTATTTTTGTTCAGGAAAATAATATATATACCTATGTGTTTATCAATTTGTTTTAAGGAAAGATGTATCGTAAATTAAATAAATACCTAAGTTTTATTTAATTTATTATGAAATAATTTTATACCTTATTAAGTTTTTAAGGTTTCAAAAAGGAAAAGGTTAACTAGTTTCGTCAATATCGTACAGTTTGTAAACAATTAAAATAATTCATTTTGCAAATGACAAGTTTTTATTATTTCTTTTAAGTAAATAAATTATGCTAACTCCTTGTAAATAAAATAGTTTAGAAAATTCATCCTTATGTTTTTATCCGTTATATTTATTACATCGTTAGTCCTTGTCAGTTATCCCATTTTATGAAAACGCCCCCAGGGCTTGATAAACTTTCGGGAAATGGCAAAATACCCCCCTCCAATCCCACGACATATAAATAGTGGGGTTTAGGGTTTGCTTTAAGTTTCAAAAATGACACAACCGACCCTTGGACTATATAAGGGTCACGAAAATGACTAGGGATTTCATTTAGTTTGCAAGTTTGGACATATCTTTTGGCATTTGACAAAACCGGCCCAAAAAGTTACTCAAATTAGTTAAATGGGCTTAGGTGGTCCATTATGGGCCACGGTTTGAATTGTTTAAGCTTATTGGGCTTAATAATTTTACTAAGTAATAAAAGTAATTAAAAGTAATTGTGTAGTTTTTACTATTTTCACTTTCGGTCCCAACTTTGACCATGTGACACTTTTAGCACAAAAAGTAACTAGTTGATTTCGATATTGGGCTACTCGGCCCATTTATATCCGGTTATGGTAAAAAGTTTATTGGGCTTGGTTAAAGTTAAAGTAATTAGTAAATGGTGATTATCCTTACTATTGGGCCTAAACTTAGTGGGCTTATATTAAGTTTTACTTAATAATATAAGTTTAGTTTCTAGCTTATATGTCTCGGCTTATACATGTGGCTTATATAAGTTTATTATTTTCTTTTTGACTAAGGCTTATATTTTTTCCCACTAGTACATCATGAGCTTATATTTTTGGAGGCTTTTGGGCTTATATTAAGGCTTAAAACATTCGGCTTATTTATTCATAGCTTATATTTTTAGGCTTATATACAATATGGGCTTATTAGTGGTTCGGCTTATTTCTATAACATGAATGTTTTTAAGTTGCTCCTTTATAAACTAGTTCATTCTTAAGGTTTTTAAACAAGGTGTCCAATATGCCATTTCATGAATAAGGACTCTAAGGCATGGTATGCTCACCCATTATATAAGCCGTAGCTTATATGTCACTTGGATGGCATTATCATGGAAGTTTACGTATGCATGGTAACCTAAGTTCATTCCTTAAGCTCATACGTGCATGATACGAGATGGAAAGTAAAAGAAATAAGGAAATGGGTCTAGTGGAGTTTCTACTTACTTGCTTGACCAAGGTGATGACAAAGAGGATAGTGATGCGTTGGCTTATTCTTACACGAGTCCTAGGAGCCTTAAATGTTTAGACTTTAATGCTTGGAGTTCTTTGATTTGGTAGTAAATGAGATGAAGTAGGATTCGGTTAATTCTAGGTGTTATGTGGGAGAGTTTTCTTGATCCGAATTTTGTGGTGAGGGTGAGGGAATGTGTGTCTTTGTTTCATAAATATCAAATGGTGAAGAGGAATTGTGGCTTGGGGTTGAGACACGGCAAGAGAGAGGAAGAGGAAGATTTGGGAATTTGTTTTGTACTAAGTAAGTACATTCCTTAAATGCTCCATTTTGGTACAAGGTTGCTAGGTTTAAGTTTGTATCCGTCGCATATAGGATTCCAAGAAGGGCAAGTGGTGTTTTCAATTATAGTTAAGTTGTACAAGATTTGTGTGTGGTGTTGAGGATACACACGGCTAAGGCCACAAGGAAAGGAGGTGTCACTTAGCTTCTCGAACAATGCTCCTAGTACCATTCCTTAATTGCTCAATTTGTACAAGTCTCCCTATGGTTTTTAAGGGGAAAACTGGCGGTTTTATGGTTTAAGTAAAGAGAAAAATTAAATTTGTGTATTGTGTATTTAAGTTAATGTATAGTTAGATAATTTGTAAGGAGTGTAAAGGTTTTGGTATGAAAAGAGTTGTGGTTGAGTATATACGTAAGTATATATGGTTTAGTATAAGTTTAGGTTCGACTTGTGTTTAATTCTTGTGTTTAGGTAGGTGTTAAATGAGTTAAGGTCATAGTATTGTGAGTACGCTTGAGTTTTAAGAATTTTGGTTACGTTTAGTGCCTTTTGGTGAAAGTATGGTCCTTAGGTGATTATATTATTACAAAAATGTATAAAAGATATATATAAAATGATTTATTGTAGTGTTCACACGTAAAAGTGATTGTCAATGTAGTTTAAAGCCATTTATTGTGTAGAAATATATATATTTATATATATATACTATTTAATTCAAATATATTTATATATATGAGTAGCCAGTTATATATTGTGATCATGACGTTGGATTTTCTTAGAAAAAAATCAGTGAGATGCATGCAAGTGATCATATGTTTCAGATGACTTAAAGTCCTTCACAATAGATCATTTGTCGTCCAGTATGCTTATTGAAATATAGTCATACAAATGTGGTCATGCTTTTAAAAATACTCATAGTCACAATAAAAATTGTGATATGGTTGTTTTTCCTGTTCAGATGATTAGAATGATGCATGCTCATGGGATGCATATGATGGTTCAAAGGATTCATGCAAAGAAAATGGAATAAAATATTTAGATATCATGAAGTGACGTACACAATGTTTACAAGTCAAAACCTGAAATTTACAGGTTTTACAGCATTGATAGCTTCGGCGAGCTACGTACTGCGTTCAAAAACAATTATACTCAGCGAAAGAAGTATAATAGGGATCCGGTCTCATTAGCAATCGTCAAGCAACATCCTAGAGAGTCTACGGAGGACTTCACGGAACGTTTCAATGACGAGTGCACGCGCACAAAAACGTTCCCCGAGCTCCTAAAAATTTCTGACTATATGCATGTCATAACGGATAAGGGGCTAATTAGGCGTCTCAATGACAAACGACCGGAGAGGTACGGCGATGAATGCGTTGGGTTAGTAACAAGTTTTAAATTTATAAACACGAATTACCGAATTGACTAAAAATGCACGAGCAAGTATAACCGTTTCGTTTATGTATAGCTTTTATGTGGTAATACCGAGATCTTTCACGGGGATTTGGAAAACCTATGATTATTCAAAAATGAAACTATAATCGTTGATTGTAGCAATTGTTGACAAACAAATAACAAGTAAAATGATGAGATTAATAATATGATTAAAGGTACACTTGGTAAAGACTAGTTTGAGCATTCGTAGTGGTGTGATTGTGATGACATGTTAACATATATGATTATGATAATTAGATGGATAATCCAATCTATTGTTTTCAAAAGCTTTAATCTTCGTCAAGACCTCGATTAAAGAAAACAAGCATTAGACTCAATCACTCAATTCAAGACTTAATCCAATTTCAACACATTCGATTCACGGTCGTTTCACGAATTTGCTAACACTTATAATTATGTTTCTTGATAATCAAAACTTCTTAAGAAATGATCAATACAAAAGATAGCCAATCATAGTCAAACCGGCTATGACTTGTTGATAGAAAATAACCCTTTCGACCTATGAAATCTTTACCAACAAATTAATTTTTGATAGCAATTGTCACATGAAACATACATATCAATTGATCATAGGAAAGCTTGACATTGAATTAAACATAAATCACAATCACAACCGCCACTTCATACTACAAACATCATCCTACCAAGTGTAGAATGAAACTTAGCTACTCATAAGAAATGATGAAATAAACTCAGAAATAAAAGTATTATAAGTCATAATCAAGAGTCTTACAAAGTGGAAAAGTGTTACTAATTATTAGGGTAATGATCCCTAAGAGTTTCGTGATGATAACTTTGCTAATTGGACTCAAAAATTGACTTTCTAGCACCACCTTGTTCAAATCCGGGAATGGGAGTTTGGACAAGGATGAGAGAGTTATTTATGAGATGATATGAAGAGATACTTGAGTTGTGAAAAGATATGTTGTTACATGACCCCAAGGGTCTTATTTATAAGCTAGTTAAGGCCCTAGACTTCAATGGTTGGCTTGGAGAGAAAGAAAGTCTAGAATGTTCTTGCATGGAATTCCTCGAGCTTGCATGAATGTGGACACATTTTTGCCTAGACAAATGTTGGTGGCAACTTCACTCATGATGGAGGCAAATCAACTCCCATGTGATGGTGGCAACTTCACTCTTGCTAGTGGCAAGTTGGATGTGTGTTGATGGTGGCAACCTTCATGCTGAATATCTTTATTTGCTCCTTGGAAATACTTGTTCTTGCACTCGGAATTAATCTTCAAAGGCTTGTAACTTGTACACGGGTCTTGAAATTGACTAGGATTCTTCGTACTCGTACAATTCTTTACTTTTATGTTGTTTTATACTCCATTCCTGCAATTGGCTACACAAAGACTTGCAAACATAATTGGGCACAAATATGCACAAAAGTATCATATAATTAACCAATATACATGTACAAAAGTACAGATAACGCTCCTAAAAACCTGTTGGATTTAGGCGTTATCAAATCCCCTCACACTTAAGTTTTGCTTGCCCTCAAGCAAGAAGAAAAGAAAATTAAATCCAAAGGTACATGTATCTTTACAAAAATTCGATGCAAGTCTACCAAGTACAAGTACACGATAAAACTCATCGACTTAAGCTTTTAAGGTTGAAAATTTGAGATATAATGTCAATACCCATAAAAATCTAGAAAGTCTTTTATTTCTAAGTATACTACACTAATGACATATGAATTGAAGCAACATGTATCATGACTTAGCACATTGGCTAATCGATACCTTTTATTTCTTCTTCTTCCTTCAACTTCATAACATTATAGCTCATTGGCTATTTATTTGTCTTTTTGACTTTTTTCTTTCTTTTTTTTATATTTTTTTCTTGGCTAAAACTCCTAGCCATGGATCAACATACTTGCAAAGTTCATGTTGTATTGACAAATTGCAACTTTCTCCTATTTTTTTTCTTCCTACTATTATATGAGACTTTGACTTGGGTAATTTTGACACAAAAATACATCTCAAATTTTCAAAAATTACCGATTGGATAATTTCTTAATTATTTATATACATTGCTTGAAACTTTTTATTTACGAGGGCAAAAGAAGAACAAAAGTTTTAAATAGCCCAAAAATATGGCAATTAAGCATCTTTTTCTCGATTTCCCTACAACCCCCTCACACTTAAGTTTAGCATTGTCCTCAATGTGATAAAACTGAACAAAAGTAAGGGAATGAGAGAAAAACCAGAATCACGGGCATATCATGCATCATACAAGAGTTTTGTTTTCGCCTTCAACTTGCGGTACCTACAAAAAAGATAAAACACACAAAAATACGGAAAAACACTCTATTTTTGGGTTTTTATAGGTTTTTTTATAAAAGCGACACATGCTACACCCCTCACACTTAAGCAAAACGTTGGTTAAAAATTGTGGGGTGTAAGCATGAATTTATTTTAAAAAGGAAAATCACGCTTTTAAAAACTTAAAATTTTAAAAACACATGGGTTGCCTCCCGAGAAGCGCTTATTTTATTATCGAGTCATCAGCCTGACTCGTATTTCTTTTTAGTTTTCTTTATTTTCTTTGAGCGGGAAATGTTCACTCCACTCTTCATGGTATAGTTTAACACGGTGTCCATTATGAATGAAGCTTCCTCCATTCTTGTCATACAATTCAACATAACCGGACGGGCATCCATGTTTTACTATAAAAGGACCGTACCACTTTTGTTTAAGCTTAGGGGCTTTGAATTTATAGCGCATATTAAACAAGAGAACTTTATCTCCTTTCTTGAATTATTTTCGGATTTGAAGTTTCTTGTCGTGATAAGCTTTGGTACGTGCTTTGTACAATTTCGAATTCTCATAAGCTTGGAGTCTTAATTCATCGAGTTCATGTAGTTGCAAGAATCGGTTTTCTCCAGCGATTTTGAGATCGGGATTACAGCTTCTCAATGCCCAATAAGCACGGTGCTCGATTTCGAAGGGCAAATGGCACGATTTACCGTACAATAAACGATAAGGTGTTGTGCCAATTGGTGTCTTATAAGCTGTTCGGAAAGCCCATAGAGCGTCGTCAAGTTTCTTTGACCAAATGGAAGGATTGTCCTTAACCGTTTTTTCGAGTATTCGTTTTAAAGCTCTATTGGTATTTTCAACTTGTCCACAAACTTCGTTTGTGGATGATATGCGGTTTTAAAGCGATGGGTGAACGCTTTAAGATTTTCTCCATTTGTTTATTGCAAAAAATGGGAACCTCGATCACTAATTAAAGCTTTCGGCATTCCATAACAAGAGAAAACCTTTTTCAGAAAGTTGATTACGGCTCTTGAATCATTTGTGGGTAAAGCTTCGACCTCGGCCCATTTGGACACGTAATCACTAGCGACTAAGGTATATTGGAACTTATGGGATTTGGGAAAGGGTCCCATGAAATCAATTCCCCATACGTCAAATATTTCGCTAACTTGGATGCTGTTTTGAGGCATTTCGTCTCTTCGTGAGAGGCTACCAGTACGTTGGCAAGCATCACAATTTTCGACTAGAGTATATGGCTCTTTAAAAATTGTTTGCCAATAAAAACCAGCATCGAAGACTTTTTTCGCGGTGGTTGAAGGACCATAATGTCCCCCAATAGGGCCATGATGACATTCATAAAGGATCTTTCTTGTTTTCGTGCCGTAAACACATATCCTAATCATGCCATCGGGGCATACTTTGAAAAGATTGGGATCTTCCCAGAAATAGTGTTTTAGGTCGGAAAAGAATTTACATCGTTGGTGATAGGTTAAAGCTTTTCTTAGAATTCTTCCAACGAGGTAATTTGCAAAATCTACAACCACGGAGATTCATCCATAGAGATTTTCATAAGAGTTTCATCGGGAAAACAATCGTCGATATCTTCATCCCTGAACTCTTACATGTTTGGATTTTCAAGTCGCGACAAATGATCGACTGCGACGTTTTCAGCTCCTTTCTTGTTTTGGATTTCAATGTCAAATTCTTGGAGTAGTAAAATCCATCTAATAAGACGCGGCTTAGCATCTTGTTTTGAGAATAGATATCTCAATGCGGAATGATCGGTGAATACAATCGTTTTCGACAAAACGAGATAGGATCGGAATTTGTCGAAAGCAAATACTACGACAAGTAGTTCTTTCTAGGTGATTATGTAGTTGAGCTGCGCGCTATTTAGAGTTTTTCTCGCAAAATGTATAGGACGAAAATGTTTTCCTTCACGTTGTCCTAATACGGCTCCTACAGCAAAATTTCTTGCATCACACATAAGTTCAAACGGTCGCGACCAATCCGGTGAAACCATGATCGGTGCATTTGCTAACTTGTCTTTAAGCTTTTCAAATGCCTTTATGCATTCTTCATTGAAATCAAAGACTATGTCTTTTTCAAGGAGTTTGGTCATCGGTCTAGCGATTTTGGAAAAATCTTTAATGAATCGGCGGTAGAATCCCGCATAACCTAGAAAACTTCTAACCGCTTTAACGTTAGTGGGTGGTGGTAATTTGGATATCACTTCGATCTTGGCTTTGTCTACTTCCAATCCGGCTCCGGAGACTTTGTGTCCAAGCACAATTCCTTCAGTCACCATAAAGTTACATTTCTCCCAATTGAGCACGAGATGAGCTTGTTTGCATCAGATGAGCATGCACTCTAGATTAAAAAGGCAAGACTCGAATGAGTTTCTGAAGACAGAGAAATCATCCATGAAAACTTCCATGGATACTTCGATCATGTCTTGAAAGATTGCGATCATACACCTTTGAAAAGTCGCAGGTGCATTGCAAATACCAAAAGGCATACGCTTATAAGCGAACGTTCCATGAGGACACGTAAAAGTGGTATTGTCTTGATCGGATGGTTCGATAGGTGAAAATATCCGGAAAAGCCATCGAGAAAACAAAAGAATTTGTTCCCTGCTAGTCTTTCCAACATTTGGTCCATGAATGGTAGAGGAAAATGATCTTTTCGTGTGGAATCGTTCAATTTGAGGTAATCAATACACACACGCCAACCGATAACGGTTCTTGTAGGAACAAGTTCGTTATTTTCGTTGGTCACAACAGTCATTCCTCCTTTTTTAGGAATGCAATGAATAGGACTAACCCAAGGACTATCCTCTATGGCATAGATGATTCCTGCCTCAAGGAGTTTGATGATTTCGGCTTTGACTATCTCCTTCATGTTTGGGTTAAGTCGATGTTGCCTCTCACTAACGGGTTTGGCATCGTTTTCTAGATTGATCTTGTGTTTGCAAAAATATGAGCTAATACCCGGTATATCGGATGTTTTCCAAGCAAATGCTTCTTTGTGGTTTTTGAGCATAGAAACGAGACGTTTCTTTTGATCTTCCTCGAGCTTGGCTGAGATAATCACCGGAAGGAGTGAGTCCTTCTCTAGATAAGCGTACTCGAGATGTTCGGGAAGAGGTTTCAACTCAAGATCCGTCGGTGGATCATGAATAAATTTGTGAACTATAAAGTTTGACTTCGAAGGCAAAACTTCAAACGACTTTTTTTCCTCTTCTTTGAGAGTTACTTCAGAATCAACGGCCATAAGTTCTTCGAATTCACGATCATGATCGGTATCGCTAATCTTTTCCGAGGTTGTTTAGAATGGTGCGTTGTCATCAAGCAATGCATCCAACTCTTCTTCCGTTACTTCATCAATAACATCCACGCGGAAGCATGTGTCATCATTGGAATGGGAGTGTTGTATAGCTTTATCGACTAATAATGTGACTCGATCGTCACCAACTCCAAGGTTGAGTTCTTTATTCATCAAACGAATGATAGCATCGGCGGTGTGCAAGAATTGTCGTCCTAAAATGAGAGGGACTTGATGGTCTTCCTCCATCTCAAGGATTACGAAGTCGGCGGGAAATATGAATTTGCTAACTTGAACAAGCATGTTCTCGAATAACCCAATGGGATATTGGTAGGTATGGTTAGCCAAACGTATACTCATACTCGTAGGTTTCAAAGTATTGTTTGAAAGATTCTTGTATAATTAGTATGGCATAAGATTGATTCTTGCGCCTAGATCGGCCAAGGTGTGACATTCGACATTGTTGTTTAGGGTGCATGGTATGAGAGAGAATCCCGGATCTCCGAGCTTTGGTGGAGTTTGCTTTGCAAGGCTGTAGAACATTCTTCATTTAGAAAGGCAGCAGAGATTTGCTCCGTCTTACTATGGTTGCTCACAAGATCTTTGAGGAATTTCCTATAATTGGGCATGCCGGTTAAGATATCAACAATTGGAACATTGATCTTAACTTCCTTGATCATCTTAAGGAATTTGGAATTATGAGCCTCCATCTTTTCTTTTCGTAGGCGTTGAGGATACGGAATTTTTGGTTCATACGCCTTCGTTGTTGGTGTTGGAATGGGTGTGGTTTGTTTTGGTTTGGGTTTGGAAGGAGGAACGGTTTCTTCCTTCTCGGGCTCATCGGCCTCATCTTTACTTTCATTGGCGAAAGTGGGAGCTTTGGTGTTCGGGTTTTATGGTGGATCATAACTCAGCCCACTTCTTGTAAATACAACATTCACATGTTCATTACGGGCGGGTGCTGGGCGGTATGGTTTATCCGTAGATGGTTTTGGGTTTGTTTGAGTGTTGCTTGGTAGCAAACCACTTGGTCGATTGGCTAATTGATCGGTGATTCGACCGAGTTTGGTTTCGAGATCATTAATGGTTGCGGTGTGGTGTCTTTGTCCTCTTTCAATGTTGGCTTTGAGATCGAAGAATTGGTTCTTAATGAACGTGTTTGTCGATTTTTGAGATTCTATGATAGCCAACAATGTTTTCTGTAAGGTAGACTCTTCGGGTTTCTTTTCGTTTGATGGACCGGAGTTATTGTTCTCACAGGGTTGTGAGCTACGATTTTCGTTTTTGGGATACTCACGCCATATGCCAGAATTTCTACCGTAGTAGTTACCTCGATAACCACTTCCTTGGTATCCTCCTTGGGCGTTGTTTGCTTCTTGTGACAGTTCTCTTATTGGTGTATCATCACACGCCGTGGATGGGTGTGGTCCTCCTCAAAGAGTACATTCGCCTCGCATCTCCTTCATTTCGTCTTTGATGGTTTTGAATTGCGAGTCGAATTTAGATGTGAGAGTATCCATCTTCTCCATGAGTTTGGAATTTTCGTCACCTTCAACGAAAGCAACGGTTTTCTTGAAGGGTTTGGTTCGGTTATCTTTGGATAAATTGAGTTTTAAGAGAACTCGGTCCTCGAGCAATTGATATGCTTTGTTTGGGAGTCTTATAAATAAAGAGTCCACCGGCGTCAAGGATTTCTTGCGTCGGTTCATTGAGACTATGATAAAAGATTTGGATGATGGTTCCTTTTAGTAAACCATGTCCATGAAAACTACGAAGTAGGTCTTTCATTCGATTCCACGCATCAATGAGTGTTTCTTATGGAAGTTAGGCAAAACCTCGGATTTCTCCCATGAGTCTTTCGTACATGGCGGGTGGAAAGAAACGACTAACAAAAGCGGTTCTCACTTGTTCCCATGTTTCAATGGTACCGGACGTCAACTCGTTATACCAA
Organism: Glebionis coronaria; assembly: GCA_025667525.1. Lineage (NCBI taxonomy): Eukaryota > Viridiplantae > Streptophyta > Magnoliopsida > Asterales > Asteraceae > Glebionis > Glebionis coronaria. The sequence continues at coordinate 170,469,058 of CM046879.1, read as the reverse complement.
ACTCTTGTATCTCCGGATAGAGATGATGGGAAGAGTTTGAGTTTTATGGCGTCTCCATCGACGTCGGCTCCAAAACGGAACATGCCACATATTTCTATAAATTCGGATATGTGCCTATGCGGATCGGCTCTCGCACGGCCATCAAATTGGCGGTCTTTGATCATTTAAAGGTGATGACCTTTCACGGTAAAGTTTTCTCCAAGCTCAACTTGAACAATAGCAGCCTCGGGGGTAGGTGCTACTACTCGGTTGGCTGCCCATATTGATTGATCGTCGGCCATTGGAAATGGTAGATCGTTAAATAGGTTGTAGACGACAAAGGCGTCTAAGAGATTATCAAATGGTGGGTTTTTGGTTTTTGAGATTCGGCTTTCAAAAGAAACAAAGGGGTGTTTCTTGTGGTTTTTCTTTCGAGATTGGTGAATATAACGTTCGGGATCGGTGTATGGACTAAGCAATTCTTGACCGGAAGAATGTGTGTTCATTCAAGTCTTGAACGACTTTTGAAAAGGATTACAAGTAACAAAAACAAAAACAAACAAAATATAACTAATAAGAAAATAAGTAAATTGGAAATTAAATAAACCAAACAAAATAAGAACATAATTTTTTTTATTTATTATTATTATTTTTGTTTAAAATATGGAAGCTTGCCGGCGGCAAACAGGGGTTGCCGGACGGAAAAACACCTTCTGTTTGATGCTTGCCGGCGGCAGGACTACCTTGCCGGGCGGCAAAGGTGGTTCTGTTTGAAGCTTGCCGGCGACAGGAGGGTGTTGCCGGCGGCAATACTCTCCTGTCAGAAAATTATATTTTTTTTTACTTTTTTGATTTATTGGTTGTTTGCAATGAGGACACTACAATGGGTTTGATTATAGGATGATTTTGGAACTAAGAACACAATCAAATCCCCGGCAGCGACGCCAAAAACTTGATGCGTTGGGTTAGTAACAAGTTTTAAATTTATAAACACGAATTGCCGAATTGACTAAAAATGCACGGGCAAGTATAACCCTTTCGTTTGTGTATAGATTTTATGTGGTAATACCGAGATCGTTCACGGGGATTTGGAAAACCTATGATTATTCTAAAATGAAACTATAATCGTTGATTGTAGCAATTGTTGACAAACAAATAACAAGTAAAATGATGAGATTAATAATATGATTAAAGGTACACTTGGTAAAGAATAGTTTGAGCATTCGTAGTGGTGTGATTGTGATGACATGTTAACATATATGATTATGATAATTAGATGGATAATCCAATCTATTGTTTTCAAAAGCTATCATCTTCGTCAAGACCTCGGTTAAAGAAAACAAGCATTAGACTCAATCACTCAATTTAAGACTTAGTCCAATTTCAACACATTCGATTCACGGTCGTTTCACGAATTTGCTAACACTTATAATTATGTTTCTTGATAATCAAAACTTCTTAATAAATGATCAATACAAAAGATAGCCAATCATAGACAAACCGGCTATGACTTGTTGATAGAAAATAACCCTTTCACCTATGAAATCTTTACCAAGAAATTAAGTTTTGATAGCAATTGTCACATGAAACATACATATCAATAGATCATAGGAAAGCTTGACATTGAATTAAACATAAATCACAATCACAGCCGCCACTTCATACTACAAACATCATCCTACCAAGTGTAGAATGAAACTTAGCTACTCATAACAAATGATGAAATAAACTCAGAAATAAAAGTATTATAAGTCATAATCAAGAGTCTTACAAAGTGGAAAAGTGTTACTAATGATTAGTGTAATGATCCCTAAGAGTTTCGTGATGATAACTTTGCTTATTGGACTCAACAACTGACTTTTCTAGCACCACCTTGTTCAAATCCGGGAATGGGAGTTTGGACAAGGATGAGAGAGTTATTTATGAGATGATATGAAGAGATACTTGAGTTGTGAAAAGATATGTTGTTACATGACCCCAAGGGTCTTATTTATAAGCTAGTTAAGTCCCTAGACTTCAATGGTTGGCTTAGAGAGAAAGAAAGTCTAAAATGTTCTTGCATGGAATTCCTAGAGCTTGCATGAATGTGGACACATTTTTGCCTAGACAAATGTTGGTGGCAACTTCACTCATGATGGAGGCAAATCAACTCCCATGTGATGGTGACAACTTCACTCTTGCCAGTGGCAAGTTGGATGTGTGTTGATGGTGGCAACCTTCATGCTGAATATCTTTATTTGCTCCTTGGAAATACTTGTTCTTGCACCCGGAATTAATCTTCAAAGGCTTGTAACTTGTACACGGGTCATGAACTTGACTAGGATTCTTCGTACTCGTACAATTCTTTACTTTTATGTTGTTTTATACTCCATTCCTGCAATTGGCTACACAAAGACTTGCAAACACAATTGGGCACAAATATGCAGAAAAGTATCATATAATTAACCAATATACATGTACAAAAGTACGGATAACGCTCCTAAAAACATGTTGGATTAAGGCGTTATCAACGACCTCATGGAAAGAGTTATAAACTTTGTAGAAGGAGAAAACGCGGTAGCTGCGGCGTATCCTACAAAGGGAAATCATAACAATCGATCGAACGACCAGCCAAAGAGGCAATCAGGGGGTCAAAGCGCCCAAGGAAACGGAAGGAGCTCGGATTACAAGAGCCAGAATAAAGGAGGGAGGTCGGAGGACAAATTCATCCCTCTAAAGACGACTTACTGGGATATCTTGTTGATAGAAGGGGCGAACTTCCCAAGGCCTCCCCCAATGACAACCCCAGTTGACCGCCGTCAAGGAAATCGCTTCTACGAATTCCACAATGACAAGGGACACGACACGAAGGAGTGCATCCAACTCAAGAAGCATATAGAGTCTCTGATTAAAATCAGGCAAACTCAAACACCTGATCAAGGATTGGAAGGATGGGAAGGATAACAAAAAGTACGACAAGAAGGACTCCCAAAAGGACAAGCCTTCGACCATATATATGATCCAATCTTGGCAACACCGAACAAAGCAGAAAGTCAGTCAAAAAATTTCACGTGGCAGAGAGATCTCTTTCCCTCCCATTACGGTAAGCAATGTGGCCGATGCACCTCTCACGATTGAGGTAAGCATTAGAACACACAACGTTCGTCATATGTATGTAGACGGAGGATCATCGGCGAAAGTACTCTACGAACACTGCTTCGTACAACTACGACCAGAGATAAAAAGCCAACTAGTGCCGGCCACGTCGCCGCTCATTGGCTTTAGTGGAGACACTATCTGGCCGATAGGACAGGTGCTTCTACTGGTAACCATTGGGGATAAAGAACATTCCACTACGACATGGATGAACTTTATGGTGATACGTTCACACTCTCCGTATAATGGTATTATCGGAAGACCGGGGATCTTAGCCATACGGGTGGTCCCGTCCATGGCTCATGGCATGATTAAATTCCCAGTCGAAGGGGGAATTTTTACAATCTAGAATTCGATTATACTGGCATTCGAATGCCACGCTGTGAAAACACCACTCCAGCCGGTCCCTCTTAAGGAGGGATCACCACCCCTCAATTGGAAGGTGGTAATCCACCCCGACTACCCGGAGCAAGAGGTAGCCATAGGGGGGATGCTATCGGATAAAGGGAAGAAGGCCATGTGCTCTCTCCTAAAAGTAAACCTTGATGTATTCGCATAGGAGCCAAAGCATATGACCAGGTGTGCCGCGTTCGATAGCAGAACACAAACTTCAAATCCGCCAGGGATATCCCCCTATTAAGCAAAAGAAGCATGGTCAAGCACCAGAACGCAACCAGGTAATACTGGATGAGGTACGGAAATTGGTGGACGCAGGAATTATGCATGAGGTATATTACCACGAATGGTTATCCAATCCGGTCATGGTCAAGAAGCATGATGGGAGCTGGCGCATGTGTTGACTTCACGGACTTGAACAAAGCTCGTCTGCAAGACTGCTATCCGTTACCAGAAATTGACTGGAAGGTAGAATCCTTATGCGGATACCCTTTCAAATGTTTTTAGATGCATACAAAGGATACCACTAGATCCAGATGGCGGAGGAGGATGAGGAGAAGACGGCGTTTCACACTAGTCAGGGTGTGTATTGTTACACAAAAATGCCGTTCGGACTAAAGAACGCCGGAGTGACGTATCAGCGACTTGTTGATAAAGCCTTCGACTCCAAGATAGTCCGTAACCTTGAGGTCTATGTTGATGATCTGGTCATCAAGAGCCATACAGTGGAGGCACTTCTCCATGATATCCAGGAGACGTTCGACACGTTGAGGAGAATCAACATGAAACTGAATCCAAAAAAGTGCACGTTTGGGGCAACCGAAGGGATGTTCCTTGGGTATATGATTAATCCAAACGGCATCAATCCTTGTCCGGAGAAGACAGACGCCGTGATACAGCTATCATCCCCTCGGACACTCAAGGAGGTACAATCACTCAATGGAAAGCTGGCCGGGCTCAATAAGTTCTTGTCAAAGTCCGCGGAAAAGTCACTACCTCTATTCAAAACACTCAAGAAGTGCTTGAAGAAAGGAGATTTCCGCTGGACAAAAGAAGCAGATGAAGCCTTTGGGCAACTTAAACAGCATCTCGCGGCTCTTCCTATGCTGGTTGCACCTCGACCTAAGGAGGAGCTCATCATGTATCTATCCGCTACGTACGGAGCAATAAGCGCAATCCTTATGACTGATCGGGACTCAGTCCAGACTCCGGTTTACTTTATAAGCAGAGCATTGCAAGGGCCGGATTTGAACTATTCATCAATGGAGAAGTTGGTATTGTCACTGGTGTACGCCGCGAAAAGGCTGCGCCGGTATTTCTAGGTGCATCCAATTGTGGTCATCACTGATCAACCAATAAAACAGATCATCTCTAAACCGGACGTGTGCGAGAGGCTACAGAAGTGGAGCGTCCTACTAGGATAACATAACATCTCCTATAGACCAAGGACAGCTGTTAAGGGCCAAATTTTGGCAGATTTCCTAATTGAGAAACCTGAGGAGGATGAACCAATGGTGCAAAAAGAGGAAGTTCCAGCGGAACCATGGGTTTTGTTTACTGACGGATCTTCGTGCACGGATGGATCAGGAGCCGGCCTCATTCTCACGAATCCGGAAGGAATGGAGTTTACCTACGCCCTGCGATTTGAGTTCACAACCACAAATAATGAGGCAGAATATGAAGCATTGATTGCAGGTTTAAAAATCACCGTTAGGATGGGAGTCCGCAACCTTGAGGCCTACATGGACTCACGGCTTGTCGTGAATCACATCCTAGGAGGGGGACGTAGCCAAGGAGGATAACATGATCCAATACTTGGAGAAATTCAAGTCACTCATCGCCACATTTGGGAAGTAATTAAGCAAGTACCAAGAGGTGAGAACAAGAAGGCGGATGCTCTTAGCAAGATTGCGTCTATAAGCTTTGCCCATCTATCCAAACAAGTATTGGTGGAAATACTCAAGGAAAAATCCATTACAGAAGGGGAAATCGCAACTATAGTTAAAGAAGAGGGACCTACATGGATGACCCCGATCATCAACCATTTAACTGACGAAACCCTTCCGGATGATGAAAAGGCGGCACGGCGTATCAAAAGGAAGTCGCAATATTTCGAACTCCGGGATGGTATTCTATACAAGCGTTCCTTCCTACAGCCGTGGTTGCGATGCGTCGGTTCGTGCCAGGCTAGCTATGTGATTAGTGAAATACATGAAGGGTCATGCGGCATGCACGCCGGCCCCATATCAGTAGTGGCACGAGCTTTACGCACAAGGTACTATTGGTCGACTATGCATCGGGAAGCACGAGACATGGTTCGTAAATGCAGCGATTGCCAAGTACACAGGCCGGTACCGCGACATCCACAGCAAGAACTAATGCCCATCACATCCCCATGGCCATTCTATAAGTGGGGAATTGATATCGCAATACCTTTTCTTGCTGCCGTAGGAGGCGTTAAGTTCTTGATCGTCGCAATGGACTATTTTACACGCTGGATAGAAGCTAAGGCGGTTAAAACGATTACGGGCAAACATGTAAAATAGTTTGTTTGGGAAAACATTGTGTGCCGCTTTGGTTTGCCAGGCGAGATTATCTCGGATAATGGAAAGCAGTTCACGGATAATTCATTCAAGGATTGGTGTGCGGTGTTGAACATTACACGACGTTTCGCATCAGTTAAACACCCACAGACTAATGGTCTCGTGGAGCGGGCAAACAGAAGCCTAGGTGAAGGTATCAAAGCACGCCTAGATGAACGAAGTGCTAAGTGGGTAGATGAACTGCCGCATGTCCTATGGGCACATAGGACAATGATCAAAACAACCAATGGGGACACTCCATTCGCGTTGGCCTACGGAACCAAGGCTGTTATCCCAACAGAAATTGGGATGCCAACAATCCGCACTGCGGAGGTTAACGTCGTCATGAACGATGAGCAACTCCGGGTCAATCTAGACTTGTTAGAGGAGAAACGAGAGATAGCAGCCATCAATGAGGCCAAGTTTAAGGCACGTATAAAATCTTATTATGATTACAAAGTCAAGGGTGTTTCCTTCTGACCGGGGGATTTTTTTATCGTGCTAATGAGGCAAGTCGCGCGGAGAACACAGGGAAGCTTGGTACAAAGTGGGAAGGGCCGTATGAGGTCACGGAAGCCTTGGGACTAGGCACGTACAAGTTGCGTGATATGGATGGCCGTGACTTGGATCGTACGTGGAATATTTGCAACCTTAAACGATGCTATCTCTGAGAGGGCTACGGCCTCCGCATGGACACTTTGTTGTAGTCAGCTTCAATAAAGATCCATGTATTTTTTATTAATGCTTTCTAGATTCTATTTGTCTTAGGATTTTAATTATGTTAAAAAATCGTAAACGTTCTAATAAAATGTCGTGGTGCCTAGCTAGCTCCACGGTCTGTTCTTGTGCAAATTATTGTCTTATATCTTTTAGATTTATTTGTTATTTCCATAATGTGCTATTTCTTATTCATATGCATTCATTCAAACCGTGCATGTACTATTCGCTCCCAGGAGGGGTAAGAGGATTAAGTGAACCTAATAATTTAACTTGTCGCATAAGAGGGATTCAACCCCAGTGACACGGATCATGTATCCTTACTAGACACCTTATTTATAACACGTTGTAATAAGTTTCCGCATGCCGTACTTACATAGTGCCGGACATGATAAAGACACATGCTGCACGTCTAGTAAAATATAGACTTAGTTTTATTCTTGATAAGCTGTGACATGTCATGCGAATGGATACATGATATCTAATGAATATAAACAAGTTTCAATTGTAGATAAACAAAATTGTTGTGATCACCACGGACTTATACATATGGTATTCTAAAAATGTTTACACACAGAGTTACGAGTTCCAGCCGTGTACATGCACGGACGAATAAATACAAGATGCAAATGTTTACAAGTTAAATTACAAAGGAGGCAGAAACTCTCCTATTTCTTTCTTCCCTTCAGATATCATGGCACGGAGGGCTTCGCCACGAGCATCCTTTCCACTCCGCGCCCTGGCCAGATTGGCTTCCAACGCATCAGCCAAGAGCTTTTCACCCTTCATGACCTTCAGACTGGCATCATATGTTGGCAGGGTGAGTTGGATTGGGTCTGAGGTGAGTTTCGCCATGATCTCCTCGTTGGAGGCATCCTATAAAGCTTCAAGGTCATCTAGGAGGGGATATTGCATTTCTCCAAGAGCGGCCATAGAGGCGGTCATTTTTTCCTCTGCTTCAGGGTTATGATAGGCATGCTTGGAGATGTCCTCTTTCTTGCTTATCAGTTATACAGCCTTGGTTAACCCCTCATGCCTGCCACGGTCAATACCGTATGATACAACATCTGCGAAGGCCTGCACAAACAGAGGAGCATCCGTTACGCTTGTCACGGCTAGGCGCATCCCTTGACCCACCATCCACTTACGACCAGCTATGGCCGTGAGCAGTGGAGGGCACAGCACTTCGGCGCAGTCTGTATCTAACATGTTCCGTACTCCCTCTAGCACTGCCGTTCGCTCCTCCATGACAGCGCATTCCTTGGTAAGTTCTTCCTTTAGCATGTTGCGCTCTTCTGCCAAGGTAGAGGATTGGTCCGTTGCGGTTCTGGCGGCGGCTTCGACTGCGGATACATGTGGACAACACTTGGGGTCACTACAAGGGAAAGATAGGGATTATGTGAACAATGGGTATAAATAGGTAAGGATATGTACCTTATCATTGGATGCCGCTAGGAGAGCTTCTAGCTCAGTAATGCGCTCCTCACGGGCGTTGGCGTGGTTGGTTTGTTCTTTTATTTTTGCTTCTGCCACGACCAAGTCTGCCTGCAAGGAGGATATTGTTCTCTTGTGCTTCTGTACCATTTCTTCCCTACGAGCAATCCTCCTATCAGCACGGCTCACATTAGCTAAGGCTTCCTCCAGGCGACGCTGTAAGGCCGCATCAACTGTTACCTAGTGCGTCGTGGCCACATCATACTACTGAACAAGAGTCCCATGCTCAAGTTCATCTAAATCTTTGGCCAGCGTTGGGGGGTTAGGTGGTCCATGAACTCTTTACACTCAGACTCCGCCTCTAGTCTTGTTAGGCTGGACAAGTTCCATGCCGGGCGGAGGTTGGTATCCGGACCCTCAGCACGGGGCTCCTCTTCATGAGTCGGGGGAGTTGATGGGGGCATCATGGATATCACGGGAGAAGGTTCTCTCTCCACTTCCTTCTCTTGTGCCGCTATCGAAGGATCCACCCTGTTATTAAAACAAACACTTATGAGTTTTTGTTAGGGGATTAGATATTATGAAGTATAATCCGTACTTACGTCACGTCTATCATTGGTTTCGTGATGGTAGGAGCCACGGCGCTAACAGGTGTCGCCTTCCAAACATTGGTATCTACTTACGGCGGGGGATTGCCTTGAGGCATTGTGGTGCTGCTCCCTTCTTGGAACTGCGGGTGGTCTTTCCTCACCTTCTTGGGGGGCGCATTGTGTTCCCCCGCCTCAGCTTCTACATTCTTCACCACCTTCCTGGTGGTTTTGCGCTTCTTGGACGCAGGTTTTAATGGTTGGGAGGATCCGGCTTCCTGCGCCACTTCTTCTTCTCCTTCATCAGCATCAAATAGGCGGTTGATAGATGGATCTGTGGGTTGTTCTTCACCTTGGATGGAGGTGGCATTCTCCAGCAGCAGCTCATCACCATCTTCGTTGGTAAAATCCAGCGGTGACTTCTGGATCACTGGCCCCTGCTCATCCGACCGTTGCTCGGTTGTTTCTTCCAGTGCGATGGTCATGTTTACGGTAGTGACTAGTAAGGGGGCTCGCCCTCTTTCAGGGGTCGGAATCCTTGAGAACCTTGCTTGGATCCCCTTGGCGTAGAAGACCAAACAACTTCATCTTTGCGGACATAAGCACGCATAAGTGTTAGTAATTTTACAAGAATTTTGGACACATTTATATACATATTCATGTATAAAGAATACCTACCCTGTCTACGCTCGGTCAGAAAGCATGGATATCTATCCTCCCTCCCAAAATAGTTGCGGATGATCCCTATTAAGCATAGGAAGTGCTCCGGCATACCCCTATGAAAATCAGTGCGGTGGGTGTCTAATGTTTTCACATCATGGATGCTATAATCCCTGTATAAGGGTGGGGGGTCTAAGCTTACTTTGTACTTCATAACAAAAGGGGTAGGGAACGCCTTGGGGTCTACGAAAAAGTAGTGGTCGTACCACTTATTGAGGGAATCTAATGGTTTCCTATAAGACATGGGGGCGGTTGCGGATCGTTTTTTAAACGGCAGCCACCTATTTACCATTTGGGGGGAGTAAAATACCCTAAATAGATTAACAGTGGGAGTCACTTCGCAGGCGTGGCAGGTAACCTCAAATTGGTTAACCTTGCACGCCCCTATACAGTGAAGCTGGGTTATATGGAAATCATAATACAATAACACATCTACGAGGAACCTAGAGAGGGGGATGCGGTAGTTAGCCGAGTCAAATAGGCGCGTGTACACGCGTATTTTCCCCGAAGGAGCGTCCGTGATGGCTTCACTGTCACCTGGATAAGTGGGGTTTACGCTATCAGGGATATAATATTCAGACAAAAAGTCTATATATTTCTCTACGGACATCACGTTGAGGACATCCGTGATCACAGGATTATCTTTCACCATGAATTATAAATAGGATTAGAAAGTCGCGGGGGTCTAACGTGGTTTGATGGATTTTCGTGGAAAAGAAGGAGAGTAAATGAAGAATTAAGCAAAGGAATAACAATGGCGGAAGTGGAGTTGTTAACTGTGTGTTTACACAGTTACCACACCAACTCTTTTATAGGGTTTCCTCGAGTTACGAGGTGTCATGGATGTTTGACACGTGTAAACCACTACGTCCATCTAACGGGTGGGATTTCTGACACTTCTGAAACGTCAGAAGGGACCCACGGATCACTTCTTGACAGTTTTACGTGGCTCAAGGTTGGGCCTGTCTGGTGCACTTTTGCAGACAAAACATCCGACTAATGACTACCATTAATGCATTCATTAATATTGTCCTGGCCGGCCTTTTTGGAGTACGGCTATGTTTGTGAGCAATATATAAAGGACATTGATTTGTCTATACATTATGCCTACGGCTGTAACAACTAGACTAGGGGACATGATGACGTATAGTCCCCAACCGGGTCATGAACCCGACCCACGGGTACTACCCGCATCCGGCCCATCACGAATGGGTTGGATTAATGTCATTTAAGCTTATGAGCTTGAATGAATAGTGGCCGCATAAGATGTATGCGGCCCACGACCCGGCACGGCTAGAACAGGGTTAGACAGAATCACAATCCTATCAGGATTGGGATTTGCCTCAAAGAATAGGATATACACTCACCATAATTAGAAGTTAACAATCAAGCTAATTATGGTGATCCTCTTATGCTTGTGGCCGAAGTAACAGTGACAATCCATTAGGGTTTCACTGCCTATATAAGAAACCCCCGAGGGTTCCACAAAGGTATTACATTCTCCATACTCTCAACTCACAACCGGTTTCTAACCCTAGCCGATTACTTACTCTCATGTCGGAGTCTAATCGTGGGATACGCTCCCACAGTAAGTCTAACGTGTGTTGCTTTAGTGTGCAGGATCTCAGCATGTTATTTACTTGGTGCAAGAGCCGGAGCCCAGCCTACCCGAATTAAGCCTAATTCGGGTCAAGCAAGGATCATCCAACTTTTTTATCAACAATTATAATATTTTAGATACAGTTATTTAAATTGTTCACTAATTTAAGTTTAATATCAAATTTCTAGGTTTGATTTTGAACCTCTCAATTTATTTTTCATAAATTTGCATTTTTTAAGACATATATCGTCTATGTATGCATTTTAATTAGTGCAAATTTAGTGAAATACTGATTATTTTGCTAATAAATTCGATTAAATCGTACACATCAAAGTGGAAAGATTTTAAGGTCATTATAAGTATAAAAATTTGTAAACATATAAATTAAGAAGATTTTTTATATTTATATGTTATATAATATTTTGACGAATGTTATACAGATTTACGAATACATTTCACTATCAATCATCACAATCCCGTAATACTAATTCTATATGAAATGGTTTATTATTGCTCAAAGTTATCCCAACTTGAAGTTATCGTCATTATTAATAAATATAAGTATAAAACATCGCACTTACAAAATTTTAGTTTCAGATAGTCGCAACCACGGCCGCAACGCACGAGTAACCTGCTAGTTCAAACTTATTATTGATTGCTATCTCGTAAATGTTAGTAGTACTTATGCTTTTACTGACAGTACTTGTAATTTCCATTTAAGATGTTAAAATATTGCTTGCATCATAAAACAAAAATTGAATATATTATTTGATGATTTGAATACTCAAACATACGTTAGAGTATCTGTTTATCAAGTTTGTTTAAGATTTTGAATTTGTTATTTTCATTGACGTTATTTAATTTATTTAAAATTTAACCATTAAAATTTTAATTTTACTACTTTTTTAAAGTTTTTTTTCACAAATTTAACACTTATAATTTTATGTCTTTTTTTCTCCATCAAATTTCAATTTTTTTAAATTTTTTTACCACCAAATAAGTAAATTGTTAGATTTTTTTTTAAAAACATAAAAGAAAAATTCAATTAAAAAAATATTCTTTTTAAATAAGAAAGTCTCAACTAATCATTTTGTTTTAGTAAGTAAAATATCAGATTTCAAATCTTAATCCAGCTTATCATAGCACCCTCTCATATATTAATGTTATTATTATAAATTTCAAAAAATAAATTAATAAATTAGTTAAAGATAAAAAAAAACTCATTTTACAATAGATAACAAAGTAGCTAGTTATTATATTTAGCTAGGGGTTTATTATGAGTTTATGATCAGTAACAGAATAATACTTTAATTGTCTCATGTCAACAACACGCTGTACAATTTATAGTTTATGATCAATGGAATAATAATTTTATTCTCTCATGTTTATTGAGGTGGCAAAATGAGCAGGCCAAACGGGTACAGGCGAGAGGCAAAATGGGTGATAGGATAAACAAGTGGCGGGTTAAACGAATGACGGGCTAAACGGGCATAGGCCAAACCATTGCGGGCTAAACAACACATGCTAAAACCGGAAAAAATGTATAAAAATGTAAAAAAAAAAAGAAATATTACTTGTTTAAAAGTTGGGGAAAATAGTAAATATAGAAGATTCGTTGAGTGATCAATTTAGTGTTTTACTTCGTCCATTAAAATCATTTAGTGTCTTACATGTGCTATTTGAAGCCATCAATAATAATGAATGGTAAAAAAATAAACTACTTTTTAAATTGGGCTTAATGCATCGACGACATATGGCTACTTGATCCGTTGATCCTCTTCTTCATATCGCAAAACCAACACCAACCACCATCATCTTCTTCCACGCCTCCATTTTAAAAGACAAAACAAAATTAACCATGCTCGTTTACTCAACTAATGGTACAAAAATCCCCAATTCACCCAATCATTTCTTTTTTCTTAAAATACAATCGATACATAAAATCCAACCCTCATGTGTATGTATCCTCAATCTCAATCATAGTAATAACCGACACCATGAACTTAAATTCGTACAAAAAATATCAAGTTTATCATACTCCCAAATTTTTAAGTCCCCTACTTCATGGTTCATCATTTCCTTTCTGGTTTTGTTAAAAAACAATATTTTATATCAAGTGTTTTTAATCTTTGTTATTTGTTCGTATATAGGTTTGAACAATTTTATTAGTAAGATGTGTAGTTGAATTGACCTAAACAATGATAACATGATAGTGACGAGTTTTTATGTCTTCATCATTTTGTGGGTTAGCTACGGCGGTTTGATTATCGTCGGCGATGGGTTCGGATGGTGCTGGTAACAAAAGTTTGAGTTGTTTTTGTGATAATCATATTGTTCATGTGTTTTTTAGAAATTCGGTGGATCACAGTAATCTGAGTGTCGTGTCGTGTCAAAACACTTTCAGATCAAAGTATTTTGATAGTTTTATCGAAATCTCTAATCGGATAAAACTTAAAATTCAAACTGAAAATGTGTTTTTGTTGTTATGAACAGAACCACATAACAAAAGATGTTATTATGACCAAGAAACTGTCCTACGGTTGTAACTGCCAAAGCAGTTGTAATAACCAAAAAAACGACAGTCTAAGAAACTGACCTTGGACCCTGCTACCAGGAACGCTGTCGCGGACCCCCGTCGTACGGGGGCTTCGCCCCCGTATGATAATCACAATAACGTCATACAAGTGTGCACTCCACACAACCCCGATTTGATGAACATTTATTCTGATTACACGTTGGTCAACTAAGTCAATCCGTTATGTTATTGCAAACATTACGATGTTTAATCGATATAATCTCTTTTTGTTTTCGTGACGAAAAAATTATAACTCGTAATACATTATGTAAAATGTGTAAGATACTCGTAATCACTCAAGCATACTTATGTTTACTTCTCTCAATACTTCCAAGCTCACATTCTTCATGAATCACTGAATACATGAATAAATAAGTCATTAACCTTATTAAATGATCAAGGATTAAATATTTTCTTAAAACTCACTTTTATGTAAATTGACAAAGTATTTTTAAAATGACTTTATTTTTAAGAAAATATTTTATTAAAAAGAAAATGGAAATTTGAATTTAGGATATTCTAACTAGATAAAGGATATTCCCTTGGGGTAAATTCTGCACCAAATGGACTTTCCCCACTAAAGGACAAAAAGGAGCGGAGTCAAGAGCTCGCGAATCATTATAGGTACCCGCGGATCATTATTGATAATGAGTCGTGGTGGTATTTAATGAGCCGCGGGAAAATATAGTCGTTGCTCCCTTGTCCTATAAATAGCGGATCATTTCAAGCTTTTTAATTAACCCTTTTTGCACATTCTCCCTCAGTTTTTCACACACCTTAGATCCTGGATTAGTTGGTAGATTAATTTTGTTTAAGATGTGATTCTCTTCTCAAATCCTCTCATCCTCTCAAATGCAAAGAGAAGAACACTTTCATCACTATGAAGCATTAGGGTCATAACATGATGAGATCTCTTCTTCTATAGATATAGTCATGATTATAGTTTTACTATAATGTGAATCATGAAGATCCAAGTGATGTATAAACTTGGACTTGATGTATGTGTAATAGATCCAAGTAATAGGTACACTTGTTGTAAGGGTAGTAGATCCAAGTGATGGGTATCCTTGGATTAGATGTTAGGAGTATAGATCCATGTTATGTATATACTTAGATGTGTCTTGTGTCTTATATCTAAGTTGTGTGTATACTTAGATCTAGATTAGATGGTTTACATGTTTAGGCCGTAAAACACAAGGTTTGTTATGTTGGGCCATAAAACATAACCATTGATGTAGATTGGTTCTACCTAAGATTAGAACTCGACATCTAGCCTTGTGTCAGAAAATGGGAGGTAGGCGACGTGTGTAGATTGGTCCTACCTAAGATTAGGATTTGACATCTAGCTTAGTGTCGGAAATGATGTAAGCGACGTGTATGGTTTTCTCCGCCTTGAAAGGAGCTTGTTTACTAGTGAAGTAACTCTCGAGTTGAGTACTCGAGGAGTGGAGTAGGGCGAAGAGATGCTTCGTGACCGAACCACTATAAATCATCATGTTCGTGTTCTGCTTTACATTTATGTCCTTAAAGTTATGTCTTTACTTTCATAGTTGCATAATATATGTGTTATGTGTTGTTGTGTGCATCTCATAATCTAAACATCCAAGTTGCAGAATAGTTAAGGCTTAGTACGTGTGTGCTTTATGTTTAGATTATGATCAAGTGTGCATCCTATAGTCTAAACATCTTATTTGCATAAAAGCTATGGCTTAGTACGTGTGTACTTAGTGTTTAGACTATTGCTCGATGTACTCTTAATTTGATGTGTTTGTGTGTTTACTTACTTGTTGTTTATAGTATTGATCTCAAACACACATCTCATATTAAGTCAAGCTTAATCGGAAATTTGATCCAAAAGGTTTAAAAGGTAACAATGTTTTTATCCACTGTTGGCGGTTCTTTAATTGAACCCGCGAATCTTTATTGATAAAGAAGCGCGGTCATGTTTATTGAACCGTGGTCAGTGGATTAAACGAAAAAGTTTTTAAATCTGAATGAGAAACGTATTCACCCCCTCTACCATTTCTAAAATTGGTATCAGAGCGAGGTTATTCAAGATCTTTGAAGTATATTTTGCTTTAAAACGTTTATCGATCTTTGCTCTCGTTTTCAAAACATATGATTTTTAAAATAGAGACGGTTCTTGTATCAAATTTCTCATGAAGAATGATTACATATGAAATGTGTTTTGTTGTTTCATTCGTACAAGTCTTGGCGTTAAATAAACTTTGAATAATAGCTTGATGATAAATCTTTTCATGTTTGGAAGTATAAAAATCTTTTGCGTCCTAATTATCTTTAAAATACGAGTTCTACGTGTGAAAAATGATTTTCTAGAGTCCTACGTCCTTCCGTCAAGTCACCAAATGATTTTGTTCAAAAACTCATTTTTGTCCTCTGACCGCGGATCATTAATTGTTCCCCGAGGTTTGTTATCAATAACGAAATGCGGTCAGTCCGACACTGATTTTTGTAAACTTTGAAAAATCATATAAAATCAATCGTAAGTCCGTAGAAGTCATGCCACCCATCATTTCGAACGTAACTGAGTCTTCTTTCTTTTAAGAATACTTACTCATGACGTATAGTCCCTAGTCGGGCTGGATAGTCTGACTCACAGGTACTACCTGTATCCATTAGGAATGGATTAATGCTTATGCGGTGTGCGCACAGCCCAGGGGCCCGGTAAGTGGTTGTCGCACGTACGGTTCATTACTTAATCGTGCCCATGTCGCACCCCGACATGATCATAAAAGAGTATAATATATCTTTTGATTATCTTCGCCTTAGCGAGAGAGGATATACACTTACCTCGTTTATGTGATAAGGATCAATCTATTTTGAATCATTATCTCTTCCTTAGGCTGCAAGAACAGGGAGCCCATCCTAGACTCTCTCGAGTATAAAAGGAACTCCATGGTTCCACAAAGGTACGATACACATAATACCCTAAACCCTAATATACTGAAATCGAGTACTTACTCTCACGCCGAAGTCTAATCGTGGGTCACAAACCCACGGTAAACCTAACAGTGTCTGTTTAGTGCGCATGGTCTTTAAAACAAATTTCACTTGGTACAAGAGCCGGAGTCCACAAGACCCCAAATTAAGCCTAATTCGGGTCAAGCTCGGTCCATCCAACTTTTGTATCAACCAGTTGGCGCCATCCGTGGGACCCTACACTAAAGCTCTAAGCAATGACGAAAAACGGCATGAATGAAGGCCATCGAAGATCCTCGACGGTAGATGGTCACATTGCATCTACGAATGTTACTCCTGGATTTGCCAGTGAGGCAAACACTCGGGATGTAACAAACCAACCTTTCAGAGGAACATGTATACTATTCTCAACTCCCCTACCTACTGTTGAGGAAAGAAACACAGAACAAGAGTCAACTTAGCCTCCTCCTAATAAACAAAAAAGAAGGATACCCCCCGAAGAAAGCGAGGAAGTTATTGCTACGGAGGCGCGCGCAATAGAGGACTATGTAGCCAATAATCTACAAGCCCTCATCTCGCTGGTTGCCAAACACAGAAAGAACCAAAAGGGAACCAAAGGAACAAAGCGCGCAGAACACAGTGAATCCTCTGAAAGTAATCTGTCAAGATCGAGTGTAACCACCCTACAAAGCGCAGACGTGAATATTACTCAACAGATGACCAAGGCTTCTCACAACCTTGGATAAGAGCAAGAATAAATGCTTTTACGAGACACATATAGTATTACGCGGATACGAGAAAATGCTGCATGCCAGCAAACATAAACACGTATGATGGCACCTCAGATCCAAAAAATCACTTAAAGGTCTTCGAATCCCAAGCATGCATTGAGCAATGGCCAGAACCTGTATGGTGCAATATGTTCAACTCTACACTCGTAGGAAACGCGTGGATCTGGTTTGACAGACTTCCGCCGTGAACAATTAATGGGTATGAAGTATTGCGGAAAGCATTCAAAAGAAATTATGTGCAACAGAAAAGGCATGATAGGAGTGTTATATCACTTGCCAGAATCAAGCAGAACCAGGGCGAGTACCTGGAGGATTTTTTAGAACATTTCAAGAGCGCGTGTCTTCAAATAAAAGAATGCCCAGAGATCTTGAAAGTATCTTGCTTCATGGCGGGTATACGCAACAGTGATCTAATAAAAAAGCTGAATGAAAGAACACCAGAAACCTTCGATGGAGTACTATGGTGGGTAAGATCCTTTATACAGGGGGAATCCGCTGCCTCAGAAGTCACACAAAACGCCCATGATTATAGATCTCGCGAAGCGCCTAATAAAGGATTTATTAGGCAAAGTAGGCCTGGAGGTCTCGATTACCAAGGAAATAAAATAGAGGGGCGAGCCAGTAATTTCAGGTTTACTCCCCTTAAGTTAACTTCAAGGGAAATCCTTATATCAGAAAGTGCGAACTTCCCAAGACCATTGCCAATGACAACCCCGGTAGAAAGGCGCATTGGCAACAGATATTGTGAATATCATGATGAGAAGGGACACGATACGGACGAATGTATTCAGCTGTAGAAACATATCGAGTATATGGTAAAAGAAGGGAAGTTAAAACACCTTGTCAAAGGAACCGCAAAGGACGAGAAACCAAAAACCGCTATCACACATGTTTACATGGTAGAAGGATGGCAGCGAAGGACAAAACAAAAGGTGAGCAAAAAATTCTTGAAAGGAAGAGACATCTCCTCCCCCCCCCCCCCCTTAGCGCGAGGAATGTGGTAGAAGCCCCGCTAGTGATAGAAATAAGCATTGGTGAACACATTATACATCGTATGTATGTTGATGGAGGCTCATCAGCAGAAATAATGTATGAACAGTGTTTCCTGAAACTTAGCGCAGAAGTAAGGAGCCAAATGGTGCCTGCAACCTCCCCACTCATTGGATTCATTGGGGAAGCTGTGTGGCCTTTGGGCCAACTAAAGCTAGTAGTAAAAGTGGGAAACGATGAACATTCAACAAAAGTCTCCAAAAACTTCTTAATCATACGGTCACCATCGCAGTATAATGAAATTATTGGGCGACCTGCCATACTAGCAATGCGAGCAATACCTTATACGGCTCATGGCATGATAAAGTTCCCAGTGGAGGGAGGAATCGTAACGATCTTCAACACAGCGATAGCACTCCCGGAGTGCAACACGATCACGGAACCCCCTCGGGTTACAATGGAACCCAAGATAAACTCACCATCGAACCTAAAAGTGGCAGTCCATCCACAATATCCAGATCAAGGGATAACGATCTGGGGGACATTGTCTGACAAAGGAAAGGCTGACATGTGTCGCCTCTTAAAGGATAATCTAGACGTCTTCGCGTGGGAACCTAAAGACATGACGGGGGTGCCAAGGTCAATAGCTGAACACAAGCGTCAAATCCGCGAAGGATACCCCCTAGTTAGGCAAAATAAAAGAGGACAGGTCCCAGAACGCAACAAGGTGATACTTGAGGAAGTGAAGAAAACGGTAGACGCAGGAATCATGAAGGAAGTTTACTACCAGGATTGGCTCGCTAACCCGGTAATGGTTAAAAAACATGATGGCAGCTGGCGCATGTGTGTTGACTTCACAGATCTCAATAAGGCTTGCCCACAAGATTGCTATCCACTCCTGGAGATAGATTGGAAAGTAGAATCGTTGTGTGGATATCCTTTTAAGTGTTTCTTGGACGCATACAATGGATACCACCAGATACAAATGGCAGAGCAAGATGAAGAAAAAACAGCATTTCATACAAGCCAGGGTGTGTATTGCTAAACAAAAATGCCATTCGGACTTAAAAACGCAGGGGCTACGTACCAACGGTTGGTTGATAAAGCATTCAGAGGTCAAATAGGGTGGAATTTGGAGGTGTATGTTGGTGACCTGGTGATAAAAAGTCACACAGAAAGTGAACTTATCTGGGATATAGAGGAAACATTCTCAACACTTAGGAGAATAAACATGAAGTTGAACCCAAAGAAATGCACTTTTGGGGAAACAAAAGGCATGTTCCTAGGATACATGATTGACCCCAACGGCATCAAACCTTGTCCGGAAAAAACAGACGCAGTCATTCAGCTTCAAAGCCCAAAGACGAAAAAGTAAGCGCAATCGCTAAATGGGAAGCTCGCGGGGTTGAATAGATTCTTATCCAAATCTGCAGAGAAATCGCTCCCTTTATTTAAAACACTCAAGCAGTGCATCAAGAAGGGAGACTTCAATTGGACAAAGGAAGCCGAAAAAGCCTTCGAGGAACTAAAAACGCATTTAGCTTCACTCCCTATGTTAGTCGCGCCACGCCCCAAAGAAGAACTGATAATGTATTTGTCATCCACACGCGGTGCAATCAGCGCGGTGCTAATGACAGATAGGGAAAATGTGCAAACACCAGTATACTTCATAAGCAGAGCATTAAAAAGCTCGGAACTAAATTATACCCCAATAGAGAAATTAGTGCTCGCACTAGTATTTGCAGCAAAAAGGTTGCGCAGATACTTCCAGGCACATCCTATATTAGTAATAAAAGATCAACCCATAAAGCAGATAATCTCAAAACCGGAGTTCGCAGGAAGATTACAAAAAGTAGAGTGTCCTATTGGGGGAGCACAACATTACCTACACACCGCGCAATGCCATGAAAGGACAAATTCTGGCAGATTTCATCATCGAAAAGCTAGAAGAGGACGTTCAAGAGCAAAAACAAAAGGAAGAAGACCAAGATCTATGGATCTTATTCACTGATGGGTCCTCTGGTACTGAAAAATCTGGCGCATGCCTCATACTTACAAACCCTGAAGGAATTTAATTTACATACGCGCTGCGTTTTGAGTTCATGGCCACAAATAACGAGGTAAAATACGAGGCGCTTATAGCAGGACTACGAATCGCATCCCGAATGGGCGTATGCAATCTCGATGCGAATGTAGATTCTCGTCTGGTAGCAAACCACATCCTTGGCGAATATGAGGCAAAAGAAGAGAACATGGTACAATACTTGCAAAAAGCCAATTCATTGATTGAAGGATCCGATAAGTTCCTAATACGCCAAGTACCTAGAGGGGAGAACAAGAAAGCAGACGCACTTAGCAAAATATCGTCCACCAGTTTTGCACACCTATCAAAACAGGTCTTGGTAGAGATTCTTATAGACAAATCAATAAAAGAGCAAGAAGTCACATCGGTAGTAGAGGAAGAAGGTCCTACATATATGACACCGATCGTGGACTATTTGACGAAAGATTTGCTTCCGCATGACGAAATCGAAGCACGACGAATACGAAGATGCTCGAAGCAGTTTGAAGTTAGAGACGGGATTCTTTACAAACGATCATTCCTTAAGCCATGGATAAGATGCGTGGGGCCGCGGTAAGCGCAGTATGTCATTAGTGAAATACATGAGGGATCCTGCGACATGCACGCAGGACCAAGGTTAGTGGTGGCAACAACATTGCGTAGTGGGTATTAATGGCCAACCATGCACGCGGATGCACGAACTCTCATCAACAAATGCAATGACTGCCAGGTACACAGGCCGATACCACGCCAACCCCAAGAGGAACTGAAACCCATCACTTGCCTTTGGCCATTCTTCAAGTGGGGAATAGACATCGCAGGACCTTTTCCCGTAGCTGCGGGTGGAATTAAGTTCCTAATAGTCGCGATGGATTACTTCACAAGGTGGATTGAGGCAAAGGCAGTTGCAACAGTCACAGGGAACCAAGTAAAAAGGTTCGTATGGGACAATATAGTATGTCGCTTCGGGCTACCTGGGGAGATAGTTTCTGACAATGAAAAACAATTTACGGAGACCCCATTCAAATATTGGTGCGTGAAAAATAACATAAACCAAAGGTTCGCATCGGTAGCCCATCGGCAAACAAATGGACTTGTGGAAAGAGAAAATAGGAGTCTATGAGATGGCATAAAAGCGCGATTAGGGGAACACAACAAGAAATGGGTCGACGAGTTATCACATGTCTTGTGGGCACATCACACAATGATAAAAATTGATACAGGTGATACCCCTTTCACTCTAACATACAGAACAGAGGCAGTTATCCCAGCCGAGATTGGATTACAAACGCTCCGCACAACAGAAGTAGACATGGTCACAAATGATGATGAATTACGATTAAACCTAGACATAATCGAGGATCGGAGAGAGTTGGCAGCTATCCACGAAGCTAGGTCAAAAGAGAAAATGAAGGGTTACTGCGATGATAGGGTACGAAAGACTTCCTTTAGGCCAGGTGATTTCGTGTATCCTTCAAACGCGGTCAGCCGCGCTGAAAATACAGGAAAACTTGGGCCTAAGTGGGAGGGACCTTACATGGTGACAAATGCATTGGGGAATGGCGCATATCGAATACGCGACATGGATGGTCGCGACCTAAAGAGACCATGGAACATATGCCACCTAAAGAAGTGCTACCTTTAGCGGCGAACTTCTAGAACCATTGTATTGTTTTTTTCTTTTATTTCATGTATTAAAAATCTTGCAAGTGTTAATTAAACTGTCGTGCTCCCTAGCTAGTTACACGACGCGTTCTAAAAAAACATTTATTTTTGTGGTACGAACACTTTGTCTATGTTATATGTTGCCTACTGGCGTACGCGTGTACAACGTTTCTAGGAGAATAAAGAGGAATGAGCCTACCCTACAAATTAGATTCATCGAGTAAGAGGGATGAAACCCCATCGACCACGGATCATATATCCTTGTTTAAACCTTGCTATTAATGACGTCGTAGCAAGTTATGCAGCCAGTACACTCTGAGACTGATAAGACACAATCGTGCACACCTGAAAATTGGTCAGCGTCACCTGGTCGTCCTTATGGTAGTAGCGGTATACCTCACGTAATAAGTTTGCCTCACCCATAAGGACCATTTGAGTTTACATTAACTTATTATATGAATCTGCACTATAAACATTCAACATATTTATCATAACACAAAATGGGAAGTATTCATTACAAATAAAGGCGAACATTCACACATAAAAGTACACACGATGTTTACAAATCAGATAAGTTATTGGAAAGTAAATTAATGTAAGATGAGGATCTCTTCAACTTCATCGGGGGGGGGGGGGGGGGGGGGCAATAAGTTGTGGCGCGATGCTCTTTCATACTCTTTTCCATTAGATCCAGCACGCGCGAGTCCCTCTCTAGAAGCGGCAAAGGCAGTACAGGGATGGAGGAAGCAAGGTGGGTCGCACCAACAGATGGTGCAGCCTCTATGTTTAGCACAACCTTCTTGGCAGCAGCGTAACTTTCATGTGCCGCGAGCACCTCAGACAACAGAACTTCCTTCTCAACCCTAAATGGGTGAAGTAGATCACCGAGCTGAGCAAATATTGGTACTGTTAGCTTCTCTGCAGAAGGCTTTAAGTGAAAATCTGGTTGTGCCTCTGCGCCCTCTTCCTTGTGGCGTGCCAAAGTGAGGCCCTCCATCACAACCTCAATGGGCAGCGCATGGTCCTTGTCTCTAAGACCAAAGGATGGAAATATACAAACACTCATATCCTTCAGGGCTTCTGTAAGCTTGGACTCGACAGCAGGGTCATAGAAAGGCACCTTTGTCAACTCTTTCTTCAATAAATCAGCCTTGTACGCCTTCACCAAACCCTTGGAAGTACCCTCATTCACCGCATCTATGATAAACTGAGCAAAGGTAGCCCGTAAAGTAGGGTCTTCCAAAGCACCCATAGCGGCTAGGCGCAAACCATAGCGCATCAGCCATCGCTTCTTGGCTACTTCCTTCATCAACCGCGGATATAGGTCTTCATCCAACTCAATGCTCAACCTCTTTAGTTCGCTTCTAAGACCACCCACATCTTCTTTAACCCTTGCGCCCAACGCATCTACATCCGCCACAAACTTATTCTTTCCATCCTCAGAGTCTCATATTGCAACTTGGTTGGAGGCCTTTAGATGATTCAGCTGGGCGCGCTCATCTTCTAGTGCAGAAGCAAGCCTGTGTTTCTCTTCTGTTAGGGAGTGGATGAGGGAAGCGTCTTGTCATCCTCTCTCGACCTCTTGGTTGATTTTCTCTTGCATTTCCCAAGGGCAAGAGACTTCTCCTTAATAATTTTCCCAAGTTTCTCTTTAGTGGTCTGAACTTGGGTGGACAACTCCAAGAACCTCTTCTTGATGCGCGACATCAATGTCACGTTCTACGACGAAAAATAACTGACTTCGTCTGCTAGAACCGCATAGCTCATCCACTCTAAAATCGTAGCTCGACCAAGGGGCACGACGTTGTCCAAAAAGCTGGAGCAGTCAAACGCACTGGTCAACTCTGAAGACACAGGTAATTCCCAATCAGGAGCGAAGACATGGTCTTGGGGGAACCCGCTTCCCCCTGCTGTTGAAATCTCCTTTTGGGGGGAAGGCGTAGCATCAGCCTTCACGGAGGACTTCTCCTGGTCATCACTGATACATGAAGAAGCGGTTAGAGAGATATCAGGAGGAATATGGATGATAGCCATAATACAAGAACAAGCTTTTACCTTAAGTTGATGATGGCAGGAGGAGTACGTGGAGGAGTCCTCGCAAGATTCTCCTCAATCTCTTCTCCGGTCACACGCGCCTCTGTCCATGAGGGCCCAAACCCCGTGCGAGCGACTTTGCGGGAAGAAACTAGGGAGCTCCTTTGCCCTTTACCCAACGCAGAGTTCTCCTCTTCTTCAAACTCCTCTGCGGCTTTCTCAGCATCCTCGGTAAGATTATCCGACGATAGCGAGGAGCTGAGAAAGGGAGATGGCTGCTATTGTGCTGGTGGTTGTTGGTGTGCGGATGGTTGTTGCTTACTGGTGGTGATAATGGCTGGTCTGCACCAGTATCCTCATGATCTTGTGTGGCGGAAGCCTCCCCAACTTCAAGATCCATGGTGTTCTTCTGAGCACGTTCTTGAATCGACTCCTCATTCTCCCTCTCAGGACGGGAGTAGACTATCAGATCTTCAAGGAAGGCACCACGAACGAGGTTGAGAATATCCATAGCTACGCAACAAACAAACAGACAAAAAGAAGGACATATTTTAGTTTTTAGCGCAAGATGGTACTTACATAATGCTACGAAGAACACGGGAAGAACCACTTACCCTGGCCACTCTGGGTACGGAAGAAAGGTATTTGATGTGCGTCGCAGATGACTGCGCGACTCATACCAAGGATTACCAACAACGTCTCAGGGTAAGGTTGCACGGGGATGCTGTGGTTGTTCCAGGTCTCCACGTCCTCAGAGTTGTAGGTGTTCGGGCCATGCATTGGGTCCTTCCTCACCGTTCCAGGGGTAAAAAAGGGGAAGTAAAAAGGAAAGGCAGCTTCGTCAACCCAAAAGAACCTATCATTCAGTCCTTTAAGGAGTCTATTTTCCCATCATAGCATTGCATCCCGCCCTTTCGCTTAGCGAAAGAAACCCAACCATTGGCTAGTTGCCGTTGGTAGAAGACACGAAATAAGTCTACTGTGGGCTCTATATCTAGTGTGCGAAAATTAATTTCGAAATTTGAAATTTTGGCCGCCCCTATACCATACAATTGCGAGACGTGGGTCTCATAATGCATCCGCACACTGACCAGGAAGCGCGACATGGGCATACGCTGATTTGCGTAGTCGAAGAACCAAGTATACACTCCTATCTACCCCACTGGCGCTTGGCTTATATTATGCAGAGGGTTAGGAATTTCTGGGTGTAGATAATTTGGTATATAATAGTCCGTCGTGAATTGGTCTAGCTCCCCTATGGTCAGGATCGATGTGACATCGTATAATTGTCTCACCATGATGGCGTGTATAGAATGAGGTGGTCGCGAAGGTTACCTTAGTAGAAATCTGGTTAAACGATGGAATGATTTGTAGACGATAATGGAAGCTTGAGAGTTTAGAAATGAATAAACAGTCAAAGGGAGGCGTCGAGGGTATATATATAGCACTCCTAATTTACTGTTCATAGCCTAGATGTGCGCCACGTGTTACCCACTTGCTAAATCCAACGGTGGATGATGAAGAGGTAACTATGACATGGCAAACAGTTTTCCCGGGTTTCGAGGAGGTTAGGTAAAAGGGGGGATGAATGTCTTCTTGGCGGGAGTGTTTGAATTAATTTCTCATGTGTGGTCTATGCGCGTCTTGGTTTTTTGAGCACTTGGAAGATTGTAGTCTAGTAGCCGTGGTTAGAACCTGCGACCACTAGACTGGGGGACATGATGACGTATAGTTCCTAGTCGGGCTGGATAGTCCGACTCACGGGTACTACCCGTATCCATCAGGAATGGATTAATGCTTATGCGATGTGCGCACAACCCAGGGAGCCCAGTAAGTCACTATTGCACGTATGGTTCATTACTTAATCGTGCCCTTGTCGCACCGCGACAGGATCATACAAGAGTATAATCTATCTTTCGATTATATTCGCCTGAGGGAGAGAGGATATACACTTAACTCGTTTATGCGATAAGGATCAATCTATTTTGAATCATTATCTCTTCCTTAGGCCGCAAGAACAGCGAGCCCAACCGAGACTCTCTCGAGTATAAAAGGAACCTCATGGTTCCACAAAGGTACGATACACACAATACCCTAAACCCTAATAAACTCAAATTGCTTACTTACTCTCACGTGGAGTCTAATCGTGGGGTCACAAACCCACTGTAATCCTAACGGTGTCTATTTAGTGCGTATGGTCTTTAAAACAAGTTTCACTTGGTGCAAGAGCCGGAGTCCACAAGACCCCGAATTAAGCTTAATTCGGGTCAAGCTCGGTCCATCCAACTTTTGTATCAACACTTACAAACCTTTATTCAAACTTTAAATTTTGTATGTTTTATAAGTTCTATACTTTGTCCAATGTATTAAGTCTTGGTTTATCGTAAAACTTGTATTTTACTCTTTCTATTAAGTTGTGTTGGAGTATGCTCGTGTCATAATAATTAATTATATGGCTAGACACATGTGAGCCTATGGGGTCACACACATATACAAAGAGGTACCATTTAATATGACGTATATATTGTATTTACGTTACATATATATAACCTACAAACCACAAGAGAAAAGGTTAAAAAATAAAGGTGGTCAAGTGTAACTAACAAAGTAATAAGTGCTAATTGATTTAGTCATTACTACTAATCAATTAACATAAATATAGATATGTTACAACTTTTCCTATCTTTTTTTGATAGAAAATACACGTCCATTTTCATGGACAAAGATGGGGTTGTATGTTTTTCTTGATAAGCCTTTTATTAAAGTAGTTTAAGGCTTGTTGATGAATTACGGGTTATAGACTAGCATCTATTTGGTATACAAGGACGTGTAGTGTGTTTTTACATAGAGGTGATCTACTTTGGTCACTTGGGTTTCTTGGTTAGATCATGTGTTGGTAATGGTCTCTGTTTGTTCTTACCGAATCACGCTACAAAGGTATACTTTTATCTCCCTTTTTATTGATTAATCATATGACTATATGGATCCGTTAATATGTTATCTTTCCCCTGCATTTATTATTTATTCATATCATGTTTATATGGATAATCACCTATATTGGTATCACGAGCCATCATATGATGTCATATGATTATCGGGTATGCGTAAAAGTGGCCAAATCGCGTGTTTTTGGAGGATTAATAAAGAAAAAATTAAGACAGCCCCAAGGGCTTAGTTTTCGTGTTAAAACAGACCATAATATGGTCTTATGATCTGTATTTTTTTATTCCATGCCCACGGGTTACGCACATCTTAATTAGTTTTTTATTCCTTGAAATCTATTTAGTAGTTCAAGAACTTCATTTTCATGTTTTAACAAGAGAATATAACATGTTGGTCGCTAAATATACTTTATAAGATACTGAACAATCCAATAACTTCATTGTATATGCCCTAATAGGAAGACACAACAAGTCAAGTACTTACTTTATTTTATAAGTCTTTGAACAATTCAAGGAAGTTCATGTTTATGTCTTTACTTGAAGACATAAATATACTAGAAATAAAGTATTATTGAATGCCTACTTTTGGCTTCAATAGTATTTTCAAGTTAATTTACATACTTCATGTTATGTTTTCTTGTTAAAACATGAACATGAAGTATGTAAATTAACTTGAAAATACCATTGAAGCCAAAAGTAGGCATTCAATAATACTTTATTTCTAGTATATTTATGTCTTCAAGTAAAGACATAAACATGAACTTCCTTGAATTGTCCAAAGACTTATAAAATAAAGTAAGTACTTGACTTGTTGTGTCTTCCTGTTAGGGCATATACAATGAAGTTATTGGATTGTTCAATATCTTATAAAGTATATTTAGCGACCAACATGTTATGTTTTCTTGTTAAAACATGAACATGAAGTTCTTAAACTACTAAAATAATCATACTTTATAGCATGCAATCGGCTTGAATATATTGTTTATGCAATTTGGTTTGGCCAAATTATAAAATATGTGAGCCAAAGAGTATTATGTTATCAAAGGAATTGTGATACTGTCTCATAATTGCACACTATGTCTCATGTGTAAAATCAAATACTATTGTTATTATTTGATCCTTGATAACATTAACTACTCTCTCTCTTGTATCTTATTAAGGTTAACAAAAATTTGAATATGCCTGTGCTTATTCAATATGGTTCCAAACAAGAAGGTAACTAAGAAACCATCAATTTATGGAATGGGATGACTCCCAGTAAGTCTTAGTTGAAGTCTTGAATTTGTTAAAATCATGTTAGACGTGTTATTAACAAAACCTGAATCAAGAAATTTCAGTGTATTTTATACATCCCAAACGAGAACAATTCATTGTTGCTCGACATGCTGTGTACTTGGCGAAAGTATCCTCTTACAAGAAGCAAGTGGGAGCCTTTGGGCATCTTCGTAGAAAGTAAGAAATAAAATACAACCTTCTATATACACTAGTGAACGACATAATGAGGCTGAGCGTGTAAATGCAAAAGCCACAAATTGTTGTAACTCCCATTCGCATATCCGCAAGGATACCTCAAGCACCTGAAGATATGAATGTCATGTCAATGTTGAGGAATATGAGTTAGAGGATTATTTTGAACCTCATAATTATCGAGACTCGTTTTTAAATTTAGAATTTAATGAATGACTCAAACTATGAATGGTTAGATGTAGTCCATAAAAGAAAATCAATTTTGGAGTTTGATTAGCTTTCACTAATCAGTACGACTGATAGGTTATAAATGGTCTTCTATAAGAAGATAGATATGGACACAATGGTACACATTTATCGACACTCTCTTTGAATAGAGTTTAAGACATGCTCAAGCAATCGATCATGATTTAAGGCTTTCTTTTCTTTACGAGTGTTAAATTAATAAAGATATTAATTACCATACTTGATTTCATGAATATGAAATATGGTAATTGGTGTACAAACTCTAGAAATCCAAGTGTGGATTAGAGCATGCATCTAGGAGCTGGAATCTTAAGTTTGAATCAAGGATATGATCATGATTAAAACAAAGATAACTCTCGAGTACCCTTAAAGCTAGTAGGAGCATATTATTTTGTTTGTTTTAAATCTCATATGTTGTTAACATATTGGAAATATTATTCCATCAAAGCTAGTTTTTAATCCTTGACTTAGAATATATTTTTATTGAGAGATAAAAGAAGTAAAACATATAACCTTGGGACATATGCTTATTATAATAAGACATAGGCGGTTAATAAGTCTAAATATGACACATCATTGAGAAAGTCTCAAAGTTCAATCTGACGTAATAAGATTGATTATGTACATGGAAACCTTTAGTTTACCTAGTGGATTCATTACATATGATATGTGATGTATTAAGACTAATGTTGATACTTGCATGAATGCAAGATGAACTGATCACAAAGTATCTAAGTGAAAGTCATTAGAATACTATATACTTGATCATTGTTTACGGATTTTAGCTAAGAAGATTAGTGTTGAGTTTATACACTAATGCTTACTTTGATTGAGATGATACTCAATACTAGTGATAGTAGGATTTCATCTTCAATGATAATACTACTACCTAGATGTGCTTGATGAAAATCATTGGTGCACTACTCATTAGTAAAATAAGAATATTTTACAGTTTGGGAAGCTGTTAAGAAGATTGTCTTAAATAGGTGTTCTACTTGCTTCAAACAACCTATGTAATGTACTATGGCGATGCTAGTATTACTGTATTAGCACTTGAGCGCACATATACAAAATGACAATCATCGTATTATTCAAAATCTTTACTATTTGTGAGTTTCTGAAATAAGTATTCTCAAAGTTCACTCAGATGACAACTCAACAGGTCCTTGTGTAAATTTAATGTCTTGTAGTCAAACATGTTCATCATGCTTGGAACATTGGACTTTGAGTCTTTGACCTTAGAGTAGTCTCATGTATATCTATTTTTTTAGTATTTGGATAATGGAATGTTAAGCAGTTTTACTAAATAATGAATTGATATACTTGGTAGATCGTCTTCATTTGTACTACTATGTTCTATATTAGCATGTTTAATCCATGAATAATTTACTTATTCTAAATTATCCATTGTCACTTGACAATACGGGAGTATTGTCGAATTAAGAAAAATGTGAGTTTGTCATATTCATTAGGAATGAATATTAATTGATGATGCCGCCAAACTCATATGTGTTCATTGGATGAACATTGGATTGACCTAACCTACGAGAATTCACTACATGGATCGTCGTCAATAGTGAATCTCGCAAGTGGTTAAATATCTCATCCTTAGACTTGAGATGCAAGTAGGTTTTGTATGTGTGGAATGTCAATCTTTGATATGGTTAAACGTTGTCCTGAACAAGGCTGCTATAAAGACCATTTTCAGGTGCGATGTGAAACACATGAACGACACGTGCAGTCAAAATAGGATTTGTTGCTCCACTTGTATTGAAGTTAGATACTACTGGACCCCTTGATGAATTGTATAGATGTATGTGTGGCCACACCCAAATGTAATTAAGATGACACTTGATTAATTTGGTAATCTAGTTCAATATCAATATCGAGAAACAGAATAGTTAAACTTAAGAATGACTTATGATCCATGTCTAAAGTTTAACAGAGTATCTGAAACAAAAGGATGACTGATATCTAAACCATTTAAATGAGATGTTTAAGAAACTATCCTCATATGTATCTAGGGGCATTGGCGGGTTGCTAGACGCTAACCTTTGCTTGTATAATTACTTGATTATTATGACGTGCGCAAGTGGGAGCTGTTGGAGTATGCTCGTGTCATAATAATTAATTATATGGCTAGACACATGTGAGCCTATGGGGTCACACACATATACACAGAGGTACCATTTAATATGACGTATATATTGTATTTATGTTATATATATATAACCTACAAACCACAAGAGAAAAGGTTAGAAAAACCAAGGTGGTCAAGTGTAACTATCAAAGTAATTAGTGCTAATTGATTTAGTCATTACTACTAATCAATTAACATACATATAGATATGTTACAACTTTTCCTATCTTTTTTTTGATAGAAAATACACGTCCATTTTCATGGACAAAGATGGGGTTATATGTTTTTCTTGATAAGCCTTTTTATTATAGTAGTTTAAGGCTTGTTGATAAATTACGGGTTATAGACTAGCAACAATTTGGTATAAAAGGACGTGTAGTGTGTTTTTACATAGAGGTGATCTACTTTGCTCACTTAGGTTTCTTGGTTAGATCATGTGTTGGTAATGGTCTCCTTTTGTTCTTACTGAATCACGCTACAAAGGTATACTTTTATCTCCCTTTTTATTGATTAATCATATGACTATATGGATCCGTTAATAAGTGATCTTTCCGCTGCGTTTATTATTTCATATCATGTTTATATGGATAATCACCTATAAGTTGAACATCTCTTGTTGGTATATATTTGAAAATTGATATTACAAAGAGCTGAACTTAACTAAAATTTTGAAATGGGTCGAAAACAATTTTCAAATTAAATCAAGCTATGTATACTTTGCTGTATCTAACACTCAAAGCAAGGACGAATGCTTTTAATATGTGTTAAGCTAATTGTTTATGTGTGTTTCCTTGTGTGTTTTTATTGTGTGTAGACATTATGAAGTGTTCATTAATATTGGTAATAGATTTACTTATATGTCTAATCTCTTGTTCCTTGCTTGGCATTTGTTAATATCTACTTTTTCTTAAGTTAGATTTATGCTAGATTTCTTGCATTTTGTTTGCAAAATTGTTTGTGCATTACATATAGGATCAATATCTCTAGGTTTACAAATGTTACATAAACATCTTGTATACCTCGTTATGTTTAGTAACAGTCTTAGGTTCAAAAGCTATCTAAGCTTGTCAAATCTATTGTGTTTTGAGTTCAAGTAGATAAATGTCTCACTATAAAACATGAAACTCTCTTTGAAAATCTGAGTTATTTTCTCTTAAAGGAGTGTTAGTGGTGATCAAGAAAGAATTCGGATATATATATATATATATATATATATATATATATATATATATATATATATATATATATATATATATATATATAGAGTTAGGTTAATGTGGTGTACCTTTTTAAAATTGTTAAAATGAAAAGTAATATGAACCATTAGATTTAATTAGTTAGTATTAAATGCAATTAATAATAGATAAATTGTATTAATGTAACTAATCTAGTCAAGGGACAATTAATAAATAAACATAGAATTAATTTTCATTTAACTAATACTATTTAATGTTTTAAACAATATTTAAATTTCATTTAACCAAACTTTTAGATAATAACAGTTTTCTTGATACATCTTCATATTTATTCTTTTTTTTTATACATTTATATTTTTTATATTAAGTAAACTTGATACATAACAAAGTTTTGATACATCATGTCTAAATAATATTCTTTACAAGTAAACAACTACATATTCAATATTTTACAAAAGAATAAGATGATACATCAACAAGAAAATGGAGGTACATATTTATCAACTCATGTAAAAAATAGATACAATTCACGTCACATCCAAAATTACAAATATGATGGTACATATTTAACATTTAACTCGTACACAACCTAAACATATAAAAAACCGTCATGTACCAATTGATTTCCGTAACTATAACTTAATATAATATACACAAAATAACTTGTCTTGAATTGTATTAATTAATACGTGATACAACATAAGAAAAAAAACTAAAACTCCCAAATGGTTACTAGTACATATTAGTAAAATATAGTTATTTTTGAGAAAAACATAGTAGTGTTTTTTCCAATTAATATCAAGTGTTCAATTAAAATACAATTAATAACTGTAATAAATATGGTTTAATTTAATCAATGAGACATTTGTTTTTATAAATTTCATATCAAACATAGAAATTCAATTAATTAAAAATTAAATGTTCTTTTAATGAGAATGATGTCATCTTAATTAAACTAGTAGATCTAAAGGTCCAAAATACTTTTTATTTTAACAATTATAAGATACTACACTACTTTAACTAAAATCTATATATATATATATATATATATATATATAGTGAAAGGTTATTTTCAGAACCAAATAAATGTACAGAACTGCGAGAACCACCTTAATACTCTTAACAATACATATGTATTTTCATTATTATGTTTAAATTAACATTTAATAGTTGTTTTGTTGGTTATATATCCGAGTATGATGAGCGATATGAAAAGTGCACATGTATTTTCTTATTATCCAACAAAAAGATAGTTATCATACATACAAAACAAATACATGTGCATACATGTTCTTAGTGACCTACGACAATGAAAATTCATGTATTTCTACCTAATAAACTAACCCGATATATATATATATATATATGTGCATTTTAAGAGTAAAAAGGTGGTTCTCGCAGTTCTGTACATTTATTTGGTTCTGAAAATAACCTCACCCTATATATATATATATATATATATATATATATATATATATATATATATATATATATATATATATATATATATATATATATATATATATATATATATATATATATATATATATATATATATATATATATATATATATATATATATATATATATATATATATATATATATATATATATATATATATATATATATATATATATATATATATATATATATATGTAAAACCTATGATTTTATCTTATTGACTTTGTCAACTGTTGTACTCGCTATGTTTCGAATCTAGAAAATTCCACTTTTATATGACTTATTAATAATCATATCCTTTTTGTCATACTATTATTTCATATTTATTTTTACATTTATATGAACCTTTAGTCTTTACTGACTACGTTGGCAATTGACTGACCACATGATTGAACAAGGACTCACCGCCTCAGTACACACTTTTTTGATAATCTGTAACATTATTTACTTAATTTATTAAGTACCTGAATTCATATTTATATGTATATATTTACATATACCTCATACTATGAGCAAACACCTAACACTTTAAAACAATGTATATTATTTCACATTGTCATTTATTTACTTTATTCAAGTAAAATAATTATAATGATATACTCATTATATACTTTAACCAAGTGATCTAAAGGTTTGACCAAAATACCTAGAAACTTAACAAATACATACACTATAATACATGGACTATTATTAACTCCCAATTTTTATACAAGTCAACATAATTTTACCCCTAAAATACATGTGTAGCCGTGTATATGGGCATACATACTCATGATCACTTGTTAACTTGCAAGAAATCTCAAACATATACATCCATAAGTACACTATACCTTACACTATGCTACTTACACACACCATACTCATTCTATACTTCACCATACATCATACACTATTACATGTCAATCTTGTCCCCTTTGACCTTTGCAAAACCCACGGCTAAACACAAATGGGAAAGGGAAACAAGTTTCTAGTTTTGGCATGTGCTTGAATATCTTCACATATCCTACACCAAATCTACCAAATATCTTAAGTATCTTACTAAGATTCAAAGGACATAGTACTAGGATACTCTTGGATCTTCCTCTTTCTTGGTTATATCCAAATATAACATTGAATCCACACACACACAACACAAAACACTTGAAAACATTCTCATTTCACTCTCCAAAACTCACGGCTTATATTACTTTCTTCACCAAAATCCTTCAAAGTTCATTTACTACTTCATTTACTAAATAAATCTATGTCTCTTTCATCTTGAATACCAATCATTGTTACTCCTACAACAAGCTTGATCTCTAAGACAACTCTAAGGTCATTCACAAGTATTAAAGGTCATGGCTAGGTTTTTACATAGGCATCCACCATTGTTGAAGCCAAGCTCAAGTTACTACTAGTTCACTCATTCACTCCTAGAACTATCGAACAAGTAAGTATCATGAAACCTATATTTTTTATATACTTTCATTATCATACACTTGGATATATATACATATCACTAGTAAAAACTTAACCTAAAAACAAATCTAAGCAAACCTAGACCATAATAGGTCACGGCTTAAAAATGGTGTATCACTTTATATGATGAAAAATCTTGTCAACTATGGTGACCATAATCTCATGAACATGATAAACTAGAAATCGCAAAACCTATGCATGTTTACTAAATCTAGACGTGGGGTTATCCTCATTATTAGTGTGATGTATAACTTTGAATGTTGTTATAAGCCTAGAAATCATTAGATCTAGGTTACTAACTAAACATGTTAACTAGTTACCTTATTGGATTACAAGGCCCAATGAATAGTGTTAATATTGTTAAGCCCATTAAGCCCACTAGGATAATCATACTTAAAATAAACTTTATTTTTGTTAAATAATTATATTATAAAACTTTTGGTATGAAAAATGTGATTTTATAAACTTTCGGATTAAAAGTGAGATTTAATTAAGTTTTGGACTAAAAGTGTAAAATATAAACTTTCGGATTAATTTTGTAAATTAAATAAGTCTAGGGACTTAAATGGTCATGTTTAGAAACTCATTTTAACAAAAGTTAAAACATAAGGACCTACTTTGTAATTTACCGAGAGTTAGGGGTGGTTTTGTACACCATTCGAGACATAAAGAAATTAGGAGGACCCATTTTGTAATTATTGTTAGTAGTGTGCCTTTGTGTAACTTGATTAGAACCTTAGGGACCCCTTTTTTTCACTTTCCGAAACTACTAGGAGCCCTAGGGGCCTTTCTTGCCAAGTTAGTTAAGTTAATCAAGCCCTAATTAAACCCTAGGGGCCATTATGGCATTAACCGAAACTTGTTTGGTGCCCTAGGGGGCGTTTATGAAACATTTCTTACCCTAATTATAACCAAATACTACAAGGACTAAAAATGGCAATACTTGGAACTTTTATAAGCCCTAGTTACACCTGTAACTAGGGAAGGACTAATTTTGCAATTACTTGAAAGTTTTACAAACCCTAGGGGTATTCTAGTAATTAACAGCGGGTAATTATATAAACCGAGGGACTAAAAGGCAATTTTCATAAAATATAACCCTAATTTACTATATATATATACCCAATATTAAAAACGTAAAACTTAAATAAATACAACACTCGTTATTTTTCCAAACTTATAATTTAATAATTATACAAACCTTCGGGAACATTGAATTTAAATTAAATTAAAATGTTATAGATTTTTATAAACGTTATTTATATGTAATAAAAATTAAATGTGGTTAACTTATAAAAATAAATATATTAATTATATTATTTTTTTTCACCTTTAAATATATATAAAACTTCCTTTTATAAATATTTAAATTACCTTATAACGATGCAAGTACAAGAATATTAATTAAACAAATTAATTAATTAAACGATACTATTTATTTTACACTTAAAAATAAATACTTCTATTACTTGTACAACGATAAATTAAATTACAGGTATCGTAATAAAATTCTTAAAACTAGTATAAGCATGCACAGACTTGTTCTGAAACTTTTATGCATTATGTTATGCATTTACTGAGACCTTATAATTATTTAGGTCGTTGACTGTATCATGAGCATCACATCAGATTTTCTTGTGACTTATTGCTGTACTACTGAGGTGAGTTCATGGCCCCACTTTGTATATTGATAAACTTTTAAAGCCTTTTATGGGGAAGAAAACATGCAATATATTTTATTTGATGGACATAAACTGAACTACGAAACCTTTGATTACATTTGCCTATTGTAGATGAACCCGCATGACCCCTGCATCTGAAACTGTTAAAATTGTTAAATTGCCTGAATGTATAAATATTTCTATTTAGGATTGACCATCCCCATCTGGGTGAGTAGTGCTCACTGTGCCTAGGCCAGGACAACAGATGTTTAAAATGTCGGAACATTATATTGGGTGCATTTTTATTAATGCGAAGGGTCCTCATTTGTTGTGGACTTAACGTGTCATGTATCAATTTCGGCCAATAGGGAATGTAATTACCTTTAAAGTGTTGATGCTATGTGCATTACTACTTCAGTGAATGTTTATTGTCCAAACTCATTTTATTAAACCTGTGAACTCACCAACTTTATGTTGACTCTCTAAGCATGTTTTCTCAGGAAACTGAAGAAAGTATTGACGTGCATTGAATCAAGCATCATGACAGGCTGCATTTATAGAGCTCATCTGGGGTTTTATAAACTCGGAATGATTTTTACTACTGAATAATGTTTAAGACAATTTTAATGACATTTTCACTTTTATTCATGTAATAAATGTAATGATAATCTTTTATCTGTTGCTCTACATATTATCTGCAGTTGAACCACGTCACGTGACACCCAAATATTATTTCCGCTACATTTGACCAATTTGAGGGTGTCACAGAAATGGTATCAGAGCGATAGTAATAGAGAACCAGAACAAAAATATAAAATAAATAGAAAAATAAAATTTTTATATAAACTGGACTATAACTGCTTTAAAAATCTTTTGGGATTTTCGGGACTAGAATAGTTAAGCATATAGAGTGTAGATCATACATTTTTATGTGGCTAACTGTGCATTAATTATTAACATCCGATTGATTAATCTTATAAGTATTAACGTAACCTTTAACTGGCGATGTTAAACGGCACTACTATATAATTTGATTATAATTCCTAAAAACTTTTAACTTGAGTAAGATTATACTTACGTCAATTAAAACGATATTATATTCAGATTCATTATGACATCACCTGCTGATACTCCTGTTGCTTTATCACCGACATCCGTCTTACATGGATGGATATCTGCTAGCGAGTCTAACGACAGTCACACTTCTGGTGACACCGCACTCGTTGCTGCTCTCATCACTACTCCACCTGCTACACCTGTATCTCCCACTGGGGATGAGGTTCAACCGACTGCTATCTTACCACCCTTACCACCAGCTTCCTCACTCTTGGGCTACGCACCCGAGTCTCTGCCCCCTCGTAGAGGAGGTATGAGGCACCTGTCGACTCTACTTTTGAGGTCGGCGAGGGTTTCGGGGCGAGACGTGTGGACCCCGTTCAGGCCCAGATCACTGCACTGGCCGCACGCCAGGCACAGTACATAGTAGAGATTCACACTCTACTATCAGCTGGACAGCTTGGACGCACTGCTCTGTAGGAGCGTCATGACCTTTTGTGTTGGACCGTTAGTGCCAAGGCGTACGCTGCTCGAGGAGCGTGGTCTACGACTTATCATTCTCTACGGTGGGGTCTAGAGGAGAATGAGTCTCTCCGTTAGCAGATCTACACCCTGCAGAGTCAGCAGTACGAGACTCACACCGCTCTTATGACCATAGAGCAGACACTTTCCATCTTCTTCGATCTCTAGGACGTTCGTCATCAGGGATTGACTGCAGAGACTACTCATCTTAGAGGAGCCGACGAGATATTCAGAGCTCAGTTCATAGAGGAACTTCGATTCCTTAAGGAGACCCGACCTGTCATGACCTCGATGCAGGATGCTATGCAGGCACCAGCTGTCTCATTACCACCAGCAGCACCGGCTATCTCGGAGGAGTCTGTCAGATACGAGTAGACTAGATGTGCTAGATCTT
Source organism: Glebionis coronaria (assembly GCA_025667525.1). NCBI lineage: Eukaryota > Viridiplantae > Streptophyta > Magnoliopsida > Asterales > Asteraceae > Glebionis > Glebionis coronaria. The sequence goes on along the minus strand of CM046879.1, from coordinate 170,430,307 downwards.
TTGTACATCGTGATAAGATTTTGGGTTGCATCGCAGCTATCATGGTATAGGACCTATGTATTTGTACTTTCCTTTTATCAGTTGTATCATTGTACTGTACTATTTAGAATAGGTATTCGTAGACGATGTACTCTAGATTATGTGTACCACCATCCCAGACAGGCGGGCTATGCTCTGTCTTGGATTGGTTGTACATTTTGTATTGTATTTTATTCTAGAAATGGCATGTACTCATCATCCTTTGTTATGTTCTGTACTGTATTATATTATGAACTTTTAACGGGTTATCCAATTTTTTGTGAAGTCTATGCATGAATTTCTTTTCGTGTATTTATATATATAAAACTGTGTTAACACCTTAAACTAATGATTTCATTTTTGTGTATGATTATAGACAAATGGTAATCACTAGAACAAACCCCATTAATGCCGACGCTACCCAAAACGTCACTGCTGCCCAACTAAGGGAAATGATTGATCAAGGCATCGCGACTGCGATGGCTGCCAATAGAAACATGGACGATAGCCAAAACTCCAATAACCACAGGAATAATCAGACCACTAGGGGTTGCTCTTATCCCGACTTTCTGATGTGTAAGCCTTCGTATTACAAAGGAAGAGAAGGTGTTGTGGAGATGATGTAGTGGTTTGAAAGGTTGGAGACTGTGTTCCGCATCAGTGATTGTGCAGACGAGAACAAAGTCAAGTTTGCCACCTGCACGTTGCTTGAGAGTGCTCTTACTTGGTGGAATTCTGTATTGCCACTCTTGGACACGATGCTGCCTATGCTCTCAACTGGACTGATCTGAAAGAGAGGATGACAGAGAAATACTGTCCAAGGTGAGATGAAGAAGCTTGAGATTGAATTATAGGATCTCAGATGCAAGAACAATGACATCATTGCATACAACCAACGATTCCAAGAGTTGACTCTAATGTGTACCAGAATGTTTGTTGAGGTGGAAGAAAAGATTGAAAAGTATGTTGGTGGACTCCCAGACGCTATTCATGACAGCGTACTTGCATCTCGACCCACTACTGTCGAGAATGCCATTGAGTTAGCTACTGAATTGATCAACAAGAGAGTCTGTACCATGTCTGAACGGAACACTGAAAACAAGCGGAAGGCAGATGAAAATTTCCGTAGTCAGCACCAACAGCCTCCTAAAAGGAAAAATGATGGACAGGTTTATAGTGCTACTGTAAAACCCGCATGCTTTTACCATGCATAGTACCCTTAGGATCGTACGTACTAGATTAAAACTTTCCTAATATAGCATGGTTACGATTATGTGTTAGGAGTTTACGTATTACGTACGTGTTAGAACACGATAAGTATTTACTATGCACGATCACGTAATAATTATTTAACGACAATGAATCACGAACGTGCGATCATGAAATCATGAACGTAATTAAAACACGAACTATTATTAATTACGTATATATATTCATTACGAGCGTAATTAAATATATTAGATCACGGTATTTACGTAACGAGAACATTTAAAACACGAACATAAATAATCACAAACGTGTAACTAAATAACGAGACACGGAAAAAGGTACGGGTACCCCAAGTGGGGTCCCTACCCGCGGCCAACAAGGACAAATGGGCCAAGCCCATTTGTCAAATTTACTAAAAGGGAATTAGGAGGTTTTCACTACTCAAATAAACTTACAGAAGATTTTTAAGAAAACCTAAAAACCCTCCTTCCTCCTTCTCCTTTGTGCCGCCACCCTACAACCACCATAAGGAGTGGTTTTTGATCTTGGATCTCGGAATTCTAGTGATTTATCGTGTTTGTTCTTCGTCCTCTTGATCCACGAATTCGGTAAAACCTTTTTAAACCTTTTCTTTTGATTTAATCTTTTTATAAATTATGAACATGTAATGTTTTTACAAAAACATAATAATTAAGCATAGATCTAACATGTTTTGGTGTTAAATAAAATCAAAAGGTTGTTTTTAAGGGGTGTTTGTTTGGCCGTAGGCTGCAACCGAACCCGAATGGGTTTCGGCTTGCCAAGCCGACCACCACCAAGACCATATGGTCTTGGTTGGTGCGTGTGGGTCCCACGGCAGCAAGGAAACACGGGGTACCCCGAGTTGGTTCGGGGTACGGTGTCGATTTCATGTCCGGTTCATGCTTTTTAGTCTAGATCCGGTTCATGGTTTATGTTTAGTTTTTTTTATGTTTATGATCTTAGGTTAAAATTAAATTAATAAAACGATGTGATTAATTTAATAACATGACTTAGGTTATTTAATTATTAATGATCATGAAATTATTTTAACCTAAGTATTTATATATTTAAGACTTATAATTAATTAATTATTTTAAAACCATGGATATAATTAATTAATTAACATGACTTATGTTATATTATTAATATATAATAATACATATTTTAACCTAAGTATTTAACTTATTTAATTAAAAATATGTTATACTTTAATTAAATGTTATAACCTATAGTTTAATTAAATTACATGAAATAATTATTAAACTATACACTATACCATATGACTTAGAAAATAATCATGAAAAACACTTAGGCTTATATACTTAGCTTATTTAACCAGCTTATTTCTAACTATAGAAACTTTCTATTTTTAGAAACTTAATTAAATAAGGCAGCTAATCTATTTATGGAAACCAGCTATTTTTAGAAACTTATTTATTTCAGGCAGCTAATCTATTTATGGAAACTTATTTAATTAAGGCAGCTAATCTATTTATGGAAACATTCTATTTTTTTAGAAACTTATCTATTTTAAGCAGTAAATCTATTTTGGAAACTTCCTATTTTTGGAAACTTTCTATTTTTGGAAACTTTCTATTTTTGGAAACTTTCTATTTTGGAAACTTTCTATTTTAGGAAACCTGCTATTTTTGGAAAGTTACTTATTATTACACAGTAAGTATAATAACACATGAAATATCAGAAATACTTAATCAGATTAAACAGAATATAAGATTTAACACAGTTTAAGGCTTTAAAACAGTAAAACATGGTAAGAACACATAAAATAAGCTAAGACATGACATAAAGCCAGCTATGTATTTAGTAAGCAGATACTTATGCATGTACGTATTTATGTAGCACTAGTGATTTGGAAGTAGGATTCCTCGCAGTTCGTCTTTCTCGTTCATTGGACATAAGGTACGGATTCCCGTCCTTTCAGTATGGACATTCTTTCCTTATTAGGATTCCCCGTATGCAGCCAAATGTTTTCTCGTAGTATAAGTTACGCGTTTGATTTGCTTATGTTTAATTAAGATTACCTATAGCCATATACATGCATGACCAGTTTCACCTAGTTATGGAGGTACCATAACCATAACATTAGAGGCACTGATGTTATGACTTCACCACGGCGGAGTGATTGCTCGTGGCGTCCCTTCAGCTTTTGGCCATTTATTTATATTTATCATGTGGGGCGTATGGGTGCATCCTAGTTACATGTTTTTATTCAGGATTAAATGGTGAATGTGGTGTGTGCCTTGCATCCTTCACAAGGAGCTGATCCCTCCTACCCAAAAACCAGTATATTAAATTAGAGGCAGCCCCTCTAATTTGCATGATGAGGTCACCCCTCCAAGTATTCATGCACGGTGGATTTTCATGACCTATATTGGCTAATGGTAAAATATGACAAACAGTTTTTACAAGATAAACATAAGACTTTCAAACTATAAAACCAGTTTTATTAAGACTTAACCAGGTTACTCGGGACTTAGTTTCTTCCGCTGTTATTATGTTATATGCTTATTCTATTCAGGATTTATTGTACATCCGTGCACTGAGTGTATTTGCTCAGCCGTTTTCCTTTTCTATGTTCCCAAAACGGCAGGTACTCAGGGACGCTCGTAGACACTAAGAGTACGTGCATATGGACTGGAAGCTGTCTAGCCTTCTTTACATTATGCATTTCCTTTCTTTTGATACTTATGCTTTGGACATTGTTTAGTCCTTTCCGTTATTATACTATGTTTGTGTGTGATGAACTTTACTTTTGGACTACCGATGTTTGATTCCGGTATTTTCCTTTTTATGGTCAAGTAATGTTTAGACATTTTACCTTGTATGCTTTGATGACACGCCATAATTACTGTGATATTTCCATTTCCAAAATGGGGTGTTACAATTATGGTATCAGAGCCAACGCTTCGACCTGTAGGCTCTCAAATATGACTTGTGATTAGTGGGTAGTCACTACGGTCTTCCTAGAACTGACAGTTGTTTTCATGCATTCATCATTTTTAAGCATACATATACATGTCATTGTTGCAGGGTTTTTGACTAAGTAATGGTTGGTATAGGACTGGCCCTATTTAGTCGCATGTGTTTTATCGAAACTTTTACATTTGGGACCGACCCATAGGCGTCCCCTCGCTATGTCTTTTTGTTTTGGGTAAACTGACCAGAGGCGTTCACTCTCGAGCATACAAAATTTTTTATAAAACTGCATCATGCATTCATACATAAAATTTTCTTGCATAAATTTTTTCTCGTGAAATTTTAGTATAAATTTTTTTCATGTATATATTTATATTTTATGTTTTGATCTGTTTAATCATATGTTTTATGTTATACTGTCAGATGGTTCTCACACGCGAACAGGAGCAGCTCAATGCTGCAATTCAGGCTGCCATGCAAGCCTTGCTTCCTCAATTGAGGAATGACATCAGGGCTGAGGTTCAAGCTGCCAACAATCAGCAGCACAATCAGCCACCTCCTCGTCCTCCTCTAGTGACATTAGCAGTATGGCTGGAGAGATTCAACAAGCTCCGCCCTCGAGCTTTTGAGAAGACAGATAGCCCCAGCGATGCTGAAAGCTGGTTGGCACACATCGAGAAGATTTTCAACGCTATGGGTTGTGACCCCGCATACAAGGCGAGGTTGGCATGCTATCGGTTCGAAGGCGATGTACTCAACTGGTGGTTAGCATTGATGCAATCTGAAGGTGGTGACGAGTGGTTTGCTGGTTTGACTTGGGCTCAGTTCAAGGACAAGGTGATGGAGCAGTTCTTTCCCAAGGCTGAGCAGGACAAGCTCAAGAGGGAGTACCATGGGATCCGACAGAGAGCTGGGGAGAATAGCAACGAGTTTATGCAGCGCTTTCTTCGCTTGGCTGGTTTCCTTGGTGCAGCAGCATGTACTCCTGAAGAGCAGGCACATCACTTCAGATGGGCTCTTCGCACATCGGTCGCAAACAATCTGGTGTGTGCTACGTTCAACACTGTAGCACAAGTGGCCGATGCAGCGCGAAAACTGGAGATGCTGCAGGAGAGAGATGAGTTCGGGGAAGCTGAAAGACCCGACAAGAGGTAAAACATTCGTATTCAAGCGGTGACCAATCCGTATAGTTTCCATATGTCAATTATTCATCTCCTAAATGTATCTTCCAGGCAGAAAACTGGGGACCGGTCTCAGCCGGCTACTCAGCAGCAGCCTCATCAGCCCAAGGGAAACGGTCAGACTAACAACCGTTCTGCTACGGATAGGCGTGGCGGAAATGACAATTACCGTAACAACGCTGGGCACTCCAACAGCAGCAGGTCCTAATACTTACGCATTCCTTATGTTTATGTTATAACTCATATTCTGACACTTTAGCAAACTTCTACCAGGAACCATGGAAACGGTAGGGACCAGAACCAGAGAGGTTCGTAGCCTAGCCATCCAGCTATCACTGGTATTCAATCTTACGATTATCTGCTTTGTCCTTTGTACCCAATTACCATGTCTTATGTAAAATGTGTTATGAGGTTCTCAGCCAGCCAGAGCACCTGCTGGAGGATACACTCATCCTCTTTGCTCTACTTGCCACCGTAGGCACCCAGGACCATGTCGCCGTAATACTGATGCGTGCTTCAAGTGTGGTCTTCCTGGCCATATTATGAAGGATTGCCGTAAGGGCGAGATGGAGGGTACATCGGGACATGCTGATACCAAGCCGCCTCCTACTGCCGGGCGTGTCTACACGACATCTCGAGACCAGGCCAACAAGTCTACAGGTACCATCACTGGAATCTTGTATATGTATGGTCAAGCTGCATGTGCTCTTTTCGATACGGGTGCTACTCACTCGGTTATTTCTACTGCTTATGCTAAGAACATTAGGATGCCTCCCTTGCCACTAGAAAATAGGCTTACTATTTCCACGCCTTTGAGGGACTCTGTATTAATCACCCATGTATACAAGAGTCTTACCCTAGAATTTGATGATAAGGTTCGACCTGTCGACGCACTTCCGCTGGACATGAATGACTTCGACATGATTTTGGGCATGGATTGGCTATCCAAGTATCATGCTACCATAGACTGTCATTCATATCGAGTTATCTTCGGTGATGTCAATGCACTAGAGTACATTCAGAATGGGTTCATACCCGGACGGTCTGTACAAGTCATATCTACCCTGCAAGCGCGTGCACTACTGTCACATGGCTGCGAGGGTTATCTAGCTACGGTTCACGACATAGATGCTGAATCTCCATCTATTCAGGATAAACCTATAGTGTCGGAATTCCAAGATGTGTTTCCAGCAGAACTTCCAGGCATACCACCTGCACGAGAAGTGGAATTCAGTATCGAGCTGGTTCCAGGAGCTGAACCAATCTCCAAGGCTCCTTATCACATGGCTCCCATAGAGCTGAAGGAGCTGAAGGATCAACTGCAAGAACTTCTTGGACGAGGTTTCTTTCGACCGAGCGCATCTCCATGGGGCGCACCGGTTTTGTTTGTTAAGAAGAAGGACGGCAGTATGCGTCTTTGCATAGACTATCGCGAGCTCAACAAGATTACCATTCGGAATAGGTATCCACTGCCACGCATCGACGATCTGTTTGACCAACTCCAAGGGGCCAAACACTTTTCCAAGATCAATCTTAGGTCAGGCTATCATCAGCTACGGGTCAAGGAGCAGGACATCGCTAAGACTACTTTTCATACTCGTTATGGCCACTACGAGTTTGTAGTTATGCCATTTGGCCTGACAAATGCTCCAACAGTGTTCATGGATTTGATGAACAGAATCTTCCATGAATTTTTGGACAAGTTCGTCATTGTTTTCATCGATGACATCCTGATTTTCTCAAAGTCCAAGGAGGAACACGAAGACCATCTTCGTACAGTACTACAGATTCTTCGCCAGAAGCAGCTGTATGTTAAATTCTCCAAGTGTGAGTTCTGGTTAGACAAGTTGGCATTCTTAGGTCACATTGTATCAGCAGAAGGAATCACTATGGATCCAGCGAAGGTTGAGGCCATCACTAAATGGCCAAGGCTGACATCAGCGATGGAAGTCCGCAGTTTCTTAGGCTTAGCTGGCTATTACCGTAGGTTCGTGGAGAACTTTTCCCGCCTAGCACTACCATTGACCAAACTGATGCGGAAAGGGGAGCTTTGAAGACCTGAAGCAGAAGCTAGTATCTGCACCTATTCTTACTCTACCATCTGGTACGGGTGGATTTCAAATCTACAGTGATGCATCGGGGAAGGGACTTGGCTGTGTTCTCATGCAACATGGGAAAGTGATCGCGTACGCTTCACGACAGCTTAAGCCTTATGAAGAAAATTACCCAACGCACGATCTGGAACTTGCTGCAGTCGTGTTTGCATTGAAGATATGGAGGCACTACTTATATGGAGAATCATGTGACATTTTCACGGACCACAAGATCTTGAAGTATATCTTCACTCAGCGTGAATTGAACATGAGGCAGAGGAGATGGTTAGAGCTGTTGAAAGATTATGACATTAATCTATAGTGTCATCCCGGAAAGGAAAATGTAGTAGCAGATGCCCTTAGCAGGAAGTCCGGAATGATCAACGGTATTAGAATTGAAGAGGAAATCATAAGAGACTTGGACCGACTAGACATCGTGTACATGGTACGTGGACAACACGGTTACTGGGCTAATCTTAGAGTAGAACCCGAGTTACTATCTAAGATCAAGGAAGCTCAGAAGGATGACGGAGAAATATGGGCGATAGTACATAATTTGGAGAAGCAGACAGAATTCAGAGTAGATGCAGATGGTATCGTATGGCAGGGCACTAGACTTTGTGTTCCTGATGACCAAGAACTCTGGGAAGCTTTGTTAGCTGAAGCTCATAGCTCCCCATTCTCGATACATCCTGGTTCGACTAAAATGTACCATGACATCAAGCAGTACTTTTGGTGGAGTGGTATGAAACAGGATGTGGCCACTTACGTCTCCAAATGTCTTACCTGCCAGCAGGTTAAGATCGAGCATCAGCGATCTGGCGGTCTCCTTCAACCGTTAGATATTCCAGAGTGGAAGTGGGACAAAATCACCATGGATTTTGTTACCGGTCTTCCGCCTACCAAAAGGAAGCACGATGTAATTTAGGTCATCGTTGATCGACTTACCAAATCAGCTCATTTCTTACCGATCCGCAAGGAAGATTCGGTAAGTAAACTCGCAGATACGTACATATGAGAGATCATGAGACTCCACGATGCACCATCCAGCATCGTCTCAGACAGAGATCCTCGATTCACTTCGCGCTTTTGGAAAAGTCTGCAGAAAGCTTGGGGTACACAACTTAAGCTTAACACGGCTTTTCATCCTCAAACGGACGAACAGTCGGAGCGAACCATTCAGACATTGGAGGATATGTTGAGGTCATGTGCGTTGGAATGGACGGGTGTTTGGGATGAATACATCTGTTTGGTGGAGTTTGCATACAACAACAGCTGGCACGCAAGCATCAAGTGTGCTCCATTTGAGATGTTGTATGGCAGAAAGTGTCGCGCCCCAATCTGCTGGGATCAGGTTGGTGATTGAACACTCGAAGGACCGGAAATCATAGAGATGACCAATGAGAAGATCGCAGTAGCTAAGCAGAAAATTTAGGAAGCACGGTCACGTCAGAAGAGTTACGCCGATAAGCATCGTAGGGATATACACTTTAATGTAGGAGATCACGTCTTCCTTAAGGTTTCGCCGGCACGTGGTGTTAGATGCTTCGTGATTAAAGCCAAGCTCAGTCCTCGTTTCATCGGACCGTTTGATATATTTGAACGAGTCGGTGAAGTATCTTACCGATTGGCGTTACCTCCGCAGCTTTCGCATGTGCACAATGTGTTTCATGTGTCCTTACTCAAAGGGTACCAGTATCATCCCCTTCACATGGTTCAGTATCCACTAGAACAGATACGTGAAGATCTTACTTTTATAGAAGAACCCGAACGAGTTCTTGACAGACAAGAACGAGTCATGAGAAAGAAGACGATTCCATTCGTCAAAATTCTATGGAGGGATCATACCAAACGGGAAGCCACTTGGGAAACAGAGGAGTCTATCCGGGCTTCTTACCCTCATTTCATATTTTGAATTCGGGTATGTTCTTCTTTTCCAGTTTACTTTATCTATAATTCGGGGACGAATTATTCTTTTTAGGGGGAAGAGTTGTAAAACCCGCATGCTTTTACCATGTACGTACTAGATTAAAACTTTCCTAATATAGCATGGTTACGATTATGTGTTAGGAGTTTACGTATTACGTACGTGTTAGAACACGATAAGTATTTACTATGCACGATCACGTAATAATTATTTAACGATAATGAATCACGAACATGCGATCATGAAATCATGAACGTAATTAAAACACGAACTATTATTAATTACGTATATATATTTATTACGAGCGTAATCAAATATATTAGATCACGGTATTTACGTAACGAAAACATTTAAAACACGAACATAAATAATCACAAACGTGTAACTAAATAACGAGACACGGAAAAAGGTACGGGTACCCCAAGTGGGGACCCTACCCGCGACCAACAAGGACAAATGGGCCAAGCCCATTTGTCAAATTTACTAAAAGGGAATTAGGAGGTTTTCACTACTCAAATAAACTTACAGAAGATTTTTAAGAAAACCTAAAAACCCTCCTTCCTCCTTCTCCTTTGTGCCGCCACCCTACAACGACCATAAGGAGTGGTTTTTGATCTTAGATCTCAGAATTCTAGTGATTTATCGTGTTTGTTCTTCGTCCTCTTGATCCACGAATTCGGTAAAACCTTTTTAAACCTTTTCTTTTGATTTAATCTTATTATAAATTATGAACATGTAATGTTTTTACAAAAACATAATAATTAAGCATAGATCTAACATGTTTTGGTGTTAAATAAAATCAAAAAGTTGTTTTTAAGGGGTGTTTGTTTGGCCGCAGGCTGCAACCAAACCCGAATGGGTTTCGGCTTGCCAAGCCGACCACCACCAAGACCATATGGTCTTGGTTGGTGTGTGTGGGTCCCACGGCAGCAAGGAAACACGGGGTACCCCGAGTTGGTTCGGGGTACGGTGTCGATTTCATGTCCGGTTCATGCTTTTTAGTCTAGATCTGGTTCATGGTTTATGTTTAGTTTTTTTTTATGTTTATGATCTTAGGTTAAAATTAAATTAATAAAATGATGTGATCAATTTAATAACATGACTTAGGTTATTTAATTATTAATGATCATGAAATTATTTTAACCTAAGTATTTATATATTTAAGACTTATAATTAATTAATTATTTTAAAACCATGGATATAATTAATTAATTAACATGACTTAGGTTATATTATTAATATATAATAATACATATTTTAACCTAGGTATTTAACTTATTTAATTAAAAACATTTTATACTTTAATTAAATATTATAACCTATAGTTTAATTAAATTACATGAAATAATTATTAAACTATACACTATACCATATGACTTAGAAAATAATCATGAAAAACACTTAGGCTTATATACTTAGCTTATTTAACCAGATTATTTCTAACTATGGAAACTTTCTATTTTTAGAAACTCAATTAAATAAGGCAGCTAATCTATTTATGGAAACCAGCTATTTTTAGAAACTTATTTATTTCAGTCAGCTAATCTATTTATGGAAACTTATTTAATTAAGGCAGCTAATCTATTTATGGAAACTTTCTATTTTTTTAGAAACTTATCTATTTTAAGCAGTAAATCTATTTTTGGAAACTTTCTATTTTTGGAAACTTTCTATTTTTGGAAACTTTCTATTTTTGGAAACTTTCTATTTTTGGAAACTTTCTATTTTAGGAAACCTGCTATTTTTGGAAAGTTACTTATTATTACACAGTAAGTATAATAACACATGAAATATCAGAAATACTTAATCAGATTAAACAGAATATAAGATTTAACACAGTTTAAGGCTTTAAAACAGTAAAACATGGTAAGAACACATAAAATAAGCTAAGACATGACATAAAGCCAGCTATGTATTTAGTAAGCAGATACTTATGCATGTACGTATTTATGTAGCACTAGTGATTCAGAAGTAGGATTCCTCGCAGTTCGTCTTTCTCGTTCACTGGACATAAGGTACGGATTCCCGTCCTTTTAGTATGGACATTCTTTCCTTATTAGGATTCCCCATATGCAGCCAAATGTTTTCCCGTAGTATAAGTTACCTGTTTGATTTGCTTATGTTTAATTAAGATTACCTATAGCCATATACATGCATGACCAGTTTCACCTAGTTATGGAGGTACCATAACCATAACATTAGAGGCATGGATGTTATGACTTCACTACGGCGGAGTGATTGCTCGTGGCATCCCTTCAGCTTTTGGCCATTTATTTATATTTATCATGTGGGGCGTATGGGTGCATTCTAGTTACATGTTCTTATTCAGGATTACATGGTGAATGTGGTGTGTGCCTTGCATCCTTCACAAGGAGCTGATCCCTCCTACCCAAAAACCAGTATATTAAATTAGAGGCAGCCCCTCTAATTTGCATGATGAGGTCACCCCTCCAAGTATTCATGCACGGTGGATTTTCATGACCCAGATTGGCTAATGGTAAAATATGACAAACAGTTTTTATAAGATAAACATAAGACTTTCAAACTATAAAACCAGTTTTATTAAGACTTAACCAGGTTACTCGGTACTTAGTTTCTTCCGCTGTTATTATTTTATATGCTTATTCTATTCAGGCTTTATTGTACATCCGTCCACTGAGCGTATTTGCTCAGACGTTTTCCTTTTCTATGTTCCCAAAACGGCAGGTACTCAGGGACGCTCGTAGACACTAAGAGTACGTGCATATGGACTGGAAGCTGTCTAGCCTTCTTTACATTATGCATTTCCTTTCTTTTGTTTCTTATGCTTTGGACATTGTTTAGTCCTTTCCGTTATTATACTATGTTTGTGCGTGATGAGCTTTACTTTTGGACTACCGATGTTTGATTCCGGTATTTTCCTTTTTATGGTCAAGTAATGTTTAGACATTTTACCTTGTATGCTTTGATGACACGCTATAATTACTGTGATATTTCCATTTTCAAAATGGGGTGTTACAGCTACCACCGCAGGAACTAGGTCGTATGTGGGTGCAAAACCCTTGTGCTCAAGATGCAACTATCATCATACTACTGATAGCCCATGTCAGTCCTGCCACAGGTGTGGACAAGTTGGTCATTTTGCCAAAGCCTGTCGAGTCAATGTTGTCACTCAAGTCCGACCCAACCAGAACACCAGGAACTACAACAACAGGGGCAGATACAATGACCGTGGGAACGGGAACGGACAGCAGGGAAACCGCAATATTGCCGGAGGGAATGAAACTGGACCTAAGAAGGGAGTTGTGTGATGTGAGTGTGGAGCACCGGGACATGTGAGACCAGGTTGTCCCAAGTTGGCCAACCAGAACAAGAATAGTGGAGGAGCTTCGTCAAGAGTGTACGTGGTCGGCAATCCAACCCCGATTCTAATGTCGTTACTGGTACGTTCCTACTAAACAATCGTTATGCATCTGTTTTGTTTGATACTGGAGCAGACCGAAGTTTTATGTCCACTTAATTTAGCAATATACTAGAAGGCGTCCCATTAATTCTAGATCACCGTTACTCTGTAGAATTAGCTGACGATAAAACTGTAGATGCTGACACTATCATTAGAGTTTGTACCTTAAATCTTTCAAAACATCCATTCAACATTGACCTTATTCCCGTAGCCTTGGTAGTTTTGACGTTATTATTGGTATGGACTGGTTAGCAAGATACCATGCAATCATTGTTTGTGATGAAAAACTAGTCCGTATTCCATGGGGAAATGAAACTTTAATCATTCGAGGAGACGGTAACACCGACCTTACTGACACTAGACTTAGTGTTATCTCTTGTACTAAAGCCCATAAATATTTGTCGAGAGGATGTCCTATCTTCTTGGCCCATATTTCTCAAACATATGAGGAGGACAAACCCGAGAAGAAACAAATCAAGGACGTACCTATCGTCCGAGATTTTCCTGAGGTCTTTCCTGATGAGTTGCCAGGCTTACCACCAACCCGACAAGTGGAATTTCAAATCGATTTGATTCCCGGAGCTGCACTTGTAGCTAAACCTCCATACCGGTTGGCACCATCAGAAATGAAAGAGTTAGCTGAACAACTTCAGGAATTATCTGACAAAGGATTTATCCGACCTAGTTCCTCACCATGGGGAGCTCCCGTGTTATTTTTCAAAAAGAAATATGGTTTTTTCTGAGTGTGCATCGACTATAGAGAACTGAATAAGTTAACTGTGAAGAATCGTTATCCGCTTCCTCGCATTGACGATCTATTTGACCAACTGCAAGGATCAAGTGTGTATTCCAAGATTGACTTGAGATATGGATACCATCAAATAAGGGTCAGGGAGGAAGATATTCTAAAAACATCTTTCAGAACCAGTTACGGTCATTACGAATTCCAGGTTATGCCATTTGGGTTGACCAATGCACCAGCCATTTTCATGGATCTTATGAATCGTATGTGCACACCCTACCTGGATACATTCGTGATAGTCTTTATACTCATTTATTCCAAGAATGAACAAGAACACAGGGAACACCTTGCACAAGTACTAAAGGTACTCAAGGAGGAACATCTCTATGCTAAATTCTCCAAATGTGAATTCTGGATTCCCAGAGTGTAATTCCTCGGTCATGTCATCGATTGTGATAGTATTCACGTAGATCCAGCAAAGGTCGAATCTATGAAAGATTGGGTATCACCCAAGTCGCCGACAGAGATCCGCCAATTTCTAGGCCTTGCCGGGTATTACCGTAGATTTCTCCAAAATAGCCAAGCCAATGACCAAACTCACACAGAAAGGAATAAAGTTCGATTGGGGAGAGAAGGAAGAATCAGCTTTTCATCTGATCAAGCAGAAGTTGTGTAGTGCACCTATATTAGCCTTGCCAGAAGGCAACGATGATTTCGTTGTATACTATGATGCCTCACACAAAGGTTTAGGTGCAGTACTGATGCAGAGAATGAAAGTGATCGCCTATGCTTCAAGACAACTGAAGAAGCATGAGAAGAACTACACCACTCATGATCTAGAACTTGGATCCATAGTATTTGCTCTCAAAATTTGGAGACATTACCTATACGGAACGAAGTGCACAGTGCATACTGACCACAAAAGTTTGCAACACATATTGGATCAGAAGGAGCTGAACATGAGACAATGCCGTTGGATTGAGCTGTTGAGTGACTATGACTGCGAGATCAAATACCACCCCGGTAAAGCAAACGTGGTTGCTGATGCTCTGAGTCGTAAGGAAACGGACCCTCCTATGAGAGTCCGAGCATTAGTTATGACAATCATTTTGGATCTACCCAAACTGATTTTGGAAGCTCGGACTCAAGCTCAATTACCTGAAAACCTCGTGGAGGAAGGCGTCGGGGGAATGCTCAGAACCGACCTCACTAAAGAGAAGTTAGAGCCAAGAGTAGATGGAACCCTAAGCCTTCACGGAAGGAGTTGCTTACCTTTCTATGGAGATTTGAGAAACGTGATCATGCACGAATCTCATAAGTCTAAATATTCTTTACATCCCGGATCTGAGAAGATGTATCAGGATATGAAGAACTTATATTGGTGGCCAAATATGAAAGCTGACATCGCCAACTATGTGAAGAAGTGTTTGACATGTTCACGTGTCAAAATTGAACACCAGAGACCATCGGGTTTACTTGTACAACCCGAGATACCGAAATGGAAGTGGGACAACATCACCATGGACTTTGTCACCAAACTCCCAAAGTCATCTCACGGTTACGATACTATCTGGGTAATCGTTGATCGACTCACCAAGTCCGCTCATTTCCTACCAATTAGGGAAAATGATTCCATGACAAAACTCGCAAAGACGTACCTGAAGGAGATAGTGACCAAACATTGAATACCAGTCTCAATAATTTGTGATCGAGATGGTAGGTTCACATCAAAATTTTAGAAGGCTTTCCAACGAGCCATAGGTACCAATTTGGACATGATCACTACTTATCATCCACAGACTGACGGTCAAAGTGAATGAACCATCCAGACTCTAGAATACATGCTACGGGCATGTGTGATTGACTTTGGAAATGGATGGGTTTACCACATTCCTTTAGTGGAATTCTCCTACAACAACACTTATCATGCCAGTATTAAGGCTTCCCCTTTTGAAGCACTATATGGTCGAAAGTGCCGTTCACCTGTGTGCTCGGTAGAAGTAGGTGAATTTCAGCTCACTGGACCCGAGTTATTCTAAGAGACTACAGACAAGATCGTGCTCATAAAGCAAATAATTCAAGCTGCCCGCGATCGACAAAAGAGCTACGCGGACCAGAAACACAAACCTATACAATTTGAAGTAGGTGACCGTGTCATGCTCAAGGTATCACCTTGGAAGGGTGTTGTACGCTTTGGTATACGTGGAAAACTGAACCCACGTTATGTCGTCCCTTTCAAAGTAATAGCCAGAATCGGGGAGGTAGCTTATCGTTTAGAGTTGCCCCAGCAATTGAGCCGGGTACACTCTACTTTTCACGTGTCTAATCTGAAGAAATGCGATGCTAAAGAACCATTGGCTATGCCATTGGAAGGAGTTCAGCTTGACGACAAACTCCAGTTTACAGAAGAACCAGTAGAAATCATGGAGAGGGCGGTTAAGAAATTGAAACGCAGTCGCATCCCGTTGATCAAAGTACATTGTAACTCGAGGAAAGGTCCTGAGTTCACTTGGGAACGAGAAGACTCGTTAAAAACCAAGTACCCACATTTGCTCACCTGACCGGTGACTTCACCTTAAGCTTTGAGGACAGAGCTAAAATAACGGGATGGTGCTGTAAAACCTCTGATTTTATCTTATTGACTTTGTCAACTGTTGTACTCACTATGTTTGGAATCTATAAAATTCCACTTTTATATGACTTATTAACAATCATATACTTTTTGTCATACTATTATTTCATACTTATTTGTACATTTTTATGAATCTTTAGTCTTTACTGACTACGTTGGCAATTGACTGGCCACATGATTGAATAAGGACTCACTACCTCAGTACACACTTTTGATAAACTGTAACATTATTTACTTAATTTATTAAGTACCTGAATTCATATTTATATGTATATATTTACATATACCTCATACTATGAACAAACATCTAACACTTTAAAACAATGTATACTATTTCACATTGTCATTTGTTTACTTTATTCAATTAAAATAATTATAATGATATACTCATTATATACTTTCACCAAGTGATCTAAAGGTTTAACCAAAATACCTAGAAACTTAACAAATACATACACTATAATACATGGACTATTATTAACTCCCAATTTTTATACAAGTCAACACAATTTTACCCCTAAAATACATGTGTAGCCGTGTATATGGGAATACATACCCATGATCACTTGTTAACTTGCAAGCAATCTCAAACATATACATCCATAAGTACACTATACCTTACACTATGCTACTTACACACACCATATTCATTCTATACTTCACCATACACCATACACTATTACATGTCAATCTTGTCCCCTTTGACCTTTACAAAACCTACGACTAAACACAAACAGGAAAGGAAAACAAGTTTCTAGTTTTGTCATGTGCTTGAATATCTTCACATATCCTACACCAAATCCACCAAATATCTTAAGTATCTTACTATGATTCAAAGGACATAGTACTAGGATACTCTTGGATCTTCCTCTTTCTTGGTTATATCCGAATATAACATTGAATCCACACACACACACACACAACATAAAACACTTGAAAACATTCTTATTTCACTCTCTAAAACTCATGGCTTATATTACTTTCATCACCAAAATCCTTAAAAGTTCATTTACTACTTCATTTACTAAGAAAATCTATGTCTCTTTCATCTTGAATACCAATCATTAGTACTCCTACAACAAGCTTGATCTCTAAGAGAACTCCAAGGGCATTCACAAGTCTTAAAGGTCACGACTAGGTTTTTACATAGGCATCCACCATTGCTGAAACCAAGCTTATGTTACTACTAGTTCACTCATTCACTCCTAGAACTATCTAACAAGTAAGTATCATGAAACCTATCTTTTCTATATACTTTCATTATCATACACTTGAATATATATACATATCACTAGTAAAAACTTAACCTAAAAACAAATCTAAGCAAACCTAGACCATAATAGGTCATGGCTTAAAAATGGTGTATCACTTTATGTGATGAAAAATCTTGTTAACTATGGTGAACACAATCTCATGAACATGATAAACTAGAAAACACAAAACCTATGCATGTTTACCAAATCTAGACGTGGGGTTATCCTCATTGTTAGTATGATGTATAACTTTGAAATGTTGTTATAAGCCTAGAAATCATTAGCTCTAGGTTACTAACTAAACATGTTAACTAGTTACCTTAATGGATTATAAGGCCTAATGAATAGTGTTAATATAGTTAAGCTCATTAAGCCCACTATGTAAGCCCTATAGAAACTAGGAGCCCATTAAGCCCATTAAGGCCACTAGGATAATCATACTTAAAATAAACTTTATTTTGTTAAATAATTATATTATAAAACTTTTGGTATAAAAATGTGATTTTATAAACTTTCAGATTAAAAGTGAGATTTAATTAAGTTTCGGACTAAAAGTGTAAAATATAAACTTTTGGATTGATTTTGTAAATTAAATTAGTCTAGGGACTTAAATGGTCATGTTTAGAAACTCATTTTAACAAAAGTTAAAACATAAGGACCTACTTTGTAATTTGTCGAAAGTTAAGGGTGGTTTTATACACCATTCGAGACATAAACCAAAGTAGGAGGACCCATTTTGTAATTATTGTTAGTAGTGTGCCTTTGTGTAACTTGATTAGAACCTTAGGGGCCCCTTTTTGTCACTTGCCGAAACTATTAGGAGCCCTAGGGGCCTTTCTTGCCAAGTTAGTTAAGTTTAACAAGCCCTAATTAAACCCTAGGGGCCATTATGGCATTAACCGAAACTTGTTTGGTGCCCTAGGGGGCGTTTATGAAACATTTCTAACCCTAATTATAACCAAATACTACAAGGACTAAAAATGGCAATACTTGGAATTTTTATAAGCCCTAGTTACACGTGTAACTAGGGAGGGACTAGTTTTGCAATTACTTGAAAGTTTTACAAACCCTAGGTGTATTTTAGTAATTAACCGCGGGTAATTATATAAATCGAGGGACTAAAAGGTAATTTTCATAAACTATAACAAACCCTAATTTACTATACATATATACCCAATACTAAAAACTTAAATAAATACAACACTCGTTATTTTTCCAAACTTATAATTTAATAATTATAGAAACCTTCGGGAACATAAGTTTAAATGTTATACATTTTTATAAACGTTAGTTATATGTAATATAAATTAAATGTGGTTAACTTATAAAAATAAATATATTGATTATATTTATTTCTTTTCACCTTTAAATATATATAAAACTTCCTTTTATAAATATTTAAATTACCTTATAACGATACAAGTACGAGAATATTAATTAAACAAATTAATTAATTAAACGATACTATTTATTTTACACTTTAAAATAAATACTTCTATTACTTGTACAACAATAAACTAAACTACATGTATCGTAATAAAATGCTTAAAACCAGTATAAGCATGCACAGACTTGTTCTAAAACTTTTATGCATTATGTTATGCATTTACTGAGACCTTATACTTATTTAGGTCGTTGACTGTATCATGAGCATCACATCAGATTTTTTTGTGACTTATTGTTGTACTACTGAGGTGAGTTCATGGACACACTTTGTATATTGACAAACTTTTAAAGCCTTTTATGGGGAAGAAAACATGCAACATATTTTATTTGATGGAAATAAACTGAACTACGAAACCTTTGATTACATTTGTCTATTGTAGATGAACCCGCATGACCCCTGCATCTGAAACTGTTAAAATCGTTGAATTGCCTGAATGTATAAATAGATCTATTTGAGATTGACCATCCCCATCTGGGTGAGTAGCGCTCACTGTGCCTAGGCCAGAACAACAGATGTTTAACATGTTGGAACATTATATTGGGTGCATTTTTATTAATGCGAAGGGTCCTCATTTGTTGTGGACTTAACGTGTCAAGTATCAGTTTTGGGTAATAGGTAATGTAATTTCCTTTAAAGTTTTGATGCTATGTGCATTACTACTTCAATGAATGTTTATTGTCCAAACTCTTTTTATTAAACCTGTGAATTCACCAACTTTATGTTGACTCTCTAAGCATATTTTCTCAGGAAACTGAAGCAGGTATTAACGTGCATGGAATCAAGCATCATGATTAGCTGTATTTATAGAGCTCATCTTGGGTTTTATAACTTGGGAATGATTTCAACTACTGAATAATGTTTAAGACAATTCAAATAACATTTGCACTTTTATTCATGTAATAAATGTAATGATAATCTTTTATTTGTGGCTCTACATACTATCTGCTGTTGATCTACGTCACGTGACACCCAAATATTATAATTGCTGCATTTGACCAATTTGGGGGTGTCACAATATATATATACATATATATATATATATATATATATATATATATATATATATATATATATATATATATATATATATATATATATATATATATATATATATATATATATATATATATATATATATATATATATATATATATATATATATATATATATATATATATATAATATATATATATATATATATATATATATATATATATATATATATATATATATATATATATATATATATATATATATAGGGGTGGGATCTAGAGAAAACCATATGTTTGTAGAAAACCTAGAAAACAAATTAACTGGTACGTTTTAACAATTGCTCAAACTTCAGGGTAAAATATGTAAATAGTAAAAAAGGGGGAAGGATTGTAAACCCACTCATTCTCATCATATCATATAATCAGACACGATCTCTCTTTTCACACACACAGATCTGCTTTTCACACACGATCATCATCACCACCGTTACACCGGATACCACCACCATCGAAAAGGCCACAATCGTTACAACCACCAGACGCCGCCAAACAGCTTTCGAATGTTAAAATCTTTAACATCAATTTCCGATCAAACAAAACCATCAAGAACACATACTAATTCAAACGAAAGGTATTAGAGGAATCACCACGTTATTCAAATAACACATATTCACTTATTAGAATCTGCTTATTCAGGTTTTATATAAGCTTATTTAGCTCATTTTAAGTTTATATCTTTCTTATTTGATCTATTTTATAATCTGTACTATATAACACATATTCTTTAAATGTTTTGCTTTTTTGTGCATTATTGAGTAAATTTAATCCTTATTAGTATTTATGTGATTTGTGTAAATTTAGGTAATGTGTTATGATTTAGGAGGATAAAAACAAATAGTTAGAATTCATTGATTTATTTAGAAGAATTATTTTACATTTTAGGACATCAATGCTTATTCAATCGACTTTTTAGTGCATCGATGGGTTCCACATTTGGGCATTAGTGTTTATCCGGCTGGAATGAGTCATTTTTTAGTATGGTTCAAAACAGGTTGGATGAGTTTGAAGTTGGAATGACACTCAAAATCTTTCTTGTCCTCCAAACTTCTTTTATATGTAATTAGTGATCCAGTTATGATTTCAAAAGCAGTATTATCAAGTGGCATATTGGGTTGGTCGTGTAACTGGTCAAAATGTGTGTCGGTTGTTTTAAAATAGTTGTCAAAATGTATTATGGAATCCGTTTGTTTATTTAAGGAATATGTTTTAAGAATGTATTAGAGCATCAGTTTGGTTATTTGATTAAGGCATTTGTTTATAAGTCGAACTAAGGCATTGGTCTGTTTGTTTGGTTAAGGCATTTGGGTAAAATGGCCAGCAAAGCTGGGGATCGTGTGACCGCTAATGATCTTGGTTTGTCAGAGCTTTGACCTTGCTTATGAAAGATGCCATTAATCCAATGTTGGTGCATACTCTTGAAGGCACCTCGATATAGCTCATAGAAATTCTTCCATTATAGCTGACAAGATCGCATTAAAGGACCTGGTGGGTACGTTGTTACAGAAGCAAGATTTGGTTCTGACAATGGACACGGCCTCGCCATATTTAAAAGGTAACTCTCCCTTTGTATCTTCTTAGACTAAGGCATCAGTGCGTGTATTTAGTGTATATGTTTAGTGTAATACTTTCAGATGTAATGAATCTATTTATTAAAATTAAGGCATCATTTGGTGTCTAAATAATATTAGATTTAAGGCGTGTATTTGTTAAAATCAAGGCATCGGTTTGGTGTATGAAATAGGCGTATATTTGTTAAAATCGAGGCATCAGTTTGGTTTAAGAAATAGGCGTATATTTGTTAAAACATATAGTTGTACGTTTATCTAAAATAAATATTTGCTGCAGCCTCATCATATTTAAAAGGTAACTCTCGCTTTGTATCTTCTTAGATTAAGGCATCAATGCGTATATTTAGTGTATCCGTTTGGTGTATGCATACTTTCAGATGTAAGGAATCTGTTTAGTTAGGCATCATATTTAGTTAGGTTATTATGAGTAAAGAGTGTGTTCGTAATTATGATTGAGTATTGGCATTAGATTCTGATCAGTGTATATAAATCACCGAGTGAGAGTTTGTAACAAGTTTAAGTAGACATCTGTTATGAATAGTGTCTGATGTATTTATAAAGAGGATTACTCAACATGTAGTTAACAAAAACAACTGAGACAATTCTCGTGAATGATTCGCTCCAAGTGCTTTGTCAAGTAGAATGATATACCCATATTAATCTAGTTTTGGAGCTGCTTATGATTATAAGTAATTTAAAAAAATGTAACCTTTTCTTATGATTGACATTCTATTGGGCATTTCATAATCTGATATCTAACTGTCCAGTCACATAGTCTCTTAAGCTTATATGCTAATGTTAATGTTGTTGTAACTTGTTTAGCAAAGGGTTGGCGCTTATACTGATTGGACACATTTGTATGAATTGGGAGATATGTGGTTAAGAGAAGATAGCCCTCCCAGAATTGGCTGTGAATATCACAGAGAGGATGCTGGTGATCATGAGGTTAAAGCTAGTGAAAAACATTATTTTGACATGCGATATGGACCAAATCTTCTTCAATTGAGTCCGTTGCCTGAGGCACGCTTGGGAAGCAACTTGCAGTGTTATGGATAATGAGGTGAGGTTTCATGACCATCTAGTACATGTTTCTCATGACCAATGCTATATAAATATCATCTTACGGCTGCATTAGTAGCTGCTTAGGTAATAAGTGCATCTTTTGATTATATATGGCTACTTAAAAAACTAATAAGCTGACATGTTGGTTGTGGATGTTTAGGAGAATGAAGGGGCAGAAGCAAGAGGTTCGTATTTGGCGACGCTAATTTCAAGGTTTTTCTTTGAGAATATTAGTAAATCCTTCTATCGAAGTTATAATCCCAAAAGCCAGAGCAGAAGAAGACTTCTTATTCTCGATGAGGTTGAAGTTTAGAGGAGAACCTTTTGGATATTCAGGTACTAGAGAAACACTAGTCGGCTATGTAAGTTTGATATGGTTGTGATGCGCAGAGAGTTTTGGATTATTTGGCTTTCCCTTCTGAGGTGAAGATTTTGCATGGACTGTTCTCACCGACTGGAGTGTAGGCCAGCCAACGCTATGTTTTTAGCTTAATAGTTTGAGAGTAGAGATTCAATCAAAAAAAATTTTATGTTGATGAAACAATATACCATGTTCGTTTCCGCGAACCCAATTTAAATTTATGTTGACGAAATATGATATCTTTTAGTAGCACTTTTTCTAATGTCAGTTTTAATTTCGAGAAGATAAACTAATCTAGTTTTTAGCCTCACTGACCTCCGAAGTTACTGTTGTGTACTGCTAATTTTTGCTATATCAGTATGGAAAACAAAAATATATTATAAGAAAATGTCAGTTATGTTGATTACCAAGCATGGATTATTTGTGTTATGTCCTTGGCATTTTCTCTATATTATTTACATTGCGATCGTGATTATTTATGGGATGTTCTCGTGTTGTGTGAAGAAAGTTTCGATTGCATTGCAGGACATTCTTAGGGTCACTTTCTCAGCGTCTCTCTGTTGCATCTGCTGATGTTTGGTTTATCAACTAACTTGCATGTTGTTGGACATCGACGCATAAGTAAAATAACTCATCTGCTGATTGTCAAAACACAAACCATGTTCTAAAGTGGATTTAGTAGTGCCAACATGTGCGGGCGGGTTGGGAACGGGTCAAAACAAGTTTGTGTTGAAATTTTATACTAGATTCTTGTAAATTCTCTACACGTAGAGAAATGCTCTTCGAAGGATTTACTTGCGATATTATTGTACTGGAGAGCACTTACATAGTGAGGCATCCAATTGCGTGTTAGTGCATCTTTATAAAGTGGGCATCTGTTTGTAGGTTTATTGCATCTATGAACATATTATTACGGCATCAATGAGTCCTATTATTAGGGCATCTCTTTTTGCAAATTCTTAAAACCATCCACCAATGACACTATCAATGTTTGCAGAAGCTGCAACTGTATATAAATTGCATGCTCAGGTTCTAACTTTTATATAGCTTTACAAAATAGAGAATACGAAAGAACGAGAGTATACAATCTACTACCTGCCACACTTATCCCCCGCTAGCACTACATATACCAACTAAAGAGAATTATTATCCTAATAAAGTTGAAATAACATGAATGAAATAATATAAAGTAAAAAAAAAGAAGTGAATCAAGTTTTTATACAATTAGCTTACTTTTACCAATATGTATTTTTTATTTTCATATAGAATGATACAATGGATAAAGAAGAGTTTTCTTACTATCTGGTAGAAAACATATAAGACTATAAGATCCCTCAAAGTAATATGAACCTATGAGTTACAAGAATCAACATGTCTCAATACCAGATGCATCCGATCAGAAACTATGCTTGATCAAATACCATAGGACCACTTTATTTAAGTTTTCTCATGGTTTTGGTCTGGTCATGACCATTGGTGGTGTTATGGTTGTATATGTAGCTGAACGATGAACATGCTACTGTTCCAAATAATCCAATGGTATGTCCACCTTCAAAATTAAATAAACCATGCAAGACGTTAGCTACTATGTTTGATTTATCTCTTGTGCTATCCAAATAAAGTTTTAAAATGACTAATATTTGCGTTTATTATCTTATCACTAAGGGCAACAAGATACTGGGTGTTAAGTCATATGTTACAAAGCTTATTGATTTGAACGTTAGTAGGGTCATTGAAAACAAGCATGTTCACAGTATTATCTGCTCGTGAAACTAACCTATCTCTTGGACCAAATGGCACTAACCAGCCTGTTCCTCCATTCTGCAATATCCGAAAATTCAAAAAAGTACTGGTTTTAGCCATTTACGTACATAAATATTAAATATCATTACATGATTATAGAATGTATATATATGGAACTAGTATGTGATTACCTGGACAGCAAAATCACGTGCAGCAAGGGCAAGAAAGTCAACACATGACACCACTCCTGGGTTGGCAGTTTCGAGCTGCCTTTTTGCAGCATCTTGGTTGAACTGTAGCTTCCTTGGAAGCATCTTTATGAAGGAAACTGGCTTGTTACTGTTAAGTTTGCTAGACTTCATAATATTGGTATTGCAAGTGAAAGATACTTTGCCATGTCACGTGATATTCGGGCTATCGAAAAATATATATAGGTTTCTCTTGTCAAAAAAATCAACTTATTCATCTATTAATAATGTTTGCTATAAAAGAGAGAAAATATATAGCTTTTTTGGGTGGCATAATTTTCATGTTTACAAATGCTTTTAACTAAAAAAGGATCACTATATCGCACCTGATTGCCAGCCATATCTATCGTATTTCCATTAGATACTAATTCATCAACAACATCCACAATATCATACTCAACGAACCTAAAACCCATAGATCAGTTTCTCCTGGTCACATACAATCCTTTCAATAATCAGACAAGCAAATCAATAAATTCAGCATACTTCCTATTGCATCTTTTTTATTTTTTATTGGTTTACTTCAAATTCACCTTCAAACGCATACTCCCTATTGCATCTTTTTTGTATATAAAAAAACATAACTGATAATATTAAACCTGCTATATAACAAAGAGTATATACATAAGTGCATCAAATGGTATAAATTAAGTCCTCACATTTACATAATAATCAATAAAAGCTTCTAGTTATAGTGTGCATTTTGATGCATAGATGCTCGTTATACTATTGGCTTGTCGGCATATGTGAGCATAAGAAGTGAAGCGGACTAAGTTGGTGTTTTGGCATCTATCATTGAACTTTTTAACCTATTAGATGCGTAAAGATAGTTATACGAACTTATAAACATTTATTAGAAACTACGTGATTTGGGAACGTATTGTTTTTGTTTTTTAGAAAGTGGTTGGCAATATGGCATTGCTTTATACATTCCTACATATGTGACTTTATTTATCAAGTATGATTCGGTTTTATTATTTATAAGGGAATCGATTTTATTTTTATTAGGGAATCGGTTTATATTTTATTAGGGAATCAGTTTTAGTAATGAGAATATTTAGTAATCAGTTTGTTTCTATTTTGTAAGGTTCGCTAGGGCGGGGACGTAGTGCACTCGCATATAGAACATACACAAACTTAACACGCCCAAGTCACATTCATTTACACTTTACAACGTGTGTGGGGTGAGAGAATTAAGTTACCCTTGTTGTTCAATAGCAAATTTGATGTCTTTAGATCCTTATGAATCATGTAATTATCATCAGGCATTTAACCTCATTTTCACCAAAAGACCGTTTCATCAAACTCATGTATGATTAATGTACATGATCAATATGCTCCATGACTGTATAGACACCATAAATGTTGTAGTCAAGTGCGTATGGAGGCTGATATAAAAAATGTTGTAGTCAAATGCTCCGTGACTATATAAAAACTCGAAGCTCTCTAGATAATACATGTTTTACATGTAATCTGAAGTCGACAGGAATTAAAAAATTATTCTACTAAATTCACCCAAATGAACACCTCGTCAAGTAAGATTATGCTTGTGTCAGATCAAGTAGCTAGTAAATTAAAAAATTAGTAGGATTTATACAAAACTAGTGCATCACATGTATAAAATACCATTTAGTCATTTTAACAAACACCTTATGTGTAGTTTTTGTGAACATGTTTTACAACTAATTTTCTCCTCAAATTGGCTTTAAAATAACTAAGTTATACACTAGAGCATGTCACAAAACGATGGAATCAAATCGATTCATCTATAAAAATAATTTAATGATTAACCAAGCAAAATTAAAAGAAAATCCTTAACTGAATATGACGCCGGATATGATATCCATTGTGGTTATGTCGCCGGAGATGATCTCCATCATTGGATGCGCATAAAACGGTTTGTCGTGGTGGTGAACGGTGGTGAATATAGAGGTTGGGTGGTTGTGGGGGAAGAAATACGTTAATAAAGAGAACAGAAAAGGAGAAATCGGAAAAAAGATGGGTGAAAGTTTGAAAAGTGTGAGATTTACCCCATAAGAAGTGATAATTACATTTCGATCCCATGTGGTCTTGGTGCGGAAAAAAATGGAAGATTTGTATTGTTTTCTAAGTTTTCTACCAAACGAAGGTTTTCTAATGATCCCATCTCTATATATATATATATATATATATATATATATATATATATATATATATATATATATATATATATATATATATATATATATATATATATATATATATATATATATATATATATATATATATATATATATATATATATATATATATATATATATATATATATATATATATATATATATATATATATATATATATATATATCTATATATCTATATATATATATATATATATATTATATATATATATATATATATATATATATATATATATATATATATATATATATATATATATATATATATATATATATATATATACTAGTGGCAAAACCCGTCCAATGGATGGGTATCACTTATGATTGTTGTTTAACTTTTTTATTTGGTTAATATTTGTTTTTTAATATCCGATTGACGGGTATGAGTTCTAGTTTTTTTAAAAAAATTTATCATCTAACGGATGCAGTGGCTTTTTTAGTTAATTTGAATTTCAAACAATTAGGCAAGGTTAATTATTTATAAGAATATGGAAAGTAATTATTCAATGCATAAGCAAAAGAAAAAAATCAAGGAAAAAAGATTAAACTAAACATTTAGAATAAAGTATATGTTGCAAGTTCAAAATTGAAATAAAGTTCTTCCTATGTATTCCATTTATCTAAATCATTTAAAATGAAGTATTTATAGCATGAGACTTAGTTGAAAATATTTTGGATTCCACCTTCAAAACTATTATCTTGAATTTCAAATAATCATTAACGACAGATAAGTCTTTTTGTCGTATCTCTTGGTACTCTTCGGCAACTTAGATCACTTAACCCATTCATGTTTGTGCTCAAAATGTTTTTCTTTTTGCTTGCGTCAATGTATGTTGTTCTTGCTTCTCTCTCAATGGCCTACATAAGTGTTGAGTAAAAGTTTATTCTATTATCAGGTAAATTAAGTAACTAAAAGCAATGTCATCACTGAATAATCATATAACCAATTGTGAAAAAGAACCTCAGTATTGTGATCTTGAGCTCGTAATACAAAAAAAAGCCACTATATTTGACCAAGTATTAGCAAACAAAACAATATGAAATTAATAAGTTACATCTTAACAATATCTTATCCTTCGTTTTCTGAAGTTTCTGACCCACAATGATTTCCATCATATTCATCATAATCAGTTATACTTCATAATATCTTGTTACAGGCATATTGTTGAAAACACCCTTCATAATCTATTGCTTTATGTAGACCAGCAGACACGGGAGGCGGGTCCTTGATATCCAAATGGTCAGTGATTGAAAAATGTGTGCTCATCATTCTACTACTGTCATTGTTGCCATTACTTTGAGAAATAGCGCGCATGTAAGCTCAGAAAGGAAAAAGGGTGTTGCTTCAGTAGGGTTTTAGACCTTTTGGTATAACATCATCGATGGACTAATAGATATTGTTAGTTAAAAATTTAGTTCATTCACTGGATCAAGATCAAGTAAATCCTCAGTCCTTTGGGATGGTCTCGTATGGCGCATTATATATATCACTAAAATTATTAGCCCTACATATCTGCTGCTTTCAGAGCATAAGCATCATTGGTAGCATGGCAAGTGGCTACAACCACATGACATTTTCTTTTTAAGTATTGAACCATTAGAATCTTGCACTGGGAGGTGAGCTTTCCATCACTTTAGTACCGTCAAACTTTCCATTATCTCCTCGCCTTCTACCAATTTCCGTTATTCCTTGATCATTCTCTCAAGTTTTGTCTTCTTTTCATTATAAATAGAATTTATAAGAATGTTTATGTAATTAAGCTTTTCCAATGAGAGTACTCTAAATAAACCAAAAATGGTAAGAAACCAGAAGGAGGGGGAAATATATTTCCCTCTACCACGAAAAAGGTTCAAGGTGAACCCCAACACGGTTCTCACAAAGATATCACTAACCCACAAGAAAGAATACAAACTACTGATAAAAGTGCAGGTATTAAAGTAAAGGTTCAACAAGAACACAAAGGTTTTCTATATTCATACTGTTCAACAAAAGACACTCTCAGAGTTTGGTTGCTGAAGAAGCAGATATCAGACAAATACGTGTCTCAGGGGTTTCACAAGTAAGATTCATAATGACTTATAGTCACATATCAGACTGTAACTCGAATGTTAAAGAAAGGGAACTTTATCTCTTCAACGATAAGTTACCCTCAAAACGAGAAATTAATATTTCTTGGACACGAGCTTCTCTTAAAACTATTCAAAAGTTTTTAGCTCGTGTACAAGGCTTATAGTCAAATTACTGACTGTAACCCGGCCTCACAAGACAGGAAAGTTCATCCCGAGTATGAGTGATGAGACTGCTTTTATACATAGTCTCATCGTCCAAATCGGGCTTAAAATGCATAAAATATCATTAAATATGCCAAATATATGCTTGTGTTTGTAACTTGTGTATTTTTAGGTACGGATATTGAGGAAATGGCAAAAGATCACAAGAATCATTCAAAAACGAACACGGGAAACGAAGCCGCACAATGAACCGGGCCCAAGTTTAGATTTTACAAAAATGCCCTTGAAGAATTGAAGATTGGTAACTTTAGTCCCTCAACTTTTGAAGATTAACACTTTATATCCCTCATATATTCATAATTATGAATAGGGTCCCTAAAGTTTGAAGACATTACAAGTTCAGTCCTTGAAGAATCCAAGAATTGCATTTGAAGCCCTTGGAAAAAGTTTAGAAACATTTAAGTGCCATTTTTGACAAGTTGCCAAAAGTTGATACAAGTAAAAGGGGCGTTGTTGGCTTTTTAATACAAAGTGAAAAGAAAGTGAACCTTGGGGGGGCAATTCTGCCAGACAGCCAAACTTACCCATCCATTCACAACTTGACACCTGAGCCATACCCACCTGAATACCCATCAACCCTACCCAACCCGTAACCAAACCCACCCACCAGGTTTATTAAATAAACCTGGTCAAACCTTAGTCAAATCCCTCCCTTTATTTCTCACTTAACACGAATTTAAAATAAACTTTCCCTAAATCAGATCAAATCCCCACCTATTATCCCATAAACACTAATATTCCCCAGCCTTAATCACACCCAAATCAAAGGGGTTTTGAGCACAACCCTCCAGATCCCTAATTAAACCCCAAATGTCCACATCCCAACCAAAACCCCCCTCACTAGACATCCCCATGTGACACTTTGGTACTCCCCTGCTGCGTCACTTTCCACAAAACCCTAGGAGGGGACACATCCAACGTCCCACAAGCTCTACTTGGTCCCCAAGGACTTATAAACGTCCAAGATGAACTTTCAACAGCTGGCATCTCTTCAACATCACATGAGGACTCTTTTTGACCAAGAATTCAGTCAAACAACAAGGGAAACTTTGGCATTTCAGCTTCTAGGGTTTAGGCTTCTAGTTTATTCCAATAGGTAGTATAAATATGAGTGGCCTGTCACTCATACATTTTGTTCCAGATTTTGGCTTTCTCATTTGTAATTCCTTTTTAATGATATAAAAGTTTGGTGTTTGTTGAAACAAGTGTAATTCCTTTTTATAATTATTAAAAGTTGTGTGTGTGTTGAAGGCCAATCTGAGTTCCATTTTTAAATTGTGTAACACTTTGTGTGTTTAAGTTTCAAAAAGCTTTTTAAAAAGTTTTTCAATTTTCAGAAATCTAAGGTCCAAGAAAGTGAAAGTGGACTTGGACCATTGATTTCTGAGTTTGGACTTGTTTTAAAGAAATTTTATAGGTTCCAAGGATTGTTGGAATTTAAGGTTTCAAAAAGTTTGGTAAAATCAGATAGTGTGTTTGCTTGTTTTCATTTTCTTTTAGCAGGATTTGAGTTTTGTTTGTGCAAGGTTCAGCATAGACCCGGGTCTATAGGAGGTGGCTGAGCTGCCACTAAGGGACCTGGATGTAGGTCCCTTAAGGTAGTTTCTTGTTTCATTATTCAAATTTCAGTTTTCTGAAAATTTTGTGTGATTTGTATGATTTTGCATGAAAGTTTTCATTTGTTGTTTAAGTGTTGGACATTGCTTATTTTAAGTCTTATATGCATGTCAGGATTGATTAGAGTCAGTATGGATAGGTTTTGCATGGATTTGCTTTGAAAATATTGATTTTTAGCATTTTAAGGGGTGTTTGGATCTGGTTATTAAATTGAGATTGTTAAAAATTTCTTGTGTTAAAACCTGTTTAATACACTCCCTAAATAGTTATTAGGTTGTATGCTAGCTTGGTTTTTAATTTGGTGAGGTTTTAAAGCATTTTGCATGTCAAAAAAATGAAGAATAGCTCATTAATCAGTTAAGTCTCTTGTCTGCTTGTTTTTCTTGAATTTGTGCATCAAAATCTTGCTATTTGTTGGATTATAGGTCACTTTAGGATTTGTGATTGTTTGTTTGCTATTTGGTGAGCTTAATTTCAAGGTATGAAGGTTTGAAATTCACATTTGTGCAAGTAACTTGGTTGAATTGTTCATCAGTCATATGCAAGCCTTTATCAGAAACTTTGCATACCTAATTGTGCTTATTTTGTGTAAGTAGCTTGTTGTTTTTTGCATTTGATTGACTCCCTACACTCCAACTGAGTGTAGGGGTGCCCATTTGTCCATCAAACATCCACAAGAACTCCAAAATCAAGACCTCTTGATTATTTGCACAAGTGAAGAAATCTGTTTCCTTGTGTTCATCAAAAAGTTATCTGGGCACGTTTTTGGATTTTTAAAGCTTGATTCTTGTTTGTTTTTTTGATTAGATTTGTGTTTTTAGAGTAAGTTAAGTACTGGTTTGAGTTTTTAAAAGAAAAAAAAAAGTTCAAAAAGGACGTGGCCAGGACTCGAACCTGCGCCACTCCTCTCACACACCAACGCTCTAACCAACTGCCCTAGGGACTTTGACTGGTATACTCTTGCATCATTTGAAATATAAGGAGTGTTTGTTTTTGGGCTTATTTAGCTAACAGCTTATTTATAAGCTATTTTAAGCTTATTCTTTTTGGATTTTTACCATTTAGTATTTTTCTTGTGTTTTTGTTTAGTTTTAGGACTTTTTGGTTTAAAAATATTATTTTTCCCGTAATTATTTAATTTACTAGGATTATTTTAAGTTTTAATTTTAGAAAGTAATTTAAAAATAGGAAAAAGCATTTTAAAAATCCAAAAAGATAGTTTTTAGGTTTTGATTTATAGTATTGAGGTTTACAGCCCAAAAAGTTTTCAAAAAGTCTTATTTCTGATTTTATTTGATTTTAGGGTTTTTTACTAACTTTGAAATTTAATATAAAATTATTAAATAGGTTTTAGAAACTTTTGATTGCATTTCTGTTCTAGTTACATTATTTAGGATTTTTGGTAATTTTTTAGAATTTTTTAGTAAACTTTGAATTTTTTTGATTATTTTATTATTAAAAATTAAAAGTTTGTTTTTTTACTTTTTTCATTTTTCCTAGATTGTAGACACATAATTAGGAATTTTGTAACTTTCCAAATATATTTAGGACTTTTCATTTATTTTCTAGAATTAATTTAAGTTTTAATAGATTTTAAAAATAGTTTTATTAGCTTTTAAAATTTTAAAAAATACTTTTTAGCTTAATTAGGTTATTTTTGAGGTTTACAAACTATAAAATCTTGTTTAGGGCTTTTTAATAATTAATTGTGATTTTTAGGGCTTTAATTAACATTAAAAAGTCATTATCTAATTAATTAAAAGGTTTTAGCAAGTTTGGATTTTTTGTAAACTCTTAGAATATTATTTTGGATTTTTAGTAATTTTTAGGAATTTTTAGGTTTAAATTTTAATTTTTGTATTATTTACGGTTTTACGTGTTCGCCTTTTTCGTCGTAGTTTAATTCGTCTTCGTAACCGTCTTTCTTTCTTATTTCTCTTTTCTTTTCTTCTTAATAAAATCATCAATCAAAATCAATTTCATTACACAACACACGTGCCTCCTTGGGAAACGAACTTATTTGGTCATTAGTGCTCGGTTTTCCTAAACCGACACTTAACGCTTACCACTACTTTGCCTCTCTTTTTCTAAAGGGTTGCAAAAACATTACATCAATTTTGGCCCCGCTGCCGGGGAGGCGTGTTGTGTTTTGATTGAACAATTGTTGTTTTTATATATAGCCATAATAGCTAATTGTATTAGTAGCACTCTACTAATACGTATTATCGTTTTTCGGTTTTTGTGTGAATATTATTAATATATTGTATACGTAGAACAATAAATTTACAAGTACTCCAAATACGTGAGAAATCACAACCTTGACTTGGGAGGTCATTACCCAATCATTGTATTCGAATCTCAAACCAAAGAAAAAGGCAAAAATAGATAAATACTTTCGTGAAGCTTAATCTTGAAAATACAAACTATAAGGTGGGTATAAGGCGGTTGTATTTCACGACCTAAAGGAAAAAGGCTCTTAAGTGCTTCGCGCCGCCTCGTTTCCTCCGCTTGCTTGTGCGTATTTGATTTTGAGAGCTAATCGAGGGTTTTGCCGCCCAAAGTATTATTACATATCATATATATTTTCTTGGTTTCTATTGATTAAACCCTCTTGAACGATTTGGTGTTCCACCATCGTTCTAAAGTCATCGAAGGCGTTCACTCCACGTGATCGTTTTCATTCCTTGAGGCTTCTTTAATCAAGAGATTTGATTAAGGAGGAGATTTGTAGATTTTTGTCTACCTAATACATTTTACCAATTTCCAAAAAAGTTAATACCATCAAAAACCACAAAAAAATTGAAAAATTAAAAACACCAAAAATAATCTTCTTTGCTCGTCTCCTCGTGGTACGTGACGTTTATGCTAACTCGTAATCAAGCAAAACGTGCACTTAGACGAAAGAACAAAACTCCCACTCCAACTCATTCTAGTGAGGAGTCTCCAATTGACGAACCCATTGTACGAGAAGCACCAACCATGGCGAATCGAACTATGATGGAGTTACTTCAAGCACCCACCGAGGGTTATGGAGAAGCTATTGTGATTCCCGCTATCCTTGCGGAGAATTTTGAGGTGAAAACGGGTTTGTTGTCGATGATCCAAAACAACAAATTCCGTGGTGATGAGAAGGACAATCCCCACAACCATATCCGCCAATTCAATCGTCTTACCGCCACGTGCAAATTCAAGGATGTCTCGAATGACTCGATTAAGATGATGCTTTTTCCGTATTCCTTAGCGGGGCCCGCTAAAATTTGGTTAGAGAAAGAGCCACCCAATTCTATATTGACGTGGAAGGATCTCGTTTCAAAGTTTGTGAACCAATTTTTTCGGCCCTCTAAGACTACGCATTTGAAAAATGAGATTTCTAAATTTTCACAAGAATCAAATGAAAGTTTTTCAACGGCTTGGAATAGGTTTAAGGAGATGTTACATGAATGTCCTCATCACGGTTTTTCCGACTTGCACCAAATTGACACGTTTTAAATTCCGCTTCGGTTTAAAGCGGTTTCTAAGAGTTGTTTGTCGTGTGGTGGAGCTCATGATCTTTCCGAGTGCATTACCGCGGATGGTAACACTTCGAATGCTTATGTAGCCACGGGAACTTATAACCAAATCGGTCAAGGTTCCCGCCAAAATCAAGCTCCACAAAATCAAAATGCTAATAACTATCGAAACAATCAAAGTTGTGGTTACCAAGGAAATCAACTTAACTATAACAAGGGTAATTATCAAAGTGGAAATGGGCAAATTTCTAATCAAAACCAAAACCGTGATTTTCAAACTTCTACTCAAGGTTTGCAAAATGATCACACCAAAAATCTTCAAGGAGAATTTTTGAATTATGCTAAGGCTAATGATGCTAAGTTTGACAATATGCAACGTGAAATGGTTAGCTTAAGGTCCGAGTTGAAAAACGAGCTTAAAAACGAACTTGCTAATGAAATTAAAACTCATGCTAATAAAATGGAAGGAAATGTCACACGTCTCCAACAAAATCAACAAAAAATGGAGCAAGGTCAACATGAGATTAAGCAATAGTTGTTAAAAGCGGATGCTAGGCAATCTAAGTTTGAAGACCGAATGGCTAAGATGTTTGAAGCTATCATGTGTAAGCCCTCTTCTTCGGGTGGTCTTCCTAGTGATACCATCGTGAACCCGAAAGGAGAATTGGAGGTTATTACTACTCGTAGTGGTAAAACTTTCAAAGAACCCATTTCTCGTCCAAGTACTTCTATGGAGAAGGAAAAAGAGAAAGAACCCGAGGTGGTGGTTGAAAAGGAGCACATTACAAGCCCACGAAGTACCGCTCAACCACACCAACGGTTGAACCAATACCAACAATGGAACCCGAGATTCCAAGGCTGATGCCTATGCCCCAACCCACACCACCTTTACCCTACCCTTCAAGACGAGACAAGGAAAAGGCACAAGATCGAAATAATTATCAATTTGAACTTTTTATGAAAATGTTTCGTGGCTTGCATTTTAATATAAGTTTTGCCGACGCCTTAGTCATGATGCCTTGATTTGCCGCGAACTTCAAAAGTATGTTGAATAACAAAGAGAAATTGAAAAAATCGTCTAGTTGTTCATCGGTTTTTTTAAGCCGCATACCTCAAAAAGTCGGTGATCCTGGAAAGTTTTTAATCCCATGTGCTATACAAGACATGGAAGAATGCTACGCCTTGGCCGATCTTGGTGCTAGTATTAATTTGATGCCTCTTGAGATTTTTAAATCGCTCAATCTTCCCAATCTCACTCCTTCAAGAATGTCAATCGAAATGGCCGATCATTCTACGATTCTAGCTTGTGGAGTTGCCGAGGACGTCTTTGTGAAAGTTGGAAAGTTCTACTATCCTGTAGACTTTATTGTTGTTGACATTCCCATCGATCCTAAAGTTCCGTTAATTTTAGGTCGATCTTTTTTGGATACCTAGAGAGCACTTATCGATGTGCATGCAAGAAAAATCACTCTTCGTTTCAATGAGGAAGAACTCGTCATTAATGCAACTCAAAATTCCACTCTTTCTCATGTGTATTCGATCACGTCTTTGTACAATGTCAATCCCATCAAAAACATTTGCAAAAGAATTTCAAATAGAGTTTTAGGAGTTGTTGAGAAAAATGAAGTTTCGTCCCCTCCGCCGGTGGAGGTTAAGAGTGTTAAGCCTACGATTCCAATCTCGAGTGATTCTTCGGATGATGAATATGTTGATCCCGATGGGGGGGTTTTCTTTGTTGACAAACGTTTTGAAAACTTACCACCACCCATACCAAAACGGTTTCAAAATGTGAGAATTTTTAGTGTGACTAACATTGCTTTAGAAGCACCAAATATTTTCGACATAATTAAATCGGGTTTTCACAAGGAGAGTTTAAAAGATGAAAAAGGAAAAGATTTTGAATTGGATTTAAAAGATTTTTCTACAATTCTAACTCCGTCATCACCACGTGTATTGAGTGCTACAAGCTCGTCTTCTCCTTTTGACGATGCTTTGTGTGGACTTAGTGTGGGGAATCCCCTTATGTTCCCTCCCCTTTCTCCACCGAGGACGAGACATTTGATCCTGGCATTGCTTATAAAGGGAAATCTCGGTCTTCCACCGATGCAATAAATGGAAAATCTTTTCATTTGATTGGTGCGAGTCTACCTCGAGTAGCTTAATGTTTGTATGACTTACCCATTGTCCCACCCTTCTATTTCTTCTCTCCTATTTTCTTGAAACTCTTTGAGTTTTTGTTAACTATTGATGAAGTGGTGTTGATTTGTTTTTCCAATGAAAACGAGAATGCCATCTTCGATCCCGGTATTTTGCACCATCAAAGGACTTAGTCCTTTATACCGGTTGTTTTTGGGCCTTGTTTATCATGTAAGCCCCACCAAAAAGTGACAATACCATGATTATCCCTAAATGATCACATTTATGGGGATTCGAGTCGATCTTTTGACTCGGTTATCAAAAACAAGGTGCCTCGTGGGGGAGACCCATGCTTATCCATGTACATATTATTGCTTTTTAGTTAACCTAATGTGAGGGGATTTGTGCCCTTCCAACCTTTGTTCCGTGGTTGTTTGTGCATTGTGGTTTTTAGATCATGATCTTCACGATTGGAGCCTCTCGTGTTCGTTTTATGGGAGCACTCGATCGTTTGCTTTGAAGACATTTCTCAATATCCAAATGATATATCCTTTTGATGTTCTAACCTTAGGTTTTTAGCACACTTCATAAACGGCTATTACTTATTGGTTACACCCTTTCCATGCTAGATTAGGCATTCGACTACGTCTCTAGTATGGGGGTGTTTGCACCCCTAGACTCGAAACATTGAGGACAATGTTTAACTTTAGTATGGGGGGGTGACTAGATACTTGCCTTGCCAAACCTTCACGTTTTCCAAAATTTATCTTTTTGTTTATCGTTTTTTTTTGCAAAATAAGGCTAAAAATGGCCAAATTTTAAAATTTTTCTCATGTTTCATAAGTGTTTGAAGACACGAATGTAGATTTTCCGATGGCGAGAATAAGAGTAATTTTTGACTCGACCGTGCGTGTTAAGCACTTAGCTTTGATTCCTTAACTACACATTAGGCTAAGTCTCTTAAATGAGGACGAGAAATGATAGGGTTAATTATAAGTTACTATGCTAAACGTAGAGTACTCGTATTCTTTCAAAAACTCATGTGTTTTCGTTCTTTGCTTATTCTCCCTTCGCTTGTAAATATCTTTTGTTTAATAAATATTGACTTAGCGGTTTAGTTAGGATTGTTGGGTTTCTAGTCTTTTCTAGTAGCTTCCGTGTAATTAAATTGGGAAGACATTAAGGTATCGCCAGCGTCACGGTTTTGAAGTATTGGCACCCCAATAATCGAAAGCTTCACCTAATAATAAGATTTCAAGTGCTCACCTAAATCTAGCAATCAATTTGAAGCCCCACAAGGCCGAAAAATCTATGCAAAATTAAAAGTGAATCAAGCCTTAATCTTCGAAGCTTTAAAGATCCAAAATTCGCTTTAGTGTGAGGATATACGTCTTTGGCTAATAAAACCTCTGATGAGGCGGATAATAAAAGGCAAGGCAAGACCGAAGTCATAATAAAAGCTTCATGGCGAAGTTGAATAAAAGATGGAGGTAAACCAAAGATAATAAGGCCCTTCCGTTAGGGGGCGTATAAAAGTCTTGGTAATAAGTCTCATGTTCAAAACCGTTATAAAACCGTGTTTATCGATTCTTCTTGTCAACTTATTTTTTTGACATCGTTGTCTATTAGGAGGGGTTATTGATTTGATGGTTTTAGTTACACCGTTAGGACTCTATTTTTAGACCTAAATCTCTATTATCGCATAAGTCAACAATGTATCCTCTTGAAACATTCAAGACAAAATAAAATATAAGAGATACAACTTAGGAATAATGGGAGAATAAGTACGTGATTAGGGCATATGAGTAGTGTTAGCATTACTAACTTATAATGACAATGATCTCGTTGCACGCTTGGCATGGAATTAAGGTGAAAATCGAGGACGATGAAATTATTTCTAACGAAGCATTCACGTGTTCTTATTCTATGAACCTAAACGTCCCATTTTGCGATGAAAATCATACATTATGTCTAAAACGCAAGTAGTAGTAATAGTAGTAGTGTAGCTAGTTTATCATTCCAATAAAGTGAATAAAAATGAATTTTGGAGGTGCTACGATACTTTATTCTAGCATTGCGTGAGGGCACGGCAATGGTTTAGTATGGGGGAGTGATGAGACTGCTTTTATACATAGTCTCATCGTCCAAATCGAGCTTAAAATGCATAAAATATCATTAAATATGCCAAATATATGCTTGTGTTTGTTACTTGTGTATTTTTAGGTACGGATATTGAAGAAATGGCAAAAGATCACAAGAATCATTCAAAAACGAACACGGGAAACGAAGCCGCACAATGAACCGGGCCCAAGTTTGGATTTTACAAAAATGCCCTTGAAGAATTGAAGATTGGCAACTTTAGTCCCTCAACATTTGAAGATTAACACTTTATACCCCTCAAATATTCATAATTATGAATAGGGTCCCTAAAGTTTGAAGACATTACAAGTTCAGTCCTTAAAGAATCCAAGAATTGCATTTGAAGCCCTTGGAAAAAGTTTGGAAACATTTAAGTGCCATTTTTGACAAGTTACCAAAAGTTGATACAAGTAAAAGGGGCGTTGTTGGCTTTTTAATACAAAGTGAAAAGAAAGTGAACCTTGGGGGGCAATTCTGCCAGACAGCCAAACTTACCCATCCATTCACAACTTGATACCTCAGCCATACCCACCCGAATACCCATCAACCCTACCCAACCCGTAACCAAACCCACCCACCAGGTTTATTAAATAACCTGGTCAAACCTTAGTCAAATCCCTCCCTTTATTTCCCACTTAACACGAATTTAAAATAAACTTTCCCTAAATCAGATCAAATCCCCACCTATTATCCCATAAACCCTAATATTCCCCAGCCTTAATCACACCCAAATCAAAGGGGTTTTGAGCACAACCCTCCAGATCCCT
This sequence comes from Glebionis coronaria, assembly GCA_025667525.1. Taxonomy (NCBI): domain Eukaryota; kingdom Viridiplantae; phylum Streptophyta; class Magnoliopsida; order Asterales; family Asteraceae; genus Glebionis; species Glebionis coronaria. The sequence continues at coordinate 170,390,732 of CM046879.1, read as the reverse complement.
AATTAAACCCCAAATGTCCACATCCCAACCAAAACCCCCCTCACTAGACATCCCCATGTGACACTTTGGTACTCCCCTGCTGCGTCACTTTCCACAAAACCCTAGGAGGGGACACATCCAACGTCCCACAAGCTCTACTTGGTCCCCAAGGACTTATAAACGTCCAAGATGAACTTTCAACAGCTGGCATCTCTTCAACATCACATGAGGACTCTTTTTGACCAAGAATTCAGTCAAACAACAAGGGCAACTTTGGCATTTCAGCTTCTAGGGTTTAGGCTTCTAGTTTATTCCAATAGCTAGTATAAATATGAGTGGCCTGTCACTCATACATTTTGTTCCAGATTTTGGCTTTCTCATTTGTAATTCCTTTTTAATGATATAAAAGTTTGGTGTTTGTTGAAACAAGTGTAATTCCTTTTTATAATTATTAAAAGTTGTGTGTGTGTTGAAGGCCAATCTGAGTTCCATTTTTAAATTGTGTAACACTTTGTGTGTTTAAGTTTCAAAAAGGTTTTTAAAAAGTTTTCGATTTTCAGAAATCTAAGGTCCAAGAAAGTGAAAGTGGACTTAGACCATTGATTTCTGAGTTTGGACTTGTTTTAAAGACATTTTATAGGTTCCAAGGATTGTTGGAATTAAAGGTTTCAAAAAGTTTGGTAAAATCAGATATTGTGTTTGCTTGTTTTCATTTTCTCTTAGCAGGATTTGAATTTTGTTTGTCCAAGGTTCAGCATAGACCCGGGTCTATAGGAGGTGGCTAAGCTGCCACTAAGGGACCTGGATGTAGGTCCCTTAAGGTAGTTTCTTGTTTCCTTATTCAATTTTCAGTTTTCTGAAAATCTTGTGTGATTTGTATGATTTTGCATGAAAGTTTTTCATTTGTTGTTTAAGTGTTGGACATTGCTTATTTTAAGTCTTATATGCATGTCAGGATTGATTAGAGTCAGTATGGATAGGTTTTGCATGGATTTGCTTTGAAAATATTGATTTTTAGCATTTTAAGGGGTGTTTGGATCTGGTTATTAAATTGAGATTGTTAAAAATTTCTTGTGTTAAAACCTGTTTAATACACACCCTAAATAGTTATTAGGTTGTATGCTAGATTGGTTTTTAATTTGGTGAGGTTTTAAAGCATTTTGCATGTCAAAAAAATGGAGAATAGCTCATTAATCAGTTAAGTCTCTTGTCTGCTTGTTTTTCTTGAATTTGTGCATCAAAATCTTGCTATTTGTTGGATTATAGGTCACTTTAGGATTTGTGATTGTTTGTTTGCTATTTGGTGAGCTTAATTTCAAGGTATGAAGGTTTGAAATTCACATTTGTGCAAGTAACTTGGTTGAATTGTTCATCAGTCATATGCAAGCCTTTATCAGAAACTTTGCATACCTAATTGTGCTTATTTTGTGTAAGTAGCTTGTTGTTTTTTGCATTTGATTGACTCCCTACACTCCAACTGAGTGTAGGGGTGCCCATTTGTCCATCAAACATCCACAAGAACTCCAAATCAAGATCTCTTGATTATTTGCACAAGTGAAGAAATCTGTTTCCTTGTGTTCATCAAAAAGTTATCTGGGCACGTTTTTGGACTTTTAAAGCTTGATTCTTGTTTGTTTTTTGATTAGATTTGTGTTTTTAGAGTAAGTTAAGTACTGGTTTGAGTTTTTAAAAGAAAAAAAAAGTTCAAAAAGGACGTGGCCAGGACTCGAACCTGCGCCACTCCTCTCACACACCAACGCTCTAACCAACTGCCCTATGGACTTTGACTGGTATACTCTTGCATCATTTGAAATATAAGGAGTGTTTGTTTTTGGGCTTATTTAGCTAACAGCTTATTTATAAGCTGTTTTAAGCTTATTCTTTTTGGATTTTTACCATTTAGTATTTTTCTTGTGTTTTTGTTTAGTTTTAGGACTTTTTGGTTTAAAAATATTATTTTTCCCGTAATTATTTAATTTACTAGGATTATTTTAAGTTTTAATTTTAGAAAGTAATTTAAAAATAGGAAAAAGCATTTTAAAAATCCAAAAAAATAGTTTTTAGGTTTTGATTTATATTCTTGAGGTTTACAGCCCAAAAAGTTTTCAAAAAGTCTTATTTCTGATTTTATTTGATTTTAGGGTTTTTTACCAACTTTGAAATTTAATATAAAATTAATAAATAGGTTTTAGAAACTTTTGATTGCATTTCTGTTCTAGTTACATTATTTAGGATTTTTGGTAATTTTTTAGAATTTTTTAGTAAACTTGGAATTTTTTTGATTATTTTATTATTATTTTATTATTAAAAATTAAAAGTTTGTTTTTTTACTTTTTTCATTTTTCCTAGATTGTAGACACATAATTAGGAATTTTTTAACTTTCCAAATATTTTTAGGACTTTTCATTTATTTTCTAGAATTAATTTAAGTTTTAATAGATTTTAATAGTTTTTAAGTGTTTAAAGATAGTTTTATTAGGTTTTAAAATTTTAAAAAATACTTTTTAGCTTAATTAGGTTATTTTTGAGGTTTACAAACTATAAAATCTTGTTTAGGGATTTTTAATAATTAATTGTGATTTTTAGGGCTTTAATTAGCATTAAAAAGTCATTATCTAATTAATTAAAAGGTTTTAGCAAGTTTGGATTTTTTGTAAAATCTTAGAATATTATTGTGGATTTTTAGTAATTTTTAGGAATTTTTAGGTTAAAGTTTTAATTTTTGTACTATTTACGGTTTTACGTGTTCGCCTTTTTCGTCGTAGTTTAATTCGTCTTCGTAACCGTCTTTCTTTCTTATTTCTCTTTTCTTTTCTTCTTAATAAAATCATCAATCAAAATCAATTCAATTCACAACGCACGTGCCTCCTCGAGAACGAACTCACTTCATTGGGTCATAACTTGTGGTTTTCCTAAATCACTCGTTAATACTTACCCTAATTACCTTCCTTTTCCTAAAGGGGTGATTTTACAACCATCAATGACTTATCCTCAAAACGAGAAATTCGATTTTTCTGGTACACGAGCTTATATTAAAACTATTCGAAAGCTTTAAGCTCGTGTAAATGACTTCTAAGCGCATCACAGCTAAGACTCGGACCTCAACTAAGGAACGTTTATCTAGGACGATAACTTATCCTTTTCAACAAGAAATTCATATTTCTCGGTCATGAGCTTCTCATAAAACATTCAAAGTTTTTAAGCTCATGAAAAACGATTTCTAAGTAAATGTCAGCTTAGACCTCGAACTTCAACTTAAGGAAAGTTTATCACGGATGATAACTTATCCTTCACAACGGGAAATTTATTTTTCTCGGTCATGAGCTAGTCACTAAACAATCAATGTTTTGAGCTCATAAAAAACGGACCCGAAAGGGAAGTGTACGTTTCAGTGCACTTTCCCTAAGCAATAGAAGAGAAGTCTTCTATCATGTTTATTTTTAAACCGTTGAACACAGTTTTTCAAGAATTTCTCGAAAGGTTTTCTAAAATCTTTCAAAATTGTGTGTTCAACACTCCCTTCCTCATATGTGGTTTTTATATCTCAAAATTATCATATGTTATTTTGATCAATTTTTGGGGTGGAGCGTTTTAAAATCAAGCCTTTAATGTTGTTGGGTACATCTAAGAAATTGTCATATTTTATGTATCTAACACATTCCAAAAATGGTTTAAAACTGTCATAAGTAATAAATTATATCGGACAAGGCATCTTAACTCCGTACCTCAACATATTTTGTGGTGTCGTTTTTCTAAATTTTTTTCAAATTATGTCTCAAGACACACATATATTGTTGACGGGGAGCGACCCGACTGAATATGTTCCATAATTCATGCATGCACACATGTTTCTCTCCCAATCGGTTTTTAGAAAATGTTATATTTTAATCAATTGGTATCTCTAATATTATGTTTTTATATTTGATAGGGGGAGAAAATGTGATTAAAATGTAATATATCGCAAAATGTGATCTTAAAGACTCAAGTGCAACTCTTTCCTTCACATGCTAAACTATTTCGTATATCGATGCATGTGTGTAGGGGAGCTTTTCGAAAATATAAAACTTTCAAAGTTTAAAAAGTTTTGATTTTTATCAAGCACTTTGAATGGTTTTCAATGGTTTTATGGTTACGATCTTTACCCAAAACAACCTACTATCCACGACGGAACGATGGAGTCAAAAGGTGGTTTAGGATTGGAAACTAAGTCCTATGATCCAACCAGAACCGGAGGAATCTACCCAAGGACATTCCATAGCTAGACATAGTTGTCCTTAGGAAAGATGGAGTGGAATGAAGCTGAATGCAGACCAATTACTTAAGTTAGAACTAGAACAATCATAACAAGCTGCTAATGATGACGTATTGGTAAGCATTGAAGGAGTTGAATATTCTATGCAACTTAGGTAGAAACCGGGTTAACACATCTTTTGAAGACAAGTGTCATGGACCCAGTGATGCGATGCACAACCCTTCCCCAGCCATTCGAGTTTCTCTCAAAAGAAACTTGTCTCATTGTCACGGAGATCAATACGTATCTATTGAATTTCTCACTCCGAGTTAGTTAATATTGAAAAGGTGGCAGTCTGCTCCAGCCTCCGATTACCAAAATTCACTTATTGAGTCTAGAGCCAAACGAGATCTATCTATTATCTCATTAGGACACAATCGAGTCCTACGCATTATCCTTGTGATATTGCCAGAACATCTGAGTGATACGATTCACAATGAAGATGGAAATCCTGCTTGAGCCAGCATCAAACAAGCTCATGGTAGGTAACTTGTGCGATTCTACACGAATCAAACTTGTGAGAACTGGAAAGCAACTAAGTTTGGATTCTTAATTGATTCAAACTTGATTCCAGGTTTCTTCGCAAAATCCATGTGATCTTGCCAGAACATTCAGAGTGACACTCATTAGTGTTCACAGTGACGAATGAAAATCCTTCCAGTGTCAACATCAAACAGCACTGCGGTAGGTAACTCGCAAGATTCTCTATGAATCAAGCTTGTGACAAACTAGAAAGCAACAATGGTGCGATTCTTTTAGAATCAAACTTGTTCTAGGAAATCTGAATTGACGACTCTAATCAGACGGATAATTCATCCTTATGATTCACTCTTTACATTCGCAGTCTGCTTTTAGACGGTCGAGTAAAGAGAACTGGATACTACCGCCAGGAAACCCTGTCAAGGAGGTTCTTAATCGAATCTACTCGATCACAGGTATGGTATATAATACCGTCTAACGGTCTTCACCGACCGGAGGTAAAACCCTACCGAGTTAGGGTGAAATGTTCAAAGCTATTTCGTCCGTGTTTATATATGTTGATGCATATCAAGAAGGTGGCGTAGCTGTGTAACCGATGTCGAATCAGAATGTCATAAGAGCACAAGATGGCGATAATCAAGATACTCAAGAATGTAAGAATGCAATAGGTCATCTTGTCACAAGAGCTCAAGATGAACACTATCAAGAAAAGATTGAAGATCTCAAAGCACTCAAAGTCAAATGAACAAGGCTCAAGATAAATATCACAAAAGCATGAAGGAACAAAGCCGATACAAACAAGATCAAGACCAAGATACAAGACCAAAGCAGGAAGATCTCCTCTTCAAGAATGTATTCACTCAATCATCTTATGCTTTTTAAGCTCTTTAAGATGACCGATACATTGGGGGAGATTGTTAGCCCTATATTTTATATAGTCAAACAAGAATGTAATAGGTCATCTTAGTCGTAAATGGTCTTGTATTGTAATAGGTTAGTCGGGAAAACCGGGCTTAGACTTTAAGCTAATATTGTATAAGTTAGGGGCGTAAGCCAAAAAACAAAGCCAAGCCCGGCCCAAGTCACTCAAACCCACGGCCCAACAAGCCAAGGGTATATATACCCTCTTCCATGTGTGGAAGAGGGTTGGTTCATTTTACTTTTTCTCACTAGTAAACATAAACCTTCCAAAATATCTCTTGTTTCTCTCTCTACTTTTCTTCTCTTTCTCTCTCTAAATATCTCTTCTAAATCTTATGTTATGGGTTGACATGGGATTAACACTAAGAACTAATAAGAACCATCAAATGCATGCCTTAGAGAGAAATTTTGTTATAGGTGATGTACCCATATCTTGGTAGAAGAACATTATGGTTGCTTGCCGTCGACGTGTCTGGTTAATGTGGTATAGCATAGTAGCAATGTTTGTCAAATTGTTTGAGCGTCACTGAGACTTCCCTCCTACAAACATCTAAAGACCTTAAACATAAATCAATTGTACCCAAACTTGGATATAAGGTGATTTGAAATCACCTATGTTATTCAAAATTCGAAAATCAATGTCTCAGAGTCAAATAATGGTGCTTGAGTGTACGTATATTATACAAATATAGATTTTAAGCCCGAGTGTTGCTGGCACTTAGCCTACTGGTATTTTCATTTCTTTTTCTTTTCAAAATCTTTCTTTGTGTTACTCGGTATTAGTTTGGCATATGAAGTTAAAAGTGTGCATTATTTTCTTACTTTTTGAAAGATAACCACAATATTAGGATTATTAGCAATATCTTAATGGAACGCTTAGCTTTTAGTAGACAATGACATTTTATATATCCATTCACATATATGTTATATCACCTTTACAGGGTTACCACAAATCATATATTTGTAACAGTTAGTTTGTAGCAGACAGTGACATTTTATATATCCATTCACATACATCAATTGACTAAACTACATATCAAATATCACCACTCTTTTTTATAAACAAATATATAGGTCATACATACCATCAGAAGCAAAATACTTATTTACCTTTCATAACTACATGTTGAAGAATAACACACCTCTTCACTCCATGTTTCTTGATTTCATGTCGTGCCACGGTTGGAGTACCACCTCATGAAACAACAATCATTTCTGAAAACTTTTTAAGCCTGGGATCGTCTAGTCTCTCCAATGACATATTCAGAGGCCACATGCCCACTGACTAAAAAGAGGAAAAAAAATAACATTATTATTAATAAAAATTATTAAAAAACTCAGTTTAAAGCTATTGAAGAACACATGTGGTGTACCTTTTCTGTTGCTACCAAGACTGAAAACGCTCATCCTGACTTGAGTTGTCCCGTCATTAAGACACTAAAAATACCAAATTACTAAATTTTTAGACTTGGGAATGCCAAATAAAATGATGGAAATTATATATGAGAGCTGCATCTGAGCAATAATTGTAGTGAAGATAAGTAGGACCCGACCAATGATAATTAGGGAATATAATGAATAATCTAATTTTTTTTGCATTATAGTAATTATGTAGGATACAATTCATTTTGATAATGTGGTATTAGCATTGTTTAAAAATGTCAAGTGAGAAATCTTTCAAATTTAATTTGGTCAATTAGCAATTAAAATAGGGAGCATTGACATGATTTTGGCAACCATTTGAAGATATGAAACAAAAAAAATTGGCAAAGTCGTCTTTCATAAATTTTACAAAAAACTTATAATTACAACTTAAAATAAGCATGTCATCATATATTTGACATCATATTAATCTCTTTTAATCATAGTTTTATATGTCACGGTTCTGTTGGAAAAGTAGAGTCAGAGTGTCATTAACCTCTAAACAAATCCAAATGTAGACCTTATGCATATTAAGAATGACTACCTTATTTGTTGAATAGCTATTAGGAATATTTTTAGAAAGTGTTCAGGTAACATTATTGTATTCTGATAACACAATCACTTTAGTGGGACAAATATGATGTATTCTACTTACTTTACTTATTGCTTTTGTATTAGTATACAACATTAACTATAGTTCTACGTTGCAAGTTGAACAAAAGCAGACCTTTTTTTCCTCTCATTACAAATACACAATAAACTTGATAAAAGAATTAACGTTTCGTAACATGTTTATAACACCTAGAGGTGGCAAAACGGGCGGCGGGCACAGGCGGCGGGCTAAAGGGGCGACGGGCTAAACAGGCGGTGGGCCAAACGGGCGTGGGCTAAACGGGCACGGGCAAAACGGGTGGGCTAAACAGGCGGGCTAAACAGGCGCAAGCTGAAATGAGAATAAAGACATATAAAAACATAGAATTAATAAATAACAATACTTGTTTAAAAGCCGGGGATAAAAACTAAATATAAAATATCCACCGAGTAGCCTAATTAGTGTTTTACATGTACGCCCATTAAGCCCGTAAGTTTCTTACATATGCGCCCGTTTAGCCTATCAATAATAAAGAATGAGCAAAAATTGCCCCATCCTTTTTTGAAAATGGGCAAAAAATGCCCATATTTATCAAAATGGGCAAGATTTGCCACCTCTAATAACACCCGTCATAATACTTTTGCCTCATTTTAATTTTTTACCCTTCATTGACTTTCAAAAGTCACCTATCTACTAATAAATATGGATGTCTAAATTTTGTTCTACATGCCTAATTTACATAACATATAAAATAATACACTAATCGTAGATAAATTAGATACGAATTTGTACTTTCTTATTTGAGGTTCGCTGGATCATACGACTAATATGCGCATTTGGAACCTATATAATACACTACCAACGATAAAACATATATTATAGGCAGTTGAAGGTTATATACACTCACCTATAACTCTACTATTCAAAGAGACACTAAACCATCTGCTAAGAAAAAGACTAACATGAACATATTGAGCTTGTGTAGCATGCACGATAGCTTTATCCTACAAACTAAATTTCTTCTCACTGATCAGACGGCTTAAGCTTTTTAAGTATCAATCCTATAATACCCTCATATCCTATAAACCCTTATTAGTAGGAGACAATGTGTACTCAAAACTCACTTATTTAGTTCCCAATTTCTGTTCTTTAAGCATTTGTATTACCAACTTATTTAGAGACTAAAGAAAAAAACTACAGTAATAATTTGTCTTTATCAACATGCTTTTTAACTATTTAAACTTATTAACAACTAAACATAAAACATACCTGCATTGATGACACTTTAGATTCCTACTAAGGTAGTGATGGTTCCAACTTCAATGTACAAAAGCAGATAAACCAATAACAAAACCTTCCTAATGAATTACACACCTCAAACTATGCCTCCTATTGTTTCATGTGCCAACTATATGAAAAGAAGTTGCAAGATGATAGAATTCACGGTCACATTTCAACTCAGACATTATATGTTAAGCTAAATGAAACTAATGTGTATACACTGCTACCTTTATATTAGTTAAATATATTCAGATGCTAAGTAGTTATATAATTAAGATTACCTCTTATCCTTCATTTTTAAGTGATGATGAATGTATTATCTCCTTGGTTAGATGCATATGCAGATGCTAGATTAATTGAAGTCCGTTAACGTCCGACAATTAGCCATTTCCATATGATATCAGCAAGAAAGGATGACAGTGAGATTCTAAATCAAGTGATGTAGTCGTATTGATCACAAATTTGAGAAATCTTGTAATTGTATCCTTGAAATCTTCCTGCATTTTATAGTAGAGTAAATTAATTATATATGGTATTTGTGTTAAACAGGTAAAATAAGCATCACAATAGCCAAATTGGACGAATATGTTTGCTCAATCTACCCACCTCTACCCATCTCCTAACCAAGATCATATGTTTGCTCAATCTCAGCCAGTAGGATTTTCCAACACATAAGGCTTATATGTACCAATATTTTTTGGCCCATCATAATCTAAAATAAATGGGTTTGGCTAATTTTTACCCTTTCTTCTATTCTCTCTATCAGTAGTTGATGGTGTAACACAACAATTTCCCATATTATGAAACCATAAAAAATCTCCTTAAGAAATCCTAAAAATCCAATCTTTTTAATAATAAACTAAAGAAAGATCCAAGATTTCAAGTGGGTATTAAAAATTAATGCATAAACTAAAAAGGGTCTTGCAGCAAGTAAATTCATGACACACTTGAACAACTCATAGGGTGAATGGGATTCCTTAATAAAAATTGTATCTTCTAAATTTTTTGAACCTGCTTATTGATGTAAAATATCCTTAATCATTGTTGAAATAGTAAATCATGTATAATAAGATGTCAGCAATGCTATTAATGATATTATTCAATACAGAATCCTGCTCGTAAGGCTATTCTAAGTGAATCGGAATTCCAAGACATATATGTCAATATACAATGAGCAATCAGATACATTAACTTATTTTATGGTGTAAGATTATTCAATAAGCATAACATCTACCTTCAAAAGACATATTAGACTTCCGCCAGAATTTAGATCACCAAATATTCAAGGTTTGGCATTTACTTATACTTTATGCTTATGTTTAAGCAAGATAGCAGTTTCAAGTCTCGTGATAAAACACAGTGCCCTCCTTATCTATACTTATTCTGGGATAAGGCGCACTTGTTTCAACATTCGACCTTATTTCAAAGCGCATATCTTGAATGAAACTAAATTACTATTCTAACTAAGCTAAGACCATAGTCATCATTTTAAAGGATACGATTAACCTTTCCTAATACAGTGAAATTGCTTGATACCTCTTGTTACATCTTCGAACGACAACATTTTGAAGATCTTTAATCGTCTTCTTCTCTAACTAAATGTTGAATCTCCGGCTAATGAATTGGAAACATTGCATCGGCACACTCCCATTTTTCTCGTCTAGATCCAAGATCTGTTAACATAAAGCATAATATAAACGTTTCAAGATTGATCAAAGAATATAATTATATAGAGAGGCGAATATAGGTGAATTACTATGAGGATTTTTAGGTATGTTACCCATAAAGCGAGCCTTTGTAAATTTGAGTACATTTGTTTGCTATCAAGTATCAAATAGACATACTCTTACATGCATCTCATATTGTTTTAGTTGAGAAACCGAATCCAAAATGGCTTGTGCAAGTCTTGTAAGTTGTGATCCAGCTGACCACAAATGAC